>OX387241.1:199357681-200607681 GCA_947561735.1 Cenchrus americanus
CAACACAGAAGTTGTGGAACTCGCAGCCACCAATCAAGTACCCAATGCCATGATGGAAATCTATGCTACATCGAAGAAGCTTGCCCCAAGTGAACTCGACATCCCAGAGAAGTCGGACACAACCAACAAGCCTCAGCCATCCGAGAAAGTGCAAGTCAAGGCGATCGACCTTGGGACAAGCGACAGCAGCAAGACTACCATGATCGGGGTGGGCCTTGACCCAAAATAGGAAGACGCGCTCGTCAGCTTCCTTCGGGCTAACCAATTCATCTTCGCTTGGAAACCAGCGGACATGCCAGGGGTGCCCAGGGACCTAATCGAGCACTCACTCAACGTCGATCCTAAAGCTACCCCGAAACGACAACACCTCCGCCGTTTTGCCGACAACCGACGGGATGCCATCAAGAAGAAACTCGCTAAACTACTCGCGGTCGGCTTCATCAGAGAAGTCTTCCATCCTGAGTGGCTCGCCAACCCCGTCCTCGTCCGCAAGAAGAACACAAACGAGTGGAGGATGTGCGTCGACTACACCGACCTCAACAAACACTGCCCCAAGGACCCCTTTGGGTCGCCGCGGATAGATCAAGTCATCGACTCCATGGCGGGCTGCGACCTACTCTGCTTCCTCAACTACTACTCCGGTACCACCTGTCGGTGTTTTGGACCGGCAACCTACTACGGGGAGTACCCGAAGTAGATGAATGTGACTCGCCGAGATCGGTAACTCGAAGGAAGAGGCACGCGACACACAATTTAGACAGGTTCGGGCCGCGAGGTGCGTAATACCCTACGTCCCGTATGCTTTGCGTAGCTACGGGATTGATAGGGCACGATTACGGGATGGTGCAATGGTGCGCCGTGAGTTGAGATTGGATGAGGTGATCGGGGATCGGTCCCCTCGCCTCGCCTTATATAGTCCGGGAGGCAGGGGTTACAAGTCGGAGTAGGGAAGGAGTACTAGTCGAGTACGTCTAGAAGACCTCTACACAAAGTGCGGAACATGTACAGAGTCCTATCCGAGTACTACTCGTCGTGTTGTCCTTGTGCTCCACGCCTTCGGGTGCCGTGTAGCGCAAGTCGGGTAGTCCCGGGGGCCCACCGAGTAGTCGGTCCCGGTACCCACCGAGGTAGTGGGCCCGGGGAGGTCCATACGACAAGCCCCCGAGTACTTTGTAGTCGAGAAGGATAGCTTCCGGTAGTCTTGACGGCCTTAACGAGTAGTCCTCAAGCGTCCCCGAGTGCTACAAGTCAAAAGTCCTCAAGAGTAGTCGAAGCATCCCGAGGCCGGAATGTACTCCACCGATGTTTGAGCAATCTTGAAGTCTTCTCGAGTAGTCCCAAGCGTCCTTGAAATCCGCCTTCGAAGGTCTTCAAAAATGCTCGTCTTGTCTTGAAGCCGGAGCCGTCAAGAAGATACGATTTGCGGAACCGCAATCCACGTAGGGTAGCCCCCGAGCCTCGAGCCGCGGGCTCTGGCTGAGGATCTATCCGAAGCCTTCACGAGAAAAATCCCGAAAAATCCGGAGAGAAAAAACCGAAGGACACGTGGCACGGAGCCCCCGAGCCTTGAGTCGAGTACTTCCTCTCGAATTTAAGGGTCTTCTTGAAGAATGTGTCCTGAGATGCTCTTGAGACTAGCCGCGTCCCAGGTAGTCGAGTAGAAGTAGCCGAGCCACCGAGGTGAGGCACGTCGACTAGTAGAATACGAAGAGTCACGCGCAGCCGCCGAGTCGCCCACGCGCGGACTTATCCGCCGCCCGTTACGGAGGCGATTTGGCTTATAAATTCAAGCCGAAACCCTTAGGGTTTTTCACCCAAGTGAGCCGCAAGTCATTCGCCACTTGAATCTTGAAGTAGATCCACTCCAACGAGCACCGCCGCCGCAAGAGATCCAAGCGCATCGCCACCCGAAAGCCGTAGGGTAGCCCCCGAGCGGAAGCGAGTGAAGACTCCCTGTTCTTGGAGGATGAAGCCGTCCCCGTCGAAGACGTTGAAGGCCGGCGGGAAGAAGAGGAGCCATGCAGAAGCTGCCGCGGCCGGTACCGGAGCGGCGCCGCCCACGTCTCCACCGCGCGCTGACCCAAGCCGCGAGTGGAAAAGGTCGAAGGTGAAGACCGAGGACTTGCTGACCCTGTTGAACTCCGGGTTCATCAGGGAGAAGGAGATCGATATGTGGAGATCTGCCGCAGGAGATCCCTATCCAATGGAGAAGGCGCAAGACGAGATCCCAATGTTCTCGCGCTTCGTGGAGCGCGGGCTTGCGCTCCCAGCGAGCGATTTCTTCAAAGGGCTTCTCAGGTACTATGGCATCGAGTACCTCAACTTGAACCCCAACGGAATCTTCCACACTTCTGTCTTCGTCCATTTCTCGCGAAGCATTCTTGGGGATCAAGCCGCATTGGATCCTCTTCGGAAATTCTTCCGCGTGAAGCCGCAGCCCGCCGCCTCCAACCCCGAGTAGTCGGCGGGGGGCCGGGATCCGGTTGAGGGGAAGATGCCGCCGAGCGCACTCGGCGTACAAGCTCGTGGACTCCAACACGGATTGGAAGACGAGGTGGTTCTATACCACGAACCACCATCCCGAGCCGCCGAAGCCGAGCGGACGGCGGCCCAAGCACCAAGAGTGGTGGAACACGGAACCCACCATGCAAGAGGGGATCCGGCCTCCCGGAGTTGCTGGGACGAATCAAGGCCCTGCGTGATGCAAGACTGAGGGCCGAGCATGTGGCCTTCAGTTTCATGAAGCGTCGGATCCGGCCCGCCGGCCGCGGGATACGATGGGCTTCGAGTACACCGGCGACG
Source organism: Cenchrus americanus (assembly GCA_947561735.1). NCBI lineage: Eukaryota > Viridiplantae > Streptophyta > Magnoliopsida > Poales > Poaceae > Cenchrus > Cenchrus americanus. The sequence continues at coordinate 199,360,484 of OX387241.1, forward strand.
ACGACACGTCGCGGATGCCGGGGGGTGAAATTGAAGACAACGACATCATCGAGAGGTTGTCGAGGATCTTCAAGGACATGCCGAGTACACGGCGTGCCCCGTCGAGGAGTTCTCCGCCGCGCGCCCGCCCAACGAGGTAAGTAGCCGTACCCGCCTCGTCGAGTAGTAGGCACTTGTAGCAGAGTTGCTAACGCCTTTTGTGTCTTTTTGATGCAGGACGATGTGAAACGGTTTGTCTCCGAGCCGCAGCCACCACCGAGCGGAATTGAGATTCCAGCGGTGGAGAAGGTGAAGGAGCGCCGAGTAGTCGGAGACGACGACGATCCCGTCATCGTGGAGGATACCTCCGATGACGAAGAGGACGAGGAGACGCTGCGCAGATCGCTTCCAGCCGCGGTCGAGGTTTAGCCGTCCGGTGCTTGCCTCATGTGCCTCTCATCCAAGACCCTCCGGCTAGCACGGAGGCTAGCCTTGCCGCGCCGCCGAGGAAGCCGCGCAACCCCGCTAAGAAGCGGGTGGCCAAGAAGATGAAGGTCTCGGAGACCACGCCTCCGAGAGGTAAGTCATCTTGAGCGAAGGCGTCGAGTACCCAATGATCGAGTACGGTGCCGACGAGTAGTTATCCCCATGTGCGGGGAGAGACCGCCGGCGGAGCCCGTGGAGGAGGGCGATGAGGGCACGTGGCCCACGGTGGGGGGAACCGGGCTGGAAGCCGAAGTCCGGCTCCCCGCGTCGAAGAGCTTCTGGGCGCGCGCGGAGCGCCGCCCCCCTGCCCCAGAAGGGAGCAGAGTACCCGCGGCCGCCGCCGCTGAAGAGGTGGAAGCCGCGGGGGCGAGAGAACGTCCGCGCGGCCACCGCCGCCGTGGAAGAGGCGGTAGTCGGAGAGGCGGAGGAGGAAACGCCCGCCGAGTGTGGAGCGGTTGACATCGCCAGCATCCTCGGTGCGCCGGCCGTGACTATCGTCCGGTCGAACTTGTAAGTACCACACTTCATGAGTAGTACTCATTGTAGTAGCCGATGTTGTCTGATGAACCTTTGTGGATACTTGTGCAGAAAATCCACCGACTTGAGCTGGGACGGAGAGGAGCCCGCGGCAGCAGAGGTAGAAGAGGCCGCGCCGCCCGTCGAGGAACCCGCTCCAGAAGCCCAAGCCACGACCGAGCCCCCAGCTGCCGAAGCGGCGCTGCCAGAGGCGGTCATAGTCGAAGGTGAGTACTCTTCCTGAAGCTGTAGAGCCCAAAAAGAGTAGTCGAGAATGCTGATGCGCGTGTTCCCTAGTGACAGGCGCTGAAGGTGGTGACATCCCTGCAGGGGTGCCCGTGCAAGAGTTGACACCAGAGGCCCCGGAGGCTGCGGCAGGAGCCCCCGAGCCCGTGGGGGAAACCGTCGAGAAGTCCGCCGAGGAGGAGGCGGCTGCCACGTCGCCAGGGGTTGCCCTGGAGGTGGCGATCCGGTCCCCGGAGATCCAAGACGCGGAGCCTATCCGCTCGGCGCCAATGACGGAGGCTACGACAAGTAGCCGTGGCGGGATCGAGTTGCTTGCCGACGATCTCGTCGAGCGGCGGTGTTGGCGCAAAGCATTCGGAGGCGATGCGGCGAGCCGAACAGTGGATGAAGGTACGTAGCCGTTGCCTCCCGAGTAGTCAATCCTTTCGTTGAGTACTCTGCTTGACTTGAAATTGTCTTCTGCAGGACGTCGCGGAGCGATCCCGCGAGAAGTCCAATCTGCTGCAAGGCTATGGCGACACGGTGCTGCGAGCTGAAGCCTTGGAGGAGCAGCTCATGAAGTCGAGGAAACACGCAGCCGCCATGCAGTCGAAGCTTGACGCCGCCTTCGCCAAGTACCACAACGACGTGATGGACTTGCAGGCGAAGAGCGACGATCTGGTGCGGAAGAACAAAGGCCTCCGCAACAAGAATAAAGGTATGTCTCTTGACTTGTCGGGTACTTGTTGGGAGTCATCAAGCTCTGACCCGTTGTTGTGTTCCTGTGTTGTAGAACTCGAAGGCCAGGTGGAGCGTCTGAAGGGCTCGGAGATCAGCATGAAGAATCTCTTCTACCGGGAGCAAGAAGCCCGCGGGTACTTGAACTCGACTACAAGGAGGCGGCCTTCGAGTGCGAGAAGCACATGGAGTTGAGAATTGCATCGATCGGGATCTCGTCAACCGCTACAAATCCTTGCGAAGTTGAACGGGGACCGTGAGGCGCTCCGGCCCGGCTCGAAGGACCTTGAAGAGGCTGCCCTCCCGATCGCGAGGCTCCCGGTGCCGCACCGGGCGGCCCCAAGATTGCTCCGTTGGCGGATCGACTTCGTGAGGCGCCAAGCCGGCCGGCCGCCTACGTGAAGCACATGGCCAAGTCAATCCCGAAGCAGTGGCCGGCCTTCATGAAGTCGTACTTCCCGAAGGCCCCGGTGGAGGTAGTCGCCGGCGGAGTAGCCGCCAACCGGCCGGACGAGCAAGACGCAGAGTTGCCGGAGCGAGATGGCTCCCATCGCGGAGCGGTAGCCGATAAGTTGAATCTCCGGTAGCTCGCATAGATAGCTAGTAGCCATGGTTGTATAGGAAACAGGTTGTAATGAACTATCTCATATATCAATGAAATGTGAAGTTCCATCAATGAGTACTCGTAACCGCGATCTCGAGTGCGGAGCGCCCATCGTGGAGTAGGTGCGAGTAGTAGTACTCGGCTTAGTAGTCCCGTCGCGGGGAGTAGGCGGTAAAGAAGTTGATGAACAATCGAACTTTATTACCGAAGAAGTGCACTCCGGGTGGCCGGGGCCGTAGTTACAAGTAGTCGCCCGGACCGGAGGCCGCTTACGGTACCGAGTAGTACCGGAGCGGGTAGCCGCTTACGGTGAGTGATCCGTAGATAGCCGTGCGGGGCCGGATCGCGATCCGTAAGTAGCCGCGCAGGCGGATCTTGGAGTGTGGTCTTCTTGGTAGACCGCCGCTAGAGTCCTTGACGCTCATTGCGGCCCGTGGTCCGTAGGTAGCCGCACGGGGCTGGACACGGAGTAGAATAGTCCGGAGACTTGAAGCCGGGGACCGGAGGGTCGTTTGCGGCAAGGGGGTGTTGATGCGGTCGTGTGGACTTGAACCCCGCAGTAGTCGAGTAGACTAGGCGTAGAATCGACGGAGCTGGTCGACGTTCCACGAGTTGTTGACTTCTTCGCCTTCAAGTGTTTGGAGGCGGTAGGAGCCCGGCCGGTCACCTTAGCCACGGTGAAGGGTCCTTCCCGGGGGAGCCGAGCTTGTGAAGTCCTTCCGTGTTCTCGGATACGGCGGAGGACAAGATCTCCAACGTTGAAGGAGCGTTCCTTGACGTTGCGATCGTGGTAGCGTCGGATACCCTCCAGGTACCTTGCCGATTGGACGAGGGCGGCACGGCGAGCTTCTTCGAGGCCGTCGATATCAACTCGTCCGTCGTCTTCCGAGACGCCTTCGTCGTAGTGCTCCACCGCCGGCGAGTTCCATATGACATCGGCAGGGAGGATGGCTTCGAGCCGTAGACCAGAAGTAGGGGGATTGCCCCGTTGGCTTGGATGGTTGAGTCCGCAGCCCCCGAGTGCGTTGGGTAGTTCCTTGATCCACTTGCCCCCTTTTGAGTTAGCGCGTCGTGTAGCCGCTTCTTGAGGGCGTCGAGCACCATCCCGTTGGCGCGCTCGACTTGTCCGTTGGCCCGTGGATGGGCGACGGAGACGTATCCGACGTCGATTCCGCCGTTCTCGCGGTACTCCCCGGGCGGTGGTTGTTGAAGTTGGACCCCGGTGTCCGTGATGATGCGGTGGGGTAGCCCGTAGCGGTGTACGAGTTCATCCGAGAAGTCGAGTACTCGTCGGCCTTGGGGCATGTGACCGGCTTGACCTCGATCCACTTGGTGAACTTGTCGATAGCCACCGGTACCGGTTGAATCCTCCCGGCGCGGTTGGCGTGGCCCAATCATGTCGAGCCCCCGGCAGGCAAAGGGCCGGGTTGGTGGTATGGTGACTAGCTTGTAGGCGGGGACATGTTGGCGCTTGGCGAAGAACCGACATCCTTGGCACCGTCCGACGAGTTCTTCGGCATCGCCCGGGGCGCGTGGGCCGTAGAAGGCTCGCCGGAAGGCCTTGCCGACCGGCGTGCGGGAGGACGCGTGGTTGCCGCGGACACCCTTGTGGATCTCCTCCAAGATGTCCTTGCCTTCTTCGCGAGGAACGCATTTCATGAGTACTCGGAAGATGCGCCTCGCTTGTAAAGCTTGTCGCCGACGAGGACGTAAGACTTGGCGCGGCGGACGAGTTGTTCGGTTGCGTTCTTGTCGGAGGGGACCTTCGCTCGCCGAGGTAGTCGATGAAGGGTTGCCTCCGGTCCACGTCGATCATCATGACCTCCCCGCCCAGGTGGTTGGTTAGCCGGGACGGTGGTCGGTGGCGCCGGCTCCGGGATGGATGGCGCGTGAAGCTCATGGACGAAGACGCCCGCGGGTACTTGGGCGCGGGTGGATCCGAGCTTCGAGAGGACGTCCGCCGCAACGTTGTTGTCGCGAACGATGTGATGGAACTCGAGACCGTAAAATTTGTTCTCGAGCTTGCGGACTTCTAGGCGAAGGCGTCCATGTTCTCCTTGTTGCGGTCCCAGGACTTGTTGACTTGGTTGATGACCACCGCGGAGTCGCCGTAGACTAGTAGCCGCTTGATGCCAAGTGAAGCCGCGAGGCGGGAGCCCGTGTAGGAGGGCTTCGTACTCGGCTTCGTTGTTCGAGACCTTCCGGAAGATGCGGGCAGGACGTACTTGAGTTGTTCGCCCGTTGGGGAGATCGGGAGTACCCCCGCGCCGCCGCGCCCTCGAGGTTGAGTGAGCCGTCGAAGTACATCACCCAATGCTCGGTCGCACGGTGGGAGTAGGTAGGCGGTTCTCCCGCCACTCGCCATGAAGTCGACTAGAGCTTGCGACTTGATGGCTGTGCGTGGCTTGAAGTCGATGGTGAGGGCGCCGAGCTCGACGGCCCATTTGGAGATCCTTCCGGTGGCGTGCGGGTTCCTCGGGATGTCGCCGAGTGGGTAGTCGGTGACGACGGAGACCGAGTACTCCCGGAAGTAGTGTCGTAGCTTCCGCGAGGTGATGAGTAGGGCGTACGGGAGCTTCGCACGGGGCGGTAGCGAGCCTTGGACTCGATAGAACCTCGCCGACGAAGTAGACCGGGCGGCCCCGGGACCGGGTAGGCGTGGCCGTCTTCCCCCGCCGCTCGACGACGATGGCGATGCGACCACGTGAGTAGTCGCGGCGAGGTAGAGCGACGGCTGCTCGCCCTTGTAGGGAGCCGTGAGGACCGGGGGGCTTCGACAGGAAGTCCTTGAGCTGGGCAAGGGCTTGGTCCGCCTCTGCAGTCCACACGAACTTCTCGTGGTGCTTGAGTAGTTTGAAGAAGGGGAGACCCCGTTCTCCTAGCTTCGAGATGAATCTGTTCAATGCCGCCATGCACCCCGTCAGCTTCTGGACGTCCTTGATGCTCGTGGGAGCTTTCATGCTGGTGATGGCGGAGATCTTCTCGGGGTTGGCTTCGATGCCGCGCTGGCTGATGATGAAGCCGAGTAGTTTGCCCGAAGGTACGCCGAAGACGCACTTGTTCGGGTTGAGCTTCCAGCGGTACTCGCGTAGCGATGCGAAGGTCTCTTCAAGGTCGTCGATGAGGGTACTGGAGTCCCTGGTTTTGACAACCACGTCATCCACGTAGGCCTCGACGTTCTTGTTGAGTTGCCGCTTGAAGCGAGCGCTTTGGATGGCCCGTTGGTAAGTGGCGCCGCGTTCTTCAACCCGAAAGACATGGTCGTGTAGCAAGTACGCGCCAAACGGGGTGATGAACGCGGTCTTCTCCGGTCTTCCTCCTTGATTGCGATCCGGTGGTACCGGAGTAGCGTCGAGGAAGCAGAGCAGGTCGCAGCCCGCCGTGGAGTCGATGACTTGATCAATCCGTGGCAACCCGAAGGGGTCCTCGGGGCGCGTGCTTGTTGAGGTCGGTGTAGTCGACGCACATCCTCCACTCGTTCGAGTTCTTCTTGCGGACGAGGACGGGGTTGGCGAGCCACTCGAGATGGAAGACTTCTGCGATGAAGCCGAGCAGCGAGTAGCTTGGCGAGCTCCTTCTTGATGGCATCCCGTCTGTCGTCGGCGAAGCGTCGGAGATGTTGTCGCTTGGGGGTAGCCTTTGGGTCGACGTTGAGGCAGTGCTCGATCAGCTCCCTGGGCACTCCTGGCATGTCCGCTGGCCTCCACGCGAAGATGTCGCGGTTAGCCCGAAGGAAGCTGATGAGCGCGTCTTCCTATTTGGGGTCGAGGCCGGCCCCGATGGTGGTAGTCTTGGTGGGGTCGCCGTTCCGAGGTCGACCGACTTGGTGAGCACCTCCTCGGGTGGCCGAGGCTTGTTGGCGCTGTCAGACTTCTTCTGGGATGTCGAGTTCGCTTGTGGCAAGCTTCTTCGACGCGGCGTAGACCTCCATCATTGGGGTGGGTACTTGATTTGTCGAAGCAATCACCACGGCCTCTCGTATCGCGTCGTGAGAGATCTTCAAGTCCCCTTGGAGGGAGAGTACGCGGGCCGGGCTTGGCATTTTGAGTACCAAGTATGTGTAGTGGGGCACCGCCATGAACTTGGCGATGGCCGGTCCGCCGAGGATGGCATGGTAGGAAGTCTCGATATCCGCGACCTCGAACTTGATGTATTCGGTGCGGTAGTTGTCGCGAGACGCCCCGAAGGTAATCGGCGTACCACCGAGCCCGAGTGGGATAGCCGCGTTGCTCGGGACAATGCCGTAGAAAGGCATGCTCGCTCTTGTCGAGCATGGGGGTGACGTCAAGGTTCATCTTCCTGAGAGTCTTGGTGAAGAGGACGTTGAGCCCGCTTCCGCCGTCGATGAGCACCTTGTTGAGCTTAGAGCCCGCCCTGTTGGTGTCGGGACGAGAGGGAAGCGTCTGGTTCGGAGAAGCCGGTCCATTGGTCCGCGCGGGAGAAGGTGATGGGCGTCTCTGACCACCTGAGAGGGGTCATAACCGCTGGTTCAATGGACATCACTTCACGGCGAGTAGCCTTCGCTCCCGCCCGGGGTAGTCCGCCGAAGAGGACGTTGACGGTCTTCTCGGGTTCTTGGAAGTCGTCGCCGTCCTTCTTCTTGTTCTTCTGATCGTGAGGGTGCGGTGGCTCCGGCGTATCCTTGAGTGCATGCCTGAGCTGGTAGCACTGCTCGGTGGTGTGGTTGCCGTTTGGATGCCACGGCACTTCTCCTTCGGCGGGTCTTTAAACCCGCCGGAGTTCTTCTTCGAGTTCCCTTTCGGGGGGACGCCGGATAGCCGCGACGGTGTTGTCCGGCTTGCGCTTGCGGTTGGGACCCGAGAAGTTGTTGTTGTTGTTGTTGTTGTTGCGGCCGCCTTGGTTTGGGTTGCGGCTCGCCGCCGCCGCTTTGGTTCTCGCTTGGACTTGCCGCGGATGGCGTCGTACTTGGCGTTGGCCTTGTCCTCTTCATCCGCCCAGACGTGATCATGTCCTTGAGGTGGGGAATGGACTTGGGGCGGCGCCGGCCGAAGTCCTCGAAGGTGCGGCGATGGTAGAGCCCGTCCCGGAAGAGGTCGATGACCTCCTTGTCGGTGACGTCCACGACGGTAGCGCGCTTGTCGAAGAAGCGGCGCATGTACTTGCGGAGGGTCTCGCCTTGTTCTCGCTGATCATGGCAAGGTCCATGCGAGTACCCGAACGGCCCATGGCGCCCGCGAAGTTGCTTGTGAATTGCTCCTTCACCGGTCCCACTTGTCGATTGAGTGCTTGTCCGGCGACTCGAGCCACGTGAGTGGGGCTTGGTCCGGTGCAGGAAGGGGAAGTAGAGGCGGTTGGTGTCGCGTTGCCGCCGGCGTTCTCGATGGAGAGAGCATAGCATCGGAGCCACTGGATGGGATCCGCGCGCGTCGTATTTGGTGATCCCCAAAGGCTTGAACTTATCGGGGAGGAGCAGGGTTGCGAAGCCGGGTGAGAAGGCGGGGAAGCCGTCGCCTTCGGCGGCGGTCGTCGACTTCTTCTCGCCGCAACTCTTCGATTCTCTCGGCGAGCATCGTACCCGCCGTGAGGGGCGCCGAGGCGTGGCTATGCGCGTGGCCGCGGCCGCCGCGGCCGCCGCCGCCTCCGGCCTTTCTTGTTGGCTCCGTGGTTGGAGCCGCCGCCGTAGGCCGCCGCCGCCGTCGGGGGTCGTTGCCGCCACCACCGGCCGGAGCACGGTGGGGGACGACTTCTCGGTTGACGTTGTCTTGTCGTGAGGGTCCGCCGGCGGTGGAGCGTCGACGGTTTGGTTCGGCCGGGATGTCGCCCCGAGTACGGTTAGGGACCGGGGTCAACACTCGCGACTAGTAGCCTCGTTGTCGCGAGGCTTGGCCGGGAGAGGTTGGCCGACTCTCTTGTCGACCCGCATGAAGTAAGCTTCCTCGCCGAGCTTGGCGATGACTTCTCCGGCCCGTATGCCCCGAGCCTCGCCGTGCGATCGCCGTGATCGACATGAGGCACCTGCTCGGGAGTGGTGTGGACTCGCTCCTCAACCGCCGAGAGCTTCCGCAAGGTTGCGGATGGGAAGGTTGTCTCCGAGCCGCCGGCGTCGTTCGTTGCGCTTCTGTTACGTTCGCGCCGGTGTCCCCGTTGGCGTCGGTCTCGTCGCGGGGGCATCGACGGAGCCGCCTCGTCCGCGGAGATGTCCTCCGTGTACTTGTCCGCGCGGGGGCGTGCTCCGAGGTTCCCGGGGTGTCGCCGGCAGCCATGAAGACTTGACGATCGGGGGTACCCAAGCTTGGCTCGAAGGTGCCACCTCGCTTGGTGTGCTTGAGTCGCCTTGGGCTAGCGGTGTCCCCTCCGGAACGGTAGCGAGTCGATGTAGGCGACGTAGCGTGAGTCCTCTCGTTGTCGGCTCGGCGGGTTTGCGGTCCGGCCGGTAGACGTATCTCCCCGCCGGCGTTGATCTTATAACCGGCCCCGCAGGCCGGCCCCCGACAAGGGAAGCTCGGAGGAGTTGTCTTCGGACTCGGGCTCCTCGGTGTCCGACCCGAAGTCGAACTCGTAGTCCGGGTTCGAGTAGAACTCGGGAGAGAGGGCCGGAGTCCGAGACGCGGTTGGAGACGGCGTCGGAGTCCGAGTTGTACTCGGTTACGGGCTCCTTGCCGGCCCGGCGTGGCGTAGAAGCCTCCGTGCGGGCCCGCCGGGAACGCGAGGGCCACGCACGGAGCGCCGACGTGGAGAGGGGACCGCCCGCGATGGGAGAGGAGCCGGCTCGCATGCGATGGCCCATGGCGACGTCGGGTTCGAGTTGGAGACGGACTCGAGCTCGAAGTCGCCGTGGAGGTTGGAGAGCGAAATTTCGCCGAACTTGCCGGGCGAGCTTGCCCGTGACAACTTCGGGAAGCGTCACAAGGTCCGTCCTCGAGTCGGGTTGCATGATCAAGCGGCGCCGGAAGGAGCCCACGCCATCGCCGCGGTGCGACCCGGTGCGCCGAAGACGAAGGTGTCACCGCGGTTGAAGGCGGCGGTTGGCTTGATGAGAACGGGAGCCGTCGAGTTCGCCATGTGATCTCGAGCGAGAGCCCCTACCCGGCGCGCGCCGGTGTCGGTGTTTTGGACCGGCAACCTACTACGGGGGAGTACCCGAAGTAGATGAATGTGACTCGCCGAGATCGGTAACTCGAAGGAAGAGGCACGCGACACACAATTTAGACGAGTTCGGGCCGCGAGGTGCGTAATACCCTACGTCCGTATGCCGCGTAGCTACGGATTGATAGGGCACGATTACGGGATGGTGCAATGGTGCGCCGTGAGTTGAGATTGGATGAGGTGATCCGGGATCGGTCCCCGCCTCGCCTTATATAGTCCGGGAGGCGGGGTTACAAGTCGGAGTAGGGGAAGGAGTACTAGTCGAGTACGTCTAGAAGACCTCTACAAGTGCGGAACATGTACAGAGTCCTATCCGAGTACTACTCCTGTGCTGTCCTTGTGCTCCACGCCTTCAGGTGCCGTGTAGCGCAAGCCGGGTAGTCCCAGGGGCCCACCGAGTAGTCGGTCCTGGTACCCACCGAGGTAGTGGGCCCAGGGAGGTCCATACGACACCACCGCATTGCTATCAAGGAAGAAGACCAGGAGAAGACCGTGTTCATCACCCCGTTTGGCGCCTACTGCTACACGACCATGTTGTTCGGGTTAAAGAACGCCGGCACTACCTACTAGCGAGCTATCCAGGCCTGTTTCAAGAGACAGCTCAACAAGAACGTCGAAGCCTACGTGGATGACGTGGTCGTCAAGACCAGAAACTCTGACACGCTCATCGCCGATCTTGAAGAGACTTTCGCATCCCTGCGAGAGTACCACAGGAAGCTCAACCCGAACAAGTGCGTCTTCGACGTACCGTCGGGAAAACTACTCGGCTTCATCATCATCCATCGTGGCATCGAAGCCAACCCCGAGAAGATTTCCACCATCACCAAGATGAAAGCTCCCACCTACATCAAAGACGTGCAGAAGCTTACTGGATGCATGGCAGGCTTGAACAGATTCATCTCGAAGCTTGGAGAACGGGGGCTACCCTTCTTCAAATTACTCAAGCACCAAGAGAAGTTCGTGTGGACTCCAGAGGTAGATCAATCTCTCGCTCAGCTCAAGGATTTCCTATCCAAACCACCAGTCCTCACGGCTCCTCGCAAAAAGGAGCAGCTACTGCTCTACCTCGCTGCGACTACTCATGTGGTCAATACTGCCATCATTGTCGAGCGGTAGGAATGTCGGTGTTTTAGACCAGCAAACCTACCAAGGGGGTACCCAAGGTAGTAGATTGTGCGGTGAGGATTGTGATCGGGAGACCGAGAACTTGAAGGTATGCACAAGGACACGGGACACAAGATTTATACAGGTTTGGGTCGCCAAGGTGGCGAGCCCTACGTCCTATTTGGGGGATCAAGTATGGCGCCCTGCGCTTGGTGTTGGTTGAGATCAAGTGCCCGGCTAGGTACCCGGACCTCCTTTATATAGTCCAGGGGCAGGTTCCTAGTCGGTTACAAGACAGGAGTCCTAGTAGGATTACACGGAACGAGTCCTAGTAGGATTACAGGGGAATTCTAGTAGGAGTCCGTCTTCATCCTTCCTTGTATGAGTACCCGGGGAGTATGCCCGACAAGCCCTCGAGCACATTGTAGTCGAGAGCAGTAGTTCGAGTAGTCTTGAAGCCTCTTCGAGTAGTTCCTAAGTGTCCTCGAGTACTGCTTGGATAAGTCTACAATAGTACTTGAACTGCCACGAGGCTGGAAGGTGGTCCAACTCATCTTTCTTGAAGTCGAGATTATATGGAAGTGCGATTGCAAAATCGCACTGCATATGGAGTAGCTTCCCGAGCCTTAGGTTGAGTTACAGACTCTAGCTAAGGGTCAATCTTGATTCCAAATCTTCTGTCTTGAAAAATTTGAATGATGGGTGTAGCATAGCAGCCCCCGAGCCTTGAAATCATTAGGTAATCAATCCAAGGGTCTTCAGTGTTCGCGAAAGCCATCATCCGAGTACTCTTGCAGCGTGTAGTCCTCGAGATAAGAGAGCCGTATGAGCCATGTTGAGTAGTTGTTGGTGCAGAGCCCCCGAGCTTGAGAGTGAGCGAAGCCTGCTGAAGTTATCCTTGAGTAGTAATTTGAGTGCAGCTCCCGAGCTGGAGAGATTCCGAATAGTAGTTTGGCGTCGAGCCGTGGAGCTTGAGAAGTAGCCATGCCATCAAAGCGGACTTTAGATGCGACCGAAGTCGACTTTAGATACCCGTAGTGCGGACTTTTAGAATGCGACTTGAAAACCGAAGTCGACTTTGTGCAGCGCGGAGCGGACTTCAGAATGCGACTTGAAAACCGAAGTTGACTTTGGTTGCCGCGCGAAGCAGACTTTGATATGCGACTTTGGAAGCCGACTTTAGATTGCCGTGTGAAACGGACTTTAGATGCGACTACAGTAGTCGACTTTGCGCCACACAGAGTGGACTTAAGATGCAAAAAACGAAAAGTACTTTTCGGAAAGCCAAAGCAAATGAAAAATCAGAGAAAACAAGTAGTTTTGCCACTGGAGTGGGCTTAAGATTGCAACCGAAGTCGGCTTGTGCCACCGGAGTGGGCTTGGGTGTGACCGTTAGCGTCGTCTTGTGCCAGTGGAGTGGGCTTAAGTACTTAAGCCATGGATTTTAGACCCAAGGTACGATTGCCGCCAGAGCGGGCTTGAAGGTGCGACCGAAGTCGACTTGTGTACCTGGGCCATGGATTTCAGACCAAGGTACGGTTGCCGCAGGAGCGAGCTTGAAGGTGCGACCCGAGTCGACTTGTGTACCTTGGGTCATGGATTTCAGACCCAAGGTACAGAGCGCGAGTACTTAGCGTACTTGGACCGATGAAACAGAGCGTGAATACCACGTGTAGCTAGGTTCCATCGTCGCCAAGACCTGAGGGCCACTTACAGCTAGGTTCCATCGAAGCTTACACACGTAGTATACCACCAAAGCAGGCGACGATGCGACCGGAGTCGACTTTAAGTTGCCGCACGGAGCGGACTTTAAAATGCGACTTTAGAAGTCGACTTTAGATTTCCGCGCGTAGCGGACTTTAGAAGCTGCCTCCTTGGGATAGCCCCCGAGTTGATGAAGTAGGCTCGTGGTGACTTGATTGATATACCCCAAGAGTAGTCAGCGGAACGTAGCTCCCGTGAAAACTCGCCGAGAAGCGTACACAAATGAGTAGTCGGCAAGTAGTCCTACATGATGAGGAGAACAAGCCAAGAAAAGAAAACAATAATCATTTAAATAAATGACTTAGCTGTTGCTGCCTGGGCAGACTGTTTATGAAGCCGTGGCGGTCGGCGATGGAGCCGCGACGGTTGTTGCTAAAGTTGACTAGTCAGAGTTGATTCCGACTAGTTGTTGGGGGTGTGACTGCCGTTCTTGACTAGTTTGGAAAACTAGTCGAGATAAATGGTCGACGCGATGCGACCAAAAGACGACGTCGCGGCGGCGCGCGGTGTACTCGAAGTAGAGCCAGTGTTGCCGCGAGACAAGTAGTCGCGACGCATGACGTGGCTAAAGTAGAGCAAGTGTGGCCACAAGACGAAGTCGCAACGCACGGAGTAGTCAACGATGAGCCACGTGATGAGCTAGGTGATGTGTCGAGGCACCCGGACGCTCGGCGTAGGCGAAGTAGTTGATAACAAGTGGCGAGACGAGCCGCGCGACGTGCCGAGGCACCCGGACGCACGGCGTAGGCGAAGTAGTCGACGACGAGCCTGCGCGAGGCGAAGTAGTCGACGACGAGCCGTGTGACGAGCCACGTGAGATGTCGAGGCACCCAGACGCGCGGCGTAGGCGAAGTAGTCGACGACGAGCCGCGCGACGTGCCGAGGCACATGGTCGCGCGGCGCAGGCAAAGTATATCCATTGCGGCCGCGAGACATGTAGTCATGACGCACAACGGAATGACCGGGCACACAGCGAGAGCCAGTGCGACCAACCGACGAGAAGTCGAGCGGCGAGACGGCGCATCCGGATGCACGACATAGGCGCAGTAGAGCCGGTGCGCTGCGAGATGCAGTGACCGGGCGCACGGCGAGAGCTAGTGCGACCGACCGACAAGAAGTCAAGCGTCGAGACGACACGTCCGGATGCATGGCATATGCGTAGTAGAGCCGGTGCAATCCGGACGATGAGTAGTCACGCCGCGAGACGCAGTGACCGGCCGCATGGCGAAAGCCAGTGCGACCGACTGACGAAAAGTCGAGCGGCGAGACGATGCATCCGGGTGCACGGCATGGGTGCAGTAGAACCGGTGCGGCCAAGTAGTCGCGGCGCATGACACAGTTGATGTAGAGCCGATGTTACCAGGAGACGAGTAGTCGTAATACACGGTGTTGTCAGAGCGTAGTTGTACTCGCATACGTCTTCCCGTGTGCAGCAAGCAAATATTTGGAGGCTTCCTGGTAGCTTCTTTCGTGTGCATGTAGCAAAGCTCCATGAGATTAAATTTTGTACGCTCAAGGAATCAGAGAGTAGAGCTCGTCCTTGATCCTTGTGCTACTTCTTATCTCCATACACGGTGATTTGAAGTTGGACCAATGGCTGATGAGCAGAGCCGTCCGATCGCCTTCACGTCACTTCGAGTTCGAAACGGAAACGATTTCCGTACTCGAATACGAGTACTTGTCAGAGCGAGCGGCGCATGGAGTTCTTTTTTACAGCCTGCATGGAGTTGAATCCGTCTTGGCTTTGAACAGGGACACGACGAGTCCCAGTTTCAACTTGATGTGTCGTGTGGGGAAATTTGGCAGAGTTGGCGAGTCTGCTTGTTGCAGGTAGATTGATCTTTATGATGAGGTCCTTCGAATTCGCCCGGTGGTGATGATCTACCCCTACCTGGCGCGCCAGCTGTCGGTGTTTTAGACCAGCAAACCTACCAAGGGGGTACCCGAGGTAGTAGATCGTGCGGTGAGGATCATGATCCGGAGACCGAGAACTCGAAGGTATGCACAAGGACACGGGATAGAAGATTTATATAGGTTCGGGTCGCCAAGGTGGCGAGCCCTACGTCCTGTTTAGGGGATCAAGTATGGCGCCCTGCGCTTGGTGTTGGTTGAGATCAAGTGCCCGGCTAGGTACCCGGACCTCCTTTATATAGTCTAGGGGCAGGTTCCTAGCCGGTTACAAGGCAGGAGTCCCAGTAGGATTACACGGAACGAGTCCTAGTAGGATTACAAGGGAATTCTAGTAGGAGTCCGTCTTCATCCTTCCTTGTATGAGTACCCGGAGAGTATGCCCGACAAGGAAGACAGCCACGCCTACCCAGTCCAGCGACCAGTCTACTTCGTCAGCGAGGTCTTATCAGAATCTAAGGAACGCTATCAGCCAGTATAGAAGCTACTATATGCAGTGCTCATTACCTCGCGGAAGCTACGACACTACTTCCAGGAGTACTCGATCTCCGTCATCACTGACGACCTGCTCGGTGACATCCTACGGAACCAAGATGCAATTGGAAGAATCTCCAAGTGGGCAGTCGAACTCGGCGCCCTCAACATCGACTTCAAGCCACGAACAGCCATCAAGTCGCAAGCACTAGTCGACTTCAAGGCAGAGTGGCGGGAAAATCAGCTACCAACTCCAACCGAGCGGCCAGAGCATTGGGTGATGTACTTCGACAGCTCGCTCAAGCTCGAAGGCGCGGGTGTAGGAGTACTCCTGATTTCTCCAACAGGCAAACAACTCAAGTATGTCCTGCAGATCTTCTGGAAGGTCTCAAACAACGAAGCCGAGTATGAAGCTCTGCTACACGGGCTCCGCCTCGCAGCTTCGCTGGGCATCAAGCGACTACTAGTCTACGGCGACTCTGCAGTGGTCATCAACCAAGTCAACAAGTATTAGGACCGCAACAAGGAGAACATGGACGCATACTGCCTAGAAGTCTGCAAGCTCGAGAACAAATTCTATTGTCTCGAGTTCCATCACGTCGTCCGTGACAACAACGTTGCAGCGGACGTCCTGTCGAAGCTTGGTTCTACTCGCGCTCAAGTACCAGCGGGTGTCTTCGTCCACGAGCTTCACAGGCCATCCATACCGGAGCCGGCACCCACGACCACTGACCCAGGGCCTCTGCCTGCTGGCCAGGAGGTCATGATGATAGATGTGGACTGGCGACAACCCTTCATCGACTACATCCGCGAGCAGAAGGTTCCCATAGGCAAGAATTTGGCCGAGCAACTCATCCGTCGGGCCAAGTCCTACGTCCTATTCGGGGACAAGCTCTACAAGAGGGGTGCCACTTCTGGAGTACTCATGAAGTGTGTTCCCCGAGAAGAAGGCAAGGACATTTTGGAGGAGATCCACAAAGGCGTCTGCGACAATCACGCGTACTCACGCACGCTAGTCAGCAAAGCCTTCCGACGAGCTTTCTAGTGGCCCACAGCCCTAGGCAATGCTGAGGAACTCGTCAGAAGGTGCCAAGGGTGCCAATACTTCGCCAAGCAACAGCACGTTCCGGCCTACAAGCTAGTCACCATACCACTAACCTGGCCTTTCGCCTGCTGGGGGCTCGACATGATTGGACCTCTTACGACTGCGCCAGGAGGATTCAATAGAGTTCTAGTGGCCATCGACAAGTTCACCAAGTGGATCGAAGTCAAGACGGTTACCTGCCCCAAGGCCGACAGGGTGCTCCACTTCTTGGATGAACTCGTGCACCGCTACGGACTACCCCATAGCATCATCATAGACCTAAGCTCCAACTTCAACAATCACCAGTTCTGGGAGTACTACGAGAACAGCGGGATCGACGTCCGGTTCGTCTCAGTCGCCCATCCACGGGCCAACGGACAAGTCGAACGCGTGTCACACCCTGAAATTTCCAATTTCAGGATGTGAATAGAAAGAATAATTAAATAACAATTTTCTCGTAATTTTAAAACAAATTCCAACATTTGTTTTCTTTATAGGAAATATAGTATAGGAAAAAATCCTTGTTTGATTTTCTTAAGCAAATAAAATGTTATGAGTGTTGCATTCATGCCAATGCATCTTGGTGCTTCTTGAGTGCAAAAAGGTTTCAAAATTGCGATTAGGTGCTATCCAAATCCTTTCGCGAATTTTCCGGATTTTTCTGGAATTTATTCTCATTTTCCTTGAGTTATTTCTATTTACTAGAGGGCTTTAAAATCTTTTTCATGAGCTCCAAATACTTTATTTGGATTGTTCATGTCCCAAAGTGTCTCTAGGAATTTTCCTGGAATTTTTGGATTTTCTGAGTATTTTTCGTGTCTTAAAAATAACCTCTGGACTTCTTTGGGATTATTTTCGCACTAAAAACAAATTCAAAAAAAGAGAGAAAAAAAGAAAACCTACCCTACCGGGACGAGCCCGAAGGCCGGACCCAATCTCCCTCCGCCCGCCGTTGGCCCGGCCCGCCGGCCCACGCGGAGCCCATTTGGGCCCGGGCACGCCGGTGCCCGGGGAGGACACGGCAGGGCCGCCGCCGCCATCCTTGGCTTCCACGCCAAGGCGGTCCCGCGCTCTCGGCCCTATTTAAGGCGCCGTATCTTCCCTCGTGAGCTCTTGCCGCCTCGCCTCGCTCCGCGCGCCGCCGCCGAGCCGCGCGCCGCCGGCCACCCCGAGCTCACCGCGTCCGCTCGCCGGTTCGCCGACATGGAGTTCCGCCGGAGGAAGCCGCCGCCACCGGCCAGCCTTCGCGAGGCCGAGCTGGACATTCGCCGCCGCCGCCCGTCGCCTGGGAAGCACCGAGTCGCCGGCGATTGGAGCCATCCGGCCGCCGTCCGCCCTTGACCTTCGAGCAGAAGCAGGAGGTAGAAGATGGTGGGTGGTTTTGCGTATAGCCCCCTGCCTTTTCCTGTAACCATTAGATTTGTTCTTGTGTCTTGAGAATTTTCCAGAAAACCCCCTAGATCTTTTTAGATCTTCACAACCAGATCCAACCCGAGAGCTTTTGTCGATCTAACCCCAATCTTTTGTCTTTACGTGAGCACTAGTGGATGTGTCTTGCCAATCTTTTCTGCTAGCCCTCCAAATCTATAGTTAATCACAACTAGGTCCTCCAATCTTGTTTTCTCCATAGAATCTTCGTTTTAGCTCCGTTTTAATCAGTTCAAGTTGCGTTAGGTTCATAATAATGTAAAGCATGCGTTAGTGGTGTGTTTTCACCATGTTTTGTTTTTTGAAAATAAAATTAATATTAATTTTGATTAATGTCTAGTTATACATGCCTTTTATAAATAAAAGTAATATAGATCTATACATCGTTTTTCATAAGCAAATTTAATTTGATTAATGTTTCTATCACATGTTTTTATACATAAAAGTTAATTAGATCTTTATCTCGGTTCTCGTAAACCAAATGTTAATTTGTTTAATAATTAATTAATCTTTTCTAAATTAAAATTTGATTAGGCTTTTACATCGACTTTTTTTAATAAATGTTAATATGATTAATGTCAGTTCCATAATGTTTTTAATATTAATATGATCTACTCAAATTACAAAGTTTCGTTTAGATTGTTCATATAGTTTAGTTTTTCTAAACTAAATGTTTAATCGGTTTAATCAATATATGAATTTTTATTAATAAAACTTGACTAGTCCTTTACACCGATTTCATAAATAAAGTTTAATATTGCATTAATGTCAACATAGGGTATTTTATTTCTGAAATATCCTTTATATTTGTTTTGTTAATTAAAATGAACCTAGCTCATAATCTTGTTCTATCATAAATGCAAATAATACGTTAGACGTTCGGTGTCAGCTTTATCTTAGTATCTCTTTCGATCAAGTTTATCAGAAGCTCTAAACCTTTCTAGTGTTAGCCCAAGCTAAACCGTGTGCATCTAATCAAGCCTTAGAGTTTCTTCTTAGCTTAGTAGTTTTATCTGTGTGAGTTAAACCTAGTTTTTCTA
This sequence comes from Cenchrus americanus, assembly GCA_947561735.1. Lineage (NCBI taxonomy): Eukaryota > Viridiplantae > Streptophyta > Magnoliopsida > Poales > Poaceae > Cenchrus > Cenchrus americanus. Next base: position 199,378,941 of record OX387241.1, read on the forward strand.
AAGCGTGTATAAACATCAGCTTTATCCGGTTTTCTAAAGCAAGTATAAAAGATGTTAGAGTTAAACATCGGTTTCCATAATAAAGTTAATATGCCTAATGACATCATAAATGCCTTTTCAATATTAAATATGTTTAGTTGAACACGTGACATAAAGTTACTCGTCTAGATATCTTATACTTGCTTTATCTTTCTAAAGTAATTATTAATTTGACATAACTTCCACTCGAATGTTATAAAATAAAACATGATTAGGTTTATCGTGATTTCTGTAATTAAATGTAACTTGTTTAATGGTAACATAGAGTATTTCTCTGAAATATTCTTTCACATGATTTCTTAATTAAAATATGCCAAGCGTAGTCTCTTGTGATTTGATAATGATCTCACGATAGTTTTGAGCTTAGTTCTGTTTTCAGGGTTCCTTGCTCTTGCGTAACCAATAGGATCGAGCTCTATCTCAGTGTGATCTTTCCGGTCCTTGCTCAATCTTCCGCGACCATCTCTTCAAAGCTAACCAAGTCTTTCCATTCCAAGCACACTGTCTTCTTTAGTGATCCATCTAATCAAGCCTATCCTTTAGTGCGTTCTTTTAAAGCTTTCTTTTGATTGGTGTATTGTCCTTAGTTTTGCTTGTTTGTTTGCTTTGTATGCTTGTGCCGGTGGTTGGTGTGAGTAGAACGAATGAGGCTCAAGAAGTTTTGAAGAGCTTGAAGTTGAAGAACTCTGAGCAGCAACACTACTTTGGTTTAAGGCAAGTGTGTGGTTCCTTATCCTAATAACTATTTAATCACTCATTGCATTGCTTTGCATTAACTTTGATGGGTTCCTATTAAGGATGACTAGTCTCATTTGACCACTATATTGAACCTGATTTTTAATTAATCTTGATGGTAGATGTTGCTTAGTTTGCTTAACTAGGTTGGTAATAAGCAACATGGATACTCTTTTACTCTATGTTCCAATGTGATATGTGATGTTTAATATACAAGACCATATGTTTAATCGGAACATGGAGAACCACCCAGGAAAACAGTACAACCACAAGAACTAAACGGAACCGGTCTTGGCCGAATAATTAGGAACTTTAGCTTGGGGTGATCTTACCTGATAAGGACAAGGGATCATCGGTACTGCGGGGTATGGACTCACTCTAGCAGGGGGTTGGGTGAGTTATTCTTTTTATGGTGGGGTATCGACCTGCTAGGGGACTTTATACCTTGCTAATTGATCTGGACCTTGTGGGTCACAACTTGTTGGAGAACCTTTGTAAAGGCCTTGTAGCGTCCCTATGCAACCACACCTCGGTAGTGTGGTATGGTGCTTGGCTGGCATCGCATGGTTGGATTCAAAGTTCTTCGAAGCTTTTACGCTGCTTGTGGTGAAAGTGTACAACCTCTGCAGAGTGTAAAACTAATCGATTAGCCATGCTCACGGTCAAGAGCGGCCTGGACCCTCACATGATAATTGAACTTGAAGATGGACTTAAATTGTGATATGTGTTATGGTTATACTTGCCATGTGCTTATGGTGTATCTTATCTATCTCTTTATGCTAATTGTGGGTTGGTATAAACTTATACCTTATTAGTAATCAGGTGCCAATAAAATTGGACCAACTAAAATGCTAAATTCTTATAGCCCAGTCCACTATAAAGCATTTGCATTCATTCTTTTCTTCACACTTGCTGAGTATGACAAGTGCTCACCCTTGCTATATATGTTGCTCAGAAAGAAGAAGCTACTCCGAAGTCTTGTGAAGATGTTGCTGAGTGCTAGGTGTCGGGGACAGCCAAGAGGGTCCCCTAAAAGACCGGGGGGAATCCTGCTTAAAACCTGCAAAAACGCAAAACGCAAAACCAACCCCGGGCCTAACGCAAAATATACACACAACACGATCCACGCCGAGCCACGGTGGCCCCCGCGGCCCGCCGAAGCGGCCCAGCAAAACGCCCCCTCGAGTGAGGTCCGCCTTGCTCTAGGACTCACGCCGCCCTCAAGTGAGGTCCGCCTCGCTCGAGGGTCCCCGCCGCCCTCGAGTGAGGTCCGCCTCGCTCGAGGGTCCCCGCCTCCCTCGAGCGGGGTCCGCCTCGCTCGAGGTTCCCTCACGAGCACACCTGCTCCCGCACACGTGTACGGGCATTTAATGCTCTGACACGGTAGAGCTGCGCCACTACGCGCCTGGGAGTCATGCCCCGACGCTGTTCCGCCTACTCCCTAGGGGAAGCCCATCCCCACCACTGTGGGGAACTGTGCGACGAGGCCGGTGTCAGCTTCGTGACACTGTGCCGCCCACTCTTGTACGACTAGCGTGCCGCGCCCTCGAAAGGGGGCCGGCCGCACCCTCGAACCCTCTTCTCGTGACTCCGCAGGATCAAACCGTGACGTCAGGCTGGCGGGAGCGCCATCCCTGTCGCTGCCAATCTTGTGCGGCTATCCCCGCCCCTGCTACGCCACGCCGTGCACTGCTACAACTACTCTGACGCTGTTGAGCATGCGGGGACAGGACGCCGCCACGCCTGCTACTACACCTCGCACGGATCGTCGTCAACGGCTCCCTCGAGCCCGCCTGAAGATGCCCTGGTCAACCACCACGCCTCCACCCTCGAAGTCGCCCCTGCTCAGGCACAGGACGCGCCACGACGCTGTGACTGGAGCAAGATTCGCCAGGACGGTCGTCAACTCCACAGCACTGTACGCCATACCACCACACGTAGCGAAATAGTGCGGCATGTCTATAAATCGCCCTCTCCTTGGCCTATAAAAGGGAGGCGATCCCCCTCGCCGCAGGGACTCAGGACGACGAATAGCGATCGCTTACACGCTCTCCACCTTCCCCATGATATTGGCACTCGCCTCAATCACAACCCTTGGGACTTGGAGGCCACGCCTCCTCTCCCGCCTTGCTTGTAGCCACCCCTCTACGGAGCACCCCAAAGGCGAAGCAATACAAAACCTCGAGCACACCACTGCTAGACGTACGGCCCCGGCCGGAACCAGGATAAACCAGGTGTCTTTAGTTGCTTAGCACCGACCATCGGGAGGCAGATCTCAGCGCTCATTACTAGTTAGTGTCGGGACTACTTTCTACACCGACAGTTGGCGCGCCAGGTAGGGGGATCGCGTTGCAGATTGACTCGTCAACAGCTATCTCGATGGTGATTCGCACCGAGTACCACGGTCAGTGCTACTCCATGGGCAGCTCGGACCCCCTCCCGGCCGGATTCGAAATCCAGTTCGGGGGCCTGAACTTTCAGGACAAGGGGAACGGCTACCTCATGCGCCTCACCAACCGTGAGGAGCTCCGTGCGCGGCGCCAAGCCGGGTCCGTCCCGGTCGCCGCCGCACACGTCGCCACGACACCGCAGCTCGCCAAAGACGGACGGCCGCGAGTCCTTCGGCGCCACGGCGCCGTCGTCCCTCCGGCCAGCTTTCGCGACAGGCGCGGTCGGAGCGCCAGCATGCTACACGCGTCGCCTCACAACACAACGCGCTCACCAGCAAAATGACAGCCGCCCCGGCGGGGGAGCGCTCAGTCTCGGGACCATGCTTCCCTATCGGCCTACGCGGCGCCACGACGGCGTACGTCGCCTCTGCCAACGCCAATGCAGCGATGCGCAGGGTTCCCCCTGGCCGCCATGTCCCGGTCGCCAGGGACCCTAGCGCCTCCGCCGGCGACGAGTCATCCCAAGGCTTCGCCGACAAGCTGCCACCCGCCACTTCGCATGGATACGCGGAGTGGGACTTCTCCGGCGTGTCGGACCCAGTGATGTTCCGGCGGTTCCTCGATGCCATGGACTAATGGTTCGGCTACTCCGACAACTCCAGCGCCGGGAGCTACGACCCCGCGCGGGAGTGCTGCGTCGTAATCGCTAACGACCCAGCAAATGCCACCGACGCCACGGGAGCCGGTGACAGAGAGGTTCCCCTCGCCCTGGGAACTGGACCGCGCGTGGCTGCGAGGCCAAGCGCCCCTCCCCCCTCACCGCCGAGGGGGGCCGACATCAATGCACAGCTGGCCCAAGCAAGCGAGCTTGAAGCCAAGCTGGCAGAAGAATACCGCACGGTGCGGTTGCTCCGTGCCTCCATCGCGGGAGAGGCCTCCGCACGCGGCGAACGTGCGTGTGAGTTGGGCAAGCAAGCCCGCGACCGCATCAACACCGACTTGAACATCGACGATCCGGACACGCCCCCGCGAGCGAGCCAGAAGCTCATTGCAGCCGCGACACTGCTGCGAGCCATGCCCGCCCTGTCGGGCATACTCCCCGGGTACCCATGCAAGGAAGGATGAAGACGGACTCCTAGTAGAATTCCCCTATAATCTTATTAGGACTCGTTCCGTGTAATTCTACTAGGACTCCTGCCTTGTAACCGACTAGGAACCCGCCCCCTGGACTATATAAAGGAGGGTCGGGTACCTAGCCGGGCACCTGATCTCAACCCAACACCAAGCGCAGGGCGCCATACTTGATACCCCAAACAGGACGTAGGGCTCGCCACCTTGGCGACCCGAACCTGTATAAATCTTGTGTCCCGTGTCCTTGCGCATACCTTCGAGTTCTCGGTCTCCCGATCACGATCCCCACCGCACATTCTACTACCTCGGGTACCCCCTTGGTAGGTTTACCGGTCTAAAACACCGACAGCTAGCGCGCCAGGTAGGGGTGATCATCACCACCGGGCGAATTCGAAGGACCCTCGTCAGCAAGATCAATCTGTTCAGTGCTCACAGGTACTCAGCGTGACAGCTCAATTCCAATTCGAAGTCGTTTCGTCGAAAGTCCCAAGCAGAGGCCTACTCCGCGTGATCTACATGCACGGCGGGATAATTACGTATCGGCGTACAACACTTCTGTGGCTAGCAAAGGCCCGTGCCAACAGCCAGCTCCATCTCATCGTGTCGATGAGCCGAAGCACATCGTCTTTGGAGGGCTGCAATCTGACCCTGATGTTTTCTGCGACGACCAATCACGGTCCAGCTACAAATTGATTTTTTCGAGTCCGAAGCAGACAAGGGAACAAGCATCGCACATTTAACGAATCCGTGTCGAAGCTGCTGTGTCAACATGCCATCGTTGGTCAAAGACTCAAAGCAGAGTGGATCAGTATCAACAAGCACATCATGAGACAGGGCTGAGCAGAGCAGAGCTGTCTCTGTCATGGTCTCTAGTACGGCAAGAAAAACAATTTTCTGGAACTTTGCTATATGCACACGCAAGACTTCAAAATTTTCGCTTGATGCACTTGGAAGAGGTATTTTCGCTTGATGCACTTGGAAGAGGTACATGAGTACTACTATGTCAACTTCCGGCTGCATCAGCTATGCCGTGCTCCGCGACTACTCATTACCCGGCCGCACGAGCTCTACCTCAACCTTGCTGTGCGCTGCGAGTACTCGTTCCCTGGCTGTAGCGGCTCTACATCAACTACGCCGCGCGTCCGGGTGCCTCGGCACGTCGCGCAGCTCGCCACGCGGCTCGTCGCGCCGCTCGTCGTCGAATACTCGCCTCGCGCGAGCTCGTCGTCGACCACCCGCCCTCGCGCGAGCTCGTCGTCGACTACTTCGCCTCCGCCACGCGTCCGGTGCCTCGGCACATCGCGCGTCTCGTCACGCGGCTCGTCGCGCTGCTCATCGTCGACTACTCCGGGCTCGTCGTCGAATACTTCACCTCCGCCGCGCGTCCGGGTGCCTCGGCACGTCGCGCGGCTCGTCACGCGGCTCGTCGCGCCGCTCATCGTCGACTACTGCGGGCTCGTCATCGACTACTTCGCCTCCGCCGCGCGTCCGGGTGCCTCGGCATGTCGCGCGGCTCGTCATGTGGCTCGTCGCGCTGCTCATCGTCGAATACTCCGGGCTCGTGGTCGACTACTTCGCCTCCGCCGCACGTCCGGGTGCCTCGGCATGTCGCGCGGCTCGTCACGCGGCTCGTCGCGCCGCTCATCGTCGACTACTCCGGGCTCGTCGTCGACTATCGTCGACTACTCCGGGCTCATCGTCGACTACTTCGCCTCCGCCGCGCGTCCGGTGCCTCGGCACATCGCACGGCTCGTCACGCGGCTCATCGCGCGCTCATCGTCGACTACTCGGGCTCGTCGTCGACTACTTCGCCTCCGCCACGCGTCGGGTATCTCAAGCACGTCGCGCGGCTCGTCGCGTGGCTCGTCGCGCGACTCGTCGTCGACTACTTCGCCTACGTCGCGCGTCCGGGTGCCTCGGCACGTCGCGCGGCCCATCACACGGCTCATCGTCGACTACTCCGTGCGCCGCGACTTCGTCTTGCGGCCACGCTGGCTCTACTTCAGCCACGTCGTGCATGGTGACTACTTGTCTCGCGGCAACACTGGCTCTACTTCGAGTACGCTGTGCGCCGCCATGACGCCGTCTTCCGGTCGCATCGCGTCGACCATTCATCTCGACTAGTTTTCCAAACTAGTCAAGAACGGCAGTCACGCCCCCAACAACTGGTCAGAATCAACTCTGACTAGTCAACTTCAGCAACAACCGTCGCGGCTCCATCGCCGACCGCCACGGCTTCATCTACAAGTCCACACTGGAGGCAACAGCTAAGTCATTTATTTAAATGATTACTATTCTCTTTTCTTGGCTTGTTTTCCTCATCATGTAGGATAACATGCCGGCTACTCATTTGTGTACGCTTCTCGGCAGGTTTTCGCGGGAGCTACACTCTGCTGACTACTCTTGGGGTATATCAATCAAGTCACCATGAGTCTACTTCATCAACTCGGGGGCTATCCCTAGGAGGCAGCTTCTAAAGTCCGCTACGCGCGGCAATCTAAAGTCGACTTCGAAGTCGATTCTAAAGTCCACTCCGTGCGGCAACTTAAAGTCGACTCCGTCGCATCTTCGCCCTCGCTTCGGTGGCATACTACGTGTGTAAGCTTCGATGGAACCTAGCTGTAAGCGGCCCTCGGGTCCTGGCGACGATGGAACCTAGCTGCACGTGGTCTTCACGCTCTGTACCATGGGTCCAAGTACCCTAAGTACTCGCGCTCCGTACCTTGGGTCTGAAATCCATGGCCTAGGTACACAAGTCGACTCCGGTCGCACCTTCAAGTCCACTACGGTGGCAACCATACCTTGGGTCTGAAATCCATGGCCTAGGTACACAAGCCGAGTCCGGTCGCACCCTCAAGCCCGCTCTGGCGGCAACTATACCTTGTGTCTGAAATCCATGGCTCGGGTACTTAAGCCCACTCCGGTGGCACAAGTCGACGCTAACGGTTGCACCCAAGCCCACTCCGGTGGCACAAGCCGACTTCGGTCGCAATCTTAAGCCCGCTCCAGCGGCAAAACTACTCGTTTTCTCTGTTTTTGCATTCGCTTTGGCTTTCCAGAAAGTGCTTTTCGTTTTTTGCATTTTTAAAGTCCACCCTGTGTGGCGCAAAGTCGACTACTGCAGTCGCATCTCAAAGTCCACCCCGTCTGGCGCAAAGTCGACTACTGCAGTCGCATCTCAAAGTCCGCTCCGCGCGGCATCCTAAAGTCGACTTCTAAAGTCGCATATCAAAGTCCGCTCTGTGCGGCAACTAAAGTCGACTTCGGTTTTTAAGTCGCATCTCAAAGTCCGCTCCGCGCGGCACAAAGTCGACTTCGGTTTTCAAGTCGCATTGTAAAGTCTGCTCTGCTGGCATCTAAAGTCGACTTTGGTCGCATTTAAAGTCCGCTCTGACGGCATGACTACTTCTCATGCTCCACGGCTCGACGCCAAACTACTATTTGGAATCTCTCCAGCTCGGGGGCTACACTCAAATTACTACTCGAGGATAACTTCAGCGGGCTTTGCTAGCTCTCAAGCTCGGGGGCTCCGCACCAATAACTACTCGACGTGGCTCATATGGCTCGCTTATCTCGGGGGCTACACGCTGCAAGAGTGCTCGGATGATGGCTTTCGCGAACACTAAAGACCCTTGGATTGATTACCTAATCATTTCAAGGCTTGGGGCTGCTATGCTACACCCATCATTTATTTTTTTCAAGACAGAAGGTTCAGAATCCAGATTGACCCTCAGCTAGAGTCTGCAACTCAACCTGAGGCTCGGGGGCTACTCCATATGGAGTGCGATTTTGCAATCGCACTTCCATATAATCTAGACTTCAAGACTGATGAGCTGGACCACCTTCTAGCCTCGTGGCAGTTCAAGTACTATTGAAGACTTCTCCAAGCAGTACTCGAGGACGCTCAAGAACTAATCGAAGAGGCTTCAAGACTACTCGAACTACTACTCTCGACTACAATATGCTTGGGGGCTTGTCGGGCATACTCCCCGGGTACCCATGCAAGGAAGGATGAAGACGGACTCCTAGTAGAATTACCTTGTAATCCTATTAGGACTTGTTCCATGTAATCCTACTAGGACTCCTGCCTTGTAACCGACTAGGAACCCGCCCCTTGGACTATATAAAGGAGGGCCGGGTACCTAGCCGGGCACCTGATCTCAACCCAACACCAAGCGCAGGGCGCCATACTTGATACCCCAAACAGGACGTAGGGCTCGCCACCTTGGCGACCCGAACCTATATAAATATTGTGTCCCGTGTCCTTGCGCATACCTTCGAGTTCTCGGTCTCCCGATCACGATCCCCACCGCACATTCTACTACCTCGGGTACCCCCTTGGTAGGTTTGCCGGTCTAAAACACCGACACGCCCCCTCGACGCCAGAAGCGCGGAACCTGTACCGCGAAGCGCAGGCACTCATCGAGCAAGTGAGGACCATGTGTGGTTCGAGGACCGGTGGATGGTCGCTTCCTTGTGTGATGAGTGATTGACAACGTTGTGCAGACTGATTCTTGGCTAAGTATTGCAAGGGTGTTGCGGCTTGACCGGTGTTGGTGCGGGTGAAGAGCAAGCGTGAAAGGTCGTCGCCGGTGAGGCCTCCAGGTGTGGAGAAGACAAGTAGGCTTCGTTCGAGGGACCCGGTGGCCAGCGGGGTCAAGTGCGGGCCGCATGGTGGCATGAACAGCAAGATGAAGTCGTGGACGGTTTCTTGGTTGAGCCTCAAAACCAAGGTCGAGCTGGGACTATGTGGGAGCCGAGTCATGAGTGGAGATTGGCGGAGGCTACACTGAGTTCGCGGGGTTTCAGGTGGTTCACCAGAAAACCACTAGGTTCCTTGGTTGATCCACAAAGCCAAGACAGAAGAACCGAAGACGGAGCCGCAACGAGCGCGGCCCGGCCTCGACCGGTGGGGACCGGTCCGACCGGGAGGAGCACCGGTCCGACCGGTGTGCGACGACGCAGTCCGGAGACTTCGAAGCGGAGGACACGTGTCGGGATCGCATGGCTTGCATCGAGGCTACGCAGGGTGCGGCCGCCGGCATCCGTCCGATGGTGAAGACATGAAGACTTCCAAATCCGCCCTTGAGGGGCTTGTATCCCTAGTTATTAGGAAAGGGCATTTTAGACATTCGGTTGCCTCCATATAACCCAAGAGGTGAGAGGATGGCAGCCAACTCTTGAAACCCTAGCTCATTTATTTTCCCATTTTCCTTCCTATTTTCCTTAGGTTTTCCATAGGACTAGCAAGAGAGCTTCATGGAGAGATCTTGTTGAGAGGGTTGGATGATCGGGCGGCTTGCTAGATCTTGTATGAACCTTTGTTTCATGTATAGATGATTCGGCGTGGTTCCTCAAGGTTTGGATGTGTTTTCCCCGGTTGTTCTTGGTGGTGATTTTCGGAGCCCTCTTTTGGCGATTTCTTTGAGTTGTTTTCGGGACCTTTCTCTTGGGGATTTGATGGGGGAAATTTGTGGGAACCCTTCGTGGTTCTTTGGGTTGTGATTCCCCTCCCGAATCCGTGAGTAAAGGTGCTCGATTTTGGGGCTTTCTTGAGTTCTTGGGTTGGAAGTGACCTTGGCGGGATTTCTTTGATTCCTCCTTTTTGGACGAGTTTTGGTGGGATTAAACTTGGCTATGGACTCCTCATGAGGTGTTCCTAATATCCCCAAAGTCTTGTTCAAGTCCGTGGAGCGATTCGGGAGATCGAGATTTGGATTTGGGAGAGTTGACCCGCGGGTGCTGTTCATCCCGAGCCGCCTGTGCTACACCGGTCTGACCGGTGCTCTTGACCGGTCTGACCGGTGCGAGCCCTGGTGGGTTTTTGCTCGGGTGAACGTCTTGGTGTGTTCGGTGTTGTCCCGTGTTGTCCGTTGTTTCGAGTTTGGGTAAGTTTGGTGATCGGTTGGCTTGTTTGGTGCCTTGGGGGCTTTCGAGCCGCGATCGGTCCGACCGGTGTGTCTCACCGGTCGACCGGTGTAGAGCCACTTAGTGAAAGTTGCTCGGTTTCACCAAGAGGGGACCGGTCCGACCGGTGGTGCTCACCGGTCCGACCGGTGTGCGTCCGAAGACTCGAGGTTTGGTGTTCCGCCGCGTTCTCGGGTCGGAAGGTTGTGTGTTGGTTCCTAGGTCCGGTGGCACTCCGGTGGCTACGTGGGCTTGGCCAACTTGGGTAGTGAGTCAGAGACGTGTGCTGGAAGTCGTGTTCATCTTGTAGGAGTTGCCATCTCCTTCGAGAAGAATTTTTATCGGCTCCCATTCACTCCCCCCTCTCTGGTTCGCCGTATCGGTCCTTCAAGTGGTATCAGAGCCGGTTCAGGTCTTTGTTGACTCTAACCAGTCTAAGATCCAAGGATGGCATACCAGGAACGGGGTTCGGGTCCTCCACATTTCGATGGCAAGAACTACCAGATGTGGAGCAAGCGGATGAGTGCTTTTCTCCGTGGAAAGGGTCAGATGCTTTGGGATGTCACGGTGGACATAGGCTATGTCCAGCCGATGGACTTCCTCACTCCAGGATCGAGGGACAGATTCGACGCCAACAATAAGGCGGTCGACTACTTGTTTCGTGCTTTGTGTCAGCCTGAGTTCGATCGGGTGCACACCGAGCACTTGGCTTGTAGGATTTGGGCGGTGTTGAAGGAGGCTCATGTTGGGAATGCCCGTGTTCGAGGCACGGATGTATGCGACCTACCGAGAGAGTACGAGAACTTCACTCATCTCCCGGTGAGTCCATCGATGCCTTGTTTCGTAGGTTCACGGTGGTTGTGAACAACATGAGGGCCAATGTGGACGTGCTCCCGTACGATGATGATGATAGAGCGGTCAAGCTCTTACACTCTTTGGATCGTACGATTTGGGGCGGAAAGTTCGAGGCCATTGTGGAGTCGGAGAAGTATGACACTCTGACGGTGAATGAGCTGTTCTCGAAGCTCAAGTCGGCTGAGGTGGATAGGGGCATGACTGCCAAGCTCGAGGGACCGACTGACTCCCATAGTCTTGCCCTCGTTGGTGGTTCGAAAAGAAAGGCTAACACTAACCCATCCACCAGGATGTTCTCTTTCTCCTCTTTGATGTCTATGCCAGATGAGGAGTTCGACAAGCTTGGAGAGGACGAGCTGGCGCTCCTGACGAGGTGGTTCGAGAGGCTGCACGCGAACCGCGTGAACATGAGGAGGAACACGAGAACATGCTTCCAGTGCGGCAAGCCGGGACACTTCGTCGCCGACTGCCCGGAGAAGGCCGAGAACAAGGACGGCTACAAGCACAAGCCGAGGATGGACGGCAAGTACCGTTCGAGGCGCGACCACAAGAGCAAGCACAAGAACAAGTACAAGGACGAGCGACGATCGAGGAAGAAGGAGAGCCGAGGCAAGGCCCGAGCGATGGTTGGAGCGAGCGACATCGACTCCAGTTCCGCGTACTCCACCTCGAGCTCGAGCAGCAATGAAGACGAAGGTGATCGTCGCAAGAACAAGAAGTCGTCCAAGAACCTGAGCGGGCTGAGCTGCTTCGCGAGAGATGGCTTCTGCACCATGGCGCTGAGCTCCGGTAGCAAGAAGAGCACACAGAGCGACTCAGACTCTGAGTCCGACGACGAGGTGCGTGATGAACTTCCCTTCTTGTGCCAGGAGAATGAGAGGCTTGGTTCTCTGCTTGATAACCGTGATGACATGCTTAGAGAGGCCAAGAAAATGAGGAAAGAGCTTAGGGCTTCACTCGAGGATGCTAGGACTAGAGTGGCTGAGCTAGAGACACAGGTGCTTGATAGCAAGCTTGAGATTGATTCCCTTAAGGCTAGCCCTGTTGTTTCGGATGAGGTTGATTGTGCTGATTGCTCCATATTCCTTTCTGATCTTGCTTTGTTTAAGGAGAAGCATGCCTCCAAGTGTGAGGAACTAGATGTGCTTAGGGTTGAAGTGGCTGAGCTTAAGTCTAGACCTGCTTTGCTAGGTGCTAGCACTTCTTGCCCCGTTTTGCATGCTAAGATTGATGATGCATGCTTACACTAGTTCGATCGAGGCTAAATTGAAGGAACCCATGCCTACATCATGTTCTACATGTGAAATGCATGCTTTGAAAAATTTGGAACTTGCACATTATGTTGATCATTTGCGGGATGAGAATGATGACTTGAGGAAGTTGATGGGTTGGTTGTCCGGTCATGAGCCTCAGTTGAGGATGATGATCGAGGCCTTTAAGAGGCAAGATGGTGAGGGACTTGGGGCAAACAAGGTTGGTGAGGGAAGTGGAGAGAATATCCCGGAGCCACCAAAAACCCACCACAAAAATGATTTCCCCCCAAAACCTAATCATCTTAGGAACCGACTAGACACAACCCCAGCTCCACCCGTGTTTCCTACACCCACAAATGATCTACAAAAGCCTATCAAGTTTGTGAGCACTTCGGGGAAAGTGTTCTTTGGGAAAGAAAGTGAGAAGGCTAGTGAGGGGAAACCGGTGGAGGAGTTGAGTGGAGAGAAACCTAGTGAGCAGTCACATCCCAAGCCTAAGCCTAAGCTTGTGAGGTTCCATTGTTGCTATTGTGGGAGAGATGGCCATAAGGAAGAGTTTTGCTTCAAGACGAAGCGAGAGGAGAGAATGGCAAAGGAGTGGGCTAACAAGGACAAGTACCACCCCTCCGATGGTGTACTTGAGCCTCATGTGCAAATGCCCAGGGCCAAGGCAAGTGTGAGGACAGTTCGGGCTTGGGGAGAGCGGAAGGCGTCGTAGGTGTCGCGTCGCCCTGTGTCACACCGGTCGACCGGTGCAGCTCCGGATAGACACTGTTTGGGTTTCAAGCTCATACACGTGCGAGGGTTGTTTCTGGTGGTCGTGGTTACGGTGGCCGGGCCGGAGAGTTTGCGAGGTGGTCAGGTTGCTAGGCGATCTCCCCCTCGAGTTCACTACGGGGATGGGAGGAGTCGTAGCTTTGAGAAGGAGAGGAAGGACGGTCCACGGGTTCTCTTTCGTGGTTTTGGTCCTCCTCCGGGCGAGAGAGGGATGGTTCCCTCGGTGGTGGTTACCGTGGTGGTGTTCGTGGAGGTAGCTTTCGTAGGAGAGATGCTTTGGTTGGTGCTAACCCCACTTTCGAGCAAATGGCTCGGCATCGGTTTTACTCTTTTGGTACTAACCCCAGTCGAGTCGTTTGTTCGCTCACGTGCTCGTTTTTGAATTTCAGGTGGGAGACTTGAAGAACATTTGGTTGATTGACTCCGGTTGCTCGAGGCATATGACCGGGAGACCGGGGGGTGGTTCTCAAGTCTCGTCCCGGTGGTGACAAAGAGGTACATCACTTTTGGGGACAATGGGCGTGGGCGTGTGCTTCACAAGGTGAGATCAAAGTGAGTGACAAGATCACTCTGAGGTGTGTTGCTCTTGTTCAATCGCTGGGGTACAATTTGCTTTCTGTGTCCCAGTTGTTGGATGAGGGCTTTGAGGAGTTGTTTCGGCCAGGTGGTTCTCGGATTTTGGACTCTCGAGGGGACCTTGTCTGTATGGTCGTTCCGGAGGGTCAGGTGTTTCATGCTGATTTTTCTCAGTCTTTGGGTGTGGAGCGTTGTTTCTTGGCTGGTTCTTCGAGTGAGTTGTGGAAGTGGCATAGGAAGTTGGGTCACTTGAGCTTTGACCTTTTGTCTCGCTTGAGTAAACTCAATTTGGTCCGAGGATTACCACGGTTGAGGCTTGGGAAAGAGTTGGTTTGTGCTCCGTGTAGGCATGCCAAGATGGTGGCATCTTCTCACCCGCCTCTCACCGATGTGATGAGCGAGCGTCCATGCGAGCTCGCTCCATATGGACCTTGTTGGCCCGGCTTGTGTGCGATCGCGGGTGGGAAGTGGTATGTCCTTGTTGTGGTGGACGACTATTCTCGGTATGCGTGGGTGTTCTTTCTCGAGGATAAGGGGGAGACGTTTGGTTTTGTTCGAGATCTAGTCTTGAGGTTGAGGAACGAGAGGCACGGAGATGCCATACGAGCTATCCGCAGTGATAATGGCTCGGAATTCAGAAACTCTCGTTTTGAATCCTTTTGCCATAACTTGGGTCTTGAGCACCAGTTTTCAAGTCCGTATACGCCTCCCCAAAATGGTGTTGTGGAAAGGAAGAACGGGACCTTGTGCGAGATGGCTCGGACGATGCTTGATGAGCATAGGACTCCGAGGAGGTATTGGGCCGAGGCGGTGAATACCGCGTGCTATGTGTCGAACGGGATATACCTCGAGTGCACAAGAAGAAGACATGCTATGAGTTGATGCATGGTCGCACACCCAAGGTGAGTCACTTCCATGTCTTTGGTTGCAAGTGTTTCATTCGAAGAAAGGCGGGGAAGTTGGATAAGTTTGAGGCTAGGTTCGTCGATGGCATTTTCTTTGGTTATGCATCTCATTCTAGAGCATATCGTGTGCTCAATCTTGAAACTAACCAAATCGTGGAGACTTGCGAGGTAACCTTCGACGAGACAGAGCCACGTAGTCGGCTTGTCTTTGAGTGTGCGAGTGATGATGAGCTTGGCGAGGAGATCTTTCGGGAGGAGGACCATGAACATGGTGATGATGAAGATGGCGGTGTGGTGCCCCCAGCTGAACATGTACCCACTACTTCGACTACGATGATGGATGGACCCTCTACTACACCTACGACGACAAATCAAGAACGAGGAGAAGCTGATGTTGAGGGGGAGGTAGCATCGAGGCGAGAACCTCCCCGGCGAGTACAAGTGGATCACCCAGCTTCGAGGATCATCGGCGACATGAATGAACGCACTACACGGTCGAGGGTTCGAAACAATTCCCATTTCGCTCATGTTGCGTTTGTTGCTACTTTTGAGCCCAAAGACATTGGGCACGCACTATCTGATCACAATTGGGTTAATTCGATGCATGAGGAGTTGGAGAACTTTGAGAGCAATCAGGTGTGGGAGTTGGTTGACCCTCCCCCAGGGTGTAAGCCGATTGGTACAAAGTGGGTGTGGAAGAACAAAGAGGGAGAGAAGGGTGAGGTTGTGAGGAACAACTCGAGGCTTGTTGCTCGGGGGTTCGGTCGAAGGAGGGGATCGACTACGAGGAGCCCTTTGCTCTCGTGGCCCGTTTGGAGGCGATTAGGATCCTTCTAGCCTTTTCTGTGGCTAAAGGATTCAAGTTGCACCAAATGGATGTGAAGAGTGCTTTTCTGAATGGCGTGTTGGAGGAAGAAGTGTATGTGAGGCAGCCTCCGGGGTTTGAGAGTGAGAAGTACCCTCACCGGGTGTACAAGTTGAGGAAGGCGCTGTATCGGTTGAAGCAGGCGCCTAGATCTTGGTATGGAAGGTTGAGGGGGTTCTTGTTTGAGAGAGGTTTTGAGATGGGGAAGGTCGATCAGACCTTGTTTTTGCTGAGGTAGGGCAGAGATATCCTGATTGTGCAGGTGTACGTGGATGATATTGTCTTTGGTGGCTCGTCTAACTCTCTTGTTGCAAGGTTTGCGAGATGATATGAGCGAGGGAATTTGAGATGAGCATGATGGGTGAGTTGCGGTTCTTCCTCGGGCTACAAATCAAGCAATCAAAGGAAGGAACATTTGTGCACCGAGGCTAAGTACACCAAGGACATTGTGCGGAAGTTCAAGATGGAGGACTCCAAGGCTATGACGACGCCGATGAGTACGACTACGGCTCTTGATGCGGACGAGGAAGGTGAACACGTGGACCGGAAGGAGTACCGAGTATGATCGGGTCACTCCTCTACTTGATGGCGACGAGGCCGGACATACGGTTCTCGGTGTGTCCGTGCGCTCATTTTCAAGCGTCTGCGAGGACTTCGCATCGGCAAGCGGTAAAGCGAATTTTCGGTACTTGCGTCACACTCCCGACTTCGGCCTTTGGTACTCCGCGTCCTCCTCTTTGGCGCTTCATGGTTTTTCGGACGCGGATTTTGCCGGATGTCGGTTGGATAAGAAGTCCACTTCCGGGACTTGCCGAGCTTTTTGGGTTCTTCTTTGGTGTCTTGGTCTTCCCGCAAACAATCGAGTGTTGCTCAATCCACTACCGAGGCCGAGTATGTTGCCGCCGCTAGTTGTTGCTCTCGGCTCCTTTGGATTTCATACACCATGAGTGACTTTGGTGAGAAGTATACCCATGTCCCACTTCAATGTGATAGCACCGGTGCCATAATCGTTGCAAAGAACCCGGTGCTCCATTCCAAAACCAAGCACATAGAAGTGAGGTACCATTTTCCGAGAGACAACATAGAGAAAGGGAAGATAGCTTTGATCCATGTACCCACACGTGACCAACTAGCCGATATTTTCACCAAACCCCTAGATCAAGCAACTTTCACTCGTTTGCGGGGGGAACTTGGTGTGTGTTTGATTTCTTGAGTTGGGTGTGTGGGAGCTCCTTTGTAGCATATGTATAGCTTTCTTTTGTGCATTTCTTGCATTTGGCATGGCATATGTAACATGATGTATAGGCATTCTTGTATATTAGATTGCATGCATTTTGTATCATATGCATTGGTTAGGAAAAGCTTCTCTCATATACATTGTTCACCATGGAATGAGATATATGTCTTTGTGAGCTTGTTTGGTATGCTATGGTTAGTTTGGCTTAGCTCTTGATGATCTTGATGAATAATCCATGGTTGATGGCTATGTTTTTGAAAAATTGTCACATGTATGCTCTCTCATGTGTAAATGCCTTTATATGCTCTTGACATGTTTTAGTGGCTTGGCTATGCTTAATTTGTGGTTGGATGGCTAGTTTATTGATCATATGGGGCCAAAGGCTCATTTGCCATCATGAATGTTTAGCCCTCTTGATTTATCTTGTGGAGGAGCATAAGTTCCTTTTTGTCGCAAAGACATTTGATGTACCATATACAAATCTGAAAATGAAATGAAAAATGCTTGGAAATGTGCTCCCATGTCATATGTGCTGAATTTAATTTGCTTTGGGTTCTAAATCGTTGCATGATGCCTACCAATGAGAAGCCTCATACATAGAAGCAGGCACATGGCTCGGTGGCTTTGACATGACATGAGGTGCTTGTGGGTGTTTGTGATGGTCTTATGATTAGAATGGCTGTCCTAGCATGAAGTTTGTGTGGCTTTGCCATTTTGATATGCTTTGATCATGTTTAGGACTTTGCTCATGAGAGGCAAGGTTTTCGCAAAATTGCCAAAATCCATCTTAGCTTCGTCCAATGGTTGTGCAACTTGGTGATCATGTAGTTGAGATCGATACGAAGCCGTAGAGTATCTAACTTGCTCATTTGGACATGTGTAGCATTCTTTGTTGAATTTTGTCTATTTGAGAAGCTCTAGGTTGAAAGTTTTGAATTTTTGGCTTGATTCATGCATTGCCAACAAGGAGGAGAAGTTTGAGCTTGAAATGGCTTCTTGGACACATTCGAAGGTTTTCGAGTGGTTTCGAGCCATTTCGGGCTCCGTTGTGCACCGGTTCGACCGGTCGGGGTCACCGTCCGACCGGTGTGAGTGCCGGTTCTCGCTCACATGTTGCACACCGGTCTGACCGGTGGTGTTGACCGGTCTGACCGGTCAGGGCTGAGTTGTTGCAGCTGCCCTGTTTCAAGTGGTGTCTTGCATGCATTCGTCCAGGGGGAGGTGCATTGGTTTAGGGGGAGGTGCATTGGTTCAGGGGGAGCTTGCATGTGTGCAGGGGGAGCTCTTTGTGGTTGTTCGAGCTTTGTTTCGGTGGTTTGCGCTCTTTGCTTGAGCTTTGTTTTGTCTCGGATGTGTGAAAGTGCATCTAGGCCCCTAAGTGGATTTTGGTGAATTGAATGACAAGGCGATTAAAGGACTAACGTTTTTGTTTAAGATCGTGAGCAGTGTTTTCATTATATATTCATGAGCTACTTTTGAAGTATTTTATATATGGATGTATTTTATGGCTCACATCTACAAAGATGAGTATTTGGTGCAAGGCCTCATGAGTTTATTAAAAGAGAACAAGATGATGAGTACACATTTCATGGTTCTAAAATGGAAGCTTGCATATCCGTTTGTCAATCAAGATCAAGCATTTGAAACGGGACTTTCAAATGAAGGTTAATTGCGTGTGAAGCAAAGTGGAACTCAAAGTGGATTGGATAAGTGATGAAGAGATCAACCGAGATGTCTAGGGTGAGGGACTAAGCAATCTTTGGGGCCGTAGCTAAGCCGCCATAAGTGTTTTGCTAGGGTGAAGGTCTAGCATCCGTGGGGTCTTCAAGTATCATATTCAAACCTTAACCGAGGGAAGCTTTGCAAGTCATCAACTCGTTAAGATTGGCAACATGGAGTGGCCATGGATCCAAGTGTGCATTCTTATGCTATATGGAAAGATCCTAAGTCACTAGCTCAAGTATGGACATGCTCAAGTCAAAGGCTATGTTGAAAGCCCTCAAGTGGTTATCAATCAAGTATGGCAAGAATTGAAGTTGTTCAAGCTCAAGGGGTCATCAAAGCTCTTTTACTCTTTTCTTGAGTATAGGTATGCCGTACTATTAAGAGGGATGCAACTTAGCAAGTTGACCAAGTCAAAGTGCTCATTAGTTGACCTAAGTGAGATCTAGCCCTTGAGTGTGCTAACTAACCCTCCTAACCTAACCCGGGTCATTTCATCTTGGTGGTGAAGTGCTAGTTTCCTTACAAGGGTTTTGGGGCAACTCGGGGCCCGACCGGTCCGACCGGTCGAGGCACCGGTCCGACCGGTGCCGCTAGCCCAACGGCTAGTTTTTCTTACACCGGTCGACCGGTGTAGGGCACCGGCTCGACCGGTGCCGCCGGGGTCTAACGGCTAGTTTTCTTCTTTGAGGGGTATAAAAACCCCAAGCCCTCTTCGGGTGAGGGTTGCTTTGCTTCTAGTGTTGTTCTTTGAGATCCCAAGCCATTTCTAACTAGCTCTAAGCCTTAGTGGCTCTCCCCAACCATCTCTTTGTGAGATTTGTGGATTCAAGCCATCATCTTTGTGTTGGGTTGAGAAAGTGAGCCTAGGAGTGACTTTGTGAGCTAACAAGAGCAGGTTCCATAGCTTGAGCACTTTGGTTACGAGTCTACAAACTTTGGTGCATTTGTTACTCTTGGAGGTTTGCCTCCTAGACGGCTAGGTGTCGCCGGCTAGCTCCCAAGGTTGTGGTGAGCGAGCAGGAAGTTTGTGAGGGCTGCGATCTTGCCTCTTCGTGGAAAAGATCACCTTAGTGGAAAGGAGGAAAGTGGTTGAAAGAGACCCGGCTTGTTGTGGGAATTGTCCCTTACAAGCTCCTCAACGGAGACGTAGCCATTCCTCAGTGGGTGGTGAACTTCGGGAAACAAATCCTTGCTTCCTCGTGTGGTTCTTCACTCTAAGTTGTTTTTCTAGCATATATCATTTGCTTCCGCTTCGATCTACTTGGGTGTGTTACTTGTGTGTGCGGGGCTCATTACTCGCTTGTGATCATCTACAAGAGCCACACCCTGAGTTTGGTTCGTGCTAGAAGCCAAGAGGCGCTTGAAGTTGTTTTTGCAGGTTCTCTGTGCTACACCGGTCCGACCGGTGAGGTGCACCGGTCGACCGGTGTCATGCGTGAAGACCGATTGCTTGACCGGTCGACCGGTCACCACCACCGGTCTGACCGGTGGAGCACTGTCAGCTCAAGTGATTTGGGGGAAAAAGGTTTAATTCGGTCGTCACGCCTATTCAACCCCCCCCTTCTAGGCGACATCAAGGTCCTTTCAATTGGTATCAGAGCCTGGTGCTCCGATTCGAGCTTAACCGCTTGGAGTTCTTCGATGTCGACAACTTGTGAGGTACCGTTTGAGCCTCTAGCTCTAGATGGCTCAAACTATTCTTCTTGGTGCTCTAATGTTCACATTGCACTTAAGGTTTTGGGCCCTACCGCTGAGAGCATCACGGTTGCGAGTATCCTTCCAAAGGATGAGACATGTGTCTCGCCAATGGACTTGGAGAAGAAGCAACTCAATGCCGTTATTACTAACCTTTTGTGTAGCTGTGTATGTAGAGAACTAAAGTACATTATCTTGAAGAGCAAAAAGATTTCCGAAGATGCTCATCTCATTTGGAAATTACTACTTGAGTTGGTAAACACCAAATGGGATGAACTCGAGAGTGATGATGAAGATGAGTCAGTGGAGATGTGCCCTACCTCTACAACATCCACTGAGCCTCAAGCATCAAACCTCAAGCAAGAAGGAGAGCAAAGAAGCGAAGACGCTGTCCTCTGCGAGGGACCGGTCGGACCGGTGACACCCACCGGTCGAGCCGGTGCCAAGCAGAGGCACACCAACTTGCTTGATGGCCAAGAAGGAGAAGAGAAGCAAGAAGAAGAGACAAGCCAAAGGGGCTAAGGACCAAAAGATTGAAGCCTCAAGCTCTTCGTCAAGAGAACTTGAGCTTCTCAAATCCGAGCTTGCATCCTTGGTTTGTAAGTATGAAACATTGGCTAACAAATATGATCATGACATCAAATCCTTTGCTTGTAGAGCTAAATTAGAAGAAGATGCCAATGATGATCTAGAAGCCAAACTAGCAAAGCTCACTAGCGAGCATATGGTCCTACAAGCTAATCACAATGAACTTGAACTTTCCTTTGAGAAGCTTGTTGATTCTTATGCAACACTAGAGATAGCCCATGAGGTTGTGCTTTCATCGGTAAAATCTCTACAACCTCTATCTCACACATGCACTTGCTCACAAGTTCAAGTTGTTTTATCTAGCGCTAATGATTGTTTGTCTCAAGCAAGCCAATCTAGCATTGAGCATGTACGTGTAGAATCTTGTGAAGACCTCATTGCTGCTGAAAATGACAAACTAAAGCAAGAGGTCGAAAAGCTCCAAAAGGACCTGTGTGTGTTGAAGGAGAAGAGCAAAGTGCAACCTTCTCAAGATAACCGTGAAAGCATGGTGAAGAAGCTTGGGAAGGGATCAACCGCCACTAGTTCAACCCCTCAACAAGCTACAAGGTTCCACAAGCACAAGATTCAAGAAAAGAGCAAGGTTGGGCAAATCAAACCCCAATATCGCCCGATCAAGCACAAGGCACAAGAACCACTCTCCAAGAAGCCTAGGAGCTCCAACAAGTGGAGGGTGTGCTACAAGTGCGAGAGAGAAGGGACACCTTGCCGACTCGTGTCCAAGAGCAACAACGGGCGGTGGCTCGACCGTGACCGGTCGGACCGGTGCGTGCCACCGGTCGGACCGTGCTAGCCGAGCAGCCCCACCTCAAGCAAACAAGGCAAGGAAGCCACCTTCTCCAAGAACAAGTCTCGAAGCAAGTGTAGAAAAGAAATTGCAAGGAATGGGGTGACCAACAAGAACAAAAGTCGCATTTGCTACGAATGCCGTCAAAAGGGTCACATGGGCAAGGATTGCCCAAATGGTAACGTTCCTAAATCAAACCTTGTCCATTATGATTTCCATAAGCTTAGGAACGATAAGAATAGAACTTGTGCTATGAGGGAGATTAGTTCACCTCATTGTAGCATGAGAACTATTTGGGTTCCTAAGCACCTTGTGACTAACCCAATAGGACCCAACAAGTGTTGGGTACCGAGGAATGCTTACCGAGCTTGCGGGTTGAAAGAGATGCATTGAGCACATGGTTGGAGGACTTAGAAATCTTGATGAATTCAATTGACCATGTGAAGAGCAAACTCATATATTTCGTGAAATCAATGACATCTCGGTAACTATTGCGCCCGATTGAGTCTAAGTCACTTTGGTTCTTGGTGAACACTCATGTGAAGCTCTTCTTGCATGAGCAAAGCATGAGGTGGGGACTTTGACTATTTTTTAAAAAAAAAAATTTACCTTCTCATGCCATTCGATACCTTTAATGGCTCTCTAGTAGAGCAATACCTTATCCTTGGATGCGGGTCCGAAATTAGTGATACATCTACTCACTCAAGGAAAAGGGAAGGAAAAATCACCAAAATGGGTCGAGAGGGTGGTCACCGGTCGGCCGGTGACGGTGCACCGGTGCCCGACCGGTGCCATCGCAGCAGTGAACCTTGAGCGGGTGACCCGGCACAAGTGCCGGGTGACCCGTACGCCTCCGAATGCTTGCGGGGTGACCCGGCACAAGTGCCGGGTGACCCGTACGCCTCCCCGAATCTTGCGGAGGTGACCGGCATGAGTGCCGGGTGACCGGGGGTTGTGCAAACCCTCAAGATGAAGGGTGATTTGGCGTCAAAGGTTATGAGAAGCTGAACACATGTCAATTATCAAATCATTTATGTGTTTTGACCAAGTTTTGGAATGAGCCTCAACATGTTCTTGATTGAGCAAAGTGCCTTGGTCGAGAAATTCAAATTCTCTAGCACTACTTAAGGGGGAGCTCATTACAAAACTTGAGTCACTTATGGGACTAACAACTTCTTCTAAGTGATCTTGTAGTCTCATGCGTTTGTGCATCTCAAAGGAAGCTCTAGATAAGCGTAACTTACAAAAGAACAAGTAAGAGCTAACGTTGTTTGAAAGTAAATATATGCACAAATGAAATGGTCTTAAGGCAAAGGTATGTTTTCATGAAACTCATTGATATACCGTAATGCATCTAGGCCATAACATCATGCTAGTGTGCCATCCTTAGCATGTAATTGCTTCAAATGGACCTCTTGTGCTCCTCCCTAGATATTTGGTTGATATCTTTACTTCTACTCGTCTTTGTGTCTCGAGGATGAAGATATGAGCCAAATATGCTTGTTAGGGCATTCATTTGAAGAGGATGCATGCACTTTGTGATATAGGATAGATTTTTCGAAAAATCAACTAGCATGTATAGGAAGTGTGCTTTCTTTGAAAATTATTTGGTTCTTGGTCTTAGTGACCCAATCAACTTAGTTGTGACTATAGTTCTCCTTGTTTGATTGATGGCTAGTCACAATTAAGAAGATTGTCTCAAGTCCCTAAAATCCGTTCTTTTATCTCTCTCTCTCGGAAGGATCAAGTATACTCGCTCAAACTCGTTAATCCTTCCTTCCTTTAAGAATTGATGGTTTTTGGATCAATATCATCTTAATATCTCATATCCAAAACATCTCTAAAGGTTGAGATGAATTTCTTCATTGTGGCTCAAATTTGTTTCTCAAGGCCGCACCGGTCGACCGGTGCAAGCCACCGGTCGACCGGTGGATACCTTGAAGTCACATAATCATGGTTATGCAACCCAAGTGGATGGAAATTGTCCTATAACCTTTTTGGAGAAGTTTCAAGGAGAAAAATCTCAAAAAGGAGGAAAAGGGGCGGAAAAACCGATATGGCCTCGCCGGGTTGACCTGCGGTTGTCACCGGTCCGACCGGTGACCGTCACCGTCCGACCGCCGGGACGCCCGCGTCGGCCGTGGGGCCACAGGAAAGGAATCCTTTTACCCCCCCCCCTTCCTTCTCTCTCCTCTATCATTCACCATCACATCTCCGGCTCCAAACCGTGACACCTTCCTCCCCTTCACCTCTCTTGCAACTCCATCAACCCCTTGGAGATTTGAAGATTCAACCAAGGAAAAGCCTCAAGATTGGAAGCAAAAGGATCTCCTAAGGCCCCTCTTCACTTTCCCCTTCGTGTTTCTCGGATTCAACTCGAGTTCATCTCTCCAAAGGTATTCAAACCTTTCTTTTGCCCGATCTCCTCACTTGGTGCAAAGTTTTGAATTTCCTTTGGTAGAACATCTTCTGAGATCACCTAGAAGACATTCCTATAGATCCATAGCATTTTGTTGGACACATTGTGAGAAATCACAAATTGGGTGCGGACGGCCTTCACCGGTCTGACCGGTGGCCGTCACCGGTCTGACCGGTGGCGCATGTCCAACCCCAAATTGTGTTTTCTTCTTGTTTTTCAACACTTATCTATTCTAGGGTGTCTTTTGTTTATATATACCAAATCTTAGATCAACAGCTGCTCAGATTGATTGTGAGAGCTATTGGCTCGATGCGGGTGGCACCGGTCGGCGGTGCCCCTCACCGTCCGACGGCCGGTGTGGCCCGGAACGGACCCAACTCGTTCGAACTTTCAAGTTTCAATTCCAATTCAATTCAATCTTTTTCCTGGAGTCTTATACACTCTTGTCATCCTTTGTGTGACTCGGGACGGCGAGCCTATGGTGAGGGAAAAGGAAGGGGCTAAGAAGAGAAGAGAAGAAGTCCTCACTCGCCGAGGAGCCATCCCCGGTGATTTTGGGGAAGGGGGCAAGACTGTAAACATCGGCGGCAAGAGATTGAGACGCCGCTCAACTCAAGCTAGTGCCGAGGATCCCGATCTAGGAGGTGACACGGAACAAGCGGCGATGACAATGTTGAAGATGAGACTTATCGGGTCAGTTTGAGTTGAGAAGACACCAGAGGACTGGGTCAGACAGCGATGGTGCTGGGGATGAGGATGAGGAGGAGGATGAGGAGGAAGAAGAAGAGGATGTGGATCCCATGGAAGAGGACGACGACGATCAGGGTAGGCTGAGGATCATGCCACCTACCTACATTTATCCTGATCGGCCGGTTAAGTACCACGGGTCAGGGATGACCAAGGCCCTGAAGAAGCTAAGGGACAAGAACCCTTATGAGGAGGGCAAGACCGCTTCGGATCCCAGATTTTGGGCTAAATTTCAGCAAGACTACTATGCTACAGTGATTATAAAGAAGCCCAAGATCACACACAAGGCTCGGTTGTGGATTGGGGGCACATGGCAAGGAAAGGAGACCCTATTTTTGATGAAGTAATCAGCAAGCGTGAGAGGCAAAGGGTCAAGTCACTTATGGGGTTCCGACACGATTGGAACAAAGAGATCATTGCCCAGTTCTTTGCCACGGTGCACTTTGGTCACATTGAGGCCGACGGGGCCATGATTTGGATGACTAACGGCCAAAGGTACTCCATTACATTCCACGGATTCTTGAGATGCTTTGGGATCATGGCGAGGAGATGGGGAGCTAAGGAAGCTCCATGATGAGGGGGAGCTAGAGAAGGATGCTTTGCACGTGATGTACCCTCGCGGTGAGCACGCCAACTTTGGGAAGGTGAAGAACCTCTATACCTACTTCGTCTGTCCTAAATAGGCTACTTAGGGTATCTATCACACCTAGAGATGGAAACCCCTCGGAAATTACCAAGTTTCGAGAAAAATTTGATGGTGGCTTTGAGGCCGGGAGCTCCGAATTCGGTGTTGGGGACTTCATTTGGCAAGAGATTAAGCATCTATCCGAAGACCCCAAGAAGATTTGCGGCTACGGCCCCTACATCATGTATATGATCGAAAAGGTTGCAAAGACCGAGTTTCCAAAGAATGTCACTCACAAGCCTCTAAAGCTCAATCCAAGCAAGAATCCTCGGGTTCCATCTCCTAGGGTTGAGCATGCACCGGGACGAGGAGGAAGAAATTTTTGAGGAGGGTGCGGCTCGGCCGGTTTCGCCTGCGGGCCGGTGCTCGAGCCGGCACCGGTCGACCGGTGTGCCGAGCACCGTCCGACCGGTGGGGGAGGCGGCAGCCGGTGCGGACCCCGCATCCACCTCTCCTTTGAAGAAGTTTCTCAACTTCATTTTTGGGATGTGTCGGAGCCGGCATGACATCCGGGTGGAGCGACAAAGGTCAAGGCGGGCAAATAAGCAAATGCGGGATACGATGAAGCTCATGCACAATGCCCAAGGTTTTCAACCACCTCGATCTCCACCATCTCCAGAATCTCCTCGGCTGAGATACCTTCCTTTGAAGAAAGGATGAGAGGATGGGCCAACACGGATTTGCTTAATCAATACGGCCCTATGTTCTTCGAGTCTCGGCAAGGGCAAGGATCGTCTTCATCGGTACCTCCTCCTCCACCACCATTTGTACCACCTCCTCCGGACGTAGCGGGATCGTCTCACTTCATGGAACAGGAGCAAGCACCCCCACCTCCTCCACCTCCCGAGCAAGTACACGATTGGGGCGCTCGCTTCTCCGCCGAGATCTTTGGCTACGACCCGTACTTCTATGGTAAAAAGCGTGCTCCCATAGCTCATCCATCTCGGATCAACGTCTCGGAATCGATTTACCTAAACTCTCCTTTGCATTGGATTCTTGACGACTTTCAAATAGGAGGGAGCTCTCACCCGGGAGACGGATCACAAGGACGGTGATCGGCGCTGCTTCTTCTCCGGAGCCCTTCTTGGATGCTTGATGACAAAGGGGGAGAAGAATTGCGATTAAAGCCTTAAAGCCTCAAGTTTGTGTTGTCGGGGTTCTTTTGTCTGTGTTGCACCGGTCTGACCGGTGCCCTGCACCGGTCTGACCGGTGCCTGCTGGCATTTGAGAGAAATCGTGTAATAAGTTAGAATTTGATCTTAGTGGACTTGAGAACTTTTGTATGAGTGCCACTGTGTGTTTTAATCCTTATTGTAATATTTAAGCGACCTTATTGTTAGATTGTGATGCATGTTTTAAATGATGATTGTTTGTGTTGGCTAAATGGAGCAAGGTGATCTAAACCAGCTTGCAACCCTGGCATGACCACCTTGGACCAAATAGCACACACTTCTGTTGCTTTGTGCGCTGACTGGACCTGACCGGTCTGACCGGTCAGGGGCACCGGTCTGACCGGTGCCGCCCAGTTGGGAGAGCCGGCTGGACTCGACCGGTCCGACCGGTCGGGGGCACCGGCTCCGACCGTGCTGCCCAATCGGCTCATTTTTCTTTGCTTTGTGCATATCTTGTCATACGCATCACGGATTTTATTTTGTCGCTCACACTTGTTGCACTCCACTGATTCTAAGATATAGGGGGAGCTCACACGACTTTTCTTCCAAATTTGTGCTAATGGCATTTAAGGCCATTTTCTTGAAATCAAACTCAAAGCACAAATTAAGGGGGAGCTCTAGCTATATCTGAGAATCTAAATGCGCTTTATTGTTTTATTTGTAAGCTTTAATCGAGTTGTCATCAATCACCAAAAAGGGGGAGATTGAAAGTGCATCTAGGCCCCTAAGTGGATTTTGGTGAATTGAATGACAAGGCGATTAAAGGACTAACGTTTTTGTTTAAGATCGTGAGCAGGTTTTCATTATATATTCATGAGCTACTTTTGAAGTATTTTATATATGGATGTATTTTATGGCTCACATCTACAAAGATGAGTATTTGGTGCAAGGCCTCATGAGTTTATTAAAAGAGAACAAGATGATGAGTACACATTTCATGGTTCTAAAATGGAAGCTTGCATATCCGTTGTCAATCAAGATCAAGCATTTGAAACGGGACTTTCAAATGAAGGTTAATTGCGTGTGAAGCAAAGTGGAACTCAAAGTGGATTGGATAAGTGATGAAGAGATCAACCGAGATGTCTAGGGTGAGGGACTAAGCAATCTTTGGGGCCGTAGCTAAGCCGCCATAAGTGTTTTGCTAGGGTGAAGGTCTAGCATCCGTGGGGTCTTCAAGTATCATATTCAAACCTTAACCGAGGGAAGCTTTGCAAGTCATCAACTCGTTAAGATTGGCAACATGGAGTGGCCATGGATCCAAGTGTGCATTCTTATGCTATATGGAAAGATCCTAAGTCACTAGCTCAAGTATGGACATGCTCAAGTCAAAGGCTATGTTGAAAGCCCTCAAGTGGTTATCAATCAAGTATGGCAAGAATTGAAGTTGTTCAAGCTCAAGGGGTCATCAAAGCTCTTTACTCTTTTCTTGAGTATAGGTATGCCGTACTATCAAGAGGGATGCAACTTAGCAAGTTGACCAAGTCAAAGTGCTCATTAGTTGACCTAAGTGAGATCTAGCCCTTGAGTGTGCTAACTAACCCTCCTAACCTAACCTGGGTCATTTCATCTTGGTGGTGAAGTGCTAGTTTCCTTACAAGGGTTTTGGGGCAACTCGGGGCACGACCGGTCCGGCCGGTCGAGGCACCGTCCGGCCGGTGCCGCTAGCCCAACGGCTAGTTTTTCTTACACCGGTCGACCGGTGTAGGGCACCGGTCGACCGGTGCCGCCGGGGTCTAACGGCTAGTTTTCTTCTTTGAGGGGTATAAAAACCCCAAGCCCTCTTCGGGTGAGGGTTGCTTGCTTCTAGTGTTGTTCTTGCTGAGATCCCAAGCCATTTCTAACTAGCTCTAAGCCTTAGTGGCTCTCCCCAACCATCTCTTTGTGAGATTTGTGGATTCAAGCCATCATCTTTGTGTTGGGTTGAGAAAGTGAGCCTAGGAGTGACTTTGTGAGCTAACAAGAGCGAGTTCCATAGCTTGAGCACTTTGGTTACGAGTCTACAAACTTTGGTGCATTTGTTACTCTTGGAGGTTTGCCTCCTAGACGGCTAGGTGTCGCCGGCTAGCTCCCAAGGTTGTGGTGAGCAAGCGGGGAAGTTTGTGAGGGCTGCGATCTTGCCTCTTCGTGGAAAAGATCACCTTAGTGGAAAGGAGGAAAGTGGTTGAAAGAGACCGGCTTGTTGTGGGAATTGTCCCTTACAAGCTCCTCAACGGAGACGTAGCCATTCCTCGGTGGGTGGTGAACTTCGGGAAACAAATCCTTGCTTCCTCGTGTGGTTCTTCACTCTAAGTTGTTTTTCTAGCATATATCATTTGCTTCCGCTTCGATCTACTTGGGTGTGTTACTTGTGTGTGCGGGGGCTCATTACTCGCTTGTGATCATCTACAAGAGCCACACCCCGAGTTTGGTTCGTGCTAGAAGCCAAGAGGCGCTTGAAGTTGTTTTTGCGGTGTTCTCGTGCTACACCGGTCCGACCGGGTGAGGTGCACCGTCCGGCCGGTGTCATGCGTGAAGACCGAGTGCTTGGACCGGTCGACCGGTCACCACCACCGGTCGACCGGTGGAGCACCGTCGGCTCAAGTGATTTGGGGGAAAAGTTTAATTCGGTCGTCACGCCTATTCAACCCCCCCCTTCTAGGCGACATCAAGGTCCTTTCAATGTGTCGAGCCGTTGCCCTTGCCTAAGGGGTCCGAGACTTGTCTTCTTCAAGTGATCTTGCTCTTTGCCTTTGTTTGGCTTTCGATCGCTTGTTGGAGTTTCTTTTTGTTCATTTCTTTTCTTTTTTCTTTTCTCTCTTGTTACTATCGAGTGGGTGTTGTCAATGCACTCATCAAGGGGGAGATTGAGGACCATGTGTGGTTCGAGGACCGGTGGATGGTCGCTTCCTTGTGTGTTGAGTGATTGACAACGTTGTGTGGACTGATTCTTGGCTAAGTATTGCAGGTGCAGGTTGCGGCTTGACTGGTGTTGGTGCAGGTGAAGAGCAAGCACGAAAGGTCGTCGCCGGTGAGGCCTCCAGGTGTGGAGAAGACAAGTAGGCTTCGTTCGAGGGACCCGGTGGCCACCGGGTCAAGTGCGGGCCGCATGGTGGCATGAACAAGCAAGATGGAGTCGTGGACGGTTTCTTGGTTGAGCCTCAAAACAAAGGTCGAGCCGGGACTACGTGGGAGCCGAGTCACGAGTGGAGATTAGCGAAGGCTACACCGAGTTCGCGGGGTTTCGGGTGGTTCACCGAGAAAACCACTACGTTCCTTGGTTGATCCACAAAGCCAAGACGGAAGAACCGAAGACGGAGCTGCAAGGCGGCGCGGACCGGTCCGACCGGTGGGTCCGACCGGTCCGACCGGTGGGGACCGGTCCGATCGGTGTGCGACGACGCGGTCCGGAGACTTCGAAGCGGAGGACACGCGTCGGGATCGCATGGCTTGCGTCGAGGCTACGCGAGGTGCGGTTGCGGGCATCCGTCCGATGGTGAAGACATGAAGACTTCCAAATCCGCCCTTGAGGGGCTTGTATCCCTAGTTATTATGAAAGGGCATTTTAGACATTCGGTTGCCTCCATATAACCCAAGAGGTGAGAGGATGGCAGCCAACTCTTGAAACCCTAGCTCATTTGTTTTCCCATTTTCCTTCCTATTTTCCTTAGGTTTTCCATAGGACTAGCAAGAGAGCTTCATGGAGAGATCTTGTTGAGAGGGTTGGATGATCGGGCGGCTTGCTAGATCTTGTATGAACCTTTGTTTCATGTATAGATGATTCGGCGTGGTTCCTCAAGGTTTGGATGTGTTTTCCCCAGTTGTTCTTGGTGGTGATTTTCGGAGCCCTCTTTTGGTGATTTCTTTGAGTTGTTTTTGGGACCTTTCTCTTGGGGATTTGATGGGAGAAATTTGTGGGAACCCTTCGTGGTTCTTTGGGCTGTGATTCCCCTCCCAAATCCGTGAGTAAAGGTGCTCGATTTTGGGGCTTTCTTGAGTTCTTGGGTTGGAAGTGACTTTGGCGGGATTTCTTTGATTCCACCTTTTTGGACGAGTTTTGGTGGGATTAAACTTGGCTATGGACTCCTCATGAGGTGTTCCTAATATCCCCAAAGTCTTGTTCAAGTCCGTGGAGCGATTCGGGAGATCGAGATTTGGATTTGGGGGAGTTGACCCGCGGGTGCTGTTCATCCCGAGCTGCCCAGGCTACACCGGTCTGATCGGTGCTCTTGACCGGTCCGACCGGTGCGAGCCCTGGTGGGTTTTTGCTCGGGTGAACGTCTTGGTGTGTTCGGTGTTGTCCCGTGTTGCCGCCGTTTCGAGTTTGGGTCGGTTTGGTGGTCGGTTGGCTGTTTGGTGCCTTGGGGGCTTTCGTTTGCGATCGGTCTGACCGGTGTGTCTCACCGGTCTGACCAGTGTAGAGCCACTTAGTGAAAGTTGCTCAGTTTCACCAGCAGGGACCGGTCTGACGGGTGGTGCTCACCGGTCTGACCGGTGTGGGTCTGAAGACTCGAGGTTTGGTGTTCCGCTGCGTTCTCGGGTCGGAAGGTTGCGTGTTGGTTCCTAGGTCCAGTGGCACTCCAGTGGCTACGTGGGCTTGGCCAACTTGTGTAGTGAGTCGGAGACGTGTGCTGGAAGCCGTGTTCATCTTGTAGGAGTTTCCATCTCCTTCGAGAAGAATTTTTATCGGCTCCCATTCACTCCCCCCCTCTCTGGTTCACGGTATCGGTCCTTCAGCAAGCGGCCGTCCAACAGGCCGAAAGCTCGGCGTCCCGCATCCGCCAACAGGGGAGTGCGCGGAACGATGGGGGTGCGCAAGGCCCCGAGCCCTCGGTGCACGCGGGCAGCATAGCCGAGCGTCCCGCCAACCCGGGCGCACGCCGGCCAAGGAACGGCTCCTCGACACGCGCGGCAAGCCCAAGATGGCGACGCCCGCAATGTCATCAACGCCCGGCGAGGGCAACGCGGAGACGCGAGCGGCGGCGGGCTACCACCCTCGACGAGGTGGACGCTACGACAGCCGGGAGGACCGCTCACCGACGCTGGAGCCCCCGGGAACCTGCGTGTTCAGCTGGGAGATCCGCATGGCGAACTTCCCCTAGCGCTTTCGACGGCCCACAACGATCGTCAAGTACAACGGGGAGACGGACCCCGTGTGTGGCTCAACGACTACCGTATGGCGTGTCAGCTGGTCGGGGCCACCAACGACGAGGTTATCATCCGTAACCTCCCCCTGCACCTCACCGACTCGGCACGGACGTGGCTCGAGCACCTGCCGGCCAGCCAGATCCATAACTGGGATGACCTGGTCCGCACGTTCGTGGGAAATTTCCAGGGCACGTACGTGCGCCCTGGGAACTCTTGGGACATGCGCTGTTGCACCCAGAAGCCCGGCAAGTCACTCCGGGACTTCATACAGTGCTTCTCCAAGCGCTGTACGGAGCTCCCAAGCGTGGCGCAGTCCGAAATCGTGCACGCCTTCCTCGAAGGCACCACATGCCGGGATCTTGTGCGCGAGCTCGGGCGCAGCCCGCCCGTTGACTCGAACGAGCTGTTCGACATTGCCACCAGCTTTGCCTCAGGCGAAGAGGCGGTGGGGGCGATCTTCGACGGAAAAAAGGGCAAGCACGTGGACGACGCGCCCGCGGAGGGCAGCAAGTCCAGGGAGCCCCATCAGAAGAGCAAGCGGGGCAAGAAGGGAAAGAAGCCGCGCCGCGAGGCGCGCGAGCAGGGGCACGACGACGGTGGCGACGAAGCCCTTGTTGTTGACGCAGCTCGACAGGGCCCTCGACCGACCCCTCGAGGCCCTGGGGTTTTTGACAACTTGCTAAAGAAGCCATGTCCCTACCACAAAACGCCGGTCAACCACACCCTCGAGCAGTGCGACATGCACAAGCGGTTCTACGGCCGCGCCACCGCGAAGGACGGCGAGGCCAAGAAAGATGGGGGTGACGGCAACGTCGGCGGCTTCCCCGCCGTGGAAAACATCTTCCTTATCTTCAGGGGGGGCCGACCGTCGACATGTCCAGCCGCCAGCGCAAGCGGGAGCGGCACGAGGTCCTCACCGCAGAGAAGGCGCCTCCCTCCTTCCTCGACTGGTCGGAGGACGCCATCACGTTCAACTGTGAGGATCACCCGAACCGCATCCCCAACCCGGGTCAATACCTGCTGGTGGTCGACCCAGTCATCGGGAACACGCGGTTCTCGAAGGTCCTGATGGACGGAGGCAGAAGCCTCAACATCCTCTACGCGCACACGCTGCGCCTGCTGGGGATCGGGTTGGACCGAGTCGCGGCCCGGCAAGACAACGCCGTTCCATGGCGTCGCGCCGGGCAAGCGCGTCCAGCCCCTCGGGCAGATCGATCTGCCAGTCTGGTTCGGCACGCCGGATAACTACCGCAAGGAGACACTCACCTTCGAGGTGGTGGGGTTCAGGGGCGCGTACCACGACAACTTGGGCGGCCCTGCTACGCCAAATTCATGGCGGTCCCCAACTACACCTAACTCAAGATGAAGATGTCGAGGCCCAACGGCGTCATCACAGCCCATCCATCGAGCACGCATTCGACTGCGACGTCGAGTGCGTGGAACATGCCGAGGCGCTAGCGCTGGATGAAGCGCTCATGGCCAACATGGAGAAGATGGTAAAGGAGGACTTTGACTCCGCCACCAAGCACGCCGGCAACTTCGAGGTTGCTGAGCAGACCAAGGAGGTGCCCCTCGACCCTGCTGCCCTCGAGGGCAAGGCGTTGAGGGTCAGTTCTACCCTCGACCCGAAATAGGAAGTGGTGCTCTTCGACTTCCTCCACGCCAACGCCGACATCTTCGCGTGGAGCCCCTCGGACATGCCGGGCATTCCGAGGGAGGTCGCCGAGCACTCCCTTGACATCCTACCTCACTCCCGCACTGTGCAGCAATGGCTGCGCCGCTTTGACGAAGAGCGGCGCCGGGCGATCGGAGTAGATTTGTGGAAGCTCCTCGAGGCTGGGTTCATCAAGGAAGTGTTCCACCCCACTTGGCTAGCTAATCCTGCATTAGTAAAGAAAAAGAATGGGAAGTGGCGGATGTGTGTAGACTACACTAGCTTAATAAAGCATGTCCTAAAGTTCCTTTTCCTTTGCCACGGATCGATCAAATCATTGACTCGACCGCTGGGTGCGAACTCCTCTGTTCCCTTGACGCCTATTCCGGGTACCACCAAATAAAAATGAAGGAGTCCGACCAGCTCGCGACTTCGTTCATCACGCCGTTCGGGGTGTACTGCTACGTAACGATGCCATTCGGCCTCCAAAACGTGGGCGCAACATACCAGCGATGTATGCAGCACGTCTTCGGAGACCACATCGGGCGAACCGTTGAGGCATACGTAGATGATATAGTCGTGAAGACCAGGAAGGCGGACGACCTGGTTAGCGACCTCAACATCGTGTTCGGCTGCCTACGGGCCAACGGGGTAAAGTTGAACCCCGAAAAATGTGTCTTTGGCTTGCCACGGGGCATGCTGTTAGGATACATCGCCTCCCAGCGAGGCATCGAGGCCAACCCCGAAAAGGTTGCAGCCCTCGAACGAATGGGTCCAATTCGGGACCTTAAGGGGGTCCAAAGGGTGTTGGGGTGCCTTGCCGCCATGAGCCGCTTCATCTCGTGGCTCGGTGAGAAGGGCTTGCCCCTCTATCGGCTCCTCAAGAAGCATGAGCGGTTCTCCTGGACCGCCGAGGCCCAGGTGGCGCTTGACAAGCTGAAGGCGACCCTAGCCCACGCCCCGGTCCTTACACCGCCTCAGGACGGCGAACCTCTGTACCTCTATGTGGCTGCAACCACCCAGGTGGTCAGCGCCGTCATCGTGGTGGAGCGCACGGAGGAGGGGCACGCTTTTCCAGTCCAGCGGCCGGTGTACTACATCAGCGAAGTCTTGTCCGAGACCAAGGCGCACTACCCACAAGTCCAGAAGCTGCTTTATGCCGTGGTTCTCACGCGGTGCAAACTCCACCGCTACTTTGAGGCTCACCCGGTCACAGTGGTTTCCTCCTTTCCGTTAGGAGAAATCATCCGGAACCCGGATGCAGCAGGCAGGATTGCCAAGTGGTCGGTGGAGCTGATGGGTGAAACGCTCGCCTACACCCCGCGCAAGGCCATTAAGTCCCAAATCTTGGCAGATTTCGTTGCCGAGTGGACGGACACGAAATTGCCGCCGCCACGGATCCGGGCCCGAATGCCGGACTGCGTACTTCGACGGCTCGGTGATGAAGACAGGCGCGGGCGCGGGCCTGCTCTTCGTCTCACCCCTCGGGGAGCATATGCGGTACGCCGTGCGCCTCCACTTCCCCGCGTCAAACAATATGGCTGAGTACGAGGCCCTACTCTGCGGCCTCAAAATCGCCATCGAGATAGGCATCAAACGTCTCGACATGAGGGGGGACTCGCAGCTCGTGATCGATCGGGTCATGAATAATGTGAGTTGCCATGACGACAAGATGGAGGCGTACTACAAGGCCTGCGAGCCATCGAGGACAAGTTCTATGGCATCAAACTCAACCACGTGCCCCGCCGGTATAACGAGGAGGCGGACGAGCACGCCAAGATCGCGTCGGGGCGGATCACCGTCCCACCGAATATCTTCGTTCAGGACATCTCCTAGCCGTCCGTCAACCTCGAGCCACACCCCTCGAACTGCGAGGAACCCTCGGGGGTTCCCTCGAATCCAGGAGGCGCGGAGCCCATGGACGAGGACCCCTCGAGCGAGGTGTACGTTCTCTCCCTACTCGAGGGGTACGGCGCCGATGAGGCCAAAGCCATGGACGTGGAGCCGGCTCCCAGCGAGAGGCACTGGTGCGACAAGTACATCGCCTGGATGGACTGAGGGGAACTCCCCTCGGAACGATCCAAGGCCAGACGCATCACCAGGATGGCCAAGTCCTTCGCCCTCATCGACGGCGATCTGTACAAGCGCGCCGCATCCGGCATCCTGCAGCGGTGCGTGCCCATCTCCCAGGGGCGCGAGCTCCTCCGGAATATACACGCAGGCGTATGCGGCCACCACGCCGCACCCCACACCCTCGTGGGCAATGCGTTCCGCCAGGGCTTCTACTGGCCCACCGCGGTCGCTGACGCCAGCGAGATCGTGCGCACCTGCGAATGGTGCCAGTTCTACGCCCGCAAGTCCAACCTCTCTGCGCACGTCCCGCAGACCAACCCCGTCACGTGGCCTTTCGCCGTGTGGGGGCTGGACATCGTCGGGCCCTTGCGAAAGGCGCCCGGGGGCTACACCCACCTGTTGGTCGCAATCGACAAGTTCTCCAAGTGGGTGGAGGTACGCCCCATCACGAATCTCAGGGCGGAGCAGGCGGTGACGTTCTTCACCAACATCGTCTACAGCTTTGGAGTGCCCAACTCCATCATCACCGACAACGGGTCCCAATTCACAGGCAGGAAGTTCCTGGAATTCTGCGACAAGTTCCACATCCGCGTGGACTGGGCAGCCGTGGCGCACCCACTGACCAATGGTCCAGTGGAGCGTGCCAACGGCATGATTCTACAAGGCCTCAAACCCAGAATTTTCGACCAGCTGAACAAGTCTGGTCAGAAATGGCTCCAGGAGCTGCCGGCGGTTGTGTGGAGCCTCAGAACCACCCCAAGCAGGGCCACCGGGTTCACCCCATTCTTCCTGGTCCACGGTGTAGAGGCCGTCCTCCCCACGGACTTGGAATACGGGTCGCCCAGAGTCCAGAGGTACGACCAAGGTGCCAACCAGCGAGCCCGCGAGGACTCGCTGGACCAGTTGGATGAGGCACGTACCATGGCCCTGATGCACTCCGCGAGGTACCAGCAGTCCCTAAGGCGCTATCAAGCCCGGAAGATGCGGCGACGAGACTTCAGCGAAGGGGACTTGGTCCTAAGGCCGCGACAAGACAACCGAGGCCGCCACAAGTTGTCACCCCCATGGGAGGGACCCTATGTCGTGGTGAAGGTGCTCAAGCCCGGCACGTACAAGCTGGCCAACGAGGACGGCGAAGAACTCACCAACGCTTGGAACATCCAGCAGCTACGTCGCTTCTACCCCTAGCTAGGATTTCCAAGTTTTTTGTTATAAATTACATGCCCAAGACCCCAGTTGGTAGCACAAATGTAAATAACAGCAAGTTAATAAAGTTAAAGGGCAATTTGGCTTTCCCCAGAAAACCAAGTCACCCTTGGGGGCTACTGCGGGGGGCATCCCCCCCCCCAAAAAAAAAATGGTCCCATTTTTTCGCAAAAAAATTCAATTCGCAGACGCTCCAAGTATGATTCAACCTTAGCCTCGAGTGAGTCCAGGCGGGGCACAAGTGGCCAAGTGGAAAGGACGCGCGAGCCAGAGATAGCCTATGCCTCCGCGAGGATACGACCCTTCTCTCTTGCCTCCGGCCCAGCAGGTTACTCGTGAAATCGAACCTCCCCAACCCAAACTCACCCAAGCAAAGGAAAAACAGAACAGCGCAATCAGCGAAACAAGAAACATTACTTAAATTTACAAGTGCTTAAACATGTCTAGAGTTTACTTGTCTATTTACACGGCCACGCGGCCCAGATACTAACATTCAAACAAAAAAGGGCCAAGTGCCCAGCGATCTTCAGGCTTGGGGCGCGCCGGCGTCAGGAGCGTCGGGGAACAAGAACTCCATGAAGTCCTCGGTGAGCGTTTCGGCGGCATCAGCGGCAAGCGGGTTCACGTGCTCCATCACCACCTCGTCCTCGACGCCCTCCGGGACGACGTAGCCTGACGCCACAGCCTCGAAGTTCACCTTGTAGTGGGACCGCACCACGCCGAGGGCCTTCTGGACGCCCAATTGAAGCACGCGGCGCATGCGCCTCGAGACATGCCCACCAAGGGCGCGCAGACAGCTTGCCAGCGAGCTTCCAGCGTGCGCCTCGCCCTCCTCGACCACCTGGCAGGTCTCGAGGGCTGCAGCGTGCAGCTCTACCATCTCCCGCTCGGAGGAGTCGTAGGCCACCTGCAACGTCTCGGCCCAATCGGTCGCATGCCCCAGCGCGGTGCGCAGGCCTGGATACCACGAGCAAAGAAAATCAAGAAGGGAACGAACCCCCGAAGGGAAGATCAACAAAACAAAGAAACGAAACGGCAACTCACCTTCAACCTGCTTCCTCTCCACCTCGACAGCTTGGCGCCTGCCCTCGACCGCCTGCTGCAGGCTGACGACCGTGGCACCCTGCTCCTCGAGGGTTCGGCGTTGATCCTCGTTCGAGATGCTGAGGGCGATCAGCTCCCCGTCGAGCTTCAAGACCTAATCCTCTCGCTCCTTCAGCGACGCTTGCGCCCCCTCGAGCGCAGCATGCTCCCGCTCGAGCGCCGATCGGGCCTCGACAAGGGCGACCCACTCCTGCTGGAGCTGACCCTCGGCCTCCCGGCGGGCGGCACACTCCAGCCGGAGCTGCTCCTCCGCTGCGACGACCGCGGCGGCCTTGGCGGCGAGGGCGGCCTTCAACTCCTCGGCCCCCTTGGCCCTCCCCTCGGCCTCCCTCTCCCTCTCTGTCGGTGTTTTAGACCGGCAACCTACTAAGGGGAGTACCCGAAGTAGATGAATGTGACTCGCCGAGATCGGTAACTCGAAGGAAGTGACACGTGGCACACAATTTAGACAGGTTCGGGCCGCGAGGTGCGTAATACCCTACGTCCTGTATGCTGCGTAGCTCTGGATTGATTGGGCACGATTACAAGATGGTGCAATGGTGCGCCGTGAGTTGTATGAGAGGAGATTGGATGCTAGAGATCGGTCCCCGCCTCGCCTTATATAGTTTGGGAGGCGGTGGTTACAAGTCGGAGTAGGGAGAGAGTACTAGTCGAGTACGTCTAGGGAGTCCTCTATACAAGTGCGGAACATGTACGGCTCCCTAACCGAGTACTACTCCCGTGTAGTCCTTGTGCTCCACCGCGGGCCGATCCAAGCCGCGAGTGGAAGAAGTCCAAAGTGAAGACGGAGGATCCGCGCGACCCTCCCGAACAAGTGGGTTCATCGGGGAGAAGGAAGTTGACATGTGGATATCCGCCGCCGGAGATCCATATCCAATGGAGAAAGCCGAAGACGAGATCCCGATGTTCGAGCGGTTCGTGGAGCGCGGGCTTGCGCTCCCGCCGCCGATTTCTTCAAGGGGTCGCTCGGGTACTACGGGATCGAGTACCCGTACCCCGATCTTTAACGGCATCTTCCACACGGCGGTCTTCGTGCACTTCTGCGAAGCCTTCCTCGGGATCAAGCCACATTGGGTGCTTTTCCGGAAGTTCTTCCGCGTCAAGCCGCAGCCAAGTGCCACCAACCCCAGGGTAGTCGGAGGAGCCGGCATCCAGCTGAGGGAGGACGCCGCGGAGCAATATCTGGCGTACAAACTTGTCGACTCCAATACTGATTGGAAGACCAGGTGGTTCTATATCACGAACCACCACCCCGCCCGCCGAAGCCGAGCGGACGGCAGCCCGGAGCACGGAGAATGGTGGAACACGGAGCCCACCATGCAAGAAGGGATCCGGGCCTTCCCCGAGCCGCCGGCACGCATTAAGCCGCTCGTGGAGGCGGGACTGAGGGCCGAGCACGTGGCCTTCAGTTTCATGAAGCGGAGGGTGCAGCCGTTGATGGCTCGAGACACCCTAGGCTTCGAGTACACCGGCGACGACGACACGTCGCGGATGCCGGGAGGCGATCTGGACGATAGCGACATCGTCGAGAGGTTGTCGCGGATCTTCAAGGACATGCCGCCATACACGGCGTGCCCTGTACAGGAGTACTCCGCCGCGCGCCCGCCAAAGGAGGTGAGTAGTCGTACTCTATCAGTCGAGTAGTCATTGCCTGGTGTAGAGTTGCTGACGTCTCGTGTCTTGCAGGAGGACTTGAAGAAGTTCATCTCCGAGCCGCAGCCACCTCCGAGTGGAATCGAGATCCCGAAGGAGGGGAAGGCGAAGGAATGGCGTGAAGTCGGTGCAGGCGATGACACCGTCATTGTGGAAGACACCACCGACAATGACGAAGACGACAAAGAAACGTTGGAGGACCGCTTCCAGCTGCGGTCGAGGTTTAGCCGCCCGGGCTTGCCTCATGTTCCTCTAGTGCAAGACCCCCCGACTAGCCTGGAGGCTAGCCTGGCTGCGCCGCCACGGAAGCCGCGCAACCCCGCTAGGAAGCGGGTGACGAAGAAGCTCAAGGTCTCAGAGACCACGCCTCAGGAGGTAAGTTGTCTTGAACAGAGTAGTCGAGTACCCGTTGTACGAGTACGATTGTCGATGAGTAGTCTCCCTTGTATGCAGGAGGTGCCGCCGACGGAGCCCGTCGAAGAGGGCGATGAGGGCGTGTGGGACACGGTGGGGGAGCCACCGGAAGTCGTAGTCCGCCCCCCACTGTGGAGGAGATCTTGGCGCAACTGGAGCGCCAGCCCCCTGCTCCGCTAGAGAGCACGGGACCCATAGCCGCCGCTATTGAAGAGGTGGTGGCTTCAGGAGCGCAGGAGACCACTGCGCCAGCCGCCGCTGCTGTGGAGGAGGCGGTAGCCGCAGGGGCGTCGGAGGAGGCGCCCGCTGAGAGTGGACTGGTCGATATCGCCAGCATCCTCGGTGCACCGGCCGTGACAATAGTCCGGTCGAACTTGTGAGTACCGTATCCTTCCGAGTAGTACTTGTTGTAGTAGTCGAGGTTGACTGACGACCAGTTATGTGTGCTTCTGCAGGAAGTCTACGGATCTGTCCTGGGAAGGGGATGAGCCCTCATCAGCGGTGGCGGAGGAAGTCACGCCGCCCGCCGAGGAGGCCACTCCCGCTACCCAGGCGATGCCAGAGCCGCCGGCTGCCGAGGCGACGTTGCCAGAGGCCAGCGTAGTCGAAGGTGAGTACCCTTCTTGAAGCTATAAGGCTCTTTGAGGAGTAGCCGTAGGCACTGATGCACTTGTTGTCTTTGTGACACGCACTGAAGCTGGAGGTGACGATATCCCTGCAGGGGTGCCGATGCAGAGGTTGACACCAGAGGCCCCGGAGGCTGCGGAAGGAGCCCCCGAGCCCATGGAGAAGGTCGTCGAGAAGTCCGCTGGGGGAGAGGCGGTCGCCACGTCGCCAGAGATTGCTCTGGAGGTGGCTATCCGCTCCCCCGAGATCCAGGACGCAGAGCCCATCCGCTCTGCGCCGATGACGGAGGCCACCACGAGTAGTCGCGGCGGAATAGAGCTGCTCGCAGACGATCTTATCGAGCCGGCGACGGTGGCCAAGCATCTGGAGGCGATCCGTCAAGCCGAGCAGTGGATGAAGGTAAGTAGCCGTAGCCTTTGAGTAGCCAATCCTTTGTCGTTGAGTACTCTTGTGACTTGAGTTGTCTTGTGCAGGACGTTGCGGAGCGGTCCCGCGACAAGTCGAACTCCTTTGCGAGGCTATGGCGACACGGTGCTCCGAGCCGAGGCGCTAGAAGAGCAACTTGTGAAGTCGCGGAAGCACGCGGCTGCCATGCAGTCGAAGCTTGACGCCGCCTTCGCCAAGTACCACAACGACGTCTTGGAGTTGCAGGCGAAGGGCGACGACTTGGTGCGGAAGAATAAAGGCCTCCGCAACAAGAACAAAGGTATACCCCTGAACTTGTCGGGTACTTGTTGGAGGTCGAGAAGTCTCTGACCCGCTGCTGCGTTGCTTTTGTTTGCAGAGCTTGAGGGCCAGGTGGAGCAGCTGAAGGCCTCGG
Organism: Cenchrus americanus; assembly: GCA_947561735.1. Taxonomy (NCBI): domain Eukaryota; kingdom Viridiplantae; phylum Streptophyta; class Magnoliopsida; order Poales; family Poaceae; genus Cenchrus; species Cenchrus americanus. The sequence continues at coordinate 199,420,104 of OX387241.1, forward strand.
AGACGAGCATGAAGAACCTCTTCTACCGGGAGCAAGAAGCCCGCCTGGTACTCGAGCTCGACTACAAAGAACTCGCCTTCGAGTGCGAGAAGCACATGGAGCTCCGGATTGCTTCTGACCGAGATCTCGTCAACTACTACAAATCCTTGCAGAAGTTGAACGAAGACCGCGAGGCATTGCGGGCCCGGTTGAAGGAGTTGGAAGAAGCCGCACCGCCGATCGCAAGGATCCCGGTGCCGCACCCGGCGGCCCCAAGATTGCTCCTCCGGTGGATCGCCTCAAGGAAGCTCCGAGCCGGCCGGCCGCCTACGTGAAGCACATGGCGAGGTCGATCCCAAGACAAGTCTTGGCCTTCATGAAGTCGTACTTCCCGAAGGCCCCGGTGGAGGTAGTCACCGGCGGGGTAGCCGCCAACCGCTCCGATGAGCAAGATGCGCAGCTGCCTGGAGCGAGATGGCTCCCATCGCGGAGCAGGTAGCTGAGAAGCTGAACCTCCAGTAGCCCAGTAATAGGTAGCTAGTAGCCATGGTTGTACAGGAAGACAATTGTAATGAATTGCTTAAGTATTAATGAAAGGAGTTTTCTAGCAATGAGTACTCGTAGTCGCGATCTCAGAGTGCAGAGCCCCCATCGTGGAGTGGATGCGAGTAGTAGTACTCGGCTTTTGGTAGTCCCGTTGTAGGGAGTGGGCAGTAAAGAAGTTGATGAACAATCAAACTTTATTACTGAAGGAGTACACCTGGGTGGCCAGGGCCGTAGTTACAAAGTAATCGCTTGGACCCGGAGGCCGCTTACAAGCGAGTAGCGGCGGAGCGGGTAGCCGCTTACGACGGTTGATCCGTAGGTAGCCGTGTAGGCTGGATCTTAGATCCGTAGGTAGCCGTGCGGGCCGGATCTTGGAGTGTGGTCTCTTAGTAGATCGTTGCTAGAGTCCTTGACGCTCGTCGCGGCCCGGGGTCGATGGTAGCCGCACGGGGCCGGACCCCGGAGAAGAGTAGTCCGAGGACCGGAGCCGGGACTCGGAGGGTCGCCGCGGCAAGGGGTGTTGATGTAGTCGTGTAGACTTGAACCCCGAGTAGTCGTGTAGACTAGGCGTAGAATCGACGGAGCCGGTCGACGTTCCACGAGTTGTTGATGTCTTCGCCTTCAAGTGTTTGGAGGCGATAGGAGCCCGGCCGGGTCACCTTTGCCGCGGTGAAGGGGCCTTACCGGGGAACCGAGCTTGTGAAGTCCTTCCGTGTTCCGGGATACGGCGGAGGACGAGATCTCCAACGGCGAAGGAGCGTTCCTTGACGTTGCGATCATGGTAGCGTCGGATACCCTCTAGGTACCTTGCCGATTGGATGAGGGCGGCGCGGCGAGCTTCTTCGAGGCCGTCGATATCAACTCGTCTCGTCGTCTTCCGAGACGCCTTCGTCGTAGTGCTCCACCGCTGGCGAGTTCCATATGACTTCGGCAGGGAGGATTGCTTCGGAGCCGTAGACCAGGAAGTAAGGGGATTGCCCCGTTGGCTTGGATGGTTGAGTTCGTAGCCCCCAGAGTGCGTTGGGCAGTTCCTTGATCCACTTGTCACCTTTGGACTTCGCAGCGTCGTGTAGCCGCTTCTTGAGAGCGTCGAGCACCATCCCGTTGGCGCGCTCGACTTGTCCGTTGGCCCGTGGATGGGCAACTGAGACGTATCGGACGTCGATCTCGTTGTTCTCGCGGTACTCCCGGAAGCGGTGGTTGTTGAAGTTGGATCCCGTGTCCGTGATGATGCGGTGGGGTAGCCCGTAGCGGTGTACGAGTTCATCCGGGAAGTCGAGTACTCTGTCGACCTTGGGGCATGTGACCGGCTTGACTTCGATCCACTTGGTGAACTTGTCGATGGCCACCAATACCCTGTTCAACCCTCCCGGCGCGGTTGGCGGTGGCCCAATCATGTCGAGCCCCCGGCGGGCAAAGGGCCGGGTTGGCGGTACGGTGACTAGCTTGTAGGGTGGGACGTGTTGCTGCTTGGCGAAGTACTGGCATCCTTGGCACTTTCTGACGAGTTCTTCGGCGTCGCCCAGAGCTGTGGGCCAGTAGAAAGCTCGTCGAAAAGCCTTGCTGACCAGCGTGCATGAGGACGTGTGGTTGCCGCAGACGCCCTTGTGGATCTCCTCCAAGATGTCCTTGCCTTCTTCGCGGGGGACGCACTTCATGAGTACTCCAGAAGATGCGCCCCGCTTGTAAAGCTTGTCTCCGACGAGGACGTAAGACTTGGCGCGGCGGACGAGTTGCTCGGTCGCGTTCTTGTCAGAGGGGACCTTCTGCTCGCCGAGGTAGTCGATGAAGGGTTGCCTCCGGTCCACATCGATCATCATGACCTCCTCGCCCGGTGGTGGATGGGGCCGGGACGATGGTCGGTGGCGCCGGCTCCGAGATGGATGGCGCGTAAAGCTCGTGGACGAAGACACCCGTTAGCACTTGAGCGCGGGTGGATCCAAGCTTCGAGAGGACGTCCGCTGCAACATTGTTGTCGCGAACGATGTGATGGAACTCGAGACCATAGAACTTGTTCTCGAGCTTGCGGACTTCTAGGCGATGGCGTCCATGTTCTCCTTGTTGCGGTCCCGGGACTTGTTGACTTGGTTGATGACCACTCGCGGAGTCGTCGTAGACTAGTAGCCGCTTGATGCCCGGTGAAGCCGCGAGGCGGAGCCCATGTAGGAGGGCTTCGTACTCGGCTTCGTTGTTTGAGACCTTCCGGAAGATGCGGGACGTACTTGAGTTGTTCGCTCGTTGGACGGATCGGGAGTACCCCTACACCGCGCCCTCGAGGTTGAGTGAGCCGTCAAAGTACATCACCCAATGCTGCGGTCGCACGGTGGGAGTAGGTAGGCGGTTCTCCCGCCACTCGCCATGAAGTCGACTAGTGCCCGCGACTTGATGGCCGTGCGTGGCTTGAAGTCGATAGTGAGGGCGCCGAGCTCGACAGCCCACTTGGAGATTCTTCCAGTAGCATCTTGGTTCTGCAGGATGTCGCCAAGCGGGTAGTCGGTGACGATGGAGACCGAGTACTGCTGGAAGTAGTGTCGTAGCTTCCGCGAGGTGATGAGTACTGCATACAATAGTTTCTGCACAGGCTGATAGCGGGCGTTGGACTCTGATAGAACCGTACTGCGTACAGTAGTTTCTGCACAGGCTGATAGCGGGCCTTGGACTCTGATAGAACCTCGCTGACGAAGTAGACTGGACGCTGGACCGGGTAGGCGTGGCCGTCTTCCTGCCGCTCGACAACGATGGCAGTACTGACCACGTGAGTAGTCGCAGCGAGGTAGAGCAGTAGCCGCTCGCCCTTGTGAGGAGCCGTGAGGATCGGTGGCTTCGATAAGAAGTCCTTGAGCTGAGCAAGGGCTTGATCCGCCTCTGGAGTCCACACGAACTTCTCTTGATGCTTGAGTAGTTTGAAGAAGGGGAGGCCCCGTTCTCCTAGCCTCGAGATGAATGCGTTCGGCACCGCCATGCACCCCGTCGGCTTACGGACGTCTTTGATGCTCGTGGGAGCTTTCATCCGGTGATGGCGGAGATCTTCTTGGGGTTGGCTTCGATGCCGCGCCGGGCCGATGATGAAGCCGAGTAGTTTGCCCGAAGGGACGCCGAAGACGCACTTGTTCGGGTTGAGCTTCCAGCGGTACTCGCGTAGTGATGCGAAGGTCTCTTCAAGGTCGTTGATGAGGGTACTGGAGTCCCTGGTTTTGACAACCACGTCATCCACGTAGGCCTCGACGTTCTTGTTGAGTTGCCGCTTGAAGCGAGCTCGGATGGCCCGTTGGTAGGTAGCGCCGGCGTTATTCAACCCGAAGGACATGGTCGTGTAGCGCAGCGCGCCAAACGGGGTGATGAACGCGGTCTTCTCCCGGTCTTCTTCCTTGATCGTGATGCGGTGGTACCGGAGTAGCGATCGAGGAAGCGAGAGCGAGTCGCGCCCCGCCGTGGAGTCGATGACTTGATCAATCCGCGGCAACCCGAAGGGGTCCTTGGGGCGTGTTTGTTGAGGTCGGTGTAGTCGACGCACATCCTCCACTCGTTCGAGTTCTTCTTGCGGACGAGGACGGGGTTGGCGAGCCACTCGGGATGGAAGATTTCTCGATGAAGCCACTGCGAGTAGCTTGGCGAGTTCCTTCTTGATGGCGTCCCGCTTTGTCATCGGCAAAGCGTCGGAGGTGTTGTCGCTTGGGGGTGGCCTTAGGATCGACGTTGAGGCGGTGCTCAATCAACTCCCCGGGCACTCCGGCATGTCCGTCGGCTTCCACGCGAAGATGTCGCGGTTAGCCCGAAGGAAGGCGATGAGCGCGTCTTCCTATTTGGGATCGAGGCACTCGCCCGATGGTGGTGGTCTTGCTTGGGATCGCTCGTTCCAAGGTCGATCGCCTTGACGAGTACCTCCTCGGGTGGGCGAGGCTTGTTGGTCTTTGTCGGACTTCTGCGGGATGTCGAGTTCACTTGTAGCAAGCTTCTTCGACGCAGCGTATACCTCCATCATCGTGTTGGGTACTTGATTTGTGGAGGCGATCTCCACGGCTTCTGTGTCGCAGTCGTGGGAGATCTTGAGGTCCCCTTGGAGGGAGAGTACACCGGCTGGACTTGGCATTTTGAGTACCAAGTAGGTGTAGTGGGGCACCGCCATGAACTTGGCGATGGCCGGTCTGCCGAGGATGGCGTGGTAGGAGGTCTCGAAGTCCGCGACCTCGAACTTGATGTACTCGGTACGGTAGTTGTCCCGAGATGCCCCGAAGGTAGCGGCGGGACCACCGACCCGGTGGAATAGCCGCGTTGCCGGGGGATGATGCCGTAGAAGGGCACGTTGCTCTTGGTGAGCATATGCGTGATGTCGAGCTTCATTTTCTTCAAGGTCTTGGTGAAAAGGACGTTGAGCCCGCTTCCACCATCGATGAGAACCTTGTTGAGTTTGGAGCCCGCCACCGTTGGCTTCAGGACGAGGGGGAACCGTCCTGGTTCAGAGAAGCTGGTCCATTGGTCCGCGCGGGAGAAGGTGATGGGTACCTCTGACCATCTTAGAGGGGTCGGGACTGCTGGCTCAATGGACATCACTTCCCGACGGGTAGCCTTCTGCTCCCGCCTGCTGGGCAGTCCGCCGAAGAGGACGTTGACAGTCTTCTCAGGCTCTTGGAAGTCGTTGTTGTCGCCGTCCTTCTTCTTGCCTTTTTTGATCGTGAGGGTGCGGTGGCTTCGGCGTCTCCTTGAGTGCGTGCCTGAGCTGGTAGCACTGCTCGGTGGTGTGGTTGCCGTTGGGATGCCACGGGTACTTGAAACCGCCAGAGTTCTTCTTCGAGTTCCCTTTTGCAGGGCGCTGGATAGCCGCGACAGTGTTGTACGGCTTGCGCTTGCGGTTGGGACCCGAGTAGTAGTAGTAGTTGTTGTTGTTATTGCGGCCACCTTGGTTCGCATTGGCGCGCCGCCGCCGCCCGGTTCTACTTGGTCTTGCCACGAATGGCGTCGTACTTGGCATTGGCCTTGTCTTCTTCATCCGCCCAGGACGTGATCATGTCCTTGAGGTGGGGGATGGACTGGGGCGGCGACGATCGAAGTCTTCGAAGGTGCGGCGGTGATAGAGGCCGTCTTGGAAGAGGTCGATGACCTCCTTGTCGGTGACGTCGACGACGGTGGCGCGCTTGCCGAAAAAGCGGCGCATGTACTTGCGGAGGGTCTCGCCTTGTTCTCGCTTGATCATGGCCGGGTCCATGCGAGTACCCGATCGGCCCATGGCGCCCGCGAAGTTGCTTGTGAGCTTGCTCCTTCGAGTGGTCCCACTTGTCGATCGAGTGCTTGTCCGGCGACTCGAGCCATGTGAGTGGTGCTTGGTCCAGGCAGAAGGGGAAGTAGAGGCACTTGGTGTCACTGTTGCCGCCAGCGTTCTCGATGGAGAGGGCATAGCATCGGAGCCACTGGATGGGATCCGCTTCGCGTCGTACATGGTGATCCCCAAAGGCTTGAATTTGTCGGGGAGGAGCAAGTTGCGAAGTCGAGGTGAGAAGGCGGGGAAGCCGTCGCCTTCGGCGGCGGTGGTCGACTTCTTCCGCCGCGCCTCCTCAATCTTCGCGCGGCGTCGTACCCGCCGTGTGAGGCGCCGGAGGCGTGGCGTTCGCGTGTCCTCGGCCGCCGCGGCCGCCGCCGCCTCCAGCCCTCCTGTTGGCCCCATGGTTGGAGCCGCCGCCGTCGGCCGCCGCCGCCGTCGGGATCGTTGCCGCCGCCACCTGCCGGAGCGCGGTGGGGAACAACTTCTCGATTGCCATGGTCTTGTAGTGAGGGTCCGCCGGCGTTGGAGCGGCGACGGTTTGGCTCGGCTGGGGGTCAGCTCGAGTACGGTTGGGACCATTGTTGGCGCTGCGACTAGTAGCTTCGCTGTCGTGGGGTTTAGCTGGAGGAGGTTGGTTGACTCTGTTGTCGACCCGCATGAAGTAAGCTTCTTCGGCGAGCTTGGTGATGACCTCTCCAGCGCGTATGCCCTGAGCCTGGCGTGCGATCGCTGTGATCGACATGAGGCACTGCTCGGGGGTAGTGTGTACTCTGCTCTCGAGCGCCTCGAGAGCTTCCGCAAGGTTGCGTTCACGTCGAGAGTCTCCTCGTCCGCCGGAGTCTCGTTCGGTGGAGCGTCGGCGAGAGAGCTCGTCGGAGGAGATGTCCTCCGTGTACTTGTCCGAGTCGTGCCTCGAAGGCCCACGGGGTGTCGCGGCAGCCATGAAGACTTGGCGATCGGGGGTGCCAAGGCCGGACTCGGAGGGTGCCACCTCAGTTGGTGTGCTCGAGTCAGCCTGGGCTAGCGGTGTTCCCTCCTGGAACGGTAGCGAGTCGATGTAGGAGACGTAGCGTGAGTCTCCCTTTGCCAGGTCAGCAGGTTTGCGGTCTGGCCAGTAGACGTATCTTCCGGCCGGCGTGGATGCTATAACCAGCCCAGAGGCTGGCCCTGATAAAGGAAGCTCAGTGGAGTTGTCCTCGGACTCGGGCTCCTCAGGGTCTGACCCGAAGTTGAACTCGTAATCCGGGTTCGAGTAGAACTCGGAGAGAGGGCTGGAGTCCGGAGCGCGATCGGGAGTGGCGTCGGAGTCCGAGCTGTACTCGGGTACGGGCTCCTTGCCAGCCCGGCGCGAAGTGGGAGCACCCGTGCGGGCCCGGCTTAGGATGCGGGGGCCACACGCGGAGCGCTCGCGAAGTGAGGGGATCGCCTGCGATGGCTGAGCAGCCAGCTTGCATGCGATGGCCCATGGCGACGTCGAGTTCGTGTCAGGGGCGGACTCGAGCTCGAAGTCAGCGTGGTGGTCGAAGAGCGAAATTTCGGCCCCGAACGTGCGGCGAGTTCACCCGTGACAACTTCAGGAAGTGTCACGAAGCCGGTCTTCGGGTTGGGCTGCATGGTCGGGCGGCGGCCGGAAGGTGCCCGCGCCATCGGCGGTGCGGACCCGGGCGCCGAACACGAAGGTGTCGCCGCGGTTGAAGGCGACGGTTGGCTTGGAAGCGGACGGAAGCCGTCGAGTTCGCCATGTGATCTCGGGCGAGAGCCCCTACCGGCGCGCCGGTGTCGGTGTTTTGGACCGGCAACCTACTACGGGGAGTACCCGAAGTAGATGAATGTGACTCGCCGAGATCGGTAACTCGAAGGAAGAGACACGTGGCACACAATTTAGACAGGGTTCGGGCCGCGAGGTGCGTAATACCCTACGTCCTGTATGCCGCGTAGCTACGGGATTGATTGGGCACGATTACAAGATGGTGCAATGGTGCGCCGTAAGTTGTATGAGAGGAGATTCGATGCTAGAGATCGGTCCCTGCCTCGCCTTATATAGTCCCGGGAGCGGGGTTACAAGTCGGAGTAGGGAGAGAGTACTAGTCGAGTACGTCTAGGAGTCCTCTATACAGTGCGGAACATGTACAGCTCCCTAACCGAGTACTACTCCTGTGTAGTCCTTGTGCTCCACGCCTTCGGTGCCGTGCGGCGCAAGCCGGTAGTCTCAGGGGCCCACCGAGTAGTCGGTCCTGGTACCCACCGAGGTAGTGGGCCCAGGGAGGTCCATACGACACTCTCCTCGGCCTGGCTTCGCTGGGACCGCACCTCCTCGAGCTCCGCACGGTCCCGCCGGCGCTCAGCCCGGACGGAGACCACCTCCGCCTCCCAGTCAGGCGCCACAGAGCGCGCCCTCTCCAGATCCTCCCTCGCCTGCTGCAGCGCCTCGTCCCGGTCGATGAGGGTCGTGCGAACTCGCTCGACGGCGGAAGTGTGCCCCGTGAACCACCCCTCCAGCTCCAAGAGCTGGTCGCGCAGAGCCTCTGCCCGGTACGCCAACCAGCCGTCCCGGGTCCTCAGGGCCTCGGCGAGCGCATCGAGAGCGTCACGCTGCTCCCGGAGCTGGCGGAGCTCAGCGCTCATCTGGTCGAAGGCACCGTACCTGTCGCGGGCGCGGAGCTCCAACTCCTGCCACCAGCAGACAAAAACCAGTTAGCGTCGCACCGCAAAGACAAATGCAAAAACAACAGAGCAAGGAAGAAAACAACAAGCTAACGAATGGCAGTGCACCTGGAAGACACGCCACGCCGGGCCGCCATGAATCCGCAGTGCCTCGTTCAGCACCCGGTTGAGCGAGGCGCCGTGGCCGCGGAGCTCCTCCCACGCCCCGCCGCTCCTTTTGGGCGTCGGCGGGGGGGGGGGGGCGGCGCATCGACGCGCTCTTCGCCCAAGGCAGGGGGGCCGGCGCGGGACGAAGAGGCCTCGGCGTCATGCCTCGGGCCCCCGGCCACCATGTGACCATCCCATCTTCTCACGAGCGCCCCCCGCCTAAGGCCCTGGGGCTGGCGTGGGCAGGCTTGCCCACTGGTCCCGCCCAGGCGGTGGGACGTCGTCGTCGAGGATCTCCACCGTCGTCGCCTGGGAGCTGCCGGTGAGGGCGGGCTCCTGGTACGGCGCCGCGACCGCCGTCTCTCGACAACGCCTCGGTGGCCGCGGGCGCCGGACGCGCCTCCGCGGCCGATGTCGCCGGGCCGCGCCACCGCGACCGGCGCCGCCACCGCACCTCCGCCACCGCCACGCCTCCGCCGCCGCTTGCCGCGGCTCCATAGTTGTCGTCGCCGACCGCGGCCCCCGGTCCGTGACCGCGTCTTGCGAGTCCCCGCCCACCGTCGCCACCGTGGTTACGGCCGCCCGCGACGCCCTCGACGAGCACCGCCTGGTTGGGACGGACGCGTCTGCCCTCAGCACCTTGGCTGGCGCGAGGGAGGGGCACGGTCGGCGCCACCTTGCGAACACAAGAACAAAGTGTCAAATCCTTGCCTATTTAGCACACGGCCCCTTGAAAGGCAACTCCTTACCTCAAGGAGGAGAAGGCCCGCTTCCTCTTCCTCGAGGTCCCCGCCAACGTCGCGGGCGCGGCCGGCGCGCCGCCGCCGCGGCCCCGGCCGCCTCCACCGTGCGCACGGGCGCCTGCGCCGTGCGCACGGGTGCCTCCGTGGCGCGCGCGGCGCACCTCCGCGGCACGCGCCGCCTCCGCTGTAGACCGCCCGGCGGTGGGCGCCCCTGCGCCCGCCCCAGGTGATGGTTCTCTTGCCACCGGAGCCAGCTCTGGTGATGGGGGTGCGGGCTCCCACCTGTCGGGGAGAACTGCCCCTATCTTCTTCCTCTTCTCCTTCCTCCTCTTCCTCGCCTGACGATGAGTACTCCTCTGTCCCGGGCGAGGAGAGCCCCTGCTGCTCACGCAGCCGGAATTCCTCGCTCCTCTACTCCCGGCGCTCCCGCCGCCGCATGTTCCGCTCCTTCCCCGCGCGCCACCCGCTCCCTGCTCTCGCCGTTGCGCCGCGCGCCCGTGCGCACGAGACCGGGCGTGGGCGGGTCGGACCGCGCGGCGTTCACACGCACCATCTGCAAGAATCGGGCGAAGCCTCAGAACACACTGGCGTCACCAGTACCAGCAAAGGGAGGGAGGGCGAGAAATTCACTAACCAATTGGCCGACCGGGAGCATGGCGAACGCCCACAGGGCCGCGTCGTCGCTACGCCCCGCCCTGAGGTCGATGGTGCACCGCGCCCGGGTGGCCGCGTATTCCCGCGGGAAGAGGCCCCCGCAGCAGCTGCGACTCCGCCAATGCGATGGGGTTCGCACCCTTGTCCATCTTGAAGATGCGGAGCCGCCTCTCCATCAGGGGACGATCCGCCGGTGGTGGAGGTTGGCGAGGACGCACCCTGCGGTCAGCCCGCGATCCGCCAGGTCCTTCAACGCGGCCAGGAGTGAGTCCAGCCACGCCTGGTGCGAGGGCGGGGACACCCCGTGGTGCCAGGAATCGGCCTTCTCCTTCAACACCTTGCCGGTGTAGGGGGGAGGCCGGCACCGGAGTTGCGGAGGTAGAACCACCCCCGCTCCCAGTCCGCGTTGTTGGAGGTCATCGTGCAGGGGATGTACTGCTCCCTGCGCAAGCTCCGCAACGTGAGTGACAACCCACCGGCGCGCGCCGCACGGCGGATCTTCGGCTCCGACGTGGCCAGCGTGTGCAGCTCCGCGTGGAAGAGGTGGACCCCGAGATCCCAGTTCACCGGGATCCCTAGGAAGCCTTCGCAGACACCGACGAATGTGGCCGCCTGCGAGATCGCGTTCGACGTGAAGTTGTGCAGCTCCACGCCGTAGTGGTAGCACAGCACCCACATGAAGCGGCTCGCCGGCGCCGCGAAACCGTGCTCGTGGAAGCAGACGAAGCTGACGACGTAGCCGAACGGTGGGTTGGGCACTCGGTCCCTCGACGGCGGCTCGATCCACTCCGCGGGCTGCCCATCCACATTCGCGGCCAGCTGGCCGCCGGCCACCAGCAGATTCAGAGATAGCTTCGTCACCGTCGAGCACTGCCATGTCGGCGGGCCAATGACGGTGATGGACGGCGGGGGAGCCATGCGAATGAGCGAAGGAGCAAGGAACGAGAAGCAAGAATGTCTCTAGAGCAGAGGCGCGAAAGCAAGAACAGCTCGGGGGCGGAAGCGCAAGAGGCAAGGATGGCAAACGCTAAGTGTGAGAGGTAAAAAACAGTCTCACCTCCCCCTATTGGATTTATAGATCCATGGGGCATGCTCTCCAGAGCGCACGCCCTGCGCGCATTAACTGCAGGTGAAAATTTCTCTCGCTGACAAGCGGGACCCACCACGACCGCGGTGGCCACACGTCTGCACGCACGCCATCATCACGGCGCGGTAACCGGAGGGCCGCGGCAGGCCGTCGCGTCCGCCCTCGCCCACGCCGCCCACTACGTGCGCGGCCGCGGCGCCTGAAAAGGCGCGCCCACCGCGCCTAACTGCAGCCGCGACTGCGGGCATTAAATGACCTGGTCCCTTACCAAGTAAGGAAGACCCTCGAGCAGCCCGAGCCCCAGGCTCAGACAAAACCGACCCTCGAAGGGTGCGATTACCGACCAGTGGCCTCGAAGCCTGTTCGAAGTAAACGAGCGCCACGAGTGCTCTCGATCTACGGACCCCATCGATCGGTGGTTCGAGGGCCGGCACGACTGAGAACCCTCGAAAACCTGCAAATGCGAAAAGATGGGAGCACTCAGCTGCTACCCCGCACGACCCTACTGATCAGGGGTTCGAAAGCTGACCCTCGAAGGGTTCAAACAGGTGCCCCAGATCACCAGAGTCAGGGGCGACGAGGGCGCGCGCATTCAAGCCTTTCCTCGAGCCCACCGGCTCGAGGGCACCCCACATGTCATGTTTGAGAGCCAGCGAGGGCAGCTAGCCGGTGGGATCCCACCGAGGGAGAGCTTCCGCGCCCTCGGTCCCTAGCGAACGGGACCAAGCCCCACCTAGCAAACCCGCGCAAGCGCTTTAATGGACGAGTCTCCGGACCACAAGCCTACCCTTATCGAACGGGGCATGGGTGTCCACTTGAACTACCCGCTAGCAGCTCAACGAGGAATCTGCAATCCGTGACCCGATCGATGGGAGTTGTGGAGACCTCACCCTCCGTCCTGCGGAGGGACGGCGAGGGCGCGTTTAAAACAAGGCGAAGAGCTCGCCCCGATCGCCTCGAATGGGCCCAGGCTTGGGGGCTCGACGCATGGCTACACCTCCTGGGATGCACCGAACGCGAAAGATATCAGTTGCGCGTGTGCCACCGAAGCCGGCTGAAACATCGCCGATGCTGGTTGAGACATGTACCACGCCTGCTGATAAAATTCCGCGAGGAAACCCCTACAGGAGCACTCACGCTCCTGCAGGGCTTCAGGGGCTAGACCCACGGGTCCGCTGACGCGGCCCCACGGAAAGGCATTTGCAACCAGGGGGAAGAGCGTCCTATCAGTAGGCTCCAGCATCTGCGGGAACCTGGCCGGAACACCCGCAGATGCTCGGGGGGCTACTATCGAGGACAGCCAAGAGGGACCCCTAAAAGACCGGGCGGAATCCTGCTTAAAACCTACAAAAAACGCAAAATGCAAAACCAACCCCGGGCCTAACGCAAAATATACACACAACACGATCCACGCCGCACCACAGTGGCCCCCACGGCCCGCCGAAGCGGCCCAGCAAAATGCCCCCTCGAGCGAGGTCCGCCTCGCTCGAGGACTCATGCCGCCCTCGAGTGAGGTCCGCCTCGCTCGAGGGTCCCCGCTGCCCTTGAGTGAGGTCCGCCTCGCTCGAGGGTCCCCGCCTCCCTCGAGCGGGGTCCGCCTCACTCGAGGTTCCCTCACGAGCGCACCTGCTCCTGCACGCGTGTACGGGCATTTAATGCTCTGACACGGCAGAGCTGCGCCACTACGCGCCTGGGAGTCATGCCCCGGCGCTGTTCCGCCTACTCCCTAGGGGAAGCCCATCCCCACCACTGTGGGGAACTGTGCAACGAGGCCGGTATCAGCTCCGTGACACTGTGCCGCCCACTCTTGTACGGCTAGCGCGCCACTCCCTCAAAAGGGGGTTGGTCGCACCCTCGAACCCTCTTCTCGTGACCCCGCAGGGTCAAACCGTGACGTCAGGTCGGCAGGAGCGCCATCCCTGTCGCTGTCAATCCTGTGCGGCTATCCCCGCCCCTGCTACGCCACGTCGTGCACTGCTACAACTACTCTGACACTGTTGAGCATGCGGGGACGGGACGCCGCCACGCCTGCTACTACACCTCGTACGGATCATCGTCAACGGCTCCCTCGAGCCCGCCTGAAGATGCCCTGGTCAACCACCACGCCTCCACCCTCGAAGTCGCCCCTGTTCAAGCACAGGACACGCCACGATACCGTGACTGGAGCAAGATTCGCCAGGACGGTCGTCAACTCCACGGCACTGTACGCCATACCACCACACGTAGCGAAATAGTGTGGCATGCCTGTAAATCGCCCTCTCCTTGGCCTATAAAAGGGAGGCGATCCCCCTCACCGCAGGGACACGGGACGACGGATAGCGATCGCTTACACGCTCTCTGCCTTCCCCATGATATTGGCACTTGCCTCAATCACAACCCTTGGGACTTGGAGGCCACGCCTCCTCTCCCGCCTTGCTTGTAGCCACCCCTCTACAGGCACCCCGGTGCGAAGCAATACAATGCCTCGAGCACACCACTGCTGTACGTACGGCCCCGACCGGAACCAGGATAAACCAAGTGTCTTTAGTTGCTTAGCACCGACCATCGAGAGGTAGATCTCAGTGCTCATTACTAGTTAGTGTCGGGGCTACTTTCCGCACCGACACTAGGCGTACGCAACCCCCAATCGACTGCCTATGATGTTTGGAGCCTTCATTTCTGGGATAAAGCGTAAATCTCTGATAATCTCCCTTTTTCTTTTGTGATACTGTTTCTGTATACACTTATATGTCACTATATGCATGAAACTTGATCATGGCATGCATATAGGTTTGCACTTGGTTTTCTTTAAAAAAATAGGTGTGACAGCGCGCCAAAGGGATGGCACTCGACGCTCTCAACAAGTGACTGCACGATGCTGCTAACACAAAAGGAGGCAAGTGGATCAAGGAACTACCCAATGCACTCTGGGGGCTGCGTACTCAACCCACCAAGCCGACGGGACAGTCACCCTATTTCCTGGTCTACGGCTCCGAAGCTATTCTACCTTCCGACGTCATGTGGGACTCGCTGGCAGTAGAGCAATACGACGAAGGCATATCTGAAGACAGCAGACGAGTTGACATCAACGGACTCAAAGAAGCTCACTGTGCTGCCCTCGTCCAATCAGCAAGGTACCTCGAGGGTATCCGACGCTACCACGATCGCAACGTCAAGGAACACTCCTTCAACATTAGTGATCTAGTCCTCCGCCGCATCCAGAACACGGAAGGACTACACAAGCTCAGCTCTCCATGGGAAGGTCCCTTCACAGTTGCAAAGGTGACTGGACCAGGCTCGCATCGCCTCCAGACACTTGAAGGCGATGACATCAGCAACTCGTGGAATGTCGACCAGCTCTGTCGATTCTACACATAGTCTCTCGACTACTCTGGGGGCTCAAGTCTACATGACTACTCCTGGGCCCTTCGCTGTAAGCGGCCTCCGGGTCCAAGCACTAGTCTCCGGACTACTCTATTCCAAGATCCAGCGCTAACGGCTACTAACGGATCTCGGGCTGCTCAGGGCGTCAAGGACTCTAGCAGCGGTCTATCAAGAGACCATGTACTTCTAGATCCAGTCTATACGGCTACTAACGGATCTACACCTGTAAGCGGCCACGCGCCCTAGCACTACTCTAGCCATAGGCGGCCTCTGGGTCCTGGCGACTACACTTGTAAACAGCCCTGGCCATCCAGGTGTACCCTTTCAGTAATAAAGTTTGATTCTCGATCAACTCATTTACTAGTCTCCCTCCACGGGTCTACTACCGAGTACTACTACTCGCTCACACCTCCACAGATGGGCACTCTGCACATACACATCGCGACAACGAGTACTCATTTCATGTAAGTATTTTCATTAGAACTTAAACAAGTACATTACAACTTCGCTTATATTACAATTTATATTACAACTACTGCCAAAAGCTAACCCTACAAGACAACTACTGGAGGTTCAGCTGCTCCGCAACTTGTTCGGCGATTGGTGCCATCTGCTCTAGAAGCTCCTTGTACTGCTCATCTATGCAATTGGCGGCTAGTCCACCCGCGACTACATCTACCGGAGCCTTGGGGAAGTACGACTTCATGTACGCCAAGACTTGGTTTGGGATGGACTTCGCCAGGTGCTTGAAATAAGTTGACAGGCATCCGGGGGCTTCCTTCAGCCGGTCAACCAAAGGAGCTATCTTTGGCCCACCCGGGTGTGGCACCAGCAGCCTCGCGATGGGAAGTGCGGCTTCTTCAAGTTCTTTGAGTTTCCCCCGCAACCTCTCGCAGTCTTCATTGAGCTTCTGCAGAGATTTATAGTAGTTGACAAGGTCACGGTCCGAGGCGATCCGAAGCTCCATGTGTGTATTACACTCATGGGCCAGCTGCTTATAATCATACTCAAGTACCTCGCGGGCATCCTTTTCTCGGTAGAAGAGATTCTTCATATCGATCTCTGATGTCCTCAGCTGTTCCACTCAGGCCTCAAGATCTGCACATAACTCAATGGGGGATGACAGACTACTACAGGGTACTCCCAATAAGTACTCAAAAGGCTGACACCGGCATACCTTTGTTCTTTTGGCGCAGTGACTTGTTCTTGCGGACCAATTCATCGCTCTTCGCCTGCATGTCTTGTACCTCCGTTGTGGTACTGGGCGAAGGCACTATCGAGCTTGGACTGCAGCATGGTGGAGTGCTTCTTGGCCTTGTTGAGTTCCTTCTCCAATGATTCCGCCCAGAGCACCGTATCGCCATACCCCTGGAGCATATCGGACTTTTGTCGGGATCTCTCCACGACATCCTGCACAATGCAACAATTATTAATTGGGTACACAATTTCGGCGAAACTAAACTACTCAAGTGTACTGTCACGTACCTTCATCCATTGCTCAGTTTGGCGCATCGATTCCAAGTTGCGGGCCACCGTTGATGGTTTGATGAGGTCATCTGCTAGAAGCTCAAGCCCACCACGACAAGCCGTTGCGGTCTCCGACATCGGCGCCGAACGGATCGGCTCCGCGTCTTGGATTTCCGGCGACCGGACGACTACGTCCATGCTTGTCTCTGGTAGTGCATAGTCATGTATTTCTTATGTCACCCCAGGGGTTGCTATCTCCGCAGGCTCGGATGTTGCTCCTGCGGTAATTTCGGCTTCAGGCACGACGCCTTCTACCGGCACGACTTCGGAGATTGCGGTTCCCTCGACTTGTGCTCCTGTCAAACACAAGCCACATGATATCAGTACCCGGGGGCTATGACTACTACACGGGGCAGACTGTCCCATTGTGGTCTACTTACCTTCTACTAAAGTGGCCTCCGGCGGCGTAGCTTCTGTGCCTGGCGCCACGGTTTCGGCCTGAGGAAGGGGAGTGGACTTCTGGACAGCAAGCGTCAGATTTTCTTCAGCTGCTGCCGCACTGGGTTCATCTCCCTCCCAGGATAGATCAGTCAATTTCCTGCACAGAACACATAGAGTGGTCAGCCAAGCACGACTACTCAATTCCATGTACTACTCAGGGATGGACTTCACTTACAACTTAGACCGGACAACAGTCACGGTCGAAGAGCCAATTATGCTGGCAATGTCGACGAGCCCGGCTTCCACGGGCGCCTCTTCTTCAACCTGAGCTGCTACTAGTTCTTCAGCCCCAGTAGTCGTGCTCGGTTCTGGCCTGCTCTCCACGGCCGGCACCTGCGGCTCGACAACTCTAGTCGTCCGCTGTGTCATCTGCGACAAAAGCTCTTCAATGGTGGGGACTGAACTGCGGCTTCTTTCAGTCGACTTGCCCACCGTGTCCCAGTCAGCTCCTTCCCCTAGATCAACGGGGTCGAATGATGGAATCTCTTGCGACAACTCAGAATTCAAATTGTCAGCATACAATACTTCAAAACAAGTACTCGACTACTCTACTCGAGGAACTCACCTCTTGGGACGTCGTCTCTGTCACCTTCAACTTCTTGGCGATGCGTTTGCGCGCCACATTACGCGGACTCCTCGGCGGCGCAGGGAGACTAGCCTCCAGGCTAGTCAGTGGATCCTCGATGAGGGGCACATTGGGCAGCCCAGGTCGGCTGAACCTGGACCGCAGCTGAAACTGCTCCTGCTCTCCTGCAGCATCTCCCCATCCTCCTCGTCGGACGTATCTTTAATGGTGACGGTGGTGTCACCTTCGCCACCCTCGCGGCGTTCTTTGACCTTGCCCTTGCCCTCCTCTGGAATATCTACATGTCGAGGAGGGGGAGTGGGGTCGGAGATAAACTTCGCAATGTCATCCTGCAACAAAGCAATTCAGGTGAACATGACTACTCCAATTCAATCAGTACTCGGGTTCAGCGATCATCAGCTACTAACCTTGTTTGGCGGACGAGACACGAAGTACTCGGGGACTGGGCAGGGTGTGTATGGCGACATGTCCTTGAAAATCCTGCCCAGCCACTCGACAATGTCTTCATCGTCGACTTCGTTGCCGGGCATCCTTGACGTATCCTCGTCGCCCGTGTACTGGTACCCGAGGGTGTCGCGTGCCATCAGCGGCTGCACCCTCCTCTTCATGAAGCTGAAGGCCACGTGTTTGGCCCTCAGCCCGACTTCTCTCAAAGCCTTAATCTTCTGCAACAACTCGGGTAGTTGGATACCCTCCTGCATCATCGACTCGGTGTTCCACCACGCTCGATGCTTTGGCTGCTTCCCGCTGGGCTTCGGCAACTCTGGGTAGTGGTTTGTGATATAAAACCATTTCGCCTTCCAGTCTTGATTCGAGTCGATGAGTTTGTACGACAAGTACTGCTCGGCGGCGTCTTCACACATCTGAATGTCAGCTCCTCCGACTACTCATGGGTCGTTGGCACTCAGCTGCGGCTTCACATGGAAGAATTTTTCGAACAATATCCAGTGGGGTTTGATCCCCACGAAGGCTTCGCAGAAGTGGACGAAGACGGAGACGTGAAAAATTCCATTAGGGTTCAAGTTCAAGTACTCGATACCATAGTACTTGAGGAGACCCTTGAAGAAGTCGCTCACCGGGAGTGCTAGTCCGCGCTCCACGAACCGGGCGAACATGGGGGCCTCGTCGGGGTTCTTCTCCATCGGGTACGGGTCGCCCGCTGCGGCGCACCACATGTCCATCTCCTTCTCCCGAAGGAATCCTCTGTTCACCAACACCAGCAACTCTTCGGTCTTCACCTTGGATTTCTTCCACTCCTTGTTCAGATTGGGGCGTGGGGGAGACGTCGGCGGTGATGAATCCCGGGCAGATCCTTCCGCCTCACTGCGGGATCTCTTCTTCCCGGCACCGGCTCCAGCCTTTGCGCCCTTGGACGGAGAAGACTTCATCCTTCAAGTGCACCGGGTCTTCACTCGCATTCGCTCGGGGGCTTTACTGGTGGTGAGCAGCGGCAGCGCGCGTGGATCTGCAGACTACAGCGTAGCAGCAGTGGCACGGGTGACTGGACTCTTGGCTAGATCTATTTCCGTGGCTGCGACTATGGGGAATGGAAAACCCTAAGGGTTTCGACCTCTATTTATAACCCAACCGGCAGCGCTGCAACGGCCAGATGGATAAGTAGTCAACTCAAGGCTTGGTGGCTCCGTGCCACGTGTCCTTCGGTTTTTTCTCCAGATTTTGCGGGATAAACTTGACAGAACTTCAGATTGACCCTCAGCTTGAATCTATGATTCGAGCTAAGGCTCGGGGGCTACATTCCATATGGAATGCGATTCTTCGAATCACATTTTCCATATGGTTTCTTCTTCAAGACAATGCGAGTATTATTGAAGATCTTCAAGAGAAGAACTCGAGGACGCTTGGGAACTACTCGAGAAGACTTCAAGACTACTCAAGGATTAGCTGGAGTACCTTCCAACCTCGGGATGCTTCAAGTACTCTTGAGGACTTTTGGCTTGTAGTGCTCAGGGACGCCTGAGGACTACTCGTCAAGGCCATCAAGACTACTCAAAACAATCCTGCTCGACTACAAAGTACTCGGGGGCTTGTCGTATGGACCTCCCTGGGCTCACTACCTCGGTGGGTACCAGGACCGACTACTTGGTGGGCCCCTGGGACTACTAGGTTTGTGCAAGGACTACGGTGAGAAGTACTCGGATAGGAAGCTATACATGTCCTGTACTATGTAGAGAACTCGTAGACGTACCCGACTAGTACTCCCTCCTCAAACCGACTTGTAACCCTACCTCCCGGGCTATATAAGGCGAGGCAGGGACCCCTCTCTCTCGTACGCATCATCTTGTAAACACACCCAATCAATCCAGAGCTACACAGCATACAAGACGTAGGGTATTACGCACCTCGCGACCCGAACTTGTCTAAATTGTGTGCCATGTGTCTCTTCCTTCGAGTTACCGATCTCGGCGAGGCCACATTCATCTACCTCGAGTACTCCCCTTGGTAGGTTGTCGGTCTAAAACACTTACAGTGACCGAAATGACAATGCCATATGTAGGTAGGACTCAAATCATTAGGTCGAGGCCTTTTAGCAGTTATGTTACAGATAGGTGAATCATTAAGATTTAAAACAAATAAGCCATTAACAATGGATGCACAAGCCACAAACATATTATCCTTAGAGATCACACAACCAATGTTTTCACTCGCAAATGAATAACCGTCCTTCATCAAACATGAAGGGGATAAAATGTTTTGACTGAAACTAGGAACAAAATAACAACTATTCAACTCCATAATAAATCCTGATGGGAGGTGGAGTTGCATCATCTTGACGATCAATGGAGCCACTCTTGCATTATTGCCCACACGAAAATCAACTTCTCCTCTTTCAACGCTTGTACTTCTTATCATTCCCTGTATCGAATTGCAAATGTGAGCAACTGATCCAGTATCAAATACCCAAGAATTAATAATAGTATCAGTGAGGAAAATATGATCTATAACGTAAACATGAAGTGTACCTAAAGTGGAAGTACCCTTACTTCCCTTGTTCTTCAAATAAGCTAGGTACAACTTGCGGTTTCTTTTCCAATGACCAATTTCCTAACAATGAAAACATTAAGTATTGGCAGTTGTACTAGCCTTGGGTTTCCGGTTTGGCATGGGGATCTTATCCTTAGCCTTGCCTTTCTTCTTCCAAGAATCGCCCTTCCTTTTAAAGGTCCTCTTGTTTTGGAACACCATCGGGGTTACGGGATTCGGAAGTCGAAAAATTCGGAGGCTTCTGAGATGGGCGAAATTCGGCATTTCAGAATATTTCGGGCCGGGATTCAACTGAAATTTGAATGCAATTCAAACAAAATTTGACCAAAATTCAGGTGTTGGTCCCGGACACACAAATAGCATCGCCGTGACTCTGTGATTCAATCCCAGCACCTCATAACCATGTTGTTTGTGTGCTAAACTACACACTGACAGAGAGATTAGGTGAGGGTAAGAATGGAGGTGCATCTGCTGGTAGATTGGCTGTAGTATCACAAAGACCAAAGCATACATCTAGGGTTGGAATACTACTCATGCTCCTCATCTTGATGGCATCGTCGATGCACCACCGGAGGCTGCAGATAAGGCACTACCGGCGTTGGCTTTGCTAGCCGTCCACCACCAATGAAGACTGGAAGAGGAGAAAATGAAAAATTAGGGTTTTCAGAATGGGGTTGGAGCTTTTATAGCACACAAAGGTATTTGTGTGCTATTTTGGGCCTTTGGGCTGAGATAAAATTCAAATTGGGCCGAAATATTTGACCGCTTTATTTCTATCTCGGGCCTCTCTGAGTTTGGCGAATTTCACCAAAATTCGGCCCATTCGGTCCGAATCCCAGAATCTTGATCACCATCACATGACTGCTGCTAGTGCCTGTCTTGATGTCACTCTCTGTTGTCTTTAGCATACCACACAGTTCATTCAAGCCCTTCTCCGCCCCATGCATATGGTAGTTCAACATGTGGACAACTCCTTGCCCAGTGGGAAGCCTAGCTTCTCAAACCTTTGAATGTAACCAACCATTTTGATTACATGTGGTCCTACTGGCGCGCCTTCTGCCAACTTGCACTCCAGAAAGGCTTTAGAGACATTGAACCTTTCAGTCCAAGCCTGTATGGCGAACATATCATTGAGTGCCACGACCATATCATGCGTGGACTGACTCAAATTGCATTTGCAAGTCAGGTTCCATACACACAAGCATAAGGCAGCCCACTTCAAGATCGACATCCCATGCCTTTTTGTAAGCGTTCTTTTCAGCGAGTGTTGCATTTTCATCATCAGGCTCGTCTAGTAAAGGGGTGTCAAGAACCTCTTCCTTTTTCTCAGCCCTGAGAATAATTCTAAGGTTTCAGATCCAATCCGTATAGTTCGTTCCATTCAACTTGTCCTTCTCAAGGATCGTGTGCAAAGAAAATTCCTTACTAGCTGCCATCTACAACAAAATAATAAATGCAAAATACTAAGACAATATCCATGACTGAGTAAAATAAAAGAATTTACTCCCACTAAAATCAATATCCCCACGTTGATACTTAGTGATTCAGAATCCACAACTAACAAGTCTACTGGTGAGCTTTTGCGTCACCGCTAGTAAATAAGGTAGATCAGTAAGCAACTCTTTGCTAATCATATCACATATGACTCCTGTTGTTGGGTGACACCTCTATGTCTAGGCTCCCAACGTTTATGCCTGTGACGCCCCAGGTTTTTAATTACCGTCATTAACGCTAATGACCGGATCAGCCGAGTCAAACCGGTCAAACCTAGGTCAACCTGGGTCATCACCCCGAAAACCTCGCCAATGAACCCTAATGAACCCCTTGACCAAGCCTACACACACCCGTAGTGGACCCTTGGTCAAAGGCACGGTCAAAACCGGCTTAACCGTTGACGTCAGCAAATGTCGTCCGGAACTTTTGCCGCGTTCTCCAAAATTCACCTAAACACTTCAAAATCTACCTTTATGAAAGTTGTCCATCTTGTTGAGGGACACAACTTTCATGTAGAGTGGCATTTCAAATTTTGGGTGGAAATTGGTGAAAAACTTGATCGACTAACAGTACCTCCTGTTTTCCAGAACAGGCCGACATTCAATTTGGCACGACGTTCCTGCAAAATCCGTCGAGAAAAACACTAGACGGCCTTTACAAAAGTTGTAGAGGGTAGCTAGATCTACAACTTTCGTATTCATCACTTTGTGCACTTGTATTCAAATTTTGAGAGAAAAACGTGCCCGAAGTGGTGCAGTCCGAAACGGGCAGCGCCAGAGCGCGGCCACGCCGCGACGTCGCGCGGCCGCGCGCGCGCGCGCGCGCGTCGCGCGCGCGCCCGCCGCAGCCGGCGCCGCCTCGGCGTCCGGGCCCCCTCGGCGCATGTTCCCAAGGTGGCCCGCGTCGTCCCGAGGTCGCGGCTCGCCTCCCGACGCCTCGAGCACCGGGAACGCCGCGGAAAACCGAGCCGCCGTACGAGCACGCCATGGACCGACGGTCCCTTCCTCGTCGTCCGGCGCGCGAGTTCCCGAGAGCATCCTCGGCCCGTCCGCCGGTCCCTAGGGGGGGTGCGCGGACCACCTTAAAAAGGGCGCCACACCGGCCGCGGCGCACGCGCGCCCCCCCACCCGGACCAAGCCGCCGCCGGTGCCCGGCCCGGCGGCCGCGGCGAGCCGCCCGTTCCGGCCGGCCGCAAGCACGGCGAGCCTTCCTCCACCTCCCCTAGCCTCTCCATGAGCTAAGCCTCGCCGCCCCGGTCTTTTCCCGAGTCGTCCCTCGGCCGGAACCGACCGCACCGCGGCCGCCCCTCCCCGGCCGCCGGCGAGCTGCTCGCCGAGCCATCTCCGCCCTGTCCAACGCCTCAAATCGAGCCCCTAGCGTCCCTAGGCCACTCCCCCACCCTCCCCCGGTCGGAATCCGGTGATCCCCGGATGGAATTGCCGCTGGACCGCCGCTGGCCGCGCCCAGGGCCGACATTGCAAAGAAAAATTTCTTTCCGAGGGCCTCCCTGCAAAAGGTCAACTCAAATAGTAAAACCCTGTGGCTGATTCTTGTAAATTGCGTAGAAACTCACAGAAAAAACAGAAAAATGGAAAACCAATTTTGTTGGATCCGTTGTGAATTATCCTACAACTTTTGTTATTCTGGACTGAGCTAATTCCTGTTAGTTTTTGCATGAAAATACAAATGTGAAAAACCTAGATCTGCAATATCTCAAAAAAATAAATCCTCTGTGTCCAATTTATGGATATGTTGTGTGTTAGATCATGACTAGCTCCTATGCCAAAAATTGCACAAAGTTATGATGTAAATCTGTTTATAAAAATGTTTTTCCATTTCTGCCAAATCTGCCCAAATGATTTTTCCTGTTAAATATATTTATGTTCTTGAGCTCAACTTGTGCACACTATCTTTTAATGCCAAAATGCACATCTTGTGAATTAATCATGATTTTTGGATTATCAAAAATAATTATTCTTGATTTATGCATGTTTTCCTTTGTAAATTAATAAACCAAGTTCAGTAGAGATTCCATGTGAACATGCTGGTTCTTTAGACTTGTTTAGGACCAGAGAGCATGCACAAGAAAGTTTGGATCATTTTGAGGCTTATTTATTTTTATATGCATTTAAATTGAATCACTAGCTAGCCTTTGTTATTTTCAATAATATTTAATTTCCTAGCATCCAACACTTACATGTGGGCCCAATGGACCAGGATAGGTGCTAATATGCATTTGAAACACTTCTTTAATTTTTGGTAATTTAATTGTTTAATAAAAAGCTTAAAAGTCCTTTTAATATTAAAGGGAAATTAAATAAAAAAACCCCTAATTAATCCTTTTTCTTTTTTTAAGATATTATTTAAAATAATTAAAAGATAATTAAATATCATCACTGATCATAAAGTAATTCATAAATAAAAGTGCTATTTATGCCCTTGCTTGTGAAGATGAAAAGAATTAAAGCTTTCACATGAAATGATAAGCTTAATAAAAACCTTTATTCAAATGTGGAATAAAAGAGTAACCCATGTACTACCAATAATCTTCCTAAAAGAGAAACCTTAGATAGATGCTTGTTAAGGTGAATATGACCAACCCAGAGTTGGATAAGACAACAAACTATCACATCACCTAAAGTGCATTGCATTCCGTGTAGATCTTCCGGACGGAGATTACTCCCTGGTCCAGGAAACCGAGGAAGGAGGAGCGGAAGGTTCTCTGCAGTACGTGGAAGTACTCGACACCGAGGGTGCCCAAGCTAACCTAGCTGACGAAGGCAAGCTCCGGTGCATCTAACCCAGTTTTCAAATTCTTTATTCAAATATCTATGGATGATTGTGCATTTACGTTCAGGAGTTGAATGAAACCCTAGATGCATGATCCCTAGGTACCTTTTGTCCCTACTAGTATGATAGGTCGATAGCTGCTAAGCTGTAGGACCGTTACAAGTCGGGTGATGACCTCACTCGAGAGAATAGGTTCCTAGATAGGAATCATATTATATCCTAAATGGATTGCTCACGTGGTAAGAGCATGGGATCCGGGCTCCCGATCCGGTGGTTATGTGGGTTAAGTTTTTGAACTTACTAAGCACATGTCGGGTATGGGACCGGTAAGCCTAGTACCTTAATGAGGCGGCAAGGGATCCTACCATTACTACTCTTGGGATTCGCTCTCACGGCTAGCTACCGGTGGTGTATGGTGACTCTGGGTGTGCTGGGTGGGACATGCCAGATAGCCTGCACCAAAGACTGTAAGATTCGATCCCGACCCGAGGATTTTTGGGGACGGCCTGGGAAAGTTGTCCTTGCGGGGGCAGCCTACCGTGTGTTTGGGTCTACCTTGCAAGGTTTAAATCAATCGATTGTCGGCCTCTCACCGTTATCCGAGACTACTTACTCCACTAGTCATGAGATCCCTAATGATGGAAGTTGATGAACATGATGTTTGATTAATGGATTTGTACAACTTTGTTTGTACTAGTTGGCTAATGTAGTAAAGATTAAACCTACTAGAACTTGTGCTAAAATCTTGAAAGTAAGGACCTACTCTTAGCAGCTGTTTAGCAAAAGAAACTCCACCGGCCAAAAGCCTTTCATGGTCTAGAATTGGTGAAGTAGTTATCACCGGTGGGTAAGACTTGCTGAGTATTAGTATACTCAGCCTTGCTATAATGTGTTGATCCAGGTAATGCCTTCAGTGATGTGTGGCCCGGAGAGATCCCGCCCGGCTGGGAGCTGGAGTGGGTGGAGGACGACTACTGAAAGCATCATGGATGGCCTCCCGTGGTGTCTTCGCTTCCGTTAGTTTATTTCCGCTGCTTTTCGAAAACTCTGAACTATTTACTCATGGCAAAAACTATGGTTTGTAATAAATAAACCCCTCGGGGTACGGATTTGGATATGAATGTTGTTGTATCTCTGGACTCACCTTCGAGTGAGTTTTAATGCATATATTTGATCCTTGTGCTCTTCAAGTGATTTACTGGGCGTTAACCTGGCAACTTACGACAGGATGGTACTTTATTATTGCTTAATGACCAAAGTGGATCGGTCTTAGGCGATAGTACGGTATTTTCTTGGGCGGGTTGTCACAATGCCCCAAAGTCCTTAACCGTTAAGATGACTTTGATAAGCAAACCAACACTTATGCGTGTAAGTATCCGATACAAACCCGTCTAGTCAAGGAAAACTAGTGGCACCATAATTTCATATACCCACTATTAATTGTACAAGACGTGGGACGGTGGCAAGTGTTGGGAGGGTATGTTAACTTAAAATTCCAAAGGGATCATTCTACTCGTAACATCACACGCAAGAAGTTAACCATTGTCGCATGTAAAAGTAGAACGGTAAGAACGACATTCACACAGTTGTAACACAGTAAGACCTATTGTCACTTGGTGATCTCCATATCCACTGACCTGCACATCATGTTGGTCTCCATCTCCATGATCTATATGTGTCATCCTCCATGTGATGAGTCCTCTAAGAACTATCTAACGTGTGCTAGTAATGAAAGTTACACAATCGCACATTAGATCATCACAAATTGGTATGCAGACCATTACATTAATTTTGACAATACATGTGGTTCTAGCCGTATTGCCGTACGTGTGACACACAGGTCACGAAAAAATTACACACATGCATCACATACACATATAGGCCATACAGATCACAAAACCTGCAAAACAAATTATCGCAATACTGACATCCAAACTTAAAACATCGAAAAACCATCTTGCAAGTTGTTTGGAAAAACTAATTTCGTCGAGATTAGCATACCTGGTTTATCACATGTGTAAAATTTTCTGTAGATCAACTTTTGTATAGAAAACGTCTTCATCCGAGTTAAACACGAAAAAGTTATGGTTGTTTTACCGAACAACATGTTTTCTTGTTTTCTCGGGTTGGTAGCAGATCCAATCTACTGCCGCCATGCATCCCATGCGCCTGACACTTGACCTAGCTTCGATTTGACCAATCCAGTTGATCTCCTTCTCATTGTGACTGGATTTATGTGTATCACTTAACTCCACTGGTGGAACTCCGACCGGTAGGAGTAATTCATTACACGGCCATCACGGCAAGAACACGAAGCCAATAAAAACTTTGATCTACATCTGCATATCTCCATATGCACACATCCCGAATCTAAAAGTTAGTAGCTATGGTTCTGGTACCACTGAAGGGATATGGGGTGGCTACACTAGCGCAAAACAAAATTTTCTACCCCATAAACCAGGAACTACTGTTGTTATAGATCCCGAGATTACCACTAGTCGTGCAGATGCAGCGGAACTGTCTCGGTGTAGACAAACGCGTCGAGGGTAGCAGGCAGTGCAATTGCTCACGTCCTTCTTGACCTACATGTGTGGCTCGTCTGATCCAAGTGCTCCAGATGAAGCACCTCTAAGGTATCCACACGTACGAAGAAGGAAGCGTCGCACACTAGACTGCTAGGTCTGCGGGTGCGACGAGGAGAGAGCGTTGGTGGCGCGGCTGCTCTTGAAAGTCATGCCTTTTCAGGAGGGGTGTGGTCTATATTTATTGGGAGGAACCCCCACACCATCATCCATTAGCAATACGGGACTAATGGATGGTGTTCCCCTTCCAACGCTAATGGGCTTTACAACATTTGTGGCCCATTAGAACTTTTACACCATAGTGGATCAAATCCATCTGAGCCCACTAGTGGATCAAGTTCAGTTGGCTCTAGGGCATATTTCCAACAAATATTTTGACTTGTTTATATTTGTCAAGAATATGTCAAATAAATCGATATGGAGAGAGTATCATATTATGGCTTTGTTGGAAATACTGTCATGTATTGTAGAGTCAACTGCAATGACTTTACATACCTTTTTGATAAGGACATGCTTTAAAACATTGCATATAATACAGAGATTATTAGCGGACACCTCCAAGTATAGTGCAAGTTGTTATACTTTTTTGTGCAGAACTGTTGCTATTTGATCAACCAATGCAAGCCTCAAAGGAACAATATAAAAACTAGTGCAAGTGTAAAAGGAATCACGAAAGGCCACTAAGTTGTACAAGGTTTATCTTGGTTTTGTCTTCGTGTCTCCATTCCTGTGATCCTATCGCTAGTTAAAACGCAGGATCTGTTGAAGACCAAAGTTATTTATTAATGGTCCAAAGTTTGCAGCTGGGCTCTATATCAACCATAATACGTATGGGTAGGGCTGGAATACACGCCAGAAACTCGTGAGTTGGCTTGACTCGCTTGTAGCTTAACTCGACTCGGCTAGGTTTGGACAAATTTGTAATGAGCTAAGCAACTGTTTTTGCTTGTTTTGTTAACGAGCTGGCTCGAGCCAACTCTCACGAGCAAAATGAGCTAGAAAGCAGAAGATCCAACATAGGAAGCTGAGATATCAAAACTAAACCACACTTCAATTTGTATGTGTGATATAAAGATCCTTCATACACTACAAGAAAACCTATGTTTGTTGTGTGTCAAGATGT
Source organism: Cenchrus americanus (assembly GCA_947561735.1). NCBI lineage: Eukaryota > Viridiplantae > Streptophyta > Magnoliopsida > Poales > Poaceae > Cenchrus > Cenchrus americanus. The sequence continues at coordinate 199,448,090 of OX387241.1, forward strand.
TTGTCGTGCGTTTTATTCTGGGTGCACGGCAAAGAGCTTCTTTGTCGTGCAATTTTTATAGGGCGCACAACAAAGAAATTGAGACCGTGTGTGGTTCGAGGACTGGTGGATAGTCGCTTCCTAGTGTGATGAGTGATTAACAATGTTGTGTGGACTGATTCTTGTCTAAGTATTGCAGGTGCAGGTTGCGGCTTGACTCGTGTTGGTGCAGGTGAAGAACAAGCGCGAAAGGTCGTTGCCGGTGAGGCCTCCAGGTGTGGAGAAGACAAGTAGGCTTGGTTCGAGGGACCCGGTGGCCAGCAGGTCAAGTACGGGCCGCATGGTGGCAAGAACGGCAAGATGAAGTCGAGGACGGTTTCTTGGTTGAGCCACAAAACCAAGGTCGAGCCAGGACTTCGTGGGAGCCAAGTCATGAGTGGTGATTGGCAGAGGCTACATCAAGTTCGCGGGGTTTGCGGTGGTTCACCAGAAAATCATCGGGTTACTCGGCTGAGCCACAAAGCCGAGGCCGAAGACAGAGCGTGGCTGTTGGCCAAAACCATCCTGACCGGTTTGGAGAACCGGTCTGACCGGTTTGAGGTCGCAGGGCACCGGAAGCTTCGAGGCGGAGGACACACGTCGGGATCGCAAGGCTTGCGTCGAGGCTACGCGAAGTGCGGTCGCCGGGCATCCGTCCGATGGTGTTACGAAGACAAATTCCCAAAGTCCCCTTGGTGGGCGTGTATCCTAGTTTAGGTCTTAGGGGCATTTTAGACTTTAGGCTTGCCTCCATATAACCCAAGAGGTGAGAGGATGGCAGCCAACTCTTGGAACCTTAGCTCATTTGGTTTTGCTATTTTCCTTCTCCTATTTTCCTTAGGATTTCGAGGACTAGCTTGAGAGCTTCATGGTGAGATCTTGTGAGAGGGAAGGATGATTGGGCGACAAGCTAGACCTTGTATGAACCTCTTTGGTATGTATAGATGATTCGGCGTGGTTCCTCAAGGCTTGGATGTGTTGCTCTCGTTTTTCCTTTTTGGTGATTTTCGTGGTCTTTTCTTGGATTTTCCGTGGGGAAGATTTGGGGGCGTTTCTTTGAGGGATTCTTGTTGGATGTCACGTATGAGGACCTTGTGGCACTTTGCTTGGTGACCTTGATTCAACAAACCCTCCGAAACAGCTTCGATTTGGGTGTTTTCGGTGGTTTTCATGGGAAGGTGTTCTTGAGGGTTGATTTTCGATTCCTCTTGATTGAGTGGGGTTTGGGGGCCAAGCTTCTAGCCAAAGGTAGCCCACGAGGTGCCCCATCTACCCCCAAAGTCTCACTTTGATCCGTGGAACGAATTCGGAGATCAATCTCTTGGAGTTTTGAGTTTTTCCCGCGGGCTGTGTTCTTCCCGACTGTCCAAGCCAAAACCGTCCTGATCGGTTTCCCAAACCGGTCTGACCGGTTTCGCCCTGTGGGCTGTCGAGAAGGGTTTTTGAGCAAGGGAGTCTCTGTTGTGCTATGGCTTCTTTTGTTTAGATGTGGAAAGGCTCTTGAGGTGTTTTGGGTCTCAGGGGAGTTTTGGGGGAGTTTCTAGACAAAGTCAGTCTGACCGGTTTCCCCTGCCTGTGTGAGGCTAAGTCCAACAAAAGCGGTCTGACCGGTTTTAGAAACCGGCCTGACCGGTTTGGGCTACCAGCAGCCGTGTCGTGTGTGTTTCCGCTGCGTGTGTCTTGTGGCTGTTGGTTGGGTCTTGCTCCTTGGTCCAGTAGCACTTCAGTGGCTGCGTGGACTTGGCAAGAGAAGCTTGCGGAGGTGCACGAGTGAAATCGGGTTCATAGGACGAATTCTTGAATAGAATTTTTATTGGCTCCCATTCACTCCCCCCCTCTCTGGTTCGTCGTTTCGGTCCTTCGGAAAAAAAAGCACGACAAACAAGCTCTTTGTCGTGCGCCTGAAATAAAACGCAGGACAAAGATCTTCTTTGTCGTGCATTTTCTCCATGACGCACAACAAAATATTTTTTCTCCTCCACACTCCGAACAAATGAAGCATCGTTTTTTAAAAAAACTTTGTCGTGGGCCCGAAATAAAACGCACAAAAAACATCTTGTTTGTCGTGCGTTTTTCCTAGACGCACAACAAAGCATTTTTTCTCTTCGACACTCCGAACTAATGAAGCATCATTTTTTAAAAAAACTTTGTTTTGCGTCCGAAATAAAACGCACGGCAAAGATCTTGTTTGCCGTGCGTTTTTCCCAGACGCACGACAATCCCATGAGTTTGCCTTTCTTTCATGCGCACAACACAATAAATTTTTTTACCTAGAAGTAATTTCCCTAGGTCCCAAATCCAGTTGCTCCTCGAAAAAAAATTCTCGTCACCTATAAATCTTTTTTCAACTTTATGCATACAACATGTGATACATCATGTTAAAATTTGATAGATCCTTGTAGTCATTTGCTATATTTAACTAATTAATTGTATTTCAAGCCTTTTTTTTGAAAGAAGGCAAATTTAAACCACAAGTGATGCAAATAATAAAATAAATTTAGTGGGAAAATGATATTCATGTTATTTAGCTCAATTTAAGACATTTTCCACTAGATCAAAATAATTTTTGAACATCTTGACTAGAAAACACGACCATGATCGTGTGTCCAAATGATTTTAAAATTCTAAAAAATACAAATAAAGTTTAAAAATTATGAGATTTGTCAATATCTCATGATATAATATGTGAAGATTAAAGGAAAATTTTGAATGAGTTTTGAACATTTTTTTCATGTATGATGTTTATAAATCGAAACATCTCTGATGAAGTTTCATAGAGTTATTGACGATATGGTTATATTTGTAAGCCACGTTAGATTCAAAATGAGTTTTGTCTTCAAAACTTGTTTCTATAAGCAAAAGACTACATTTCTTAATTTGTGGTAATTTTCTGAATTTTTTCAAATTTGTTTGAAAATTTTTCTGAATTTTACAAAAATTGTAGAAAAAGGATTTGTCGTGCGCTCTATTCAAAAGGGCACTGCAAAGAACGTCTTTGCAAAAATGCACGGCAAAGAAAAATCTTTGTCGTGCGTCCTGCAGGCAACGCACGGCAAAGACCCCACCCCCAAGCATCCCGCACCTGGCCCCACCCCCAGCCGCACAGAAAAACACCTAGCCCCACGCGCCCTGCACCCCGGCCCCACCCCTAGCCCCACGCACCTCAACCTAGGCCGTCCATGCGCCCCGATCGATGACAGCAGGCGCTACGGGCGTGAAATAAAAAGCCGCATCTGCCACGGAGGGGAAACCCTAGCCATTCCCCCTCCCCCTCCTCCCCTCTCGAGGAGCGGCGGTGGACAGGGCGCACGAGCCGGAGCCCCTGGCCGCGCCCTAGTGTCGGAGCCCCTGACCGCGCCCCTAGCCCCTTAACTCCAGCACCCTCAACCCTAATCTCCAGGCGCGAGATTCGGCGAGGTGGGCAAAGCGAGGCTGGTGTTGGTGGTGGAGCCTGATCGCGGTGGTCGAGGCCCGAGCTCCTGGCCGCGCCTCCTCTTTCAAGATCGACGTCTGGCCCTCCTTCAAGATAAACGGTCAGGCACTCCTTCCGGTCGCCGTGGGCGGACGAGGAGATGGCAGCGCCCCTCCTCACTCCCCCTCAACTCCATCGTCATCTCCGCTGAGCCAGATCGGAAGCGCCCTCGGATTCGGTCAACACGGACCCAGATCTCCTCTCTCCAACACGAGGAGTATACCTGAGTATTTTTAGCTTGGCCTGGCTCGGTACGCTGGCCCGGCCGAACCAGGACCGCCCACGTACTTTACTAGACAGGCGTGGGTAGAGATCTTAAAGCCCGCGAAAACAATTTGGCCCGAGCCTAGCCCAAAATGTTGCTTTTAGCTATTTTACACTAGCAAATATGTGAGCAGCCTGCCCAAGCCCGGGTCGGGCCCGAGCCCAGCTCGAAAACTGAACTGAGGCCCAATGCTTGCCATGGGATGGTCATGGGCAGGATTTTCTTAGCCTGAAAAAACTGAGTTTTTTCGGGCTACCCTGGCCCGTGGAATGCTCAGGTCTAGCGAGGAGATGGCAGAGGATATGGCGGTCGCGACATCTTCTTCGGCGTGTTGGTGTTAAATCCGACGAGAAGATGTGGATTGCGGCGAATCGTGCTCCCCCGGCCTCAAATCTGGCGGCTGCGGTGTCCCTCATCCGGTGAGCAGCGGCCACCTCTTCCCCCATGGTGCCGCCCACTCCGTCCTCTGGCGCCACGGCGGGTTGAATCCCAGCACGCTAGATGCACGTGGCCCCGAGCACGGAAGCGTTCTGTATCCGGCGGTGCAGCGGTGGCGCGAGATGTGGTGGTAGGAGGTGTGACAGCGGTGGTGAATGTGGTGTGGGGTCTACATTGGATGGGGTGGTGGTCAGAGTTTTTTATTATTGTGTGAAATCTTTGCCGTGCATTGGAACGCACGACACGCGGCGAACAAAATTTTTCTGATTTTCTGGTTCCTGTATATCTTTACTGTGCGCCATCTTTGAAGTGCGACAAAGGTCCTTTACCGTGCGTGTGATGAAAAGCGCACGACAAACGCCCTTTACCGTGCAAAATTCAGTCGTGCGGCCTTTGTTGTGTGTTTCCGGGAAAAACGCACAGCAAAGACTTTACCATGTTTCTTGCCCTTTGTCGTGCGCCCGAAGCGCTCAGCAAAGGCCAGTTTTCCCGTAGTGATACAATGTGAAATTTAACATTTAGAACTTTGTAATTATTAGTTTTCAAATTAAATTAATATGCAGCTCGGGAGCCTAACAAGCTACCTCGAGCCACTAACGAGCAAAGCCAGGCCTTCTTTTTTTCTCATTTTGTTAACAAGAATGTCTCTTGGGATTCATCCATGAGAGGTGGTTATGCCAACAGGAAAACATCATTATGATACATCTAAAAAATCCAATAGAGACTAGAAATTAGAAGTGAACAATATTTTGATGTGTATATTTCTAAGTTTATGTAAGTTTATATATAAGTCTAACTTCAAAAAGTTTATATATAAGTCTAACTGCGTATATAGTATATATAGACAGGTATATACATATATACAAGTTCAAATACGTATACGTGCATATACGGGTTACACAACAATCAGAATATACGCTCAAATCGAAAACAGAAAAAAAGAGAAATAAGACCCTTTAGTCTCGGTTGGTAATACCAACCGAGACTAAATGGGTGGGCACAGGTGTTGACGTGCCCCCGTCTCGGTTCGTAATACCACCCAGGACTGAAGGAACCTTTAGACCCGGTTGGTTCAACCGGGACTAAAGGAGAAGGCATTTTGCCTCTCATCATCAGTCCCAGTTAGATTTGATAGACATATTCCCCTTACCAACCGGGACTAAAGCCCCTCCTCCTTACTAGTGAAGCCGGGCCATTTTTTCCTCATTTTGTCAACAAGCCAAAGCCAAGCTGGCTCGTTAGACTAACCAGCCAGACCAAGCCGAACCGAAGAGCCGAGGCTCGGCGTCCAGCCCTACGCATGGGTAATCATAAAAATAAAGTCAGAGAAATTTTGAGTCTCATATTGTGAAATTCTTAATTGCTTGGTTCATCTTTGCTCACATAGAAATAAACATAGCGAAATAGCTTTGCATGTTACAGAAACCTCAAGATATTTCAACACCTGTTATAAGAACAAATTTTTTATATAAAAAAACTTGATTCCTCAATGTCAGGCTTCCACAATTGGGACCGAGGGATCCTTCTTGCTGAGTAGCACTTCATTGACGAGTTTATCAAGATTTCTTTCCGCTGGCCCACCTGGCAGTGTAGCTTGGACAGCCTTCTCCTTCCACTCAACCGCACGGCGGTGCATCTCCTGCCCCTTCTCCCCACGCATGACGTCCCTAATCATCTCCGCTAGCTCCGCCCTCCTCACCTCGCCTCCAATCTCAATCCCGATGCCCCACTCCGTACACTTGTACCGGCAGTTGGTCTGCTGCTCCGCGAAGAAGGGCCAGCTCAGCATTGGTACCCCTCCGCTGATGCTCTCTAGAGTTGAGTTCCACCCGGAGTGCGTCAGGAACAGCCCCACCGCCTCGTGTGCCAGCACCTCCTCCTGCGGGCACCATGTTGTCAGCATGGCCCGACCCTCCACGGAGGAGAGGAACTCCGGTGGTAGCACCGCAGTGTCTCCCTTCACCAGGTCAGGCCGGATGTTCCACACGAACGCGTAGCCACTTCCTGCTAGCCCGAACGCGAACTCCAGCAGCTGCTCGTTCGTCATCACAGTGATGCTTCCATAGTTGGCGTACACGACGGATCGAGACGCGTGACCATTGAGCCACTCGACAAGGCCTTCCTGCTCCTTCCAGAGATTGGAGCCGAGGTTGTCGAGCGGGCCGCCCTCAGGAAGTGTGTGGCGCGCATGGAGGAGGAGAGGGCCCACAGTGCACAGAGGAGGAAGCATCGCACCCATGGCATCGAGCGTCGGCCCCTCGAGGTCATCGAAGGTGTTCACCACGATGGCATCGGGGAGCAACGACATACGCTCGGTCTCGTGGATGAAGAAGTTGAGCATGATGTTGCCGCGGTCCGTGGTGCGGACGAAGCTGGGGAAGTCACGCAGCCGCATGCCGTCACACATGCCGCGAGTGCCGCGCACCACCGTGTCGAGGTACTCGTCGTCGGCGAGCTGCGCTTCATCCTTGAAAGGGACGAGGCCCCGTTCGACGAGCTGGCGGTAGTGGCGGTACGCCATGAGGCCGCACGCGCTTGCGGTCCAGAGGGCGGCGCACGGCACGCCGATCGCCCTTGCAGCATCGTAGCCAAACGACATGACAGCATCCACAACGAGACATGTGACCGGTGGTGGCGCCCCGGAGCTGGAGTCACCACTGTTGAGCTTGGAAAGGAGGGATAGGAGGTGAGGGAGGCACTTGGTCATGGTGGAGTAGCACAGCGCGGGGACGTCCTGTGTCGCGTTGGCGTCGGATGACGGGAGCCCGTCGGGCATGGAGGCGAAGCGGAAGCGCTGAACGCCGTCGAGCGCGTCACGGCCGCGCGAGTGGAGGAGGCGCCGGTGGTTGAACTCCGTGTTGACGAAGGTGACATGGAACCCTCGAGCATGGAGCAGCTTCGCCATCTTCAGCATCGGCGTGATGTGGCCCTGCGCCGGGTACGGTACGCACACGACGTGGGGCGGCCTCTGCTCTTCCGCAGAGGCACCTTCGGCCGCCAGTGAACCCATAATAATCTGAGCGAGCGGAACACGAAAGGGTCACACGGACAGGATACTAACTTACTAAGAAAGATTGGTGCTTGGTAGTTGATTCAAATGCGACCTCTTTATATGACGCACCACACCGCGTTATATATTCTGACAGAATATTCCACCATATGATCATTGGGGAAACAGACAAACTGCTCTGGAGCATATACACTGGTATCGGCCCTGGGAATCTGGGCGCTCAACAATCTGGTGCATGACAGATTGTTTACAGCTCGTCCTGACCAATTTGTTGGAACTTTAAAGGATCAACCATAAGCAAAAATCATTAACCATTACTCCCTTCCTATGAAAATACTTGTTGTGGTTGACTTTTTCTTCAAACTTTGATCATTCGTCTCATTCAAAAAATTATCGCAAAAATGTAAAATGATAAGTCAATCGTAAAATACCTATAATACTAAAACTTATAGTAAGCAAATAAAGTAAATGATACTACATAATTTTTTTCATAAGACAAATGGTCAAAGTTGTGAAAAAAAGTCAATACCGACAAATATTTCAATACGTAAGAGTACATTCGAGGTTTAATAATGGCCAAAGAGTGGTACGCCATTTAATGTCAACTACTGGATGTTGTTAATCCTGTGTGTCAAACAACGTCGTCGTATATTGAGCAATAATTTCGAGTAGTAGTTTCATCTAAAATAGGAAGCTGCTAGTCCATCCGTATAATAATTTGGGAAAGTGCTTTTCCTGCTCCAGCCGTCCAGCGCAACTGACGGTGCTATAGTAGCGACAAAAGCGGTTAGGAATGAGCTTGAGATTCTAAGATTCAGAAAACTGTAGTGCCAATTGTTACGTCAATATACGTTTAAGATATGAGAGAAGCAACGTCGGTGCAAGCGCCAAATGAATTGGTTAAGATATGAGAGAAGCATCGTCGGTGCAAGCGCCAAATGAATTGGTACGCTGCAGAGGAAGGCATAGTCAAGTTGGACCGTCAGATGAACCGACGCCCCTATTTCTAGATGCGTCGAATGATTAGCAGCAATGAAGCAGCAGAGGCAGCAAACACCGGATGAACCGACGGTCTGGTTGGTTTGACCATCGGTCTCTCCGATGGATTGAAGAATCAAGACAGTAAGGTTTTGAGTCAGTGGCCTTCAAAATTGGATGAATCGGCGGTTGAGCATTGGTTCATCTGACGCATAAGTTAATTCTATGTAGAGAGGTTTTGGCCGCGGAGTCTTTAGCACTGGATGAACTGACGCACCGTCGGATGGAGGGTCCGATGGATTATGTCAACGGTCAAGTATGGCGGAAGGAACGGATAGTAGCACCAGATAAACCGACGCCCCAGAAAAACATAGCATCGGACCATCCGATGGTACCCAGAAAAGACAAGCCGTTGGAGCATCAGCTCTATGGATGCCTATGCCATAAGCTATATATACCCCTTCCACCCCGCCATTTGAGGTTACTGGAGTATGAGGAAGACTAGAAGAGTGTGAGATACATAACGAGATCATATCCACGCCATCAAAGTGCTAAATTACTCATCCAAAGACTTGCACATGCTTTGTGTGTGTGGGTTTAGTGCTAGACTTAGCTTAGAGCTGAGTGAGTGCAAGGTGTGCCTACCTTGTGAGGTGATTCTTGAGTGGATCAAGCTGTACAAGATGTGTCGAAAGCCTTTGGGCCTAAGTGGCTCACCGACAAACATCTTCGACCCTCGGACTTGGTGTGGTGAGGTGGGGACAGTTTCACTACAAGAAAAACGCCGACTAGTGACGCAAAAAGGTCGTTTCTCGTCATAAACCGCAATTAATGAATCCGGTTATTATGAAAACGTGTCGTCATTAGTCGAGCGTCATAAACCGTGATTAAGGACGAGACCTTATTTCCCGGTGTCATGAGTTTAATGACGCGTATAAATTCGTAACACAAAGGCATCATAAGGTACATGCCACGTCGGACCAAAATCTGATGTGGCACGCACTACGTGAAAACCTCAAATAGGTCACACAACATTTTTAACGGACCCTTAACACCCGTTACGTGCACCCACATCTGTAACGGTTGTTATTTGGCGCCCGTTGCAGATTAGCGCAGCATGCTGACCCCAGGGTTGGCCTCCGCAACGCACGTTACCAATGTGGACTTCTGGTAACGGTCTTTTTAAATGCCCGTTACATGAATTCTTTGTAACAGACGTTAAATCGAGCCTGTTACACAAGTCAAACCTATCGGTAACAAGCTCATAAAGTCCGTTACTGATCAATGCCCTATCGATAACAAGTTGTTTAAGTCCGTTACTGATCACTACCGTATTGGTAACGTGCTATAAAGTCCGTTACCGATGAGCATTTGACGTCCGTTACTAGTCTGAGGGCCTAATAATTAAAGTATAATAGCACTCTAGACTGTCGTGAAGAGGGAGCGCGGCAGCAGTGAACAAATGAGATGGAGATTTGTGAATCATCGTCTCCTTTGAGTCTGTCCTCATTGGCACAGGTCAACTCGATCTCTCATTGCTTCCATTTCGACATACATGCACAATCAACACACATATCTTCTAAGACAAAACAGAAATCATAAGAGAGATAACTTGTCCACAGGAATAAAGATAATTATTACAAAAGGTTAAATTATCCATCAGGCTAGGACTTAACTTGTCCATCACATTATTTACTATGGTCGTGCTATCTGACCATACACATCAACAAAGGCCCCCCTTGAACATCCACAAAAGTATGGCTCCTAAACTTGCACATCAACAAGCTTGAACTAGATCATGCCCCATCAAGATTGGCTCTTTTTGCAGCCTCTTTGTAAGCAACCAAGGATTCTTGAAGCCCTTCGAGCGCACCTTCAATGGGCTCGAGATTTTGTTCAGTAGTATACTTTTACCTCTTATGTGCTTAGCCTTTTTGATGAGGATGTTCACTTCTTTCATGATTTTTTCAAACTTAGGTTTCACATAATCCCAGACATTAAGGTTTAGAAGTAACTCAAGCTCTGCTCGCGACCCAAAGAGTTTTGCCTGAAACAGGGTTAAACATGGTATAAGAATAACATAGTTAATTCAGAACTAATTTGCCTCAGAACTTGGTATAAGATCATGACAAGCATGGAAGACATCATCATAGGCACCAATTAACTTTATGAAGCTCAAGCTAGCTTAAGCTCCATCTATAGAACAAGTAAAAAGGCAGTGACATTCAGAGAAACTTGCCTCGCAATCGTCGTGGTCATTGCCAGAGTCAGAGATGAGGTCCTCTATACCTTCTTTGCCACTCCCTCGACCCCTCTTCATAGTTTCCAGACACTTGTGCTCGCAAACATGAGGCAGACCCCTCGCCCACTTCGCTGCCCCCTCGCCAACACACTCCTCCTTGCCGCTGCTTGGCCCCTCGTCAGAATCCGAGAGGATCCAGTCGAGGACCCTCGTCTCCGACATTGGGTTCACTCCACCGCCGCTCGGCCCCTTTCTGACGCTCATCGTCGTCTCCCTCTTTGCCGCCATCTCACCAGCACGTGCGCGGATCTAATTGTGACACCGCTTCACGTTCCGGTTCTCCTCGATCCTGGGTGCGCGGGGTCGTCCGCTGCTTGGCACCTAGCCGACACTCATCATCGTCTCTGTCTCCACGCCTCCTCTCATGCCTCCTCTGCACTTTTTTAAGGAAGCGCTTATCCATTCGGAAAGAAGAAGGGGGCTATTGAATATTTATTTTGCAAAATGGATAGTCAATGCCGACGCGGGTTAGCAAACCCGCGTCACTTTGTTGGCTGGTGCGTAGGCGAACAATGGTTAGCTTCTTTATACTAGGTTGCTGACGCTGGCGCGTGGGCCCAACAATTTTTTTTTTGAAATGACACTTAATTGCTTCCATCAAAAATTAGGGCCCATAAAGCAACACCTAAAATTTAATAAAAATACAAACAATTCATAGTTTTTTAAGAATCTAACAACTCATAGGAGTAGTTGGGAATTTGGTATTTTGAATAAAATATGAACAGTCACACGTCTCCTTGTGACCACATGACTCTTTTTTTGGCCAAGAGCTCTCCTGAGCGGACACAGGTTCCGAGGCACGTGACCGGCCGCCTGACGGTTCGCCGTCTTGTCAATATAAATCCCGGCCGGCCAAGAACTTCGTCAATTGCGACACCAAGAAAACCCCAGCACCACCATCTTTGGTCACCAAGAAGTGAATCCAAGAGCTTCTTCTTCCTCAAGCGCGCGCATGGCATTGTCAAGCGAGCCATCCCGGAAGCAGCGGAGGGAGGAGGTGCTGCCGCCCCCGCCCGCTGAGCCGGAGGAGGTGCCGCCGCCGCCACCGCCCGCCGAGGTGAAGCCGCCCCTCCCGAGGAGGTGAAGCCGCCCCCTCCCGAGGTGGCGTTGTAGCCCGTGGCGGTCGTGCGTGCTCCTCCACTAAATGCTGATGAAGCCACTTGGTCAGTGAACTTGTTCCACGAGGCTTTCATGATGCTTCGAAAGGTGGTCGTTCATCTCGGTGTCCCAGCACTCAGGGATCCACTGCAGATGACCGTGAAGGATTATGCCTTCAAGATCAATATCTTGGTTGGGGACCTAGAGAGAGGAGTGCTCGCCCCCGTCGACGATGACGACAACAATGATGGCGGTGAAGATGGTGGCCTTGGCGGCTTCGGCTCCGACTCCGACGGTGGGGCTCCTCCGGCGGTGACTACCTCTGCTTAATTAATTTGTTCCTCTGTTAATGTGTTCTTCCTGTGTGTTTGTTGAACTTGTGATGAACTACTAGATCTAAGAGACTCGGTAGATCAATCAATGTCTCCTGTTTTGGAACGCATTGCAATGTCTATGGTTGCAGCTTACAATGAATTGCAATGTGTATGCCAGAAGTTTGTTACTCTATTTGTGTCATTATATGGCAGCATTTCACAATGAAATGCAATGTGTATGTATGCCAGAATTATGCCAGAAGTTTGTTACTCTGTTTGTGTTAATGATTTGCATTTCCTTTGCCTCGTGCTGCAATGAAATATCAGCACAGATGAATTGATAAATTTTATGATGTGTGACACATTAAGATTTTTGACCCAATTGTCATTCCATCCATTCTTCATTCATACATTTAAGTTTGTCATATGTGACAAATTTTTCATTCTTCATCCACATAGATGAAGCAAAAGCACCACTTTTAACATCAGAATTACTTCTTTGCAGCATACATCCCCAGTAAACATCCAAATACTACACAAACAGTAGCCACAATAATCAAGTTCATCTTCCATATCCCATTGTCCATCTTCTCCTCTAGTGCTTTCTTCTTCTGCTTGTCCTCCAGTGCTTGCCTCTGCTCGCCGCTCCCAATTTGACATTCCACTGAATCAACTACTTCATTGACCGTGTCTGCCTAGTTTGACGGCCGAAAAACAATGATGCTGGCATCCTTCAGCATCTGGAGATACTCCTTGTGGAAACGATAAAATCCACAATGCTTGGTGTACTGCAGAATCAAAAGCACATAAGAACCCTAACTCAGATTTGGGAGACACAGCAGACTACCCACCGAGTTCCTTACACACTTGAAATAAAGATGACCATGGTTTTCACCTTCCTTCTGCGTCCACCCCTCCACCACTCGAGCCATACCACAGTCCGGGCAAGGGACCAGTGGAAAGCCAATGGAGTGATTGCGGCTGCTCTGGCAACCTTGAACCCTGCTCCTCGCACGTGTACCTCCAGACGAATCGACGTAGTGTGACATGTGCACGACGACGGGGAAGGACAGGCGGACGGCGGCGGTGGAGCTCAGATCGGGGAAGAAGAAGGGGGTCGGGGTCGGGACGGATGCATATTCATTCATCCAGGGGTATTTCGGACAATGGAGCACTTGTTGGCGACAAGGGTTAGTGTACCAGAGTTGCCGAGGCGGATGCATATTCATTCGGCAAGGGGCATTTCTAACAATGGAGCACTTGTTGGAAACGATGGTTAGTGTACCAGCGTCGCCGGGGCGGATGCATATTCATTCGGTCGGGGGCATTCAGACAATGGAGCACTTGTTGGCGACGAGGGTTTGTCTACCCACATCGCCTTTGCCGATCGGGCAGGCTACAATTATCTTTTTTTCTATAGACTTCTGACACTGACGAGTGGGCCCGGTACTATTTTTTCTAAATTGAAACTTGCTTCCCTCAAATATTATGCCCCATAAACAGCACCAAAAATTTCGTAACAAATATGAGCAATTCATAGTTGGTTATTTAGTATTTGAATAAAATATCAATAGCCACACTTGTCTATCCAAATTTCTTAAAATTAGATTTTTTATCTCTTGTTTATGATATAAGAATTATAATAACGTCTTAGTGTGTTCTAAAAATTCAACAAATTGACTTGGCAACATAATTTAAGTCCCTAAGCTTTTCTACAAAAATTCAAATGGTTTCGAAAACAAAAGATTATACTTGTGTACAAATGTCTACATCTCTCACATAGTTTCTTAGAATGTTAAACATTGAAGTTTTTCACACTTTAAAACATGTTTGAACTCATATGCATTTGAAATTTTAACATAACCTTATATTCACAATAAGATTACAAAATGCAAAGTTTCATTAGTAATGGTTGTGTAAAATAAATATTATTTCTATGCTGTACTTATAAGGAACAATATAAGGTGTATAAACAACATCCAAGAAATGGAATTACATACGAAAAAATCTCATAAATGAATAGATGTTGATTTTAGAAAATTCAAAAACAAATATCATCAAATTTGGATTACGGTTGACGGAGAAACACATGATACAAAATTTGATTGCAGATTAAAAGGGGAAAAGCAAACTGTTCTTCATTCGAATAGACCTGGCCCCGCCCCTTCATTGGCGACAGGTGGTTGTTAATCATCGTATCATTTGTGCATCCAAACATTTTTAATAAACGATCTGCCCCGCCTTCCGCCTTCTATCCCCTTCTCCGGCTTCCGCCTTCCTAGTCTCCATCGCAGCCTCGTCTCCGTCGCAGGTATGGCCCACGACTCTAGGGGAGGTTCTGTAAGGAGGAGGCCCCGCGGCCATGTCCTCGTCCGTCTTCCTCAGCGCTGTACACCGCCCCCGCCAAGAGAGTGAGGTCCCGTGGCGACGAAGAGGAGCCATCTCAGCGTGCCGCCCCCGTGCGTCTTCCTCGGTGCTCCATGGAAGAGGCCGGTTCTTGTCGGCCCGGGGGAGGATGCCGTACACATGCGCAAGGGCCAAGTTAGCGGACTCCAGCGACACCCCGCCATGGAGAGGTAGGTTTTTTCCTCAATGCAAAGAAGCGGTCCACGCGTAATGAGGTGAGCGCAAACTCCTCCAGTGACAACCCCAGCAGAAGAGTGGTGGTAGACCTCATCTGCTCCGGCGACGACTCCGACAACAACTCCGACGACGACTCTAGCAACAACTCTAGTGACGATTCTGAAGACCATGAGAACAAGTTCTGAAACCATCATGCACGATTTTTCCTTGTACCTTCACATCTTCACTGATCAATTGTTCTAATGCATCAATTTCCATTTTTTATAGGAAGTTGTTGCACATGACATTGACAGGATTGGACTGAAATCAACAAGCTCAAGGAATTGGCTGAAGAGAAGCAGGCAAGTTTTGAAACTAGTTAGAGCTAAACAGCTTTCTTATAAATTACAATTGTTATGAAGCTTGCATCAATCTAATGTTTTCCTTTATTTTAGGAACGTGTTGTTACTCGGGATGACATTGACTACATCTGGAAAGGAATCGACAAGTAGGATGAGCGGCTTAATGCCGCACAAAAGAGGCAAGAGATTGAACTTCTAAAGAAGAATGCTGAGCTGGCAGAAAGAGTTGCAAAACTAGAGACAAGGCTAGCTAAACTTGAGGCAGTAACACAAAAGAAGCCATCTAGCTAGCTAACTAGTTCCCTTGCAGCTACAATCTAGTTTGGTGATGCGCCCAGCTGATGCAGTCTTATTTTGGTGATGTGCCCTACTGATGCATGTCAGATGTGAATATGTTTGTTATGAGTTAGTTTGCTTGGTGATGTGAATTTGTGATGCATGTCTTATGTGAACATGTGATGTTATATCAATAGCCACACTTGTTTAACCAAGATTCTTAAAATTAGATTTTTTTTGTCTCGTGTTTATGATATACTATACTTGTAGTAGAGTAGTACTTGACTACATTACTTGTTTTAAGACCCACAAAAGCCCACTCGCGCTAGATTAGTAGGGAAGGATGCCTCCCTCACGCAGTCTCCTCCCACTCTCCCCTTGCGCCGCCGCCGCTTTCTCCCCTCACCTCCCCAACGCTGCAACACATGCTACACCCCTTCGCTGAGACGCACGCCACACCACGCTCGGCGCGACACTCATCACACCTCTGACAGCGAGATCTGGAGGAGGAGGGACCCAACAGTAGTGGCGGCAACGACGACTAGAGGAGGGATCCAGCGATGACGACGACGACAACTAGGAGGTGAAGGAGGGATCCAGCCACGAGGTCGACACGAGGACGAGGACGTGGCGACGAGCAAGCAGTGATGAGGAGTAGAGATCCCTCCGCTCCGGCAGTGCGAAGGTCAGTGGCGAATCTAGGATTTGAGTTTATGGTATGCTGCTCTAAAAATGTCTTATACAATTCGGTAAATGCATTCTACCAACTCGGTAATAATTGTAACATTAACAACAATTCAATAATAAATGTAAAATTAACAACATAATTTTGTATATTTGCTCGAGTTTATGGAATTAGTCCAAGTGTGCTTTTGCAGCACACATGCGTTTAGATAATCAAGTATACAACATATGCGTGCATACGGTTTTATTTTTATATAAATGCGTATAAATATACTTGTACTTGTGAGAATTGCAGGGTATGTCGTGGCTCCTTTGTATAAGTACATGTGGACATACTTAGCTGTTGATGGTATATATACTTAGCATTTACCTTTAGATTGACTCTTACATTTGGTTTTGCTCTTTTTCCTATGTACATCTGCTCATTCTCTCCAAGTTAAATAAGTACCTCTTCAGCAACAGAGGCAGCCTGCATCTTACTCTTTAAAATGGTATGGTCGCTTTGCCTGAACTAATTTTTTGGTTACTGAATTTTCCATTTATGTAAATGGTTTACCAATAACCAATGATATTATAGTGGGCTAAAGTAGTTACTGTAATTCCCTTGACTATTAATTCATATGGTAAATCTGACGAGGACTATAGACCTGGGCCACAAGATGAAGAAGAGGGTTATGGCACTGCTAGTGCACAACAAGACCAGGTGGGTGGGGCTCAGCGCCGAGGCAGAGCGCCAAGGACATACACAAAGTGGCCAAGTGACACAATGATAGTCACTGAGGTCGACAGAGTGGGGATGCCAGTACCATTGACTCAAAAGCGCAGGTTCAGGGCGCTTGCGGGGCTCGTTGCTAGACAAAAGATACCTTTGCACTTGCCACAATCAAAGAACTAAGCAATGATGAAAAGTGAGGCTTGTTTGAAAAGCATGTGCAGAAACACTTGAAGTTCCTGGAAGACGCGAAACCGCAGGCATTCAAGCTTTTCTGAAAGACAACAGCCAAGGTATGGAGACAATTCTGATTTCAGCTTAGGTGAGATTTTATCACAAAAGGACTTGAGCCATTTACAAGGCACCAGTTTATTTTCCCGGAACAGTGGAAGGAGTTCATGAAACAGAAGGAAACCGAGCAAGCCTCATCTGCTAGTGTCAAGTTCAAGGAACTCAGAAGCCAGAACACAAGAGAGCACAGCATGGGTGCAGCTGGTTATACTGTGAAACTAGAACAATGGGAGGAATATGACAAACAATTAGCTGCAGCTGGTATCCCCAACCCATATGACGCCTACCCTGACGGTCGTTCCAAGAATTGGCTGCGAGCAAGGAGTAAGCTAGTGATTGAAGATCGTGTTGCTGTGATAGTGTTCAACAACAAAGAGGTCGAAAAATTGGTTGCAGACATCAGGGAGAAGATTGCATCTGCATTAGGAATGGCAGGGCAGAGGGAGCATGATGTGCTAAGTCAGTGCTTGGGCTGCCCTGAACAACCAGGTCATGTGCACGGTGTCTCCAGCTACCAGGGCTGTGTTGACGGATAAAAGGCGTATCCCTCTACGATCCGCAAGCGTATGGACCCCACACCTTTTTCACCACGGGATTCCCAAGGTGCTTGTCAATCCGCAGAGCAAGGGGATTACAAGCGTTCGATCTACCTTTACACTCTAGCTACTCAAACCCTAACTATGATTAAACTAGAAAACAACTAAACTATACAAGAGAGAATGATCAAGATATCAAGATAAAAGACACTCGCCCAAGGGTCTACGATACTAGAACATGCAATCGCTTAAAGACATGAAAACCAATCTAATCTATCGGGGTTGTGACCACGGTTTCGCCCTTTCCCTCCTCTCGTACTGTCACTACGCGAAGGTATTCATGACTAGACCTATGATGGACACGGCATATTGAATGGATCCAAGGAAGCATTGGAGCTCTTACTCCCTTTACGACATAGCTAACGTTAAGCATTAAAGTATATTCAACACAAGATGATAGATGGATAATCCGACAAAGAGCGATTACATCTCAAGATCGATTACAACCCATGGACGAATAAGGAGATTACCCCATCAAGGTGCTAGACATAGCACCGTTGGTCATGGTTTCCCTTCCGACGGTGTCTTCCTTCTCCTCCACTTGTGGGTGCTTCCTTCGAGGTGGACGATCTCCCTCCGGAGATCTTCCTCCTCCCTCTCTAGCTTGTGGATGGCCTCCTCGTGCGAATGGCTCTCCCCCCGTCGAATGGCGGCACCTCCAAGGTTTTAGGGTTGAAGATCCTTCGGGTGAAAGAATGGGGGCCGAACCGACCCCCGGTGTGGGCTGGGCCGGCCGGCCTGGGCCGACCGCCCCAGCCCATCTCGGCCCGGTTCGGTCGCCCCTTCGCTCCCGTGGGTCCTCAGGTGATTATGCACTTTGCCCCCTCCACTTGCACGATTTTGACGATGTCATCCTCACGTCCAAGATGGAGGTTCTCCGCGCATGAAGTTCGGTCTTTTATGCTTCAATCCCCGGGGGTGTTCCTTCGTAGCACTTCGGTCCTTGCCACCATTGGCAGTGATTTCATCAAGCTCATGAACACGAACAAGACTCCGTAAATGCTCCTTTGAACTTGTTGCGAATCTGTCCTCTATGTCCATGTTTTCCTACATAAACACAACACTTCCAAATGCATGCACATAGATGAACTTGTTATATGATTAGCGTGCCTAGTGGCGGGTTAGTTCCATAATCAAATCCAAACCAAAGTGTAATGAACATGCTTGGTGTACCAAAATACACCGTCAACATCTCCCCCACGCTTAGCTCTTGCTCGTCCTCGAGCAAGTACTCGTAAAAGAACTTCGTCCAAAGCGTTGTAATCGTGTACCGCTAATCCTTCTTCACAAGTTAGTCAATCCTTTTGTCTTTAATACATAAACATAAAGTAATGATCATTAAACATAAACATGGGCGTTTAGAATCTTTACCACGTTAAGAATTACCCCACAACTCAAACTCTTCACTCGAAACCTTCAATCTCAGCCATGCTTACTTCTTTGCTTCCATCGGAGGGTTTTTATGATTTTTCAAACAAAATTCCTGCAACAAGTATTAGACAAAAACCTTTCTCCAAGCCGTCTCAAGTCACTCATAGGAGGTGGCTATCCTAAACCAATTTTATAAAACTTTCACCTCCCATAAATCTCTCATATAACATGTAAAGTGGAGCTATAGGTAGGGCTAGTGTAATCAACACAAATATTGTCAAACTAAGAACTTCCTCTAATAGTTGTTTACCTTTCAAAGCCAATGATCATGAGAATTAACCATATGTAGGGATATCAAGGATGAGAAGATTTAGAATGGTGGACATGTGCAAGGGCAAAAGAAAATTATGACTACGAGGCACCGATGACGTCCTCGTTGTCGGATTGCACATGGTTGGAAAAAGAGTGAAAGTTTCGTCTCTCAATAACGTGACATCCTTCCTTGCACTTTATTTATTTTTTTCTTTCACTTGATTCATCCCTCTCATATCCTTCTTGCCACTCCTCTTTTCTCTTTTTCTTCTTTTTCTTTTATTCTTTCATTCTCATATTTTTCTCTTCCTTTACTTTTCTATATTTTTTTCTTTCTTTCTTTTCCATACTCATACTTTTCTATTTATTTTTCCCTCTCTTGACAACTTTTCAAAGCTCTCAACTCCTCTCTTTCTTGCATGCATACAATCTGAAATTTTAAATAAATCATGCTAGAGACGATACGAAACTTTGAGAGTAGGTTGTGTTCAAGGAATGCGATGTACAAAAGAGATGTATAGGGTTGGGTATGGAATTCGGTGATGTACGAGACTTCTGATGTGAAAGACACATTACCGAATGCATGACGAGGCTAGCAACAAAAGATAAGCACAAGAACATGATCATTACTCGAAATTAAAACTCCCAAGAGAGAAGGATCCTAGCCTAACTCATCATGCTAATCACACTTATGGTGGAGCAAAAAATAAATTGGCTTTGTATAGGATTTTTTTCTTACTCTCAACTTGGAAAAGGATGTTTTGCTAACCTTTATTACAAGGTTTTTTAGATAATTTTCAGAACTGAATTCCTCCAACTTTTAGCATTGAACATAGCACAACCAACATGTGAAGCTCAAGATCGAAGTGTGGCATGGGAACTTTTAGAGGTAGCAATTCCACTAAGCACCACGGTAAACGTTTTTCGAACCGCACACTTATGTTCATATATCAAGAATCAAAGATAAACAAACAAGTTAATAAAGATAAACATCACACAAGACACAAAATATATAAAGACTCTTTTTATTTGATTTTATTTGACTCAACACTAATTTAAGACACTTAAAACTTGCAAAAATTTAAAAACACACTCGAAAACTAAAACTCTTTAAACTCTAAGACTCTCTTTAAAACTCTCTTTAAACTCTAAGACTCTCTCGAAGACTAAACCAAACCTAAACTTTGAAACTCAAAAGCTAAGGCTAGCTAGCTAGCTCTCCCCCACGCTAAAAACATACGGCGTCCTCGTCGTATCTTACAAAATTCCTAAGGGGAAAACTAGACCTAGTGGTACTTCCTGCAACTATTGCACCATTTGCCTCTCATGTTTCCAACAATGCCAAAAAGTTTGTGCATGTTGCGGTTAAGGAACTTGTAGTCGTCTTCAACTACGCGCTCCAAATCCTCCAAACGCTGCCTCATCGCCCCCATGGCTTGGAGACATTCGTCGACCGACACATAGAGATCTGCGATGGAGTGACGGCAAGCCGCACAACACATGGGATGCAATCCGAGCGGGTCGTCATTGCCATCGTCTCCGCGGTCATCGCCACCGTCGTCGCCACCACCATTGTCGTCACTGCCGTTGGGGCGTTCGGGAGTCTTCTCCTTGGGCACCTCATCCCAAATGTAAAGAGCTCGGGCTACGATCGCCGGAGTAGTCGCTACCCCCATAGTCCTTAGGCTCGGGCGAAACCTCCTTGTAGTCCTTCCGCTTCATGCCTTGGATGCGCGTCGACCTTCGAACGGGCTTTCGACGGGGTTGCGAGATACAATAGCTCCGGTCGGGACACGCCCTCCGCAACGGATGCAGGCGGTCCTCTTGATCTCAACGGGTAGCTTGAGCTCGCATCGCTTCGCCTCCTCCATCGATGGCTCCTTGGCTTCTTACTTCAACTCTAAGCTCCTCGGGGACACAATGGCTGCTGCGTGGGTACAAAATATTACTTCAAGGGATTGATTCTCGAGCTCCCAATTCGGCCAAATAAATAGAAGAGGAAAACCCTAGGAACCTCATTTTCCTTTTTTAAACTTCCCTTAAAATTTTCTGACCGAAGAAGGAAGTCGAAAAGGAGCAATTCGGGCAAAAACCGGGATCGACCACCGCCGGGACCCACCTGGGCCGGTCGGACTGGGCCGGCCGGCCCACCCTGTCTCGGGGACCGGGCCGGTCCGGTTTTTCGTGCACCGCCCTTTTTCCGCCTCGTTAGCCCATGGGAAAAAGTTGGCCCAGTAAATCTTCGCGAGAAACTCCAGAAAATTAAAAGAAAAACTATTTACAAAAATCCATGCCTTGTTTTTCGTCTTAGGCGGGACGTTCGGGCTCTTCTTCCATGGTGAAGACATCAACATGGTGAAGGGGCACAATGTCGGGTTCGTAGTAAACCTTAAGTCGTTGACCATTCACCATAAATTGATCGCCTTTTATATCCATAATTGTTACCGCTCCGTTGGAGAGCACCGAATGCACAACATAAGGTCCGTCCCACTTGCTTTGCAATTTCCCCTTTCCGAAGGTTTTAAACCTCGAATTGTAGAGGAGGACCTTATCTCCTTCTTTAAACTCTTTCTTTTTCAATCTTTTATCATACCACCTTTTGATTCTCTCTTTGTATATACTTGTATTTTCATATGCTTTCAACCTCATCTCTTCTAGCTCGCTTATTTGGATTCTTCGTTTCACCACCGCGGCATCGAGATCAAGGTTCATCTCTTTAATCGCCCAATAGGCTTTATGTTCCAACTCAACCGGAAGGTGGCAAGCCTTTCCATAGACGAATTGATAAGGGGTCATACCTATTGGTGTATTGAACGCCGTTCGATAAGCCCATAAATCTCCGTCTAATTTCTTTGACCAATCCTTGCCTCCCTTCTCTATGGTTTTGTTGAGGATGCTTTTTAATTGCCTATTTGACGTTTCCGCTTGTCCGTTGATTTGTGGGTGATAGGCCGTAGAGACCCTATGTTCAATCCCCAACTTGGACAAGCACTTTTTGAAATTCTTCCCGGTGAAGTGAGTTCCTCCATCACTTATCAAGATTCTCGGTGTACCGAAACGAGGAAAAATCACGTTCTTGATCATAGTAATGGACTATTTCGTGGAAGCTTTACGACATGGCATAGCCTCTACCCATTTTGATACATAATCAACCATGACTAGAATATACTCATATCCGCATGAGCTTTTGAAAGGCCCCGTGAAGTCTATACCCCATACATCGAATAAGTCGATTTGTAGATTGTAATTCAAGGGCATAGAATTTCTTGGAGTGATGTTTCCGGTTCTTTGGCATTCGGGGCATGATGCAACATATCTTTTAGTATCTTCATGCATCTCCGGCCAATAGAATCCGCTCGACCATACTTTTGCTTGGGTTCGAAAATGGCTATAGTGTCCACCGTACTCCGCCGAGTGGCACTTCCTCAGAATTTCTACCCTCTCTTCTCTTGGCACACATCTTCTCATGACTCCATCATTGCCAAGTTTGAAGAGGTATGGCACATCCCAAAAGTATTTCCTACTTTCGGAGATTATCTTCTTTTGGGAGTTCTTATCTAGATGATCGAGAGGCATCTTCCGAATCGCTCGAATGATATCGATCATCCAAGTGTCTTTATCGAGCACTCAATAGAGGTGGTCATCTCTCATCTTATCTTCTATGGGCTCTTTATCATCTTGTCCACGATTCATCCTAGACAAATGATCGGTCACAACGTTCTCCACCCCCTTTTTGTCACGAATTTCAACATCAAATTCTTGGAGAAGAAGGATCCAACGAATCAAACGTGGTTTAGCTTCCTTCTTAACCAAGAGATACTTGATGGCTGCGTGATCGGTGTAAACAATGACCTTCGAGTTCACGATGTAAGATCTGAATTTTCCGAAAGTGAATACCACCGCTAGCAACTCCTTTTCCGTAGTGGCATAGTTTAATTGTGCCCCATTAAGAGTTTTGCTAGCGTAGTTAACAGCGTGAACTCGGCCTTCCTTCCTTTGACCCAAAACCGCGCCTACGGCGTCGTCACTTGCGTCACACATGATCTCGAAAGGTTGGCTCCAATCCGGAGGTTGAATAATGGGAGCACTCACCAACGCACTTTTCAAGGTCCGGAATGCCGCTAGGCACTTCTCATCAAAGTTGAAAGCCACATCCTTTTGAAGAAGATGCGTTAAAGGCTTAGTGATCTTTGAGAAGTCCTTAATAAATCTTCTATAAAATCTGGCATGGCCTAGAAAGCTCCTTAAGGACTTAACATCCGTCGGAGGTGGGAGTTGCTCAACCGTCTCTACCTTAGCCTTGTCCACTTCAATGCCTCTCTCGGATATAACATGTCCGACCCTATGCCTTGCTTAACCATGAAGTGGCACTTTTCCCAATTTAACACCAAGTCTACCTCCGCACACCTCGTGAGGACCTTTTCCAAGTTTGCCAAGCAATCCATGAACATCTTCCCATAAACGGAAAAATCATCCATGAACACCTCGACAATTTCTTCGATGAATTCCGAAAATACGGCCATCATGCAACGTTGAAAAGAGGCCGGAGCGTTGCATAGACCGAAGGGCATCCTTCTATATGCAAACGTTCCGTAAGGGCATGTAAACATTGTTTTGTGTTGATCGTCCGGGTGAATGGGGATTTGCATGAACCCCGAGTACCCATCGAGAAAGCAAAACTAAGCGTGGTTTGCTAATCTCTCGAGCATCTCGTCAATGAACGGTAGGGGGAAGTGATCTTTCTTTGTCCCTTTGTTAAGCTTACGATAATCGATACACATCCGCCACCCGGTCATGGTTCTTTGCGGTATCAACTCGTTCTTCTCATTATTCACCACGGTTAAACCTCCTTTATTTGGTACACAATGTACCGGGCTCACCCATTCGCTGTGCGGAACCGGGTAGATGATTCCGGCATCAAGTAACTTGATGACTGCCTTCTTTACTACCTCTCACATGGCATGAGTTAGCCTCCTTTGGTGGTCCACTACGGGCTTACATTGGTCTTCCATTGGTATATGATGAGTGCAAAAGGCTGGGCTAATACCTTTGAGATCATTAATCGAATATCCAATCACCTTCCTATGTTTTTTCAATAAAATCAGCAACTTCTCATTTTCTTCGGGGCTCAACTCGTCACTCACAATGACTGGATAAGTCTTGTCTGGGCCCAAAAATTCATACTTTAATCCTTTGGGCAAAGGTTTAAGGTTTACCTCGGGCACTTGTGGCTCCTCGGGTTTAATCTCTCCTATGTCCTCGAATTTTTCTTCCTCCGCGCTTCCATCATGTGGTTCTAAGCCTTTTGTTGCTTCTTCTAGTTCTTCATCTTGTTTATTACTAATTTGATTTTCCATCGCTCTTTGTAGCTGGTCTCTAAGGGTTTTAACAAAACAAAGACTATCTATCTCCTCTACTTCTTCTTCGGGAGGAAAGGGTGTAGGGTGTTTAGAAACACGAAGAAAATAATATGTGTACTTTGTTCCATTAAGGTTCATTGTTACTTTGCCTTCTTCGGCATCCAACACGGCATCAACCAACTTAAGAAAGGGCCTACCTAGGATTATGTGATCATGATTACTATGGTAAGCATCAATAACAAAGAAATCGGTTGGTATACATTTTCCAGAAATTTTTACTTTCATGTTGCAAGCAATATCTAGAGGTTTAATAGTTCTACCATCTCCCATAATTAATTTTGTTGATGTTGGAGCTAAGTCTAGGTTGTGGTCTTGAATTTTATCATAAATTTTAGAAGATAGGACACTTACTTGGGCTCCGATGTCGCATAAAGCTTTGCATTGAATTTCGTTGATCTCGCAACTCAAGCGTGGCGCCATATTCTCTTCTTCTTTGGATCCTATCGCGTAAATTTCAGCGAGGCGAGCGTATGGTGATGCTTCGGGCTTGATTCCCATGATTCTCTTCACCTCGGCTATGTCTTCCGGATCCACTTCATCATCTCCAAAGAGCTTTTGAAAGATCTCACTGGTGGTTTCAAGGTCATATGAATCTTCCGCTTTCTTCTCCGGTGGGAAATCTACTTCCAATGCTCTTGCCATCCCCTTTTGATTAGGGAACAGTCTTCTCTTGTCGAATACTTCTCCGTAATCGATAGGAACCCAATCCATTGGTTCGAACTCCCTTAGTGGCTTCACGCTTGACATGCTTCTCTTGTTTGTCTCATTTAGTACGACGAAGTCAACGCTCGGGGTACTTCTTGACTTGATGTGTTCTTGTTCAAATTTTTCCGTGATTGGCTCCTCTTTTGTGACTTTCGGGGTCGCCCCTTTAGAAAATTCAGCACACTTCTTCTTCCTTAAATTATATTCCGGCTCTTTCGCAAGTCTTGTTTCCCAATCTCTTCGCATGGCAGCCGCTTTACTAATTTTTTGTACAAGTTGGGCGGCTTCCGTGAGTGTTTTCTCCATGAGATCCCCACCTGCACACATTTGGACGTGTTGCATGCAACTAGGGGTTAGGGAAAAGAAAAATGTATGCAAGAATACGTCACCGGAGAAGTCGAGTCTTGGTCCTTGTTTGATTAACTCATTAGACCTATCCCAAGCTTGGTCTATCCCTTCCTCTTCTCCTTGCATGAAAGTAATCACTTGCCTCCTTAAGTGTTGAACCTTGCTAATTGGAAAGAACTTCTCGCAAAACTTCTTTGTCAACTTGTTCCAATTGCCTTCAACTTCAAAGGACGCAAACGAGTACCATGTCTTTGCATTGCCGGCAAGTGAGTAGGGAAAGAGATTCCATTTGAACCATTCATCAGGAACTCCTTCTTGACGCACCGTGTTGCATAGCATCGTGAAATGCCTTATGTGTCTATATGGGTTTTCCGTAATCATCCCTTCAAACGGGTTTGCCGCCACCATCTCGATGATCTTGGATTTAATCTCATACTTGGTTGCTTCGAGCTTCGAATCCGACTCTTCTACTTTTATGTCTTCACATCGAGGGCTCGCGTAATCCCTTAGTGATTTCTCCGGTTCTTCCACGGGTTGATTGACGAACGCCATCTAGACAATAAGATAAAAACAAAAACAAAAACAAAACAAGTGGTTTTCTAGATAATATGTGTTAGATATAACAAATAAAAGGTAAACTAAATATAAAACTAAGTTAAATGCAAATCAAACGATGTAAACTAGCTTGCTCCCCAGCAACGGCGCCAGAAAAAGGGGCTTGTTGACGGATAAAAGACGTATCCCTCTACGATCCGCAAGCGTACGGACCCCACACCTTTTTCACCACGGGATTCCCAAGGTTCTTGTCAATCTGCGGAGCAAGGGGATTACAAGCGTTCGATCTACCTTTACACTCTAGCTACTCAAACCCTAACTATGATTAAACTAGAAAACAACTAAACTATACTAGAGAGAATGATCAAGATATCAAGATAAAAGACACTCGCCCAAGGGTCTACAATACTAGAACATGCAATCGCTTAAAGACATGAAAACCAATCTAATCTATCGGGGGTTGTGACCACGGTTTCGCCCTTTCCCTCCTCTCGTACTGTCACTACGCGAAGGTATTCATGACTAGACCTATGATGGACACGGCGTATTGAATGGATCCAAGGAAGCATTGGAGCTCTTACTCCCTTTACGGCATGGTAGGTAACCTTAAGCATTAAAGTATATTCAACACAAGATGATAGATAGATAATCCGACAAAGTGCAATTACATCTCAAGATCGATTACAACCCATGGATGAATAAGGAGATTACCCCATCAAGGTGCCAGACATAGCACCGTTGATCATGGTTTCCCTTCCGACGGTGTCTTCCTTCTCCTCCACTTGTGGGTGCTTCCTTCGAGGTGGACGATCTCCCTCCGGAGATCTTCCTCCTCCCTCTCTAGCTTGTGGATGGCCTCCTGGTGCGAATGGCTCTCCCCCCGTCGAATGGCGGCGCCTCCAGGGTTTTAGGGTTGAAGATCCTTCGGGTGCAAGGAAAGGGGGGCCGAACCGAACCCCGGAGTGGGCTGGGCCGGCCGGCCTAGGCTGACCAGCCCAGGCCCATTTCGACCCGGTTCGGTCGCCCCTTCGCTCCCGTGGGTCCTCAGGTGATTATGCACTTTGCCCCCTCCGCTTGCATGATTTTGACGATGTCATCCTTGCGTCCAAGATGGAGGTTCTCCGCGCATGAAGTTCGGTCTTTTACGCTTCAATCCTCGGGGGTGTTCCTTCGTAGCACTTCGGTCATTGCCACCATTGGAAGTGATTTCATCAAGCTCATGAACACAAACAAGACTCCGTAAATGCTCCTTTGAACTTGTTGCGAATCCGTCCTTTATGTCCATGTTTTCCTACATAAACACAACACTTCCAAATGCATGCACATAGATGAACTTGTTATATGATTAGTGTGCCTAGTGGCGGGTTAGTTCCATAATCAAATCCAAACCAAAGTGTAATGAACATGCTTGGTGTACCAAAATACACCGTCAACAGGCTGGAAGTATGCATGGACTCAACACGTCGAGATGTACAGGAAGAGGAAGAGGACGAAGACCGACACATCAGTTGATATGGAAAAGACAAAGGAACAAATCAAGCAAGAACTGGTGGTTGAGATGCAGATGCAGAACATGCAGATGCAGAGGTGGTGTTATCACTAGTGTCCAATCGTGCAAGCCCTTCACCCGCCACACTAAAGAGCAGCTATGCGTCCACAGATAATTTAGGTTTGATCGATGGCACTGCAGAGTTGGTGACGGAGGTGCGCTGTGACAATCATACACACGAAGCCATTATTGGAATGTTGACTGAACCCACACATTGTGCCTTGTGGATCACGTGGAGGGGTCTTAAATGTGAGGCTGCAATTGATCTTGTCCATCCAGAGGAGACTATACTACAAACAGTCCCGATTTATGAAGATTGTGTTATGGTTGAAGTGCTCACTGTATATACTATCTTTGCAGATGAACTATTGGAGTACCCTCCTAATGACGAGGTGATGAAACTCGGACAAGCTAAAGGACAGAGGCTACTGTGGAGAAGGTGTCGGATTGACATCAAAGGAGCACCAACATGTAAATCTTGTTCACAAGCTACAATACAGATTCCTTGTAGTTCACACAGTACGGTACAGGTTCCTTCCTCACATGGTTCCCCACATCCTCCTCCTCCTCCTCCTTAATCCCCACATCCGCAAGACGTTCCATTCGGACCTCCTCCTCGTCCTGAAAAACTTACATCCTCACCTCCTCATCATCCTAAAAACACAGAAAAACTTGCATCCCCGCATCCACAAGATACACCAAATATTCCATCCACACCTACTACTAGTCCTGAAAAATAGAAAAACTTGCATCCCCACATCCGCAAGAGACACCAAATATTCCATCCCCACCACCACGCCCATCACCTCCTCCTCCTCCTTCTCCTCATGAAACAACAAAACCTACACCCCCAAATGAAAGTGCTCAAAACAATCATGCCAAAGTATGTACATCTAGGCCTAATACCTCTGTAATAGGTCCTGGTGAGACACCACTGTTACCAGTCAACCAGAGTGATGTGCTGGCTGGTGCAGATAAATCTGTCGACGACATTTCGAAGAAAGCTGTAGGTACATCTGGACCCAATACCTCTGTAATAGCTCCTGGTGAGACACCACTAGGCAAGAAAGCCCTTGAGAAACCTTCATCCATTTCAAATCAGCAAGGAAAGAAACTTGCCGAAAATAAAATCTCTACACCATGTACAGCAGACAAGAAATCCCTTCAGAAACCTTCAGCCATTTCAAAGTTGCAAGAAGAGATACTTGCCAAAAATAAAAGCTCTACACCACCTACAGCAGGCAAGCAAGCCCTTAAGAAACCTTCTTCAGCCATCTCAAAGTAGTAGGAAAAGAAAATTGCTGTAAATAAAACCTCTAAGAGGCCTACTAGAAATCAATCTAAGAGAAGCACCAAGAAGAATCCTTGGTATATGACTAACCCAAAGGAATCTGAGAGAAACACCGAGAAGAATCCTTGGTCTATGGTTAACCCAAATTACAAATTCGGAAAGAGCCTTTTCAGTGATGGTGATCTCAAAAAGGTTGCTCCTTGTACCAGAAAGCTCCACACATTCTATATGCAACGTGGTAAGTCAGATGATGATTCTTCGATTATGGTCGCACTTCGGCCCAAGACCAGTGCATGGCCTCATAGAAATGAATCGTCAAACGGACTCCAGAAGCTACCTGTGCAACTCAGTGATTTGTACGATCTCTTCAACTTGGATGCCTTGGATCTGACACTTCTCCGCTACTTCATCCTGTAAGTTGCTTGAGAATTTAATCTGCTTCTCACTAATCATTCTCTATTGAAATGTGCTTTTGGCCTCACATCTTCTTTACCATGTATTTTGCCTCCTTACACTTTGTTTTTTCTCACTAATAGGGATATGACTGTAGAAGTTGAGAAGACGGGCACTACAGTTGGCTTCCTTGATCCTGAATGCCTTTGCTCGACAATGTTGAACAACACGGATAACAATCTTGCTTTCTCTGTGTCCTATATTTGCAATGCCTTCAAACTATATGCTAACAAGAATTTCGTGCTTACCGCTTATCTTAGTACGAACCACTGGATTGCAGTGGTGATCGTTCCGAAGCAGTGAAAGGTCTACTATCTTGATTCATTGAAGAAAATTAATCTAATGCTGACCCTTTCGAGCGAATCATTAATGAGTAAGTTATTTCTTTTTTAACCTGCGGATGTTCCTCAACAAACTGCGCAGAGTATATTAATTAATAGTGTCCTAACAATTGTTGCATGTTTCGTTGTAGGGGTTGGGAACGATACTGCTGTGATAAGAAGTTGCGCCATGGCACCTTGGAACACGTCAAAGATGTTAAGATACATACCACTTATTTCCTTCCTGTGGAAGCTAGTACTAAAGCTTGAGTTTATTTCTTCTCGATCACCACTATTTTTCTTTGTACATTTATTGCAGTGCCACCAACAACCTACTGGATCCAAACTCTGCGGCTTCTATTGTGCCTATCACATGCTTAAATTAAAAGATAGCGGCCCACATATGGAGGTACTTTCTTGGGATCTTCATTTGTAAAACCTGCAACTGAGCACAGTTCTTTCCTATTAGCACTGCACATGTTTGGTAACCACCTCTATATGTGTGTTGACTGGTGATATTTTTATATCTAGAGATCAGGGCTAGATGAGCATCCTCTCGACAGATCATTGCTGGTCAATGTTCGTGAAAGAATTGCCACATTCCTCATGGAATAGGTGATCACAGCCGGAGGAAAATTTCATGTTGATGAAACTGTGTGGGCTCAAATTATGCATGGTGACTAGGAAATTTTCTCATTCCTCCTTATCCATGAATTTTTGCGATATTGTTGCATTCCTCCTTGTGAGATGATGATGCTGAATTTTGTCATATGATGCATGTGAATTATGCGTATTTTTGTGAATTTGGATGCTGAATAATTTCTGTGAATTTAGTCATATCCTGGCTGGTTCCAGGATGCAGCCCCTGATGGCTGCCAAATCCTAACTGGTTCCAGGATGCAGCCGACAAGCAGGCAGCAGGTTACTGTAGGGGTGGCTTACGTATCTGTAACGGGCATTAGTTAAAGCTCGTTACAAACACTGATCACTGAGTAACGGGCTTCAATTGGAACACCCGTTACAAACATGCAAACATTGTTATGGGCACCATAGAAGCCCGTTACCAGTACTGATCGGTGGGCTCCAGAACTTGGCCCGTTCGACGAGACAACGGAGATGCAGGTTCACAACACACGTCTCCGATATTGATTTCACAGTAACGGGTCTGTTGTGGTGCCCGTTACCAAAGTTCCCTGTGGGCGCAGAGTAACTGTCATTTTCACGTGACCGGTGACAAGTTGTGGTAACAGTTTTTGTCTGATACCCGTTACGAATCCTAGTTGTGCTGAGACGCGCGTGAAATAGATGTGTCTCATTTCGTCGAGACATCGGAGGCGTAGTTTCATAAAACGTATCTCTGATGTTGAGCTACTGTAACAGACTCTATTTTGGTGCCTATTACCAATGTTCTCGTGGGCCTAGAGAAACAACCATTTCACGTGACCGGTGGTTAGTTGTGGTAACGGTCGTTGTTTCATGCCCGTTACAAATATGTGTTATCAGTAACGGGCATCTGCCCGTTACCTTTCTTGGCTCATTTGTAACACTTGATCGGTAATATGCGCTTTGCCCATTACCAAAGGCCATCTACACCCGTTACCAAAGTGGTTTTTCACGTAGTGACGACATTTTATGACAAACTATTTCGTCATTAAGTGAATTTAGCCCATAGTTTGACGGGCCAAGGTCCAAATACTTTGTCGTCATAGATTGAATTGTCTCACTTAATGTTAAGTGGAGCCCAATATTTCTTTCATCATAAATTGGTTTTAGGCCTTTTTAAGGTTGGATGTAACCCAATATTGTTTGCATCATAGAATGTGTAAGAACTATTTATGGTTGGATGGAGCCCAAGAATTGTTGTCGTCATAGACACTTTTAGGCCTAAATCTGGTTGGACCGACCCAATAATCAAGGTCGTCAGGCCCGGTTTTAGTATGACCGAGCCCTATAATTGCATTTGTCATTAATTTGTTTTGGCTCCAGTACTGGTTGGATCGAATTCAATATTCGATGACGTCATAAAATGATTAAGGCCCAATTGATATTGGACCCAGCCCAAAATTTGCTGACGTCATTTTTGATACGACCCATTTTATTAATAAATCGTTTTTAAATTCGTAAAAAATAATGGGTAGAGGGGGCAAGTCCACACATTTTTTCCCTGTTATTTTGGGCTGCACTCCAAGTAGCGCTTAATTAAATGTAATTCAATCTCATATTACATGCTAATCAATTAAGTAATTGCAATCACAGAATCCTAAAAAAAGAAATTGACATCATTCATAATATTCCCATACCACTGCTGCAAATTAATGTTTTCGATCACACATGACACATTATGAACACAGAACTACTAGAAGCAGATTGTAAGTAAGAGCTCATAAACCAATACACATGATATCTCCAGCCTCACAAATAAAGTTGGTATTGAAATAGAACCAACTAAGATAACAAAGCTTCGTACTCACAACCCAGCACAACTAGCTGGGAGGACACAAGCAGAAGACTAAGAAACACAGTGGCCGTACCCAAGGCGTGAGCTTAGCCGTTGCCGAAGGAGGGTCTCAGTAGTTTCTACTTGTTTCTTCAACCTCTCAATCTCATCAGTCTGCACTTTCATTATTACATCTGATGCTTCTGCCTTGATCTTCAAGTCTGTCAAACTTGGTCATGTTCAACCAAGATTTCACCAAGGTCAGCAGCTGCATCGAGCCCTCCCAACAAAACTTCAGGCCTTGAGCATGTAGCGAAAGCTGGATTATCTCAAGGCATGTAATCAATGAATGACTTTGACTTCACATTCATGGGACAGGAATTTGATATTTGAACCGCAAGGATTGTCCTCAACATTTGAGCCTAAAAAATGAAAGGAGAAGTCAAACTTGAACCTTAAACGAAGCAAGCAAACAAACTTAAGAAAAATCTAAGAATAAAGTAGTAGGATAATTATGCGTTATGTTACATACCACGACATGTGATTGAATCTTAGCAATGCAGGAGTGGGATGCTAGCCCTGCACAAAAAGTTACAAATCAGGAACTAGATCTAGAGTAGTCAAGGTAAGAGAAGGATCTGAAATCTAAGACAATAAACAAAGTAAATTACTTTCTAAGAATGGCTCACCTATTAAGTTTTGTTACAAATCAGTAACTACATCTAGAGCGGACAAGTGTTGCGTCGTATCCTCGCTCAACAGAAGATTTTGAGTAGTACAAACTTGAAAGCACCCTCCCCGGCTTTCACTTGCTTTTGGGTCAAAAAAATTACCCACCTACCACTGACTACACAAGTACCGATTCGTTTCTTTTTTCGGTAATGCTCCTAATCAGTCGTCCGACGGGGGAAAAAATCGGACGCCCTCCCAACCGTCCATCAATCTTGCATATGATGTTTGGATGGTGGTCGCAACATACTCGCCACAAGATCACAACGTGCTCGCCACAATCTCGTAACATCGCTCGCAACATGTACAATATGTCGGGGGAGGAGGGAGGGGGCGCAACATGGAAAAGTGTTCGCAACATGGAAAAATTGTTCGCAACACGATGTTTGGATATTGGTCGCAACATGTTCGCCACAAAATCGCAACATCGCTCGCAACAAGTACACTATGTCAGGGAAGGAGGGAGGGGGGCGCAACATAGAAAAAGTATTCGCAACATGGGAAAAGGTGTTCGCAACATTTGCAACACGCTTCGCAACATCATGGTCTGACAGCTGATATGTTTCCTGATTCGAATCGTGTGGCTAGGAAGGTGTCCGATGCTAGCGTCCGGATCAGACGTCCGGGCACTAGCAGTTCCGTTCTTTTTTTCTTTCTATTTCGCATCTCGTTCGCATCCAGGGCATGCTGTCACCATGGTCTCCCTATCGCTCCCTGCACGACCACGCTAGTGCACAGAAGCAGCTCCGCCACGGCATGCCCGGTGCGCGGGAGCCATCCGCTGCAGCTCGCCGGTGCGCGGGAGCGGCTCTGGCGGTGGCGACCACAAACCCGATTCCTCCCCTAGGCAGCATCGTAGGGTGACCGGAGGAAGAAGAAAAGTGTACGTGTGCATGACAGGTGGGGGCCACGAGGAAGTGAGGGGGCTTTTCCAGAAGCCACGACACCTTAACCAAACAAGCTTTCATCGATCCCACACCAACTTTCTCAAAGCTACTTTTTTAAAAGTCACAGCCCATATCAGCTTTTCCGAAAGCCATAGCCCAACCAAATACACCTTATAAAATGTGAGTCATCGTATCTTTTTATCCAGTCCCACTATAAACTTTATTTTCAGCCCTTCGTGTTAATTTGTGAATCAAGTTCTTTCCAGGAAATTTCTTGCAATTAAGAGGGTTTCCCTGAGAATTGAACCCCAGAGTCCCAGACTAACCAGCAGCCAGCGAAAGTGCCATCTACTTCGAGGTGCGGGCACGGGCGGTTCGGTTCGCGTGGAGCTTAGCGTCCGATTCGCGTGCCGCCGCCAGCCGACGCCGCCGGCCCCGCAGCCTGCGGAGAGGGTTTCGAGGCGATTGTCCGCGCCACACACCTGCCGTCCGCTTCTGACGCCGACGCGCGCGCCTCTTGAAGCGAGGCCGGCGGAGCCTGTTGTTCTTGGGACAGCATGGATGGATTGGTGAGGCCGTGAGGGTTGGGCATTAGGGTTTTGATTCCTAGGTTTAGTTCTTGATGCATGGTGAATGATAAATGGAGGAATCGGCTTCTTCGTTGGGTTTTCACTTATCTGAGCTTCATTCCTGGATGGCTGGATAAATGCCCGTTGTGTTTTTTGCTGCTTTATTATAACATGGTGCCATCAACTATTACTAGATACCAAAAAACTGTAACCCTGTTTGCATCCGCATGCTTATAATAGATTTGGATAAATGTCAACGCAACTTATTCACATTGAATTTTATGATTCCACTTATTTAGGACTATACGATTTGCACCTGATGAGTCGAAGTTTAACTTCAATTTGACATATGTACTGAAAGTCTGAAAGCAGCAGCTGTAATCTGCCCGTGCACAGAGTTCCTGTCCTGAATCCATTATATCAGAGGTAAAATGATGATCTTATAATGCTTGTCACTTGTACAGCTAATAAAAGAGAAATTCCCAATGGATGCTGCTGCAGTCGAAATAGAGATTCAGGTAGTATTTGTATTTTGTTTCCTTAGACATTCTATACAACAAACTGTGTTCTGCAACTGACCTTTTATCTCAATCAATTCGCCTCTATGTTCATTAGAGGCTAATGACATCCATATATTGGACACTGATGCGGATTGTGGGAGTAACATCTTTGAGAGCGACAACTGTGGTGCTGATTATTCAAAAGAGTCAAATGAGCTTGTCAATGAAAGAAAGTCGGTAAGCACACTGCATTTCCATTTATACATGATTAAGTATAAGTGATTTCTAGTTGTAGCATGGATTTGGTGGGGGTTCAAAGACACGCCCGATGCTATGTTATTTGGTGCTAACATTATAATCTTTAAGTTAGGAAACTAAAACAACTGTTAAATAGTTCCTAAATATTTTGTTGTGTTAGACCTCAAAATCCTTGTGCTACTAGAAAGACAAAAGGGAAAATTTTCTGCCTATCCACATCTCTTTGCTTTCAAGACCATCAATCTTCTATGCTTTCTGGCGATTGTAAGGGCTGCAATTAGCTTGTTAGTTCTTTTGTCATGGCTGGTGATGTCATTTCTGAACTATTTATTGGTTCCTAGATGTAAATATGACTTGAAACTTAGGTATATGCTGCAATACTCAACGTCTAGTTCCGCTTATTTGCTTAAGTAATTATAGGTTTTGTTGCAGATCTATATGGTACTTGTGCAGTTTATGGACACAATTTGAATTTTCATCTTCACAAACCTAACTATCTAAAAAACTGTCACGCAAGCTTGCAAACCTGTCACACAATCCGCTGAATTTTACTGCTGGAATCATTCCATCTTTTTTTTTGTTTGGACACTTGAGCAGTGCTATGTCTAAGACACAGTTATATAACCCAACTTTACATTAACCAATCACCACACTCAATTTTCGTCCACATGGGCACAGGCAAACATTCGTCCTGAACAGCTATGCCTGGTCATATGTGGCTCATATCTCAGAGTGGCAGCATCATACTGATAGTCATTTCTTGGAACACTTCGGTCATGTTTACATATCACCTAGCTTAAAAGTGTTTTTGTTTATTACACAGGTTATTGTTGTGGGGAAATTGGATCAGCTCCTTGCACAGCATGCCCTTCTTTCAGAATCATTTATTTCTGCAGCAACCAGTACAGGGTACATGAAAATCATATGATTTACTGTTTGATTACAGTATACGAAGTAGTTTCTTATTCTAATATTTTAATTCAGGTGTGATGAAGATAAACTTGCCCCGTTACTTAGTTCTTTGAAAGATGTTTGGACCCACCCACAGTGGGAAGCTTGCCTAGATCTGCTATGCTGTGACAATATGTTTAGGAAGGCTATCCTGGAAATTGTAAAATTCTTTGAGCAGGAGCTCAAAAGTTGCACGGAAGGGTACTTTCATGAAAATGGCCAAATAAGCTATCCAACTTTGATTAAGCTTGTTCCCTTGATCATTCCTCCACTCCTAAAGGTAAATGTGCTTGTCTTTGTTAATTAGAGTCTAATTGTTGCTTGATGTTTCTGAATAACATGCGATACTTGAATCTGACCACTGAATTTCAGCTACTTCGATTTGTTCATGCACTGTGGACGGATGAAGTTGATTTTTTTTTGCGAGAAGAACTTAAGGAAGCTAAAAGGATGAATAGCTGTGAGCAGGATTTTAGCATTATGGGAGCAAAATTGAAACATGGAGATAATGTTGAGGAGAATGAATTAGGCAAATGGCTAGAACAAATTCAAGCGAGTGGGTACTCACATTGCTCACTGTACAGTCTGTACTCAATCGTATATGCCTATCATCTTTGTGTTTGTGTTCGTTACCACACTGACAAACGTTGCTACAAGAAAGTAGAGTTTATTTATTGCAAGTTTTGTTCAGAAATAGACATAATTATTAAGTCGCTGGACAAAGAATGACCTTGTTTCATCTGGACATTTTTCCCTTAATGATGGGGAGCTACTGTTATATTTCATTAAGAAGAGAAGCAAAAATGCAATGGACATATAAGAGTAAGTTCCCACTACAAATGAGAGGTAGGAGCCCTAC
Organism: Cenchrus americanus; assembly: GCA_947561735.1. Taxonomy (NCBI): domain Eukaryota; kingdom Viridiplantae; phylum Streptophyta; class Magnoliopsida; order Poales; family Poaceae; genus Cenchrus; species Cenchrus americanus. The sequence continues at coordinate 199,484,982 of OX387241.1, forward strand.
TCCCAGATATAGTCAACAAACCCAGATAACTTAGATAAGTTGGATCAAGACTCGTCCCACACTAGGTATAGAATGAGCACAACCAACACTCAACCAAGGAAATCATGAAGCACTGAAGCTCTAGCCATGTTCCATGAACTACCTTCACTAGCTACTGATTGTAGGACCATCCGCCTGAGTTTCCAAACATAAAGGTAGATCTGTAGATTAATAGTCATTTGATCCCCATCGTTCATTCTTTGGGAATGGGGATGCCTCAGATGCATACATCACCGTACTTGCACTTGACTGAAAGGAGATGTTGTTGTTGACTATTTGTGGGCAATTTATGACATGTGCATGGTCTTTGTGTTTAGTTTGTAGCAGTGTACTTGCAGCTACTCAACAATACTAATGCTTTAAGTTGATTAATTGGAGTTTGAGGGTTTATACATTATGAAAAAGATGCACTTCAAATTATCTTCACATGGCATGCCTTTTACATTAGTGTCTAACGGTGTTAATGTGCTATACTTGTTTAACATTGTCGCAGTTCTATATGTTGATTAGTTATTCATATGGATTACCTAATCCATTGCATGAGTTCTTAAATTGCTTGGATATTTATTCAACTGTTTCTTATTTTTAGATAAAAAATAACCAAGATGTGACACTTTTGTTTTTGTTAACTACGTATTTGAGCATCTTTCTTTATGCTATGCTGTAGGTACAACTTCTTAGGTTTATGTGCATGCATAGATGGGGCATTCTCTAAGCTGTTAGACAGTTCATCAATTAATGATGCTATTATGAAAAATGTGAGATCAATGGAATTCCGGTATTTGACCAGACTAATCGATCTTATCATTGTTCCTTTTGTCAAGCATTGCCCTCTTAAGCTACGGGAAGAATGGATGGTTAAGTTCTTTGTGCCCTTACTTAACTACTGTGAAGACATGCTTGGCTACTCATGGCTAAATCTTCTTTATAATGGCCGGGCTAATGTTCCATGTTGCCTTGGTTACCTTTGTGAATCTGAAGAAACGATAAAAAAACATGGAAAATTACATGCTGCTTGATTTGACTCGCAAATTCTCCAAGTTGCTTTGGTCTGTGTGTTCTTCAGAACTGAATGGTAGTCTTTTTCATGTGGATCTTAATCCCATGCATGACATGATCACTTCTTCTTGCAAGTCGAAGTGCACACTGTCAAGATCTATTGTTGGGTATGAAAGAAAAAGATTAACTGAAGCCTTTGTTTATTTACTTTGTTTCTTTACATTATTTCTGATGTTTGGGTAAACATATGGTCTTTATCTGCAGGTATATCTTGCTTAATGATTGTTTTAAAACTTTAAGCATGAGCCTTTTTGGATGGTGGGTGGATGATGAAGCAACAATAAATACTGTTCCCTTTTGTAATGCTTTGGTCCAAGTTGCAGTTGCTACAAACAATGAAAAGCTCAGACGGTTTGTTTAAGACGATATGCTCACTGCTCTAATTCGGCGTCTATGTGATAGTCTTCCATTTACGGTTCAACGTACCATCTCAATGTTATCTTATCAGATGATTCCTCCGATTGAAAAGGCCCACAAGGATCTTTTAGTTCTGTGCCAAAACATATATACACTTTGTTTACGAAGTCAGGTAGCCTTTTCTTGCTGGCCTTTCATTCCAACATTATTTAGTGATTTCACATTATTCTGAGTAATGATCTAGTAGGTTTGCATTCAGACTGTGCACCCACCAAAACTGTAATCCATGTTAGATTATGGGCATAAACTAGCAAACTGACTTCATAAGTTCGTAGTGATCAGTTTTTTCCAGGACAGGTCTCCATTGCGGTTATCATAGGAAACAAGAATAAATTAGTGAGGCAAAATGATGTGTTCATGCACTTTTTCTTGTTACTGATACACATTGTTTTGCACTACAGTTTGATTGTATCATGTCTTAGAAAATATTATATCTTTAGCGTAATGTAATAAAATGTAATTGATGTTTTGTTTAAGCAGATGAAATATTTATTGGCATAAAAATGGTTCCATATAATTATTTTTATGGCGTTTACTAACTTGTGGCAACAGAATTAGTACTTAAAATGTTGTCCCATGTTTATTGTGCCAGTGTCTGAATGATACTCTGTCATGTATGGCCGCACGTTTGGCCGGCGCAAGAACAGAGTCTTGCAGGAGCAGGAGTAGGATAGGAGATAGAGTTTGAGTTTGTTAAATTAGAGATTGAGTTTGTTAGGGATAAGTATTGGTTAGGGAGTTTGTTATCCTCCGGCAGCCATATAAGCTGAGGGGATTAGAGAAAGAGAAGGCATGCTTAGTTGTATCTGTACCTTGGCCCTCGTCTCTGCCTCCCCTAGCGCGCCGTGAGCACCCTGCAGCTCCGCCGCACCGTCGAGGTCTAGGGCCACGACCGGCCACTTCCTTTGAATACAACCTTCGCCAAATTCCTTCCACCAATCTTTCCTCCTCCAGTCTTTCTTCTTCCAACGCCCATAACATACTCCCTCCATTCATCTATCCAAGACCCATTTGAAAATCTAAAAAATTCATCTATCCAAGGCCTATTTCAGTCTTCCATTAGAACGCTCACTTTTTCTCACGCCAAATGATTAATTGCGCTGCACGCTCGACTCGGGACGTCGCGACGGCCGAACTCTCAGCAGGGAAAAATGGATCCGCTGCGGAGGGGGCGATCGTTTTTTGGAAGTGGAGAACGGTTTTGAGGAAGGTGGGATTTTTTCCATCCACAACTGATCACCACGCGGGGGAGGGGCCAGCGGAGTAAATGACAAGATAATTGTGGTTGGGGGTTTAACGATGCCAGGTAAATGCCATGGGGAAGTCCGGTTCTCCTTCCTTGGTCTTTGAGTCAAGACTATATAGGCCTTGGATGGTTGAATGGAGGGAGTAGAATAAAGGAAAATATATAAAATAATATGTATTTGGATAAAAATGATTGTAGATCATTGCATATGGTGGCTTGCACATGCTGGGCTGCCGGCTATATGGGCCACATACTGGCCATGAGCACAAGGACAGGGGCTCCTGTAAATAGACCTGGATCCTAGAAAGGAATGTGCTTTTCCTCAATTTACATTACATGCACATTCTTTAATCCATACAGTTAAACATTGTCATGTGTGCATTGCTTGATGTCCTTTCCTTTTGTATGTGTATGTGTATATGTATTAGGATTTGCCAGGTGAAGATCAGGACTATGGTAATGGAGCATACCAGTTTGATGACTGGTTTGCAAAGCAAAAGAAAGATCTTATGGTCAAGGCGTCTTCTCCTATTCCAGAGAACTTTCCAGATGAATTGTGGAATTTGGAGGCATGTGTTAACTTTCTGGTTTTGATTAAATATTCAACTCAAATGAACATTTGTTAGCCTTGTTTGGTGTTTATTTTTTAAAAGGGTTCCTTAATGTTCTAACCAGTTTGAAGAAGAATTTCAAAGGTACCTTCCTACCTATATCGATCTGCTGCATGAAGTCAATGCCATGGATGACTGCCTTGAGGTAATGGTGGTTGTTCAAACTAGAGCATCTACACCATAGTGTCTCCACTTGGTTAAATCCATTATTTTCCAACTACTTCCCAGAATTGGGGTACCAATATAGCAATAAAACAATAACATCAAATCATTAATGAAGTGTTTTAGTTTCAAGCAAGTTGGGGTACACCAATGCTGGATCCTGATAAAAAACCACAAGAAAGAACATACACAAGCTCTTGGTAATAGTAGTAACTAGCAGAGATGCACGTGCGGCATGCAGTTTAAACAATGTAGAAAAAAAATTTTATATCAAAAAATTAATTTTGGTTTCTAACAATAAAAGGGTATAATACAAGAAATATTTGCTTCTGTATCAAACTATCCATACATTGCAATTCACCATGGGTAACGGTTTGTTGGGTTTATATACATTATTCATTAGCCATCTTTATTCACAAGATGCATTATACTATACTATACAAGATAGACATTCTTGAAGTTGTTTAACACAAGCAGACAATTTCATATATAAGTTCGATCCAACTACTTAATGTGGTTGCTGAGCTGCCTTCCAACCAGTCATATGAGAGCTTTGGGGTTGATCGATCACTGAACTGATCTTTCAAAAAAAAGGATATACTGGAATGTGCTATTTCTTGTTTGGTTTTATTTCCTTATCTCAGTTTCTATTCACTTGCAGTTTGGTTCTTCTGATCGTGCTACACTTTTTGAGAAACTGAGTCCGGAATTTAAAATCAGTCATGCGATAAACAACTGTATGAATTATAATATGCCGACGATATCTAATATATTACCGGTATGTGATACAGGACAACTTTGCAAATACATGTCTACCTATATCTTGTCTAAACCTTAGTTACACCTTTTGTTTCCCTCCTGAAGCGGAAAAAGCTCGCAGCATATCTAGAACAACGCTCTGATCAAATGATCAAGTGGCTTTGTAAACTAATTGATTTTAAACCTTACATCCAGGTACTTTTGCTGCGAATAAACTTTTACTGGGTGGGGTATTATAACATATGTGGATGTTGCAATGAAATAACATGTACTTGGATGAATTGCAGATCTCTGATAGCTGGGGAAGTGTTATGGATCATCTAAGGAAAAACTTTGTCATAGATCTAAATCATTTTGAATTGGACACAGTATGCAGTTGATGTGCGTACTGTCTTTAACCCTATATTTCTTGTTAAAAACTTTGGTCTGTTATTATTGACAGTTATTGCTTTATCAGATGTTTTTCAATTCAATATTACTGGGAACCTCAGTTTCACCCTTTAATACGAGAGGTAAGATTTAGATTTGGAGTTCTTGTTTTGTTTCTTCATCCTCTCCTTTTGCTGGTTCTTATTATGCAATGTATTTGTATTTTTCAATATACAGGATCAGAAGGAAATGCTTATGAGGATAGCTCGTCAATTGGTTTTAGCAGAAAACAACAAATGCTACATGCTTTGTTTCTTCCTACCCTTTTCTTTCTCTTGATGAATTATTTCAATGTTAGTAAAATGAGTATACTTTTGCAGCCACTTGACGTGGATCCAGAAGATTTCATGAATTATTTGCAGCCTTATGTGCTGTTATGGTAGGCAAGGTGTATCAAAGGAGGAGGAAAAGTGGCGGCTAGGACCTACAGGGCTGCCGTGCCGCCAACAGACTTCTCCAGCAAAATTAGATAGTTGATTAGTTAGTTGATTAGATTGGTTTGCATCTGTTAAGGTAGAGATATGGTTGTTTAGGATTTGCTTTGTAAAGCCTATAAAGGCTGAACTGCTAGAGAGAAATAAACAAGCTGGAGATTTACTTTATCTCTCCCGCCTCCCTGCTCCCTCGAGACGCCGGCGGCAGCACGGCGTCTCGCCACCCGCGCCGCCGGGATCCCAAGCCCCGGCCACCAGTCTCGCATAGCTACTTCCTCAGATACGGTCCCAACAATCTGGTATCAGATTCGCCAGCCACCATGTCGTCATCGTCCGGCGCCGCCGCGTCTTCCGCCTCGCCGTCGCCGAGTTTCTCCGGTCCCCCGCTCTCCTCTGGCATGCCGGCCACCTCCGCCATCCCCATCACGACTGACCAATCCCAGTCGACCGCGCAAGCCGCCGCCATCGACGTCCTGGCGACCTCCATCTACGGATTACAGAGACAAATCTATCAGCTCGCCGCCGGCATGTCCGGTGGGAGCGGGCCTGCGAGCTACGGCCCCTACCCTGGCGCGGGACCATCGGCTTCATACCCGTTGTTGGGTATGCCAGGCTACGGCGCCGCGTCCTCTGCCCCATTCACGGCGGCGGTCGTCGTTCACACCGCGGCGGCGTCACAAGGGGTGCCCATCACCCACATCCAGTTTCCCCCATCGCCGTCGCCCATCCCAGGGTATCCCGAGATGGCACCGCTGTACCCGCCACCGCATCGGCCGCCGCCATACCAGGGGCCGCCCCCACAACATTCCCTGGGCATTCCTGCAGACAACGAAGCCGTCGGCGTTCCCCGCTACTACAAGCTCTCCTTCCCCACCTTCGACGGCACCGAAGATCCCCTGGGCTGGCTCAATCGATGCGACCAGTTCTTCAGAGCGCAACGCACGGGGGAGGGCGACAAGGTCGGCCTCGCGTCCTTCCACCTGACCGGCGCCGCCCAACATTGGTACTACATGCTGGAGCGCGACGGGGGCGTTATTTCTTGGTCCCACTTCAAGGAGCTGTGCCAGCAGCGCTTCGGGCCGGCCATGGGATTCAATCATCTGGCCGACCTCGCACGCATTCCCTTCCGCAGCTCCGTCAGTGACTACATCGAGCTTTTCCAGGCACGGTTGGCCCATGCCGGCTACCTGACGCCAGAGCAACAGGCCCGCTTGTTCTCCGGCGGCCTGCCGGACTCTATCCGCATTGACGTGGAGCTCCAGGCGCCCCAAGACCTGCAGCGCGCAATGGCGTTGGCACGCGCGTACGAGCGCCGCGCCACCGCCTTCGCCCACAACACGACGCCCGGCCGTCGCGTCCTCCGCCGCGCCCCCGCCGCCGCCGGCGCCGGCCCTCATCGCGGTTCCAGCCGTGGCGCCGCAAACATTGACCACGCCGTCCGGGCCTCTGCGAACGTTCCGACGTCTCTCGCCGGCAGAGATGACAGAACGACGACGCCAAGGACTGTGCTACAACTGCGATGAGCAGTACGTCCGTGGCCACAAGTGTCCGCACCTGTTCTATCTGGAGGTCGCTGACCCGGAGGAAGATATCCCCAACTTACTGGATGCACAACCGGCCACGCACGACGAGGAGCCGCTCATCTCCCTCAATGCCATCACCGGCATCCGAGGAGAAGACACCATGCAGGTGCGCGTCACCATGGGCACCCAGGAGTTCACGGCCCTCCTCGACTCCGGCTCGACAACGAACTTCGTCAGCGCTTCTGCCGGGCGCGCAGCACGCCTGCACTTTCAGAGTGGGGACGGCACGTATGTTCGTGTCGCGAACGGCAACAAGGTGGCTTGCCGTGGTGTGGCCCGCGACGTCGCGATCCGCATTGTCCAAGAGGAGTTTCTTCTCGACTGCTTCGCGATCCCCCTGGACTGCTATGATATGGTGTTGGGGGTCTCCTTCTTGCGCACACTAGGCCCTATCCTGTGGGACTTTGAGGATCTGTGCATGGCGTTTTGGCATCACGGCCGGCGCGTTCTGTGGAAGGGCCTCGGTTCCGCTCGCAGCGATATTCCTCCGACGGGATGCATACACGCCATGCGTCACGATGAGCCGGCCCTGCTAGCGCGGCTCCTTCAGTCCTTTGCCGATGTGTTCGCCGCACCGTCCGGCCTGCCACCGGCGCGTCCGTGCGACCACAGGATCCATTTGAAACCCAACAGCGGCCCGGTGGCAGTACGACCCTACCGGTATCCCCAGCTTCAGAAAGATGAACTGGAAGCACAGTGCACCATCATGCTGTCACAGGGCATCATCCGCCCCAGTACCTTCCCGTTCTCTGCACCCGTGCTTCTGGTTAAGAAGCCCGATGATTCCTGGAGGTTCTACGTCGAGTACAGGGCCCTAAATGAGTGCACTGTCAAAGACAAATTTCCGATACCGGTGGTCGAAGAGCTTCTCGATGAACTTCATGGCGCTCGGTTTTTCACAAAGCTTGATCTCAAGTCCGGCTATCACCAGGTTCGTGTCCACCAGGATGACATCGAAAAAACGGCGTTCTGCACACATCATGGGCACTTCGAGTTTCTGGTTATGCCGTTTGGACTATCGAATGCGCCATCAACATTCCAAGCCCTGATGAACCTGGTGCTTCAGCCCTTCCTACGTCACTGCTTCTTGGTGTTCTTTGACGACATTCTCGTCTATAGCAGCTCCTGGACAACACATCTTCAGCACCTCCGTGCCGTCCTAGAAGTTCTACGCGCGCATGACCTCCACGTCAAGCAGTCAAAGTGCTCCTTCGCTACCGAGACGGTCGCTTACCTCGGCCACGTCGTTTCAGCCGATGGAGTGGCCATGGACCGCGACAAGATTGAAGTTGTGCCGTCTTGGCCGCAGCCACGATCAGCTCGTGGCCTTCGGGGTTTCCTCGGCTTGGCCGGCTACTACACGCGCTTCATCAAGGATTTTGGCACCATCGCCGGCCCCCTCACCCAGCTACTTAAAAAGGATGCGTTCCTGTGGTCCGACGCCGCGAGCGCCGCGTTCGACGCCCTGAAGCACGCACTCACAGCAGCGCCCGTTCTACATCTCCCAGATTTCACCAAGGACTTTGTGGTGGATTGTGATGCCTCGGGATCGGGATTTGGGGCTGTGCTACATCAGGGCGACGGACCAATTGCTTATTTCAGCCGCCAGTTCGCTCCTCGCCACCTCAAGATCGCAGCATATGAAAGAGAGCTTATTGGCCTGGTGCAAGCGGGTCGCCATTGGCGTCCATACCTTTGGGGCAGGCCGTTTGTGGTACGCACGGATCACTACTCCTTGAAATTTATGTTGGACCAGCGCCTGTCTACTATTCCTCAGCACAATTGGATCAGCAAGCTATTTGGATACGACTTTCGCGTGGAGTACCGCCCCGGCCGCCTGAACACAGCCGCCGACGCTCTATCCAGGCGGGATGGTGAGGAGTCCGTCAGCGCCCTGTCCGCCCCCTCCTTCCAGTTCTACGACGACATCCGCCGTGAAATTGAGGAGACGACCGCCCTCACGGCGGCCGCGCGATGCCATCACCAAGGGGGAACGCGGCGATCCATGGAGCGTCGCGGATGGCCTTATTCGCCACAGCGGCAAGGTCTTCCTCCAGCCGTCATCAGCGCACCTCCAGACCGCCCTACACATGGCGCACACGGCCGGCCATGAGGGGAGTCAGAAGACCCTACAGCGCCTCCGCGCTGATTTCTACGTCGAGCACGACCGCCAGCTTGTCCGTGAGTTCGTCAAGGCCTGCACCACATGTCAACGGAACAAAACAGAGACCTTGCAGCCGGCCGGCCTACTTCAGCCCCTGCCGGTGCCGTCCCGTGTATGGGCGGATATTTCGATGGATTTCGTCGAGGCGTTACCGACGGTGCATGGTAAGAGTGTTATTCTCACTGTGGTGGACGGAGTTCTCTAAGTACGCGCACTTCATTCCGTTGGGCCATCCCTACACGGCGTCCTCCGTCGCGCGCGCGTTCTTCATGGACATCGTCCGTCTCCACGGGTTTCCCGAGTCCATCGTCAGTGACCGTGACCCGGTCTTCACAAGCAACATCTGGCGGGAGCTTTTCAAGTTCGCCGGCGTCAACCTACGGATGAGCACTGCGTTCCACCCGCAGACGGATGGGCAGTCCGAAGCCGTCAACAAGTCGATTGCCATGTACCTACGCTGCATCACTGGAGATCGCCCCCGTGCTTGGCTCGACTGGCTGCCCTGGGCCGAGTATTGTTACAACACGGCGTTCCACTCCGCTCTCCGTACTACGCCGTTCCAGGTCGTCTACGGTCGCTCGCCGCCGCCTCTGCTTCCCTACCAGCCGGGGTCTGCTCAGCTCCAAGTCGTTGATGCCATGCTCACCGACCGCGACACCTTCCTCAACGAGGTGCGCACCAGACCGCTGCAAGCACAGGAGTACGCCCGCCGCTACTACGACGCCGGCCACCGGCCACGCGAGTTCGCGGTTGGGGATTGGGTCTGGCTCCGCATGCTCAACAGGCCAGCCCAGTCCCTAGTGCCGGGAGCTCGCGGCAAGCTTGGACCGCGTTACGCTGGTCCCTTCCAAGTTCTCGAGCGCGTGGGCGAGGTCGCCTACCGCTTGCGCCTTCCGGCTGATGCCCGGATTCATGATGTCTTTCATGTGGGTGTTCTCAAACCGTTCCACGGCGACCCGCCTACAGCGACGCCGCCACCGCCCCCGCTCCAACACGGTCGCCGCTTCCTCCGCGCGAGCGCGTTTTGCGCGCCGCCCTCACGCCGTGGTGTGTGGCACGTCCTCGTCCGGTGGGAGGGCATACCGCCGGCCGAGGCTACGTGGGAACCCGTTGACTCCTTCCGTCTTGCTCATCCGGCTTCCGGCTCGAGGACGAGCCGTTTGCGCGAGGGGGGGAGAGATGTTATGGTAGGCAAGGTGTATCAAAGGAGGAGGAAAAGTGGCGGCTAGGACTGCGGGGCTGCCGTGCCGCCAACGGACTTCTCCGGCAAAAAATTAGATAGTTGATTAGTTAGTTGATTAGATTGGTTTGCATCCGTTAAGGTAGAGATATGGTTGTTTAGGATTTGCTTTGTAAAGCCTATAAAGGCCGAACTGCTAGAGAGAAATAAGCAAGCCGGAGATTTACTTTATCTCTCCCGCCTCCCTGTTCCCTCGAGACGCCGGCGGCGGCACGGCGTCTCGCCGCCCGCGCCGCCGGGATCCCAAGCCCCGGCCACCGTCTCGCATAACTACTTCCTCGGATACGGTCCCAACATGTGCGTTCTTACATCTATAGAAAGAAGAAAGAAGCTGGCGTATGCATTGTTAACTGTTATATATATTTTGTTTTGAAAGTCTCCAAGAGACTTGTGCTGTTTTGTGGAAACATCATCCGTCTCCTATGGAAAGCCAACACTCCTTTTAGAGTATCATTTTATCATTTCGTGAATTTGTTAATTGCGAGGAGTTTGTGTTAAAGTTGTATATTGCAATTTCACAACGGATAATTCTACCTGCAAAATAGCACACTCCCTCCTTTTCTAAAATCTAAATGTAGGGCGTATTTTGTTTTCTTAAAAAGTTGCACCCAAAGATTTGCATTTCACATCTCTGATTATCGGAAATATGAATATCGATTTGTAACAATTGATAGTGTATTAAGATAAATTAATGGTCTAAGCTTACTTCTGAAGTGAGAAGACCTTTGAAATTGTAATATGCCTACATAAAAAAGGAGGCGGTACTAAAGAACTTGCAATAACTTATAGGCTATAGCCAATTTGTAGGGGTCAAACAAAGATGTAATTAAGGAAGAACAACAACATTTAATCCCAAACCAGAAGCTAATTGTTGTATGTAGGTGTAAAGAATAGGGAAATTTGTCTAGAGCACACTCTCAAAGTGCAGTGTTGTGTCGAGCACACTTGCAAAATGGATTTTGTCTGCAGTGCGAGAGTTGATTTTGGTATGCAGCAAACATTTCCAGTTGAGAGGATAGGTTCAATGACAATTCCGCCTTTTGATCCGGAGCCCACATGTCGTCTTCCTCTCCCTCTCTTCCTTCGTTCTTCACTCCGATGGTCCTTCCTCCTCGTGATGTTGTGCAATCGTGCTTGAGGAGCTCGCCCATGAGCAACAACAAGAAGCTCGCACATATGGAGAGCTTTGGCAGTGCAGGCGCGTAGCTCATGGCAGTCAAGACGATGATGAGATCGAGCGGCGCGGCTAGCTGCAGTCGATGGGGTGTGGAGCTCGGGTGGAGCTGTTGGCGTCGGTTGACGGCGACACGAGGCTGTGGAGCTCGGGTGGCACGGATCAGGCAGCCGACGGCAATGTAGAGCTCGTGCAATTCCGCTTGCGGCAGCCGGTGGGGAGTAGGAGGCTCGGGCTGTGTCGCTCATGCCGGCCGATGGTGATGTACAACTCGGGCAATAGAGATGTCCAAACGGGCCGCTCGGACTTTCGGCCCTGGCACGGGCCCGGTATGGCCCGCTCAACTTCGGGCCGGGTTGGGCCTGGCACCATGCTCAACAGTCTGTGTCGTGCCAGCCCACAGGCTGTGCCGACGGCCCAAGCTCGGGCCCGTGGGTCTATTTCATGCCAGGCCAACTTGAAAGGCACGTGGGAGTTCGTTATGCCAGTGCTGCCCTCAGCCCGCCCCCCTGACCGAGCGCCGCGCCGCTGCATTAGGGAGAGGAGGGAGCCGCAAGCTCATCAACGGCTCGCCGTAGATCCACGCCGCTGCCAGCCTGCCAACAACCCATTGTAGATCTGCTCGTCAAGGGGAGGAGGAAGAAGGGGTCGAGCACTAACCAACACTAGATTTGCTAAGGGGCCGGTTGGGAGGAAGAGGAGGAGCAGCAGGCACCGCCATGCCACCATCGCCAACCGTGCTTGCGCAGAGAGGAGCCGTGTCGCCAGTCGGCAGCCGCGCAAAGAGGAAGGAGATGCCAGAGAGAAGTCGGAGAAGGGAACATAGGATGAAGAGGGAGGAGATTGTAAGTGGGTTCAAGGGCAAAATGATCTTTTTATCGCTTTTCTCAACTGAAAATGATTAAAATTTACGATGTGCTAGAGACTAAATTGGTTTTTACGATGTGTCCTACACTAAACCCAGTTTTGGGATTGTGCCATGGACAAATTTCCCTAAAGAGGTGTAAAGAGTTAGATTAATGTTCTAAATAGAGGTGAAGAGTTAGTGAGGTTACCCATGTTGTAGAATTAATGTGGAGCACTCTTGTATGTGCCATGATGCTGTAAGGACATAATTCACCAGAACTGAAATATCTATTACGATGACAATCAAGTTGATTGACATTGTCTTTTTTCCTTTGAATACTCAATTTGGAATGTGAAAATAGATTGATGGATATACACCAACGTTGTAGTTTATTCTTATTTTGATTTAGCATTTAGGGAATGTTTAGTTTTGCCCAAACATTCGCACACCTAAGTTTATTTATGCCACAGTTTGTTAAGCCATTGTTGAGCCATTTCTGTGGCAAGCCAGACTTTCTTAGCTCCTTAGCCCACATGTCATGCAAACACATTTTTTGTACTAATTTACCACACTCATGTGAATTTACTTTGTAAATAGGGAATTACATGATGTAGATGTCTGAGTTGTGTACACAAATGGCTCATGCTTGTAGCAGCAATTAGAAAGTAACTGGAGTAGTTGATGATTTGTTTATTACTTTATCAGATTTTACTTTCATTCAACTTTTATCTCCTGTCTTTTTATTCTTGATGTGTCTTAAGCCCTATTAAATCTTGATGCGCCCTTGACATTGAGCTGTTATTTTCATGAAATCTATTTATATAAATGTGTCATGGTAGATTTTGATAGAAGGCATAAGCCAATGTTATGCGGATCGGATACGAATGGATACTACAGATACAAATACAGATAGTTTTTCGTTCTCGGACAAAATTCTCGGATCGAATACAGATACAGACAGTATATGTTGTGTCGAATAGTGATATTCATCATATTTGGATCATAGAAATTCAACTTTGAATTTCCGGATACTAATGCGGTACGAATTGTTACAAATATTAAATGTCTGGATTCGGATACTCTCTTACCATTTGAGTGTCTGACCCTTTCGGTCAGTCGGTCGGACGGATAATATCCGTACCACTTTCATCCCTAATTATGTGTATTAATTACATTGCGAGTTAGATGTGTTGATATCCAGTTATTTTTGCAGTATTTTACAGAGAAAGAACAAGTCAAGATGCATGAAGAATTTGACAAATATTTGGCTTCAGGCAAATTGGATGATGATATCACTGAATTTGGTCCTTTACAGGTACAAATTTTGCTGAGGGAGATTTAGACACCTGCCATTGCAGTGCTCACAAGTTTGCATTGGACTGAATACAGCTTCAAACTTTGAGCCTTATGCTGGGCATACTAAATTATAACCGGAAGAAAAAGGAACTATATGGTAGTATTTCTTTTGGTATTCCTTGATAGTTGATACACCCTTACACTTGTTGCATCGGTGTCAACCAATCTGTGCACAAGCAAAAATTCAAGGATTTCTACTGCCTGCAATTTCTCACTTGCTTTGGCATCTAGCCCTAACAACACTTATCATTAAGTCCTACTCTGATCCATGCACCTTCCCTGCAAGTGCATGCTTGAAGCTCCAAAGCACTGTTTGTTCCAAAACATAAACACTATAAAAGCATTGCTGAAATTTCCAAGTGCAGTTGTGGAAGTCATACACAAATTCATTGATTGTTTAATGATTCTAGGATGACTTCGCTAAGGAAATATTTGACAAACACATTGTGAAGAGTCAATTTGCTGGGTTGAACCTGGAGCTCATTAAAGATTTTTTGAAGGTGCAACAACTGTTTTCACATTAGCTTTTAGATGTTTTTTCCCTTAAATTATGTCCTCAACCTTTTCAGCTCTTTAACAGGAAAGAGCTCTGATTGTGAAGAGGCAATGTGAAATAGACACTTATTCTGAATGTCTGAGAAGCACCCTAACAAATGAAAAGGTATGCATTGTTAAAATTTCCTATTTCTTTGGATATTCCTCGAAATTGGTCCTTGTTATTTCACTGTGTTCTATAGAAATTCTAACTTGTCATATATATTTCTAATCTATTAGGCAATTAAACATGCTAGTAAACTTATAGTGGTCAAGAGAAAATCGGATGCATTAGGTTGTAGAGGCTAGTGATAGTTTGCGGAAATACGAGGCACACAAAAACTGTTCACTTTTCACCATATGGCTGCTTCTGTTAGATGACTGCGATGTTGCTAACTTATGGCTCACAAGGCGGCCTAAAGTCCTCTAGCTGACTTGGTTAGGGGGCTGAATGGCACCTCCCTAGGTCCTTGGGTTCGACTCCCCACAGGAACAAATTTTAGGCTGGGGTTAAAAATGTGGGAGGGCAGACCCTTAGTGAAGATGTCGGCAAACTGGGAGGTGGTCGGGACAAGGAGAACCCGAACATCGCCAATAGCAACTCGATCACGAACAAAGTGCAGGTCGATCTCCACATGTTTCGTCTGCTGATGCTGAATCGGGTTAGTGGAGAGGTACATGGTGCTGACATTGTCGCAGTAGATGAGCGTGCTCTTGGTGAGGGGGCTGTGGAGCTCACCCAAGAGCTGTTTAGCAACTACACGGTACTCCACCTCGGCACTGGAGCGGGAGACAATCGGCTGCCGCTAGGGACCAGGAGACAAGGTTGCCGCCTAGGAACAGGACATACCTAGAGGTGGAGCAGTGAGTGTCCGGACAGCCAGCCCAATCAGTGTCGGTGTAGAGAACCAGCTCAGTAGAGGAGGAGCGGTGGAGAACCAGGATGAAGTCAAATGTGCCTTGAACGTAGCGGAGGAGGCGCTTCAGCGCAGCAAGGTGTGGCTCCCGCGGGTCATGCATGTGAAGGCAGATATGCTAAACAACATATGTAAGGTCTGGCTGGGTGAAAGTGAGGTACTACAAAGGTAGGTTGTGGGATCCGCCACAGGAGCATCCTGAGCAGCAGACAACTTCGCCTGAGTATCAACAGGAGTAGAACAAGGCTTGCAATCTGTCATCCCAGCCCACTCCAGAATATCAAGGCATACTGTCACTGGTGAAGAAGAAGACCAGACTGGTGGGGCTCAACAGTGACACCCAAGATGTGGTGAAGCTTGCCAAGATCCTTCATAGCAAGCTCCAACTGCAGAGAGGCAATAATGAGCTGAAGCACCGGTGGACTCGAGCATGTCAGGACAACGTCATCAACATAGAGGAGTGAGTAGGCAATCCCATCCGCATGGTGATAGACAAATAAAGAAGTGTCAGACTTGGCCTCGACGAACCCAGTGAGAGCAAGAACATGGCAAACCAAAACTTCCAAGCTTGGGGAGCCTGCTTTAGACCATAGAGAGACTTGTTGAGCCGGCAGACCAGATCCGGACGACTAGAGTCCACAAAGCCTGCATGCTGAGTTGCACGACGCTAGTGAGGATCCGCTAGAGCCTCACAGACCGAAGAAAGAAGGAATCGGAGAGATCCCCGGCTCTCCCTCGGCGGCGGAGAGAGTCGTCGGCCGAAGGACCCAGCCGCCTGCCGAGTCACCATGGGATGAGTGTGTTGAGGATCCTGATGGATGACAGGGTGGTACACAATGGGCTCTACACAAGAGCGGCGTGGTGGAGAGATACATGGCGTTGACATTGTCGCAGTGATGAGCGTGCTCTTGGTGAGGGGGCTGTGGAGCTCATCCAAGAGCTGTTTAAGCCAGGAAGCCTTTGCCATGCCGTTAGCAACAGTGCGGTACTCCACCTCGACACTAGAGCGGGAGACAGCCGGTTGCCGCTTGGACGACTAGGAGACAAGGTTGCCACGCAGGAACACAACATACCCAGAGGTGGAGCGGTGAGTGTCCGGATAGCCAGCCCAATCAGCATCGGTGTAGAGAACCAGCTCAGCAGAGGAGTAATGGTGGAGAACCAGGCCAAAGTCAAATGTGCCTTGAACGTAGCGGAGGAGGCCCTTTAACGCAGCAAGGTGTGACTCCCGCGGGTCAAGCATGTCAAGGCAGATCTGCTGAACAGCATATGTAAGGTCTGGCTGGGTGAAAGTGAGGTACTGCAAAGGTACGCTTGGGATCAGCCACACCCTTTGTATCAATAGGAGTAGAACAAGGCTTGCAATCTGTCATCCCAGCCCACTCCAGAATATCAAGGCATACTGTCGCTGGTGAAGAAGAAGACCAGACTGGTGGGGCTCAACAGTGACACCCAAGAAGTGGTGAAGCTTGCCAAGATCCTTCATAGCAAACTCCTGCTACAGAGAGGCAATAATGCACTAAAGCACCGGTGGACTCGAGTGTGTCAGGACAACGTCATCAACATAGAGGAGTAGGTAGGCAATCCCATCCGCATGGTGATAGATGAATAAAGAAGTGTCAGACTTGGCCTCGACGAACCCCCGTGAGAGCAAGAACATGGCAAACCAAAAGTTCCAAGCTTGGGGAGCCTGCTTTAGACCATAGAGAGACTTATTGAGCCGGCATACCAGATTCGGACGACTGGAGTCCACAAAGCCTGCAGGCTGATTGTAGTACACTGTCTCTGACAAGGTGCCATGGAGGAAAGCATTCTTGACATCCAGCTGGTGAACAGGCCACGAGCGAGAGAGAGAGAGAGAGAGAGAGAGAGAGAGAGAGAGAGAGAGAGAGAAAGAGCAAGTGAGAGAACCGTACACAATGTAGCAGGCTTCACCACTGGACTGATGGTATTATCATAATGAACACCAGGCCGCTGACTGCAACCCCGGAGAACCCAACATGCCTTATAGTGCTCCAGCACAACGCTTATGCGTCCAGATCCACTTGCCAGTCACCATAGTGCGACCAGACGGACGTGGCACGAGTTCCCACATCTGGTTGGCAAGAAGAGTCATGTACTCCTCTTCCATTGTACGACGCTAGTGAGGATCTGCTAGAGCCTCACTGACCGAAGAAGGAATCGGAGAGATCCCCGGCTCGCCCTTGGCGACGGAGAGAGTCGTCGGCCGAAGGACCCAGCCACCTGCTGAGTCACAATGGGATGAGTATGTCGAGGATCCCGATGGATGACAGGCGGGTGGTACACAATGGGCTCTACACAAGAGTGGCGTGGTGGAGGTAGCGGTGGTGGTGGAGGTTGAGACGACTGCAGTGGAGGCGGCGACAGCTCCGGTGAAGGTGGTGATGGAGGTGGAGCTGTCGAGCGGCGCCCGTAGACATAGCACACAGGGGGCACATAGTCCGCGGGCACCTCCGGGGTCGCGAGTGGCGCAAACAGGGGCACGGAGGCCACATGTGGCACAATAGAGGGTGCCTGGGCCGCGTGTGGGTGTGGTAGGAGGCACCGGGGCCGCGCGTGGTGCAGAAGAGGGTGCTGGGGCCGCGCGTGGCGCAGCCATGGGCACCGGGGCAACATGTGGTGTAGCAGAGCGTGCTGGGGCCGCACGTCGCGCGCGAGAGGGTGTAGGGGCCGCGTGTGGCGCATGAGGAGGCATCAGGGCCGCGCGCGGCAAGAGAGAGGGTGTCGGGGTTACGTGTGGCGCGTGAGCGAGCACCGGGGCCAAGTGTGGTGGGGCAAAGGGGCACCGGGACCACGTGTGGTGCCGCAGAGGGCACCGGAGATGGTAGTGCATCGAGGAAACCTACAGGAAAGGGAAAGAGAGACAGAGGTGGCTGAACCACCGGGTCAGGAAACGGAGACGCCAACTCAGGATCTGGAGAAGGTGTAGGGGAGGTTGAGTAGGGGAAATCCGACTCGTCGAACACAACATGTCGGGAGATGAGGACTTGGCAAGAGGTGAGGTCAAAGCAACAGTACCCTTTGTGGTCGGGGGAGTAACCGAGAAACACACAAGTGGAGCGGGGCGCCAACTTGTGAGGAGTAGTGGCAGTGGTGTTAGGGTAACAAGCGCACCTGAAGACACGAAGGTGATTGTAGCTAGGAGGGGTACCGAAGAGAGCGTGGTGAGGAGTCAGAGTAGGGGAAGTAGTGGAAGGAAGACGGTTGAGCAAATAGGTGGCGGTGTGGAGGCTCTCGGCCTAGAAGCGCGGGGGTAGAGAGGTCTGGATCCGAAGGGTGCGCATGATGTTGTTCGTGGTCTGAATCATGCGCTCAGCCTTGCCATTCTGGGGAGAGGTATACAGACAAGACATGCGGAACTGGACACCCCGAGAGAGAAAGAAGGAATGGGAAGTGTTATTGTCGAACTCACGGCCGTTGTCACACTAGACAACCTTAATGGTGAGGCCGAACTGAGTAGACACACGGGCAAAGAAGTGGAAGAGGGTGGGAAATGTGTTAGACTTGGCACGAGGGAAAGTCCAGGTGTAGCCCAAAAGACTAGGGACAAGAGAAGTCCATAGATCAAAGTGAACAAGATCAAAGGCACGTGTCGCATGCGAAGAAGAGAAGAAAGGAAGGCGAACATGGCGACCCAACTAGCATGCATGGCAAAGATGCTTATCAGAAGCCTGTGTGCAAGGAAGATGTGCACTGCGACTAAGTTGAGCCAAAGTGTTGCTGGCGGGGTGACCAAGCCGGCACTGCCAGGTAATGGAAGAGGGAGTGGTGACAAGGGCAGCTGATGGGGAAGAACGCAAAGGTGGTGTAGTGGGGGAAGGAAGGCAAAGGGTGTAAAGGGGTCCAGAGCTATCACATCGGAGGAGCGGACGCCTGGACACAGAATCATTCACGGTAAGGCCAGAGGGATCAAATTCAACAGAACAAGAATTGTTAGTTGTAATTAAACTAATGAATGGAAATAATGTTATGGATCATCTGAGGAGCAACGAGGACATTGGGACAATGAAAGGAACCAGGAGCACCACGGAGGTGACAGGAAGACAAAACCCATCACCAACCATGATCGAAGAGGGATAAGAGGTATGTGGGGGTCGGACAAAAGAAAGGAGGCTAGCATCAGGGGTGGTGTGGTAGAAGGCACCCAAGTCGGCGATCCACTCGGTGTAGACAGGTGGTGTCACCCCATGGTGCTGAATGCCTGTGCTGGAGGCTGAGTGGGAGTAGGTGAGATGCGCCCTGGCCATGGGTCACTGAAGAAGGGCCAGGGCACAGCCGGCCCGGGGGAAGGAGTAAGGACGCCGAAGGGACCAGCGCTGAGAGAGGCACCAGCTAGGGGAGGAGCAGTGGCACACGGAGGGGAGCCCCAGCGGTTGTGGCGCCCAACATAGAAGGGGACACTAGCTGTGGTACGATCATAGCTGGTGGGGCGCGGCCCTAGGCGGTGACATGACAGACCAGTAGGGGCACTCGTAGGGGAAGACGGCCGGGTAGCACAAGTGGTGGCGAGCAAAGAGCATCGGCCCCTGATGGGGATGGCGCGGCACGACGTTGGCGGTCCGGGTGGCCGCGTGGGGGAGTGACGTGCCCCGTCCAGGGGGGCCTGCAGTGCTCGACATGGAGGGCATTGTCGCGGACGCGTGCAGGAGCGCTGAGCAGGCAGGGAAGGAGTCAAGCTCCACACGGAGAGCGGTGTCGGCGACAGGAGTAGGAGCTGGTGACGGCACGAAGAGAACCGTCGGGAGGGGCGCGACCCGCACATGCAGCCTGAGCCGCGGCCAAGGATGTGGCGACGGCATCAACGACGGGCGGGACGCCAACGATGGGTGGCGCGAAGAGGGAGCTCACGTGGGTGAGTAGGGGAGCCTAGGGAGGGCCACCCACACTCCTACAGACACCGGAAGCAGGAACTGCAGCTGCAGAGGGCGGCACTAGAGGGATCCCCGTGCCCGCCCGCAGGACGGCCGCACGCAGGATGGCGGTCGCGGTGGTTCCCCCATCCATCTCGTTCTCCACGAGTCTGCACGCGCAGCCTGAACAGTGGTCGCGTCGGCCAATCTGGGCGCCGTCCGGGGGTGGAAGGGGAGGCAAGAAGGCAGAGGAATCCGCGCTGCCTGCATCTCCCAGACTGGCGCAAGTGAGGGCGAGCGCGGGGTTGGGGTCAAGCGCGCCGAAATCAGCAGCAAGAAGCCCGTCTGTGGCCGCTGCAAATCAAGGCGCGGCGGCCGTGGTGGTTGGCTCGCGCGGCTCCAGGCCAAGGCGCGTGAAATCGGCGGCGCGGAGGGTGGCGCAGAGGCCAGCTCGTGTGATTTCGTGCCGATGCGCGCGGGATCGACAGCGAGGACAACGATCTCGGGCGGTGGGGGCTATGGGCCACTGGTGGTGACGCAGGGGAAGGAGGTCCCTGGTGGCGTGAGCACAACTGCGGACACCAACGGCTAGGACAGAGGATCACCACTGCTGACGGTGGCGGCGGCTCTTGTGGCCGCACAGGCTGCAAAGGAGGCTGCGAGCGCTATTTGGAACATAGGGGTGGCGCCGGCGGCGTAGGAATAGGAGGGAGGGGAGGAGGCGGCGCCAGCGGTTGGTGTCCAGCCATGACTGCAGCGGCGGCGGAAGCTAGGAGAAGAGGAAAGACCAGTCTGATACCATGGGGGAGGAAATGATTCCTCTATTCCTCCAACCCTAGAAGGGTGGGTAATATGATAGGTGTACACATGAGCATAGAAGGGGCTATACACAATGGCCATGGGCCTCATACACATATACACTACAAAAAATCTCTTATCTGTACCACACCAAATTTTAGGGTGGGGTTAAAAAAATCCCCTTGTCTGTCCCAGCCTAAAAGTTGGTCTAAGGCCCAATCCAGGTCGTTGGTTATTTCACACGGGCTATTGTGCCGCTGTGTAAGGGTGGAGTAGAGGTTCAGGGCTCTCGACCTGCGTGAGAAGTTTCTTCTTAGCAAAATGCTCGGGGGGCTTACTCGCGGAAGTCGATTTTTTTGGCTCACAAGGCTGATCAATGAAGTTAAGAACCAACAAAAGAAGTTTATGGGTCCCACCTGTCAACCTCTTCTCTGCCTCTATTTCCTTCCATGTCTTGCTACCTTTTCCGAAATTTCTGCTTGTTCTAGAAGTGCAAGCATGTTCTTCTCCCCACCCACAACTGCTATAGTTTGGTCATACCATGTACACCAGAGGAGCTGTGCAATGATATGTTATGGTAAGGAATTGTAATGCTGCAAACTGTGCTGGTGCTAACAAGCTCCATGACGCAACTCCATCGTGCATTCGTGCTTCCTATTAGTCAATTGTCCTGTGCAGTCTAGAATCTAGATCCAAGATTCTCTTATGTTAGGCTACTCCTAATTGTACTTTCATCCTCATTTAATAGGGTGCCATATAAGCAACTATGATGACAGCAAAGCTTTAAAGAAAAGAGATGATAGGAGTTTTATAGAGTTGAGAGACCATGGACATTGTTGTGACACCTCGCCCACCAAAGCTGCACCGCTTAGCCCTTCTGTAGGGGTGAGTACACGTACACATAGCACCCTGCTTACACTTTCGCTCTCGCTTCGTGTAAAAGGGTTAACCCGAGGGTGGTATGGCTGGTGGACAAAGGCTTATAAGGTGGCTCCACCGTGCTCAACTAGCAATTTGGCACTAAACACGCGCACGAGTGCTCATGGGCCACTCATGGGCCATCCAAATTGGGCTGAGTGTGACAATTGTTTCATCATAACTAAATGTAATGAAAATACTTTGAAACACTGAAAATGAAAGCACTTGGATTGGCCTTACAAAATATATGGAACATATAAAAAAATTAGACCAATCTAGGAGGAACTAGGTGGCTTTTATATTAAAAAATGGGCACATATACATACGCACCCAAAATGTTATATTTGTTCGTAAAATATCTATAAAACATAGAAAAAGTACTCCCTCCATCCCATGAAGAGTGCAATTTTAATTTTTCTAGGACAGATTAGTGGTGGCATGAAAAGACTTCAGTACCCTCATTTGTTGGTCATATGCAGTAAGTTTTGACATGCAAATCAGATCTGACCACTAAATTAGGCAGGTAATTAGATCTATTTTCTAAAATTGCACTTTTTATGGGATAGAGGGAGTATACTTTTATCGGACTATGTTTCTTGACAAATCTACTCATCATCTTTTAAATATCCTAACCAAACACTTAAAAACTACTACGCAGCCAAAGTTTTGAATGATTTGACATCCCAAAACATCACTTGTAATTTGAGATGAGTACAAGTAGAAAATACACAGAAGACATTTTGTCCTGGTTTTGAAACCTGCAGCATGAAACTGAGGATATAGAAGCTCTTGTACAATTTTTGCATTCAATTGTATTAACAAATAGATCATCCAAATATCTTTTTGCACATATAGTTATATCTTGATTTAACTAAAACACAACTATTATTTTATTTAATTGATCGTCTTTGTGCTTTACTTGAGTTGTTTAATTTCTAGAATATAGTTTGTCTTGAAGAATTAATGAAAGATCTCAATCATGAAGGTTTCTTCAATGATTTGGGTATGTCACATCACTAGAAGCATCACTAGATGCCCTGTTTTTTTACTATTTTTGATGTCATTTTTCACTAATTTTCCCACTTGTGTAGGACAATTTCCTAGAACTTATAGAGAGGTTTGAAAAGTTAGTTTTTATGGGACATGATTTTCCTAAATCGCTTGTGGTTCAAGCAATTATGGTATGTTCTGTCATTGGCACTCTTTGTGTCTATTTTTTATCGCAGGTGCTAAACATAATATGACTAATGCAAGGATTATTGGGAAATCTCACAACGGGGTGGCTTAGCTTGGCATGATTCTTTTGAAGAGGTTGGTGATCAGATTTCTTCTCAAAATAAGTCCTATATTTAATTTATATCCACTTTTAAATATAAAATCCTTTTGAAAACTAAACTACCTTTTGTTGACAATGTCCCAGGTTGTTGAATTAGTAGCTTACAGATGGAGAGAAGATCTTGAGCAGGTGGCGGGTGGTTGTGTGCAAAATAACCTCCATCTCCTCGCCCTTGGATGAGTATCTTATGATCTTTATTGAAAGTTTCCAAATTTGCATAGTGTCTACTTTGCACCTGATATGATCCCCATAATTGTAGTACCGAGTATTGTTTTGCTACGATTGATTGTTGTAGGACCATTTGCATAATGATTGTATTTTGTGGGATTTGAATGATTTGGTAACATTTTTTAATGGGATCATATTTTGTTAAAGTATAACCCCTGTTACAACTGAGATCTCAACATAAACGAAACTTACATTGAAGTGGGCCACTAGGTTCCGGAAAATCAATTGCCATGGAACAACACTAGATTTGAACCGAGTTGCAGTTCCAATCAACAAAAGACTCCACAGACGTGGAGGTCACAAGAGGGTGGAGGTCACAAGAGAGGTGCAGTATGCTCAACCACTGTTGGGAGTAAAAGGCGTCAAAAGCACATTGACAAATTTTCTGAAGGTTGAACCAAATGTAATTGTTGACACCTTTTCGGAGCCAACAACACGCGGAGGAGATCCTTGCAACACCTCCCCGCAGGCACTGGTCAGACCGGTGTGGGTGACCGGTCGCCGGAGAATTCGACGGTAGACCAACAAACGCCCGCCCGGGAGGGAACTCGTCGGGGCATGTGCACCTTGGGTTGCTCTATGGTCGGCAGGCCACCTAGAACGTCTTCAAATGCTTTGGAGATGAGAGAAGAGCAGCATGGTAGATTGGAAAAGTAAAGGGAAAGAAAGGTAAAAGTGTAATTGATATGAAACAAAGATAAAAGTGTAATTGATATATTCGATAGTGCTATTCCCTCAATCAGTCATGGCCCTTTATATTTATAGGGTAGGAGGGCCCGGCAAGGAAATTATTTTACAAGCCTAATCTATTAGGACTCCTTGATTTCACTCAGAATCAGGGGGGTACCGGTCAGACGGTGCACTCGACATGCAGATCTTGTATAAATCATATCTCCCTCATCCGGACTCCGATTTGGACGTTCCACATATAAATCTTGATCTACTCGACGAGACCTATCCAATGATGAAGTCCAACTCGTATTTCGTGGACTTTGACCACACTGGTTTGACCACTGGAACCCACAGGTCTGATCGGTCAGACCAGACCTGCCAATTTTGGGTGTGAACATATGCCCCTATTTTCTGGTAAAGCTTGCGTGTCAAGAAACATTCACAAAGATCAAAATTTGACGAAGACGATGATCAACAATGCATCACCCATATGTAAACTCTACATAGATGCTATTGTAACCGAAATGAAAACATAATGAGTACAACATGTATGAAAGTACAATTTCGGCTTATGAACACCATCTCTAATAATTGAAGTCCTACTGTGGCCATGGAGGCTAACTGTAGGTCCTTGGTGCATCACAAATGTAATATTGATAGTTGTAAAAAGAAGACCAAGGATTATAACAAAACCATGAGTTGCAATTGTTTATACCTGAATAAGAATCCATGGCACATGCATCGATGGAACAAATAATGAAGACTAATGTGATGATCGTAGATGCTTCTTTGCTTTTGTTGATGAAGAACTCCTCCTTTGATCTCCTAACCAACTATTTTTCTTTTGCTCGGCTATATATCCTCTGATATTTATGCAAAAATTCAGCAAAGCTTGGCTTCCTTCTCATCACCTGGCTATTTGGTGTGACACTCTGGGATCTACCAAATTTTTTGGCATGACTGGTCAGACTGGTCGGGTCACTGATTAGATCAGTTCCTTCAGAATCAGTCACTTTGAGGTCATCTTGCCCCCCAGGGAAACATGATTTTTACTCAACTATATTTTTGAGAGATGTTTATCATTGGGGGCAATTTGATCAGAAGAACTAGCCGATGATTCTTTAATATTCGGCTTTTCTATGTCTAGTGTCAAATCTGAATTTTTGTTTAATCTACCATCCTTGTTTAACATAGTAGACTTGTTTGATCACCTTGCACTTATTTTTCTGTGCTGGCCAATTCTTTTGATCAAAATGGTCATTACGCATAAGTGATGGCTCATAAATTATCGGCTCTCTATAAGTATTACAACTAGAACGGAAGTAACTAGGAGCAGACAACATATATGAATTATAATACCATGGAGGATAATAATAATGAATATTAAAGTAAGGTCCCATGGCATAGACATTGGTGATCCATGTGAAAGAAACGACATTGACTTGTGACAACTACTCCATTGTTGATTTTGGTTATGGAACTTCTCTCTAGGAGAAGATTTTGGACGTTTAGACCGACTAGCATGATTAACAATCGACTTTAAGATGTAGTCGGAAGTTTTTTTGGGACTTCGACTTTTCTCTTTGATGCTTATGATGGCCTTTGGATTCAACGGTTTTCCAAACACCAATTTTAGGTTTTTAGGCTTAACCATCTTTGGTTTAATTTTATTTTGCAAAAGCCTGGGAGAGGCGGTTAGACCAGGTTACTCCTCAGTTAGACCAGCCTCAGTGCAACTAGCAGCCCCCCCGAGTGTTGAAGTACTAGATGTAGCATCTATGCTCTTGCTAGAGGATTTTGGCCAACAATTTCGGCTAGAGACGACGGACTTGCTTCTGGACCGACTCTCGATAGCGGTCTTACATCACAATTAGGCAAAACTTTGCAAGGATTAGACATAACAATAGCCGGCTCTTCGTAAACCAACTCTATATTAAAATGGAATCATATGTACACCATTTTTCTTATTAAGTAAGTCATAAACAAATGCAAGTAAAGCACTTATAAGATTAGCAAAGGACTTACGATGCCTTGGTAGTCATACATCCTCAGCTCATCATGACAGCTATATTCATCATGATGACACCTCGTTCTACTACTTGTTAACAGTGAGGAAGTATTTCTTCATGGATGCCCTTGCGTAGATCTTCAGGTAATCCTTCAAGTGCCATCAAATTGATGGAGCTTGATAGATCGTCCATGATAGCCAGATATCTTGTTCCCCAGTAGAGTCACCAATTTGTTGACACCTTTTTAAAGCCAATAGTGCGCGGAGGAGCTCTTTGCAACACCTCCCTGCAGACACTGGTCAGACCAGTGCGGATGATCAATCAGACCAGTCGCTGGAGAATCCGGCGGTAGACCAACGAACGCCCGCCCGGGAGGGATCTCGTCGTGGCAAGTGCACCTTGGGTTGCTCTAGGGTCGGCAGACCACCTAGAACGTCCTCAAATGCCATGGAGACGAGAGAAAAACATCTTGGTGGATTGGAGAAGTAAAGGGAAAGAAAGATACAAGATAAAAGTGTAATTGATAGATCTGATTGTGTTATTCCCTCGATTGACTGTGGCCCTTTATATTCATAGGGTGGAGAGGTCTTTCCCCATAAGAAAATTCTTTTACAAGCCTAATCTATCAGGACTCCTTGATTTGACTTGGAATCGGGGGCATCGGTCAGAACGGTGCACTTGACGTGCACATCTTGTATAAATCATATCTCCCGCATTCGGACTCCGATTTGGACATTCTACATATGAACCTCAATCTACCCCACGAGATCTATCTAATGGTAAAGTCCAAATTGTATTTCGTGGACTTTGACCACACCATTCTGATTGGTGGGATCCCCATAGGTATGACCGGTTAGACCAGACCTGCCAATTTCGCTGCCGTCGATATTAACACCTGCGATCAGAAAGACGATTCTTCACATGGGGAAAACTGATCCAATCTCTCCTCATAGAAGATTAGGTCAATATACCTTTGAACCCTCAATGAAGAGCACCATATCTCCGAAGAAACCGACACATTCTTTGGAGGAGATCCAATAGCCCATGGAAAGCCAAATAAAAACATCAAAGAGATGATCCAAAATATAACCTGATTATTCTAAAGAAAAGAAAAATTGACAAAAAATCGTATGAAATAGTAGATTAACTAGAGGATCTACTAAAGGATGGACCCCTGCTAGCCCTACCACTGGCTACAAGGCGGGAGGCAAGGAGGAACGGAGGCCAGAGCTTCCTGTGACGACGGTGGCAGGCGCTCACGCGGATGCGTGTTCCACTAGAGTGGAGCTGACGCGGGGGATCGATTGTTCACAAAACAAGCAAAATGCAAGGACCTTCGGTAAGGGACTTTATCAATTGCACTAAATACGAGTACCTTACCAGTTGCAACGATCTAGAACACACCTTTCATCTTAGGTTAAGTTTAACATCGGCATTTGATGGTAATTTATGGTGGGAAGGGGATTTTATACGATGGAAGATAGGGAGGCTCCTATATATCTTGCGGAAGCTAGATAAGAGTTCAAACTTCTAGCCCATCAAAACCTATTAATTTTACAGTAATGCTATGACTAGGATATCTGGACGGTGGAGGAAAAATCAGACGCCCTCCCCCGCTGCAACTTTGACTTCCATCACCCTCTCCCCACGTGAATGCCCCCCACATGGTGTCGCTCGATCTGGGTGCGCAGTGGTCGCTGCGGGCCGCGCCTGCCGCCAGAGCCAGGCCACCCCTCCCTCCCCTCGAACTGCTGCACCATGCCTCTCCACGCCTCGCCTCGCCGACAGTCCTCGCGCTGGGATGGGGCCAGCAAGCTCCGCCCCGGCGCCGCTCGATCCGAGCGCACATGAGTCGTTGCGGGCCGCGCCTGCGAGCTTCACAGCCGGAGTCGGGCCACCCATCCGTCCCCAGAGCTGCTGCGTTGTGCCCCACCGTGCCTCGCCTTGCCGCCGACCATCTTCCTCACGCTGGGACAAGGTGGGCGAGCTCTGCCACTGGCGCCTCTCGATCCAGGTGCACAGGGGCCGTCGCGGCCGCACTTGCGAGCTCCGCTACCGAAGCCGCGACCGACCACGTTGGTGAGCTCGACGCCGGTGGCTGGGAGAGAAGACATCGTGGGGGAGGGGGTGCATTGTGTTTCGACCATGGGAATGTCTCAAAATTAGATTTGTATATTTTTGATGTTGCAAACATTAATTTTTGATGTTGCGGATGTTGAGTTTGGATGTTACAGACATGTGATATTGGGTGTTGTGTCGAGGGGAGAAGGGACCCTAATGTTGGATGTTTCAAAAACATTAATTTTCAATATTGCGAATGTTGAGTTTCGATGTTGCAGACATGTGATGTTAGATGTTGTGTCGAGGAGGAGGAGAGAGGAGGTCTCTTGATGTTGGATGTTGCACGCAACACGGGTCGAAACATGGGTCACTTGGGTGTTGTGTCGGGGGAGGACGGAGGAGAGCCCTTGATGTTGGATGTTGCACGCAACATGGCTTGCTGGACTTTCGATTTGATGACTGATTTGCTTCCAATCCGACAGCCGCGGAGGTGTCCGATGCTAGCGCCTGGAACGGACGTCCGGACGCGGCGTTAGCAGTTCCGTTTAAATTTATCTTCTTCTTCTCTCAAAACTCCCACTGGTCATTTAATAATAAGAAAATGCTACAATAGTTTTTCAAAAATGTTACAACATTTTTCATAAAATGTTGAACAATATTTTTCTAAAAGACATGCACCAACATTTCTTTAGATAAATGAGATGGATTCAACATGTTTTAATAATAATTGCACTCACATTTTTATGACAAAGTTGGTTAACATTTTCTTTTTGAAAAAAATTAACATTTTCCCCTCCGGCGGCCACCGGTGGTGGTGGCGCGCCGACCAGCTGTGGCGACACTAGCATTAGACGCGCGGAGGGGCATGTCGGCCGCAACATCGTGGGAGGGATCTCCACATGAAGATTAGGAGGAGCAGCCCACGGAGGCGGCGACAATGCAGCATGTCGTTCGACAGACCTGGAGCGCGTTGGGGCAGCTCACGATTGTGCGTTCGACAGACCTGGAGCGCATTGGGGCAGCACACAACTTTGTGATGACGCTCGGGTGCTCGTGGTAGCGCAACAGGACGCACGCGGCGACCACGATGGCATATGACCTGTGACGGATCTGCTAGGATGGCGGGGAGGCCTCCGACGGACCAACCGGGACAGCGGGTAGACCTCCGGCGCACCGACGAGGCGGCGAGGAGGTCGGCACTTGGGAGTGGGAAGAGGTAAGGTGGCGTGTGTTAGGGTTTGAGAGTATCAACAGTGTAAATTAATTTGCACGAATCTCATGCATTGGAAGATGAAGAGGAAAGAATCATGCAGAAGATGTATAGGATTTCCTGAAAGATAGACGTTGAAGCTTCCCACACACTCCAGCCTATTATAGCACAACTTTCAACCCACTCCAGCCCATTATCGCACACTGCAGCACAATCCAACATAGTAAAATCCCACCTAACACAATTAATATTTTCGGAGAAGTTGGATTCAACAATTCACATATCTTGGAATGTTGGACCAACATTTGTTCAAAAATATTAAACCACATTTATTCGGAAAAACTAAGCCAAATATTTATTTTGAAAAAGTTGAATCTAATCGTACAATTTTCTTCCTCAACTCTATTGATCGACGGCTGCGGCGTGTCGGAGGCCAGCATGGGAGGTGCCGACAATGGTGGGACTACACAATACTCCCTCCGTATTGTTTTATTTGTCGCCCTGGTTCACAGTGCAAGCATTCAAAATTCGTATTGTTTTATTTGTCACCGTGGTTCACAGTGGAAGCATTCAAAATACTTGACGCTGGTAGTTCAGAGGAAGAGTGTATTATCAATTTTACCCCTAGCTTATGTCTAGACTGCTCCAAAGTCTTCATCAGCCAACATCAAAGACAAGGGGTCAAGGTGTAGGATCAGTCACATAGAAGGGGGTTGAATATGGGACTACTTTTTCAAGCTCTAAGAAAAACAAGAAACCTTAGCCTATTAACTAGTGTTGCCCATTCTAAAACAGTTCTTTCCTACTACTAGAGCACACTAACAAAAGTTTCCTTAGCAAATATCACACTAGGAGGTAAGAAACAACATAGGCAAGAAATGAAGCACACAAGCGAAAGACAAGAGCAAAGACAAGGAAACTTAAGTGCGGAAATTAAGTGCTGAAATTAAGTGCTAGAAAATAAATGAGAGGCACAAGAGACAATCGAATTTTTCCCGTGGTATCGAGAAGTTGACGCTTCCCCCAAGTCCACGTTGGAGCACTCACTTAGAGTATTGCTCCCCCTTGAGTCACCAAGACACAAGTGCTCACTAAGAGTACCCGTTCTCCATCTCCGGAATGGTGGGTCTTGAACCGTGTACACCAAGCTTGTCTTGAGGCTCCCACAATCTCCAAGAGCTCACCAAGAACCCCCAAGTCACCTAGACCGTCTAGGAGCCGTCAAAATCCAAGAGTAACAAGCCCGCAGACCTTCACTTGACCTGAGAACTCAGCTAAGCCATGTATGCACCTTGAACACTCTTGATCACTAAGAAGAACACCTCAATGAAGAGGAAGAGAATCCCAAATGGCAAGAATACACTCTCCTTCTCTCCCTGGCTGCAATGGATCTTCAGAATGGCAAAAGGCAGCTCAAGAGAGGTAGGGGGTCATATTTATAGGCCTAGCAAGGGAGGCTATCCGTTAGAAAAGGTGTCCTGAAAAAGTAGTACCGTCGGATGAACCGATGGTCTCCCCCTGCAAAGCGTCGGATCATCCGGTCACTCATAGACCCCAATATAGCCGTTGAACCAATAAACCCAGACAATGCACCGATGTTATACACCGATGCCCCGTCGGATCATCTGATGCTGAAGACTTCACACTCAGGGCGGTACTGTATGATTTGAATTAAACCGTCAGATGAACCGCTGAGTATACCTATCCAAGCGTCGGTTCATTCGGTGCTAAAGCAGTTGACTTGGCGGGTCTCTGTGTGATTTAAATGCAACCGTCGGATGAACCGATGGTCAAGGCGTCGGATCATCTGATGCTTAAGCTCTTAGCCTTGACCCATACTGTAGCCAAACCCTAAGGCGTCGGATGAACCGATGCTTGTACCGTCGGTTCATCCGATGGTCTGTTTTGAATACTTTGGCCACAGAAATCATCCGACGCATCTAGAAAACAAGGCATCGGATCATCCGACGCTATGAACTTCATTTTAACTCATCCAATTCAGTGCCTTTGAGTTTTCCGTCAATTCTTTTGCTTCAACCTTGCTTTCATGAACTCTCTGAGCTAGTTGACAACCAAGGAACTTGAGTGTGCATATTTTTATGGCTTTTGAGTGCATGGTCAAGCTACTGTACGAACCCCTCTTAATAGTACGGTCGAACACTACAAACTAGCAATCCAAGTGTCCTTCATCTCCTTATGACGCTTAGAACTAACAAAGTCCTTAGCCTTGTAGTATTCATCCATTTTGAGTCCTTGAATTCAAATTTGAGGGGTCTTATTCCATTCAATACTTGCTACAATAACCCAATATGAAATCCGCTACAAAACAACGGTTAGTGTCGGTGCGGAATATGGTCCCGACACTAACCGGTAGATAGCGCCGAGGTCTATCCCTCAATGGTCGATGCTAAGTAACAAGTGACACGAGAGGTTTTATCCTGGTTCCCGCCGAGGGGGCCGTACGTCCGACGGGGGCGTGCTCGGGGCACTATATTACTTAGCACCGGGGTGCTTGTAGTGGGGCAAATACAAGCAAGGCGGGAGAGGAAGCGTGGCTTCCAAGTCCCTGGAGGAGTGGCTGAAGATGTTGTGGGAGAATGAGAATGAGTACGTGGTGTCTCTGTTCGTCTGTCTCCCCCGCGGCTGGGGGTTCGCCTCCCCTTTTATAGATCAAGGGGGCGGCGGGTTACATGCGCGCCGCGCTACCTAGCTATGTGGAGAAGTGCGACGTGCTACGGTGTAGAGTGGGCGGCCGTCGGGCGATCCCCCGCCGCGATCCGGTCATCATGGCTCGACTTGTACCCGAACGAGTGGCGGTTCGAGGGTAGGAGAGCAACGGATGGCGGTGATGTCCTGCGATAGGCTCGGGGGCGGTGCCGGCGCAAGCTTGTACGGAGCACGGGGGCGGGCGAACGGCGTTCCTTCCCCAACGCGCCTCACGGGGCCGGGAGTCGTTGCTACGGGGTCCGGCGTGCGCCCGCACGCGCGGGTACGGCGGCCACGCCGTTACGGTGGCCGGGATGGCGATCCACCGGCCTAGCGCCTCCACCTAATCCGTAGGGTCACGGGAAAGTGAAATCGAGGGTGCGCCCGGCCCCCCTTCGAGGGTCGGGCGCGTTAGCCGTCTTGCAAGTGGGCGCGCGGTGTCACGGGACCGACACCGGTCGTACCGCACGGTCCCCCTCCACGGTGGTGGGGATGGGCTCCTCCCCGGGGAGTTGGTGCGGCGGCACGGGGCGCGAGCCCCGGCGCATGATGGCGCCGTCTGCGGCGTCGGGCGTTAAATGCCCGTGTACGGGGCCGGCGCACGCGTGAGGGGCACCCTCGAGCGTGGCGGACCCCGGCCGAGGGCGGGGGTACCCTCGAGCGAGGCGGAGCTCGCTCGAGGGAAACGCCGCCCCTCGAGCGGGGGGTGCCCGCCCGAAGGGAGTGCGCCGCTTCGAGCGGGGCGAAGCCTCTGTTCGAGGGGATCCTTTCATGGGCCGCCTCGATGGGCCGTCGGAGCCCCCGTGGGGGTGTCTCGCATGGTTAGGTGCCCGCATGGTTAGGCTTGACGTTTTCGGGTTTCGTTGCGGGTTTTAAGTGAGGTTTTCCCCATTGTTTAAGGGGACCCCTAGGGCTGTCCCCGACGGTAGCCCCCGAGCATCCGTGGGTTTGCCGTTGAGGCCCCCGCGGATGCCGGAACCTACTGATAGGACGTTCTTCCCTCCTTGTTTGCGAACGCTTTCCGTGGGGCCGCGTCAGCGGACCCGCGGGTCTAGCCCCCCGAAGCCTCCGGGCAGAGTGTGGGTTCTCCTGGAGGGGTTAACCGCGAGAATTTTGGTCAGAGAGGCGTGGCACATATGCCAACCGGCATCGGCGGTATTTCAGCCGACTTCGGGGGTGCACGCACCGCTGGCACTGTCTCCGGTGGGTGCAATTTCAAGGAGGTGTAGCCGTGCGCCAAGCCCCCAAGCCTTGGCCCGTTCGAGGCGATCGGGTAGAGCTTGGCGACTTGTTTTTAACGCGCCCTCGCCGTCCCTCCGCGGGACGGAGGGTGAGGTTTCCGCAACCCCCATCGAGCGGGTCGCGGATTGTGGATTCCTCGTCGATCTGCTAGCGGGTGGTTCAAGTGGACGTCCATGCCCCGTTCGATAAGGGTAGGCCGCGCGGTCGGAGACACGTCCATGGAAGCACTTGCGTGGGTTTGCTAGGTGGGGCTCGGTCCCGTTCGATAGGAACCGAGGGCGCGGAAGCTCTCCCTCGGTGGGATCCCCCAGCTAGCTGCCCTTGCTGGCTCTCGAACACGACATGTGGGGCACCCCGAGCCGACGGGCTCGAGGAACGGCTCGAATGCGCGTGCCCTCGTCGTCCCTAACTCTGCGATCTGTGGCGCCTGTTCGAACCCGTCGAGGGTCAGGCTTCGAACCTCTGATCAGTAGGGCCGTGCGGGGTGGCGCCTGGGCGGCCCCGTCTTTTCACGTTTGCGGCCATCGAGGGGTCTGGGCGAGCCAGCCCTCGAGGTGCTGGTTGGTAGCACAGCGTATGTGCCCTTCCTTGGAGAGTCGATATTGTCTCGAGCCAAGGGCTCGCGCCGCTCGAGGGTCTTACGTGGCATGGGTACCCGTGGTGCCTGCTCTACATCGAGCAGGTCCCGGGCGACCTTCTCACGTCAGTATCCCTTCGAGGGCTGACATCGTTTTGAGCCGAGGGGCCCGCGCCGCTCGAGGGTCTTACGTGGCATCGGTACCCGCGGTGCTCGCTCTAGATCGAGCAGGTCCCGGGCGACCTTCTCACGTCGATATCCCATCGAGGGTTGGATTCGCTTTGAGCCGAGGGCTCGCCCCGCTCGAGGGTCTTACGTGGCATGGGTACCCGCGGTGCCTGCTCTACATCGAGCGAGGTCCCGGCGACCTTCTCACGTCGATATCCCATCGAGGGTTGGATTCGCTTTGAGCCGAGGGCTCGCCCCGCTCGAGGGTCTTACGTGGCATGGGTACCCGCGGTGCCTGCTCTACATCGAGCAGGTCCCGGGCGACCTTCTCACGTCGATATCCCATCGAGGGTTGGATTCGCTTTGAGCCGAGGGCTCGCCCCGCTCGAGGGTCTTACGTGGCATGGGTACCCGCGGTGCCTGCTCTACATCGAGCAGGTCCCGGGCGACCTTCTCACGTCGATATCCCATCGAGGGTTGCCCTGGTCTTGAGCCAGGAGTTCGCCCCGCTCGAGGGTCTTACATGGCATGGGTACCCACGGTGCCTGCTCTACATCGAGCAGGTCCCGGGCGACCTTCTCACGTCGATATCCCATCGAGGGTTGGATTCGCTTTGAGCCGAGGGCTCGCCCCGCTCGAGGGTCTTACGTGGCATGGGTACCCGCGGTGCCTGCTCTACATCGAGCAGGTCCCGGGCGACCTTCTCACGTCGATATCCCATCGAGGGTTGCCCTGGTCTTGAGCCAGGAGTTCGCCCTGCTCGAGGGTTCTCCTTGCTTGGTAAGGGACCCAGTTATTTTAAATGCCTTGCGATCGTGGCCGCGGTTTTGCAGCGCGGGCGCGCCTTTTTAGGCGGCGTGGCGCGCGCGCGCGCGCGTAGTGGGCGGCGTGGCGGGCGGATGTGGACCGCTTCGCCTCGGTCGGCGCGGGTCTTTGCCGTAATGATGGCCCGCCCGCGCGGACGTGGCTGCTGCAGTCGTGGTGGGGCCCGCCCGTCGACGCGAAGGAGAGATTCCCTGCAGTTAATGCTAGCGGGGCGTCTGCTCCGGAGAGCTCGCCCCGTCGGCTTATAAATCTGAGGGGTGGAGGAGGCGGCGGTTTTTTACCTTGACGCCTCACCATTTTCAGTCCCCCGCCCCTTCGTCTTCGCTTAGCTCTTGCCACCCCGCGGTATCGCCGTTAGAGCCTTTCTCCCGTTCCTTGTTCTCCGTCCTCGCATTCCTTCGTCCTTCCTCATGGCGCCGCCTCAGCTTCCCCTTAGGATCCTGGAGCCGTATGCCTGGGAGAGGTCGACGGTGACGCGGCTTGCCCTTGGTGAGCTGGTCGCCGCCGGCCAGCTGGCGGCCAACGAAGACGGACGTCCGGCGGAGTGGATCGTGCCGCCGGCTGCGGACCGCGAGCCCAACCCGCCGGAGGGCTACGTGGTGAGCTTCATCCGTTACCACGAGCGGGGCTTCACCGCGCCGGCGAGCACCTTCATGCGGGCAATGTGCCACCACTACGGAGTGGAGCTGCACAACTTCGCCCCCAACGCGATCTCGCAGGCGGCCACATTCGTGGGCGTCTGCGAAGGGTACCTGGGGGTCCCAGTCAATTGGGAGCTCTGGGTACACCTTTTCCGCGCGGAGCTCATCACGCAGCCCACGTCGGAGCCGAGGACCCGCCGCGCGATGCGCGCCGGCGGGATGTCGCTTGCCCTGCGGGGGCAATTCAAGGACGTCTACATCCCCTGCACCATGACGACGAACAACGCCGGCTGGGAGCGGGGATGGTTCTACTTGCGTAACGCCGAGCCCGGCCTCCCCCCCTACACCGGCCGGGTGTTCAAGGAGAGGCCCGACTCCCCGGGGCTAGTGGGGTGCCCACGGCCCCGCATCGGAGGCGGCGGGGAGTCGGTCCTGGCCGCGCTGCAGCGCCTGGCGAAGATGGGGCTAAACGCGATGGGCGTTCTCGCCTTCCTTCATCACCGGCGGATCGTGCCATTGATGGAGAGGCCGCTCTCGCATCTTCGAGATGACGAGGCGGCCAACCCCGTCGACCTGGCGAGGTCGCGGATGCTCCCGACGCCCCTCGAGCGGCCGTACGCGCTCACTCGGGCGCGGAGCACCGTCGACACCCGGGTGCCGCCGCCGCGGGTCGGACCCCGTGGGACATCGAGATGCTCCCCACCGGCCCGTTGGTGAGTGAGGTTCTTGATTTCGTTTTGGTTCTTAGCGTTGCCTTTGCCTCCCCGACGCGCCCTTGTTGCTTCCGTGTACACCGGTGACTTTCACCATCGCCAAGTCCGTCCCGCCTACCCCCGACTCCCCGCGCGCCGGGCCGGGCGGCGCGCGGCCGGCCGGCGGGGAGCGGGCGGCGCGCAAGAGGGAGCACGCGAGGCGACGTCAAGCGCGCCGCGGCCGGCGGGCCGCGGAGTACCGTCGCGCGAGGAGCCGGGGGGCTCTCCTCCCCGGGGGACCGAGGAGTTCTCGTCCTCGGAGGAGGACGAAGAGGAAGAGGCCGAGGGGGGAGGGCCCCCTCGACGGGTGGCGGCTCGCGCCTCCGTCGCCGGAGCCGGCGCCGGCGGCGAGGGCGGCATCGCCCGGGGCGGGCGCAACGACACCCGCCGCCGGCCATCGACATCGAGGGCGGCGCGCGCGCGCGGAGGCGCCAACGCGCTCGTCGGGGGGCGCGCACGGCGAACGCGCCGGGCGCGCGCATCGAGCGTGCCCGCGCGCGGGGGAAGCGCGTCCACGCGCGCGGCGACGTCGTCGGGGAGTGCGGCGGCGGGCGCATCCGCGCGCGGGCGAGCGTACCGCGCGCGTGGCGGCGCGCGTCGGGGAGACGCGGCGGCGAGCGCGCCGGCCGCGCCGGCCTCATCCGCTGAGGCTTCGAGGAAGAGGAAGCGTGCCTTTTCCTCTTCTAGGTAAGGGGCTCGATGCTTCGCTCGGTTTGACTAGTTGATGATTAGGTGTTCTAACCTTCCGCTCGCGCCTGCGCAGGGTGGTGCCCACCGTGCCTCCTCTCGCACCTGCCATGGTGCTGAGAACGGACGCGTCCATCCCTACCCGGCGACGCTCGTCGAGGGCGCCGCGGGCGGGGACAAGCACGGCGGCGGCGGGCGAGAGCTCGCAAGGTGCGGCCGGGGCCCCGAGGCCCTCGGCCGACGCATCGGCCCGGCCGCGGCGCGGCGGCCGGCGGTCGGCCGAGGAGCGGCCGGCGCCGGCGGTCGCGGGGGTGCGAGCCGCGGCGGCGGCGGTGGTGGAGGCACGGCCCGCGGGGGCTCGTTGCCGTGGAGGAGGCGGAGCGGGAGCAACCCGCGGCGCCCGTGGGCGCAGGCGTGGCCGAGGTGGTGGCCGCGGCGCCGTGCCGGGGCGCCCGCGGCCGCGGAGACGCGAGCGGAGGCGCCGGTGGAGGCGGCACGAGCGGCGGTGCCCGCCGGCGTTCTGCAGGCAGAGGTGGTGGAGGTCTCGGATGACTCTCCGCCGCCTGGATGGGATCAGTGGGCCAGCCGGCCCACGAATTCCCCCGAGCCCCAGAGGGGGCCCTCGTGAGGCGGCACGAGGGTCACCTGGTGGTGGGGGGTCGAGGACACGGCGCCGAGGCCTCGTCCTCCCACGCCGGCCGCCCCCGCCCGGGTGGAGGGGGCCATTGATGATCCCCCGGCGTTTGCCGACGCCCGGGGGGGAGCGGGGAGCTCGGGGCGAGCTCGGAGCCATGGCGCTACGCTCAACCGCGCGCTGAACGAGGCGCTGCAGGTCCACGGCGGCCCCGCATGGCGCGTCTTTCAGGTAGGGTGTTGTTGCTTGCTTTCCCCTTCTTCTCGTCTTTGTGTGCCGTTCTCGTGCCGTAGTGCTTACGGGTCTCGGTGTGTGGATTCCAGGAGCTGGAGCGCCGCGCGCACGACAAGTACGACGCGTTCGACCGGGTGAACGCCGAGGTCCACCGGCTCCGGGGAGCAAGGCCGCGCTTTCGACGCGCTTGCCGACGCCCTTGGGACGCCGGACGCTTGGCCGGGCGTACGGGCCCCGGCTCGGCCCGACGAGCTCCCCGAGAGCTCGAGGCGAGACACGGCGCGTCGCTCGAGCCTCGAGCGGGTTCGCGCGCCCTCATCGATCGTGATGAGGCGCCGTGGAATGCGCACTCGGACTTGGAGAAGACACGGACGCCGGCCGCCAACCGGGAGGCGGAGGTGGCCACCGCTCGCGCCGAAACCCGGGAGCTCCGCGTGTCGCTTGAGGGGGCGCGGCGCAACGGCCGCCGGCCGAGGACCGGCGCGCGCGCGGCCGGGAGCAGCGCGCCAAGGAGGCCGACGACCCGAAGGCCGCCCTCGACGCCAAGGCCGCGGCCCTCGTCGTCGCCGAGGGGCGGCTCCCGCAAGAGAGCACCGCCCGCCAAGGGGCCGAGGAGCGGCTTCGGGGAGGGGCGCAGCCGCCCTCGTCGACGCCCGTGCGCCGCCGGAGCGAGAGCGCGCCGCCCACGAGGTGACGCGGAAGTCGCCGGGAGGAGCGGGAACACCGCGTTCTCCAAGGTCGAGGACGAGGCGCTCATGCTCGGCATCGGCAACGCCAACCGGAGAGCCGGCCCTCCGCGAGCAAGGCGAAACCCTCCGGCGCCTCGAGCCGCTCTGGCCGAGGCCGTGCGCGGGACTTCGAGATGGAGAGGAAGCAAGTCGAAGGTGAGCCACCGTTTGACTCCGGCTCGTTGGTTTTTCGTTTGGGAACTCGCATTCCCTTTTTCTCGATTTCTTTCTTGCCTTGGCGTTTCCTGTGCTTGCGCACCGCTCCGGGGCATGCGACCGAGCGGGCCGAGGCGCCGCAGCTTCCTACAATTCCTCCGAGCGGGAGTTGCGGGAGCCGCGCGATGCGGCCTTCGAGACCCGCCGCTCCGTCGAGGAGGGCGAGGCCCGGGCCGGCAGCTTCCCCTCGGCCGGCCGTCCGCGTGCCCTTGGTGGCCATGTCACCGAGCGGATGCGCCGGACGCCGCAGCCCGGGTGTCCAGAAGGCCCTCGGAGTGGTGCGATCCCACTACGAGGTTAACTTCGAGGCGCCGGCGAGGGGTACATCGTTCCCGAGGGCGTCGAGGACGAGGTGGCCATGGAGCGTGTGGATGCGCTCGCTGCCGATGCCGCCGGGTCGCTCGCCGAGGCCTTCGAGGAGTTCCTCTTCCCGGACGCCGCTGACGCTGCTGCTCCTCCCGCCTGAAAGCAGTTGGGCGCTAGGCCCGTTTTTTGTTTATGTGTATCAGTATTCTGGCCTCGTGGCCTTTTGTAAATGAACAAGTCGTTTTATGAACATGAGCATCTGCTGTAAATGAAGTCGTTTGTTTATCACGCTTTTTGTTTCTCCTTCTTCCTGAGTAGATTCTAGTTAGGGAAGTTCGATTTTCGCAGGGGGCCTGCTGGGTTGGAGGCGAGAGAGAAGGGCCATGTCCACGCGGCGTAGGCTATCTCTGGCTCGCACGCTCCTTCCGCCGTGCCGCCTGCGCCCTGTTCGAATCGTGGCTCGAGGTTGAAGTAGGAAACAAACTTAGCGCATGTTGTTTTGTTTTTTGCGCGAAAAAAAATGGGACCATTTTGGGGGGGATGCCCCCCGCAAGAGGCCCCCGAGGGTAACTTGGGTTTCGGGGGAAAGCCGAGTTATCCTTTTCATTAGACTTGACGTATTTACATAGTCGTTGACAACTCGGGGCGTTGGCGATGTGATTTTTACAACAAAAATACTTGGAAAATCCTAGCTAAGGGTAGAAGCGACGTAGCCGTTGGATGTTCCAAGCGTTGGTGAGCTCTTCGCCGTCCTCGTTGGCCAACTTGTATGTGCCCGGCTCGAGTACCTTCACCACGACGTAGGGTCCCTCCCATGGGGGCGATAGCTTGTGGCGCCCTCGGTTATCTTGGCGCGGCCTTAGGACCGCATCCCCCTCGCCGAAATCCCGTTGACGTATCTTGCGTGCTTGGTAGCGTCTTAGGGACCGTTGATACCTCGCGGAATGCATTAAGGCTACGAGGCGTGCCTCGTCCAAGTCCGGTCCACGAGTCCTCGCGCGGCTCACCGGTTAGCATCCTCGTCGTAGCCTCGAACCTTGGGCGACCCGTATTCTAAATCCGTGGGGAGGACGGCCTCCGCGCCGTGGACTAGAAAAAATGGGGTGAACCCGGTGGCTCGCTGGGGTGGTCCTTAGGCTCCACACGACCGCCGGTAGTTCTTGGAGCCATTTTCGCCCGCATTTGTTGAGTCGGTCGAAAATTCGGGTTTTAGGCCTTGTAGGATCATGCCATTGGCACGTTCCACTTGGCCGTTGGTCTGTGGGTGCGCCACGGCTGCCCGATCCACACGGATGTGGAACTTGTCGCGGAACTCCAAGAACTTCCGGCCCGTAAACTGGGACCCATTGTCTGTGATGATGGAGTTCGGCACTCCAAAGCGGTAGACGATGTCGGTGAAGAATGTCACCGCCCGCTCGGCCCTTAGGTTCGTGATGGGGCGCACCTCCACCCACTTGGAGAACTTGTCAATCGCGACTAGCAAGTGGGTGAAGCCCCCGGGCGCCTTCCGCAGGGGCCCGACGATGTCCAGCCCCCACACGGCGAACGGCCATGTGACGGGGATGGTCTATAGGGTGTAGGCGGGCAAGTTGGACTTGCGGGCGTAGAACTGGCACCCTTCGCAGGTGCGTACGATTTCGCTGGCGTCCGCGACCGCGGTAGGCCAGCAAAAGCCTTGGCGGAACGCGTTGCCGACGAGGGTGCGGGGCGCGGCGTGGTGGCCACAGATCCCTGCATGGATGTCCCGTAGGAGCTCGCGCCCCTCGGGAATGGGCACACACCGCTGTAGGATGCCGGAGGCGGCGCGCTTGTACAGCTCGCCGTCGACGAGCGCAAAAGACTTAGCCATCCTAGCGATGCGCCTAGCCGCGGCCCGGTCGCGGGGAGTTCCCCTCGAGCGATCCGGGCGATGTATTTCTCCCCGCCGGTCCGCCCGGGACGGGGGCCGGCTCGATGTCCATCACGCCGGCTTCGTGAGAGCCGTACCCCTCGAGAAGGGAGAGCACGTACGCCTCGTTCGAGGGGTCCTCGTCCATGGGCTCCGCGCCCACTAGGTTCGAGGGAGCCCCCGAGGGTTCGTTGTGATTCGAGGGGTAGGGCTCGAAGACGACCGAGGGTTGAGAGATGTCACGCGCGAAAACGTTCGGGGGGGGACGGTGATCCGCCGGACGCGATCTTGGCGAGCTCGTCCGCCTCTTCGTTGTACCTTCGGGGCACATGGTTGAGCTCGATGCCGTAGAACTTGTCCTCGAGGGCTCGCACGGCCTTGCAGTAGGCCTCCATCTTGTCATCATGGCAGCTCGCGTTCTTCATGACTTGATCGATCACGAGCTGCGAGTCCCCCCGCACGTCGAGGCGCTTGACGCCCAACTCAATGGCGATTTTGAGGCCGCAGAGCAGGGCCTCGTACTCAGCCATATTGTTGGACGCGGGGAAGTGGAGGCGCACCGCATAGCGCATGTGCTCCCCGAGGGGTGACACGAAGAGCAGCCCGCGCCTCGCTCCCGTTTTCATCACCGAGCCGTTGAAGAACGAGTCCAACACTCGCCCGGATTTGTGGGGGCGGCAGCTGCGTGTCCGTCCACTCAGCGACGAAATCCGCCAGGATTTGCGATTTGATGGCCTTGCGCGGGGCGTAGGCGAGCGTTTCGCCCATCAGCTCCACGGACCACTTGGCGATCCTTCCCGCGGCGTCGGGGTTGCGGATGATTTCTCCTAGCGGAAAGGAAGAAACCACCGTGACGGGGTGGGCCTCGAAGTAGTGGCGGAGCTTGCGCCGCGCAAGGACTACCGCGTATAGCAACTTCTGGACCTGGGGGTAGCGCGTCTTCGTGTCTGATAGGACCTCGCTGATGTAGTAGACTGGCCGCTGCACGGGCAAGGCGTGCCCTTCCTCCGTGCGCTCCACCACGATCACGGCGCTCACCACTTGGGTGGTCGCGGCCACGTAGAGCTGCAGGGGCTCGCCGTCCTGTGGCGGCGTGAGAATCGGGGCGCGCGTCAGAGACGCCTTCAGCTTGTCAAGCGCATCTTGGGCCTCGGTGGTCCAGGAGAAACGCTCGTGCTTCTTGAGTAAGCGGTAGTGGGGCGGTGCCCTTCTCACCGAGCCGCGAGATGAAGCGGCTCAAGGCGGCAAGGCACCCCAACACCTTCTGCACCCCTTTGAGGTCCCGGATCGGACCCATTCGTTCGAGGGCCGCGACCTTTTCAGGGTTGGCCTCGATTCCCCGCCGGGAGACAATGTACCCCGGGAGCATGCCTCGCGGCACTCCAAAGACACATTTTTCGGGGTTTAACTTGACCCCATTGGCCCGTAGGCACCGAACGCGACGCCAAGGTCGCCAACCAGGTCGTCCGCCTTCTCGGTCTTCACGACGATGTCGTCCACGTATGCTTCGACCGTCCGCCCGATGTGATCCCCAAAAACGTGCCGCATGCGCCGCCGGTATGTTGCACCCGCGTTTCTGAGGCCAAATGGCATCATGACGTAGCAGAACGTCCCGAACGGTGTAATGAACGAAGTCGCGAGCTGGTCGGACTCCTTCATTTTTATTTGGTGGTACCGGAATAGGAATCAAGGAAACAGAGCAATTCGCACCCAGCTGTTGAATCAACGATTTGATCTATGCGCGGCAGAGGAAAAGGAACTTTGGGACATGCTTTATTAAGACTAGTATAGTCTACACACATCCGCCACTTCCCATTTTTCTTCTTTACAAGCACGGGATTGGCTAGCCACGTAGGGTGGAATACTTCCTTGA
Source organism: Cenchrus americanus (assembly GCA_947561735.1). Lineage (NCBI taxonomy): Eukaryota > Viridiplantae > Streptophyta > Magnoliopsida > Poales > Poaceae > Cenchrus > Cenchrus americanus. The sequence goes on from OX387241.1 coordinate 199,527,533, forward strand.
TGAATCCGGCCTCGAGAAGCTTCCGCAGCTCCGCTTCGATTGCCCGTCGCCGCTCCTCGTCGAAGCGGCGCAGCCGCCGCCGCACGGCGCGGGCGTTTGGCAGATGTCAAGGGAGTGCTCGGCGACTTCCCTCGGGATGCCCGGCATGTCCGAGGGGCTCCACGCGAAGATGTCGGCGTTGGCGCGAGAGGAAGTCGACGAGCACTCGCTTCCTATTTGGGGTCGAGGGTGGAGCCGACCCTCAACGCCTTGCCCTCGGGGGCCGAAGGGTCGAGGGGGACCCCTTTGGTCCGCTCCGCCGCCTCGAAGGCGCCGACGTGCTTGGCGGCGGAGTTGAGGTCCTCGTTGACCATCTTCTCCGGCCGTGTTTACCGGCGCTTCATCCGGCGCCGGTGCCTCGCATGTTCCACGCACTCGACGTCGCAGTCGAATGCGTGCTCGATGGACGACCCGACGGTGATGACGCCGTTTGGGCCGGGCATCTTCATCTTCAGGTAGGTGTAGTTGGGGACCGCCATGAATTTGGCGTAACATGGTCGCCCAAGGATAGCATGGTAGGCCCCTTTGAACCCCACCACCTCGAAGGTGAGGGTCTCCTTGCGGAAGTTCTTAGGGGTGCCAAACCAGACCGGCAGGTCGATCTGCCCGAGGGGCTGAACCTGCTTGCCGGGCGCGATGCCGTGGAACGGCTTCGTGCTGGGCCGCAGCTGGTCCAACCCGATCCCCATCAGGCGCAATGTATGCGCGAAGAGGATGTTGAGGCTACTGCCTCCGTCCATAAGGACCTTTGAGAACCGGGCGTTCCCAATGATGGGATCGACCACCAGCGGGTACTGGCCCGGGTTGGGGATGCGATTCGGGTGGTCTTCCCGCTAAAGGTGATGACGTCCTCCGACCAATTGAGAAAGGCCGGAGGCGCCCTTTCCGCGGCGAGGACTTCGTGTCGCTCCTTCTTGCGCCGCCGGGTCGACATGTCGGCGGTAGGTCCCCCAAAGATGAGGAACACATTTTCGACGGCGGGGAAGCCGCCGGCGTCGCCATCGCCTCCGTCTTTCTTGGCCTCTACCTCCTTCGCGGCGGCGCGGCCATAGAACTTCTTGAGCATGTCGCCTTGCTCAAGGGTGTGTTGCACCGGGGTTTTGTGGTAGGGACATGGCTTCTTCAAGGCATGTCGTCGAACACCCCCGGGCCTCGAGGGGCCGGTCGAGGGCCCCGTCGAGCCGGTCGACGGCGAGGGCCTCGGCGTTGCCGCCGTCGCGCCCCGCTCGCGCGCCTCGCGGCGCGGCTTTTTCCCCCTTGTTGCCCCGCTTGTCGTTGCGGCGCGGCTCCTTGGACTTGCTGCCTTCCGCGGGCGCGTCCTCGGAGCGCTTGCCTTTTTTGCCGTCGAAGATCGCCCCCACGGCCTCCTCTCCGGGAGGCGAAGCCGGTGGCGATGTCGACGGCTCGTTGGAGTCCGCGGGCGGGGGCTGCGTCCCGGCTCCCGCACGAGATCCCGGCACGTGGTGCCCTCGAGGAAGGCATGCACGATTTCGGACTGCGCCACGCTGGGGAGCTCCGTGCGGCGCTTGGAGAAGCGCCGTATGAAGTCCCGCGCCGACTCGCCGGGCTTCGCGTGCGGGGAGCGCGGAGTCCCAAGAGTTCCCGGGGCGCACGTATGTGCCCCGGAAGTTGCCCACGAACGTGTGGACTAGGTCGTCCCGCTTATGGATGCGGGCGGCGGGCGGGTGCTCGAGCCATGTCCGGGCCGCATCGCCAAGGTGTAGGGGCGGTGCGGATGATGACCTCATCGCTAGTGGCCCCCGCCCAGCGGCAAGCCAAGCGGTAGTCGTTGAGCCACACGCGGGGGTCCGTCTCCCCGTTGTACTTGACGATCGTCGAGGGTTGGAGGAAGCGTTGGGGGGAACGCCGCCGCTCGGATCTCCCGGCCGAACACGCGAGTGCTCGGGAGCTCCGGCGTCGGGGAGCGGTCCTCGCCGCCGTCGTAGCGCCCACCCCGTCGAGGGTGGTAACCCCTTGCCGCTCGCGCGTCCGCCTTGCTGGTGCGCCGGGCGTTGATGACGTTGCGAGCGTCGCCGGCTAGTGCCCCGCGCGTGTCGAGGAGTCGCTCCTTGGCCGGCGTGCGCGCTTGCTCGGTGGGATGCCCCGCTGGTCCCCCCGCGTGCACCGAGGGTTCGCCACCCGGTGCGGCTTCATCGCCCCGCGCGTCCCCCCGTTGGCGGATGCGTGAGGCCGAGCTTTCGGCCCGCCGGACGGCCGCTTGCTCGATGAGAGTTTGCACCTCGCGGTGCATGTCTCGAGCCTCGGGGGTCGAGGGTGCTGGCATAGCCCGCGGCGGCCGCGGCGGCGACGAGCTTTCGGCTCGCCCGTGGGGGCACGTCCGCGTTTCCGACGTTGGGGTGGTGTTGATGCGGTCGCGGACCGCCGGCCCGGCCCCCGCGCGCGTTCGCCACGCGCGGAGGCCTCCCCCGCCATTGAGGCGCGGAGCAACCGCACCGTTCGGTACTCTTCCGCCGGCTTGGCCTCGAGCTCGCGGGCTTGGGCCACCGTGCGTCGACGTCGGCCCCAACGAGAGCGCTTGGCCCCGCGGCCGGGCGCGTGGCGATCCCCCGGGGGGGGGCGTGACTTCCCCGTCTCGGCGCCGCCGCACCGGCGGCGTTAGCGGGTCGTTGGTGATGACGGCGCAACACTCCCGCGTGGGGTCGTAGCTCCCGTGCTTTGGAGTCGTCGGAGCGACCAAACCCGGTAGTCCGCGGCGTCGAGGAAACGCCGAACGCGACCGGGTCCGGCACGCCGGAGAAGTCCCACTCCGCGTATCCGTGGCGGTTGGCGGGTGGCATCGTGTCGACGGAGCCCGGGGATGACTCATCCGCCGCCGAGGTGCCGGGTCCCCGGCGACGAAGACGTGGCGGCCGGGCGGAACCTCGCGCATCGTCGTGTTGACGTTGGCGTTGTAGGCCGTCGTAGCGCCACGCGCCCCGATGGGGATGCGCGGTCCGCAGACCGCGCCTTTGTCCTACCGGGGCGGTGGTGGTCGTTGTGGTCGGCGCACCGCGCCGGGCGGCGGCGCGCGGCCCCGCCGCCGCTCGGACCGCGCCCGGCGCGAGCGTTGTCCCGAGCGATGACGGCGTCGTGGCGTCGATGGACCCGCGGCCTCCGTGCTGCGGGCGCCGCGCCGGAGTCGTGCGTGCGGCGGGGGGTCCGGCGGCACCGGCCCGACGCCGCGCGCGGGAGTTCCTCACGGTTAGTGAGGCGCATGAGATAGCCGTTCCCCGTGGCCTGAAAGTTCAGGTCCCCGAAGCGGATCTCGAACCCGGACGGGAGGGGGTCCGAGCTACCCATGCGAAGTAGCGTGTAGCACGGTACTCAGTGCGGATCACCATGGAGGGAGTTGGCGAAATGACCTTAGGCGCTCGCTTGCCCCACGGTGGGCGCCAACTGTCGGTGCGGAATATGGTCCCGACACTAACCAGTAGATAGCGCCGAGGTCTATCCCTCAATGGTCGATGCTAAGTAACAAGTGACACAGAGGTTTTATCCTGGTTCCGGCCGAGGGGGCCGTACGTCCAGCAGGGGCGTGCTCGGGGCACTATATTACTTAGCACCGGGGTGCTTGTAGTGGGGCAAATACAAGCAAGGCGGGGAGAGGAAGCGTGGCTTCCAAGTCCCCGGAGGAGTGGCGAAAATGTTGTGGGAGAATGAGAATGAGTACGTGGTGTCTCGTTCGTCTGTCACCCCCTCGCGGCCGGGGGTTCGCCTCCCCTTTTATAGATCAAGGGGGTGGCGGGTTGCATGCTCGCCGCGCTACCTAGCTATGTGGAGAAGTGCGACGTGCTACGGTGTAGAGTGGGCGGCCGTCCGGCGATCCCCGCCGCGATCCGGTCATCATGGCTCGACTTGTACCCGAACAAAGTGGCGGTTCGAGGGTAGGAGAGCAACGGATGGCGGTGATGTCCTCCGATAGGCTCGGGGGCGGCCGGCGCAAGCTTGTACGGAGCACGGGGGCGGGCGAACGGCGTTCCTTCCCAACGCGCCTCACGGGGGCCGGAGTCGTTGCTACGGGGGTCCGGCGTGCGCCTGCACGCGCGGGTACGGCGGCCACGCCGTTACAGTGGCCGGGATGGCGATCCACCGGCCTAGCGCCTCCACCTAATCCTGTAGGGTCACGGGAAAGTGAAATCGAGGGTGCGCCCGGCCCCCCTTCGAGGGTCGGGCGCGTTAGCCGTACTGCAGTAGGCGCGCGGTGTCACGGGGACTGACACCGGCCGTACCGCACAGTCCCCCTCCACAGTGGTGGGGATGGGCTCCTCCCTGGGGAGTTGGTGCGGCGGCACCGGGCGCGAGCCCCGGCGCATGATGGCGTCGTCCGCGGCGTCGGGGCGTTAAATGCCCGTGTACGGGGCCGGCGCACGCGTGAGGGGCACCCTCGAGCGTGGCGGACCCCGGCCGAGGGCGGGGCGTACCCTCGAGCGAGGCGGAGCCCGCTCGAGGGAAACGCTGCCCCTCGAGCGGGGGGTGCCCGCCCGAAGGGAGGCCGCCCTTCGAGCGGGGGCGAAGCCTGTTCGAGGGGATCCTTTCGTGGGCCGCCTCGATGGGCCGTCGGAGCCCCCGTGGGCTGTGTCCTGCATGGTTAGGTGCCTGCATGGTTAGGCTTGACGTTTTTGGGTTTCGTTGCGGGTTTTAAGTGAGGTTTTCCCCATTGCTTAAGGGGACCCCTAGGGCTGTCCCCGACAGGTTAGTCACAAGCATATGGTTGTCATTTATCACTAAAACACACCCTTACCAAAGGTGCGAAAGGGCCTAGATGGTTACAATCTCCCCCTTTTTGGTGATAGATGACAACACGAGTAGAGATATACAAAAATTTGAATTTAAAAGCATATAAACTCTACTTCTAATGCATGAAACAAGATAGGCTATAAACACACATGCATTAAGGTAAACAAGCACCACAAACATGAGTAGACATGTAAATCAACGACAAACACAAGATCCAAATACATGTCTCATCATGAAACTCCACAAAGAGAGAGAGGCTACAAAGAACTCAAAAACCTACACTCTCCCCTAACCCCCCCTATCTCTACTCCCCATATCTATCTCCCTCTTTGGCAACAAGCACCAAAAAGGAGTCTAAGGCTGAGGCGGAGAGGAAGGATCCAGCGGCGAGGTAGAGATGGTCCTCGAAGGTCGAACGGAGAAGCTGGAGGCGTCGTCGTCGTCCTCCTCGCTGAGAAGAGACCAAGTCGGAGAGGAGGGACCCGGAGCCGGAGGAGGTGGAGCTGGTGGAGCTGTAATCGTCCCAGTGCCTGAAGTCGGAGCCTGAGTGGCGTCGAGAGCTGGAACCTCGGGGTCGAAGGCGAGCACTGAAGAGATCTGCTCGGTGATAGCGCGCAAGTAGTAGTCCTCCTGACCCAGACCCTCTGCCCGTGGTGTAGTGAAGCTCGGAAGAGGTGAAGACACCTGTGGATTGGGCAAAGTGGTGCGAGCTGGCGTCTCAAAGACAAGTGCTCCTGTAGTGAGTGGAGACGGTAGCTGTGACGACATCAGAGTGGTCATCTGAAGCTGGTCCAGGAAGGAAGAAGTGACCGCTGCCTGTGGTGTCGTCGTCTGGGGTACCGCGAACATCCCCGTCTGAAGGAGTGGTGACTGCGGAAAAGTCACGAGGGGGACGTTCACGAACCCACCGGCAGGAGGTAGAGGTGCGGTCGGGTCGGCTCGAAGCCGGGGCGGTGGTCGGTGGCCGAGGTAGCCGGATCCCCGACCGCCGAAAGAGCCGACCGAGGCATTCGGACATGAATGTGAACATCCGAGAGGTCATCATCCGGTGCTTTGGAGCATCCGTCGCGTCCGTGCCTCCCCGCCGCCGACGGATCCCCTCAAGGATCACCTGCTGTGACTCCTGGTACTACTGAAACTAAGCCTGCATTTGCTGCTGTACCCGGAGTGTGGCCTGAGTCTGAGCAGCCATAGCCTGGATCAGAACGGTAAGCTGGTCTGGATGGGTCATCTGAGCAGCTGTGATCGTGGGAACCGGTGACTCAGCCTCTCTCTGGCCTGGCAAGGTCGAGCCTCCTGCCTCATCGTCGTGAGTACGACGGACTCGGAACACGGGCTCAGGAGCTGGCACAAAATCCTCGTCGTCACTGGAGGACTCGTCGTTTGTGGAGAAGTACTGTGGGAGAGGTGCCTCAGCTGCTGCAAGTGTCGCGTCTTGTCGAGCTGCCTCGTCCATCACAGCCTCAGCTGATGCCCGTGTCTGTAAGGTCTCCTCTGCTCTCCTCAGGCCTCTCGGGCCTCTCGTCCTGTCTCCCGGCATCGGAGGTCGGTAGGTCGGGAACACAAACTTCGATGACTCCAACATCCCGACGTACCTCTGGGCCTCAAGACGGGACAACAGCCAACTGATCCAGTGAGCGAAGGGATGTTGTCGGGTTATCCCCATGCCATCCATAATGGCGTCCTCGATCTCAGCAAGCATGATATCCACAATATCGAACGAGCGCTTCGCCATCACGTACATCTGGAGCCACTACTGCACCCCTGTCAAAGACTGTGTTCCCCATCCTATAGAGCACAGACCTCCTGAGAGCGTAGTGGACGACGTACACCTCACAGATCAGACGGTCCGGTGTCCTGGGTGTACCGGGGAGAAACGACTGCTGGAATAGGAAGCTGATCTCCTCGTCTGACGGAAGAACTGGAGAGTGAGCACGACGAGGAGGCTCAACGTTGGCGTAAGCCAGGTAGTGGATCGAGTCGTCGTGAAGGTCAACCTGGAGCAACTTTGCAATCCCCTCTCTAGTAAGCATCTGCTGCTGACCCATGAACATAAATCTGATAGCGACTCGGTCAGCGTCGACGTACATAGTGGCGCTGAAAACTTGGACCCAGTCGGGGACGTAACGCGACCGCCTGGTCACCAAGTCCACCAAGCCCCGCTGGTAGTCGAAGAAAGGCAGAATGGTCTCTCCAGCTACAGCTGCTCTAAGTGCAGTGAACTGTAGCATCCTGTGCTGACTCAGCTGGGAACCCCGGTGTACGTAGGACGCGTAGAAGCTCTCCTGCAGTATCGTCCAGAACCTGGGGTCACAGTCCTCTCTCCCCCGCGGGAACCATTGCTTCTTGGGCACACTCCTCAACCGCCGAATCTTCGGCCCTGGCAAGTGACGGAGGTCACGGAGGTACACTCCGAAGGCCTCTGCTCGTGGACCTCTGGGATCTGTGGGTCATGTGCCTGCTGCTCTCGCTCAGTGAGCTCCTCAACTGCAGCTCTCCTCTGGAGTGGTGTCGGTTGCGGCTGAGTGTAACCTCCACGAGTCTGAGGTCCGGACCTGGCCAGAGAGGGAGGTGACTCTATCTGCTCTGCTGGCTGCTGACCTCTGCCGGAGCGACATAAGTACTGCTGCTTCTCACCCTGGGGCTGCTCCCCCTGACCCTAGGCACTCTCTCTAATCCGTGTGCCCCTCTATGGCTGACCCTGAGTATCTGGCACTAAGAGAACTCGGTCCCACTCCTTCTCCTGTCTAGTCTTCTTCTTCGGCTCGGCTACCGCCTTGCCCTTCCTCTTGTCGCCTGCCATCTGTGAGAGAAAAGACAGAAGATTATAGAATGGCGAGATACGAATAAACATGATAAGTATCTAAGGGTAAGAAGTCCTTAAGCAAAGCAAATGAATAGATATGAGCCTAATTATGAAAATTCTAGAGGAATAACTGCCATAAAGGAATGAAATGAAATCTAGGAGGTCCTTAGGTGCTCAGGATATGTGTGTGTGGACAGATAGAAGTGACCCTCATACTTGCCATGGATCAAAATGCTCAACATATGAATCACAGGATAAAGGGCATGGATCATGTAGGAGCATGGCAAGTTGATCCTACACTATGGAATTTGAAAGGTGCCATTTCACAAAAAAACATGATCTATAGAGCCAACAATTTGCCCCTAATGTGCAGAAACAGTGTATAATCAAGAGAGGGATGGGCAATTTGCTCACCACAACGAGAAATCGGCGACGAAGAGCAGCTGTGGAGAGAGGATTGGCTCGTGTGCACCCCTTGAGGACCGCCGGCGAGCAGCCGTGGTGGTGCCCAGCCGGAATCAGTGTAGGTGGCGGCCCAAACCCTAGCTAGGCGACGGCGGCGCGCGTGCGCGAGGTCCGCGCGGAGGAGTGGCGCGGCCGGCCGGCGAGGAGTGCGAGGGGACCGGCGGAGGGTGCGGCAAGCGCACGTGTGCGGGAAGGTCACCGAAGGCGAGCGGGAGGACAACGCACGGGCGCGGGACGGCTGCGGGCGGCGAGATAGGGTTAGGTTAGATACGGCCGCACCGAACCGTTATGACAGGTGGGACCAACGTGTCAGTATAGCGTCGGATGAATCGACGATGCAAAAATACGAGCGTCGGTCGAACCGTCGGTGCACTTATGCTCCTGGGTGAAAGAGGGCATCAGATGCCTAGTTTTAAAACGCGTCGGAGCAGTTGCGCGCGAGTCTGTGGAAAAATGATTTTTTCTTAAGCACCGGATAAACCGCTGTTAAGAAACGCAGTAGCGCCGGTTCATCCGACGGTGTGAAGAATTCTAACAGAGACGAACAGAGCACACAGACCCCTTCACCGGATGATTCGACGCTAGAACCTACAGGGTGTCAGGTTCATCCGACGGTGACAATTCGATTTTGTTGAACTACTTCTCATTTTTGATCCGTCGAATGTCACACACAAGACAACACAAGCACATCTTTGGATCAATCCTGAGTGACAACCTCACCCCTCAAGCACTCCTTTATAAAATACTTATAGATACACAATTAGCTCCCTAAAAAGGGATAAACCATAGATAAAAATAGGAAAATTAAGAACCAAAGAAGGGAGGGAACTCCAAAAAGGAAATGTATGAGTTAATTGCCTTTGAACTTAGAGATTGACACCATAAGCTCGTTAGGACTTAACTCAATAGGCATTAAGCACAATCATTTCTCTCAACACACCTTAAGAGTTGTTGATTTGCATTGAACGCTAAGCAACTTTCTCATAGTGTGAGTTTCCTTTGTGACTTCTCTCACGCAATGCTATGCAAGAACAAATGCATGAAATTAAACATGAATGCATCCTATATGACAAGCATAAGTGCATAGCGAAAAGGTAGACTATCTCGTCAAGTTTGAACCCTTGATAAGCTTATTCATGGTGAGCCTTTCAACATGCCTTGAGCGAAACAAGAGAACCACCGGCTCAAGCAAGACCCATACTCACCACTATCTCATCAAGGTTAGACAAGCCACTAATCATGTACATATGCAAATGCAAACTATATGACAAGCATTACATGATGTTGGACGCATCAAGCACATTTAATTCACTCCGAAGCCTACAAAAGGTGTTTTCATCAAGAGGCTTGGTAAATATATCCGCCAATTTCTTCTCGGAGTGAACACCACAAAGGACAATGTCCCCTTTAGCAACATGGTCTCGCAAGAAGTGGTGACGAATATCAATGTGCTTGGTGTGTGAATGTTGAACCGGGTTGTTAGCAATTTTTACGGTACTTTCATTGTCACAAAGGAGGGGAACCCTATCTAGAACCACACCATAATGCAAGAGGCTTTGCTTCATATAGAGGATTTGAGCACAACAAGCCCCTGCGGAAATGTATTCCGCTTCCGCGGTGGATAAGGCCATGGAGTTTTGCTTCTTAGAGGACCAAGCAACCAAAGAGCGACTAGCAAATGGCACCCACCCGAAGTACTCTTACAGTCTACTCGACATCCGGCAAAGTCCGAATCCGAATAACCCAAGAGCTCAAAACAAGCACCATGGGGGTACCACAAGCCAATGCTAGGTGTGTATTTTAAATATCTAAGGATCCTTTTCAAAGCACTTAGGTGAGATTCTTTAGGGTTGGCTTGAAATCGAGCACACATGCAAACACTAAACATGATATCAGGCCTAGATGCTGTAAGATAAAGAAGAGAACCAATCATAGAACGGTAAAGCTTTTGGTCAACCGGTTTACCTCCCTCATCTAGGTCGAGATGTCCATTGGTAGGATTGGAGTCTTGATCGGCTTACAATCATTCATCTTGAACTTCTTGAGAATATCGTTGGTGTACTTCTCTTGATGGATGAAAGTCCCTTCCTTCAATTGCTTGATTTGAAACCCAAGGAAGAAGTTGAGCTCTCCGATCATTGACATCTCGAATTCCCTAGTCATGAGTTCACTAAAATCCGTACACACTTTGAGATTAGTAGAGCCAAAGATAATATCATCAACATAAATTTGACAAATGAAAAGTTCTTTGTTGATTACCTTGGTGAATAGCGTGTTGTCCACTCTACCAATCTTGAATCCCGCTTCAATAAGAAAATCCCGGAGCCTCTCATACATGCCCTAGGAGCTTTCTTGAGTCCATACAAAGCCTTGTGCAACCTATAGACATGGTTAGGATATGTAGCATCCTCAAAACCGGGAGGTTGCTCCACATAGACTTCTTCATTGATGAAGCCATTCAAGAAAGCACTCTTAACATCCATTTGAAATAATTTCATTTTATGGCTAGATGCATATGCGAGGAGGATATGTATAGCTTCAAGATGTGCCACCGGAGCGAAGGTCTCTCCATAGTCCAAACCTTCTACTTGAGAGTACCCTTTGGCGACAAGTCTTGCCTTGTTCTTCACCACAATGCCATGTTCATCTTGCTTGTTCCGGTAGACCCACTTAGTGCCAATAACATTCTTGTTCTTGGGCGCTCTACCAACTCCCAAACTTGATTTCTTGTAAAGTTGTTGAGCTCATCTTGCATAGCTAAGATCCAATCCGCTTCCCCAAGAGCTTCATCTATAGTAGTGGGTTCTACAAAAGAGACAAAAGCATGATGTTTACAAAATGATGCATATTGCTTGCGGCGAGTCCTTGTACCCACTTTGGGATCACCCAACACAAGATCAATTGGATGGTTTGTTGAAGTCCTTGTGCGCCTTCCAAATATTGTAGAGGTGGGATCATCATGAGATTGAACTTCCCCCATGTCCTCTACTTGATCTTGAGTGTCTTGTGATATAGGAGGTGGTTCTTGTGAGGAAGATGGACTATCTTGTCTTGTTGGTGATGTAGGTGGACGCCTTGGTTGATCATCATTATCATCATCGGAGGAGGAGTCTTCATGAATGGAGTGAGAATCATCATCCTCCTTTGGCTTGATGTCACCAATGGCCATCTTCTTCATTGCTTCTCAGAGCGGTTCTTTTCCTACATCATCACAACAAAAACCATCTCCTTGGGAGCCATTAGATTCATCAAACTCCACGTCACATGTTTCTTCAATCACTCGTGTAGAGTTATTGAATACTCTATATGCCTTGGAGTTAGATGCATAACCAACAAATATGCCCTCATCTACTCTACTCTCAAACTTCCCTAGATGCTTCCTCTTCTTGAATATGAAACACTTACAACCAAACACCTAGAAGTAAGAGATGTTGGGCTTTCTCCCAATGAGTAGCTCATGTGGTGTCTTCATCATGAGTCGGTGGAGATACACTCTATTTGAAGCATGGCATGCCGTGTCGATAGCTTCCTCCCAAAAGTTTTGTGAAACTCCATAGTCATCCAACATAGCTCTTGCAAGAGTGATGAGTGTCTTGTTCTTTATCTCTACCACACCATTTTGTTGTGGTGTATAGGTTGAGGAGAATTCATGCTTGATGCCTTCACCATCACAATACTCTTCAACTTTTGTGTTGCGGAATTCCGACCCATTGTCACTCCTAATCTTCACCATGGATGACCCAAATTCATTTTGGGCTCTAGTACCAAACTTCTTGAAGATGTCAAATGTCTTGCCCTTGTCCTCCAAAAACAAAGTCCATGTATAGCGTGAGTAATCATCAACAGTGACAAGACAATAGAGATTACCACCAAGACTCTTGTATGTAGTTGGTCCGAAGAGGTCCATGTGAATGAGCTCCAATGGTCTTGTGGTAGATACATAAGCCTTCATAGGATGATGACTTGCAAATTGCTTGCCGGCTTGACATGCACTACATAACTTGTCCTTCTCAAATGTAACATCCTTCACACCAAGGACCATGCCTTTCTTGAAAGCTTTCTTGAGTTGGCTCATGCCTATATGTGCAATGCGACGATGCCATAGCCAACCCTTGGATGTCTTGGAGATGAGGCAAGTAGTCAAGTTTGCTTCATGGGATGTAAAATCTACAAGATAAAGATTGCCATAGCGGAATCCCTTGAAAACAACTTCATTAGATTTCTTGTTAGTGATTGTGACCCCTTCATCATCAAATGTGCATGAAAGACCAAGGTCACAAAATTGTGCAATGGAAAGCAAGTTATAACTACAAGAGTCCACAAAGAGAACATTGGAAAGGGATAAATCATTTGTTAGAGAGATTTCACCCAATCCGGAGATCCTTCCTTCTGAGTTATCACTAAATGACACTTGTTCATGATCTCCCGCATCATCCACTAGTGAGTTGAACATTTTTACTTGGCCGGTCATATGTTGAGTGCAACCACTATCAAGTATCCAATGACTCCCTCTGGCCTTATAGTTCACCTACACGCAAGAAATTAGAATTGCGATTTAGGAACCCAAGCTAGTTTGGGCCCTTTGATGTGAGTGACAAGAGCTTTAGGAATCCACAAGCTTCTAGGTGGCTTGACTTTTGGTTTGGTCTCAATGAACTTGATTGCCACTTTGCCATTGTTCTTCTTCATCAACAATAAATGGTTATCATTGTACATGGACTTATAATTGTTAGGCAAGGTGGGCAAAGGGCGAGTAGGTGTTAGGCACTCCCTTGTGTGATGATCGGTAACCTTGCAATGTTGACAATAACATCAAACTTCATTGATGAAACACCCATATAGATCCTTAGACCTAGGAGTTTCCTTGATGGGATTAGGGAAAGCACCAAACCCCTTTGTCCCATAGTCTCTTGCATTGTAGTAGAGGATCTCCTTGTGTAACTCTTCACCCTTGACCAAAGTCTTTACACAAGACCTTAGGCTTCTCACTTCATCTTCAAGAGCTTTCACCCTATCATGGTTAGTTTTGGAGGAAGATGCAATATTTTCAACATTAAGCAAGACCTTAGGTTCTTCAATTAGATCATCACATGAGGTGGAGGCATTGGCTTTAGTGACTTCTCTAGCATTTGCATGCCCACTAGAACCAATGTCCTCACTAGCAAGCTCAAGTTCTTGATATTTCATCTCTAAGAACACATGTTCTTTCTTAAGTTTCATATGATTTGACTCAAGAGACTTTTTAAGAACAGTTATGTCGTCATGCTTGACGATTAGCTCATTATGCTTATCAATTAACTTGTTGTGGTCATCTCTAAGTGACTTGTTGGACACTACCAAAGCATCATGTTCTTTGCTAAGGTCATTGTGCTTCACAAGAAACTCATCATATGATAGCTTAAGTTTCTCATGAGTCTCATCAAGTGCTTTGAGCTTACTCTTTCGTTTCTTAATCATGGAGGTATATTCATCAAGAAGACCTTTAAGAGCGAGTGGTGGGAGTTCATCATCACTACTAGAAGACCCACTACTATCGCTATCGCTCACCTTGGAGTGCTTGGCCATGAAGCACATTGGTGGAGGTGGGAGTGGAGGCTCTTCATCATCCATGGAGCAATACCGGCAATCTTCTTGTTCTTGTATTCTTCACTTTCACTTGATTCACTTGAAGTTTCACCACTGGTAACCCATTCATTGACCAAGAGAGAACGATGTTCACCCTTCTTCTTGTGGTAGGGCTTGTTGGATGACTTCTTCTTAGAAGAGCTCTTCTTATAGCACTTGGCATCTTTGTCATCTTCATCATTCTTCTTGCTTGTGCTTGAGACTCACTTGTCGGGCTTGGGCCAATCATATGATAGACGATCATAGCTTCCACAATTGTAGCACTTCCAGTTGCTTCCCTCACCACTTCTTCTTGATGCCCGAAACTTTTGCTTCTTGGGATAATAATTGTAGCCCTTCTTGACAATCTTGGAGAGCATTCTTTTGGTTCTCTTCATGAGGAGAGCAAGCTTGGCATCGTCGCTCTCCGCTTCACTTGAATCACTTTTGTCTTCGCTCTCACTTGAGGAAGAAGGAGGCTTTGAATTGATCTTCTTGGACTTGGCCTTTTCACTTGCCTTGAGTGCAAGATCTTTCTTGGCGCTTGAGTGAGAGGTAGATGATTCCATGTATTCCATCATAAACATCTCGTGGGAGCGAATCTTGCTCACAACCTCGGTGATGGTGAGGGTAGTGAAATCCTTCTCAAAGAGAAGTGCCTTGACGATGTTGTATCTTGGCTTGGGGAGCGTTTGGAGGATTTTCTAAATGATTTCCTACTCGAAAAGGTTAGAAACATTGAGAGCATTGATACTTTGAATAAGCACCCCCATCCTAGAATACATTTGCTCTACCCCCTTATCATCCTTCATTTTGAACTCATTGATTTCCAACTTGAGCAACACATATTTTTCCTCACGGATCTTTTTGTTACCCACATGGATCTCCTTGAGTTCCATCCACACTTCATGGGTGGTTTGCAAAGCAAAGACCTGATCAAACAACTCCTCATCTAGTGCCTCAAAAATGTGGTTTCTAGCACGCACATTCCACTTAGCTTCACTATCGGTTGGAACCGTAGGCAACAGATACATGGTAGTGCGCCACGCATCATGGTGTTGGGCTTGAAGGTAGCTAGCCATTTTATGAGCCCAAAAGGTGAAGCGCTTCCCCGCGAACCTAGGAGGGCCATTGCCGCTTCCCTTCCCCATCTCCCTAGGCGGTTAAGCCAAGCAAAAGGGAGCCTAGCTCTGATACCGCTTATAGGATCTAGTCACATAGAAGGGGGGTTGAATATGGGACTTCTTTTTCAAGCTCTAAGAAAAACGAGAAACCTTAGCCTATCAAATAGTGTTGCCCATTCTAAAACAGTTCTTTCCTACTACTAGAGCACACTAACAAAAGTTTCCTTAGCCAATATCACACTAGGAGGTAAGAAACAACCTAGGCAAGAAATGAAGCACACAAGTGAAAGACAAGAGCAAATACAAGGAAACTTAAGTGCGGAAATTAGGTGTTGAAATTAAGTGCTAGAAAGTAAATGGGAGGCACAAGAGACAATCAATTTTTTTTCCCGTGGTATCAAGAAGTTGACGCTTCCCCCTAGTCCACGTTGGAGCACTCACTTAGAGTATTGCTCTCCCTTGAGTCACCAAGACACAAGTGCTCACTAAGAGTACCCGTTCTCCGTCTCCGTTACGGTGGGTCTCGAACTGTGTACACCAAGCTTGTCTTGAGGCTCCCACAATCTCCAAGAGCTCACCAAGAACCCCCAAGTCACCTAGACCGTCTAGGAGCTGTCAAACTCCAAGAGTAACAAGCCCGCACACCTTCACTTGACCTGAGCACTCAGCTAAGCCATGTATGCACCTTGAACACTCTTGATCACTAAGAAGAACACCTCAATGAAGAGGAAGAGAATCCCAAATGGCAAGAACACACTCTCCTTCTCTCCTTGGCTGCAATGGATCTTCAGAATGGCAAAAGCCAGCTCAAGAGAGGCAGGGGATCATATTTATAGGCCTATCAAGGGAGGCTAGCCATTAGAAAAGGTTTCCTGAAAAAGTAGTACCGTCGGATGAACCGATGGTCTCCCCCTGCAAAGCGTCGGATCATCCAGTCACTCACAGACCCCAATATAGCCGTTGAACCAAGAAACCCAGACAATGCACCGACGCTATACACCGACGCCCCATCGGATCATCCGGTGCTGAAGACTTCACACTCGGGGCGGTACTGTATGATTTGAATTAAACCATTGGATGAACCGCTGAGTATACCTATCCAAGTGTCGGTTCATCCGGTGCTGAAGCGGTTGACTTGGCGCGTCTCTGTATGATTTAAATGCAACCGTCGGATGAACCGATGGTCAAGGCGTCAGGTCATCTGATGCTTAAGCTCTGAGCCTTGACCCATACTATAGCCAAACCCTAAGGCGTTGGATGAACCAATGCCTGTACCGTCGGTTCATCCGACAGTCTGTTTTGAATACTTTGGCCACAGAATTCATCTGACGCATCTAGAAAATAGGGCGTCGGATCATCCGACGCTATGAACTTCATTTTAACTCATCTAATTCAGCGCCTTTGAGTTTTCCGTCAATTCTTTTGCTTCAACCTTGCTTCCATGAACTCTCTGAGCTAGTTGACAACCAAGGAACTTGAGTGTGCATATTTTTATGGCTTTTGAGTGCATGGTCAAGCTACTAGTGTACGAACCCCTCTTAATAGTACGGTCGAACACTACAAACTAGCAATCCAAGTGTCCTTCATGTCCTTGTGACACATAGAACTAACAAAGTCCTTAGCCTTGCAGTATTCATCCATTTTTAGTCCTTGAATTCAAATTTGAGGGGTCTCATTCCATTCAATACTTGCGACAATAACTCGATATGAAATCTGCTACAAAACAATGGTTAGTCACAAGCATATGGTTGTCATTTAACACCGAAACACACCCTTACCAAAGGTGCGAAAGGGCCTAGATGGTTACACAAGGGTAACCACACATCTTCCTTAATTTTGTCAAAATTGTGTGAAACGGCATTTAAAATGGTATGGAGGGAGTATGTTGTTGTCAGGGAAGTGGCGTGACTATACAACATCACATCCAATCGCAAGAATTTTTTAAATATTTTAATCCATCTTAATCTAAAATTATAAAAACAACACCTCCCAAACTAAAATTTTAAGAACTAGCCCTTTTGGTCGCGCCAAGGTTCGTGGCATGACTACCACTTGAGTCACGCCATATGAGATGGCGTGACTCATGTACGTGATATTATTAAAAAGGTCAAAGCTGACACGCCACACCGCGTGGCATGACTCAATCGTGTTACCTCCTGGACTGCTCCTCCCACTCTCATTTAGCCATGTTTCGTTCTTCATTTTAATTAGCAAATGATCTTGTGAAACTCGATATGTATGATCCATATAGTGCATATTAACTTTCTCAAATTTTGGTTTTGAGCACATGTGGAGATGTCTAGGTTTTGAGCATCCGACGCGGTAACTTGCTCCAAACTTTCTCAAATTTTTATCGTAGCCTCCACATGCGATAAAAGACACCCCGACAAGTTTCGTGATTTTTCATCTTCGTTTGGATTTTATATAATTAAAAAACAGTTGTACCACGCCTGGACCGTCATCTTCGTTTGGATTTTATATAATTAAAAAACAGTTGTACCACGCCTGGACCGTCGTGTTACGTGGACAAGGACTTCGAAATTTCGGGTTAGTTTGAGGACACGGCCTCAAAACACACTCCCCAACATGAATATCATTTTTCGAACGCCTAAGTTTCATTATTTCATGCCCTTGTAGTTCAAACTTGGATTATGCCAGAAAATTCAAGTGAACATAAATAATTAACGAAATATAGCTAAATGTTGCAAAAAGGGACCACATTCAATCATGTGCTTGTAAACAATGTAGCAAGGCTACCAAAAAAGTTTGAATTCAAAATTGGAAAAAAATGAAAATTCTTTGCCAACATGTTCATGCTGTTGGCAAAGAGCAATCGTCGCCAACAGCATGGTAGCCCTGTTGGCGAAGGGTTGTTCCCTTTGCCAACAGCTAACGACGAAGCTGTTGGCGAAGCGGATGACACCGGCACCGTTTGGCCGCACCAGGGCTTCGCCAACAGCTTTTCTTTCCCAACAGGAATGCTGTTGGGAAAGAACCCCTTCGCCAACAGCCGAACTTTGCCATCAGTCCTTAGATTTTGGGCTGTTGGCGAAGATTTCTTTCCCGACAGCAGAGTTTTCATGTGGGGAAAGATTTTCTTCGCCAACAGGTCCGGTCTTGGCTGATGGGAAAGCTCTGGGCTGTTGGCGAAGCCACAGTTTCCAGTAGTGGTAGTGATCCTACAGAGCATGAACGACTAGTGTTAGGTGATCGTCACAACCCATGGCAGTGACGCACCACCATCGCATGCTTGTCACTCCACGTGCTAGAGCATGAACGACCAGTGTTGGTGGTCGTCTCAAACCATGGAAGTGTTGAAGCTTTCTTTCTATGTTATGGACTTTTGCTGCCCGCCTCTGTTAATTTAGAGAAACCGTAGAATTTTTTAATTACGTCATTCAAATAAAGGACACTGAACCAAAGTTTTGTTGACATTTGCTGCCTGCCTGTGCTAATTTAGATAGAGCAGCCATAATAAACATCCTTTTCCCATTGTCTGACGCTGAAAAAAAAAGAAAACTTCTATGCCATGTGCAGAAAAGATGCTAGTAAATTAAAAGCCTTCCCGTTGAGTACTTTGATAGATTCGCCTCACGCGACGTGTTCCTGTTGCCGGTGGCAAGCACCTTCACCGTCACGTCTAGACATCCGGAAAAGTGAAACCGCGACGGTAGGTGGCCTTCCTGGTGATTGATGATGTTGATGGCGGGTGTTGACAAGAAGATGTCACGGCGAGCATGCATGGTGCTCGTATCCATCCAGCAAAATTAGAGGACGATGCTCGATGAGTTCTGGCAGTAGAACTGGATCCAAAACGTGGTAAGGATGTAGGTCGTTCTGCCGGTTGTCAATGATTCGTTAGTGGAAATGCATAGCAATGCATATGCTTTTTTTTCTTTTTCTTTCTTTTTTCGACAATTTTTCTTGAAAGAAGTACTTCAGCTTACTCTATCGCTTTTACTTTATGATTATTGTTCGTTTCCAAAGTTAATTTAGTTTAATATTTTCTTGATATGTATTCTATGATACATTTTTAAAATTTACTGAGCCATTTTGTTTTTCAGAACACGTAGTAGATGTATTAAACTTTAAGAACAGAGTACATAATTCATGAAATACATTCCCTGATTTGCATTGATTTAGCAGCTTCTAGCAATCAACTCCAACTAAATAAAAGAACAGAATAACTTGTTTTTTAGTAGGATTTGTGGTTCCATCGTCTAAGGCAGAAACATCTTGGGGCTTTATATAAGACGACAAGTCCATGATAAAGTTCAGCCACTGAGACATCACCAGGGGAAACCCCTGGTTGCCGTGATAGCAGCTTTGTCCAGAGCTACTTTTCGAGCACTCGGCAAACAGGATCTTTGCCGAGTACCTGCCCCCGGATACTCAGGAAATTAAGACCAGACAGAAGAATTGTTTGCCGAGTGTCTTGGGCAAAGACACCAAGACACTCGGCAAAGAATGAACACTTGGCAATAACTAGGTGGCTAATTTGCCCTGTGTCGGGCCACAGGGCACTCGGCCGGTCGGCCGTTAGCTTTTCGCCAAGTGCCTTATTGAGTAAACACTCCGCAAAGAGCGAATTTTGCCGAGTATTTTCCAGCTACTCGGCAAAGTTAGCTCTTTACCGAGTGCTTAATCTGTACACTCAGACAAAAAAATATGAAATTCCCCTTTTCTGCCTGCCGATTTTTTTCTGCCGCCCACAAACAGGTAATGGTACATCATGTTGAAATTTGATACGTTTCTCTATCCGCTTTCTATATTTATTTAATTAATAGTTTTCATGAAAAGTAATATTTGAACTTCAAGTGATTCGAATAATGCAAAAAGTGAATGAAAATTTGATATTCATGTTAGTGAGTCCGATGTGAAGCCGTGTCTAGGAAACGAAAGAAATTTCACCCATCTTGTTCATGACATATGCCCATGAACGTGTGGTCGAATTGTATTTAAATTTAATAAAAAGCAAATGAAGTCAGAGAACTATGAGAATTATCATGAAATCATTCTTATAAGCAAATGAAGGTCAAATTTGAATTTGACTTCAAGTCTTTCTTATAGGCAACAGATCATACACATGTCATCATGTTAATTTTTTCAATTTTTTTCACAATTTCAAAATTTTTTTTTGCATGTAGTAGAAAAAATATTCACCGAGTTCCAGGTGGTGGCACTCGGTAAACATGCCAAGTTTGGTGTCCAAAGATCCGAAGATCGAAAAATAAATATGACGAAATACAGGATTAATCAATAGCAATATGGCATTATCCGTATTTGAATCCAGTTCCGAGAAAAATAAGCGAGATAGGATATAGGATGGGCAATATCCGTCTGAAATCCGGAAGTAATATAATTTAAAATTTACTAATTATAAATTAAAGTATAATAAGAAATCTATATAATTAGTGTAAATCTTCGGTCAAATAACTCCTTTTGTCATATATTAGTGATCATTATCTCTAATTGGACTTCTAATATGTAATTTTTCATCCACACGAATCATCATACAAAACTATATAAGAGCTCCCCACTATAGAGTTCTCTCAACCCTCAGCGCGCCACGTCACCATCCACTGTGTTCTCTCTTAACATGTAAGGTGTCCACCTCACTATCCACTAAAATTATCAATTTATTTCTTCTACCGATTTTCTACGGCTAATAACATCCATGTATGCAACGTGTTGTTTGCAATCGAATGTTGCGAAGCAATCACTTTAGTTTCTACTTTCAAATTTTATCTTTATAATTTGTTGAAATTTTATCTTTATTATAATATCTGTGTCCTATTCCGAATCCGAGATAAGATATAGGATGGGGTATGAGATCTAGAAATAATTATCTGACGCTATCCATTCCGACTCTGAATCTGAGCAAAAGTATATAGGACATGATATCGGAGGAGTTGTATCCTTTCATATCCAATCCGTTTACATAACGGTGGGGTAATTTGGTCAACAGATGGACAGATGAAGGATGGGGCCATGGGCAGCGTCACGGAAAATGCCGGACCTATACTCTGGCTGTGTTAAATTACTGCATTGCACTGTTTTCATTTTTCAACATATATATAAATCTCCAAAGGATCTATAGTATTCTTGCGTTCTAATAAGTAATGCGCAAGAGTTTTTCATGATAGAATAGCTGATTCTCTTTTCATGTACCTACCTTTTGATTCATCTTCACATCTATAAACTATTCGAGTTTGGCAACAGCATAATGAAACCCTTAATAAGAAAAAAGCTCTTGGTTCTAAGTTACCGCATATATTTCAGATAAATACAGCTGTTACTTTTCAAATCTGTGATATACTGTATGTATCTTTCATTTGACTGCTGACAAGCTGTCATGCATGAAAGTCCACATTAGCTGCACATGCGTTATTGGAAGAAATTACTAAGTCATCACCGGCGGAATACCTGGACAAAAGCTCATCAAGACTTAATCACAGTGTGCTTATACTAAGTATTTGTACTTTTGACTCAGCGGTGATGCATATAAAAGTGTACGTTAGGTAGGATTTGCTACAGGCAAAGACAAGTCGCTGAACTTTCTGTAATGAATCTGAAACGAACAAATTCCAATAGATGACATTCGAACCTGGAATCATTCTTTCCATGTAACAACAACACGCTGCATTCATCTGGTGTAGACTATCTGACCCCAAAACATTGATTCAGACATGCTGACATGTGGACCGATGTCGATCTATAAATACCGTGCTTGCCGTGCGTTCAAGAACACACCAACCCTTCTCCAATCTTTCAGAAGCACCAGATCGATCGTAAGAGCATCACCCACACAATGCTGCTCCAGTTCGCACTGATCATCTCTCTTGCGGCGGCTCTCGCCGGCACCGGTGACGCAGCCAAGAGGAGCACACATCTGACGGTGTACATGCACGACACCCTGAACGTGACGACAGGGCTCATGACAACGGGCACCAGGCCGGTGCCGGCCGACCCGAGGTACCGCTTCGGCGACATGTACGCCATCGACGACCCGCTGACGGCGGGGCCGGACGCGGCGTCGCCGGCCGTCGGCCGCGCGCAGGGCTTCTACATCTTCGCGTCCCAGACGGAGATCGCCCTCTTCTTCTGCTTCAACGTGGTGTTCACTTCCGGGCCGCACAACGGCAGCACCATCGCCGTGCTGGCCAGGAACGTCTTCGCCGACAAAGTCAGAGAGCTCCCCGTCGTCGGCGGCACCGGTGCGTTCCGCAGCGTCACTGGGTACGGTCTTCTCAGGACACAATCCTACAACGCCGGCAACTACGCCGCCGTGCTCAAGATCGACCTGTACCTGCGCTTCTAATAAACCGTGTTGTGGACGAGCCATGCATGGCGACCTATGCGCATGATCCTCGTTTGCTGAAAAGGTATCGTATTCTTATGTATGCGTGTGATTGTGAGTTTGCGTATATGCAGCACGAGTTTTCCATAGGTCAAGTAGAATTTTGAAGACAGGTCTCATATATCAGTTTTCGATGACCAATGTTCTGATATTTGTTACTTTTAATAATTCTCATGTTACATCCGTCCAATTCTATGCAAAATATATGATATATTGTCAACAGAACAAAGGTTACAAAGGTTCAGTGCCGTAAGCAATTGGATGCTTGTAGCCTAAGACCACGGCAATGCCCGTGCGTTGCAACATGCGTAATAAGAATTATAAATGTAAAATGCAGGATATATTTTGGAAAAATGAATTGACAAATCAAAACAAACACATTTATTTTGGTTCCAATCATTTCTTTCTAACTCATAATTTTCAGAAATATGGCATAGATGATTTAACAAAATTTAAATCATAAAAAACAAACTCATCTGTGGGGATCTTTCTTTACAATCAATTAAAAGGACAAAAAAAACAAGGCTTACAAGATACAAATGCAGACATCACTAACAACCGTTTAGGGGATCTCACCTCTTCTCCTAGAGGTCATCGATGTATTTGTGTACCAGGCATATGCTTTGTGCCTTGCTGCAAAAGACAAGTATATAAAATTAAATTATGCCATTGCCACAAAGTTACATGTCAGACAAGTAATAAAGCAATGCACCAATATAACATCACGCATGCGGAAAGCTCAATGTCCATCAGACCACATAGATACCTTAGTGGGCACAGCTCCTTGTTAGTGATGCAACCTGACAAGGGGAAAAGAAATATTTATGATTAATATCAATTTGTGCGATTAAATATCAATTTGATTACTGAACTTTTCTCTGCAAAGACATTGCATTTCATGACAAGTATTTATTTTGTGGAATGACAAGTATTCTGTCTAAAGAGATGGATGCACAAAAGTGATTCTCTAGCTAGCAGTACCTCAGCACTTCCTGGTAAATAAAATTGCCAACCAATATGAGATGATCTCTTAATATTGCAAGTATTTCCGACAAGTACATCCTACTCCTAGATCCTACATCGAGATGAATTAAGTATAGCATCTGCTGGCTCCAATCACAATCACAATGAACATTATTCAGACATGTAGAGCAACAATGGCACAGAAATTTTAATTTCTATTGGCACAGAAATACCTAGATTTCAGTTAACAGGAAAATTCACTGAACAACAATTGACATGTAGAGCAAAGATCTATAGTCCTAGAACAAATTGCCTCCAAAAATTGGGATATCTTGGAAGTTTGGGCAGCCCATACGTGAATCTCGATCTGGGGAACAAGCAGCTTCTAGGGACGGATGACCAGGAAGAGGAACATGGTGTTACCTGGGAGGGATGGATGCAACGAGGCGGCGGAGGCCATGGATCTGAGCGAAGAGGACGTCGGCAGCACGTAGTCGACGTCGACCGCGCACAAAGCCGTCGCCCACGTAGTCGACGTTGACCGCGCAAGCGCGCCGCTGCGCCCGTTGCCTCTGGTCCCCTCGCCACCGTGTAAGCCGTACGTGGGCGATGCCTCGGACGGGGAACCGCATCGCAGCAATGATTCCAGGGTAGGCAGGAAAGGCGACGAGGGGTCGGGGGAGGCGACAAGGGTGGGGGAGGTGAGGATGGAGGGAGAGGGCGGGGGAGGCGAGGGAGAGGGCCCATCCCCGTCTCGGTCCACGCCGCTGCGGGCGCCGAAGGCTGAGGACCATGTGTGGTTCGAGGACTGGTGGATGGTCGCTTCCTTGTGTGATGAGTGATTGACAACGTTGTGTGGACTGATTCTTGGCTAAGTATTGCAGGTGCAGGTTGCGGCTTGACTGGTGTTGGTGCAGGTGAAGAACAAGCGCGAAAGGTCATCGCCAGTGAGGCCTCCAGGTGTGGAGAAGACAAGTAGGCTTCGTTCGAGGGACCCGGTGGCCAGCGGGGTCAAGTGCGGGCCGCATGGTGGCATAAATAGCAAGATGAAGTCACGGACGGTTTCTTGGTTGAGCCTCAAAACCAAGGTCGAGCTGGGACTACGTGGGAGCCGAGTCATGAGTGGAGATTGGCGGAGGCTACACCGAGTTCGCGGGGTTTCCGGTGGTTCACCAGAAAACCACTGGGTTCCTTGGTTGATCCACAAAGCCAAGACCGAAGAACCGAAGACGGTCTTTGCGGCGGTGCGGACCGGTCGACCGATGGGTCGGCCCGGTCCGGACCGGTGGGTGCGGTCGACCAGGTGAGGAGCACCGGTCGACCGGTGTGCGATGACGCAGTACGGAATCTTCGAAGCGGAGGACATGCGTCGGGATCGCAAGGCTTGCGTCGAGGCTAAGCAGGTTGCGGTCGCCGGGCATCCGTCCGATGGAGAAAGATTGAAGACTTCCAAAACCTCCCTTGAGGGGCTTGTATCCCTAGTTGTTAGGAAAGGGTATTTTAGACTTTCGGTTGCCTCCATATAACCCATGAGGTGAGAGGATGGCAGCCAAGCTCTTTGAACCCTAGTTCATTTGCTTTCCTATTTTCCCTTCATATTTTCTTAGGATTTCCATAGGACTAGCTTGAGAGCTTCATGGTGAGATCTTGTTGAGAGGGTTGGATGATCGGGCGGCAAGCTAGACCTTGTATGAACCTTTGTGGCATGTATAGATGATTCGACGTGGTTCCTCAAGGTTTGGATGTGTTGTTCCCGGTTGTTCTTGGTGTTGATTTTCGGAGCCCTCTCTTGGTGATTTCTTTGGGTTGTTTTTGGGACCTTGCTCTTGGGGATTTGATGGGGGAAATTTGTGGGAACTCTTCGTGGTTCTTTGGCCTGTGATTCCCCTCCCAAATCCGTGAGTAAAGGGGCTCATTTTTGGGGTTTTCCGAGTTCTAGGGTTAGAGGTGTTCTTGGCGGGATTTCTTCGATTCCTCCCTTTTGGACAAGTTTTGGTGGGATTAAACTTGGCTATGGACTCCTCATGAGGTGTCCCTATTATCCCCAAAGTCTTGTTCAAGTCCGTGGAGCGATTCGGGAGATCAAAGTTTGGATTTGGGGGAGTTGACCCGCGGGTGCTGTTCATCCCGAGCTGCCCAGGCTACACCGGTCTGACCGGTGCTCTTGACCGGTCTGACCGGTGCAACCCTTGGTGGGTTTTTGCTCGGGTGAATGTCCGGGTGAGTTTCTTTCGTTGTCCTGTGTTGCAGCTGTTTCGAGTTTGGGTCAGTTTGGAGGTCGGTAGGCCTGTTTGGTGATTTGGGGGCTTTCAGGCTTGGACCGGTCTGACCGGTGTGTTGCACCGGCCTGACCGGTGTGAAGCCACTTAGTGGAAGTCGTCAACTCTCACCAGCAGGGACCGGTCTGACCGGTGGTGCTCACCGGTCTGACCGGTGTTGGTCAGTGGACTCGAGGTTTGGTGTTCCGCTGCGTTCTCGGGTCGGAAGGTTGTGTGTTGGTTCCTAGGTCCAGTGGCACTCCAGTGGCTACGTGGGCTTGGCCAACTTGGGTAGTGAGTCGGAGACGTGTGTTGGAAGCCGTGTTCATCTTGTTGGAGTTTCCATCTCCTTCGAGAAGAATTTTTGTCGGCTCCCATTCACTCCCCCCTCTCTGGTTCGTCGTATCGGTCCTCCAAGTGGTATCAGAGCCGGTTCGGGTCTTTGTTGACTCTAACCAGTCTAAGATCTAAGGATGGCGTACCAAGAACGGGGTTCGGGTCCTCCACACTTCGCTGGCAAGAACTACCAGATGTGGAGTAAGAGGATGGCCGCGTTTCTTCGAGGAAAGGGTCAGATCCTTTGGGATGTCACGGTGGACACAGGCTATGTCCAGCCGATGAACTTCCTTGCTCCAGGATCAAGGGACATGTTCGATGCCAACAGTAAGGCGGTCGACTACTTGTTTCGTGCTTTGTGTCAGCCTGAGTTCGATCGGGTGCACAACGAGCACTTGGCTTGTAGAATCTGGTTGGTGTTGAAGGAGGCTCATGTTGGGAATGCCCGGTGTTCGGGCTCGGATGTATGCGACCTACCGAAGAGAGTACGAGAACTTCACTCATCTCCCCGGTGAGTCCATCGATGCCTTGTTTCAGAGGTTCACGGTGGTTGTGAACAACATGAGGGCCAATGTGGACATGCTCCCGTACGATGATCATGATAGAGTTGTCAAGCTCTTACACTCTTTGGATCGTACAATTTGGGGCGGAAAGTTCGAGGCCATTGTGGAGTCGGAGAAGTATGACACTCTGACGGTGAACGGGCTGTTCTCGAAGCTCAAGTCGGCTGAGGTGGATAGGGGCATGACTGCCAAGCTCGAGGGTCCGACTAATTCCCATAGTCTTGCCCTCGTTGGTGGTTGGAAAGGAAAGGCTAACACTAACCCATCCACCAGGATGTTCTCTTTGTCCTCTTTGATGTCTATGCCAGATGAGGAGTTCGATGTGCTTGGAGAGGATGAGCTGGTGTTGCTGACGAGGAGGTTTGAGAGGCTGCACGAGAACCGAGTGAACAGGAGGAGGAACACGAGAACATGCTTCAAGTGCGGCAAGACTGGACACTATTTCGCCGAGTGTCCGAAGGTGAACAACCATGACAAGCACAAGTTCATGGACAAGAGGAAGAAGTCCAAGAAGAAGGATCATGAACATGGGAAGAAGGCTTGGTCTCGAGAGAAGATGAAGAGATCGAGCGACATTGAGTCCGATTCCGAGGACACGTCTTCAAGCTCGAGTGATGAAGATGAAGAGGATGACAAGAAGAAGAACCTCTGCAAGTATCTCAACGGCCTTTGTGTGACGGGCCTAAGCCTCAAGGACGACTTCTACGGCATGGCTCGCAGTTCGAGCAGCAAGAGAAGCCAGAAGGACGCCTCGGACTTGGATTCCAAGGATGAGGTATGTGATGAGCTCTCTTCTTTGCGCAAGGAGAATGAGGAGTTGGTTGACTTGCTTGATAATCGCGATCACATGCTTAGAGAGGCTAAGAAGCTTAGGAAGGAGCTTAGATCTTTGCTCGAGGATGCTAGGACTAGAGTGGCCGAGCTAGAAACACAAAGTTCTTGATAGCAAGCTTGAAATTGATTATCTTAAGGCTAGTCCCGTTGTTTCGATGAGAATGATTGTGCCGATTGCTCTGCTTCCCGGTTGACTTGACTGATCTTAGGGAGAAGTATGCCTACAAGTGTGAGGAACTAGATGTGCTTAGGGTTGAGTTGGCTGAGCTACAATCTAGACCCACTTTGCTTGGTGCTTGCACTTCTTGCCCTAGTTTGCATGAGAAAATTGTTGAGCTTCGTTCTCCATTGTTTCGCTTGAGGCTGATTTGAAAGTGCCTATTCGTACTTCTTGTTCTACATGTGAGTTGCATGCTATGAAGAATTTGGATCTTGCAAAATGTGTTGGTTGCTTGCAAGATGAGAATGATAAGTTGCGTTAAGCGCTGAGTTGGTTGTCGTGTCAAGAACCTCAGCTCGGTATGATGATTGCTAGCTGTAAGTGCTTTGATGGTTGGGCTTTGGGATTGGATAAGGTTGGTGAGGGCAGTGGTGAGAGAGAAGGGAAATTTGTCAATGTTTCAGTTCCACCACAACTCACACCCAAAGACAAGTTTGCATCCAAGCCAAACCAACCGAGAGAAAAACCGAGTGAGAAGGCAAGTGAAAAGCCTAGTGAGAAACCAAGTGAGAAGCCTTGTGAAGAGACTCACCCCAAGCCTAAGCCCAGATCAATCCGTTTCCATTGTGAGTTTTGTGGAAAGGATGGTCACAAGAGAGCGTTTTGCTTCAAGAGGAAACATGAGGAGAGAATGGCGAAGGAGTGGGCTAACAAGGACAAGTACCACCCTTCCGATGGTGTACTTTAGCCTCGTATGCAGTTGCCCAGGGCCAAGGCGAGTGTGAGGACAGTTCGGGCTTGGGGAGAGCGGAAGGCTGTTGGAGGTGCTCTCGCCCGGCTACATCGGTCGGACCGGTGAGGGGCACCGGTCGGACCGCGGCAGCCTCGGACATGCATCGCCTTGGGTTTCATGCTCGTACAGATGGTAAGTTTGGTTCAGGAGGTCGTGGTTCTGGTGGTTGGTCTGGAGAGTTTGCAGGTGGTCAGGTTGCTAGGCATTCTCCCCCTCGAGTTCACTACGGGGATGGGAGGAGTCGTAGCTTTGAGAAGGAGAGGAGGGACGGTCCACGGGCACTCTTTCGTGGTTTTGGTTCTCCTCCAGGCAGAGAGGGTTGGTTCCCTCGTGGTGGTCACCGTGGTGGTGTTCGTGGAGGTAGCTTTGGTAGGAAAGATGGTTTGGTTTGTGCTAACCCCACTTTCGAGCAAATGGCTAGGCACTGGTTTTACACTTTTGGAACTAACCCCAGTGTTGAGTCGTTTGCTCGCTCTCTCTCTTGGTTTTGAGTTGCAGGTGGATGGCCCGGAGAACATTTGGTTGATATCGGGAGTGGTTCTTCGGCTTCATATCCCGGTGGTGACATGTAGGTGCATCACTTTCGGGGATGGTGGACAAGGATGAGTGAATTGTGAAGAAATGATAAAGGTAAGTGAATTTGTGACCTTCAAGTGTGTGGCTTTGATCAAGCCACTTGGTTCTTTTTGCTCCTTTCCCTATCTCATGTGTGTAAGGTGACTTTTGTATGCTCTTTGGCCTTAATGCATGAGTTTAGGGGGAGCTTGTGAGTTTTGTGCTCCTTTGCTCTTTTGCCGGTGGTGTCAAGCCCTTTTTGCCTCCCCTCGAGGAGCCGGTCGTTTTTGAGCTTTGTGTGTGGGAGCTCCTCTGTAGCAAATGTATAGCTTTCCTTTGTGCATTTCTTGCATTTGGCATGGCATATGTAACATGATGTATAGGCATCCTTGTATCTTAGATTGCATGCATTTTGTATCATATGCATTGGATAGGAAAAGCTTCTCCTATATACATTGTTCACCCTGGAATGCTATTTATGTCTTTGTGAGCTTGTTTGGTATGCTATGGTTAGTTTGGCTTAACTCTTGATGATCTTGATGAATAATCCATGGTTGATGGCTATGTTTTTGAAAAATGTCACATATATGCTCTCTCATGTGTAAATGCCTTTGCATGATCTTGACATGTTTTAGTGGCTTGGTTATGCTTAGTTTGTGGTTGGATAGCTAGTTTATTGATCATATGGGGCCAAAGGCTCATTTGCCATCATGAATGTTTAGCCTTCTTGCTTCATCTTCTGGAGGGGCATAAGTTCCTTTTTGTCGCAAAGACATTTCATGTACCAATTATGAATCTAAAAATGAAATGTAAAATGCTTGGAAAATGTGCTCCCATGTCATATGTGCTGAATTTAATTTGCTTTGGGTGCTAAACTGTTGCATGATGCCTACCAATGAGAAGCCTCATACATAGAAGTAGGCACATGGCTCGGTGGTTTTGACATGACATGAGGTGCTTGTGGGTGTTTGTGGTGGTCTTATGATTAGAATGGCTGTCCTAGCATGAAGTTTGTGTGGCTTTCATTTTTATATGTTTTGATCATGTTTAGGACATTGCTCATGAGAGGCAAATTTTTCGCAAAATTGCCCAAATCCATCTTAGCTTCGTCCAATGGTTGTGAAACTTGATAATCATGTAGTTGAGATCGATACAAAGCTATAGAGTATCTAACTTGCTCATTTGGACATGTATAGCATCCTTTGTTGAATTTTGTCTATTTGAGAAGGTCTAGGTTGAAAGTTTTGCATTTTTGGCTTGATTCATGCATTGCCAACAAGGGGGAGAAGTTTGAGCTTGAAATGGCTTGCTGGATGCATTTAGAAGGTTTTCAGGTGGTTTCGAGCCATTTTCGGGCTCGGTGTGCACCGGTCCGACCGGTCGAGGTCACCGGTCCGACCGGTCGAGGCTGGTCCTGTGCACATGTTGGGCACTCGGTCCGACCGGTGTGAGCCGAAGTTGTTGCGTACCTGCCCGTTTTCAAGTGGTTTGCATGCATTCGTCCAGGGGGAGTTGCATTTGTTCAGGGGGAGCTTGCATGTGTGCAGGGGGAGCTCTTTGTGGTTTTTCGAGCTTTGTCTCGGTGGTTTGTGCTATTTGCTTAAGCCTTGTTTTGTCTCGGATGTGTCGAGCCGTTGCCCTTGCCTAAGGGGTCTGGGACTTGTCTTCTTCAAGTGATCTTGCTCTTTGCCTTTGTTTGGCTTTCGATCGCTTGTTGGAGTTTCTTTTTGTTCGTTTCTTTTCTTTTTATTTTCTCTCTTGTTACTTTGTGTGGGTGTTGTCAATGCACTCATCAAGGGGAGATTGAGGACCATGTGTGGTTCGAGGACCGGTGGATGGTCGCTTCCTTGTGTGATGAGTGATTGACAACGTTGTGTAGACTGATTCTTTCTAGAGATGGAAGGGTTTCTTCAGGAAAGAGATGCTACCGGTAACCCTTAGAGTAAAACCAGAGTTCAATGGTTTGGTAACCATTTGGTTAAGTAGTTTGTTATGAGTTTAATCCTTGTGTATTTTGGGCCTACGGCCTTGTAAATCTATACTATAAAGACCGAAAACAATTGAAAACTTTTCTCACCCAATTCGGGCCCGCCTTACCCCTCACGTCGGACCCACCTAACAGGTTGCATGATGACCAAAAAAGCAGAACAACCATATATATCGCAATTTGGGGAGCGTTTCTGCCAAAATTGAATTGTTTTTGTCACCCACACTGCATCTACCCACCCTCCATACCTGCCGGGCCCACCCGCACACACCGCGGTCTCCTACCCACAATTCCTCACCACCAACCGACAAGCTACCGCGGGAAGGGTGGGACGCCACGCTTGGGAAGGCTCCGCGCCTCCAATGGAGAGGAGGCCGCCGGTGGCCGCGGTGGGGAAAGAGCGGATGGGGAGGACTGTCGCGTCGGCTTGCTCGATTGAGGTCTTGCCCCTATCAAAATTGAAGGCTAACATATCTCATTCTAAAATATAACTCCAACTCGGTTTACAAAGTCCGGACCTGGTCAAAGCGCCTGGACCCCCAGTCTAACCGGCTTGTGCGACGCCAGATCTTCCAGAAGTCATATCTCTCTCATCCGGACTTCGAATTGGACGTTCTATATATTGATCTTGATCTAATCGACAAGACCTATCCAATGGGGAAGTCCAAATTATCTTTTGGGGACTTTGGAGGGCGGTTTAACTGGGGGTATAGGGTGGTCTAACCGGGTAGCCCAGACCTGCCAATTTTGGGTGTCAACATATGCCCCCCTGTTTTTTAGTAAAGCTTGCGTACTAAAAAACAATTCTAAGGTCTATGCAACACTTTCCACCGGACATTTCATCATAAGGGTGATTCTATTGAAATCGGACATGTCTTCTCAATTGTCTTCAAGATCCATGCGCTCTGGAGAAGAACTGTAATCAATAAGTTGTTCGTCATCTTCTGGAGCAGGTACCAATGACAACTTATCATAGCAAGCCATGGGGACTAAAGAAGTGAAACTGAGCGGTGTCTCTGGTGAACCCGGTCTGACCGCCTGGTCAGCTGGTTTGACCGCCTTAGGCGGTTTAACCGCCTCCTCTGGCGGTTTGACCGCCTCTACTTGACGTGTCGTCTTGGCTCTCCACCCTTCCCTTGTGGTAACATGGGCTTGTAGCTGTTGAAGATCTTGTCCTTCTGTTCTTCTAGCTCCTTTCCTTCTTCTCCCGGAACCTCAAGCATTGAAGTTTCCTCCTTTGAGTGTGAGTCAAACCGGGAGGACACCATCTCGGTAGAAAGTATTTGTAGTTGGAACCACTTCCACTAGCCTCATGGTCACTAGTAGCAACAGATCCCTTTTGAGCAGACGTCCCAACCTGATTGTTTAAAACAACTGGTCTCTTGCTATCTTTCTTAGCGGGAACGTCCATTATTGTCCCGATCTGGATAACGTTGAAGCTTGTAATCCTCTCTGGGTCAATGTCTATCTCCTCCTCTCTGACCTTGGGCTTGTACACTTGTTTTGGAGGAAGCTGAACTTTTCTAGGCACGGTGGTCTGGCCGCGTGCAGAGGGCAGTTTGACTGGGTTGGCCTGATGACCCTGTCCAGACTGACGTGGAGCCTAGTGATCTTGTGTAGGTCATGAAATCTGATCCAAAGCTGGTCTCCTCGGTCTTCCCCATCCAGGATGGAAGGACTGTTGATACAGCACCCACATCACTCCATTGTCGTCGTAGATCGGATGAAGCGGATCTGGAGTCCAAGCTGGAGTAAAGTGTCTCCCTTGTTGAGATGATTCACTCCTGATCTTGACAGCTGCTCTAGGAGGCGATGACGGCATCTCTTGATGCGTGGGTGACCTCATCTTTTTTTAACGGCCGATCGCTTGTAACGGATTTTTGTTTGGAGTAATTGTTAAATAGCATGTCAAATGTGACCTTTGGCTTTGGAACACTCCCCTGATTTTTTGCCACATTGAGGTTCCAACTTCCAATCTCCAGTCGCTTTGGAATAGACATCTTTGGGCGACCATGGGCAGGGGCGGTCTGACCACCTACCCCAGCCGGTTTAACCGCACCAGCCTTTTCAGGCTCCAATGGTTGCCGACTGACAGGCGTGGACGACCCTTGCCCCCCAAGTCCAGAAGCTTTGACAATGATCTTGAGTGTTTCTCTACCATCAGGGGTCTTCTCATAAGCAACTTCTCTTGTTAGCTCTTTTCCTCTCAAATCGGGCTTTGCTTCCCCGACCACCGCATTCTTGCCCTTGGTTGCTTCGACTTGATGTGGCCATACCAGAACCTTGGGTTGCTGTAATTCCATGGTGTTGATAGGAAAAGGATGCTTGTCACTGTGCTTTTCATAAAGTACCAAACGACCTTCATTTATGGCCGATTGAATCTGGCGACGAAATACATTGCAATCATTAGTAGCATGAGAATAAGAATGTTGATATTTACAATATGCATATCGCTTTATCTCATCAAATGGAGGCATGGTATGAGATATTTTAATATTTTCAAGTTTAAGCAATTCATCAAAAATGCGATCACAATAAGAAACATCAAAAGTAAATCTTAATTCTTCTTGCCGACCTTTACTAGCCGGCTTAAGTGATGCACAAGAAAAAGATTTATCTTCAGAAGGCCACACAAATTCAGCACTATAAACTTCAGTCTCATTGTTCAAATTAGAAACATAACCAACTACATGAACATCAAACTGATGAGGCTCAAGTTTCTCTTTTTCTTTATTCAATTTCAGTTCTTGTGCCATGCCTCTCACAAGAACAGAATCAAGCGAATAAAAATTCACACCTTCTAACCTTTTTCTAAGAGTAGATTTTAAACCTTTAGCGGCAAGATTAGCTAGGTCGGAATCAGAAATTGACAAATTGAAACAATGGTTTTTAACCTCTTTAAAACGCTTAAGGTAATTAGAGTCCGTCTCGTCTTTACCTTGCTTAACCGATGTTAAATCTGTCAATTTTAATTGATAGTTCCCACTAAAGAAGTGAGCATGAAATTTTTGTTCTAATTGATTCCAAGAATCAATATGTTGGGGGTTAAAAATGAAAACTAAGCAAAGGTGGTACCCGTTAGAGATAGAGAGAACAAACACACTTTAAAAGAATCAAGGGCACTTGCTTCACCTAGTTGAGCAATGTATTAGCTTATGTTCTCCCAAGTTGTACAATTGTCCTCACCACTAAATTTAATAAAATCAGGTACGCGCCAACCAGGGGATAAGTCATAAGATCAAAATCGGCTTTATAAGGTTTTTGGTATAACCTAGAATTGCCCATATTAATGTCAAAATTGTTTTTCACCATACTAGCTACTTCTTCCTTAAATTTATTAAATTCATCCATAACAACTAGTTGGGATTGCCTTGCAGCTGATAAATCAATTATATTCACAAGAGGTGGGTTTTTTTCGGAACACCCATCATGTGGCCAGACGAGGCGGTTAAACCGGCCATGGGGGGCGGTCTGACCGAGGTCGGCTCTGACAATGATGATTGTCCCGGATAAAAACCAGTCGACATGCCATACACAGGTGTCTCAATTGAGGGTCCTGACGCTATCGATAAGCTTGTTTGCAATACCCCTTGTGAATCTAATTGAGGGATAGAATCATTAGGGAAATTTAAAGTACTACTTTTACCCTCAACTTTTTCCAAACGAGCAATTATTCTAGCAATCTGACTATGCTAATTACTAAAAGCACACTTGAGTTTAATAGATATTTCAATAAGCTTCATAGAGTAGATCAGTTTCAGGCTTGCTTACATTGGTGATTACCTCAATATTGTTGTTGTTGACCTTGATCGCCGGCAACTCGAAATCTTGAGTCATCGTCACCTTGCCTGAGCGATCTTTTCTGGCACCAGAGAGGAACTGCTGCTTGATGTACTCCTGAAGCTCGGTGTACTTCCTCTGGTCCTCTTCGCTGAGATCGTCTATGTTCACCATGATCGGTTGTAAAACTAGATTTGTTCCTTAGCGGGG
Source organism: Cenchrus americanus (assembly GCA_947561735.1). NCBI lineage: Eukaryota > Viridiplantae > Streptophyta > Magnoliopsida > Poales > Poaceae > Cenchrus > Cenchrus americanus. The sequence goes on from OX387241.1 coordinate 199,562,107, forward strand.
TCGCCAAAAGTGTGTTGACGCTTTTTCTGGTCGAACACACGAGTGCACTGGATCGCGTGGTAGTCAAAATCACCTCGTCGAAGTTCCCAACACGGGCCTATCTAACTGCTTGGGAGGGCCGGTTTAACCGCTTTGGACAGGAACGTCGTCGAAAACTAAGATCGCTGCCTCGGGGGGGACCCCGTCAGGGACAACGCGCCTAGGGTTCTTCTGAGGTCGGCAGGCCACTTAGAACGCCCTAAATCGCAGTAGAGATGAAGAAGGAAGCAAAAGGGGTTGGAAAAGTAGGGTTAGGAGATAAAAAGGTAAATTTGATATGTTCGATTGGGTGATGGATCCTCAATCGGCCACGACCCTTTATATTTATAGGGTGGGGAGGTCTTGCCCCTGCTGGAGTTGAAGGCCTAACAAATCTCGTACTAAAATACAACTCCAACTCGGTTTACAAAGTCCTGACCCGGTGAAAGCACCTGGAACCCCAGTCTAACCGGCCTGTGCGACGTCAAGATCTTCCAGAAGCCATATCACTCTCATCTGGACTCTGAATTGGACGTTCTATATATGGATCTTGATCTACTCGACGAGACCTATCCAATGTGAAAGTCCAAATTACCTTTTAGGAACTTTGGCTAGGTCGGTTTAACTAGGGGTATTGGGCGGTCTAACCGGGTAGCCCAGACCTGCCAATTTTGGGTGTCAACAGAAATATATGAAATATAAGTTTAATAGTTTTTTATAACACGTGTGTGTCGCACGTGCACAATATTAGTGTACATATACCCCTTTACATCAATACAAAAATAGGTAGGGGCCTTCCTTGCCGACTTCGGTCAAAAGAGCGTACCAGAAGGATTGAGATTTCTTTCCCCAACACCTTAATTCTCATAGTATTGATAGCGACAGCCAGATGCCTGCATCGGTGCAACCTATTCCGACAACAGACAGCTAGTTTGCTTTGCCTATTCGCATGCATGGTGCCATTGCTTCAGACCACGAATTGGTTCAGATCAGCTTGTACGATAATTATAAGAGGACAGCGTGCAATCTACTTCATTTTGAATAAACCAAATGGTTAATCCAATGTGACACTGATAGACAAGTAACATAACTCTCTCATTGCTGGAGTAGTTTCTTGAGCTCCAGTTGTAGTAAAAGATTATAACTCTATTTCTAAACCATTACATGCATCTTCTTAGAGTTTTTTAAGTCAAAATTTTGACATATTATTTTACTCTAAGTTTGACATTTCATCAAGCAACAGATGATAGTGCCACCATTGTGGGTACAAATGCTTAGGTTGGATATTCCTGTTAGGCGATCTCTCCAAAGAGGAAGCGAGGGATCAGCTGAAGGCTGGTCCGCATTTGCTGGAGGTTCAAGTGTTGAGTTTCTTCACAAAGGCGGGCTGGAATATCTTTAAGTGTATTGAGCATTTATCTTCTTAGAGAGCTTTTATCTACAAGTATTTTCACAGTCTGTGTGCTATTTATCTGAACTGAGTCTGTGTGCTATTTATCTGAACTGTTTCTTTCTCCTATTCGAGGCTTCTATTGTTGCGGGTTGCAGCCTATGTGCGGTTGGTTTAGTGTCATTCGTTTGTGGTTGTAAGCTTACAAGGCATTGTGTGTGGAAACCAGAACTTTTTACTTAATAAAAATGTAGGGGTTCCCAATCCACTGAAAAGAAGATTTTACAATTAAATGTTTTGAATACATCGATTTAGCTCCCTTGCACCGGTAGAGAGTGAGGCTTTTGTTCTGGCCTTTAGTCCCGGTTCAACTTTAGAGCCGGGACTAAAGGCATTTTGTCGACGTGGCCCGAAATGGTCGCTGTAGCCAGCCCCCCTTTAGTCCCGGTTCGTACTACGAACCGTGACTAAAGAGGGGGGCTCCCAATGGCTCCATCCGGAAATAATTGCCCCCAGCCTTTAGTCCCGGCTGGTGTTACGAGCCGCCGGGGGCAATATAATGCACGTACCTTCTTCTTCCTCCTGCCCCCGATCCATTCACCAGAGCCATTCACCCGAGCCATTCAACCTCCTCCCCCCATGGCGACTCAAGCCTAGGGTGGTGTTGTGATTTTTTTCTTCATTAGTTTGTGAAGATTTCTCTCCTCTAAGGTGTTGTAAAGGTTAGAATCTTCATCCTCCCTTCATTTGTGGTGATTAAATTTTGTTTTATGGCCGGTTTAGAGATGGAGAAAATAGAAATGTTAATTAGAGAGATGAGATTTTGTATATACACGTGAAGATGTAGTTAGGATGGTACTTGCATTGTTCCTTCTTTCATTACAATCTTGTTTTTCATAATATTGAATTTTTCTTGTATATATATATATAGTTTATAAAATATATGCTCATAACACTACTAGAAATCTATACATCAATGACGATTACCTCGTGACGGTAATATTTTTCGTCACTGAAAATGCTTTATCTATGACGAATTTTCTAGATTCGTCATTACCGAAATGTGACGCAGCCAAGGCGTAAAAAAATAATGACAATAATCAAAATCGCGTCATAGAAATACTGAATAACATCGTCATTAATAAGATGGATCGTCTGGTGCACCTTCTTGACGAACTAAATTGTCATCGATTGATTTTGGTCAAAGTAATGCAACGACCAGTAGGGCCCACATTGATGACATGGCGGTGCGGTCGCAGTAGAGGGACCCACATCGTCGACGTGGCCATACGTGGCATTGCAGGCCCAGGTGGCGGTCCCACATGATGATGTGGCGTCGATGAAGTGGCAGTACGGTCCCACGTGATGATGTGGTGTTGCAGAATGTTTTGTTTTTTCTTTTTTTGGCAAAAAAACGTGTGCGCGGGAGGTTTCGAACTGGCGACCCACCGCTGGAGAGTTTCGTGCCTTAACCACCAGACTAGCTGATGCTTGTTGTCTTAGGTGTAGATATTTTTTATTTGTGTTCATACTAACACGATATATCAACGCAAACCAACATGAGATCGTGGGCCCTATTCCTCAAGTCCATCACGATACCTGGCAGCGGCAAGTTCCGTGATTTCACTGGGACCTGGAGTCTTGGCGGCGGCGTTTTGGCGATGTACGTCAACCCTAATGATCGGTGCCTGTCAACGCTGATTGCTGGCACAGAGGTCGATCAACAGGGTCCTCGCCGGCACAGAGGTCGATCGACAGCCTGGACGTGGCGCCTGGACTTGGGTGCATGAGCTTTGGCGTGGACAGGACGTGGTGGACGTGCATTGCGGCTGCGGAGCAACGTCAGCTGAGCGGCGTCGTTTACTCGTGCGTGTATCGCGGTACAAGTTCCAATCTCTCAGTAATATAGTTATAGCTCAGGTTGATTACGTACATATGATTTTCAAAATTAATTGCATGATATTTATTTTTTTAAAAGTATTATTAGTTTTAATCTTAATTTTCTTGTCATGCAAAATTGTTTTAATATTTTGTAGCAATAGATTATAATTTTTGTTTTCTTACATATGGATAGAAGTTGGATATTTGGGACACGGTTCACACCGGCATATATTAACGGAGTTCAAGAGTTTATGGATTTTGTTAGTTCCAGATTTCCTCAAGGTGGCCATGTACCTTGTCCATGCACGCGTTGTGTTAATCTAACTTGGCGGCCTCAGCCATTGGTACATGACCATATACTCATTCATGGCATGGCAGCTACATACACTAGGTGGATTCATCATGGGGAGCCGGCAGATGCTGCAATGATTGAGAATTTGGAGCAGGGGGGCCAAGGAAATCATCATGATGAAGGGATACAAATGGATGTGGATGATGATGATTACGATGAGGACTTCGGAGTACCAGAGATGTTAGGAGATCTTTATGCAGCGGCAGAGGCGAATGGAGAGCAGCCAAGGTTTGCAAAAATACTTCAAGATGCGAAAAAGCCACTAAGCGAGGGATCTGGCCATTCAAAATTTTCTTTTCTGGTGAGGTTGTTGTATGTCAAATCTCGTTATCGAATAGGCAACACAGCATTTTCCACAATGATGAAGGTATTGTCAGAGGGATACCCTCAAAGTGAGTTGCCGATTTCTTATGATGGGACCAAGAATTATCTTCGTGAATTGGGCCTGGGTTTCGAGAACATCCATGTGTGCAAGAACAATTGTGTCTTGTTTCGAAAGGATAATGCTGATTTGAATGAGTGCCCAGTATGCAATGAGTCTAGATGGCAAGATGGTACTGGGACAAAGAGAGTTCCACATAAGGTTTTGAGGCATTTTCCTCTCGTGCCTAGGTTGCAAAGAATATTTGCTGCAAAACAAACTTCTGAGGAAACACAATGGCATAAGAAAGTGAGGAAGCCAGTCGACAATGTAATGAGCCCTCCAGCTGATGGGGAAGCATGAAAGGATTTTGATTAGAAGTTTTCAAAATTTGCAGATGATCCGAGGAACTTGAGGCTTTCCTTATCTACCGATGGATTCAATCCATTTGGCAACATGAGTACCCAAGCTGAGTATGTGGCCCGTGCTTGTGACACCATTGAATCTCGCCACCATGGGAATGTGTCAATCCAACAAATTGTTTTATGTCTTTACTCATCCCGGGTCCAACATCTCCAGGAAAGGATTTTGATTTGTTCCTTGAACCCCTAATAGAAGAACTGCTAGATCTATGGAAGGGTGTGAAGACATATGATGCATGTCCGGTGACACGTTTGACCTTCGTCTTTGTCGTGCTATGGTGTGTACATGATTTTCTGCGTTGAGCACTTTATCCGGTCGAAGAACAAAAGGGTATTATGCATGCACTCATTGTGACAAGGATCCGTTGTCTCCGTCTATAAAGAATAAGCTTTGTTACATTGGACATCGTCGCTACCTTAAAAGGACACATGCTTGGCGGAGAAGCTTAGCTTTTAATGGTAAGACCGAAAACAAATATGAGCCGGGCAAGTTCACATTGAAGGAGGTCGAAGCGAGGAGCTAGAGAAGGTCAAACATATGATGCCGGGGAAGCATCCTGCAAATACTACAAAAAGGAAGCGCAATGAGGGTCCAAAGATTTATAGCCGCAAAGTTGGGTTGTGGAGATTGCCATATTGGAAAGATTTGCTGCTTCCACATAATTTGGATGTCATGCACATAGAGAAAAACATATGTGAAAACCTTCTTTGCACACTCCTCAAAGTCGATGGCAAGACCAAGGACACAACCAATGCAAGGCTAGATTTGCATGATATGGGCATAAGGCCTGAATTGCACTTAGTGCAGACTGGTGGATCAGTGACCGCTCCACCTGCTCCATACGTCTTAGGGAAGGATCAGAGAATAAAATTTTGCAATTTCTTAAAAGGCATCAAGTTTCCCGATGGATATGCGGCTAACCTATCAAGAAACATAAGTGTCGATGGTTCCAAGGTGCGGGGAAAGATGAAAACACATACCGCCACATACTTCGCAAAGAATCCTACCTGCTGGCCTAAGAGGATTGGTGAGGAAGGATATTTATGTAGCAATTGCAGAAGTTTGGGGACCTTTTTTAGGGAACTATGCAGTAGGAATTTAAGGAAAGATGTAGTGGAAAAGCTGAAAAAGGACATCCCACTAATCCTTTGCAAGCTTGAAAAAATATTTCCACCGCCTTCTTTGATGTCATGGTGCACTTGGCTGTCCATCTTCCCGATGAGGCACTTCTTAGAGGTCCTGTTCAAGTACGGATGGATGTACCCGGATTGAAAGGCGACTAGGTACTTTGAAGAATTTTGTAAGGAATAGGGCAAGGCTCGAAGGATCAATTCTTCGAGGCATATGTCCCAAGTGACACATTGAATTTTTGTTCTAGGTACATGAAGGATATTGAAACTAGATTTAACAAGGATGATGGTAGTATTGGAGAGAATACATTGCTCGATGAGCTTCCCGTATTTCAAGCATGATGTTACTCTCGTTGGAGGTACTAGGGAACAAGACGTTGATGATGCGATGATCGAATAAGTTGACTTGGTATGTGCTAAATAATTGTGATGAAGTTGATGAGTATAAGGAGTAAGTATCGTTCACATTTGTCATATTTATTTTGTTTCTTATTAATAATTTTTAATATTATTCTTATGAACCCCCTCTGCCCTGTAGGTTATACAGGAAAGAGCTAGTCCAGCAAGGTATTAGGAATGTTGATAGACAGCTTGAACAAGGTTTTGCAAAGTGTTTTAAGAGCCATGTGAGTGATCAGAACACATTATGTGTGTAATTTAAAATAAATGCATTTCATATATAATTTGTGAACAGACCATGTTGATTTATTGTAACAGATTGAGGACAAACTGAATGAGAATCCGGATTCGTTAGTGATGCACCGTGGCCGTTGTCATGTGGGCCGGATCCGCGAGTTAATTTTGCTACGTCTTGCAAGGTTAATGGAGTGTGGTACAAAGACTCGTGGATCGTGAGAGGTACCTACCGACACGAACGAGTGGAGTATGCACGAAGCGAGTTCACATAATGGAAACGACATAGATTTCTATGGTGTCCTTAAAGAGGTAATTGAGTTGAAATACAACTCTAATCTTCACTCCATTCGGACGGTGGTTCTATTTCGATGCGATTGGTACGGTCGGGAAGGCAAGACCCGAGGCCTTCGAGATGACAAATATTTCAAATCAATCCATGTGGGTTCATTTTGGTACAAGTCCGATCCTTACATCTTGGCAACTCGGTCGAAAAAATATTTTACTTGGAAGACACATTATTAGGGAAAGATTGGCGGGTAGTGCAGAAATTTGAACACAGGAATATGTATGATGTGGCTGAAAAAGATGAGGCAAGTCTTGCAGTGCATCAGGATGATGAGTGTTCTGATACTGAGGTTGAAGTCCAAGAGGGGGATGATATTGACATTGGTCAGAATACTCATAGTGGAGAAGCCACTATAATTGAAGGGAATTTACAAGAACTTCTAAAAAGAAAGAAGCCAACTACTAGCGCAGATGATAACACGGATAGTGGGAATGAGGATGAAGATGAGACTCTTGAGCAGTATGCTAGTGATGGAGGCAATGACAACAATGATGAATTGTTCTTCGACTATGAAGATGATGATTGATGTTTTGAAGTATTGGTTCATGACTTGCATTTGCCATACTTGTTTATTAATTAGTTATGGTCCATGATCATGATGTACCATTTTGAAAAGATTTGGCCAAAGTGGCACAACACATCTCTCACACCCATGAACACCCCTCACTAAGTGACAAGGCTATATGTGAGGCATGTGTGCCTTTTGCTACAATGTGGTTCACCAATATCTCAGAATCGATTGAAACTTTTTCCTCATAGTCATACATCAAAATTAAGTGTCCTTGCATGGTTTGAGAATTTTCTACATAAGTTAGAGTATTTTTACATTTTTTTGTTTATTAATTCACAAAATAATTACATTAATAGGTAAAATTGCTCAAAAAATTGTACTGATGCACATAACACCATAGTGTGGCTCCATAAACATACCTTTAAAGTTTCAAAGCATTTGGAGAAAGTGAGGGTACACATTCCCTCAACCAGGAGAGATGTTACTCTTTTGTCAACAAAAAGCATGATCACTTTGTCCAAACCATCACATAATTGTAGGGAATGTTTATGGAGCCATAGTACGATGTTGTGTGCATTTGTGTAATTTTCTGAGCAATTCTACCTATTAATGTAATTATTTTATGAATTAACAAACAGAAAATGTTAAAATACCCTACCTTGTGTAGAGAATTCTCAAACCATGCAAGGACACTTAGGAAAAAGTTTCAATCGATTCTGAGATATTGGTGAACCACATTGTAGCAAAAGGCACACATGCCTCACACATAGCCTTGTCACTTAGTGAGGGGTGTTCATGGGTGTGAGAGATGTGCTGTGCCACTTTGGCCAAATCTTTTCAAATTGGTACATCATGACCATAGACCATAACTAATTAATAAACAAGCAAAAAAGTCCAAAAAAAAGTCTTGTACTTCTTCAAAATGCAATTGTAAAACTGCAAAAAAAATGTTAAAACAAAAAAAGGCCCTTATAGGGATCGAACCCTGGAGCTGAGTATTGGAGCTGGTGGGACAATCCATCGTGGTACTCAAATGTGATTGATATGAGACCAGCGCTACCATTTTTATTGTAATGAACACCCCGCAGATGGAACAAAAAAGCGCCAAAAAATTTCGGGGTGGGGCGTCGAGTGGACTAAGTTTCCGCCAAAAATAAATTTCGCTGGAGCCATTTAACCCATTTCCCCACTCCCAGCTCACCCCCACGTCTCTGTTCTCATCTTCTCCCCCATTTCTCCAACCCTAGTCTCCGCCGCCGGGAGACAACCGCCGTCGACGCGGGAGATTCTCGCCCACGACGAGCTGCGAGGTAATCCCTCCCCCCTACATCTCGTCGGCTCCTTCACCTATCTCCCCAATCTACGTCTCTCTCGCCGCAACCTAACCCTAACTACCGCCAGTTCTGGATCGTCGATGCACTCTTCGCACTTGCCAACCGACCGTCCAAAGTAGAATCCACCGCACCAGCTGAGATTCATCTTCGAAGACCCCTACATGGTGGCAACAAGGGGTCAAGGTAGGAAGAAAGAGGCACAAAAAACCAAGGTCAACGATCCGAACATTTCACATTTTTTTCAGTTTTGACATGGTGTGTTTGATGGGAGTTCAATGCTTTCAATAGTTGTTAGACTTGATTCAATAATTTCACAAGGCAATGCATACGGAATTTTTTAATCAAAATGCAATGACACTTGATTGAACCTACTGCAATGTTTGATTATGTAGTTGCTATTCCTTATCCGAATATTACTTGTGTCGGAATAATGCAAATAAAAATCTATTACATTGCGCACAGATTTTTTAATTATTTTATAATTTAATTACATTGCACTAGGTTAAAATGGTTGGTTCAGTTTTCATGAATCTGTGTTGGTAGGAACTATTCACTATGGTCACAGAAAGAATAGCAATTTTGCTTCACTAGCACGTCCGTTACACACCTTATCGAGAAAACTTCGTTACACTTAGATAATAAATCATATATTACCCAAATAGTAGTACTTCAGTTATACACCTCTTATCTTATCAATCTTCACAGACAAAGACATTCTCTTACCTCGTATTTCACTCCTTTGAAGTAGATTTAACTCTTACCTCTTAGTTCAATCCTTGCCGTTATCTAATAGCTAAAATTTGCTTGTTCATGTAAGAACTCGCAAAAAGTGAATATGAGAAGAGACGGGACGCCCAAGTAGCGACGAATTTAAAGAAGTTTGAAGACCTTGGACCGACCAAACTAGCATACGGTTTAAATAATTCAATTCCACAACCTGCACCAACGGATGGGAAAAATCAAGAACCAACAACGAAAATAGTGATTTGGATACATCGGAGTATCTCGTTGAACAAGATGTTCAAGGAGATAGTGATGATGATGACTCGAACTTGAATGCGATTCGTTGAGCGACCAATTCCCCTGTTAATTGAGGTGCTTATTTTAATGTTTGAAATATGTTATTTACTTAATGCTTGTGGATACGGATGCAATATTTTCTTTCATACTTGTTATTTCAAATGTTTCCTATTGCTAATATATGCACGTCACTTACATTGTTTTTACACGGTTTCCCTATCGGTAGAGGGAAAGTGAACACTTCCAAGAGGAAGAAGAACATTCCAAACATGGCGCCGGAGGTAGGTCGCCCAAGAGAGTGAGGGCAAGTAGAGGAACAGATCCGGAATCTCGCTAGAGCTTCCCAAAGGTTAGCAAAGAGGGTGGCAACCGAAGCTAGAAATGGGCTGAATGAAGAAGAATCTAGAACCGTGAATGCTTGAAATACCCCAAAGCTCAACCGTGCTACAAGCGAGGATAATGTACATGGTGGTCAAAACATGTCAAGTGATGATCGGGACAATTTAGCCGCGATCGGGACAACACGGTCCCCGTTGAAGACAATTTAGTCGTTGATCAATACAATCAAGACAATGAAGGCATGTTATAGATTCTTTCTCATTGTTAATGCCATATCTTATGTTGCTTTCCATGGAACTAAACGAATTTACATGCTAAATCTGTTTTGTAGCTACGCAGAGCGAGCTCCGCGGAGGCCCGGGGCTACCCACCAAGGGAACACTGCCGACTAGAATGACTAAAACTATGGGAAGGAGGTTGCCCATTATTATTGATGAAGGCAAAAAAAAGGCCGGTTGAACCTGTTCGAGCCGCCAAACTAGCATCAGAGGCTGGTGTCATCGTTCGGGACAAGTATCCCATCCTACCTCATTGGAAAGAATACAAGAAAGATAAGTTGCTGTACAAGGGCTTTGCGGGCAAACTATCCATAAGTGCATAAGTGTTTTATTTGTCACTTTGTATACCTGCTTATCATGTCGTTGAATGCAATACGTTTATAATGAAGTGTCGCTTGGCAATTAATGCCGAGGACAAACCAACCGAGGAAGTCGTCTTAGATGTGATGCGCTCCATACGGCGACAAGAGCGTTACCTACCGAAAAAGAAGTACTTCGATGGTGTACCAGCAAATGAGGTCAGGACAACCTCACCAGTTTCTACCATGGACGATGCACAATGGAGGGCACTTGTTGTACATTGGTCTGACCCAAAGAACATGGTATGGGTATCTTCTCATATAATTTTCATTCACATTTACTTTCCTGAACACATCACTTTAACTCATCTAACATGTTCATTGCCATGTAGGAAACAAGCAGAATCGTGCCAAAGTGAAGTTTCATCAGACTATGGGATCTCGTAGCTATGTGGCGCACTTACATGCATATGTAAGTAAAGAGTACCTATGCCTATATGAATGTACTCAGTATCTTATTTTCCATTTGTCTAAGTCAACTTTGCTGCTATTGATTGTGTACATTACAGAAGGAGAACATGAACAGGGCAGAACCCAGCACAGGCCTGGATGAAGAAATTGATGCGGTGGAGGCATTCACGACCGCCATACCGGCTCCAAGCATGGACTCACTAGGCCGGCAAGAGAAGCGATTGTAAGTCTTAACATCTGTTTCAGTGTGTCATGTTTGGAGGAATTGCTTTCAATTAAATCATCTTATGCTTTTGTCCTACGTACTTTGCAAGTTTCAGCAATTATTCATGACCTATACCAAAATCTACTTCTGTTATGCAAATTTTGCAAAATAGTTTCGCCAAATGTCTTGTTTTAACATGTATTACGGGCACCGGACTCTTGTCTTGTATATTGTGCGGGACTTTTTTATCTCTTTCGGTTCCATAAAGTCGTTATTTCTCTTTTCTCGTGCAACTAATGAGGGCCGAATGAATGTTTCGATCGATATGGAGGCTTTGAGGGCGGAACCTCGTTCCCGAAGGTGAGGCAAGCGGCGTCAAGTGTGCGTGTGCCGACCAAGGTGCTATCCAACTCCGGCTCACAAAATTTCTTGAAGAATGTTGGCATCAAACCGGTGGCCACCAAAAAAATCATCCTCTCGTGGTTGAAACGAGCTTCGGGAGCAACTAGCGAAAGACAAGAAAATTCAACGCGCTCAACAAGCTGAACTAGAAGCCCTCAGGAAGAAGAGTGAAGAAGCAGAGGAAAGGCTGGCAAGGACACAACAGAAGATGGAGGAGTACAAGAAGTCATGCGACGAGAACAATGAGCTAATGAGGCGTTTCTTTGAGATGCAAAAAATAGGACCTTCTTCCACATGAGTGGTGCTGGTAGCTGTTGTTCTTTGGGCTCATCATTTTGCTTACTGTTGTTGCTACTTGCTAGTAGGTTGGGATGTTTTTAGTTTTAGTGATGCTTTTCACTGATGAAACTAAGTGTGCTATGTGAACCGATGCTACTACTTTATGGTCACTGCAATATGTGATATATCAATGAACTTGGTTTGCGATCCAGTTTCATTTCCAATCCGAAATCAAAATTTGTTTTTTACAACTCGTGACAAAATGTGTGCAAACATCGGTGATGCTTTTAAATTGCCACGTGTCACAATAAAAAAGTACACGTGTTAGTACCAAAATCGGACACGTGGGTGAGAATTTGGGCCACCATGGTAGCTACCATGTCGCCACCGACGTCCTCCGCCACGTCAGCGGATGACGTCATCGCCCACGTCGCCAGCCGACGTCATCCGCCACGTCGAAGATGACGTCATCGGTCATGTCAGCATTTGACGTCGCCGGCCACGTCGGCCAGGCCGACGTCATCCGCCACGTGGCGGTCGACCTCATCCCCCACGTGTCGACTCGATGTGGCATATGACATCGATGGACACGTCACCGCCGACTGTCGACGTCGTCCGTTAGGCATGGCGAACGGCGATTTTGACGAAACGACGTGCGTCATAGAAGTGAACACCATTTCCGTGACAAGCAATAAATCGTCACTGAAGTGATGCACTTCAATGACGAAAATGACGATTTCGTCACCGAAAATCATATATGACGCGTCTTTTTCGACGCTACCTTTTTCGTCACAGCATCGTCACAGAACAAACTTAATGACGATTTAGGGGTCTTTGATGACGATTTTTGATTGTCATTGATGTAATCAAACCTACTAGTGTAAAAAAAGACATACCGAAAATGTACTAGGTATTTCCATTGTTTCAATTTTTAGAAATGACTTTATTCTTGGTAGCCATTGGAGGAAATAGAAGATTAATTATTTTGTTAAGTATGTTTTTAATTTATATATAGAATAAATGTAAGCATTCTCTTATTTTCTTTTTTTCATAATTTTACTTGTACATATAGTTTATAAAATATATGCTCATAAAGAAAAAAGAGACATAGAGAAAATGTAGCTATAGTTTATTTTGTACATATAGTTTATTTCCATTCTTTCATTATTTAGAAAAGATTTTATTTCTATGTAGCTATAAAATATTAAATTCTTTTATTAAGTATTTGTTTAGTTTTATATACAATAAATGTAAGCATTTTCTTTTTTGATACAGAGCCTCACGTCCTAATTAGCTACAGTTTCACCTCGCGGGCTACGGTGGGGACCGCCCGGCCTCCGCGAGGTGGGGCTGTAGCTAGATAGGAGGTGTAGCGCATGTGTGGTACTGTAAGTGGGTGAGTGAGGTGTATATGACGGTGAGGTGAGACTGTTGTAGTTCCCGGAGCATCCAGTCTTCTTGTTTTTTATACAGAGCCCGACATCCTAATTAGCTACAGTTTAACATCACGTGTTACGTGGGGACTGCCTGTAGCTCCATGACGTTGGACTGTAGCTAGATAGGAGGTGTAGCGCATGTGTAGTACTGTAAGTGGGAGAGTCAGGTGTATATGACGGTGAGGTGAGACTGTTGTAGTTCCCGGAGCATCTAGGTCTTCTGAGTCGCTGGTTCATAAAGGTTATGTACAATAATAGTTCCCTTTTGTTTTTCTATTTATGCATATATGGAATCCAATGTATATATGCAAACGAATCCTATTTATTGTGAATAATGTGTGTTATTTTGATTTAGATGTAGTTTGAGCCAACAATGTCGTCGTCAAGTGGTGTTGGAAATGACGTCCGTGGTCATGGCATAGTCCGTCGCCGTGGCTAGCGTGGTGGCCATGGCATTGGCCGTGCAGGTCTCGGTGGCCGTGGAGGTGGTTTGGACGACCCGTTGCCTCTACGTCCAGGATTGCGCTTTCACCGCGAGATTACCTTGCCAGTGGGTGATCCAGGACGTGTAGCTAACTTGGTAATATAGGAATTGAAATTAATTTTCTTTACATAGAACTTTTTTCCATTTCACATGGAAAATTTGTAATTTTAGTTACATATATAATTATTGTAGGTTCTCAACAATATCAGATGGCTCAGAGACATTATCGGGGATATGAATGGTACTCCTCCTATAGTGCAACCGAGCACATTGATGAGCACATGGCAAGAGTGTATATTTCTTTCACCGTACCCCGCTCGATATGTAGACTACGGCTAGTTGCCAGCAGGTGCACCACACCCGATGGTTGCCATTGCAACAGTTGGCAAAACAACACCTATTCGGTTAACCCGAGAGAGGACTGACGTGGAGAATTGTCTACAACAGCTCCAGAATAATGTTGGGTGCTTCGTGCCGAACCTTTCCTATTTTAAAGTAAGGCAACTCGAGACGGGTGAAGCCACTATGATTGAGACTACGGAGAGGCTTTGCAGGGCTCATCAAGATATGGTAATATACATTTATATATAAAAGAATCTCTATTCATTATTAATTAATTTGTTTTTGGTACATATATCTCATCATCATCTGATTGTGTGCAGGATCACTCTGGTTCTACCTATGCTTCAATTAGCTTCCGTGCGATTCTGAATCAAGTCGTGGAAAAAGTTGGGGTGGATTACTATGGTGGGGAGCCGTTTTCACCAACAATCGGAAGTGTCAAGCAATTCTAACTTTCTACAAGCCAGCAGAACCCGAGGCTCCATTGTTTGATGTCTACAGTGGTGTTTGTGACACTCCTCCCCAAGCGGAGGAGAGTGCACTAGTACGCGCTCTAGCTTATTTTGAGGGAGTTCTAGGCTGGAGGATTGCAGACATTAACCATGTTCCATATCTGCAAGTGCGTTCTCCTCATCAGTAACATTATGCATGCATGGATCGGGCTTTGTAAGAGCAACTCCAACAGTTTGGCAAACCAACTTGGCATCCATATAATTTTGGCAAAACAAGAAAAATTGGCCTCCAACAGTTTGGCAAACCAACTTGGAAAAAATAGAAACTTGGCAAAACTCACCTCCCCACGCGCATATATGCGCGCGCGGATCGTGGTTGCCATCGTTGTTTCCCTCTAGGTGGGAGGGTGAAAAAGAATAAAGAATAGAGAAGGATTCCTGATGTAAGTTTTTCAAGAGGTGGAAGGGCACGTACATAATTTTGTTTCTCTCGAGATTCCCGATGTAAGTTAGATCTAGATTTGGCAAGTGAATTATGCCAAACTCGTTGGAGATGAATTCTTTTTTTACTTTGCACGGCTTTTCGAAGTTGGCAAAACACGAGATTTGCCAAGTAAATTTTGGCAAACTCTTGGAGATGCTCTAACGTACCCTATTATGTGAACTTGTATTAATTATTAGCTAGCTATGTGAACCTTTATGAACTTATTATCAATTATTGTTAATTACGTACTTTATTATGAATTCATGTGTTCGAATTCATACGTGAATTCATAAATGTGTTTGAAGCAGAGGTTCAAAAGCTAGAAGCCATCAGGTATTAATTAATGTCATGCCTTGTAATAACCACTGTACGTATACGTAAGCCATTGTAGTTATATGGATCATTATATCAAAAAGACAATACGTGAACTTATAAATTTGTAAATAAAAAATAGAATTAATTGTTTCAACTAATATTTTTGAAACAGAGATTTTTCTAAGTAATATTGTCAATTTAATTTATCTTCCAATTCAAATTTAAAAAAAATAGTAATATTTGTTTCAACTCTTGAAATGATATGTGCATAGAAAAGTAGGTATTTTTTGTTAACATAATATAATTTTGCATGGCACAAATATTTTGACTAATCATTTATTTTAAATGTTGAAAGCAAAAAGAATGACATAAATGAGCAAGGAAAAGAGAAAAGACCTGCGAGTGAGATGAATGAGATAAATGAGCAAGGAAAAGAGCACGTTGATCATTCAAAGACAATTAATTAGAATTCATAAATTTATTTAAACTAGAGATTTTTCTGAGTAGGTTTACTAATATTTTCAATTTAATTTATTTTCCCCTTTAAAATTGTAAACAAAAAATAGTAATATTTGTTTCAACTCTTGAAATAATATGTCATTAGAAAAGTAGGTATTTTTTGTTTTAACATAATATAATTTTGCATGGCACAAATATTTTGACTAATGAATTTTTTTAAATGTTGAAAGCAAAAAGGAATGACATAAATGAGCAAGGAAAAGAGAAAAAGCCCGCGAATGAGATGAATGAGATAAATGAGCAAGGAAAAGAGCATGTTGATCATTCAAAGACAATTAATTAGAATTCATAAATTTATTTAAACTAGAAATTTTTCTAAGTAGGTTTACTAATATTTTCAATTTAATTTATTTTCCCCTTCAAATTGTAAACAAAAAATATTCAACTTTTGAAATAATATGTGCATAGAAAAGTAGGTATTTTTTTGTTTTAACATACTATAATTTTGCATGGCACAAATATTTTGACTAATGAATTTTTTTAATGCTCAAAGCAAAAAAACTGAGATAAATCAGCAAGGAAAAAAGAAATATTAATTTCCCGCACAAAATTCCCCTTTAGTCCCAGGTGGTGTTACCACCCGAGACTAAAGGCCACCCTTTTGTCACGGGTTGTAACTCCAACCGTGACAAAAGGGCGAAAATTCGCCTTCAGGGCATCCCGCGCGAATGCCTCTTTTGTCACGGTTGGTAATACGAACCGTGACAAAGGGGGACCTTTAGTCTCGGTTCGTAACACGACCGGGACTAAAGGGCTTTTTGTCACGGTTGGTAATACGAACCGTGACAAAAGGTGGGGGTTCTGTATAAACCCCCAGGGCACTTAACTATTTTCCCCCAAATCGCGCCCTCTTCCTCGACGCGCCCGTCCTCGCCGCCGCCTATCCTCGCCGTGCCGCACCGCTCCTCTCCAACGCGCCACGCCGCTCCTTCCCGACATGCGCGCAGCCGCCGTCTCCCCGACGCCGGCGAGCTCGGCCGCGCCGACGTCCGCCCTCCCTCGCGCATCTCCGTCCCCCGACACGGCGGACCTCCCCGACACGCCACCCCCGCCGTCCCTCCTCTCCTCGGCGGCGACCGCGCACCGGCCCTCCTCTCCTCGGCGGCGACCACGCGCCGGCCCTCCTCCTCGGCGGCGGCCTCCTGCGGCCGGTATGCCGCGCGCCGCCGCCGACGCCTCCGCTTGCCCCCCCCCCCTCGGCGGACGCCGGCCGGCGTGCGTGCGCCCAATGGCCGGCCGTGAGCGGGGGGTTTACCTTGTCGACGTCGGCCGTAAAATGCTAGCGTCGGCAAGCATTTATAATTTTATTTGATTTAGTTTATGTTTTGATATTAATTAGAAATTATAGTGTGTACATTTTTAATATGAAACTTTATTATAGGAACGAGAAAGAAAATTAATTAGAAACTTGTACTCCCTCCCGTAAGTGCAATCAAGCCCTTTGAGGGTTTTGGTGATGTTGACCACACAATTAAAGAGCTAATGAGCCTTTGAGTTTGTTGTGCAGCATAGAGTTATTATCACAGGCGCAAAAGATTGATTGGAGACCCCTCAACTTATTAAAGAAGGATGCCTATGCTACTTGGAGGAGTTTATTTATTTTATCTTTTGAATTTGAGTATAGGACAATCCGTACTATCAAGAGGGATACTAATGGTGAGTTAGGGTGGTTTCAAGTGCTCACAATCCATCTTTCCTAAACCTTAATCCTCACCCCAAGGGAAGTAACCTGCAGCTGTTTTGCTCCTGCTGTTTGCTGTTCGGAGGTTCCGAAGATTTTCTCGGAGGTTCTGACCGTACGGGCTACGATACCGTAGAGTTTTCAAAAGTCGGAAGTTCCGAGATTTTTCTCCGAGGTTCCGAACTCCGGAATATAGTCGTTATCGTTCCGGATCCGGGGGTATTTATACCCCACGGTCCCCCAACGGTTATCTTCTTCCTCCCCTTGCGCGAACGCCGTTCCTTGTCGTTTTCTCTCACCTTGCATTCACTCCTAACCTACTCTCATCCAAATCCTTGCCTAGCATTGATTGAGAGTGGATTCTTGAAGTGAGTTAGTGAGCCAATCCCTTCTCTCTTGGTACTTGAGCACTTGGAAGAACCCTAGCAAGCTTGGTGGATCTATTACTCTTGGAGCTTTGCTCCTAGACGGATAGAGGTTCTTGGAAGCTCTCCAACCGATTTGTGGAAGCTACTAGGTGTTTGTATTACCCTTTGTGATTCTAGTGGAAAGCCTCCACCTATTACCCAAAGTGATAGGTGTGAGAGAGGAGTTGACCTTTGTGGTCCGAGCCTCTTGTGGCCTCCTCAACAACGTGGACGTAAGCAAGCCTTTGTAGCGAGCCGAACCACGGGATAAATCTTTGTCTCATGCGTGCTCTCATTTACTTACTTGTTCATGCTTGTGCTTGACTAGATCTATTAGGGTTTGCTCCCGATCTACTTTGTGGTGCCTTCCTAGCTTGTACTTTGCTTAGAAATCTTCTTGCTAGGTCCCAAGTACCTCCTAGAATTTAGTAGATCCGGTTTTCATCAAGTTCCTCGCAGCTTTAGTTATTTATGCTCGTTCTAACAATTCGTCGGAAGTTCCGAGTTTATTCTCGGAGGCCGCCTCGTTCGGAGGTTCCGAGAATAATCTCGGAGGTTCCGAGGTCCGACGGTGTTTTCGCGAGAAAAAGTTTAAATTCCGTGTGCGAGCCTATTCACCCCCCCCCTCCGGGCCACATTGCCTCGATCCTTTCACCTCCATCCCAAAATAATTGCAATTCTAGGACCAAGCAAACAAACCAATGTGAGGTGTAAAATGACCAAAATACCCTTTGTCTTTTATGAGAAAGATCTAGCAATTGGCTTGTCTCTTATTTTTGTGTGTATATTTGTGTACCAAAATCTAATTGTTTTGTAATATACAATTTCATAGTTTTGAGTATTTGAGTTATTAATTGTTTTCTAATATATATGTAATTTTGAGTTCTTAATTGAGTATTTGAGTTCTTAATTGTTTTCTAATATATATGTAATCTTGAGTTCTTAATTGTATATTTGATTTCTAATATACAATTTCATTAGTTGGGTACCTCTGAAGTCGACGACTGCCTCGTCGTCTCGAACATGTGACTTCTCGTCACCTCTATCATTCTCCCACACGGCACCGTCATCAACAAGCATCGTCCGTCCACAAGTTATTAGAAATATTGTGACTTTATTTATTCAAGAAAATTCGTAGTAAATACTTGTTAATTCTAGAAATTCATATGCAAACTTGTTGTTTATTCTACAAATTCAAAAAAAATTCTTAGTAAATACTAGTTTAATCTAGAAAGTTTTAGAAATTGTTGAAATTTACATAAATTCATAGAATATTCTTGTTTATTATAGAAATGCATAGAAAGTGCTTGTTTATTCTAAAAAATCATATAAAAACTTGTTGATTATTCGAGAAATTTATATAAAAACTTGTTGCTTATTCTACAAATTCAAAGAAAATTCTTGTTTCATAAAGAAATTCTTAGCAAATACTTGTTTAATCTAGAAAGTTTTAGAAATTGTTGAAAATTACATAAATTCATAGAAAATTCTTGTTTATTATAGAAATTCTTAGAGAATGCTTGTTTATTCTAGAAAATCATATAAAAACTTGTTGTTTATTCTAGAAATTCATAGAAAATTTTTGTTTATTCCAGATGGATGACAACCATGACAACTTTAGTACAAGAGAAGAAGAGAGTGCGAAGAGGAGGAACGACAGCAAGAGTTAGAAAAAAGACTTAAAGAACACGAAGAAAAGCCGACGGCAGATATTGAACGGCGAGTGGCCGCCGCTGTAAATGAGATGGCCCCAAAGACAAGGATCGCCTCTAGTACAAGTTCCTTCTGCTCACTTTTCGAGTTGTGCTTCCGTGGCGGTTCCCGAAGAGCAAAGGGCAATAGAAGGAGTTCAAGTGGACGACCAACGGTACCACTCGTGGATGACATCCGTCGGCGCACCGGATGTGAGCTTCACAAGCCATTCGGCAACATCAAAATGAAGGTATGTCTAATTCATGCTTTTATTACCTCAATAATTGATCACATATATTACTTTGATTTTTGTGGACTTGTATTCACAATGCTAATAATAACTAATTAAATATTTATTCTCAGGTGGCGGACGGAAGTGCTTTTGCACGGTTTCTCGGACGGATGAGCCGGAACATGCCGATTCCACCTGGTTACGCCTCAGTTAGCATAGAGAGAATATGCCAACCTGATTTTGAGGAGCTAGAGATAGATATCCCAGGAGGTGACGGGGAAAAGACACTTAAGGATGCGCTACACGGTATCATATTATGGCCAAAACGTTACATCGTCATAATCCCTGAGAATGATGGATCTTCGAGACACCACCTGGAGCCAGGGCAGCCATCGTCTCCGGGGTCGTCATCGGCACTACCTGCTCGCTCACCTTCTCCGCAACAACCATACGACAATTCGGGTGAACGGAGCTCCAGCGATCACGATGATCACATCCCTCCTAATTCACCTTAGCAACCATTCGCCACAAGCTCTCGAGCACAATCTTTCAGGTTGGTGCAACCACCAAAGAAGAAACGAAAATGATCAGCAAAGAAAAAGGCAGAGGCAAAGTCAGATGAAGAAATAGAAGGGTCTGTACGGAAAGAAGTCAAGGACTTCTTTGAAAAAACGAAAGAAAGAAGAAAACAGGAAGAACTGGAGGCCAAAAAAATGAAGGTCGTACGGTGAAACTCAAGGCTTTCATACACGATAAGGAAAGAAAAAGGAGAAGGAAACCGCCATTGGAAACGGACTATGAGCGTTCGGTAGACAAGTCTTATGCTAAGAAGAAACAGCGAGGGTCGCCGAATAGTTACATCGAGCAAATACCTGCGTCAACATCGGGGACCGCCACCACAGACAAGAACAAGGAGATTCCTGCGTCGACGTCGGGGACCGCCGCCCCAAACAAGAACGAGAAGAATCCTGCATCGATGTCGGGGACCGCCAGAAACATCGAGCAAATACCTGCATCCACGACCCATCAGACTGACTTGTTTGCGGGCATCACTCCAGAAGTGCAAAACGCTTTTGACGGCATGGGTGAAGAGCAATTGGCTCAGGTCTTTAGCTTTTTTGAATAAACAAAGCTGCCTATTGGTGGTCTTATCGGCCTTGAAGACTTACCAGCGGATAAAAATCAAGAATTTAGATGGCGCTTTGAGCTAGGAAAACCTCTAGTGAAGCCAGAATTGGTCAACAAGCTCCCAGCTAAGATTCACAGATTTCATGACTGGTACTTGAAGAAGTCAGCTGAGGGCCTGGAGATGTTTGGTATGCTCGTGAGACCTGGAGATTTTGCCCTTCAAAACGAGAAGGTGGCCTGGCTCCGATTCGCTGATATTTATGAAATTTACCATCTGGATGCCCTGAATACCGATCTTATGATGGCCTGGTGTCTGTAAGTGACATATTTTCATATGTTTATAAATAACTTTATTATATTTTCAATCTACTAATTAACATTTGACTCTTCTTGTGTCGCCTGCAACTTATTGAGATGGGAAGGAAGGGTTATTCAAGAATTGCTTTCATGGACCCATCAAAAGTTAACGCGAATGAGATTAAAAACCAATGGAAAACAACAGTCGAGACCATTTTTAGGCACTTAGATGAGTTTCATTACAAGAATCTTATACTACTGCCTTACAACTTCAAGTAAGTACGATTGTCATCTAATTATCATTGCTAATTCTATTTAGTCAATTCTAATCTCCATGAGGATGCATACAGATTCCACTTGGTGCTACTCATAATCAGTATCGACAATAGCAATGGCAATGTGTATGACTCATTAAGAAAAGACCGCTCAAAATACCAAGACCTTGAAGATGTATTCCACGAGTAATAATTCTATCTATGACATTTTCTTTAATGCAATATATATATATATTTAGCTTTTATACTAACATATTTTATCTTTTATTATTTTGCCTCAGAGCTTGGACCATGTTCATTGCAAAGCACCGAGGAGCATTTCAACCCAAAATTAGATGGGTGTTTGATTTTCCGGTACCTATACAAATAACAACTTCGGATTGGGAATATTTAAAATGTATAACACTACAATTTCATATTATGTTCTCCTCTGCAATTTAGTGTTTGAGACAAGAGCAAGGAAATAATTTATGCGGGTACTACGTTTGTGAGTTCATACACCATCACAGTGGCAACACGGATAATGATAGTGTAAGTAAAATAAACCTATTAATAATACATCATTTTTATCCATTTTGTATATTTAATCGCTTGCTGTATTATATCAACCTATTTGAAAATTATAGAGGATTATAAAAAGGGACGCACTCATTAAGAAGGATCGTCTGTTGGCAATTCAAGAAGCTCTCGTGGGATTCCTCATGGACGAGGTGGTTAATCCACAAGGAAAACATCATTATGATAGCCATCCAATTGACCGACTCACCTCCGAGGAAAGCTAAATGAGACAAGAAATTTGAACTAAATGATATTTTGAATATACTATATGGGGTTTTGATGTATACATACTAGTTTAAGAAAATACTATTTATTTTCATGTGTATAAAATATTCTGTGTATATACATTTATAAGTTTATATATGTAGATATATAGGGTTTAATTTTTATACAAGTCTAATCTAACTGCGTATATGGTATATATATACTGGTATATACCTATATACATGTTCAAATACGTATACATGCATATACGGGTTAGACAAAAATTAGAATATAATCTCAAATCGAAAAACAAAAAAAAGAGAAACGAGACCCTTTAGTCTCGGTTGGTAATACCAACAGAGACTAAAGGGGTGGGCGCAGGAGATGGCGTGCCCCCCTTTAGTCTCGGTTCGTAATACCAACCGGGACTAAAGGAGCCTTTAGTCCCGGTGGTTCAACCGGGACTAGGGGGGCTTCTGTATCCGAACTTTAGTCCCGGTTGGACTTGAGAGATCTAAACCCCTCTCCAACCGGGACTAAAGCCCCCTCCCTACCGGTGTTGATTAGCCTTTGAAACAATTGTGTCCCCCTTTGATTTTTTTTACCTACATTCCTGGCCTTAGTATATATTTACAATAAGTCATTTTTATGGCCATTATAATAATATAAAGATATATGTGTTCAGAGCGTTGACATGTTCCCAACCTAACGGATGAGAAATAGGAGCACAAGGGGGAAATGTGTTAAGTTACGAAATGGCCACTTTTTCAATGCCCGTGCCATTCTAAACTTTCTACTTGATTACAATGTGACACCGATTTTTTTAAAATATAGTTGCACATAACAGATTTTTTCCAAAAATATTAAGCCCACCGTCTGGTTCACAGCAGCTTCTGCCACAGATACAGGAAACAAGAAATCAATTTCCCCATTATGATTCTCAAGCGGCAGTTCTGAATAAACAAAATATTCCTTGACATCTAAACCAAACTTTGGAAAATAATGTGTGCATTTGAGATGTTGTAGGTAGCTATAAAAAAGTTTACCAGGTTCGGTACTAATTGTTGAAGTATGGTTAGTCTATGTTTCCCACCTCTCTTGACAATTGTTACATTACTAGGTTCGTGCCCGTGTGTTACTACGGACATCCAAATGTCTACAACGCAATAAAAAGCATACAATAAAAATTATATAGTATGATATTGTATTTCTCAATTTAAGACATCATTTCCGAAGAATGGCTTCCACTACAAGAAACTATTTAATCTGTGACAGATTTTTTTTGACGTTTCTAGAGAACGTCGTGGAATCACTATTATGGGTACCAAGCCCGAAAATCGTAACGTTTTATCAGTTTCGTCACGGTTTGGCCTAGAACACTGTAACGATTTGTTACATTTGTCGCAATCCGGCCCACAACTCTGCAACATTTGTGTAGATTCGTCGCGATCGACAACTAAAAAATAGTCATGTCATGGATGAAAAAAATTGATAAATTTAAAAAATCTAATAAAATCACAAAAAAGGTGAGAGCCCATAATCAAATCTTGGACCTCATGAAATTTTAAAAACATAGAACCTCATGAATGTTAAAACATTTAAAAATATGAAAAAGATAGGATTGGAACCTTGCACATCATGGGAGGGAAGCAGGGTACTTTACCACCAAAGCACCTCTCTTCACTTACTCAAAGTTGTGTTTATTTGCTTATTTATACTTTTTTTGCACTGATGCTTATGCGGCAGATCGTAGGCATGGACGCCACATCAGCTGACCCGCCACGCCGTCATGGGCCACCGCGAGCCACGTCACCAGCTGCGCTTAACGAAAAATTGGACAAAAAGTTGGCGCCATAGGGGGGTTCGAACCCAGGTCACCAAGTAGCCAGCCAAAAGACTTACCACTGAGCTACAAAATTGTATGTGGTAAGTTTCCTTGGGTTTTTTTTTATTTTTAACCAATTGCACGTGCGCTTCCCGAAACATTGGACAAAAAATTGGAGCCGTAGGGAGGTTCGAATCCAAGTCACCAAGTAGCCGGCCACGAGACTTACCACTTAGCTACGGAATTGTATGCATATGTTATGTTTCCTTGTATTTCTTAATTTTTAACCAATTGCACGTGCGATTACCGAAAAATTGGACAAAACTGGGCGCTGTAGGGCTTCGAAACCAGGTCACCAAGTAGCCGGCCAAGAGACTTACCACTTAGCTACGGAATTGTATGTGTATGTTAAGTTTCCTTGGGTTTCTTAATTTTTAACCAATTGCACGTGCGATTACCGAAAAATTTGACAAAAATGGGGGATGTAGGGGTTCGAAACCACCAGATGGCCAACCAAGTGACTTACGTCTGAGATACAGAGTCATATGTGTAACTTTCCTTGTGTTTCTTTATTTATAATATTTCTCGTGTTTCAGTTGGCCTCCAAAACATAATACATAAAATAGGGTGTGGGTGAGATTGGAAGTCGGGTGGTGGAGTTAAGCCTACAACGCCTTCCCACCGCGCCACGACCATGTTGGCAAATTTGAATGACAATAAATTAATTTGCTTCACATACCAAGTGGTGGAGCTTCGGGACCATGTGGAAGTACCGGGTTGGTCGAGTTGCTTCGATAGGACCACGTGGCGCATGCTAAGCCCATTTCCCTAGCATTTTTTCTTTTTAATCTACAATTAAAATTTGAAATTAGTATTTCTCGGTCATAGTAACTCCAAATTCATGGTTTCTTTTTTCTGATTTTTTTGTAAAATCACGATATTTTATGTAATGTCGTTCATTTTCATACTAATTACCATTCCATTCATATGTTTTATACAACTTCTTTTCTTGTACCGAAAAAGAATAAATAAAAGATACTTTTGCAAAGCAAATGGTAACATAATTTCATATTTTCTAATGTTATGATAAACATAAGGTTGTAGCCCGAGTTTGAGATGCATACGACTTTGAAAATGTAAATCGCCACTCAAATCTCAAAGTTTGTGTTGAGTTATTAGAAACTAGCGATGAAAGTGGTACGGATATTTCTCGACCGACCGACGGCACCGAAGGAGTTTTTTCAAAGCAATATGGTGGTAAAATGGATTATCCGGATATATTACTCGGATACCAATACGGATACCGGATATCACATCGGATATCGAATACGGATACGCTTTGTACGGTATCCGTCGGATACGGATATCCGATCGGATACAACCGTAATATCCGAATAAATATCCGAAGCAAAAAAATGACCCCACCGCCCCACCGGCCCCTCGGTCAACGGATCCCCTCGCGGCCTCACGGTCGCGACACCTTCCCCTCGGCGGCTCGGCCCGCACCCCCGGACGGCGGATGCGGGACGGCCCTCGGCCATCGCGGCCCCCCTCCGTCCTCCGTGCGCACGGGCGCACGGCCCGCACGGTACAACTACTCGCCGCACACCCGCATTGCACCTCCTCGTGTCCTCGCTCCTCTCTGTCCGACTCTCGGCCTCCCGGTCCAAGATCTAAGATCCCCAATCCGGCAAATATCAATCGACGGGCAACCGCGGCGATTGGGCCTCCTCATCTTTGTGTTTGCCGTCCCCGTCCAACCTTGTGTCGTTGTGCATCTTTGACCTCGCCCGTGAACACGTGACGCCGGCCAAGGTGAGGAAATTGCAAACTCGTTTCCTAAGTGTATACTTTGACTTTGAGGCTTCGATAGCCGATTGCCCGATTCGATGATATTTTCAAGTAGGATGGCTTCTTCCGCAAGCGTGAGTGTATGTGCAAGCACCGGAGCATCTCCTCCCCGCTCGCTAGTACCGGTGTTCCCACGGCTCATTCAACCCAAAGCGAAGCAACCTAACTACAATTTTGTGTTGAAAAAGCAAGGCACAATCCCCGGAGGCACAGAGCATCTTATTATTCATGAACAAATTGAAAATGATGGAACTCACTTTCGCGAAGTAGAACCTACCGCAAAGAAACAAAAGAAGTCTACCTCCAAGGTTTGGAATCACTTCAACAAATCCACTAAGACACACAAGACTGTAGATGGTGAGATGGAGAACCAAGTTTGGGCAAAGTGCAAATATTGTGAGTACAGAACTCGTGGTGAGTCCAACAAGGGCACAACTTCCTTCTGGAATCATTTGAAATTGAAGCATTCCATAACACAAGAACAGACGACACAAGAAGCATCTACTGAAGGTAAAAATGAGCTTTATAAGTACAATCCCGAAGTAAGCTTGGAAAAATTCTATCCGGCAATGGTAATGCATGAATATCCATTTATGATGGCCGAGCATGAGTTCTTTGTTGATTTCATCAAGTCTTTGCGTCCGGCTTTTCCTTGAAGTGTCGTATAACCGCTAGGAAAGAGATAATGAATATGTTTGTAGCTGAAAAGAAAAAGTTGTTTGAACTATCGAAAACTCTTCGTTGTCGATTTTCCGCAACTATGGATATGTGGACATCTAGACAAAATAAAGGTTATATGTGCATCACCATCCATTGAATTGATGATAACAAGCGGATACAAAAACGAATAATTAGTTTGATTCATGTAAAAGGGAGTCATAAAGGACCTAGGTTAGCGGCTGAATTTATCAAGGGTGTGATGCTTTGGAATTTGGAAACAAGATTATTTGCTCTCACCCTAGACAATGCATCAAGCAACAATAGTTGTGTGAAAATAGTTGTGACAGAGCTTAATAAGCTTTCTAAGCTTAATAAGTCCCCTCCCTTGATCTGTGATGGTGTTTTTTTTCATGTGAGATGTTTTTGTCACATATTAAATCTGGTCGCACAAGATGGCTTGAAAGCAATTGGAGATGCAGTTAAGCATATCAGAGCTACTATTGTTATTGTGAAGAACTCTACTTTGCAATGGGAGGAGTTTCAGAGTTGTGCTTTATTCTGTGGACTGGAAAATAATTATGGTCTTCCATTGGATGTTCCTACAAGATGGAACTCAACATATTATATGCTGAACCGTGCTATCTACTATAAGTGTGCTATTCCAAGGCTTGTGTACTTGAACCAGGATAAATATGCGCATTGTGCTGCATCAGCTGATGAATGGAATATGGCAGAATCACTATGCAATTGTCTCGAAGAAACCGGAAGAAGCTACCGAGTTATTTTCTAGACATCAATATCCAACGACCCAATTTATTTTGGTGGAAATTTCGTGAGATAAAGTTGGCACTTAGAGCTTGGTGTGCAAGTGCTAATACTACTATTTCTACTATGGCCGATGCGATGCAAAAGAAGTATGACAAGTATTGGGAGAGATCCAACACGGCTCTTGCGGTAGCATGCATCCTTGATCCTACATATAAGAAAAGGTCGGAGGAATATTTTCTAATTAAGATTTATGGTGAGGTCAATGTGCTTTCGCCGAACTTAGTCGATACATGGATGTTGTGAACAAACCTGTTCCATGCTTATCGGACCGGTACATGTGCAATTAGGAAGCCAAGTACTCAAGTTGAACCTACGGGTGCTTGTCACGGTGCCTAGTGATGCTAATTCGATGTCCGTAGGTTTTTGTATGAGGGTGGAGCTATAAACGGATGTGAAGTAGATGAATTGCAGAAATACTTGAGTGTTCCACCGTTGAATGGATTGATCCTACCGGGTCGAATGCAAATTTTGATATATTAGCATGGTGGAAGCTCAACCAAGTGAATTATTTCGTTCTCTCACGACTTGCACGTGATGCATTGGTCGTTCAAGTGTATATTGTGGCTTCGTAATCGCTTTTTAGCTCCGGCGGGCGCGTTGTTAGTGTGTACCGCAACCGTCTAGATCCCGAGGTGGTCGAGGCTCTAGTGTGTACCAAAGACCGGACTAAAGCCTCCAAGAAAGGTATAAGTCTATAACATATGAACCCGTGTAGAGTAACCGAAAAGTGAACTCGAAAATAATTCCCACAAGACCGATGAAGTGATACTTCTATATTTCGGTTTATAAGGAAAAGGTAGCCTCACTTCTTGACAAGTTTGACAAGTAAAGATGAGGATCAGCAACCGAAGATGGCGAGGAGGAAGACGATGTTGAGGACGAGGAGGATGACGAGGATGAGGATGACTGGAGCTTGTAGATGGTTTCCGACTATCGCACCTCGCACTTGTCTTTTGTTCACATCGGAGTGTAGTTACTACTTGCTAGTTTCATTTATCTATGAACCCGTAGCTTTGTAAGAACTAAGAAGTGATGAAGTGGTATCTACATGATGAGTTATGAGACAATCTAAGCTCAAGGTTATTTATCCGCTAAAGTGCATTCCTTTTGGCTTTTACAATTTTTCCTTAGAGGCGGAGTCAATTTTTCCTTAGAATACGAGACAAGGTCTATTAGAGATATTATCTATTGAATGTTGGAACTTGGATCCGTTACCTTTTGAAGCAAGTGCTAACAAAGTAACAAACTAACAAGCAAGTGCTTGCTTCGTGGGGAGTGTGGGACGCTTCTCGTTCTCGGTGCCTAGAGCTGGACGGCAGAGGGAAGATTGGAGGAGGAGGCTACCGCCGGAGGGTAGGGTTTGGGCACATTATATAAGATGTCAACGTGATCCGGACCATCAATTTAGTGATGGACGGTCAAAAATGATTGGGCCATGTGGCCCGAAGTGGGCCTCGTTTCATTCCTCCTATGTTTAACATTTTTCTTTTTTCCTTTTTCATTTTCTTGCAGCATGGAAACAATTACAATTTGAACTAAATGTATTGCAATTAATGTTTAAAAAATCTAAAAAATGCATTTCAAGTATATATGTTCTATTATAGCTCATATCCCGAAAATAGATGAAATTTTTTATTCCTTATCCGGGATAATCCAAACTTCTACTTGCAACCTTATTATATAATAATGATAATAATACCTAAATTTTCTTCAAAAATAATGTAAATTGGAATAGAATCATTGTATGGATGTACAACCTTATCATAGAAGTTTCTTAAGATTTTACGAAAATTAGAGTATACATTGTTCACAAAATGGGTAGATCTCTCACATTGTTTCCTAGAACTCAAGTCAAACTTTAGAGTTTCATACAACTCATAACATTTTCAAACTCATATGCATCTAAAGTTTGGACATAATCATATGTTGACCATAACATTAATAATTATGAAGTTTTATTACTAATTGGCATGCAAAAAATATGTATTTATTGTATACTTTAATGGAAGAAAACAAGCTATATGGAAAAGATCCAAGAAATAATGATTAACATACAAAAATTGAAATTAAATGAAAGAATATGATTGTCTAAAAATTTGCAAAAAAGAACCATCAAATTTGGAGTTCATATGAGTGAGAAATATCCAATTGCAAAATTTAATTCCGGATAAAAAGAAAAAGATGAATGATATGTATTCTTTATTGGTGCGGACCGTGTGGTGGCTAACTTGCCTTTGCCGTTGTGTACGTTCGCGAGTTCGAATGTTCTAAGAACTTGTATTCTCCATTTTTTTATTTTCAGCTTAGAAAAAAATGTTATTGAAATTAGTAATCAATATTATGCTTATTCATTCACGAAACACTAAAATGATGCTAACATATTAATTATTTAATATGTACGATATTTTTAAATGTTGTAATGTGGAATTTACTCAATAGAGAAAATATTCGTAATCGATACTATTTGTATTCGACTCATCATGTATTCGATCCGCATCCATAAGTCGAGACTATTTGTACCCTATCCGTATTTGTATCCGTATCCAAGCACTATCCGTGTTCGAATTCGAGTCCGAGAAAAAATAACTATCCGTATCCGTATCGAAGTATATCCGTTCGTATCCGATCCGTTTTCATCGCTATTAGAAACTATGTCAGAGATGTATCCATTAGTGAGGAATGTATGTCGTCACTTCCTTAAAACCACTTGAATTTTTTATGGCAGGATTGTTGACCAAAACATGTTGTTATGCAGATTTGTAGAATTTTTTGACCAAATTTAAATATTATTGTGATTATTATATTGTACTTTTGACATAAAAGTTTGAATGTTCCTTATAACTCAAATTGCATTTCTCATCAATCTCCAAAATATGGCCTAGAATAAAACATACAAGTTTAAATATGATTTTTGTGAAATTTTTCTAGTCTTATTGGAGGTACACATAGGTCAACTTGGAATTACTATCGTTAAGCACGCGAAAATTCAATTAAATGATAGAAAATAGCAAATATATTCTAGAAATTCTGAAACTCATAGATTACAACTTATTTGTTGTCTGCTACATGCGAAAAATGGATTGGTGGTATTTAAGACAACTAAATTTTGAGTTTTTTTTTGAAAGGGTGTGTTATTTAGGTGTTTAAAAACTAGAAAAAAACTTTTTCACAACAAGTGGTAGTGTAACTTCATATTTGATCATACTAAGACTAAAAAAATATGGTGACCAAATTTTAGCCGCATACGACTTCAATAATGTTATGAGCTGTTCAGAATTCAAAGGCTTGATTATAGTTATAAAAAACTATGTGAGAGATGTTACTATTTGTGAATATCTATAATCTAACTTTATTAAAACCAATTAAATTTTTTATAGCAGCATTATATACTTAAAATATGGTTCCATGTCAATTTGTAGAATGTTTTAAACAAATTTAAATATTATTATCATTATTTTATAACAAGATGTCTAGTAGAAGTTCGAGTTTTCCCTACAAGTGAATTGAAGTTTTCGTCAATCTTCTAGATGTGGCCTGGAATGGACCATAAACGACTAAATATAGTTTTATTTGAATTTGTTTGAATCTTATTAGAGGTACATATAGGTCAACATGGAAATACCTTTGGTAAGCACACATAAATTCAATTAAATGATAGAAAATAGAAAATATGTTCAAAAATTCTATAAACTCCTACAGTACAACTTATATGTTCTACAATGTGTATAAACAATTACTTAGTGTATATATGATAATTTACTTTTATGTGCTACTTTTTTTTGAGAATTACTTTTATCTGCTACTTAACAATTGTGCAATAAAAAGTAAAAGAAAAGAAAATATTAAGCAAGCAAGGCCTGTTTAGGCCCAAAGAGCCCGATTATCTCTAGTCGTTCAGCTCACATAGTATATAAATGGCTGCAACGCTAGGTCCCCACACAGGCCCCGCCCTCCTCTCCCCTTGGAGCACCGCTCCCCGCTACCACGTCATCCTTGCACACCACTGTGCATTCGGTAGTCAATAGATAAGGCCACAACTTTGTGCATGAGAAATATTAGCACAAGCATAATCTTTTGACCGCCAAATACCTGGTTTCCACATCCAAGAGCCTTCTTCTTTTTTTGAATCGAGGATCCCCCATTTCCATTCCCAAAGAAACGGAAATACAGAAAGTTTGGTACAGTAACCGGAACTAGAAAGGAGCAGAACTAGAGTTTCAAGAAGGAAAGACAACCTAGACATCTCTGATGCCCAGGTTACTAAAAGTTTCAGACATGAAAGATGCCATTCAAGGCATGATAAGACCTACAAAACAGCGTCATCACACCAAAAGATGATCCAGAGATGATCAGTGGTCTCAGTGGGTCTCTCCATCTCCATTCTGCATGAGTCAACTGTATGATCATTCATCTGGCATATCACACTCCTCCTCCTCTGAACTAGCATCCTTGATCTGCAGCCTTCTTGGAAACCGATTTTGCATTGCCATAGCACGATAGGCTGCCTCCAAGATAACTTGCACGCTCGCCACCAATTGCTCCTGGAATTCGTTCTTGAATAAACCTACCTAGAAATTCATGAGTGCACAAGCATAGCATAGGATTTCCACAGGGTGTTTCACCCTGATTTTTTCAAAACAAGCTTTATTCCTCATTTTCCAAACTGCCCAGCATACAACTGCCAGACCAAATGTATACACTGTGTATCCTCCTGGTAGCCAATTTTTTATCCAGCACCAATATTGGGACAGGTTAGTCGGGATGTTAATCACCCCCATACATTGTGTTATGATTCCCCACACCACTCGTGCTACATTGCATTCAAAAAACAGGTGGGAGATTGTCTCCTCCTTATCACAGAATTGGCAAGTGTTGTCACCCACCCAATTCCTTCTCACCATATTATCCTTGGTAAGGATAGCCTTATTCTCAACCATCCATAAGAAAATCTTGATTTTATAAGGAATTTTGGCTTTCCATATTCTAGAAAAGGAATCTCCCGTATCCCATACACACATCATGTCATACATTGATTTCATGGAATATTTCATTGTTAACACCAGAAATTGGTACAGGAAAGAGACTGACCTGTGGGCCGAGTTTGGAAGGAGAGTACCATTCGGCAAGAAGTTTTCTTCAAAGCATTCAGTAAAAACGTCTGCGGTCGGGAGCTCGTCATCATTCGGCAGAAGGGCTGTTTCACGCTTGGAAGGGGAAGCATTTGGGAATACGTGATGACGTGGCTTGAATATAAAGAAGGGACAAATTGATGATGGGTGCAAGACGGACATTGGCGCCGGGGCATTAATTTTAGGCAATAAATGTTGTAATCGTGGTCGACTAGGAGTCGTGTTAGAACAAGGGTATAAATATGAACCCTTAGTGTTTGTAATAGGTATCGAACAATTTCACAACAAACTGGCCTCGTGCTAACTTTCGAGTCCTTTAGTCGAGTCGTCGAGTTCATCGAGAGGAGCCATCGATCCGTCGACCTCTGTAAGTACCGGCAACCTTGTATCATGTCTAGTATCATGCGGTGGATTTAGACCGTGATGCAAGTAGTCTTGTTACCATGCTTAGTATCATGCGGTGGATTTAAGCTTGGTTCAAGAGGGCTTTCTTGTTAGATCATGAGCAATGCGGTAGGCTAAGATCTAGCTTGGAGCTAGTTATCGACTCTATTAGATTTGGCAAGATCTAATAGATTCATTAAGTTACCGTGTGTTGCTTTGAATTTTGCTCTTATGTTTAATTCATCTAACACTCTTATTGCCCAATTTAGATTGACTAGATTCGGCTCTACCTTGTTTACGATCCATATGATGTGTGTTCAAATCCTTAACTCGATGTGGTGCATGGGTCACGTGCTCTTTAATAGCCGAATTCGAAATCAATCTAGATCACGTGTTGTGGGTTCAAGCGTGTTAATCTAGCATAGTTTGTTCCTTCTCCACGGAACCCGAATCGGCTGTACAGCTGTATTCGGCAACTCTGACATGAGTGAAACATGTTGATGAATTTGTTTTAAATAACGTATGCTTTTAGCCCTCCATGTTTAGATTGTATCATGCGGTGGATTGATCTACTCTTGGTTGGTGGTGTGATTTCAAACAAGTTGTATCATGCAGTGGATTAACTTGTTTGGTGTCACGCTCGACGGGTTTGAAAGTACCTAGACATGCGGTAGACTAGTGCTTTTGGCCTATGCATGCATGTTTATTGCAAATTTATAATCATACCTCGCTTTTATTTATTTCATTGTGATTTATCCTTGATAATCGGCCATGGTTACGTATTGCAATGTTGTTTAAATAAAGACCGATCTTTCATCATGCTTACGTCATGCATTCGACTATACCCTATTTACATGTTTTATCAGCTCCCGAATGATGTTCAGATTGCCGACAGATAGCTTGTTGTAGCTATATGTCGTTTCGATTGGCTTTGTAGCCGTAAATACGGAAGCGTCTCCGGTACCACTCGGCAAGTTTCGGGTTTTATCTAACTCGTTTTCATCCTTTGTCCGTTTTCGGGGAAAATTGACCGCCACGCTTCGATTCGGCCACGTGTGTTAAGCCGGCTTTTTCGACTTCTTTCGTGTGCTTGGCGTGAGGTGCTGATTTTACGTCAACACACTTTTTGGCACGCCCAGTGGGACAATCTAGTTGATCAAGATGCCCGACATCCAAGATATCATGGATGCCACCTTCGAGGAACTGTCTACAGAACAGCAATTACAATTGAAGGAAGCTATTGAACAATTCCAGCAAAAGTGTCAAATAATAGGAGTGGTGTGCCATTCCTTAAGGCAGACATGCCAAGAGTTCTAATGCCAGGAGAACCTGATACCACAGCTGCTGCAGAGAAACAAGAAGTTTTTGTCATGGTACAACAAACTTTGGAGGACATAATGGCGAGGCACAATACTGCATTTTTAAATAGCTTCCGACAGATGATGGTTGGTATCTTTGGCCCGAGTGCGGACAAACATTTTGAAGGAGAATCAAGTCTTTGCGCTGGCCAACCAATTCGTCAAGATGCAAGTGTTCAACCGCCTCCACAGAGTATGAGTGTTCAGCCAACTCAACACGTGGATAGTCAACCAATTCGGCAGAACCCTCATCAAGCAATACCTAATCCACGTACATACGGAGAAATGGCGTTTGGTACTCCTGGAGTTCAACCTGCCTCTACTTACAGGATAGCCCAACAAATAACAGATTGCAAAGGAACATGTACGACAACGGGTATTCGGAGTTCATGGATTACAGTGTTGTTGATGCTCTCCCAAATCCTGGATATGGTGGTGCTACAGGGATGCCTATTGAAGGACCAGGGAATCAAGATGTCAATGTTGATCTCCTGATGCAGAGAATGACCGATGTGCTTCAAAATCAATTCGGTCTAAAACCTAAAAACCAAGGGCACGTGTATACACCTCCTTTCCCAAAATGGTATCACAGGGTGGCCTTACCGAACAGGGTGAAAATTCCCGTAGATTTCACGAAGTTTTCAGGGCAAGATGATACTAGTACTGTGGAACACATAGCCCGGTACCTGATGCAGCTTGGGGAGGCTTCTGCTGATGAGGCCTTCAGAATTAGATATTTCCCTTTATCATTGACAGGCCCAACTTTTACATGGTTCACTTCTCTGCCTGCTCTCTCAATCTGCTCCTGGAAGGATTTGGAGCAGAAGTTGCATGCTCATTATTTCATTGGCAGTAATGAGAAAAAGCTAATTGATCTAACTACCCTGAGGCAGAGGAACAATGAAACACCAATGGAGTTCCTTAGGAGGTTTAGAGAGACGAAAAGAATGTGTTTCTCTTTTAACATACCGGATGATCAATTGGCTGGTATGGCCATAGCGGGGATGTTGCCAGCTATTCGGGAAAAGCTGTTCGGCATGGAGTTCGATAATCTTGGCCAGCTGTCGCACAGACTGTCATTGATGAGCAACCAAGCTTATGGCTTCAAGAAAGACTCCAGATTTGTCAAACACAGTGACATAGCTGACATCTATAATCAATTCCTCGAAAGGGCAGATTAGGGAGAGGAATATGATGATGAAGAGGAAATAGCTGCAGCTGAAATAGTATGGGGCAAAGAGCCGTTAACAGTGAATCAGAGGTGGATTAAGCAAGTTAAAGGCACCTATGATTTTGATGTGACTAAGGCAGATAAGCTCTTCGAGTTCCTCGTAAAAGAAGGACGAATCAAGTTGCCAGATGGGAATTCTATGCTTCGGCCCGATGGAGTGAAAGAAAAGAGATACTGTGGGTTTCATGACTGGAATTCTCATTCCATCAATGAGTGCAGGGTCTTTAGGATGAGAATTTAGAAGGCTATCCAAGAGGGTCATCTGAAATTTGATAATAAGATGAAATTGGATGGCAATCCTTTTCCTCAGAACATGATTGGGTTCTCAGTCAACATGGTAACCGTTGAAGAGAAAGGAAAAGTGAAGGTTTTGACTCCAGTGAAGGCGAAGCAGGATGGCTCAGTTGAACCCACTGGACAAGTAACATTTGAACAGGTCCACAAGGGAGAGCCTCGCTTTCTGAAAAGTCAAATTGAAGTGAGTGAATCCTCTAAACCCAGGGTAACTTCGCGTATTCTCCTCAACAAGTGGCAGCGTCAGCAAGAAAAGGAGCGTTACAGAAGCATAAGTACGAAGAGGAGAAGCGGAGATACGAAGAAGAAATGTGCAGGAAGGAACAAGAAGAGTATAAGCGAGAGAAAGAGCGTGCACATTGGGGATGTGCCTTCTTCAGACACTGCTGGAATGAGGGTTTGAAACTTCCCACGCAAAATAATTGCCCTGAATGCAGTGACAAGTATACTGAATATAGGCAAGATATTGCCAATTGCCGATCCGTCCATGAAAGAATTGAAAGGATGCATCGTAGTGATGGTTGGCGCTTAAAAATAAATAGAATTGATGATCAACCGAGGAAAAGGCATGCTGATCACAAGTGGGTTGATCACGAAGAAGAGGAAGATCATGAGTATGTCCGGCGAAGTGACGGTGGTGTCCACGGTTTGAGAAGAAGCCAAAAGAGAAGGGTTCGGCGCTTGAGGAATCGGGGAGTTGAAGCGGGCGGGGAATCAAGAGGAAACAGGTGTGGCGCCCAAAAGATAAGCCTGACGGATCTGGTCGTTTGGCTCCTACGTGCATGGTATGCTTCTTGCCGAATGAATTCATGGCTCCGGCTAATCGGATTGTGCGGGGAGGAGGTGTCGCCGGACATTGATGAGGCCGAGCAATTTGGGCCGATGGCACGATTAGTGTTGAGACCGCCGTACTTGAGAGGATATGTCAACGGGAAGCCATTGACCAAGATGTTTGTTGATGGTGGAGCCGTTGTCAATGTAATGACGTACACTACATTCGGGAAGCTTGGCATGGGCCCCGGAGATTTGACGCCAACAAGCATAGTTCGAATGATTTTGCCGGAAATCCTTCAGACACCAAGGGTTGTGTCATGTGGATTTGATGATTGGATCTAAAACTCTGCTTACGACCTTCTTTGTCATTGAAGGCAAAGGGGCATATAGCTTGCTGCTTGGAAGAGATTGGATCCATGCAAACTGCTGCATTCCATCTACTATGCGTCAACAGCTTGTTCAATGGGTGGATGATGATGTAGAGGTTGTCCAAGTAGATGATTCAGTAAGCGTGGCTAACATGGAACCAGCCTTCTGGGAGTATCAAGGTATAGATTGCTTCTCAGGCAAGGACTGGGGTGAAGGTCCTGTTGAACCGATCGGCGGTGATCAACAGCCGATTCAAGCAGTCGACTCTTATAGTAATTTTTAATGGAGAATCCAATTGATTGAACTGATGGGAAGTTAGGACGTGGATTTATGTCCGCTGACAAACTAGAAGAGATAGACATTGGAGATGGAGATAAGCCAAGGCCGACATTTATCAGTGCTAACTTGGGTTCAAGTTTCAGAGAAGAGTTAATTAAGCTGCTGAAAGAATACAAAGATTGCTTCACTTGGGATTATTCGGAGATGCCTGGTTTGGATCGTTCCATTGTTGAGCATTGGTTGCCAATCAAGCCTGGTTTTAAACCTTACAAGCAACCTCCCCGAAAGATCTACAAGGATGAAGTATTAGCCGACGTGAAAAAAGAAGTTGAGAGATTGATTGAAGCAAATTTCATTCGGCCATGCAAATATGCGGAGTGGATCTCTAACATTGTTCCCGTTTACAAGAAAAACGGAAAGATGAGGGTTTGCATAGACTTTAGATATCTAAACAGAGCTACACCCATGGATGGATATCCAATGCCTGTTGCTGATTTGTTGGTTGATGCTGCTGCTGGACATAAAGTTATTAGTTTCATGGATGGCAATGCATGATACAATCAAATTTTTATGGCAATAGAAGATATATCAAAAACAGCCTTCAGATGTCCTGGACATATATGCTTGTTTGAGTGGATTGTCATGACATTTGGGTTGAAAAATGCTGGTGCAACTTATCAAAGAGCCATGAATTATATTTTTCACAAGTTGATCAGCAAAATTGTGGAGATATATATTGATGATGTCGTGATAAAGTCATTGGATCATGAATCACATTTGGATGATGTGAGGAAAACTTTAGAGTGCACTAGAAAACATGGGCTTAAGATGAACCCAAACAAGTGTGCCTTTGGAGTTTCAGCTGGAGAGTTCCTGGGATTTTTGGAACATGAAGGAGGAATAGAAGTTGGAAAAAAGAGCATGAAAGCTATTGATGAAGTTGTTCCTCCAACCAATCTTAAGGCATTGCAGTCATTGCTTGGCAAAATCAATTTTGTGAGAAGATTCATTTCAAACTTGTCACAACAGGTGTTGCCTTTTTCTCCACTGTTGAGGATAAAAAAGGATCAGAAGTTTGTATGGGTTGACGAACAACAAAAGGCTTTCAATGAGATCATGGAATACATGAAGGAACCGCCAGTATTGGTACCTCCGCAATTGAACAAGCCTTTTAAGTTGTACGTGGCGGCCGATGCCCGAACCATTGGATCGGCCCTCATACAAGAATTTGAAGGAAAAGAAAGGATAGTTGCATACCTTAGCCGAAAATTGCTTGATCCCGAAACAAAATATTCGGCAGCTGAGAAGCTTTGCTTATGTGTATTACTCATGTACAAAATTTCGGCACTATTTGTTGAATGTCGAATGCATTGTATATTCAAAATTTGATGTAATTAAACACATGTTGTCTATTCCAATTTTGAATGGAAGGATTGGCAAGTGGATTTTAGCTTTGTCTGAGTTTGAATTAAGGTTTGAGTCGGCAAAAGTTGTTAAAGGACATATTATTGCTGATTTCATTACTGAACATCCTGATCCATCAATTAATTTAATTGAGATTACTCCTTGGGCTTTGTTCTTTGATGGATCTTCATGTGGCAAAGGTGGTGGAGTAGGAATTTTATTAATTTCGCCCAGAGCAGAGATGTTTGAATTTGCCATCCCTATCCAACCTACTATCACAAATAATCAAGCTGAGTATGAAGCGTTGCTTAGAGGGCTTCAATACTTGAAAGAGGCAAAGGCTATTTCAGTTGAGATTTTTGGAGATTCAGAGCTAGTTATAAAACAATTGAATGGCCAATATGAATGTAGAAACGATATCCCGAGGAATTACTACGAAGAGTGCAAGGAAATCCTGAAAAGTTTTCAGTTAGAGATTCTGCAACATATTCCTAGGGAAAACAATGGAGAGACAAACAGGTTGGCTCAAAGTGCTTCGGGTTATAGAGAGAATCAAGAAGTGTTTGCCAATGATATGTATTCTTTTGGGAGTGATCTAGCAGAGGATGACTGGAGAAAAGAAATTGCTGATTATTTGGAGAATCCATCCCAAAAGGTCTCTAGGAAGCTCAGGTATAAAGCTATAAAGTTTGTTCTTCTTGATGGATGTTTGTATTACAAATCATTGGATGGGGTGTTACTACGATGCCTGGGTCAAGAAGAAGCAAACAGGATGATGAGTGAAGTGCACGATGGGCTGTGTGGAGCACATCAGTCGGCTTACCGAATGAAGTGGGTCATTAGGCAAACTGGATGTTATTGGCTGACATGCTGGAAGATTGCTTTGAATACTACAAAGGGTGTAAAGATTGTCAAAAGTTTGGAAATATTCAGAGAGTTCCAGCATCAGCTTTAAATCCTATTATCAAGCCATGGCCATTCAGGGGATGGGGTATAGATTTGATTGGCCAAATAAATCCTCCATCTAGCAAGGGGCATAAGTTTGTGCTTTTGGCAACGAATTATTTCACTAAATGGGTTGAGGCAATTCCATTAAAGAAAGTGACATCAGAAAATATGATTGAGTTTGTCAAAGAGCATATTATTTACAGATTTGGGATTCCTCAAACAATTACAACTGATCAAGGAATTCAGTTTACGTCTTTAGAGTTGAGAGAATTTGCTGAAAGTATGGGGATCAAATTGTTAAATTCTTCTCCTTATTATGCTCAAGCTAATGGTCAGGCAGAGACTTCTAACAAGATCATGATCAAGATTATACAGAAGAATATTGATCAGAAGCCAAAAAGGTGGCATTCGGTACTCAATGAAGCCTTGTGGGCTTACCGAATGGCTCCTCATGGGGCTACACGGACGTCTCCTTACAAGTTGGTTTATGGGCATCATGATGTTTTGCCATGGGAGATGCAATTAGAGTCAAGGAGAGTAGTATTGCAAAAAGATTTGAGTTCCAAGGATTACAATGACTTGATGATGGACGAGTTAGAAGATTTGCATATGATTCGTCTTAGGGCCTTGGAGAATATTGAGAAAAACAAAATGCGAGTTGCTAAGTATTATAACAAGAAAGTAAAAGTCAAGCAATTTGCAGAAGGAGATTTGGTTTGGAAAGCGTTATTGCTGATTGGAACTAAGTACAGTACGTTCGGCAAGTGGTCCTCGAATTGGGAAGGTCCTTTTCGGGTGGTTAGGTGTACGCTTGGAAATGCGTATATTTTGAAAACTTTACTAGGAGAAGAATTCACTACTGCTATAAACAGGAGATATTTGAAGAAATATTATCCTAGTATTAAAGTTGATCGTTGATTGCTATTACAAGCATCAGAAACATGGAAATAGCCGGCATTCGGGAAAGAAGCCGCCTTCAGAACGAAAAATCCTGACAAAAGGAAATGGCCAATACTAAAGTGTATTGCCCTTAGCACGAAAATGTTCTGCATTACAAACATTCTTGTAGGTTCCTTCATTGGCGACACAGCTACTTAAGATTACAAGAGAAAGCCTACAAGAAGCAGGGTGCCTGGAGGAAGAAGTGAAAGTATGCTTCATTTCTTTGGTTCTGCGCTTTTCCTCTTCAGCTCTTCCCCTTTCAGATGCTCCAAGACTACCGTGACGGCGACGTAGAAGCGTCGGGGGTTGGCGTGTTCTGCAGCTTCCATCAAGCTGTCCCAGGAGGCCTTTAGGTTGTTGTACCTGTCGGACACATCTGACAAAGAAGAAAAGATTATTGTCAAACATGGGATCTGATTTTGAACGTGGTGTTCAGATGATGGTGAAGATCTTACCACCTACTAGCGCCTCCAGCTCATGCGGCGTTCGTGTTCGGCATTGCAATGGGCGGTGATGTCCCGCAGATTATGTTCTAGATGCCGGATGCGACGGCGCAGTTGGTGATTGGTCCTCTGTTCTGGCGTGGCGTCTTCTTCTTCAGCCGAGGAGTCAGAGAGGATGTACTCAGGGGTTTCTTCAGTACGGAAGATTTCTTCTGGTAGTAGATCAAGGCTGAAATCAAAGAAAGATGAATCACGAGGTTGCAATCAAAATCAAGAGAAAGGGATGAGAAGAAAAGATTACTCTCGAATGGTTCATTTCTTTGGGAAGCTGTTCTCCTCGAGTGGCTATTTTCCCTTGTCCGCCATGGCCTTGGGGTTTTTTTCTGGAGGAGGAGGACGAGAGGACGTGAAATGATGGAAGTGTATGCGAATGGATTTCCAAAGCACCAGAGGGGCTATTTTATTAGCAGTGAGAGTGCATCGGGAGTGATGACTGGCTGGCGTGCATTGATGGGAATACCAAACGGCGGGGGTTTTCCCTGGATGCGAAGGGTTTTTTCATTGAACAGTGTTCATGACTCCCGAATAAGGATTTTCTACGGATTCTACGCTAAGGGGGAAGAGTTTGTGCGTATTCGGCTAAAGTAAAAGTTCCCGAATGCGTTCAAGATAGTGAAGATTCGTATGCACAAATTAAAGAAATCATCACAAGACAAATACGAAGGATAAAATTTCATCTTTATTGCCGAAATTCCATAACCCCTAGTACAAACTAATCAAACGACTGTTCGGAAACGGAGGCGGGGGTGGATGGAATCGGCAATGGCGACGCCGTGGCCGTCGAGGCGCTCTAGAGTGGCCTCGATGTCGTCGATGTCCTCCGGCGTGCCACCATAGAAGCCGCACAGCCGCGTGGAGTAGTCAACGCCGGTGTGCGTCGCCATGGCAGCCAGTCCCAAGGTGGTGCCCAGGCGGACGCCATGAAGGGCCACCTCATCGACACGGTCTTCCACAGCGCCAAGGCGAGCTTCCGATGTGCCTCCGGGAGCGTTCACCTTGTCCGCCAGTTTTTCAACCAGCACCTTCAGCCAATTGAGCTCGGCGTCGCGATCTGCAAAAATCACAGAGCAACGGCGGTTAGTTCAAGATTAAGTTGAGATTAAGCAAGTTACAGGATTCACCGTCAATGGCCTCCAGCAGCTGCTTGCGCTGATGCTCCCACTCGAGTTCGGCGATCCCGGCTCTTTGGAGATGATCTCCAACTCGTGCCGGGTTGCGTCGCGTTCCTCCTTGAATCTGCGGGCAGCGCGATCGGTGTAGCGCGAGCTGGAGGAATGAGAACGGCTAGACGATCCCGAGGAATCGCCCGCCATGGCTGGGGTTGTGGCTGGAGCAGGAGCAGGATTCCACTGGA
Source organism: Cenchrus americanus (assembly GCA_947561735.1). Taxonomy (NCBI): domain Eukaryota; kingdom Viridiplantae; phylum Streptophyta; class Magnoliopsida; order Poales; family Poaceae; genus Cenchrus; species Cenchrus americanus. The sequence goes on from OX387241.1 coordinate 199,604,421, forward strand.
TGAGCCTGAAAACACAAAGAAGATTGTCAGGGATGAAAAGGGATCTAAAAAAGCTGTGAAGAAGCCAACGGTCACCAGCTCCGGCGAGCGCCGGCGCGGCTCCCTTCGGCCTCGTCGTCAGCCCGACACCTGTTGCTGCTGTTTGCCATGGAGCTCTTGGGAGTACTAGTACTAGAGATAAAAAGCTTGGGTTGGCAAAGGCTTGGAAGATAGAGGACTTGGTGAAAGGCTAGGGTCACCCGAGGTTCTTATTTATGGATCTGGCGAAGAGATCATGGCCGGAGATCGTGGCGCATATCCCAAAAAATTTGGGAAGTGGAGAGACTCTCTCAACCGAACCGTCTCTAGGTCGTTTGGGATTCAAGCTGAGTCGTATTTGGTTTGACTGGTTGAAATCCGGCTGTGTTGCGGTCGGGTTGTTTTTTGGGTCTAACACTATTTGGTCAGAGTTGCCGAATGAACTGTCCAGAACTAGCTCGTCAAAATAAGACAAGACAAATGTGGAGCAAAATTACAGAGTTGATAAGGCATTCGACAAATTGTTTGTTACAATTATACACCCAAGTATTTTGAGATTACATTGGAGGCATCTGATATCATCTTATTGATATTCTCCAGCAATCTTTGATCAGCTTCTTGGGTTTTAGACAAAGTCGAGAGCTTTGTCTTGAGCTGCTTTCCTACGGTCATGGCTGTTGTGGCTTCTTTTCGTATTTTCTCCATTGATTCAGGAAGTTCAGCCATCTTCTTTTCATCAGCCTCAGCTGTCAGGGTTCTCAGTTTAGCCTCCAATTCAGCTTTTCTGACTTTCTTCAGCTCAAGTTCAGGCTGCAATTTGGTTAGCAGTTCCTTATGATTCTGCATTTGGATATGCAAATCTTTCATGGATTGCTTGTTTGCAGCTTGTTTTTGTTCCAGGGCTGGTTGGGAGGATAGATTCTTCAAAGCCTGTTTTACTGCTACAAAGTGATCATCCAACTTGGAAACAGGTTCTAGGGAAGCCTTAATGTCGGCCGGAAGATCTTGGTCGATGAGTTCAAGTGCTTCTCTTAGAAGATCAGCATCCTTGACTTGGTCTTGAACATCCCTTTGCAGCAGAGAAAAGATTTCCTTCAACTTTGCCTGATTTTCCTCTGATAAAGCCTGACTAGAAGATGCTTCATCCCCTTTTTCGGCAATCAAGTCATCCACAGCAAAGGAGTAAATTGGTGATGATACAGTTTCCTCCTGAAAAGATGTTCTTGCCGAATTAATGGTGATTTATTGAATAGAAAATAGAGAGATGGGTGTTCATGCTTACATCGTTTCTGGCTTCCCGAGTTGGGGAAGGAAGTTTTTCAGGCTCGAGGAAGGGCTCTTGGATGTCTGGTTGAGAAGAAGCTTGAGGAGTCCTTGGTAAAGCTGAACCTTCTGGTTGAGGAGAAGCTTGATGAATCCTTGGTGAGGCTGAAGTTTCTGCTTGAGGAGAAGATTGATGAATCCTTGGTGAGGCTGAAGTTTCTGCTTGAGGAGAAGATAGTTGGATCCTTGGTGAGGTTTGATTTGAATCATGCTGAGGAGAAGAACTCCCCACATTTTGGCTCACCAAAGTTTCCTCTGCGACTGGTAAGTAGAGGATAAGTGCCAATGAAGAGAAAAATGATTAGAAAAGTAAGATGGTGAAAATTTTACCAGTAGATGAAGCATTGGTGGAATCTGTGATGACCAATGGTTGCTGAGTTCTGGTCTGAAATCACATAAGATAAAGGTGATCAGGATGAAGAGTGGCTTTATGTTCAGGAAGGAAAGGGTTCTAACCTGAATGAGAAGTTTTTTGGTTGTTCTTTTCTTCTTGGCAGCTGAAGGAGCAATCAGAGATGGAGCTATCCTTTTGTCAGAGGCTGAATTGGTAAGATTTGGATCTAGTGTGGCATATCTGGACATCAGTTGAGCCAGAGTAGGAGATTGATATCCCAAGGCGGAGATTGTGCCTTCAATATTATAGGAGATTGTCCTGGCAAGTGGGGTGGGTACTATATGCTACAGAAGATGACAAAATCCTGATCAGTAAAGAGGGGCATGATTGAAAAAGAGGGAAATAAGTATATTACCTCTGAAGTTGGATGAAAGTCAGGCATTAGTTCAAGACAGAGAGGATGTACTGGCACATTAAAGATATGATCATGAAGTTCTTGCCACCAAGGAGTGAAAGAGGGATGAGTGACTGTTATTGGCACAAAAGGCCTAGGTGCATAAACAGTTGTGCTGCACTTGTACTCAAAGACCCTTTTTGCTTGCATGGATTCCTTGATATCCTCTCTGGGTTTGAGGAATTCATGAAGGAATAGCCTTGGGGGCACTTGGCCGCATCCTAGTTGTCTAGCCATCATGTTTGGCTGGTAGTACTCAAAGGTACTCTGAATTTGCCTTCCTCCACAAAATTCTGCTGGCAGGATACATGGATGAATGAAGGCATTGAAAATTGCTATAAATTGTACATCATTACATCCAGCTTCAAAACTAAACTCAAAAGGAAGAGTCAAGTTGTCATTGTCCAGATATGGAAGCCAAAGAGGGTTGGCAAAGCCTCTGAAGAACAGCTCAAAAAGTTGGCCTATGCTTTGGTTGATGGACACAGTTGAGGCAGCTTCTCCATAAGTTTGGCAGCCTTTGGTGCTCTGGGTTTCCCCTTCCTTGTAGTTGGTTGAAGGAAAGTGCCGATTGTTGAGGTCAACAGCAACAATCTGGTGCATATATAATTGCAGCCACATTTGAACAAACCACCAAGGGCCATTGACACAAGAAATCTTTTGGCTGGTGTGCATCAGATAGGTGGTCTGATGAAGCATATGGTAGACACTTCCTAGGAGGTACTTCCCGAGGGGAATAGAGGTACCAGCATCCAGGTCCTCAGCCATTACAATGTGATTTAGGGTTGGCTCATTGGCTTTGCCACAAAAGATGAACGTGCATAGCCACATGTTCAGAAAGGCTCTGTATTCAACATCAGACAAAGGGCCATCAGACATATAGTTTTGGATATATCTCTTATATCCAACCCCTGTTCTTACTCCTATTTGCGTGGAGGAGCCCTTGTACTTGTGTGGATACACAGTTCCTGTGACTCCAAGGCCGGTTATCATGTATACATCGGCCAAAGTGGGGGACATTGGCCCATGGCCAAAAATAAAGGCATTTGCGCCATTCGACCAAAAATGGCGGCCGCAATCGAAGGTTTTCATTTTTGGGTGTTTCAAACCGAGAGATAATTCTAGACAATGAGCAACGCGAAGGCCGTCCCAATTGCTTGTCTTGGCGTTGTCATCATCAAGCATCCTCTTGTACTAGTTTCTCTAGCCTGCAATTGGGGGCAGAGGCCAGTTCTTGAAAGCATCCTGCCACTCATGGGGTTTCGACAGTGATGCCTTGAAGGGGATCCTCTGGGATTCGGCTGCAATGAACTCAGAAGGGTCGGAGATTCCTGCAGGCCCGAGGAAATAGGACGTTGATTGATCCTCGACAGGAATCAAGATTTCGACGGCTAGGGCCTATCCAGAACAAAAGATGGCAAAAGAAAAATTTGAGATAAAATTCGAGGAAGGTAATACTGAATGAGCTTGAGGAGGATAAGATTTACCTGAAGAGCTTGGTCTTGGTTCGCCATTTGAAGATTGGAGCTTGAAAGGGTGATGAACTAGGGTTTGGATCTGAGCGAAAACTCCAACGGTTTGAAGGAGGAAAGAACGGGTGTTGAACGGATTCGGCCTGGGGACGTTGAGCATTTATGGTCAATTCCGGAATAAAATCATCTTTTGTCCCGTAATTGAAGGGGCATATGTTAACACCAAAAATTGGTACAGGAAAGAGACTGACCTGTGGGCCGAGTTTGGAAGGAGAGTACCATTCGGCAAGAAGTTTTCTTCAAAGCATTCGGTAAAAACGTCTGCGGTCGGGAGCTCGTCATTATTCGGCAGAAGGGCTATTTCACGCTTGGAAGAGGAAGCATTCGTGAATACGTGATGCCGTGGCTTGAATATAAAGAAGGGACAAATTGATGACAGGTGCAACACGGACATTGGCGCCGGGGCATTAATTTTAGGCAATAAATGTTGTAATCGTGGTCGACTAGGAGTCGTGTTAGAACAAGGGTATAAATATGAACCCTTAGTGTTTGTAATAGGCATCGAACAATTTCACAACAAACCGGCCCCGTGCCAACTTTCGAGTCCTTTAGTCGAGTCGTCGAGTTCTTCGAGAGGAGTCATCAATCCATCAACCTCCGTAAGTACCGGCAACCTTGTATCATGTCTAGTATCATGCGGTGGATTTAGACCGTGATGCAAGTAGTCTTGTTACCATGCTTAGTATCATGCGGTGGATTTAAGCTTGGTTCAAGAGGGCTTTCTTGTTAGATCATGAGCCATGCGGTAGGCTAAGATCTAGCTTGGAGCTAGTTATCGGCTCTATTAGATTTGGCAAGATCTAATAGATTCATTAAGTTACCGTGTGTTGCTTTGAATTTTGATCTTATGTTTAATTTATGTAACACTCTTATTGCCCAATTTAGATTGACTAGATTCGGCTCTATCTTGTTTGCGACCCATATGATGTGTGTTCAAATCCTTAACTCGATGTGGTGCATGGGTCACGTGCTCTTTAATAGCCGAATTTGAAATCAATCTAGATTGCCACGTGTTGCAGGTTCAAGCGTGTTAATCTAGCATAGTTTGTTCCTTCTCCACGGAACCCGAATCGGCTGTACAGCTGTATTCGGCAACTCTGTCACGAGTGAAACATGTTCATGAATTTGTTTTAAATAACGTATGCTTTTAGCCCTCCATGTTTAGATTGTATCATGTGGTGGATTGATCTACTCTTGGTTGGTGGTGTGATTTCAAACAAGTTGTATCATGCGGTGGATTAACTTGTTTGGTGTCACGCTCGATGGGTTTGGAAGTACTTAGACATGCGGTAGACTAGTGCTTTTGGCCTATGCATGCATGTTTATTGCAAATTTACAATCATGCCTCGCTTTTATTTATTTCATTGTGATTTATCCTTGATAATCGGTCATGGTTACGTATTGCAATGTTGTTTAAATAAAGACCGATCTTTCATCATGCTTACGTCATGCATTCGGCTATACCCTATTTACATGTTTTATCAGCTCCGAATGATGTTCAGATTGCCGACAGATAGCTTGTTGTAGCTATATGTCGTTTCGATTGGCTTTGTAGCCGTAAATATGGAACTGTCTGGTACCACCCGGCAAGCTCCAGGTTTTATCTAACTGTTTTCATCCTTTGTTAGTTTTCAGGGAAAATTGACTGGCACGCTTCGGATTCGGCCACGTGTGTTAAGCCAACTTTTTCGGCTTGCTGTGTGCTTGGCGTGAGGTGTTGATTTTACGTCAACATTCATGTTTTTGCCCCCCTTCCACACACTTACATCTGGTTCCCTACCCAGAATGTTTGGGAGTATTTCCTCGCACACTGCTGGGTATGCAGCACCAGTAGCAGCCACCTTCTGAAGTTTAGCATACCATTTTTTTTCATAAAAGCCTGCAACAGTTATGTTCTTATCCTCACACAGTTCAAATAAAATTGGTAGTTGTTAGGATAGGGGCTCTCCCTTCCACTAATTATCCAACCAGAACAGGGTGGTATGACCACTTTGGACATTTACTGACCTCCCTCTCAAGTAGAGATTTTTAACTTTGAGTAAATCACACCAGATAGGAGAGTCATCCAGTTTATCGACCACATTCCCCACTTCAGAAGTTCTTAGATATTTGGCTCTCACTATGTCTTGCCAAAGACCTTTCTCATTTTGTAGCCTCCACCACCATTTACATAGAAGGCTGATGTTCATTTTCCTAATATCCTTAATGCCCCATCCCCCCTTTTTTTGCTTTTGCAAAAAAATCCCCCATCTGATCAAATGGTATTTTTTCTTTGTACTACCTCCTTGCCAAAAGAAGGTTCTCCTTTGTTTGTCCAACTCTTCCACCACTGTTTTTGGCATCAAATACATAGACATGTGGTAGATAAATGAACTAATCAGGCTAGAATTTACCAGAGTTGTTTTACCTGCTATGGACATAGTACCACCCATCCAGATATCCAGTTTTCGCCCATTTTTCTCTACTAAAGGTGCCCAATCCACCACTTTAAGTTTACTAGGACTAACAGGCACACCCAGATACTTGATAGGGAAATGGCCAACTTGACCGTTAAAAATGTCAGCATAGCATTTTGCTATAATGTCATCCCCATTGATCACCACTACCTCACTTTTTAGGAAATTGATTTTCTACCCAGACATTAATTCATAATAATTAGAGCAATAGTTTTAGGTTTCTGGCCCCTTCCAAACTTCCTTTCAAGCACTAGTAAAATGCACGTGCGGCACGCACGTGTTGAGATTAATATTATAATTATTTTTTGAATCTAAAATCTTTAAAATACACTATAGTGATACAAAGACTAAATATGGAGAGACCACCGGTAATCCTTTATTAGTAAGAACAAGAACAAGCACATACAAATTGTTTCAAAACCTAGATTTTTGCAACATTTTTGCAAAGTTGTCTAGAAGATTATTGGCATCGCCTTGAAACTCTTGGAAAATACAAAATCATATATTTCTTGTTTCCAATAAACTTATCCACAAGAATAGGCCACATTCATGCTTTGAAGAGGCAGAGCCTTCTAGCCGGACCATGAAGCATATCAACTCGTCCAAAGACTCGAAAGTAACAACATGTTGTGAATGTCCAATGACATTATATTGCTCTGAAATATCCAAGCGCAATCAACCCACTCAAGCAAACAACATTGCATGAAACAAACTTGACAGGGATCCAAAGCTTGTTGGAGATAGCTGAAATATAGAGCATGAATTCGAGCTCCTTGTAGAACCCGATGATGCCGATTAAAGATCGCGAATATATGCCTTCAAAGAGCCTAGCGGATTTTCAACTACTCTTCATTAGCCACTTGCTTTTCTGTCACACCCCGAAATTTCCAATTTCGGGATGTGAATAGAAAGAATAATTAAATAACGATTTTCTCACAATTTTAAAATTTTTCCTACATTTATTTTCTCTACGGGGAATATAGTATAGGAAAAATCCTTTGTTTTATTTTCTAAATTAAATAAAAAGTTATGTGTGTTGCATTCATGCCGATGCATCTAGTGGTTCTTGAGTGCAAAAGGTTTGTTTTAAAATATGTTTAGATATCAATCATGATTTCCCCCCCAAATCTAAATTTATCCGCAAGAGAACTCTAAAACTCTTTTCAATGAGCTCCAAATATTTTAACTGGACCCATCGTGTCTCAAACTATCTTTGACGTCTAACCACTTCGAGTTTTTGTAATTTGGCCATCATCAATGAACTCGGACGTCTTAGTCATGTTTGATCTCTTCACTCTATATATACTGGCCCATTCGTTTCTTTATTTCGGAATCCGATGATTCCGAAGAAGCCTAGCTAAGATCTAATGTGCCGATGCTAGCCGCCACGCCGGGCCGTCTTTGCAATCATCTTGCCTCCCCTCCTCTCTACATTACGAAGGTCCAACTCGACATCAACTCACACACATGGTCGCGGCTTGGAGTTGTGCTTGTGCACGTCAAGGCTCAAGAAGGCCGGCCCAACACGGTGTTTTGTCCGGCCTACGTCCATCATCCTCTTATTTTACCCGCTTAGCATCGGCAAGAGCCCGTGCGGCCGTGCCCTAGCTCAATGCCCCGTCCTTTTACGAGAGACGCCGCCGCCGACCTTGTCTAAGGACTTGCACTATTCCGTCGTCGACCTTCGGTGCTCCGTTTCCGCCGCACCATGTACAAGTCGGTCGTGGAGCCGTCGCCGCCACGAACATCACCATGCGACCAGGAAGCCGACCGCAAGACGTCACCATGGATCCATCACCGCCGCCCGCCATCCACACCGCATGTCCATGTACGCCGGCCCGCGCCGCCGTGGTGAACTTCATCTATCACCACATGATCGAGGAGCAGCGAGGTCCGATCGTGAGTTCGTCGTCCCCGTGACCAAGCTGGCCGCAAGGAGAGAAGAAGCATGCTAAGGTTGAACCATAGATGCCAACGTCGAGTTCAATCTGTCGTTGTCATCCATCGTCCACGTGAACGATAAAACCACCGCCGTCCTTGTGGAGTTCGATCTCTCCGCCGGCGCCGTGTCGGTTGATTTCGCTACATCCGTGTAGTGACGGAGCAAGCCGCATCTTTTGAGGCCTCGCGACGGCGAGCCGCACCTTCAATTCCATCTAGTCGACGGCCGATCGAGAAGCCTATCCCCGGACACCACCGTCGTTTCATCCTCTCGAAAACCTCGTCAACGTGAAGCCGATCTACACATCCCCGACCATCTACCTCAACTCGTGCCATCTCGGTAAGGACCCCTCACCTTTCTTCCCCTCGGTTTGTTTGTCCGGTTTTCGGTTTCTATGTCGTCGTTGCTCTATCTTCCGCCGGTTCGGACTACGGCGAATGGTTGCCGTCCCATGCTTTAATAAGTTGTGCCGGTCGGCTCGCATGCATCTAATTGCCATCGTCTCCGTTAGTTAAATTAGAGTCTCACTACCGGCCATCGGTTGCAAGCAAGAATGACCATGCGTGCATACATGCAAATGGAAGTGAAGCCAGTACGTGCGAAGCAAATAAAAGGCCATGCAAGTGGTGGACTCATGATGATGTCATGCCTATCCAATAAGTGAGACATTTTCTTCTACAAAAATAACTAGGATGCTTGGTGATCGTATTTCTTTTCCATAAATCTTTTATCCTTCACTTTGTCTATCTTTGATCTATAGAATAATCTTTTATTTATTCATAAATTCCTTGCCACGTTGTTTATTGCTTAAACACCTTGGTGATGTCATGCTTACATCATGCTTAGGCAATAATGATTCTTTATCTCACTACATGCACATATACACCACTAGCATGCAATGGGATATTTAGCTAGTTGTTTTTTATGTGCCGACATGTCGTGCATGCCACCATCATATTTAATAGCTATCCTTTTATCCCATATCTTATTCCATTCAATTTCTATCATCTTGTACATTCTCTTAATCTTTTCTTTTAATCTTTTCTTTTGATTGGTGTATTGTTCTTAGTTGTACTTGTGTGTTTGCTTTGCATGTGTGCCCGATGATTGATGCGCTTAGAGTGAACGCCGTTTGAGAAGCTTTGAAGAGCAAGAGGTTGAAGATATTCCGAGCAACGACATTACTTTGGTTAAAGGCAAGTGTGTCCTTGATCTTTTGTCCTAAGAACTATATTTAATCACTCATTGCATATGCTTGCATTAATATGATGGGACCCATGTTTAAGGTTTGACTAGTGTTATTTATCCTGTGCCTTGATCAAACGGGTTTATCTTTATGTTGGGTAGCTATGCTTAGTTGCTATACCGGGTTATGGTGGTTTTAATGAACAATAATGATGAATCATGCTATACCTTTATGTTATATCTTTGTTTGCTTAATACAAGACCATATGCTTAATCGGAACATGGAGAACCACCCAGAAAACCGTACAACCACAAGGCACATGGCTCTGCCTTGGCCGAATAACTAGAGACTTTAGTGTTGTAGCAACCTTACCTCGAAAGGGACAAATGGGGAGGCGTTGACGGAGTATAGACTCGCTCTAGTAGGGAGTTGGGCTTTGCTAAGACACGGTACCTACTAGGGGACTTTATGCCCCGCTTCGTCCTGAAACCTAGTGGGTTGTTGCGCATTGGAGGATCTTCGTAAAGGCCTCGTAGCGTCCCTATGCAATCACACCTCGGTAGTGTGGTATGATGCTTGGCCAGCATCGCATGGTTGGGTTTAAAGTTCTTCGAGACTTTTACGCGACTTGTGGGTAAAGATGTACGACCTCTCGCAGTGTAAAACTAATCGATTAGCCGTGCTCACGGTCAAGAGCGGCCGGACCCTCACATGATAAGTGAACTTAAAGATGAACTTAAATCGTGCTCTCGGTTATGCTTTCCATGTGCTTATGGCGTATCTCTTATCTTATGCTTAATGTGGGTTGGTATAAACTTATACTTTATTAGTAATCAGGTGCTAATAAAATTTGACCAACTAAAATGCTAAATGCTTTGAGCCAGTCCACTATAAAGCCTTTGCATTCATTCTTTTCCCCACACTTGCTGAGTACGACAAGTGCTCACCCTTGCTATAAATAATGTTGCTCAGAAAGAGGATGCTACTTTGAAGTCTTGTGAAGATGTTGCTGCCGCTAGGCGTACGCAACCCCCGGTTGTCCGCTCGTGATGTTTGGAGCCTTCGTTTCCGGATTAAGCGTAAATCTCGATAATCTTTCTTTTTCTTACGTGATACCGTTTCTTTATTCACTTATATGTCACTATATGCATGAAACTTGATCATGCCATGCATATAGGTTTGCACTTGGTTTCCTTCGGAAAATCGGGTGTGACATTTTCAGAGCAAATGCCACCAAATTGTGAATTTCTTCCTCAGATTGTACTGCATACAGGGAGAGACAGAAACAGATTTATATAAATTTATTTTATGACACAACTTGGTGGCCACGGTAAGCCCTTACCAAGCCGTTTGAACTCTTAATTAGAATTTGAAAAATAACTTGATACTATAAAAACAAGATACTATGGATCGATCATTTTATTATAGTTTTTTTTGCAATGGTACCACTCTTACATGGCTACATTTTCCATCTTATGTTTGTATGCATTGTGGAATTGCATTGAATTTCTTCCAACCGATAGCCTAACATCGACATAGCTCTTGGGCTTTCCGCATCCGGTTCAGGTAACATCAGTTTACTTGACATAACCAACATATAAAAAAAATCTCTAACCAGGTGACTAAAAATACAAGGTATCAATCAATCAGCTAACCCATGATAGTTTTACTGGTAGATTAAAAAAATATAAGCATAACAAATTAACATGAACAGTACAGATGCCAAGTTAGTATAGTGTAAATTCAGAACATTAACAAATATGCAGTGCCGAAACATGCAAATAAATAAATCCGTTTTATCTAAAGTTAATTGAACATAAGATGAGATTAGACAAACGAAGGCATGGGACAGTCGAGATTTTCTAGAGGCAATAGAGGGTGAAGTTGTTACAAATAGCATCAATCATGTGTACCTATTGCATCCATCCAGAAGCTAATAAGCTATCAGCTCAAAACATGTGAGGCATCAATGGTACATGTTCCAACAGGTAATTTCTTTTTTGAATTTTAATTATAGCATTATTATAGCAATATAATGCCATATTTGTTGAATTCGATAATATTTTTCTTTAATGCTTACAGCACGCAACAGTGAAACATACATATGCGTTCTACGATAAAACACGACACAAAAATCATCTTTCCCTTGGGCACAACTACAAGCAGCAAACTTGAATAGCTCTACATGATTCATAATTATCCATACCACATTTGATAATGAGCCATCCACAATTTATGCTTGAATCTTAATTATCCGTGCAAGAATCTTCACCTGTTTTGCATCTTTTCATCCAGCAGAAGCATAAAAAATCAGGAGAATTACAAGTATCTCACAATTTCTAACCACTCCTGAGATAACAGGAATTTGAAATAAAAATTCAGAAACTCTAGAGCAGCAGCAGAAAAAAATATCTCTACAGAATTTTGAACACTTTATGGAGTAACGGTTGTAGAAGAGGGGTAGGTGAATACAGAGACCTAACCTGATTGTCATATCGTAGTTCCTTCTTGCATGCGTAGAGAAGCATTCCATCTGATACAGATAGACGAGATGTTGTTTTGCTGAATGCAAGCCCCATAGAAGAATGAGAAACTTTGTTCGTGAAAAAAATCACCTCTTGGAAAAAATTGTTTAAGAAAGGGGATAACTGCATGACGAAATCAATCAGTTGAAAGATTACCACTCCCCACAAAATTTCATGCCGCTTGCCAACTGCAGTTAGAATCCTGCAAATTTTCAGGAGGTGTGCACATATTCATACACACTTATTCTCTAACGGTACAACTTCTCCATGATTGTGATTGTTGGGGAAGTTGGTCTTCGGAAGCATCGCCCTCGCCGCCCACGCTGGCAACCCTCGGCCGCATACGGCTTCGGTCTCGCGGGAAAACCCTTCGCCGCACGAGCACTAACGAAATACTAATGCCGCTTATGCCTTATGAGTTTCGTTGTGCAGGGATGATCCCTTGTGGCTGCGCCTACCTTCGGCGCCGAAGGTGCCGGTGGCCGTGCTCCGTGACGAAGGCCCAAGAGGGCCGGGGGCGGAGAACGCTGGCCCGGGACATCGCGTCCGGGGCCGGCGGCGGCGCGGACGAAGCATCCGAGGAGGCCCGACACCCCTGGTCCAGGGTCGCTACTTCGGCACCGAAGGTGCGACGATCCTGGACACATGGCCACTGCCAACGTGTAAAGTGGGCTCCGGTCGGGGCAGAGACAAGGGCGGACGCGTGTAAAGGCGTTTCGGCCGTACGAAGACACGCTGGAGGCCTGTACGACGCGGGGACTTACTGTTATACCCTTGTAAAGTGTTTAAAGCGGTTTGTCAGGAACGGAAAAGGTGTAATTGAGGCAAATGACTATACCCAGGGGTCTCCTATAAATAGTGAACCCCTTGTAATGAAACGGACACACTGTAATGAGAAGAGAGCACCGAAGGCATTTGCTAGTCTTTCGGTCTTCGGTCTGCGGAGTATTTCCTTGTTTCCTTTTCTGTCTTGTTAAGTCTTAGTGTTTCCTCTCCTCGCTCAAGTAGAAGTAGAAACCTTGCGAGAGCGAGCGAAGGGAGGGAGAGAACTCAGGGGGCTGTTGTGTCGGCGTCCACCCTTCGGGCCCGATTTCCACCAACAGTTTGGCGCCCACCTCGTGGAAGAACTCAAGACCACATGGCCGGGACACGTTCGGCGGGCGTCGAAGCCGCAACGGCTCGGGCGGCGACCCCCTCCACTCGTGTCGGAGCCCACCAACCCATCTCCTTCGGCCATCCAGCCCTCGGCGGGAACCCGGTGCCGGCCGAGCGCGCGGGAGGTAGAGCAAACCGCTTCGGGGAATGTTCGAAGTCAGCCTCGAGGGGCTGGGGGCTTCGGCGCAAGACATCGAAGCTCTCCGAAGGATCCGGGCCCTCATCGCTGGCAAGTCCGTGCCGGCTCACCCTGAGCAGGAGACGCGCCCATCCTCCTCGCAGATGCAACCATCCCAGCACCAGGGCGCGGCTCCACCGCACGCCGCTTCCGACGCCATCGACTTCAACATCCGGCAGGCTGAGCGTTACCTCGCCATGCTGCAAAGCCAGATCGCCGGCGCGACGCCGCCCCCAGCAAGTCACCCCGGTGCCGCCCGCACCAACGCCGACACCCGACGCGCATGCCGCGCCGGCGGCACAGAAGACGCCCGGCTCACCCCCGCAGGCCATGCGGAGCCCGGGCCGGACCAATAGAGGCAGCAGAAGGATGCCTCCGAAGGGCAAAGCATAGGCCACCGCCAAGACAGGGGGCCGGCGCACGAGCACTTCGCTCCCGACGACACACCACTCCGCAACGTTGTCCCGGTGTCCCCGCTCTCGGTCGAGCTCGAGAGCGCGCCGTGGCCCCGTCGGTTCAACGCCAACACCCCCGCCCCGCATGACGGAGACTACGATCCCAAAGAGTTCCCGATGAAGTTCGAGGCGGCGGTAGAATCCAACGGGGGCGACACCACTACGAAGGCCAAGGCCCTCGTACTCGCGCTCAAAGGAGAAGTCCGGTATTGGTATGCCAACATTCCGAAGGGGCATATCACATCGTGGTTCCAACGCGGAACTAGCCGTTGTCCGGCCTTCAAAGGCATGCGAGGTCGAAGAACCGGACTCCAACGACCTCGTCAACATGTGTGTCCGGGGGGACCGTGAATCACCGCAAGAGTACATGCACGGGGTTGTCAAGGCGACGGCGCGTGCGCCCACGGTGTCCGAAAGCAAGCATCATCGACGCCATCGTCGGGGGCCCGAGGGTTGGAAACGCCGGGATGTGCTCGATAGGGTCAAGCCGAAGTCTTTGCAAGAGTTATTTGAATTTATGCAAGAATACCGCAAGTCCGACAAAGGCCGCCGCCGAAGGCTCGACCGGGCAAATGCAAGCAAAGAAGCGAGAAACAACAAAGGGCGGTGGGACCACCGAAGGGGTGGCAAAACCAGCCGCCGAAGCAAGCGAACCGTCGGATCAACAATGTGTCCGTGCCCCCCGACCGAACCGGAACGGGGGCGGCGGGCACAAGGGCGGATACAAACATAACAAGGGGCCGAAGCCGCAGCAGCATAACCAGCCGCAGCGGGCCGGTGGTGAGCGGTTTTTCTGCTGGCTCCACGGAATCGATGCCCAGCACCACACGCATCAGTGCCCTTCGGCGGTCAAGATGAAGCTGGAATGGGAGGCGGAGGAGAAGGCGAAGGCAGCAGGCATGGCCGTGAACCATGTCATGAAGTACCAAAGTGCGGGTCGGTTCGAGCCCCCGCCACCACCATACCACCACCAGCCTTACCAACCTTCGGCACCTGCGCATGCCTTCCACCCACCACAGCCATACGCACCTTCCGCGCCGCAGCTGCTTCCGCCTCCTCCCCCGCCCACGCAACAACCTTCGGTTTTCGTGCCTTCGTGGCCGAACCCACCTGCCCACCACCAAGTCCACTACACCCATACCCAACCACCACCTCCGCCCCCACCAAAGCAAGAGGCCCCTGACTCCAGCAGTTCGGGGATGACGGGCATGCTCAACATCATCAATGCAATCTCCGGCGGATCCAATGAGCCGATGCACGAGACAAAGAGGCAACGCCAAGACTACTACCGAAGCGTGTCGCATATCTGCTCCGGCAAGTACTTTCACCTGCCATGGTCCCACGTCCCCATAACCTTCACGGCAGCTGACATCCGGCTGCAGCACTACCCGCACAACGATCCGCTCGTCATAAGGGCCAACATCGGCAAGAACACAAAGTACTACTTCGGCAACGACGTGGGGAGGATCCTGGTGGATAACGGCAGCTCAGCGGATATCCTGACCTGGCAGTGTTTCACCGGCATGGGGTTCAAGAAGGAAGACCTGAAGAAGGCAGAACACCCGTTGTACGGCTTCGGCAACAAAAAAATCGAAGCCCTCGGCAAGATTGATGTCAACGTGTCCTTCGGCCAAGACGCCACCATGAGAACCGAAGTCATAACATTCGATGTTGTAGACTTCGCATACCCGTACAACGCCATCTTCGGCCGCAACACCATAAACAAGTTCGCAGCGGTCATCCACCAAGGATACCTGCTGATGAAGATACCGACAGCGGCGGGGGTGATATCCGTATATGGTAGCCAGGAGGAGGCCCGAAGAGCCGAGCGCAACACTTCAGTCCACAACAGACAAGTTCATGTCATCAACGAAGACGAGAGCAACGAAGCCGCAGTAGCCGAAGAGCACAAGGCCGAAGCCCAAATGAGGCAGTCCATGAAGGGGGCCGAAGCTGAACGCATGAAAGCCGTCGACGTCACGAAGACGGGCCCCCTATGCGCGGATGTGCCCGACGCAGAACCGTGATGATAGGCGCCGAGATCAGCGCAGAAGACGAAGGCCGGCTCTTGCGGTTCCTTCTCAACAATCAAGATGTGTTCGCATGGTCCAAGTCCGATTTGACGAGCGTCCATCGCTCAATCATAGAGCATGCCCTCAACACCGACCCAAGAGTTAAACCGAAACTGCAGAGGCAGCGGCCGATGTCGGCGGACGGGGGTCAAGGCTGCGGAGGCCGAAGTACAGAAGTTGCTCGACGCAAGAATCATCAGAGAAGTCCAATATCCTATCTGGGTGGCAAACGTGGTCATGGTGCCGAAGAAGAACGGCAACATGAGAATGTGTATTGACTTCACTGAACTCAACAAGGCATGTCCGAAGGACCCTTTCCCATTGCCAAGGATCGACGTCATTATTGATCAGGCCGCCGGCTGCGACATGTTGAGCCTCCTAGACTGCTTCTCCGGCTATCACCAAGTGTGGATGCGAAGGGAAGACGAAGCGAAAACCGGATTCACAACCCCCTTCGGCATCTTCTGCTTCGTCAGAATGCCCGAAGGCCTGCGCAACGCCGGGTCCACCTTCAACCGCATGATGAAGCTGATCTTGGGCAGCCAGCTGGGGCGCAACGCCTCGGCGTACGTCGATGACATCGTCATCATGAGTGAGAAAGAGGAAGATCACATTGCAGATCTAACCGAGACCTTCGACAACATGAGGCAAAATGGCCTCAAGCTCAACCCAGAAAAATGCATCTTCGGCATCCGGAAAGGGCAGTTGCTGGGCTGCATGGTTTCTAAGCGGGGCATCCAGGCGAACCCCCAAAAGATCGAAGCCCTACGAAGGATGCAGCCCCCAGCCACTCGAAAGGAAGTACAAAGGCTCACAGGCAGAATCGCCTCGCTGAACCGTTTCATCTCAAGAGCAGCCGAAAGAAGCCTTCCTTTCTTCAAGGTACTCCGAGCAAATTCAACTTTCCAATGGGGCCCAGAGCAGCAGCAGGCCTTCGACGACCTCAAGAAATACCTTGAAGATGCAGCAGTCATGACCAAACCGTCACCGAAGGCTGAACTATTGTTGTACATCGCTGCAACCGACACAGCAGTCAGCGCAGTGCTTGTGGAAGAGCGCAAAGAGGCAGACGCTCTAAGGCAATTCCCCATATACTATGTCTCCGAAGCCCTGAGCGGCTCAAAACTTCTCTACTCCGAAATGGAAAAGATGGCATATGCTGTTGTGATGGCAAAGAGGAAACTTCGGCATTACTTCCAGAGCCACAACGTTTCGGTGCCCACAGCTTTCCCCCTTCGGGACATGTTCGAGAACAAGGAGTCGACGAGCGGGTTGGTCAAGTGGGCCTCGGAACTAGCGGAGCACGTCATAACCTTCGTCGCCCGCAAAGACGATAAAGTCTCAAGTCCTCGCTGACTTCGTAGCTGACTGGACGCCTTCAGCGCCGAAGGGGGAAGCAGTGGTCATAGAGCCAATATGGGAAGTCCAATGTGATGGAGCATACTGCCACCTTGGGTCGGCGGCCGCAGCAGTCTTAAAGTCTCCTTCGGGCATCAAACTCCGGTATGCCTTGCGGTTAAATTATGACAATTGCACAAACAATGTGGCGGAGTATGAAGGCCTGCTGCTCGCGCTTCGGAAGGCTAGGGCCGTAGGGGCAAGGAGGCTCGTCATCCTGACGGACTCCGAGCTTGTTGCCTGCCATATTGGGAAAACCTACAAGGCAAAAAACCCAGATATGATGAAGTACCTGCAGGCCGTCCGAAGCATGGAAAAGTTCTTCATCGGTATTACAGTGAGAAGTTTTCCCAGGAACCATAACAAGGAGGCCGACGCTATCGCGAAGGCAACCGCATTGCTTGAGCCCCTGCCACCGGATGTCTTTTATGAAACAACCACATTGAGGTCCGCAGTCGACGAAGCAAAGCACCCCCAAATTTGTGAACGCTATACGGAGCGAGGGACCGGCGTGCCCCAATAGTAGCGGTGCTCAAAGGGTACTATGAGGCCGAAGATGGGGTCATCGCCAAAAGGGTGGCCATCGTGGCGAGGAACTATCACCCCGTTGACGGTAACTTGTACCGAAGAGGGGTGTGTGCCCCATCGCTAAAGTGCATATCGGTCACCGAGGGGAAACAACTACTCCGGGAAATCCATAGCGGCATGTGCTCACACCACCTCGGCACCGGGGCATTGGTGCGAAAGCTTTCCGCCGGGGCTTCTGACCGGCCTTCGGCGGTCGCGGATGTCCATGACATAGTGCGCCATTGTCCGAGTGCCAACGCCATGCACCCTACGGCAAGTTCGCTTCCAATGAGGTACGAGCTGTTACCACCGGTGTGGCCCTTCGCTCGGTGGGGTGTTGACATCGTCGGCCCGCTACCCACGGCACACCGGAAACTACACTCACGCGGTTGTGGCGGTCGAATATTTCTCCAAATGGGTTGAAGCGAAGCCGTTGCTGAGCATCACCTCGGCAACCATTCGAAGTTCTTTTGGCGAACATAGTGTGCCGCTTCGGTGTCCCCCACGAGGTCACAGTGGATAATGGCAAGCAGTTTGACAGCGCGGAGTTCAAGGAATTCTGTGCATACTTGGGAACGAAGTTGTGCTTCGCTTCGGTCTACCACCCGCAGTCCAACGGGGCGGTGGAGCGGGCCAACGGGATCATCTTCGCTGGCATCAAGAGGAACATCACTGACCTGCCCAAGAGCAAATGGGCCGAAGAACTGCCGAGGGTAATCTGGTCCCACAACACCACCACATCCAGAACTACTCAGTTCTCCCCTTTCAAACTGCTATACGGGGAGGAAGCCATGCTGCCCGAAGAGCTGTGTCTGGGCACCTGGAGAAGCACGCCTTCCGGAGACGAAGACCTTAAGGCTTCGGTTCAAAACATTGAGGAGGTCCGCTTACGATGGCGAACCGAAAACCTCTTGGCCTACCAAGATGAGACCCGAAGGTGGAAAAATAAAAAGATCAAACCGAAGCTCATACGGTCGGGGTACCTAGTGCTACGCAAGGTGCCGAAGGGCGAATTGAAGGGCAAGATGCATGGGAAATGGGAAGGCCCGTTCATAGCAACGGCAACCGCAAATGAAGCGACCTTCAAACCGCGTCGGCTAACGGGCGACGAAGAGCCATACACCTGGAATGTGGACATGCTTCAGAAGTACTTCGTCCGAAGCGTACCGCGAGTTTTTATTATAGTCTTTGAGTTTCAACAGTTTCTCTTTCTTTTAAGTCAAGATACCGACTTTGTATCCTATGTACATTAAAGTAGTGGGGGACGTACTCTTTTCCTCACGGGGGAGGCTTCGTGGTTCCCTTCCGGATCCGCGAAGTGTGAGGTTTTTCATGAGGCGGCCCCTTGTATCCCTTCGATTTCTGACATGTAATATAAGTCAGTGTTCCCCCATACCTTCGCGTGCAATTGACCTTCTTTTTAAAGAATGCTCTCGCCACTCTGTCGAAGCTAGGCCACCGCCTCCGGGGGGCCCAGTCTCCGAAGTGGCCTTCGGCGCGGTAAGTGACAGCCTTGGCGCGGATCGCCTTAGGGGCACGCACACCAAGCCTGTCACTTATTGTCGTGACCGAAGAGAAAACCGCTTGACGCGGGGCAGGGCCACGATTCGGCCGAAGTAAGCGCACGCCTGGAGCGATGCGTCGGTCTCGAGTTGACCGAAGAGAAAACCGCTTGACGCGGGGCAGGGCCACGATTCGGCCGAAGTAAGCGCACGCCTGGAGCGATGCGTCGGTCTCGAGTTGACCGAAGAGAAAACCGCTTGACGCGGGGCAGGGCCACGATTAGGCCGAAGCAAGCCCACGCCCGGAGCGATGCGTCGGTCTCGAGTTGACCGAAGAGAAAACCGCTTGACGCGGGGCAGGGCCACGATTAGGGCCGAAGTAAGCGCACGCCCGGAGCAATGTGTCGGTCTCGAGATTGACCGAAGTGAAAAACCGCTTGACGCGGAGCGAGACCACAATGTGGCCAGAGTAAACGCACGCCTGCAGCGGCGCGTCGGTCTCGTTTCGACCAAAGGAAAAGCACTTAGTACAAAACGAGGCCGCGACAGGGCCGAAGTGAACGTACACTTAAAGTAGCACTTCGGTCACGTCCTAGACCGAAGAGTAACCCGCCTCGCGTGGTGTACACCATAAGTCTGGCTCGAGCAGGCGCACTAAAAATGGCCAGTCAAAAACACACGTCCTAAACGCAACGGTGTTTTCTAACCCGAGAAGGCGAGCCATTACAAGTTAACTCTAAAGGCGAAGCGCGGTGCCGCTTCATCCCAACGCACTCAGGGTTTTTCTTGATCAAGCACGCAACGAATAAAACACCGAAGCACGAAAAAGATAGGCAAAAACACCTCTCGTCTGCCTCTCCTTTTCACGCTTTCAACTTACAACGTCCATCGTGAAAACAATATAACTTTACAAAACGAACAACAGTGCAGTTACAACACATACTGCCTCGAACAATAAATTTACAAATACGTAGTCGAAATCCGCTCCGGCATGCCGCGAACACTTCGGGGGGGAGTTCCGAAGTCCTATGCTTCAAGTCTTCGCGCCGGCCCCGTAGCCACACTTAACGATCAATCCTCGTTTAGTACGTCCTCACAGATCTCGTCGATCAGCCGAAGATATGCCATGTCTATGATCTCCGAGCCATCCCCCCGAAGCTCGTTGTCGGTAGGCATCTGCCCTGCGCCGAAGTCGGGGTTAGAGTCTATGCGAAGGGGATCACTCCGTCTCCACCTTCACCGCCGCGAAGCTTTCCGACGAGGCGTCAGGAATTAAATATACATACTCGGGCGGCCCAAGGACCCCCTCTTCAATCGGCTCTCGCTTTTGGAACGACCCCTTTGGCCACGAAGGGGTCCACTAACTTACGCTTGGCCGCCCTACGGGCGGCCCGCTCTCTAAGAATGGCATCCCGACGCGCGGGATCCCTTGAAAACTCGGGGCCGAAAAGCGCTTAGCCGCTTCGTTGTGAAGGCGGTAGCGCTCCGCTCGCACGACAAAAACTCGGCGTACGAAACATTAGGATGGCGAATACTAAATTTCGTCCAAACGTTAGGCGCGACAAAAAGGGAGTTAAGAGGCGAGTCGAGCCACCCGCACCTTCGGTCCTCGCGCAGAACCACCGAAGGAACCCGCGCAGACACCGTGCATCGCTTACTTTACAAAAATTTCATCCCGCCAAGGGGAGACTGGTTCGCTTTTTTACAATGCCGGACCGACCCACTTCAGACCTCGGCACCTTCGGCGACGACGGGGGCCTCACTCAGCACGGTACTAGCTTCAGTGGCCTCGACCGGCGCGACAGCCGCGTCGACTGCTGCCTCCGTGGGTCCCTCGCCGCCCGGGAGAACCGGCGCAGCGCCGTAGCCTCGAGCTCGGCCGCATGCGCCACCTCCGAAGCATCTGCCGCAGCGTCGTCTTCCGCGGGGGCCGCAGCCGCCACAGCGTCAACAGGGGCAGGCGCGACCTCGGAAGTTGCTTCAAGACCGGCAGCTGCCGAAGGGGCAGTCCCTGCGGCCGCCTCGGCCTGCTCCCCTTCAGTTATGGGTCCCGGCGCGCTGCCCCCGTGCCCTTCTTCAGTGGTAGGATCCGTCGTGCCTCCAGTGGCGCCAGCTTCGTCCACAGGTGCACCGGCGGCTTCACCCCCCTCCTGCGCCGCGGCTACGGAGCCCTGGGCGGTGATAAGAGGAATGCCGGGCATGGCGATCCAATCTCCGTCCATCATGAACTGGGGCAGGGGTGGAGCGCTGCCGTATCGAGCCGAGAGACGATCATAGACACGTGATTGCAGCCGAGGCCTTATCTCGCAAAACAGCGAAGGTAACGTGTTAGAGTATCTACGAGGATGTGCTTTCAGCAAAAGGAAGACGCAGTTTCGGCGTACCTGGGCACTAAGGCGTTCGGATTCGTCCGGGGTGAGCCGATACCCGCGTCGGGCGAAGAAGGTGTTCATGAAGTTTTTCGCGAGATTCTTGGGGAGCACCGGAGCCGACCAACTTCTAGCTCCGCGTCGCTAGGCCACTCGAAGTTCTCCTTCGTAAGACGACGGAGATCGCCCTTGCTGATCGTCTTCTCCGAAGATGGACGATCCGGGGGCACCAACGAGCACACCGAGTACGCCGGCGTACGAACCCCCACGCGCAGCCCGCGAGCTCTCCGAAGATCTTCGTGTTCATCGAGATGAGGTCGAAGCAGGCGTTCACCCACTCATAGAATGACTCAACGGAGCAATGGGGGAGCGGGACAGGCGGCGCACTCAAATTGCACTGATCCAGCAGCTGCAGAATGTCGTCGCGAAGTTTTTCGGTGCTCCGGATGTGATCTGTGCGGTACCGCTCCAGCGCTCCGTTCAGCTCGCTTGTTTCTTTCTGCACCTCGGCCAACTTGGCCTCCCTGTCGATGAGCTGAATGTGCAAGTCCTCCTTGGCGCTGCTCAGGACTTCCACATCGTGGCGCAGCGTGTTGAGGAGGGCCTCGGAGGATTTCGCCGAAGTTTCTTTCTCTTGTTGCAGCTTCCGGCAGCCGCTCTCGCTCCGCGGCCCGGACGCCCTTCCAGCTCCGCCACTCTGTTCTCAAGCGTCGAGACGGCGGCCACCGACTTCTCCTTCGCCTCCTTGCTCTCCTGCTCCAGCCTTCGGGAGAGGCACCGCGACGCGACGAAGGCCTTTAGAGACAGGTCCCCGCACGCCGTCGTGAGCTCCGCGGCGGAGAGCTTCCCAAAGTATTCCTCTTCATGTGGTATGGCGAAGCTTGCCCCGGCTTCTTCCAGAAACCTGCGCTCATGCCCGCCGCTCGTTAGCCCCAAAAAGCGGACCGTCTTCCCGCCAATTAGCTTGGCCTCAGCGGGGACTTGGAGACGAACAGCGGCGGCCCGGGGCTCTTCAGGCGTCACTCGATAGCTGCTGCTCTCAGGCTCCTCGTCTCCCTCCTCCTCCACTTCGGGAACGACATCATTTTTCTCGGAAGCAGGGGCCGAAGGGGAGGCAGACTGCTCGGTGTCATCGGAGGACGAGTCGGACGAGCTGCTGGAGGTGGAGCTGGGTTCATCTCTTTCTTGTGGGGCTTCGGCGCCGAGGGCGGCAGGGCTTGGCTTGCGCGGCGCGTCACCGACGGAGGACACGATGCGAACGTCGCTATCGTCGTCGTTGTCCTTCTCCGGTGGGCTGAGCGGGACAAGCGGCGGCCCGCAGCCCCTTGTCCAGCTCCCGCCGAAGGCATGTCTGGAGGCGCGGCCGCGCGCAGCGGGACGGCGGCTATCACGTCTTCGTCGAGACCCGTCTCCACGTCAACGATGCGGGTCCTCTTGGGGGACGGGGGCGAGTCCGCCGGCCGCCCGCCCCGTCTCTTCCGGGCTTTCCCTTCGGCGGCTGCCGGTGGCCGCGGCGGGCGCGCTCCTCCCGTCGGTTTCTCGCGGAGCGGCGCGCGGCGAAGTCACCGTCTCCTCAGCGTCCGCTTCGGCGGCTGCAACCGCCGCGGCTTTCTTCTCGGCTGCCTCACGGTGCTTGGCAAAACCGGCGCGCTCAGGTGGAGTGATCTTGAAAAATTCGAATATACGATTCGTCCGGACCCGTTTAGCTCCGCGACGGTGTCCTTGTACTCCTTCGGCGAAACGGGGCCGAGGATGAAGTCCCCGTGCGCCTCCACCTTCCTTCTCCTCAATACCGCAGAAAGCAATCCGACCAATCAACATTTCGTTTGCTAAGGACGTAGCTACGAACAACTCAACGAAGGGTGCAAAGTAACTTACAATCGGCCGTAAAGCCGAAGACCTTCGTCCAGTCGGGGCAGGGGATGCCCCCGATGTCCTCCGCCCACTCGTCTTCGGCCACGGACCAGCCATCCACCAGCGGGCACACGGGGATGCCGCGGTAGTGCCGTACTTCCACGTGAACCGGCGCAGCATCATCACGAACTCGTCACCCTCCGGACACGAAGGGTTCTTGGCGTAGGACTCATGGAGGGGCGGGAGTTCCTTCGTCGCCAGCGGGTGAGAACCTCCGGAGGCAGGCGGGCTCAAGGTGTAGTAGAACCAATGCTGCTGCCAATCCGAAGGCCACTTGTTTCGGTAGGCGGTGACCGGCTCACCACGCCCGCCTTGTAAGAGAAGTTGAGACGAGCGAACCGGCGTCCTTCTCCACGGATTGGTCCCCCTCCTCCTCGAAAACCGTCCGCCGCTGGTGGTGCACCTGGTGCGCCGAAGCAAACCCCTCGGCGGAGGGCTTGATCTTCGTTGTCCGGCATATCCACATGTACACCGACAGTCGCAGCATGGCGTTCGGGGTGAGCTGGTGCAGGTAGATGTCGAAGTACCGGAGGATGTCGACGACTGCGGGGTGCAGCGGAAACCGAAGCCCCGCATACAGCAGGTCGCGGAAGATGACAACTTCGTTGTCCCGCGGCCGCGGCACAGTCTCCCGGCCAGGGGCTCGGCCGGCCCCGATCATGCGATTCTTCACCAGCGACTCCACGTCGGTCTTGTCGATCAAGCTTCGACCGAACGTATAGGTCTTCACAATCTCTCTCGCGACAGCATCGCGTCTCCGCTTCGGCGCCATGAATGCTAACTAAGCGCGAAGCGGAAATGGGAACGAAGGGGCTGGAGGAAGTCTTACAACGGACCTTCGGAGCTCTCGCGCGTCGTAGTCTTGGGGTCGCAGCTGCAGTGTGGGGGCAGCCCAAAGGGCGGCCTTCCCTTTTTATAGTAACGAGTTCCGATAATCGCACCGACGACGACCGAAATTACCTTTTTACCCAATAACAGCCCCTCTCAATGGTCATTTTGGCGAGGGCAGCGCATGTCTTTTTCGGACCGCCATGTCAGCGTGGGCCGTCCGGGGGAGTTCCGAAGACCGTTCTTCACCCGGTTAAGGTTGATCGTAAGTTCGGCCCTACGCAGGTTCAGGACGGCCCTCACTGACGAGGGGCTACTGTTGGGGAAGTTGGTCTTCGGAAGCATCGCCCTCGCCCGCCCACGCTGGAAACCCTCGGCCTGCATACGGCTTCGGTCTCGCGGGAAAACCCTTCGCCGCACGAGCAATAACGAAATACTAATGCCGCTTATGCCTTATGAGTTTCGTTGTGCAGGGATGATCCCTTGTGGCTGCGCCTACCTTCGGCGCCGAAGGTGCTGGTGGCCGTGCTCCGGTGACGAAGGCCCAAGAGGGCCGGGGCGGAGAACGCCGGCCCGGAGACATCGCGTCGGGGGCGGCGGCGGCGCGGACGAAGCGTCCGAGGAGGCCCGACGCCCCTGGTCCAGGGTCGCTACTTCGGCACCGAAGGTGCGACGATCCTGGACACGTGGCCACTGCCAACGTGTAAAGTGGGCTCCGGTCGGGGGGGCGAAACAAGGGCGGCCGCGTGTAAAGGCGTTTCGGCCGTACGAAGACACGCTGGAGGCCTGTACGACGCGGGGACTTACTGTTATACCCTTGTAAAGTGTTTAAAGCGGTTTGTCGGGAACGGAAAAGGTGTAATTGAGGCAAATGACTATACCCAGGGGTCTCCTATAAATAGTGAACCCCTTGTAATGAAACGGACACACTGTAATGAGAAGAGAGCACCGAAGGCATTCACTAGTCTTTCGGTCTTCGGTCTGCGGAGTATTTCCTCGTTTCTCTTTCTGTCTTGTTAAGTCTTAGTGATTCCTCTCCTCGCTCGAGTAGAAGTAGAAACCTTGCGAGAGCGAGCGAAGGGAGGGAGAGAACTCAGGGGGCTGTTGTGTCGGCGTCCTCCCTTCGGACCCGATTTCCACCAACAGTGATATCGGGAACTGGTTCATCTTCAGTAACGTCTGAATGTCGTATGTAATTTTTCTTGAGCTATTATATTTCCATGTGTCCTAGGGTCAGCTGCTCAGCTCAGTACTGTATGTTGCTTTGACCAGATCACCCTGCAGGTGTTAGACCTCGCAATGCTCTAGAGGAACAAACTCTGGTACTCTGTCTCGCCATGATTGGGTGTTTGAACAATGCTTCGGAGCAACCCAGAGATGATGGCAATGGCTAACCTGATGATGGAGTTCCAAAGCTCCCAATCTAAACCTGAACTGCTGTGTGCTAACATGTCAGCCAGAACAATCTTCTGTTCTGTGTCGACAGAGTCACCGAGGGTGGTCGGAGCCCCAAGGGGCCGTCGGGTCGGGATTCATGCTGGCAACAAACGCCTATGTGCTTCATCTGTTGCCTTGTTGGATGGACGATGAGGAGGTGAATCTAAGCGCCGAGGTAGAAACGGAGGGCGGAGCGGAGCACCAGGAGGCGGCGTTGACGGGTTCGACCCGACGGAGGACAAGCTAGTGCTCCACTTCGTGCGCTCGCAGCTGCACGGGTTCCCACCACGGATCCGGGCGCCGTGCTGGAGGCGAAGCCCTGTGACGCGGCGTCGGGCAAGCAGATGGACCGGAAAGTCCGGCGCAAGCCGCGATTACTCCGCAGAACGCAGACGCTGGTATCCCTTCGTGCGGCGCACCGTGGCGGGTGCCCGCCGGCCGGTCCGTGACGGACCTCCGCGTCGTGGTTCGGTGGGCATGAACAAATTGTCTTCTCGGGCAATCGGAAAGAAGAAGAGAATCAATTGTACGACCGGTGAGTTCTCGTCGTCGGGGCGCTCGCCTCGTGCCGTGAGGAGCCAGCGACCACGGCAGCGGATCAAAGAGGTCGGCTTTGCGCGACGGGACGGGGAGGTATATGATTGTATGAAGCGGCAAACATACGGACTCTCCACCGGTACGGGACGGGACGGGACAGGGAGGTATATGATTGTATGAAGCGGCAAACATACGGACTCTCCACCGGTACAACATGCGGACGAACTCTCCACCGGTACAACATGCGGGTAAGGTGTGGGCCCAACGCGGGTATGGAAGGGTGGGTACACATGAGGTGGGTGAGAAAAACAATTCGATTTTGGTAGAAACACTCTCCAAATTACGATTTTTTGGTACTTCATAGTCCTTCCACCCTATCCAATTCCAAAAACGTATGACGGGTGGTCCGGCGTGAGGGGTAAGATGAACCCGAATTGTGTGAGAAAAGTTTTCAATTGTCTTCGCTCCTTATAGTATAGATAAGATGGTATCATCAACATATTGTAGGATTGCCATTCCATTAGGAATAAGATGATCAGCTAGCCCAGTAAACAATTTATTCATCTGAGCTTTCTTAACCTTTTTGTTAAGCAATCTGCCACAAAGTTAAAGAGAATGGGTGACAGGGGATCCCCTGTCTAACCCCTTTGTGGCTTTGGAAGTAAGGGCCTATTTGATCATTCATTTTCACACTTATGGTTCCACCAGACACCACCTGTGCAATCCAGCTGCACCATTTATCATTGAATACTCTTACTTTCATACACCTTAGCAAAAATCCAATTGACTTTGATACGCCTTCTCAAAGTCTAGTTTAATTATGATGCCACATTCTTTCCTTCTTTTGGTTTCATGCAAAGCCATGACCCCAATCATGATATTCCTCCCTTTCATGAAAGCAGTTTGTTCAACACTAATTAGCTTTTCAGCATAGGGGGATATTCTGATACTTAGGACTTTGGTAATGCATTTATACCAAGTGGGTCTGAATTGTTGCATCTTAGTTGCCCCAGCTACCTTTGGCAGCAGGGTAATTATTCCATAATTAAGTATGTCTACAGTTAATTTTCCTTCATAAAAGTTATTAAACATTTCCACAATATCCATTTTAACTATGTTCCAGCAGCTCTGGAAGAACTCAACAGGAATCTTTACCTAACGAAATCTGGCAAATACCCAGGCCAGAGAGTGTGGCCACGTCTCAGGCAAATCCCAACGGTCTGATCGGGGTTATGGATGGTTCGGATCGGGCCAACATCAGAAGTTTTATAAACAAGCCACTGAACTTTCTCAAAATCAATCTGCAGTCCAAGAAAGGGCTTAGGCGCACCGCGCACTAGTGACGCGGCGCCCGAACAGCGCCGGCGTGCCAGAGCAAGCGTCGGATCTGGAGCTATGGCCTGCGTAGGGAGAAGAGGAGAAGAGGAACGAGAAAGGAGCGGCAGCGTGAGAAGAGTAGAGAAAGGAGGAGAAATGGGCGCCACCTGAGAGCAGCGGCTGCGGAAATCGTTGCGTCAGGCGAGGAGGCGACCTCAATGCGGCTCCCGTTGTACCTCGACCTCGACAACAACGAGAACGACGAGCTCGAGCACACTGCAACAGGGAGGAGGACGCCCCAGAGGAAGAGGAAGACCCTGCCCCTACATAGACCGCCCCGGTGCTCGGAGCCCCATGCCGCCATCACTCAACTAGTTTCCACTGGAGCCGCTCCGCCGACAGCCATGGCCTGCTCCCTCTACTCTTCCTCTTACTCTCTCGCTTTCTCTCACCCTGTTTCCTACTCTGACCGCAGAAAATCGGCAGGATCCCATACACCATAGGAGTACGAGGCTCACGGAGTGCTGGCCGCGCTGTTTGGTCCAATGAGCGTGCGACGCGCCAACCAAGCGGGGCCCGTCTGTAAGTGCCATGGCGTGTCAGGCAGAGACAGGAGCCACCGAGCCAAGCAGTTGGTGCACAACAGCAGTGAAATTGCTACATGTACCCGGGAATCGTACACGGAAGAGTATACAAAGCCTATACAAAATTTTTACATACTATTCATACTGAATAAAATAGTTTAATTAAATGTCAAGTTTTGTTCTATACGTGTTTAGGTGATAATTTTACAAAATACATGACTCCATCATTCTAACTTGGATTAACTTGATACTTAAAAAAATTCTCAAATCATAACATATTTATTCATACACATTTTCAAATTTTTGGTGCTTATATTATAACACCATGATCGATTCACATTTGGCATTATGCATCATGAAAGCGATGTGAATTTAAATTTTTACATACCATTCAATCAGGCTGCAACGCCCCCGCCGGCCCCGTCCAGTCTTCTGGGTCGCCATGGGATAGAGGTCAAGACCACCGCCTATCGGCACACTGCTGCAGTGATTATAGGCTCCGTATTAATTTTGCGCAAATCTAGAAAACATTTAATTTTCACATCGACCTACGCAAAAAAAAACCTACTGAATTAGTGGTAATCAAAGTTCATTTGCTTTTTTATTAAGCACAACATCTCATATCCAAGCCTAAATTAATAATAATCATTGTGATCCTTAATCAAATCCTCACATGCAAATTCTGCATCAAGCATGCAACCACATATATGACCCATCATATTAAGTGACACATAATTTAAAATATCTTCTCCTACAACACACAAAACAAAATAAGCAAAATTCAAGAAAAAACATGGCACACATGGAGACAACAAAGGTCAAAATATGAAACTGATCTCAATGTAAACTCCTATAAAAAATAGGCTCCACCACGGGCCATCCACGGCAAGGCCGCGAGGTTTTCTAGTATTGTCTGGACCTGCAGCTTTGTTATGTTCCATTTGGAACAAAGCAGTTTCTATTTCTTTTCCAGTGAAAGGTCTACAAAGATTCTCATTTTCATCATTGCCCAACTTAAGTTCATTCATCCATAGATCAAGATCTATGGGTAGGTCACAGTTAATTTCTGGGCCAAATAGTTTTTTGTAGTATTCTGTTGCATGTTGTAGTAGTTCACAATCCCCTGATATTACTTTACCATCACTTTCTAGAGAAAAAATTGTATTTTTCCTTCTTCTCCCATTTGCAATTATATGGAAATATTATGTGTTGCCATCACCCTCATGCAACCACTTCTGGTGAGCCCTCTTAAACCAGTATAGTTCCTCTTCTTCGAGAATGTTCATAAGCTCACTTAGCCATGTTATTATGTTGTGTATTTGTTCTAGAGATAAAGGGCCATTCTCCTCTATTAATTCGAGGTTTCTCAACTCACAATATAAAGTCTTTTTCTGCTTCTTGGTCTCTCCCTACCTATTGAATTCCCACCCTTTGAAGTATTGCTTAAATTTTTTAAACTTACTCTGGATCCTGCCAAAGGCTGAATCAGCATGGCAAGGTTTATCCTAGATTTCTTTTACTATTTTATTGAAAATTGGATTTTGATCCATATCAACTCAAATCTAAAACCCAAATGTCTAAGAGGTATTTGAGTGTCTGTCATTAGGATTAGAGGATTGTGGTCAGACACTTCCCTTGGAAGTTTGTTAATCTTTACACTTGGGAATATGCCTTCCCACTGCTTGCTCATTAGGTATCTATCCAACTTTCCAAGTGTTGGATTTGGTTGATTATTGGACCAGGTAAATTTTCCACCTGTCATCTCTATCTCCATTAGTTCATAGGCTGAAATGATTGAATTAAAAGCTCTAGAGAATCTACTTACACCACCTGTCTTGTTCTTTTCAGAAGCAAATCTAATGATGTTAAAGTCACCCCCAACCAGGAAGGGTTCCTTACTATTGCCACAAAATAAAGCTAGCTCTGCCAAAAAATCATCCCTCCCCTCATCATGTGTTGCACCATATACTGTTATTAAGTTCCACTTCAAATTAAGGTTTTTGTCCCATAAGTTCATCTGTAAAATATGCTCCCCTTCTATTGAAGGACCGATAAGGCGACCGAGAGAGGGGGGGAGTGAATGGGAGCCGATAAAAATTCTTCTCGAGGGAGATTAAGACTCCGACAAGACGAACTAGCTCGGTCGAACCCTCGAAATCACACGCTCCGCACTTCTACCTCCCGTTTGCCAAAACCACGTAGCCACCGGAGTGCTACCGGTCCTAGGAACAAACTCTACCAAAGAACCACAACACACACAAGACCGACGGCGGAAACAACTCGAAAGCCGGCTAACCGGAGGGGGGCGGTTAGACCGGTATAGGGGGCGGTTAGACCGCCTCCACCGGCAACCAAGAATTCCTCCGAAACGCCTCTTCCGAGCACCAAAACTCACCACGGTTTCACCAACAGAGATCTCTCGGTCAAGGCCATGCTAGCTACCGGAAAATCTTGGCGAAAACCAAAACTTCACCCAAGGGCCTAGGGGCGGTTAGACCGGCTACCCGGGGCGGTCTAACCTCATGTACCCAAAGAACGAACTCCAACCAAGAACACCTAGCAAACCGCACGAGAACGACCCCAAATTTCACCCGGACACTCCTCCGATCAAGGCGAACAAACTCACGAGAGGAAAATCCGGCGAAACGGAGAACTTTGACCCGGAAACACCCGGGCGGTTAGACCGCCCCCGTAGGCGGTTAGACCGCCCCTTCTAGAAAACGAACCCGCGGGTCAAACCTCAACTTCCTCGCGCCCGATCTCCCGAATCACTCCACGGATTGCGGCCAAACTTCGGGGATAGCCGGGTTACCTCCCGGGCAACCTCTACCTCAAAGGAATCGACCCGAAACGCTCACAATCAAGAGGAATCGAAGAAATCGCTTCTCTAGGTCAAGAACTCGCCCAACTCGAAAAACCACCAAATCGAGTCCGATTCAAAGGGGATTTGGGGGCAAAGTCACCGACCAAAGAGGCACAAGAACCTCATACGTGACACCCACCAAAAAGCCCAAGAAATCATCCTCAAAACACCGCCAAAAAGAGCTCCGAAAATCAACACCAAAGAGACGGGAAAACCACCATGAAGAACAACGCCAAACCTTCTATACATGCCATGAATGGTTCGTACAAGGTCTAGCTTGCCACCCAAACATCCATCCCTCTCTCTAGATCTCACATGAAGCTCTCAAGCTAGCCTTCTAAAATCCTAAGGAAAATGGAGAACGAAAATGGAAAAACCAAATGAGCTAGGGTTCCAAGAGTTAGCTGCCATCCACCCATCTAATGAGTATATATGGAGGCACCCAAAAGACTAAACTACCCTTCACTAATAACTAGGGATACATGCCCCTCAAGGGCGGATTTGGAATTCTTGATGTCTTCACCATCGGACGGATGCCCGCGACCGCACCCCGCGTAGCCTCGACGCAAGCCTTGCGATCCCGACGCGTGTCCTCCGCTTCGAAGCTTCTCGCGCGGCGGCGGGGCGGTCGACCGCCCCCCCGGGCGGTTAGAACGGCCCCGGGGATCCGACCGGCCCCGGGCGGTCCGACCGCTCCTCCCGGGCGGTTGAACCGGCCCGGGTGGCCGCACCTCCTCGTCGAGTCTTCGGCCTCGGTTTTGTGGCTCAACCGAGTAACCCGGTGGTTTTCTCGGTGAACCACCGCAAACCCCCGCGAACTCGGTGTAGCCTCCGCCAATCTCCACTCATGACTCGGCTCCCACGTAGTCCCGGCTCGACCTTGGTTTTGAGGCTCTACCAAGAAACCGTCCACGACTTCATCTTGTCGTTCATGCCACCATGCGGCCCGCACTTGACCCCCGCCGGCCACCGGTCCCTCGAACGAAGCCTACTTGTCTTCTCCACACCCGGAGGCCTCACCGCAACGACCTTTCGCACTTGTTCTTCACCCGCACCAACACGAGTCAAGCCGCAACCCGCACCTGCAATACTTAGCCAAGAATCAGTCCACACAACGTTGTCAATCACTCATCACACAAGGAAGCGACCATCCACCGGTCCTCGAACCACACATGGTCCTCAATCTCCCCCATGATGAGTGCATTGACAACACACTCACAAGAAGTAACACAAGAGAAAAGGAAAAGGAAAGAAACAAAATAAAAAGAAACCTCAACAAGCGATCGAAAGCCAAAGAAAGGCAAAGAGCAGGATCACTTGAAGAAGACAAGTCTCGGACCCCTTAGGCAAGGGCAACGGCTCGACACATCCGAGACAAAACACAGCTCAAGCAAAGAGCGCAAACTACCAAAGCAAAACTCGAACACCACAAAGAGCTCGCCCGCACAAATGCAAGCTCCCCCCGAGCCACAAGACACTCCCCCGAACACATGCATCAATGCAACTCGGAAATGCAACAAAGAGCAAAAACTTGCTCACACCGCCCGGGGGTGGTTAGACCGCTCGTACGGGGCGGTTAGACCGCCTCTCGCCCGAACCGACCGCCCGGGGGGCGGTTAGACCGCCCCAAGAGACCGGCCCCGCACCAAACTCGCTCAAAAATTGCCCGAAACAATTTGAACACCTTCCAAACACTCCCCGGTGCCCAAAACATGCACAAACTTCTCCCCCCTTGTTGACAATGCATGAATCAAGGCAAAATGCAAAAACTTTCAACAAATATCTTCTCGAATATACAAAATTCATCACAAGGAGCTACACACATCCAAATGAGCAAGTTAGATTCTCGACAGAGTTCGTAATGACCTTAACTACGTGATCACCAAGTTTCACAACCATTGGACAAGGCTAAAAAGGATTTGAGTAATTTTGCGAAAAGTTACTCTCCCACAAGCAAATACCTAAACATGAGCAAAACATATCAAAATGGCAAAGCCACTCAAACTTCATGCTAGGACAGCCATTCTAATCATAAGA
This sequence comes from Cenchrus americanus, assembly GCA_947561735.1. Classification (NCBI taxonomy): domain Eukaryota; kingdom Viridiplantae; phylum Streptophyta; class Magnoliopsida; order Poales; family Poaceae; genus Cenchrus; species Cenchrus americanus. The sequence goes on from OX387241.1 coordinate 199,637,404, forward strand.
CCATCATAAACCCCCAAAAGCACCTCATGTCATGTCAAAGCCACCGAGCCATGTGCCTACTTCTATTTATGAGACTTCTCATTGGTAGGCATCATGCAACGGTTTAGCACCCAAAGCAAATTAATTTCAAAGCACATATGACATGGGAGCATATTTTCCAAGCATTTTTTCATTTCATTTTCAGATTTGTAAATGGTACATGAAATGTCTTTGCGACAAAAAGGAACTTATGCCCCTCCACAAGATTAAGCAAGAGGGCTAAACATTCATGATGGCAAATGAGCCTTTGGCCCCCATATGATCAATAAACTAGCTATCCAACCACAAAGTAAGCATAGCAAAGCCACTAAAACATGTCAAGATCATATATAGGCATTTACGCATGAGAAAGCATGTATATGACATTTTTCAAAAAATTAGCCATCAACCATGGATCATTCATCAAGATCATCAAGAGCTAAGCCAAACTAACCGTAGCGGATCAAACAAGCTCACAAGTACATATATAGCAACCCATGGTAAACATTGTATATATGAGAAGCTTTTCCTAACCGATGCATATGATACAAAATGCATGCAATCTAAGATACAAGGATGCCTATACATCATGTTACATATGCAATGCCAAATGCAAGAAATGCACAAAAGAAAGCTATACATATGCTTCAAACCGGCTCCTCGAGGGGAGGCAAAACGGGCTCGACACCACCGGCAAAAGAAAGCTCCCACACACCCAACTCAAGAAATCAAACACACACCAAGTTCCCCCCGCAAACGAGTGAAAGTTTCTTGATCTAGGGGTTTGGTGAAAATATCGGCTAGTTGGTCATGTGTGGGTACATGGATCAAAGCTATCTTCCCTTTCTCTACGTTGTCTCTCAGGAAATGATACCTCACTTCTATGTGTTTGGTTTTGGAATGAAGCACCGGGTTCTTTGCAACGCTTATGGCACCGGTGCTATCACATTGAAGTGGGACATGGGTATACTCCTCACCAAAGTCACTCATGGTGTAGGTGATCCAAAGGAGCCGAGAGCAACAACTAGCGGCGGCAACATACTCGGCTTCGGTCGTGGATTGAGCAACACTCGATCGCTTACGAGAAGACCAAGATACCAACGAAGAACCCAAAAAGCGGCAAGTCCCGAAGTGGACTTCCTATCCAACCGACACCCGGCAAAATCCGCGTCCGAAAAACCATGAAGCGCCAACGAAGAGGACGCGGAGTACCAAAGGCCGAAGTCGGGAGTGTGACGCAAGTACCACGAAAATTCTCTCTTCACCGCTTGCCGATGCGAAGTCCTCGGAGACGCTTGAAAACGAGCGCACGGACACACCGAGAACTCGTATGTCCGGCCTCGTCGCCGTCAAGTAGAGGAGTGACCCGATCATGCTCCGTACTCCTTCGTGTCCACATGTTCACCTTCCTCGTCCGCATCAAGCGCCGTAGTCGTACTCATCGGCGTCGTCATAGCCTTGGAGTCCCCCATCTTGAACTTCCTCACAATGTCCTTGGTGTACTTAGCCCGGTGCACAAATGTTCCTTCCTTTGATTGCTTGATTTGTAGCCCGAGGAAGAACCGCAACTCGCCCATCATGCTCATCTCAAACTCCCTGCTCATATCATCCGCAAACCTCGCAACAAGAGAGTTAGACGAGCCACCAAAGACAATATCATCCACGTACACCCCGCACAATCGGGATATCTCTCGCCCGCCTCGAAAAAAACAAGGTCCGATCAACCTTCCCCATCTCAAAACCTTTCTCAAACAGAACCCCCTCAACCTCGCCATACCAAGCTCTGGGCGCCCGCTTCAACCCATACGGCCGCCTTCCTCAACTTGTACACCGGTGGGGGTACCTCTCACTCTCAAACCCCGGAGGTCGTCTCACATACACTTCTTCCTCCAACACCCCATTCGGAAAAGCACTCTTCACATCCATTTGGTGCAACTTTAACCCTTTAGCCACGAAAAGGCTAGAAGGATCCTAATCGCCTCCAAACGGGCTACGGGAGCAAAGGTCTCCTCGTAGTCGATCCCCTCCTTCCGAGCGAACCCTTGAGCAACAAGTCTCGACTTGTTCCTCACAACCTCACCCTTCTCTCCCTCTTTGTTTTTCCACACCCACTTTGTACCAATCGGCTTACACCCCGGGGGGAGGGTCAACCAACTCCCACACCCGATTCCAATCAAAGTTCTCCAACTCCTCATGCATCGAATTAACCCAATTGTGATCGGATAGTGCGTGTCCAATGTCTTTGGGCTCGAAAGAAGCAACAAACGCAGCATGAGCAAAATGGGAATTGTTTCGAACCCTCGACCGTGTAGTGCGTTCATTCATGTCGCCGATGACCCTCGAAGCCGGATGGTCCGCTTGAACTCGCCGGGGAGGTTCTCGCCTCGAAGCTACCTCCCCCTCAACATCGGCCTTCTCCTCGTTCTTGATTTGTCGTCGTAGGTGTAGCAGAGGGTCCATCCATCATCGTAGTCGAAGTAGTGGGTACATGTTCGGCGGGGGCGCCGCACCGCCATCTTCATCATCACCATGTTCATGCTCCTCCTCCCGAAAGATCTCCTCGCCAAGCTCATCATCACCCGCACACTCAAAGACAAGGCGACTACGTGGCTCGTCTCGTCGAAGGTTACCTCGCAAGTCTCCACGATTTGGTTAGTTTCAAGATTGAGCACACGATATGCTCTAGAATGAGATGCATAACCAAAGAAAATGCCATCGACAGTACCTAGCCTCAAACTTATCCAACTTCCTCGCCCTTCTTCGAATAAAACACTTGCAACCAAAGACATGGAAGTGACTCACTTTGGGTGTGCGACCATGCATCAACTCATAGCATGTCTTCTTCTTGTGCACTGCGAGATATATTCTCGTTCGACACATAGCACGCGGTATTCACCGCCTCACCCCAATACCTCCTCGGAGTCCTATGCTCATCAAGCATCGTCCGAGCCATCTCGCACAAGGTCCCGTTCTTCCTTTCCACAACACCATTCTCGGGGGAGGCGTATACGGACTCGAAAACTGGTGCTCAAGACCCAAGTCATGACAAAAGGTTTCAAAATGAGAGTTCCTGAATTCCGAGCCATTATCACTGCGGATAGCTCGTATGGCATCTCCGTGCCTCTCGTTCCTCAACCTCAAGACTAGATCTCGAACAAAACCAAACGTCTCCCCCTTTTCCTCAAGAAAGAACACCCACGCATACCGAGAATAGTCGTCCACCACAACAAGGACATACCACTTCCCACCCGCAGATAGCACACGAGCTGGGCCAACAAGGTCCATATGGAGCAGCTCGCATGGACGCTCAGTCATCACATCGGTGAGAGGCGGGTGAGAAGAGGCCACCATCTTGGCATGCCTACACGGAGCACAAACCAACTCTTTCTCAAGCCTCAATCGTGGCAATCCTCGGACCAAATTGAGTTTACTCAAGCGAGACAAAAGGTCAAAGCTCAAGTGACCCAACTTCCTATGCCACCTCCACAACTCACTCGAAGAACCAGCCAAGAAACAACGCTCCACACCCGAAGACTGAGAAAAATCAGCACGAAACACCTGACCCTCGGGAACGACCATACAAACAAGGTCCCCTCGAGAGTCCACAATCCGAGAACCATCTGGCCGAAACAACACCTCAAAGCCCTCATCCAACAACCGAGACACGTAAAGCAAATTGTACCCCGCCGATTGAACAAGAGCAACACGCCTCGCAGTGATCTTGTCACTCACTTTTATCTCACCTTCCGAAAGCACACGCCCACGCCCATTGTCGCCAAAGGTGATGTACCTCTTCGTCACCACGGGACGAGACTTGAGAACCACCCCCGTCTCCGGTCATATGCCTCGAGCAACCGGAGTCAATCAACCAAATGTTCTTCAAGTCTCCCACCTGAAATTCAAAAACAAGCACGTGAGCGAACAAACGACTCAGCACTGGGGTTAGTACCAAAAGAGGAAAACCAGTGCCGAGCCATTTGCTCGAAAGTGGGGTTAGCACCAACCAAAGCATCTCTCCTACCAAGACTACCACCACGAACACCACCTCGGTAACCACTCCGAGGGAACCACCCCTCACTGCCTGGAGGAGGACCAAAACCACGGAAGACAACCCGTGGAACGTCCCTCCTCTCCTTCTCAAAGCTACGACTCCTCCCATCCCCGTAGTGACCTCGAGGGGGAGAATGCCTAGCAAACTGACCACCTGATGTCTCTCCGACCAACCACCAAGCAACTCCACCTCCGGACCCGAAACCTCTCGACTCACCACCTCGAAAACCACTCCGCCCGCAGTGGGGGGGCGGTTAAACCGCCTAGCCGGGGCTGGGCCTAACCGCCCCCTCGGCCGCCGGGCCGGTCCGACCGCCTAGCCGGGCCGGGCTCGACCGCCCCCTCCGAAACGAGCCTCCTCGCCGCGGGAACTCGCATCTCCCCATGCCGAACACTTCTCACCACGGCCTTACCCCCGGGTAGTGGCATACGAGGCTTAGGTACACCATGGGAAGGGTTGTACCTATCCTTGTTCGCCCACTCCTTTGCCATCCTCTCTTCCCGCTTCCTCTTGAAGCAAAACTCATCCTTGTGACCCTCCTTCCCACAATGGCCACAACGGAACCTCACAAGCTTAGGTTTTGGCTTGGATTGGGGCTGCTCGCTTGGTTTCTCTCCACTCAACTCCTCCACCGATTTCTCCTCACTTGCCTTCTCACTCACTTTCCCAACGAACACTTTCCCGGAAGTGCTCACAAACTTGATAGGCCTTCGGAGATCATTTGTGGGTGTAGGAAATATAGGTGGAGCTGGGGTTGTGTCTAGTCGGTTCCTAAGATGGTTGGGTTTTGGAGGGAAATCATTTTTGTGGTGGGTTTTTGGTGGCTCCGGATATTCTCTCCACTTCCTTCACCAACCTTGTTTGCCCCAAGCCCCTCACCATCTTGCCTCTTAAAGGCCTCGATCATCATCCTCAACCGAGGCTCATGACCGGACAACCAACCCATCAACTTCCTCAAATCATCATTCTCATCCCGCAAGCGATCAACATAATGTGCAAGCTCCAAATTTTTCAATGCATGCATTTCACAAGTAGAGCAAGATGTAGGCATGGGTTCCTTCAATTTAGCCTCGAGCGAACTAGTGTACGCATGCAACTCATCAATCTTAGCATGCAAAACGAGGCAAGAAGTGCAAGCACCTAGCAAAGGAGTCCGGACTTAAGCTCGCCCACTTCAACCCTAAGCACATCTAGTTCCTCACACTTGGAGGCATGCTTCTCCTTAAACAAAGCAAGATCAGCAAGGAATATGGAGCAATCAAGACAATCATTTTCATCGGCAACAACGAGGCCTAGCCTTAAGCGAATCAATCTCAAGCTTGCTATCAAGCACCCGTGTCTCTAGCTCAGCCACTCTAGTCCTAGCATCCTCGAGTGAAGCCCTAAGCTCTTTCCTCATTTTCTTGGCCTCTCTAAGCATGTCATCACGGTTATCAAGCAAAGAGCAAGCCTCTCATTCTCCTAGCGCAAGAAGGGAAGTTCATCACGCACCTCGTCGTCGGACTCAGAGTCCGAGTCGCTCTGTGTGCTCTTCTTGCCGCCGGAGCTCGGCGCCATGGTACGAAGCCATCTCTCGCGACGCGGCCTCACCCCCGCTCGGTGTTCTTGGACGACTTCTTGTTCTTGCGGCGATCTCCCTCGTCTTCACTACTCGCTCGAGCTCGAGGTGGAGTACGCGGAACCGGAGTCGACGTCGCTCGCTCCAACCATCGCTCGGGCCTTGCCTCGGCCCTCCTTCTTCCTCGATCGTCACTCGTCCTTGTACTTGTTCTTGTGCTTGCTCTTGTGATCGCGCCTCGAACGGTACTTGCCATCGTTCATCCTCGGCTTGTGCTTGTAGTCGTCCTTGCTCTCGGCCTTCTCCGGGCGGTCGGCGACGAAGTGTCCCGCTTGCCGCATCGGAAGCGTGTCCTCGTGTTCCTCCTCATGTTCACGCGGTTCTCGTGCGGCCTCTCGAACCGCCTCGTCAACGCCGCCGGCTCGTCCTCTCCAAGGTCATCAAACTCCTCATCCGGCATAGACATCAAAGAGGAAAACGAGAACATCCCGGTGGATGGGTTAGAGTTAGTCTTTCCTTTGGAACCACCAACGAGGGCAAGACTATGGGAATCGCCGGTCCCTCGAGCTTGGCGGTCATGCCCCTATCCACCTCGCCCGACTTGAGCTTCGAGAACGGCTCGTTCACCGTCGAGTATCATACCTCTCCGACTCGACTATGGCCTCGAACTTCCCGCCCCATATCGTACGATCCAAAGAGTGTAAGAGCTTGACCGCTCTATCATGATCATCGTACGGGAGCACGTCCACATTGGCCCTCATGTTGTTCACCACCACCGTGAACCTGCGAAACAAGGCATCGATGGACTCACCGGGGAGATGAGTGAAGTTCTCGTACTCTCTCTCCGTAGGTCGCATACAACCGTGCCTCGAACCCGGGCGTTCCCAACATGAGCCTCCTTCAACACCGCCCAAATCCTACAAGCCAAATGCTCGGTGTGCACCCGATCGAACTCGGCCGACACAAAGCACGAAACAAGTAGTCGACCGCCTTATTGTTGGCGTCGAATCCGTCCCCTCGACCCCGGAGCAAGGAAATCCATCGGCCGGACATAGCCTCGTGTCCACCGTGACATCCCAAAGCGGTCGACCCTTTCCGCGGAGGAACGCACCCATCCGCTTGCTCCACATCCGGTAGTTCTTGCCATCGAAGTGTGGAGGACCCGAACCCCATTCCCGGTACGCCATCCTTGGATCTTAGACCGGTTAGAGTCAACAAAGACCCGAACCGGCTCGATACCACTTGAAGGACCGATAAGGCGACCGAGAGAGGGGGGAGTGAATGGGAGCCGATAAAAATTCTTCTCGAGGGAGATTAAGACTCCGACAAGACGAACTAGCTCGGTCGAACCCCCGAAATCACACGCTCCGCACTTCTACCTCCCGTTTGCCAAAACCACGTAGCCACCGGAGTGCTACCGGTCCTAGGAACAAACTCTACCAAGCAACCACAACACACACACAGGCACCGACGGCGGAAACAACTCGAAAGCCGGCTAACCGAGAGGGGGGCGGTTAGACCGGGTATAGGGGGCGGTTAGACCGCCTCCACCCGGCAACTAAGAATTCCTCCGAAACGCCTCTTCCGAGCACCAAAACTCACCACGGTTTCACCAACGAGAGATCTCTCGGTCAAGGCCATGCTAGCTACCGTAAAATCTTGGCGAAAACCAAAACTTCACCCAAGGGCCTAGGGGCGGTTAGACCGGCTACCCGGGGCGGTCTAACCTCCCGTACCCAAGAACGAACTCCAACCAAGAACACCTAGCAAACCGCACGAGAACGACCCCAAATGTCTTCCGGACACTCCTCCGATCAAGGCGAACAAACTCACAGAGGAAAATCCGGCGAAACAGAACTTTGGCTCGGAAACACCCCGGGCGGTTAGACCGCCCCTCGTAGGCGGTTAGACCGCCCCTTCCGGAAAACGAACCCGCGGGTCAAACCTCAACTTCCTCGTGCCCGATCTCCCGAATCACTCCACGGATTACAGCCAAACTTCGGGGATAGCCGGGTTACCTCCCGGGAAACCTCTACCTCAAAGGAATCGACCCGAAACGCTCACAATCAAGAGGAATCGAAGAAATCGCTTCTCTAGGTCAAGAACTCGCCCAACTCGAAAAACCACCAAATCGAGTCCGATTCAAAGGGGATTTGGGGGCAAAGTCACCAGCCAAAGAGGCACAAGAACCTCATACGTGACACCCACCAAAAAGCCCAAGAAATCGTCCTCAAAACACCGCCAAAAAGAGCTCCGAAAATCAACACCAAAGAGACGGGAAAACCACCATGAAGAACAACGCCAAACCTTCTATACATGCCATGAATGGTTCGTACAAGGTCTAGCTTGCCACCCAAACATCCATCCCTCTCTCTAGATCTCACATGAAGCTCTCAAGCTAGCCTTCTAAAATCCTAAGGAAAATGGAGAACGAAAATGGAAAAACCAAATGAGCTAGGGTTCCAAGAGTTAGTCGCCATCCACCCCTCTAATGAGTATATATGGAGGCACCCAAAAGACTAAACTACCCTTCACTAATAACTAGGGATACATGCCCCTCAAGGGCGGATTTGGAATTCTTGATGTCTTCACCATCGGACGGATGCCGGCGACCGCACCTCGCGTAGCCTCGACGCAAGCCTTGCGATCCCGACGCGTGTCCTCCGCTTCGAAGCTTCTCGGCGCCGGCGGCCGTGGCGGTCGACCGCCCCCCGGGCGGTTAGAACGGCCCCGGGGATTCGACCGGCCCCGGGCGGTCCGACCGCCCCTCCCGGGCGGTTGAACCGTCCCGGGTGGCCGCACCTCCTCGTCGAGTCTTCGGCCTCCGTTTTGTGGCTCAACCGAGTAACCCAGTGGTTTTCTGGTGAACCACTGCAAACCCCGCGAACTCGGTGTAGCCTCCGCCAATCTCCACTCATGACTCGGCTCCCACGTAGTCCCGGCTCGACCTTGGTTTTGAGGCTCTACCAAGAAACCGTCCACGACTTCATCTTGCCGTTCATGCCACCATGCGGCCCGCACTTGACCCCCGCCGGCCACCGGGTCCCTCGAACGAAGCCTACTTGTCTTCTCCACACCTGGAGGCCTCACCGGCAACGACCTTTCGCACTTGTTCTTCACCTCGCACCAACACGAGTCAAGCCGCAACCCGCACCCGCAATACTTAGCCAAGAATCGGTCCACACAACGTTGTCAATCACTCATCACACAAGGAAGCGACCATCCACCGGTCCTCGAACCACACGGGGTCCTCATCTATAAAGGATCCAACCTTTAAGAATTCAATATTTATCCCAACTAGGATCCCACCTGACCTTCCATTGGAAGGTAACCATTTCCAAAGATAAGACTATTTTATATCAGGCTGCATAGTTTCTTTCAACCCTATAAAGTGAAAATTGTTCTCTAGAATGAGATTTTTAAGAAATGTAGAGAAACCTTTCTTTTTAATGCCTCTACAATTCCACATAAGGCCTTTCATTGATTAACTCTTTTTTCCTTCTTCCTTTAGCTACCTGTATAGGAGGATCAGGAGTTCCTGTTTCCTTCCTTTGGCAGGTTTCTTAGGAGCAGGATTTTCCTTACTCCTATCTTTTCCATTTAGGCTCATTAGAGACCTGATATTTGTCTTTTTTCCGCTTCTTTTAGGAGTTATCATAGTGAAGTCATCATAATCAGTGGATTCATCATCACAGTTAATCTCATCATCAAATTCCTCATTATTTTGCAAAAGATTATCCTGAGTATTAGCTTTATTTTGTTTCATGGCTAAGTCATTTCTATCCATATCCATGTCTTTAACTAAATCAATGGCGGCAAAATTATCTTTCCCTAAAACTATTCCCATCTTACTTGAAATATTAACAATATCATCAACATCAAGAGCAGAAGAGGAATTCTTAGATGTGTTATTGTTACCTTCCAGGTTTCTTTTCTTTGCCATTTGAGCATGCTTCTCATCAGTTGTCATAGAAATTTCCTTCATCAGTCTTTCACTCCTCATTTCTTCTCTGGGGATTAAAACAGCACCATTGGCCTTTTTTGTCTCTGCATCTGGTTGATTGTTACATAAGCTCCCATTTTGCTCACCCTCTAAAGGCTCATCCCTGGTTGACTCCATGGATTGCTCTTGGCTAGCTTCCACCCCAAGCTTTTCCTCGGCCATGTTAACAACTTTTTCTGCCTCTTCATTGTCCAACCATTCCCCAAATTTTTCAACAGCCTTGTTTATCAAATCAGCCTTCCTTGCTATCAACATAGATTTATGAGCTTCAAACGTCTGAGTTTCAGTGCAACTGACTAGCTAGGTGTCTCTGTTGCCAAGAGATCCATCACCAGCATACTTACTATTAATCTTAGCTACCTCTGTACTGAAGTCTTCACTATCATCATCTTCCTCCTCAACATAATCCTCTATCATCACTTTTTCTTTTTCCTCATGGACTTTTCCCTTCCCCCCATATCCTCTTTGTTTCCATTGTTTTGTCTGAACACAATTCACTTGTATTTGCCACTTTGTTTACTGGTTTTTGTTCAAGATCCAGAAATATACAACTCGCTCTGTTCCTTCAAACTCTTGTACGAGGGCCGATCCAATAGCCCGCTCATTAGCCAATAAATATAATTTGGACAGCTTCTTGTCTTGAGGGGGCATTAGGACAGGAGGAGGCTTTAAGTATTGCTTGATGTTATCTAAAGCCTTCTGTTGTTCTCCTCCCCATACAAATTTCTAATCGGCCTTGAGCTTCAATAGAGGTGTAAACATCTGAATCCTTTCTGACAGATTAGATATAAATCTTCTAATGAAATTGATCTTGCCGATTAAGGACTAAAGCTCCTTTTTGTTTGATGGTGCCTCTATTTTGTCAATCACACTGATCGACTTCTGACCAACTTCAATTCCTCTTTCATGTATCAAGAAACCCAGGAATTGACCAGCTGAAACATGGAAAGCACATTTGTTGGGATTCATCAATAAACCATGCTTTCTAGTGCACTCCAATGTTTTTCGTAGGTCAGTCAGATGCTCCTTGTAGCCTTTTGATTTGATGACCACATCATCAATGTAGATCTCTACTATCTTGCCGGTGAGTTCGTGGAATATGTAATTCATAGCTCTATGATACGTGGCACCCGTGTTCTTCAACCAAAAGGTCATAATGTAATGCCCGCGATTTTAGCTCCAAATAAATCACCTAATAAATCATGCGTATTTTCAAAACTGTCCACCGAGCTCAATTACCCCCTTCAAACCCAAGTCATTGTCCCTCCCTCTCACCCCGCACCGCCCGCACCCGGACCCGCACCCATGCGCGCCTTCCCAACGCCGCGGTTGGCCACCGTGCCGGGAATCCCGCGCACGCCGCGGTCCCGACGGCCGGTCCGCCTCGCCATCACCGCCGTTCCGAAAACGCGCCGACGCCGGGGAATCGGAAAAATCCCGCGAAACCCTTCCCCTAATTCCCCCTAACATTTTTCCCTAATTCTCTAAATTTTTCCCAAATTCTTTTTCTCCCTTTTTCTATTTTTCTTCTCCCTTTTCTTCCTTTCTTTTTCTTCTCTTCCTTTTTCCATTTTTTTTCCTTTTTCCTTTTTCCTCTTTTCTTTTTTCCCTTCCCTTCCCTTCTCCTCTCTCCCTCCCTTCCTCCTCCTTCCTCCCGCGCGGCCGGGTCCCTGCGCGCGCGCCCGACCGGTGCCCCCCCGGCGCCGTTGACCTCGGGCCCCCGCGCCGCGCCGACCGCGCCACGCTCCTCGGCACGCCACCGCGCCCGGCCTCCCCTCCTCACCGCTCGAGCACGGGCCCACGACGGGACCTCTCCCTCGGCGCCCGACGGCTCGCCCGAGCCGTCGCCTCCGCCCGGGGCCGCCGCCGGCGCGACCGCCGCCCGCCCTCGCGCCGCCGACGAAGGTAGACTAACCCTCCCCGCACGTGTTGACCCGCCGCGGCTCGAGCCGTCGCGTCGCCGGTTGCCGCGGAGTCCCGCCGGACTTCGAGAAGGCGCACGAGCTCGCCGGCGGCCTCTCGCCGGAAATATCTCCCCGCCCGAACCGCCTTCCACCGCCTATAAAAGGAGTCGGCCGCCCACCGGCCGCCGCACCTCACCACGACCACCTCCTCCCTTGCCCGATCACCGCCGCCCCTAGCACCGCCGCCTCCCTCTGACCACCGCCGCCGATCCGCCTCCTCGAGCCGCCTCGGTCCAAGGTGAGCACGGGGAAAGAATCCCCTCGTCCCCCTCTCCATTTTGCCCTACTCCCCGGCCGCCGCCGCGGCTAGAGCCGCCGGCGCCCCTCCCATCCAGAGCCCCCCCCTCCTATCCTCTGTTCTGAACCGTGAGGGGGAGGAAGGAGATGAAGTTTTGGCCAAAACCCCCCCTGCTCTTTCCTTTTTCCCCTAAGTCCATGCCCCTATTCTCTCTCTCTCTTTATTCTTTTCAAATAGCCCCTGAGTTAATAATTAATTATAGATTAAATACTGTCAAACCCTAAATAATTTATAACCAGGCCCTAACCAATTTTAAATTATCATAATCACCCCCTTCTACCATTAGTAGAAATTACTAATAGGTCCTTAATCCCTATAACCCCTCTTTAACCCAACGTTTTATGCACGATTTTATTTCGATTAAAACCAAACTTCACCACACCCTTCCCAGTAGTACCCCCGCCGAACCGACCCCTCCCTAGGACTTATATATATACCCCCCCTCTCCGCTCATTTCCCCTCCTCGAGCTCGGCGGAAATATGTGTGCTAATATTGCTTGCTTGCCTGTGTGTGCGCTATAGCCGACGGAGTAGACGGAGGAAGGTACCCCGAGCCGGAGATCGAAGCCGACTACTGCGAGCAGGAGCCCGAAGCCCCGAACGCCGAGCCGGCACTCCCCGAAGACTTCGAAGACGGCAAGTTCAACCTCATCCTTTGATGCATGCTTTTGTCCTAGTTTTATAAATATACCCTATACCCGTTTTATAAATTGCATATTGTTTTACTGCAAAACATGGTAGGATAGCCACCCTTGATTGCTTGTGATTGAACCTTGTTTTGGCCTAAATGAGTGCTTTAAAAATGTGGGCGTGCTTTCAAAATGTGTGAGTGCTTTAAAAACAAAAAGGGGATGTGTTTGGAAAATGAGTAAAGAGCGGGTAGACGGGATGGACGTGTGTGTCGGGAGTATGGGTGAGCTCGTACCGTGTGGTTGAGCGTGTTGGGAGTTGTCCATCTTGTCGGTTAAGGACTGGGTTGCGTGACATCTCACCCGACCCAAATCCTCGTACAACCACTCGACCGATGTATGTGGAAACGGCTTAGCATAAACCCCACTAGTTAATCTACTTGCCATCCGGTGTGCGGGTGAGCGGCGGGAGACCAAGGAGCGGGGGTACGCTCCGTGTGAGGTACGCCCCGATTATGTGGTATAACCCCTTGAGTGCTTCCGTGGTGGCTCGTAGCGTTAGCTAAGGTGGGTAATGGCTTTGATAGGATCCGTACCGCACCGAGGTGTCCGTGTGACGGTACCCTACTTGTGGGTAAAGATGTACAACCTCTGCAGAGTGTCAAACCTATTCGAATAGTCGTGTCCACCGTATTGTATGAGTCACGGTGTGGTCACAAAAACTAGTGTTTGGGATGGGATGTTTTTCTGGCGTAAGTTGCTTTCCGGTGAAATGTGTGGCTGTGTGCCTGGGCTACGACGAACGGGAAGTCCGTAGTTCGCGCGTGGTTTTCCCAAAAACAATTGAGTCACTTTGGTTATGAAAATGTTTGCGAAAACTTTTTTTTGAAATGAACCCCTGCATGTGTAAGTTTGCAAAGTGAACCTTATCCTGGTCCTTGTTATACCCTATGCATGATTCTGCTTATAAGCCCCTTCGTGGGTGGGGTTGGATTTGCTGAGTACGTATGTGCTCACCCTTGTTTTACTAACTATTTTACAGAGGAGGATCCCGATTACATTCCCGAAGACGTTGAGTAGGTCGTGCCCTACACCCAATCGTGCTCGTGTACCGCAGCCCTTACCGAAAGCTTCCATGGTGTGGTACTGCGAGGAGGCTATGGAAGCCTTTGCTATTGTAGTGTGGTCATTGGCGTTGGTGTTGTTCCTTGTAGCGTTGGCACTACCATGCCCTCTCGTGTCGCCGTGATGTAAAAGACGATTCCACCTGTTGTAATAAATGTGTTACCGGCCTCCGGGACCGGTATTTATGTCACATTTAGTCACCTCTCGATGAGGGGACGCTTCGGGTGGTATCGAGCCGTATGTTGGCCGTAGGACATGACCCCTAGGATACGAGACCTCCTCGGCCTTCTCTAACCTTTCCTTGGCTAAGCTCACCTTTTCCCGAATCCTTACCTTGATTCTTGCCTCGTTTCCGGATGGCTAACCCCCGAATGGAACAGAGGAATCCGCCTCGTCCGGCCGGCCTCCCTAACTTTGTTGCTACTCGGCCCTAGAGCGCGTCGGAGTAAGGGATCCGCCGTAGTTCGTCACCGGGAGTACGAACGCTACGGCACCCCTCGGTGTAAGCCGCCGATCTTTGTGGGAAGAAGCACACTTTACCCCGACATAGAACCATGGTTCGTCTCCGCCACCGGTTTTCGCTTTGCCGACACCTACCCCAAGGGCGCTCGGAAGGCCCCGCGACGCCTACGAGTGGTTTATAGACAGCACCTCCGAAGGACTCCAATGGGATTCTTTCCACCCTCCGGAGGAAGAGGACGCTCGTGGATCGATCGCATGAGAGGACTAGGACGAGAGGAAGAAGACTTAGAAGAGGTAGTTTCCCACCTATCCATATACCTCAGAGGCCTAGACCACCTTTATCAAGAGCAAGCCCAGCAACTGAAGCAGCAGATTGACAGAGCGGAAAGAGCGGAGCAGAGGATAGAACTGGAGAGGGTAAAGACAACCATAGCAGAAGTTGAACTACACAACACGAAGCAAGAGTATCTTAGGGAAAGAGAGCGCACTCTGTTGGCCCATAAAGCCCTATGGGATGAACTAAAGGAGCGTAGAAGCAGAGATGAAGGAGCCGGAGAGGAGAAGAGGATGAACCCGAAGAAACCCACTGGGACAAAGGGACCCAGACTGAAGATGAGATACTGGAGCAAGATCTTCCACTGAAGAAGCGTTGTATCCAGCTAGAGGAAGAATCACCATAAGGATAAGACTAGGGTGTCTAGGTTAGAAAATAAGTCCTAGTAAAAATAAGTGTACCCCGAAGGATGTACCCCAACCTTGCTACTAAATAAAGTTATCCATCTCTTGTACCCCACCACAACCTGTTCAACTCTACCTTTGTTTTCAGATGGCGGAAGATGGATGGACCCAAGGCGTGTGCCAGGAGGAGCCTGGTTTTGCTCGCCTGCTCATCAACTCCCTGGAGCGCCTCGGTATCACTGAGCGCCCTAGGTACTACAGCAGAGAGTACGAGCAACTCGGCACTCTTCGCTGTAGAGTGGTCCTCTCCGTCGCTAGAAGCAACCGCCACACCAACATCGAGCCATGGCGCGTGACCGCCACAGGGTTTCAACACCGGGACACCTATCCTTTGGCCCTCAGAAAAGCCCTCCGCTACCTGTGCCGAATCTACGAAGAACACCTCGTCCCCACACCGATGAGGTACTTCCCTCCCGCCATCGAACCCCGGTTTGTGCCCGCATGAGAAACCCGGAACGACGCCGCCACCAAGAAGACCTGTTGTACCACGTAGTCGCCTACCTTGTCTCCCCGGATAAGCTCTTTGATGACCGGGCCGGACACTTGAGGGAACAAATCGGTCGGGCCGAGCAAGTCGAAGTCACAGGAAGGATGCACCAAGTCCGAGTGGCTCAAGCCGAAGCAAGGACCGCAGCGGCCATAAGCAGTGAAGCCGTTGCCCGGAGAAAGCCTCAGGAGAATCCAGGACCAACGCATGCAAGAATGGACCAACGGCGGAACACCCGTTCCAGCCATTGGAGAAGCTCAAGTCCTGCTGGGAACACCCCTTGTAGGATGGGGAACTATCGAAGTCCCCCCGGCACCACCGGCGGATCACCGACCCCCAACAACGACCACTGAAGCCGCAGCACAGCCTCAGGAAAACGGAAACCCCGAAGGCGGGAACGATGACGAGTTGCTCATTCCACCGGAAGAACAATCGACCCCGAGAAGATGGCTCTCCTCGCGAGTAGCGAGGCCCCGGTGACCCTGACCCAGGGAATGAAGCCGTACCGGTCCAAGTCGCGCCCTTAGTCCTTAGTCGTGTAGTGTGTCCGTGTAGTCGGGATGTATCCTCCTTGCTGGTTTGTAATAAAAACTTATTTGTGCTTGCTTGTTTGCTATGTGCTTGTTGTGTGCTTACCGGCAGGAGTAGACCCTGCCTTTTCAAAAAGAAATCCGATATAATCCACTTAAACATCACATAAAACTAGATCTCTTAGAAAACCCGCTTCTTTACAGATGGTTTCCAGGCGCCCTGTCAGGACCCACCGATCGGACGCTGAAGGCTCGCAAGCCGATCGGAGGGAGCGTCTCCACGACCAGGAAGTTAACCAAAATGAAGATGGAGGAGAGAACGTGGTCCTGCCACCGCCACCCCCTCCCGTTGACTTGGCACAAGTCTTAGCCAACCAGACTGTCCTGATGGAGGCTATCTTCAACGCCGTCAACCGCCCAAGACCCCGAGTTTTGGGCATGAACGAGAAGCTGATCGAGTTCCTCAGGACTAAGCCGCCCACCTTTGGCGGGTCGGTGAATCCTTTGGATGCTGACGATTGGCTGAGAGCCATTCTGAGAGAGCTAGAGCCCTTCAACTGTGAGGACCGCGACAAGGTTCTCCTGGCAGCTCACCAGCTCACCGGGACAGCCCTAGCCTAGTGGGAAAATTACTGCGCAGCAGCCAAGGATCCCTCCGCCATCACATGGGATGAATTCGTGGAGGAGTTCCGTCGCTACCACATCCCGAGGCCACACCGAAGCGGAAGGCAGACGAGTTCCGCGAACTCCGCCAAGGCAACATGTCTGTGGAGGAATACACGTACCGGTTCATAGAGCTGGCACGCTATGCCCCCGAGGAAGTGGATAAAGATTCCAAAAAGCAAGAAATGTTCAAGAAGGGGCCGACTCCGAAGCGAGGACACCGCCGACTCCTCGGATCTACCCGGACTTTAACATCCTCATGAACATGGCAATACTCACGGAGAGAGCAAGGGTCGAAGAAAAGAAGGAAAACAAGCGCAAGTTTATGGAGCACAAGGCCAAGCAAACAAGAGCGGTCCCGGAGGCCGAGAAACTTTGGACACCCCATGCCGGGTTCCAAGTTCCCATGCGATACGAACCCAATCCCAAGCCACGAGCTCGCAAGCCCCCGAGCCCGGTTCAAGCCCTCCTACAACCAGAGTGCCATGAAGCCCCCACGGAACAACACCGGCCCGGATCACCGCGCACAACAACAACAACGGCTCCCGAGTGTGTTTCAACTGCCGAGAAACCGGCACTTCATCGCCAACCGCCCGTATGCTAAAAAGCCAACCACCACCACCTACTCCAACTCGGTGAACGGACCAAGGCCGCTTGTCTCGGGGAGCCAACCGCCCGCCGGTGCGCAAAGCAACAATAACTTCGGCAACAACAACGGCAACCGGCGGATGAGGCGGCCCCGGCGGTCGTATGGACGCGCCGGGTCAATCACATCAATGCGCAAGAAGCACGGAAGCACAAGGCGTAGTACTCGGTGAGTTCCGGTCGGCTCGATCTTGGCTACCATACTATTCGATTCGGGAGCATCGCACTCATTCATATCCTCAAGCTTTGTGGAAAAGCATAGCATACCCACAGTACTACTAAAAGCACCCCTATTAACTCGAACACCCGGAGGTGACATTAAGTGTCAATCGGGATGCCCCCGGGTAAGGATTATTTTAAGTGGGGTAGAGTTCTTAGCGGACTCGGTAGTACTGAAATCCAAAGGGATAGATGTGATCCTTGGGATGGACTGGTTAAGCCAACACCATGGCCTCATAAGTTGCGCCGATAAAGTAGTGCACCTGACCAACCCAGACGGGATACAAGTAACCTGCCACACCCGAGGACACAGGCCGGATATAATGGTTTTCAACATAGAAGCCAAGTCCATAGAAGATGTCCCAGTAGTGCGAGAATACCCAGATGTGTTCCCCGAAGAACTCCCTGGAATGCCACCAGACAGGGATATAGAGTTCGTAATCGACCTTATCCCCGGAACCTCTCCCATAGCCAAGAGACCCTATAGGATGGCAGCCCCCGAGTTGGCGAGAATTGAAGAAGCGATTAGCGAGAACTCCCGGCGAAGTGGGTTCATCGACCAAGCTCATCACCATGGGGAGCCCCGGTGCTTTTCGTGGAGAAGAAGGATAAGAGCATGAGGATGTGCGTGGACTATCGCTCGCCGAATGAGGTCACTATTAAAAACAAGTACCCTCTTCCCGGAATAGATGATCCGTTTGACAACCGAAGGGAGCCAAGTATTTCTCGAAGGTGGATCTAAGGTCGGGGTACCACCAGCTCAACATTAGGGAAAGTGACATCCCCAAGACCGCCTTTGTCACTCGCTACGGGCGTATGAGTTCACGGTGATGTCCTTTGGACTAACCAATGCACCAAAGATACTTCATGAACCTCATGAATAAGGTGTTCATGGAAGAGGCTGGACAAGTTTGTCGTAGTCTTCATTGACGACATACTTGTGTACTCCAAGAGCGTGGAGGAGCATGAACAACATCTTCGAGTAGTGCCGGGAAAATTGAGGGCACACAAGCTATACGCCAAGTTCAGCAAGTGTGAATTTTGGCTAGAGAAAATATCCTTCCTTGGGCATATACCGATTGCGGAAGGAGTAGGCTGTAGACCCCGGAAAGTTGAGACAGGTCTCCAGCGGCGGCAACCAACCAACGTGAGCGAGATCGGGAGTTTCCCGGGTTTAGCGGGGTACTATCGGAGATTTATCGAGGGATTCTCCAATATCGCCCGGCCCATGACGGAGCTGCTCAAGAAGGAGAAGAAGTTCAAGCGGACCGAGGCTCTGCGAGAGAAGTTTCCAAGAGTTGAAGAAGAGGTTGACCACGGCCCCGGTCTGCGACCCCCGCCGGACATTCAACGGGACTTTGTCGTGTATTGCGACGCCTCCCGACAAGGGTTGGGATGTGTTCTCATGCAAGATGGGAAGGTAGTGGCATATGCCTCCCGTCAGCTCAAACCCCATGAGCAGAATTATCCCACCCATGATCTGGAGTTTGCAGCCGTAGTGCATGCCCTGAAGATCTGGAGACACTACCTGATCGGGAACAAGTGTGAAATCTACACAGACCACAAGAGTCTAAAGTACATCTTCACCCAGCCCGACCTGAACCTAAGGCAAAGAAGGTGGCTAAGGCTAGTCAAGGACTATAACCTAGAGATTCACTACCACCCGGGGGAAGGCCAATGTAGTAGCGGATGCCCCGAGCCGGAAAACCTACGAGAAGGCGGCACCCAAGAGTGCACGGTTGCAAGAGGAGATGGCACGACTCAACGTACACATCGTCCCCCAAGGCTACGTCCGCCACCGAGTGTTCGGCCTACCCTAGAGGAAAAGATCCGGAAGGCCCAAGAAACCGACGAGAATCGATGAAGATCCGCAAGCATACCGGAGAGAACAAGGCCCCCGACTTCGCAGTAGATGACCAAGGCACCTCGTGGTACAAAAACGAGGATATGCGTGCTCGAAGGTGGAGATTTTCGATAGACCATCATGGATGAGGCACACAACTCGAAGCATACTCCATTCACCCGGGATCCACCAAGATGTACATGGACTTAAAACGAAGTATTGGTGGAATGGGATGAAAGCAGACATTGCACGGTTCGTCGCCCACCGTGACACTTGTCGAGGATCAAAGCCGAACATCGAAGCCCGCGGGGATCGTTGCAACCTTTACCAATCCCGGTATGGAAGTGGGACGAGATAGGTATGGACTTCGTAGTAGGGTTGCCAAGGACTCAGAAGGGACATGACTCCATATGGGTGATCGTGGACCGACTCACTAAAGTCGCTCACTTTCTACCCGTACGGACCACTTATGGTGGAGAGAAATTGGCAAAACTCTACATAGAAAATATAGTAAAGGCGCATGGAGTGCCTAGCGAGAATAGTCTCGGATAGAGGGACCCGGTTCACCTCTAGGTTCGGGAAAAGCTCGCACAAAGCCATGGGCACCAAGCTAGACTTCGGCTCGGCGTACCACCCACAGACAGACGGACAGACCGAAAGGGTGAATCAAATTTTGGAAGATATGTTGAGAGCATGCGTCCTCACCTATGGCAAAGATTGGGAGCAGAGCACGCCATATGCGGAATTTTCCTACAACAACGGCTACCAAGCAAGTCTGGGAATGTCGCCATTCGAAGCACTATACGAGAGAAAATGTAGGACACCCCTGATGTGGTCAGAAGTAGGAGAGCGTGCCCTGGTTGGGCCCGCACTTATAAAGGAAGCCGAGGAGCGAGTAGCCGATATCCGAGAAAAGTTGAGAGCCGCCCAGTCCCGACAGAAGAGCTACGCAGAAAGAAAAGGCGTGAAGCGAGCTTCAATCCGGGAGACTTCGTCTACCTCAAGGTTTCACCCATCCGGGGGACTCGGAGATTTCAAGTACACGGGAAGTTGGCCCCCCCCGGTACATCGGACCGTATAAAGTGCTAAAGAGAGTCGGAGCGGTAGCATACGGTTGGAGCTACCCGAAGAAATGTCGATATACACCCGGTGTTCCACATCTCCCGGCCTACGCCGATGTTTGAAGGTTCGGGAAGAGAAGCGAGTACGGTGGAGACCATTGATCTACAGCCGGACCTTAGGTACCGGGAGGTGCCCGTCAAGATCTTAGACACCGTGGTCAAGCGGACAAGAACGTCGAAGTACGGGTGTGCGAGTCCAATGGAGCGGGACACGGGGTGGAAGAAGCTACGTGGGAACGAGAGGACGCACTGAAGAAGGAGTTTCCCCACCTATTCGAAACTTAGCCGAATCTCGAGGACGAGATTCATTTTAAGTGGGGTAGGTTTGTAACGCCCGCGTTTTTAGCTCCAAATAAATCACCTAATAAATCATGCGTATTTTCAAAACTGTCCAGCCGAGCTCAATTACCCCCTTCAAACCCTAGTCACTGTCCCTCCCTCTCACCCCGGCGCGCGTGCCGCGAATCCCGCCGGCACCGCCCGCACCCAGGCCAGCACCCATGCGCGCCTTCCCAACGCCGCGGTCGGCCACCGTGCCGGGAATCCCGCGCACGCCGCGGTCCCCGACGGCCGGTCCGCCTCGCCATCACCGCCGTTCGGAAAACGCGCCGACGCCCGGGAATCGGAAAAATCCCGCGAAACCCTTCCCCTAATTCCCCTAACATTTTTCCCTAATTCTCTAAATTTTTCCCAAATTCTTTTTCTCCCTTTTTCTATTTTTCTTCTCCCTTTTCTTCCTTTCTTTTTCTTCTCTTCCTTTGTCCTTTTTTTCCTTTTTCCTTTTTTTTTCCTTTTTCCTTTTTCCTCTTTTCTTTTTTCCCTTCCCTTTCCTTCTCCTCTCTCCCTCCCTTCCTCATCCTTCCTCCCCGCGCGCCCGGTCCCCGCGCCGGCCCGGGCGCCCCCGGCGCCGTTGACCTCGAGCCCGCGCGCGCGCGCCGACCGCGCCACCCTCCTCGGCACGCCACCACGCCCGGCCTCCCCTCCTCACCTTGCTCGAGCACGGGCCCGCGACGGGACCTCTCCCCGGCGCCCGACGGCTCGCCCAAGCCGTCGCCTCCGCCCAACGGACACCCGGCGCGACCGCCGCCGCCCCCCCGCGCGGCCGGCGACGGCCGCCTAACCCTCCCCGCACGTGTTGACCCACCGTAGCTCGAGCCGTCGCGTCACCGGTCACCGCGGAGTCCGGCCGGACTTCGAGAAGGCGCACGAGCTCACCGGCGGCCTCTCGTCGGAAATATCTCCCCGCCCGAACCGCCTTCCACCGCCTATAAAAGGAGTCGGCCGCCCACCGGGCCGCCGCACCTCACCACGACCACCTCCTTCCTTGCCCGAGCACTAGAACACCACCGCCCCTAGCACCGCCGCCTCCCTCTGACCGCCGCCGCCGATCCGCCCCCTCGAGCCGCCTCGGTCCAAGGTGAGCACGGGGATAGAATCCCCTCGTCCCCCTCTCCATTTTGCCCTACTCCCCGGCCGCCGCCGCGGCTAGAGCCGCCGGCGCCCCTCCCCCTCCGAGCCGGCCGCCACTCCCCCTCCTATCCTCTGTTCTGAACCGTGAGGGGGAGGAAGGAGATGGAGTTTTTGCCAAAACCCCCCCTGCTCTTTCCTTTTTCCCCTAAGCCCATGCCCCTATTCTCTCTTTCTCCTTATTCTTTTCAAATAGCCCCCGAGTTAATAATTAATTATAGATTCAATATTGTCAAACCCTAAATAATTTAAACCAGGCCCTAACCAATTTTATATTATCATAATCACCCCCTTCTACCATTAGTAGAAATTACTAATAGGTCCTTAATCCCTATAACCCCTCTTTAACCCAACGTTTTATGCATGATTTTATTTCGATTAAAACCAAACTTCACCACACCTTTCCCGGTAGTACCCCCGCCGAACCGACCCCTCCCTAGGACTTATATATATACCCCCCTCTCCGCTCATTTCCCCTCCTCGAGCTCGGCCGGAAATATGTGTGCTAATATTGCTTGCTTGCCCGTGTGTGCGCTATAGCCGACGGAGTAGACGGAGGAAGGTACCCCGAGCCGGAGATCGAAGCCGACTACGCGAGCAGGAGCCCGAAGCCCCCGAACGCCGAGCCTCGCACTCCCCGAAGACTTCGAGGACGGCAAGTTCAACCTCATCCTTTGATGCATGCTTTTGTCCTAGTTTTATAAATATACCCTATACCCGTTTTATAAATTGCATATTGTTTTACCGCAAAACATGGTAGGATAGCCACCCTTGATTGCCGTGATTGAACCTTGTTTTGGCCTAAATGAGTGCTTTAAAAATGTGGGCGTGCTTTCAAAATGTGTGAGTGCTTTAAAAACAAAAAGGGGATGTGTTTGGAAAATGAGTAAAGAGCGGGTAGACGGGATGGACGTGTGTGTCGGGAGTATGGGTGAGCTCGTACCGTGTGGTTGAGCGTGTTGGGAGTTGTCCATCTTGTCGGTTAAGGACCGGGTTGCGTGACATCTCACCTGACCCAAATCCTCGTACAACCACTCGACCGTTGTATGTGGCAACGGCTTAGCATAAACCCCACTAGTTAATCTACTTGCCATCTGGTGTGCGGGTGAGCAGCGGGAGACCAAGGAGCAGGGGTACGCTCTGTGTGAGGTACGCCCGGTTATGTGGTATAACCCCTTGGGTGCTTCCGTGGTGGCTCGTAGCGTTAGCTAAGGTGGGTAATGGCTTTGATAGGATCCGTACCGACACTGAGGTGTCCGTGTGACGGTACCCTACTTGTGGGTAAAGATGTACAACCTCTGCAGAGTGTCAAACCTATTCGAATAGCCGTGTCCACGGTATTGGACGAGTCATGGTGTGGACACAAAAACTAGTGTTTGGGATGGGATGTTTTTCTGGCGTAAGTTGCTTTCCGGTGAAATGTGTGGTTGTGTGCCTGGGCTACGACGGACGGGAAGTCCGGTAGTTCTGCAGTGGTTTTCCCAAAAACAATTGAGTCACTTTGGTTATGAAAATGTTTGCGAAAACTTTTTTTTTGAAATGAACCCCTGCATGTGTAAGTTTGCAAAGTGAACCTTATCCTGATCCTTGTTATACCCTATGCATGATTCTGCTTATAAGCCCCTCCGTGGGTGGGGTTGGATTTGCTGAGTACGTATGTGCTCACCCTTGTTTTACTAACTATTTTACAGAGGAGGATCCCGATTACATTCCCGAAGACGTTGAGTAGGTCATGCCCTACACCCAACCGTGCTCGTGTACTAGAGCCCTTACCGAAAGCTTCCATGGTGTGGTACTCCGAGGAGGCTATGGAAGCCTTTGCTATTGTAGTGTGGTCGTTGGCGTTGGTGTTGTTCCTTGTAGCGTTGGCACTACCGTGCCCTCCGTGTCGCCGTGATGTAAAAGGCGATTCCACCGTTGTAATAAATGTGTTACCGACCTCCGGGACCGGTATTTGTGTCACATTTAGTCATCTCTCGATGAGGGGACGCTTCACATAACGATCCACTCGTATAATCTGATGTGACCAGGGCACCTGAAAGTAGTTTTTGCAATATCTTCTATGGCCATGAACATTTGATTGTATCCATCGTTACCGTCCATAAAGCTGATGACTTTGTGCCCCGCAGCAGTGTACTGGCATCGGATATCCATCCATCGGTGTCTCTTTGTTCAAGTCCCTGAAATCAATGCACACACGTAGTTTGACATTCTTCTTGTAGACAGGAACTATACTAGAAATCCATTCAGCATACCAACATTGCCAAATGAAACCAACTTCGAGTAACTTTGTTATCTTAACTTTTATATCAGGATAAATCTTCGGATTACACTGTCTGGGGTGTTGCTAAAAGGGATGATACCCCGGTTTAATAGGTAATCGATGCTCAACAATGGATCAGTCTAAACCAGGCATCTCATAATATTCCCAGGCAAAACAATCCTTGAAGTCTTTTAACAATGCAATCAGTTCTTCTTTGTATTTTGCATCTAGCTTGGCACTTATGTACGTGTCCTTGGTTTGCTTCCATCTCTAAGATATATCTTTTCCAATCCATCGGCCGATGTAAACCCCTGCCCAAGCTTCCCTTCATCTTCAATGAATTAATCCACTAAATCTTGTCATCACAGTCAACTGCTCGAAATGACTTTAGTCCAAAATCGGACACTTTGAGATACTTGGTATCCCATGTTTTTTCAGATATGCAGCTCACTCGATCATAGGTCCATCCTTGTGCTTCTGTAGTTGCCACTATCAAGGAGGTTTCTCCTTGGACCACCTCCATTGAATCTCTGATCCATTGGATGATGCATTGGTGCATTGTAGACGGTACACAATAGTTGGCATGTATCCAATCCTGACCTAGCAGTAGGTTATAAGATCCCCTCCCTTTAATGACAAAGAAAGCAGTTGGAAGGGTCTTACTGCCAATGGTAAGCTCCACGCAGATTGCTCCTTGAGCCGGAGAGACATTGCCTTCGAAGTCCACCAGCATCATGTCGGTTTGGGTTAAATCTTCATCAGACTTCCAATCTTGCGCAGCATGGTGTACAACATTAGGTTGACTGTTGCTCCTCCATCTACTAGCATCCTGGTGATTGGTTTCCTATTGACAAAGCCTTTGAGAAATAATGCCTTCAAATGTTGTCTTTTCTCATCTTCTGGTTTCTCAAAGATAGCTTGTGTAGGTTCTAGTGTTAACTGAGCCATGCCACGTTCCTGATTGGTCACATCCAAATCAATAGGAGCCATGAAATCTTTTGGTAGAAGGATAACCATATTTATGGTAGCTCATGGTTTATCATCCTTCCCATCATCGGCCTTAGGCTTTGGACGCCATACTTTAGACCGAACCTTCTTCTTGTCCAGCACATGTCTCTCTGCTTCTTCTTGCTGTTCTAGCTGTCGTAAGAGCTGGACTCTTGTTTTCTGGGACTTGGTCAAGCCATCTGGGCACCATTGTGGATTAGGCTTCTTGTATGATTGGCTTGACCTTTCATCATCCAGTTGTATCATGCATCAACGTTCAGGAGCTCGGCACATGATATCTTCATCAAGGACCAGAGAATTAGCCATCTCTTCCAGCTGACCATTTGACCTTTCGTTGACTCGGCCTCCCAGCCGATCATAGATGCTGGCCTTACCCCCCAGCCAATCATAGACACTGGCCTTACCCCCTAGCCGATCGTAGACTGAGACCCGTTGATTGCTGAATTCACGGTGATCTCCAGCTGTAGGCCTTCTATCATTGAAGTAAACCCTCTTGGAGGAACTGCTGTTGTTGTAGGCCCTGTTGCATTTTGAGCAATTTTCTGCCGTCGGCAGTTTGATCCCTTCTTCCCAGCAATATTTGAAGAACAAACATCTCCAATGTCCTTCGTTGCATCGAGCCCACTCTTCTCTTTCTCTTGCTTTCTCCTGTCGACGCTGGAACTTGTTGATCAACATCTGAGATGTGACAGGTCCGCATGGCTTCAGATCTTCTTCAAGCAGCAACCCTTTTCCTTTGACATCGGCAACAGTTGCTTGTACCTTGGGATCAACGACTCCTTTATTTTGAGCCGATTCAGATGTCAGCAACTTAACACGTGATGTGTCTTTGCTAGACACCTCAACTGTATTAGATGGGAAGGGGCGTTGATCAATCTTCATCGGCTTTTCAGCTTTGGCAGGGGTTTCAAACTTGAGTTTCCCTTGTTCAATAGCTGATTGGATCAGCTGTCTGAAGATCTTGCAATCGTAGGTGTCATGAGACATTGCATTGTGCCACTTGCAATACTTCATTCTCTTGAGCTCTTCTGTAGATTATATGGTTTGGAACTGGGAGAGCTTAATCTGCCCTTGCTGGAGTAACAGATCAAATATCTTATCAGCTTTAGTGATATCAAAGTCGAACTTTTCTGGTTCCTTTTTACCAAAAGGACAGGGCACTGTCTTCTTGCCTTTGACCCATTCTGCAAGCCCAATCATGTTACCCTCATCTTCTGGGTCAAAGTAATCCACATAAGACACCTTTTGAAAGTTCCTTCTAGGTTCATAGAATTTTGCAGTTTCCTGACTCATCCCGCTGACCAATTGGCTAAGACTCTCGAAGTCATGTGATGCATATTTCTCTCTCAAGGTTGGCAAGAGATCTTAGATTGCCAACTCAGCCAGCTGCTTGTCTCCCAGGTTCAGACTATAGCATTTGTTTTTGACCTCCCTGAATCTCTGAACGAATCCAGGAACTGCTTCTTCATTCCTTTGCTTGAGCCTGGTCAAATCAGTAATCTTCATCTCGTGAATGCCAGAGAAGAAAAAATTGTGGAACTATTGCTCCAGATCAGACCATTTGATAATGGAGTTGGCTAGAAGCAAAGTGAACCATGAAAAGGCTGGCCCTGAGAGAGATGAGGAGAATAACCGTATCCTGACTGCATCAACATTTCCTACTTCTCCACATTGTATGATGAATCGAGTAATGTGATCCATTGTGGATGTATCATCCTATCCAGAGAACTTGGTGAAGTCTGGCACTTTGAATCTTGGGGGGAAAGGTATCTGATCATAGCCAGCTGGATAGGTGTTCTGTACATGAAAGATTGTTGCTTAGGTTTCATCCCATATTGCTTCCGCGGCATCTCTGAAAAGTGGTCGATCAATTTCTACTTCATATGAGACTTCAACTCAGTAGATACTTGTTCAATTGCTCGCATCTCTACTGAAGGAATCTCTGGAGGTTGATCTTCTGGGGTTCTTAGATGTGGATTTGGTGTCATTGATGTCCTTGCTCCAGAAGAACCCTGTGTATTTGTCATAGGTGGAATCTGTTCGATCAGCTGACCAGTCGATGGCACTGGTTAGTGCAAGTTCAACTAGCCTAAGATAGTCAGTTGATTTAGAAGCATCTGCAATGCTTGCATAGGATCCACTTGTTGTTGAGGTGTTGTCAGCTGTCCTATTCTTCCCTGGTTGATCGGCTGCTGAGGTGACAATCTTGTATGAGCAACTGTATTAGCCAGGGTTAAGATAGGTTGCATTGATGTTGATTGTTGCAGTGGGGTAGTCCGCACAAGCATCCCTAATGCTGGTTGAGGAGCCGATTTTTAGGTGGAACAAGCGCCTTTCTTTCTATTGGTATGACCATGTGAGCATTAGCTGGACTGATCTTGACTCTTTCAAAAGGTTTACTCCCATGATTGAAGTAGACAAATTCTATCCCTCCTTGGTCATATGTCAGTCCCTGGAGTACCTCCAAACATAGCTTGATACGATTGCGGGTACTTCACTTTTGTAACTTCTTTAGGCCAAGACTCGAGGAAATTTGAGATGTAAGTCTCAAAATGATCATAAGACAAGCCCCATCCTGCAAGTCTTCCGTCTTGATCTCTCATTGCAGGATATTTTTGATGATGGTTCTACACTGAGAAAGTCTGATCCTGGACGTTGGACTGTGTCGGGTGACTTTGGACCACTAGCATTGTGACAACAGGGTCTTTAGTCATATCTCCAACACTTTGATCTAAATCGGTTGGGAAACCCATGAAGAACTAGGAGTAGTTGTATTGATCCGTGGGGACGATGAAAACCCCACAATTGAGTGATCAATCAGCGGGAAAGCCGATTGGTCTTTTTGGAACACCGGAGGAGTTCGATTTGGTTGGAAGTATGCAAGTCCCAGGTATCCTCCTTCTGCTCCTTTCTTGAGTGTTTCAGTTAGACAATTCTGAATTGTATTGGCAAGAACCTTAGCTTGATCAATCATCGTCTAATGCATCGCCTTATTCATCATATCTTGAAGCCCTTGAGAAGGTGACTTGCTTAGGTGTTGGCAAAGAAATCTTCTTGAAGACTCCACCTTTGGTCTGGCCATATGTTGCAAGGAAAAGCTCTTCATAATGCTTCATGTGTGCTTCGAACTGAACTTTGTCTGCATCTTTCAGCTGATCCCTAGAGATTGCGTGAACGTTGCTCTGGTCAACTTCATTACTCTTTGAGTTCTTCATCATTGTTGATTTTTTCGTGTCCCACCGAGCATGCCAAAAGTGTGTTGATGCGAACATAGGACGTCACCTCCGCACGCGACACACGTGACTCCCCGGTCTGTAGCGAGGTGTGCCAACCAATCTGACCTGTTGATTGACAATGGAAAATAGTAGGGATCAGCTAGAGAACTGATGGCCTTTTAGTGACATGTGTACTAGCCAATCGGCCGATACAGAGAAGCAGGATCGGCCGGTTCGAGAGCGACCGAGGCGCATGTATGTAAATAGGTAGATCGGTCGATCGTGACGTCAGCACTCGAATAGGTCAGAATCAGTTGTACTGGTAGAAGCCGATAGGATATGGATCGGGTGGAGTAAATTGGTGATAAGAGCTAAAAACCACAAGAATTGATACAGAAACTTGCAGATCTAGCTAATATCGATAAGGGGTGAATAAAGAACTAGATGAAACCTCAGCGATGCGCCCAGAGGTTAAAGCCTAAGTTATTCAGTAAAACTGTACTCACAAGCTTGTCGAAGAACGACATTGTAGAAAAGGGAAAAATACAATGGCAAAGGCACCGAAAAAGTAGATGTTGTAAAGTAGATGCTTTAAATTGTAAAGGGTTTGCCCGATTGCGGTTTGTTTGATACCACGTAGGGTTGCTATTTATGTCGTGAGGACAACCCAACTCCTAGCCAATTACGACATTGTTTACTTGCATCTAAAGAAAACAAAAACTACTGAAAAACAGAAACAGACTCTCGCAGGAGTCAAAATTCCCTAAAACTGATTATGACCCATTGCCAATCATGGATTGACCCGCCTCCTCTGTGCTTTCCTTTTTGTCGTATCTCCTTGATTACTGGCTTCTTTCTCTCTATCGGCCGATCCTTCGGTTGACCATCGGCCGATTGGTTGACTTGCCAGCCCGTTGGTAGAGTTGAACTCCTCTGATCATCGGTGAGCTCGAGGTGGTGTACGCGGAACTGGAGTCGACGTCGCTCGCTCCAACCATTGCTCGGGCCTTGCCTCGGCTCTCCTTCTTCCTCGATCGTCGCTCGTCCTTGTGCTTGTTCTTGTGCTTGCTCTTGTGGTCACCCCTCGACCGGTACTTGCCATCCGTTCTTGACTTGTGCTTGTAGCTGTCCTTGTTCTCGACCTTCTCCGGGCAGTCAGCGACGAAGTGTCCCGGCTTGCCGCACTGGAAGCATGTCCTCGTGTTCCTCCTCATGTTCACCCGGTTCTCGTGCAGCCTCTCGAACCTCCTCGTCGGCAAGGTCAGCTCGTCCTCTCCAAGCACGTCGAACTCCTCATCTGGCAAAGACATCACAGAGGACAAAGAGAACATCCTGGTGGATGGCTTAGTGTTAGTCTTTCCTTTCGAACCACCAACGAGGGCAAGACTATGAGAGTCAGTCGGCCCTCGAGCTTGGCTGTCATGCCCCTATCCACCTCAGCCGACTTGAGCTTCGAGAACAGCTCGTTCACCGTCAGAGTATCATACTTCTCCGACTCCACAATGGCCTCGAACTTTCCGCCCCAAATCGTACGATCCAAAGAGTGTAAGAGCTTGACCGTTCTATCATGATCATCGTACGGGAGCACGTCTACATTGGCCCTCATGTTGTTCACATCCACCGTGAACCTCTGAAACAAGGCATCGATGGACTCACCGGGGAGATGAGTGAAGTTCTCGTACTCTCTCCGGTAGGTCGCATACATCCGAGCCATGAGCAAAATGGCAAAATGGAAAAGCCACATAAACTTCATACTAGGACAACCATTCTAATCATATGACCATCACAAACACCCACAAGCACCTCATGTCATGTCAAAGTCACCGAGTCATGTGCCTACTTCTATATATGAGACTTCTCATTGGTAGGCATCATGCAACAGTTTAGCACCCAAAGCAAATTAAATTCAGCACATATGACATGGGAGCACATTTTCCAAGCATTTTACATTTCATTTTCAGATTCATAATTGGTACATGAAATGTCTTTGCGACAAAAAGGAACTTATGCCCCTCCATAAGATAAAGCAAGAGGGCTAAACATTCATGATGGCAAATGAGCCTTTGGCCCCATATGATCAATAAACTAGCTATCCAACCACAAATTAAGCATAGCAAAGCCACTAAAACATGTCAAGATCATATAAAGGCATTTACACATGAGAGAGCATATATGTGACATTTTTAAAAAAACATAGCCATCAACCATGGATTATTCATCAAGATCATCAAGAGCTAAGCCAAACTAACCATAGCATACCAAACAAGCTCACAAAGACATATATAGCATCCCATGGTATACGGACATACCGAGAATTGGATGTCCGGCCTCATCGCCGTCAAGTAGAGGAGTGACCCGATCATGCTCCGGTACTCCTTCTGGTCCACGTGTTCACCTTCCTCGTCCGCATCAAGAGCCGTAGTCGTACTCATCGGCGTCGTCATAGCCTTGGAATCCTCCATTTTGAACTTCCGCACATTGTCCTTGGTGTACTTAGCCTGGTGCACAAATGTTCCTTCCTTTGATTATTTGATTTGTAGCCCGAGGAAGAACTGCAACTCGCCCATCATGCTCATCTCAAATTCCCTGATCATATCCTCTGCAAACCTTGCAACAAGAGAATTAGATGAGACACCAAAGACAATATCATCCACATACACCCGCACAATCGGGATATCTCCGCCCCGCCTCGAAAAAAACAAGGTCTGATCGACCTTCCCCATCTCAAAACCTCTCTCAAACAAGAACCCCCTCAACCTACCATACCAAACTCTAGGCGCCTGCTTCAACCCATACAACGCCTTCCTCAACTTGTACACCCGGTGGGGGTACTTCTCACTCTCAAACCCCGGAGGTTGCCTCACATACACTTCTTCCTCCAACACACCATTCAAAAAAGCACTCTTCACATCCATTTGGTGCAACTTGAACCCTTTAGCCACGAAAAAGGCTAGAAGGATCCTAATCGCCTCCAAACAGGCTATGGGAGCAAAGGTCTCCTCGTAGTCAATCCCCTCCTTCCGACTGAACCCTTGAGCAACAAGCGTCGACTTGTTCCTCACAACCTCACCTTTCTCTCCCTCTTTGTTCTTCCACACCCACTTTGTACCAATCGGCTTACACCCTGGGGGAGGGTCAACCAACTCCCAAACTGATTCCTCTCAAAGTTCTCCAACTCCTCATGCATTGAATTAACCCAATTGTGATCAGATAGTGCGTGTCCAATGTCTTTGGGCTCAAAAGTAGCAACAAATGCAGCATGAGCGAAATAGGAGTTGTTTCGAACCCTTGACCGTGTAGTGCGTTCATTCACGTCGCCGATGATCCTCAAAGCTGGGTGATCCACTTGTACTCGCCGGGGAGGTTCTCGCCTCGATGCTACCTCCCCCTCAACATCAGCTTCTCCTCGTTCTTGATTTGTCGTCGTAGGTGTAGTAGAGGGTCCGTCCATCACCGTAGTCGAAGTAGTGGGTACATGTTCAGCCGAGGGCACCACACCGCCATCTTCATCGTCTCCATGTTCATGCTCTTCCTCCTGAAAGATCTCCTCGCCAAGCTCATCATCACCTGCACACTCAAAGACAAGCTGACTACGTGGCTCTGTCTCGTCGAAGGTTACCTCGCAAGTCTCCACAATTTGGTTACTTTCAAGATTGAGCACACGATATGCTCTAGAATGAGATGCATAACCAAAGAAAATACCATCGACAGACCTAGCCTCAAACTTATCCAACTTCCTGCCTTTCTTCAGAATGAAACACTTGCAACCAAAGACATGGAAGTGACTCACCTTGGGTGTGCGACCATGCATCAACTCATAGCATGTTTTCTTCTTGTGCACTCTGAGGTAGATCCTGTTTGACACATAGCACGCGGTATTCACCGCCTCAGCCCAATACCTCCTCGGAGTCCTATGCTCATCAAGCATCGTCCGAGCCATCTCGCACAAGGTCCTGTTCTTCCTTTCCACAACACCATTCTGGGGAGGCGTATACGGACTCGAAGACTGGTGCTCAAGACCCAATTCATGGCAAAAGGTTTCAAAATGAGAGTTTCTAAATTCCGAGCCATTATCACTGCGGATAGCTCGTATGGCATCTTCGTGCCTCTCGTTCCTCAACCTCAAGACTAGATCTGGAACAAAACCGAACGTCTCCCCCTTATCCTCAAGAAAGAACACCCACGCATACCGAGAATAGTCGTCCACCACAACAAGAACATACCACTTCCCACCCGCAGATCGCACACGAGCTGGGCCAACAAGGTCCATATGGAGCAGCTCGCATGGACGCTCAGTCATCACATCGGTGAGAGGCGGGTGAGAAGAGGCTACCATCTTGGCATGCCTACATGGCGCACAAACCAACTCTTTCTCAAGCCTCAACCGTGGCAATCCTCGGACCAAATTGAGTTTACTCAAGCGAGACAAAAGGTCAAAGCTCAAGTGACCCAACTTCCTATGCCACATCCACAACTCACTCGAAGAACCGCCCAAGAAACAAATGCTCCACACCCGAAGACCGAGGAAAATCAAGCACGAAACACCCGACCCTCGGGAACGACCATACGTACAAGGTCCCCTCGAGAGTCCAAAATCCGAGAACCACCGGGCCGAAACAACACCTCAAAACCCTCATCCAACAAAGTCGAGACACGAAAGCGCATTGTACCCCGGCCGATTGAACAAGAGAAACACGCCTCGCAGTGATCTTGTCACTCACCTTAATCTCACCTTCGAAAGCACACACCCACGCCCATTGTCCCCAAAAGTGATGTACCTCTTCGTCACAACCGCACGAGACTTGAGAACCACCCCCCGTCTCCCGGTCATATGCCTCGAGCAACCAGAGTCAATCGCCCAAATGTTCTTCAAGTGTCCCACCCGAAATTCAAAAACGAGCACGTGAGCGAACAAACGACTCAGCACTGGGGTTAGTACCAAAAGAGTAAAACCAGTGCCGAGCCATTTGCTCGAAAGTGGGGTTAGCACACATCAAGCCGTATTTCCTACCAAAACTACCACCACGAACACCGCCTCAGTAACCACTCTGAGGAAACCACCCATCACTGCCTGGAGGAGGACCAAAGCCACGAAAAACGACCTGTGGACCGCCCCTCCTCTCCTTTTCAAAGCTACGACCCTCCCATCCCCGTAGTGAACTCGAGGGGGAGAATGCCTAGCAACCGACCACCCGCCGACTCTCCCGGACCAACCACTAGCAACACCACCTCCGGAACCGAAACCTCTCGACTCACCGCCTCGAAAACCACTCCACCGCGAGTGCGGGGGGCGGTTGAACCGCCTAGCCGTGCCGGCCTAACCGCCCCCCTCTAGGCGTGGCCGGTCCGACCGCCCCCTCCGAATCGCTCCTCGGTTGCGGGAACTCGCATCTCCCCATGTCGGAACACTTCTCACCACATCTTTACCCCTGGGCAGTGGCATACGAGGCTTAGGTACACCATGGGGAGGGTTGTACCTATCCTTGTTCGCCCACTCCTTTGCCATTCTCTCTTCCCGCTTCCTCTTGAAGCAAAACTCATCCTTGTGACCCTCTTTCCCACAATAGCCACAATGGAACCTCACAAGTTTAGGTTTAGGCTTGGATTTGGGCTGCTCACTTGGTTTCTCTCCACTCAACTCCTCCACCGGTTTCTCCTCACTAGCCTTCTCACTCACCTTTCCAAAGAACACCTTCCCCGAAGTGCTCACAAACATGATAGGCTTTTGGAGATCATTTGTGGGTGTAGGAAACACGGGTGGAGCTGGGGTTGTGTCTAGTCGGTTCCGAAGATGGTTAGGTTTTGGAGGGAAATCATTCTTGTGGTGGGTTTTGGTGGCTCTGGGATATTCTCTCCACTTCCCTCACCAACCTTGTTTGCCCCAAGTCCCTCACCATCCCGCCTCTTAAATGCCTCAATCATCATTTTCAACTGAGGCTCATGACCAGACAACCAACCCATCAACTTTCTCAGCTCATCATTCTCATCCTGCAAACGATCAACATAATGTGCAAGTTCCAAATTTTTCAAAGCATGCATTTCACAGGTAGAGCATGATGTAGGCATGGGTTCCTTCAATTTAGCCTCAAGAGAACTAGTGTAAGCATGCATCTCATCAATCTTAGCATGCAAAACGGGGAAAAAAGTGCAAGCACCTAGCAAAGCAGATCTAGATTTAAGCTCGGCCCACTTCAACCCTAACCACATCTAGTTCCTCACACTTGGAGGCATGCTTTTCCTTGAACAAAGCAAGATCGGCAAGAAAGATGGAGCAATCAGCACAATCAACCTCATCGGAAACAACAGGGCTAGCCTTAAGGGAATCAATCTCAAGCTTGCTATCAAGCACCTGTGTTTCTAGCTCAGCCACTCTAGTCCTAGCATCCTCGAGTGAAGCCCTAAGCTCTTTTCTCATTTTCTTTGCCTCTCTAAGCATGTCATCACGATTATCAAGCAAAGTACCAAGCCTCTCATTCTCCTGGCGCAAGAAAGGGAGTTCATCACGCACCTCGTCGTCAGACTCAGAATCCGAGTCGCTCTGTGTGCTCTTCTTGCTGCCGGAGCTCAGCGCCATGGTGCAGAAGCCATCTCTAGCGAAGAAGATCAGCCCGCTCAGGTTCTTGGATGACTTCTTGCCCTTGCGACGATCACCTTCATCTTCACTGCTACTCGAGCTCGAGGTGGAGTACACGGAACTGGAGTCGACGTCGCTCGCACCAACCATCGCTCGGGCCTTGCCTCGGCTCTCCTTCTTCCTCGATCGTCGCTCGTCCTTGTGCTTGTTCTTGTACTTGCTCTTGTGGTTGCGCCTCGACCGGTACTTGCCATCGTTCCTCGACTTGTGCTTGTAGCCGTCCTTGTTCTCGACCTTCCCCAGGCAGTCGGCGACGAAGTGTCCCGGCTTGCCGCACTGAAAGCATGTCCTCATGTTCCTCCTCATGTTCACTCGGTTCTCGTGCAGCCTCTCGAACCTCCTCGTCAGGAGCGCTAGCTCATCCTCTCCAAGTACATCGAACTCATCTAGCATAGACATCAAGGAGGACAAAGAGAACATCCTGGTGGATGGGTTAGTGTTAGCCTTTCCTTTCGAACCACCAACGAGGGCAAGACTATGGGAATCAGTCGGACCCTCGAGCTTGGCAGTCATGCCCCTATCCACCTCAGCCGACTTGAGCTTCGAGAACGGCTCGTTCACCGTCGTAGTGTCATACTTCTCCGACTCCACAATGGCCTCGAACTTTCCGCCCCATATTGTACGATCCAAAGAGTGCAAGAGCTTGACAAGCCTACATCATGATCATCGTACGGGAGCATGTCCACATTGGCCTTCATGTTGTTCACAACCACCGTGAACCTCGAAACAAGGCATTGATGGACTCACCAGGGAGATGAGTGAAGTTCTCGTACTCTCTCCGTAGGTCGCATACATCCGTGCCTCGAACTCGGGCATTCCCAACATGAGCCTCCTTCAAGACCGTCCAAATTCTACAAGCCAAGTGCTCGGTGTGCACCCGATCGAACTCGAGCTAACACGAGCACGAAACAAGTAGTCGACCGCCTTGTTGTTGGCGTCGAATCCGTCCCTCGATCCGGAGCGAGGAAGTCCATCGGCCGGGACATAGCCTCGTGTCCACCGTGATATCCCAAAGGATCCGACCCTTTCCGCGGAGGAACGCACCCATCCGCTTACTCCACATCTGGTAGTTCTTGCCATCGAAGTGTGGAGGACCCGAACCCCGTTCCTAGTACGCCATCCTTGGATCTTAGACTGGTTAGAGTCAACAAAGACCCGAACCGGCTCTGATACCACTTGAAGGACCGATTAGGCGACCAGAGAGGGGGGGGGAGTGAATGGGAGCCACTAAAAATTCTTCTCAAATGAGATTGAAACTCCGACAAGATGAACTCGCTTGGTCGGACCCCCAAAAACACACGCTCCGCACTTCTACCTTCCGTTTTCCAAAACCACGTAGCCACTGGAGTGCTACTAGTCCTAGGAACAAACACTACCAGCAATCTCAACACACACGCACCCACGACAACAGAAACAACTTGAAAGCCGGCTGTCCAGAGGGGGGCGGTTAGACCGGGTATGGGGGCGGTTAGACCGCCTCCACCAGGCAACCAAGAAATCCTCCGAAACACCTCTTTCGAGCACCAAAACGCACCACGGTTTCACCAGCAGAGATATCTGGTCAGGGCCATTCTAGCTACCAGAAAATCATGGCGAAAACCAAAACTCCACCCAGGGGCCTAGGGGCGGTTAGACCGGCTACCAGGGGCGGTCTAACCTCCTGTACCCAGCAACGAACTCCAAACAAGAACTCCTAGCAAACGGCACGAGAACGACCCGAAATTTCACCCAGACGCTCCTCTGATCAAGGCGAACAAACTCACAGAGGAAAATCCGGAGAAACAAAACTTTGACCTGGAAGACCCAAGGTGGTTAGACCGCCCCCGGGCGGTTAGACCGCCTCTCCCGAATACGAACCCGTGGGTCAAACCCTAACTTCCTCGCGCCCGATCTCCTGAATCACTCCACGGATTGCAGCGAAACTTTGAGAATAGCTGGGTTACCTCCTGGGCAACCTCTACCTCAAAGGAATCGACCCGAATCACTCACAATCAAGAGGAATCGAAAAGATCGCCTCTCTAGGTCAAGAACACGCCTTTTTTCGAAAAACCGCCAAATCGAGTCTGATTCAAAAGAGATTTTGGGGCAAAGTCACCAGCCAAATAGGCACATCCTCATACGTGACACCCACCAAAAACCCCAAGAAATCGTCCTCAAAACACCGCCAACAAAGAGCTCCGAAAATCACCACAAAGAAGGACGAGAAAACCACCTTGAGGAACAACGCCGAACCATCTATACATACCATGAAGGTTCGTACAAGGTCTAGCTTGTCACCCAAACATCCATCCCTCTCTCTAGATCTAACATGAAGCTCTCAAGCTAGTCCTAGGAAAAACTAGGGAAAAGGGAGAACGAAAAAGGAAAAACAAATGAGCTAGGGTTCCAAGAGTTGGCTGCCATCCATCCACTCAATGAGTATATATGGAGGCACCCAAAAGACTAAACTACCCTCACCTAATAACTAGGGATACAAGCCCCTCAAGGGCGGATTTGGAAGTCTTCGGAATTTCTTCATCGGACGGATGCCGGCGAGCGCAACCTCGCTTAGCCTCGACGCAAGCCTTGCGATCCCGACGCATGTCCTCCGCTTCGAAGCATCTCGGCGCCGGCGGCCGGGCGGTCGACCGCCCCCCTAAGCGGTTAGACCGGCCCGGCGATCCGACCGTCCCTAGGCGGTCTGACCGCCCCTCCTGGGCGGTTGAACCGGCCTGGGTGGCCGCACCTCCTCGTCGAGTCTTCGGCCTCGGTTTTGTGGCTCAACCGAGTAACCCAGTGGTTTTCTGGTGAACCACTGCAAACCCCGTGAACTCGGTGTAGCCTCCGCCAATCTCCACTCATGACTTGGCTCCCACGTAGTCCCGACTCGACCTTGGTTTTGAGGCTCTACCAAGAAACCGTCCACGACTTCATCTTGCTGTTCATGCCACCATGCGGCCCGCACTTGACCCCACTGGCCACCGGGTCCCTCGAACGAAGCCTACTTGTCTTCTCCACACGTGGAGGCCTCACCGGCAACGACCTTTCGCGCTTGTTCTTCACCTGCATCAACACGAGTCAAGCCGCAACCTGCACCTGCAATACTTAGACAAGAATCAGTCCACACAACGTTGTCAATCACTCATCACACAAGGAAGCGACCATCCACCGGTCCTCAAACCACACATGGTCCTCAATCAAAGCAGGTCATATCACACTCCTATTGCCGATTAGAAGCTGGTCATATTTCGAAGAGGAGTTTGGAAGATATATAATCATTTTTCTGTCCACTAGATCATGATATCTGACCATCAGTGCAAGACAGTTCTGACTGATGTTATGTAAACTAGGACTTGGTTAATGTGTACCTTTCCTAGTTTTTTTCAAGAATGTTTGCGTAGTTATCTTGATGTGTTTCAGTTTCCATTTTGTTCTATTGTTTGGTACAGTTTTTAACTCTTTCTCATCATTATGTAATAAAGTAGCATCAGTTTAATGATAAAACAACACTTTGCCATCTGAGCTAGTACAGAAATTGATCTGCTGTTCTTGTACAATGTACAGCTAAGGTCGTTCAGGTGACCATCATGAGAAGCATGACTTGCCTTTGTGCTTTAATAAAATTGATGTGCGGTTAGGATGAAGTCTTAATACAAGCTCAAGTAATTCGACTGATCTGGTAATTCTTTTAACACTGGCCTGTTTGTGAACTTTATATCAGCTTCTTGATCTGGTAATATTTTTTGCTAGCTAGCTGTTAATTACCACTTTCCTGTTAAATTTTTAGAATAGTCATGTCATCTACAAACATTAGTGAATGTCCATGAACTTTCAAAGACTGATATATCTCCAGTCCAGACAAATTTCAAGTCATGAATGTCCATGAACTTTCAAAGACTTTTCTTATTTACTTGTTTGCTTCAAGCCTCATGGAGAGGCCAGAACAAACATTAGTGCTTTTTCCATAAGAAATTAGGCAGTTACCACTTAGCACATTTACCCATTAGGCTGTTACCACTTAGCATTTTTAGCACACCGATGGCAATGTTATCACCATCATGCTGGACACCAAGGTATATCTTGTCCTTTCTTTTTTTATGTATGTCTCTAATTGTAGGTTTGTCATCACTTTTACTGCTCATAGTTCTAGTTGATGTCCTTGTGATTATCACCTAGTATGAGTGTTTGAAATAAATAGGTTTAGAACAATTGTGATCAACAAGTTTGTTCTTGGATCCTTGATCAGAAGTTGGAATTTTTCGTGTTTACTTTGCTGAAACTTCATTTTACATGGGAAAACTTCAGTGTTGCATTTTCCTCAAATGGCACTCAATTTTATAGTGATCTAAAGCCTCAAAACCTGCTGGTTGACAAGGAGAAGGGGATATTGAAGATTGTAGACCTTGGGCTTCGTAGAGCTTTCACCATGCCAATGAAAAGCTACACCCATGAGGTACTGGTTACCATCTGCCAGTTGGATTGTCCTGTACAAATTCTCCTTTTTTGAGTACTGAACTCTTGATTCCCAATTCCCAATTATATTGAAAATTTGATGCATGTAAAATATCTGGAGTTAAAAATGCAGTAACTAATGCACTTGCACAAGGAACTTAATAATGCCCCATAATCCACATCATCTTTAACTTTATGGCCAACCAAATAGCATATTCTTCCTAGGCTTAATTAAGTGAGATGATGTAGTTAAAGGATTTTTCACACTTGTACTTAAAAACTTTTACCCTGCTGTGATGTTCATAACTTTTCAATGCGCTGAGATGGTTAGAAGACAAGCTCTCTTTCCTGGTGACTCTGAGTTGTAACAGTTGCTTCACATTTTCAGGTTTTTTCTCTTCTACCTTCAGATGTTGGTGCCATAATATGAGTAATACCTTGCTTAGTTGCTAGGACAGTGTCGTTCTTTTGGTCGTGAAGTTATTGTTCTCTTACCAAGTTGAAGGAATGCTGCATTAAATTAGTTCTTGCTTGGTATAATCTGAAATGTGTTATTATATTACCCACTCTTCTCTGTTACTCACCAAAAGTACCCTTGGTTGTTTTAACATTCAAGAAATAGCCAATTGTGCATTTATAAATGTCATTCTATCTTAGTCCAATTTTCTTCTCAGTTGTAATATGAACCATGGACCGACCAAATTTTTGCTTCGGAAAAGGTTGTAGGGAACACCTTCGAGGAGCAAAGGTGGCCGGAGTGAGTGGTTTGAGGGATTGGCACGAATTTTCGTAGTTGAAGCCCCAAAGTTGTTAACCCGCTATCGCAAGTTTATCCGTACCTGAAAGTGTTAAACCAGCAACTTAAGAGACCTTTCTTATTCATTTATCTAACCTGAAGTTCTCTCATTTTACAGCCATTGATTGTTGATTCTTCTTAGAGCCATTTTACAGCCATTTGTTGATTCTTCTATCTTTGAGCCATTTTACAGCCATGTCATTTTGCAGCCATGTCATTTTTGGTCTTTTGAGGTATCAAGAGAGACATTGTTGTATATAAACATTTGTATGTATGTATATGTATAAAAGAATGGAAGTGTATTTTGATTTCTTTTTTTATTTTTTTAATCCCACATAGGTAACAGACATTAAATGGTGCCCGTTACTAGTTTTGTTATAGGTAGCGGGCATAGTTCAGACCTGTTACCAATATTCAGGTATTGGTAACGGGCATTGTTGATGTCCGTTACCAATATTCAGTTATTGGTAACGACATCAACTTGATGCCCGTTACCAGTGTGTTTTATTGGTAACGGGAAAAATGCCCGTTACCGATGATGGGTTATTTGTAACGCTATATCGGTAACGGGCGCTTTACCCGTTACCAATAACGATCTATGCATGTTACAAAAGCCTGTTTTTCACGTAGTGTTTCTTTCCTTTTCAACGCGATATCATCTATGAACACTACCTCTTCCAAACCTGGCTCAACCGGGTTCTTAGCAACTTCAATGAAGGTACGATCATCTGTGGTACATTCGAACCCTAAAAGTGTTATAATATTTAAAGACGAATATGGTTGCAATTGGAGATAGTTGTGAAAAAAGAATGAGCAATGTTATCAAGGAGATAGAAACTACCTTCCGAGATCTTGAAAATCCAATCTGAATAGTTGGTTTTGTCGTGGATCCAAGACATGGTTGAGATCTATCAACATGTCGTAGTTTGTTCGATGTAGTACTCTTTCAAAATATTGGGAGTCACAATCATTTTGCTAATTTGCTCACCATGCGAAGCTCCTACTCCACCATGCGTTGCGTGGTCACTGTGCACGGCAAAATGAAAATCAACAAGAATTGACATAGAAATTAACACCACAAGTTAAGCTCACTTTGAAAATTAATGTTATATAATACAATTACCTATCAAGCTTGACGCCTTCATGTGCCGTGGATGCATGATTCTGATCCCGATAAGTTTTATCATCTTCAAATCTATCTACAATCATCACCTCGGTAGATTCTCATATTTTCAGCAACTCATCAGGGGAATAGTCACAGTCGTCAGTGTTTGGCGTCATCTCCATGGATGGCTCATAACTAACAGCTTGTATAATATTGTTCCTTTGAGGATGTCGTCGATGGAAAAAAAAGGAGAAATCATATCATGTCGTTATAACCAGTTTAGAAATATAACAAAACATGCTTTGAAAAACAACACACTCTGACTCAGTTGCTCATTGATTAAGTAAATATTTTATTAAATACTTTACCTCAGAACTGTGTGACATAGTTGCTCCCTAAGATTTAGATTTATGACTATTTTATTTTTGTGATGGTTGATCGCTAATACAAAAAAAAAGACGCACAACCAGTTTACAATAAATCACAATATATTACCTTGCTCACCAATCTATCTCGCTATCCCATCACAAACCCTATCCTAGTTGCATGCATTTAGCGGCGAATGATTCACACATTCCCCGTCAAATTTAGTGTGGATGCATGCAAGATGCATGCACAGGATCAAATCTTACTAGATAGTCTAGTCCATGCATTCAATGTGTATACATATAACCCAAACGCCTACCACGCATTTTCCTTCACATCACAACACATTGCTCGTCTTTGTTTCAGTTTTTTCTCTACAACCTCAATCATCACTTATTATACTTTTTTGGTAAGCATTTTTTACTATGTGGTAATATATTTGTGTTGAGAAAGTTCAGTGTGTAACTAAATTGTGTGTTCTATAACATGCCAACAACATGTCTATCTCGACTGCTCTATTAATTTCACTGCATGATACCTTGTCATGTCCAAATAACTCTTACGTTGACAAAAGAGCATTTGTTGCCCAAGTGGGGTCCAAGGACCATTATACCATGTTTCCTGATGGGATGAGAAAGATGATAGGTATGATTAGTTCGTTTTATTATTTAAATCACATAAGTACATTAGGTTTTCACACAAATAACATCTAGAGTACTTGTTTTTATTATGCAGCAGCCGCATTGCATTTTTACATGTTACCGCGAAAACCGACAATGATAATAATGATGAGTTACTAAAATCTGCTGGTGTAGAAAACTATTTTATCATCCCTATGGACGTGGCGGTAGACTCAAATGCACGTAAGTTGATTTTTTACAAAATTTAATTACCTATTGTTGATCACATTAAACTTACTATTACAAATAAATCCACTTTACAGGGTGTTTGACAGTGACCCAAGACACGCACATAACTTTTGTGGCATCAACAGATGCTCAATTCTCGAGTCTCTAGAAAGTTTGTTTCCCTAACACTTAGTTACAACAAAAATTATTATGAAGTGTTGATGTCGTACATACGCCCAGCCTTTTAAATATATTATGCTCTAACATTTGTTTATTTTTGTTTTGTAGCTGTGAGGGAAGGCTGGGCATATGTACAGCATAAACATTTCATAATAATTTTTGTTGTAACTAAATGTTAAAGAAACAAACTTTCTATACACTTGAGAATAGAGCATCTGTTGATGCCACAAAAGTTATGTGTGCGTCTTGAGTCACTGTCAAACACCCTGTAAAGTGGATTTATTTGTAATAGTAAGTTTTTTTTTTAGAAAATCAACTTACGGGCATTTGAGTCTACTGCCACGTCAATAGAGATAATACAATAGTTTTCTACACCAGCAGAAATTAGAATCTCATCATTATTATCATTGTAGGTGTTCGCGGTAACATGTAGAAATACAATGCGGCCGCTACATAATAAAAACAAGTACTCTAGATGTTATTTCTGCGAAAACCTAATATACTTATGTGATTAAATAATAAAAATAACTAGTCAAATCTATCATCTTTCAATGTGAGCTCTCTAATACCATTGGGAAACATGGTATAATGGTCCTTGAACCCCACTTAGGTAACAACTGCTCTTATGTCAATGTAAGAGTTATTTGGACATGATAAGGCATCATACAGTGAAATGAATTGAGGAGTCGAGATAGACATGTTGTTGGTGTGCTATAGATTAAACAATTCAGTTACACATTGAACTTGCTCAGCACAAATATATTACCTTATAGGAAAAAAATGCTTACCAAAAAAGTATAATAAGCGACGATTGAGGTTGTAGAGAAAAAATGAAACAAGGATGAGCAATGTGTTGTGATGTGAAGGCAAACATATGGAAGACATTTGGGTTATATATACACATTGAATGGATGGACTAGACCATCTAGTAAGACTTGTCTGTGCATGCATCTTGCATGGATCCACAATAAATTTGACGGGAAATGTGCGAATTAGTAGTCAACCAGATCTTCTAAAAGCATGTAGCGGGGATAGCGAAGTGAGCAAGGTAATATCATTTGTGATTTTTTGTAAACTAGTTGTACGTCTTTTTTCAGTATTAGCAATCAACCATCACAAAAAAAACACTCGGAAATCTAATTCTCAGGGAACAACTTTGTCAATGTAAACCTTGGCAGATGTATAGGAAATTTAGAGGCAAGACAGCCCGGGCGGAGGTAGAGGCTGGTTGGGCCAGGGTCAGAGCGGGGGTGCCACGTGTTGATTGGTTAGCTTGGGAGTGTGCAGCGGGCCGAATGCGGCGGCAGCATACGCCGAAGACTCGGAAGAGCTTATTGCCAATATGAACCATGGACTGACCAAATTTTTGCTTCTGGAAAAGGTTGTTGGGAACACCTTCTGAGGAGCAGTAGCTCGGAGTGAGTGGTTTGAGGGATTGGCACGAATTTCCGTAGTGGAAGCCCCAAAGTTGTTAACC
This sequence comes from Cenchrus americanus, assembly GCA_947561735.1. NCBI lineage: Eukaryota > Viridiplantae > Streptophyta > Magnoliopsida > Poales > Poaceae > Cenchrus > Cenchrus americanus. The sequence goes on from OX387241.1 coordinate 199,681,548, forward strand.
TGCTATCAGTAAGTTTATCTGTACCTGAAAGTGTTAAACCAGCAACTTAAGAGACCTTTCTTATTCATTTATCTAACCTGAAGTTCTCTCATTTTACAGCCATTGATTGTTGATTCTTCTTAGAGCCATTTTACAGCCATTTGTTGATTCTTCTATCTTTGAGCCATTTTACAGCCATGTCATTTTTGGTCTTTTGAGGTATCAAGAGAGACATTGTTGTATATAAACATTTGTATGTATGTATATGTATAAAAGAATGGAAGTGTATTTTGATTTCTTTTTTTATTTTTTAATCCCACATAGGTAACGGGCATTAAATGGTGCCCGTTACTAGTTTTGTTATAGGTAGCGGGCATAGTTCCGACCCGTTACCAATATTCAGGTATTGGTAACGGGCATTGTTGATGTCCGTTACCAATATTCAGTTATTGGTAACGGACATCAACTTGATGCCCGTTACAGTGTGTTTTATTGGTAACGGGAAAAATGCCCGTTACCGATGATGGGTTATTTGTAATGCGAAATCACCCATTGGATTTCAGTATTTCCGACGTTTGCGGAAACGAAGATACGTTTCAGTAACATGGCGTATGTTTCAGGAAAATGGCTACCAACCAAAAACGGCTAGCAAAACCATCCAAAGATAACGCAACAGTCGTGTGGTGAACGTACATCGACTAGAGGATCAAGGATCACAACTAGGAAAAGCTGAATGAAGACATGAAGATCGGGGACTTGGAAGCCGCTACCTCGTAGCTCTATTGCTTGAGCGTTGCTGTTTCCCTAATACTCGCCACGAACCAGCCAGGCATCCCAGAGGACAACGGCATTTATCCAAATTTGATCAATACAGTCCTGGGTATTAGGATGGCAAAGGCAACGAATGATCAATTAAAAACTTCCAAGTTTACACTACTTTATATATAGTGGAGGCGGGAAAGCTGGCTGCTTTACCACTTGATAAGGCCGATCAGAGTAATCTAAAGGATGCTTTTCCAAAGGGTGATTTTAATGAGATTTAATTGACTAGTGCAAACAAGGGGGTTCCTGAGCTAGTCAATCCTAGTGGGATGTCGAAAGTCCCGGCTCGACTGGAAAACAGTGATGTTTTTCGGACCCAGCCCTCGTGAGAGAGTTAGGGGTGCTTTCTAGCTTTACTACCACGGTAGAAAGGGAGACTCTATTGTCGAGTTACCTGAAGCAGAGCCAATCGAGTAGAAGTGAGCGAAGAAAATAGGATGGAAGGAGGCGGTATGTATTTACGTTCCGCGGACAGTCGAAGGGTAAGGCAAACGAAAGAAATACTGGGATCAGCTCGTGGATCAAACGTATAGGGCAAGGTTCAACTACTAAAGAAACGGACAGGGTCCTCCTACTTAGTAGAGGGATTGAAAGGCCATATTGCCTAAAGTTTACTACACGAGTTTAAGAGATGGGCGACAAGAAGGCGGTCACTGGCTACAACTCATGGGAGAGCCACTTGGGTAGAGGCCAACAATTGGCGTAAAACCAAGACCCGTGGGAAGTGGTTGCCCCTGGCACTACGGGAGGGTGCCCCGGCCGGGGTCCTTTCGAAAGGACCCTTCGGGCTAGCAACCGGGCAAGGGGTGCGCTATACCTACGACGATCCATGCATGAGACAAAAGCCTGTTTTTCACGTAGTGTTTCTTTCCTTTTCAACGCGATATCATCTATGAACACTACCTCTTCCAAACCTGGCTCAACCGGGTTCTTAGCAACTTCAATGAAGGTACGATCATCTGTGGTACATTTGAACCCTAAAAGTGTTATAATATTTAAAGACGAATATGGTTGCAATTGGAGATAATTGTGAAAAAAGAATGAGCAATGTCATCAAGGAGATAGAAACTACCTTCCGAGATCTTGAAAATCCAATCTGAATAGTTGGTTTTGTTAGGGATCCAAGACACGGTTGAGATCTATCAACATGTCGTAGTTTGCTCGTTGTTGTACTCTCTTTCAAAATATTGGGAGTCACAATCATTTCGCTAATTTGCTCACCATGCGAAGCTCCTACTCCACCATGCGTTGCGTGGTCACTGTGCACGGCAAAATGAAAATCAACAAGAATTGACATAGAAATTAACACCACAAGTTAAGCTCACTTTGAAAATTAATGTTATATAATACAATTACCTATCAAGCTTGACGCCTTCATGTGCCGTGGATGCATGATTCTGATCCCGATAAGTTTTATCATCTTCAAATCTATCTACAATCATCACCTCGGTAGATTCTCATATTTTCAGCAACTCATCAGGGGAATAGTCACAGTCGTCAGTGTTTGGCGTCATCTCCATGGATGGCTCATAACTAACAGTTGTATAATATTGTTCCTTTGAGGATGTCTGCTGATGGAAAAAAGGAGAAATCATATCATGTCGTTATAATCAGTTTAGAAATATAACAAAACATGCTTTGAAAAACAACACACTCTGACTTAGTTGCTCATTGATTAAGTAAATGTTTTATTAAATACTTTACCTCAGAACTGTGTGACATAGTTGCTCCCTAAGATTTAGATTTATGACTATTTTATTTTTGTGATGGTTGATCGCTAATACAAAAAAAGACGCACAACCTGTTTACAAAAAATCACAATATATTACCGTGCTCACTAATCTATCTCGCTATCCCATCACAAACCCTATCCCAGTTGCATGCTTTTAGCGGCGAATGATTCACAGATTCCCCGTCAAATTTAGTGTGGATGCATGCAAGATGCATGCACATGATCAAATCTTACTAGATGGTCTAGTCCATGCATTCAATGTGTATACATATAACCCAAACGCCTACCACGCATTTTCCTTCACATCACAACACATTGCTCGTCTTTGTTTCAGTTTTTTCTCTACAACCTCAATCATCACTTATTATACTTTTTTGGTAAGCATTTTTTACTATGTGGTAATATATTTGTGTTGAGAAAGTTCAGTGTGTAACTAAATTGTGTGTTCTATAACATGCCAACAACATGTCTATCTCGACTGCTCTATTAATTTCACTGCATGATACCTTGTCATGTCCAAATAACTCTTACGTTGACAAAAGAGCATTTGTTGCCCAAGTGGGGTCCAAGGACCATTATACCATGTTTCCTGATGGGATGAGAAAGATGATAGGTATGATTAGTTCGTTTTATTATTTAAATCACATAAGTACATTAGGTTTTCACACAAATAACATCTAGAGTATTTGTTTTTATGATGCAGCAGCCGCATTGCATTTTTACGTGTTACCGCGAACACCGACAATGATAATAATGATGAGTTACTAAAATCTGCTGGTGTAGAAAACTATTTTATCATCCCTATGGACGTGGCGGTAGACTCAAATGCACGTAAGTTGATTTTTTTACAAAATTTAATTACCTATTGTTGATCACATTAAACTTACTATTACAAATAAATCCACTTTATAGGGTGTTTGACATTGACCCAAGACACGCACATAACTTTTGTGGCATCAACAGATTCTCAATTCTCGAGTCTCTAGAAAGTTTGTTTCCCTAACACTTAATTACAACAAAAAATTATTATGAAGTGTTGATGTCGTACATACGCCCAGCCTTTTAACTATATTATGCTCTAACATTTGTTTATTTTTCTTTTGTAGCTGTGAGGGAAGGCTGGGCATATATACAACATAAACATTTCATAATAATTTTTGTTGTAACTAAGTGTTAAAGAAACAAACTTTCTATACACTCGAGAATAGAGCATCTGTTGATGCCACAAAAGTTATGTGTGTGTCTTGAGTCACTGTCAAACACCCTGTAAAGTGGATTTATTTGTAATAGTAAGTTTTTTTAGAAAATCAACTTACGGGCATTTGAGTCTACTGCCACGTCAGTAGAGATAATGAAATAGTTTTCTACACCAGCAGAAATTAGAATCTCATCATTATTATCATTGTAGGTGTTCGCGGTAACATGTAGAAATACAATGCGGTCGCTACATAATAAAAACAACTACTCTAAATGTTATTTCTGCGAAAACCTAATATGCTTATGTGATTAAATAATAAAAATAACTAGTCAAATCTATCATCTTTCAATGTGAGCTCTCTAATACCATCGGGAAACATGGTATAATGGTCCTTGAACCCCACTTAGGTAACAACTGCTCTTATGTCAATGTAAGAGTTATTTGGACATGATAAGGCATCATACAGTGAAATGAATTGAGGAGTCGAGATAGACATGTTGTTGGTGTGCTATAGATTAAACAATTTAGTTACACATTGAACTTGCTCAGCACAAATATATTACCTCATAGAAAAAAATGCTTACCAAAAAAGTATAATAAGCGACGATTGAGGTTGTAGAGAAAAAATGAAACAAGGATGTGCAATGTGTTGTGATGTGAAGGCAAACATATGGGAGACATTTGGGTTATATATACACATTGAATGGATGGACTAGACCATCTAGTAAGACTTGTCCGTGCATGCATCTTGCATGGATCCACAATAAATTTGACGGGAAATGTGTGAATTAGTCGTCAACCAGATCTTCTAAAAGCATGGAGCGGGGATAGCGAAATAGATTTGTGAGCAAGGTAATATCATTTGTGATTTTTTGTAAACTAGTTGTACGTCTTTTTTCAGTATTAGCAATCAACCATCACAAAAAAGAACACTCGGAAATCTAATTCTCAGGGAACAACTTTGTCAATGTAAACCTTGGCAGATATATAGGAAATTTAGAGGCAAGACAGCCCGGGCGGTGGTAGAGGCTGGTTGGGCCAGGGTCAGAGCGGGGGTGCCACGCGTTGATTGGTTAGCTTGGGAGTGGGCAGCGGGCTGAATGCGGCGGCAGCAGACGCCGAAGACTCGGAAGAGCTTATTGCCAATATGAAAGTGCACAGTTCATATCGTGCCACATGGTTGTTGATGAAAGTAAGTTAAATGGCTCCAATAATATCTTGGTGGAGTACAGCTTAATCCACTGAAGGATACTGCGAGGATTTACAATGAGCCAAGCCAAGTTGCTCAATGATGTGGTCTTCACCACCAGATGCCGATGCAGCAGGCTGTGGGATAAAACTGAATGCTTCATCATCTAATTAAGCTGAAGCCAAGGAGGCCGTTTGCTGCCTGTTTTCTGGCATATATACCTAACGATTACCCAAAACAGAGAACGCCGAAAGTAAACTGCGACCTAAAATTAAGAACCTGATATGGTGGATCCTCCAATGTTTCTCATTGAATAATCATTGTCATCGCCGCAGATGGTAAATGCCTCTTTTCCCATTGAGAAACACTTCTATCTTATATTTACAGCTTGGTGAAATAATCGAGCAATTCTGTACCTTTTAGTGTGAGGGTCCAAACCAAAACAGAGCATCTCAGGGTAATTATGAGCTGGTAGCAAACTATCATGCTGACCATTTTTTTGCAGTACAAGGAGGTCCCTTGTGGCAGGGTTGATGACATATACCTTGGTGTACTCCATGGAGTATCTGGCCATCAAGATTAAAATTCATGTGATCCTCTGCCTTTGTGCATCTACATCCCACATCATTCAATTATTGGTAAGGGTGAGTTAAATGTTAGTTAACCAATCTGTTGTTGATTTAATTATTTGTTTATTAGTGTGTTAGATCCAGCGCCTTTTAGTTCCGACTTCAAATTCAACCGGGAGTACAATCCCTAGATCAAGTGTTGGTTCTCCACTAGTGAGAAATAAGGACATAGCATGCCCTTATATTCTTTTCATCCAGACACACCATCATGTCACCTTCCATGGTTTTGCAACCGTTTCACATCCCGCATACCATGAGCTTGACCTTACACACCATGCACTCATCGTCATCGTTACTAAATTTGACAACACAAAACTTGAAAAAAAACATTTCACTTTTTAGATGATAAATTCTACTGCTTAATCTAGGGAAAAAGCATGACAGGTTTGGTGATATACCTAACGTGGAACCTAGCCCTCCTATCCATGTGTTTCACTTGGTTTTTGGCCTAATGAAGTTACTATACGCCACTCCCCAGAATCCCACCTGGCTATAGATGTCCAGATGGGTCAGACACGACAGGTGGCACGACCCACGACACTAAAATACATGACACGACACAATACGATTGACGTAGTGTTAGTGCCGACAAGACACGATGGACGGGCCGTGTCTAGGCCACGATCTCGACACACGATACGAAAAGGGCAGCCCATCTAAACACCAGCCCACCACAGCTCACGACTCCTACATATATATACAGAGAAACCCTAATCTCCCCCAACCTTCCCATCTCCAATCCCACAACCGCCGCCCGTCACCCCTTCTGCCTCCACTCCAGCCTCCTTGCCTCCTCCGTCCGTCTGTTGTGGGCACGACCATGAGGCCGACGAGCGCCGCCATCGCGGGCGTGGCCACAAGGTTGACGAGAGCCGCCGTCGTGGGGTGTGGCCATGAGGGCTCTCCGTCGCCGGCGAACAACCATGATTTCTTTTTGTGTATGGATTTGGTTATTTGTGGTGAATTTTCAATTCTTGATCTTTGTACATGATTCGATTTGCTCCTCTCTTCTTCTCTTGATTTGCTCCTATCTTCCTCGTACTAGTCGTGCCCTCTCTTCGTCATGCTAGTCGTTCTTGCTATGCCAGTTGTGCTAGTTGTGCCAGTCGTACCGGCACAACACAGCTAAGTAAGGTCCATGTCGTGCATGTGCAAAGGAGCCAGCACGACGTGCTGGCACGGCATGACACGGCTAGTCTCTCGTGTCAAATTGTGTCGTGCCATATCGTGTCATGCCAAATCGTGTTTGTGGCATGTCGTGTTGGGCGGCCTAGTTGGACATCTATACACCTGGCTAATGTTTCACTAACACACTAGGAAAAAAGTTCATATTACTACTCTCAAGTATAGCCAAAGATTGGATAACCCCCTAAAGTATTTCTTGGTTCATTTCATCCCCTAAACTATACCATTTGGTTCAACTTACCCCTTAACATAATTTGTCTTCTTTATTTCTCCATGCACAAGTGGAGTTTTAAGTCCAAATTTTGCAAGGTGATAGGAGGCAACATAAGGCATGTCAAAAAAATATATCATGAATTTTTTTGTCACTATTTTGATAGGTAGAATATTCAAGAATAAAATTTATTGTTGAGATACAAAATTATATGAAACTAATGATGAAAAATCATAAAATATTTTTTCTAATATAGATTATGATGTACACTACCATCTTGCAAAATCTCAAATTAAAATTCAGCTTGGAGAAACAAAAATGACAAATTGCACGGTGGGGTAAGTTGAACCAAGTAGTTAACTTTAGAGGGTAAATTGAACCAAAACAGAGTTTATAGGTTGTCCGAACTTTTGCTACAGTTGAGGGTAGTAATTTGTACTTTTCCAACACACTATATATAAGTCCCAATTTGTATGTAGTTGCCCACAAATTTTGTTGTGACTTGTTTGCCAGGGAAGCAACCTAGAAGGCCCACCAACCATAAATTAAATTTAAGAAGTGTATGGTGCTGACCAGATATTTTGTCGTGAGGTGTTTGCCAGATTTTAAGATCGCCATAGAGGACCCCATATCTATAACAACTACTCCCTCCTAATCATTTTATTTGACGCCCGCAAGCCAAAGGAGAAGCTGTCAAAATACATGACCCTGCTGTGCTATGTATATCTTATTTTCTTTTTTTACCCCTGTAATCTGGCTACTATGATGGCTTGAGGCTTCCTATGCTGGCCCTGAGAGTGCGGGGATGAGTGTACCAGCCAACAAGCACCAAAAGTGTAAATGCACAGTCTCCTTAATTTTATCGATAGTGTCCAAAACGTCAAGTAAATCGATTTGGAGGGAGTATATATGTGAGATCCACCACAAATCACAACAGGACTCTCAACCCACAAGCATCCACGTCAGCACCTAGTCCTCCTCCCTTAATTACTCAGCACAACAGCACACATACCGCAGCTCAAGAGGCTCAACACTCACTAATGCTGAGATCAACAGCCTCCACTAGCTCACCATTCACGTAATTTCAAGCACAACACTCCATTGTGCCGGGGAGTCCGCAACAACCACAGCAGAAGTGGAACCTAGAACGACGGGTTGCATTGATCAACTGCTTGGCCCTTGGCATTCCGATCCAACTAATTAAAAATTTACCCAGCACTTCAAGGATCCCACTGGTGCTCATCCCCTTTGAATCACTGGCGTGTTCCTGGAAAACCAAGCAGGTTTGGCTTCAGAGTCTGCAAGCGATCGAGCATTTCTCTTTATCGCCGCTATTCAGGCAGGTTTGGCTTCGCAGTCTGCAAGGATTGAGCATTTCTCTTGATCGCCGGTGGCTGGAGGTGCCGCAATGAGCTACTACTACGACAGCGATGACGAATTCTGAGTGAGAGAAAAGGAGAAGGACAGCAGGTACAGGATGTTGGAGCAGAGCGAGCTGGCATGATGTGCTCAACAAGTATCCCAAGAAAAAACATGAGTATCTCCATTTTCAGCTTTTCGTTCTCGTGGTTGACTTCCAAGCAGATGCCTATTTATTCTGGTCAAGGATAAATCTACCATTGTTTATTTTGATCTGTTTTCTTGATGAATGTATAAACTCCAACACTGGAAGCATTGAGAAAATGTTTAATCCAAAGGTATATATCAATCCACTAATCTAGCGGGAAAATAATTTTTATTTATTTAACTTTACATTACATACATATATATAGTTCCTTTTTTGCTGATGCTGTTAGTTTCAAACCCAATTCATCGCAACTGAAGGTGGTGCAAGATGGTGTTTCAGCAGTGCAGCAACCTTAGTGTTTCTATTTAGAATTTCACCTTAATTTTCTTAAAATTTTTGCAGCACAGCGGCGCGGGGTATTACCTAGTATCCACGATACTGCAGGCTGTCCGTCAGGAGGCCAGCAACCTAGAAGACCCACCAACCATAGAACTTTAGAAGTGTATGGGCTGTCCCATAAAAAAACAAAATGTATTGTGCTGTGAGTTATTTGTCAATTGTCAACACCAACAAACCTCCATATATATTTAGTTATTTACCAATACAGGCAATCTATTTGAAGCCAAAAGCACAGCAACCTAAAACACAACTTCCAATAACCCTTCATGCTTAAGAATGGGGAAGTATAGAGTTAAAAATTGTTTGGGGTGTGTTGAGGTTCCTTTGGTCCCGTGGCGAAGCCACTAGCGGGGCGAGTGGGGAGCCCCCCCCCCCCCACCCCCCAACACACACACACAACCGCAAGCGTGCCCATAGAGCCCTCCTAGGCTGCAGGTAGAAAGAAGATGAAGAGGGAAAGGTAGCAGGAGCCCCACATAGGTGGTGCTGCTACCTTCGCCACTGCTCTGGTCTAAGTAGGAAGGGAAGGCATCAAGAAGTCAAGTTTAAGTTTGACTTTCATCCATGGTTGGCAAACCAAGAATCAAAGCGTTGTGCTGGAGAACGTGCATCTTCTGTGTCTGATCAGAAAACAAAGACTCCCAGTGTAGTACATCTCCAGAGCCTTAAATCTCAGGCTTTGTGATTCCGTGGACCGGCAAACATTTCAAGCTAATCGCAGCAACAAGGGAAACTACTTCAAACAGAATCAGTAATGGCATGATGCCAAAAAACTTCAGATCGATTGGGAGTTAGAATTATGATACTTTAGAGTGGGTGTTAGAGTTATGAAAATTTTTTGCATGTTGACTGTTGATGATCGTTTTTTCCATAACAATCTATATATCTAGGAAAGGAAGGCACCAGGAACTTACAGCTCTTTTGCCACTTTACCTATTACGCGGGCAAGAACCCAGCGCACAAGCAACCAAGATCCTATGTTGCGGCAAGCACTACCAGATCACACGCAATTGCGAACAGGGTAGACCAACAAGCCAAGATCCAAAAAAGAAGGCCAAGAAACGAATCGGGCAGACCTGGTGGATGGGCGGGTACATGGAGTTGGTGCAGACAGGGCACTCGAGCAGCTCGTGCACGCCCGTGAGGCCGTGACCGGCGAAATCACCAGCGACTCGGCTCCCGCCCCGCCCGGCCCGGCGGCTCCCACGCGGTTGGAGACGACGGCCATGTTGACGGCTGCGGCAGCGGCGGCGGCGGCGGCGGCGGCAGCGGTGGAGGCGGACTTGAGGAAAGGGCGGGGGAGCTGCGTCGGCGTCGGAGTAGGACACGCACTCGATGATGTCCAGCTCCATGCCCCGCCGGCCGCCGCAGATCGAGCCGAATCAGGCACGTCCGCACGTGGAGGGATTAGGGGGAAGGGGGTTCTGAAAAAAAAAAACATGGGAGTCGGAGGAACCGGTTTTTTGCAGATAGTTATCATCTCTCTGCCCATTTTTTGGATCTAGATCTAACGGTTTTGATACGTAAGTAACTTACCTATCGTTGACTGTGTATTCATGCGCAGGCAGCTAGCGCAATGTCACCGACCAGAAAGGAGCAGCAGGCATGACCATAGCCCATAGGAGATGCAGCGTGAACCTGAAGGCGTGAAGACTGGGAATACGCTTGTAAGCGCTGTATGAAGGCAGGAAAGGTAATGTTCAGTCGCCTGGAGATCACACTTATGCCATTAGGCCACACTACTAGAGAAAACATCGCCAGCAGAGAACTAGACCTGCTAAGGAGGCTTTGAGATGTGGATTCAGTCTTGTACCACAAGGCATGCATGATCATCATGACCGACTAATCTCTGCCCCTAAAAGTTTGTAAGGGCAACGTCGCCACGGTGTGGTTCTGCCCCCCTCGTGGTTCTGGAGGCAGAACCACGAGACCCCAACGCGCCGACAAGTGGGCCCCTCTTCGGCGCTCGCCCCTTCGGCCCCGTCCGCCAGTCCGCCATTTCACCTCGGCTCGGGCCGTCGCCTCCTCCTCCGCTGTCGGGTTCAACCGCCGCTGGTAATCGCGCTGGCCCTTGCGTGGTTGTCGTCCGTCTCGAGAAACAGCAGCTCGTCGTCGAGCCGACTGTCGCGTCATCGTCGTCCATCTGAAGCAGCTCTGGATCCGCTCCCGCCGTCGGGATCCAGAGAGACCGGGGAGCCGCCACCTGGTCCCTCTCCTGCGCGCCACCGGGGAGGGAGGCCCCCGTGTTGGGGGAGTCGGTCTTCGGAAGCATCGCCCTCGTCCGCCCACGCTGAAAACCTTCGGCGTGCGCACGGTTTCGGTCTCGCAGGGAGACCCTTCGCTGCAGGAGCACTAACGAAACACTAATGCCGCCCCTGCCTTATAAGTTTTGTTGTGCAGGGGAGATCCATCATCGCTGCGCTCACCTTCGGCGCCGAAGGCGCCAGCAACGGTGCTTCGGTAATGAAGGCCCAAGGGAAGCAGGGGCTGAGAGCGCTGGCCCAGGACGTCGCGTCTGGGGGCGGCGGCGGCGCAGACGAAGCGCCCGAAGAGTCCCGACGACCCCGGCCCAGGGTCGCTACTTCGGCCCCGAAGGGGCCGACGATCCCGGACACGTGGCCACCGCCGACGTGTAAAGTGGGCTCCGGTCGGGGGCGGAGACAAGGGCGGCCGCGTGTAAAGGCGTTACGGCCGTACGAAGACACGCCGGAGGCCCGTACGACGCGGGGACTTTACCGTTATGCCCTTGTAAAGTGTTTAAAGCGGTTTGTCGGGGACGGAAAAGGTGTAATTGAGGCAAATGACTATGCCCAGGGGTCTCCTATAAATAGTGAACCCCTTGTAATGAAACGGATACCCTGTAATGAGAAGAGAGCACCGAAGGCCCTGCGCGCTTCTTCGGTCTTCGGTTTGCGGAGTATCTTTCGTGTTCCGTTTTCGTAAGTCTTCGCGTTTCCCTCCCTCGCCAAAGTAGAAGTAGGAACCTCGCGAGAAAGCACGAAGGAAGGGAGAGAGTTCGGGGGGGCGTTGTGTCGGCGTCCACCCTTCGGCCCGATTTCCACCAACGGTTTGGCGCCCACCTCGTGGAAGATCTCGGGACCACATGGCTAGGACACGTTCGGCGGGCGCCGAAGCGGCGACGGCTCGGGCGGCGACCTCCCCAATCGTGTCGGAGCCCACCAACCCATCCCCTTCGGCCGTCCGGCCTTCGGCGGAACCGCCGCCGGCCGGCGCGCGCCGAGGTAGAGCACACCGCTGCGGGGGTGTTCGAAGTCGGCCTCGAGGGGCCGGGGGGCTTCGGCGCAAGACATCGAGGCCCTCCGAAGGATTCGGGCCCTCATCGCCGGCAAGTCCGTGCCGGCTCGGCCGAGCCGAGAGACGCGCCCACCCTCCTCGCGGATGCAACCATCCCGGCACCGAGGATGCGGCTCCACCACACATCGCTTCCGACGCCATCGACTTCAACATCGGGCGGGCCGAGCGCTACCTCGCCATGCCGCAAAGCCGGATCGCGCGCGCGACACCGCCACGGCAAGGCCGCTCCGACGCCGCCCGCACCGCCACCGACACCCGCCGCGCATCGCCGCGCCGGCGGCCCGGCAACAAGCTCGGCTCACCGCGGGCCATGCGAGCTCGGCCCGGATCGGTGGAGGCAGCAAAGGACGCCTCCGAAGGACAAAGCATAGGGCACCGCCAAGACGGGGGGCGGGTGCACGAGCACCTCGCTCCCGACGACGCCCCACTTCGTAACGTGGTCCCGTGTCCCCGCTCTCGGTTGAGCCGGGAGAGTGCGCGCGTGGCCTCGTAGGTTCAACGCCAACACCCCGCCCCGCACGACGGGGACTATGATCCCAAGGAGTTTTTAATGAAGTTTGAAGCGGCGGTTGAGTCCAACGGAGGTGACGCCACGACAAAGGCAAAGGCCCTCGTGCTCGCGCTCAAGGGAGAAGTCCGATCTTGGTATGCCAACATACCGAAGGGGTACATCACATCATGGTTCCAGCTGCGGAACAAGCTGCTGTCCAGCTTCAAGGGCATGCAGGTCGAAGAGTTAGACTCCAACGACCTCGTCAACATGTGCGTCCAAGGGGACCGTGAGTCACTGCAAGAGTACATGCACAGGGTTGTCAAACTAACAGCACGCGCGCCCAACGTGTCCGAAAGCAGCATCATCGACGCCATCGTCGGTGGCTTGAGGGTTGGAAACTGCCAAGATGTGCTCGACAGGGTCAAGCCGAAGTCCGTGCAAGAATTGTTCGAAGTCATGCAAGAATACTGCAAGTCAGACAAAGGCCGTCGCCGAAGGCTCGACCGGGCAAACGCGGCAAAGAAGCAGAAACAACAGGGCCAATGGGACCAGCCGAAGGGATGGCAAAACCAGCCGCCGAAGCCGGCGAACCGCCGCATCAACAACGTGTCCGCACCCCCCCGACCAAAACCGAACGGGGCGGTGGGCACAAGGGCGGATACAAACATACCAAGGGGCCGAAGCCGCGGCGCAAAGATAACCGCAGAGGGCCGGAGGCGAGCGTTTTTCCGCCGGCTCCACGGGATCGATGCCCGGCACCACACGCACCAGTGCCCTTCGGCGGTCAAGATGAAGATGGAGTGGGAGGCGGAGGAGAAGGCAAAGGCAGCTGGCATGGCCGTGAACCATGTCATGAAGTACCAAAGTGCGGGTCAGTTCAAGGCCCTGCCACCACCCTACCGCCACCAGCCTTACCAACCTTCGGCACCGACGCATGCTTTCCACCCACCACAGCCATACGCACCTCCCGCGCCGCAGCTGCTTCCACCTCCTCCCCGCTCGCGCAACAACCTTCGGTGTTCGTGCCGTCGTGGCCGAACCCACCTGCCCACCACCAAGTGCATTACACCCACACCCAACCGCCACCCCCGCCGCCACCAAAGCAAGAGGTCCCTGACTCAAGCGGCTCGGGGATGACGGGCATGCTCAACATCATTAATGCCATCTCCGGCGGATCAAATGAGCCGACCCACGAGACGAAGAGGCAGCGCCAAGACTACTACCGAAGCGTATCACACATTTGCTCCGGCAAGTATTTTCACCGCCATGGTCCCATGTCCCCATAACCTTTACGGCAGCCGACATCCGGTTGCAGCACTACCCCCACAACGACCCGCTCGTCATAAGAGCCAACATTGGCAAGAACACGAAGTACTACTTCGGCAACGACGTAGGGAGGATCCTCGTCGATAATGGCAGCTCGGCGGACATTTTGACCTGGCAATGTTTCACCAGCATGGGGTTCAAGAAGGAAGACCTGAAGAAAGCAGAGCACCCGCTGTACGGCTTCGGCAATAAGAAAATCGAAGCCACGGGCAAAATTGATGTCAATGTATCCTTCGGCCAAGACGCCACCATGAGAACGAGAGGTCATAACATTTGATGTTGTGGACTTCGCATACCCGTACAACGCCATCTTCGGCCGCAACACCATCAACAAATTCGCCGCGGTTATCCACCAAGGGTACCCGCCGATGAAGATACCAACGGCGGCGGGAGTAATATCGGTTTACGGCGGCCACGCAGCCGGAGGAGGCCCGAAGAGCCGAGCGCAACACTTCGGTCCACAACGGACAAGTCCATGTCATCAATGAGGACGAAAGCAACGAAGCCGCGGCGGCCGAAGAGCACAAGGCCGAAGCCCGGATGAGGCGGTCCATGAAAGGGGCCGAAGCCGAACGCATGAAGGCCGTCGACGTCACAAAGACAGTCCCCTTATGCGCGGACGTGCCAAGCAGAACCGTGTTGATAGGTGCTGAGGTCAGCGCAGAAGACGAAGCCCGACTCTTGCAGTTCCTTCGTAACAACCAAGATGTCTTCGCATGGTCTAAGTCTGACCTGACAGGCGTTCACCGCTCGGTCATAGAGCATGCACTCAATACTGATCCGAGAGTCAAACCGAAGCTACAGAGGCAGCGGCCCATGTCGGCGGATAGAGTCAAGGCTGCGGAGGCCGAAGTGCAAAAGCTGCTCGACGCAAGAATTATCAGAGAAGTGCAATACCCCATCTGGGTGGCAAATGTGGTCATGGTACCGAAGAAAAACGGCAATATGAGAATGTGCATTGACTTCACTGAACTCAACAAGGCATGCCCGAAGGACCCTTTTCCTCTGCCAAGGATCGACGTCATCATTGATCGAGCCGCCGGCCGCGACATGTTGAGCCTCTTAGATTGCTTCTCCGGCTATCACCAAGTGTGGATGCGAAGGGAAGACGAAGCAAAAACTGGATTTACAACCCCCTTCGGTGTCTCTCGCTTCGTCAGAATGCCCGAAGGCTTGCGCAACGCCGGGTCCACCTTCAACCGCATGATGAAGCCGATTCCGGGCGCCCCGGGGGCGCAACGCCTCGGCGTACGTCGACGACATCGTAATCATGAGCGAGAAAGAGCAAGATCACATTGCGGACCTAACCGAAACCTTTCGACAACATGAGGCAAAATGGCCTCAAACTTAACCCTGAGAAATGCATCTTCGGCATTCGAAGGGGGCAACTGTTGGGTTGCATGGTCTCCAAGCGGGGCATTCAGGCGAACCCCCAAAAGATCGAGGCCCTACGAAGGATGCGGCCTCCGGCCACTCGAAAGGAAGTTCAAAGGCTCACGGGGCGAATCGCCTCGTTGAACCGGTTTATCTCAAGAGCGCAGAGCGAAGCCCGCCCTTCTTCAAGGTTCTCCGAGCAAACTCGGCTTTTCGGTGGGGCCCGGAGCAGCGGCAAGCCTTCGATGAACTCAAGAAATATCTTGAAGATGCGCAATCATGACCAAGCCGTCACCGAAGGCCGACCGTCGTTGTACATTGCAGCAACCGACACGGCGGTTAGTGCGGTGCTCGTGGAAGAGCGCGGGGAGGCGGATGTCCCGAGGCAATTTCCAATATACTATGTCTCCGAAGCTGCGAGCGGCTCAAAGCCGCTCTACTCCGAAATGGAAAAGATGGCATATGCGGTTGTGATGGCAAAAAGGAAGCTTCGGCACTACTTCCCGAGCCACAATGTCTCGGTACCCACGGCTTTCCCCCTCCGGACATGTTCGAGAACAAGGAGTCAACGAGCGGGGATGGGCAAGTGGGCCTCGGGAACCGGCGGAGCACGTCATAAGCTTCGTCGCCGCGCCGCAATAAAATCTCAAGTCCTCGCCGACTTTGTAGGCGATTGGACGCCTTCGGCGCCGAAGGGGGAACCAGTAGTCACAGAGCCAGTATGGGAAGTCCAGTGTGACGGCGCCTACTGCCACCTCGGTTCGGCGGCAGCAGCAGTCTTAAAATCCCCTTCGGGCATCAAACTCCGATACGCTCTGCGGCTCAACTACGACAACTGTACAAACAATGTGGCGAGTATGAAGGCTCGTTGCTCGCCCTTCGGAAGGCCGTGGCCGTAGGTGCCGGGAGGCTCGTCATCTTGACGGACTGCGAGCTTGTCGCTTGCCATATTGGGAAAACCTACAAGGCAAAGAACCCGGATATGTTGAAGTACCGCAAGCCGTCCGAAGCATGGAAAAATTCTTCATTGGCATCACGGTACGAAGTTTCCCCGTAAATCACAACAAGGAGGCCGATGCTATTGCGAAGGCGACCGCACTACTTGAAGCCTTGCCGCCGGATGTTTTTTATGAGACAATCACCTCGAGGTCCGCCGCCGACGAAGCAAAGCACCCCCCAAATTTGTGAACGCAATTCGGAGCGAGGACCGGCGTGCCCCAATAGTGGCGGCGCTCAAAGGATATTATGAGGCCGAAGATGGAGTCACCGCCAAAAGGGCGGCAATCGTGGCGAGGAACTATCACCCGGTCGACGACAACTTGTACCGAAGAGGGGTGTGCGCTCCATTATTAAAGTGCATATCGCTCACCCGAGGGGAAGCGACTCGCACGAAATCCACGGCGGCATGTGCTCACACCACCTCGGCACCGAGCTTTGGTGCGAAAGCTTTCCGTCGGGGTTTCTGCGGCCTTCGGCGGTGGCGGACGCCCACGACATTGTGCGCCACGCGTCCGAGTGCCGGCGCCACGCGCCCTACAGCAAGTTTGCCTCCAACGAGATACAGTTGCTACCACCGGTGTGGCCCTTCGCCAGGTGGGGTGTTGATATCGTCGGCCCGCTACCCACGGCACCTGGAAACTACACCCACGCAGTTGTGGCGGTTGAATATTTCTCCAAGTGGGTTGAAGCGAAGCCGTTGCTAAGCATCACCTCGGCGACCATTCAGAAGTTCTTCTGGCAAAACATAGTGTGCCGCTTCGGTGTTCCTCACGAGGTCACGGTCGACAATGGCAAGCAATTTGACAAAGACACGAGTTCAAGGAATTTCGCGCATACCTGGGAACGAAGTTGTGCTTCGCTTCGGTCTACCACCCACAGTCCAACGGGGCAGTCGAGCGAGCCAACGGAATCATCTTCGCCGGTATCAAGAGGAACATCACTGATTTGCCCAAGAGCAAGTGGGCCGAAGAGCTTCCGAGGGTAATTTGGTCCCACAACACCACCACTTCCAGAACTACCCAGTTTTCCCCCTTCAAGCTGCTGTACGGAGAGGAAGCCATGCTGCCCGAAGAACTGTGCCTGGGCACTTGGAGGAGTACACCCTCCGGAGACGAAGACCTCAAGGCTTCGGTTCAGAACATCGAGGAGGTCCGCCTACAGGCAGCCGAAAACCTCTTGGCCTACCAAGACGAGACCGGAGGTGGAAAAACAAGAAAATCAAACCGAAGCTCATTCGGTCGGGGAGATCTAGTGCTACGCAAGGTGCCGAAGGGGAAATTAAAGGGTAAGATGCACGGGAAATGGGAAGGCCCGTTCATAGCAACGGCCACCGCAAACGAAGCGGCCTTCAAAGCCGCGTCGGTTGTCGGGCGACGAAGAGCCGTACACCCGGAACGTGGATATGCTTCGAAATACTTCGTGTGAAGCAACTACGAGTTCTTAGCATAGTCCCCGACTTTTCTTAGTTTCTCTTTCCTTTAGACCAAGTTTTTGACCTTGTATCCTATGTACATTAAAGTAGTGGGGGACGTACTCTTTTCCTCACGGGGGAAGCTTCGTGGTTCCCCTCCGGACCCGCGAAGTGTGAGGTTTTTAATGAGGCGGCCCTTTGTATCCCTTCGACTTCTGACATGTAATATAAGTCAGTTCTCCCCCATCTCTTTCGTGTGCAGTTAGCCTTCTTTCTACAGAATGTCTCGCAACTCTTTCGAAGCTAGGCCACCGCTTCCGGGGGGCCTAGTCTCCGGTGGCCTTCGGCGCGGTAAGTAACAGCCTTGGCGCGGACCGCCTTAGGGGCGCGCACACCAAGCTTTGTCACTTATTGGCGTGACCGAAGAGAGAACCGCTCGAAGCGGGTCGGGGCCATGATTCGGCCGAAGTAAGCGCACGCGCGGAGCGATGCGTCGGTCGCGAGGTTGACCGTCGGTCTCGAGTTGACCAGAAGAGAAAACCGCTCGAAGCGGGTCGGGGCCACGGTCGGCCGAAGTAAGCGCACGCCTGGAGCGATGCGTCGGTCGCGAGTTGACCGTCGGTCTCGAGTTGACCGAAGAGAAAACCGCTCGAAGCGGGTCAGGGCCACGATTCGGCCGAAGTAAGCGCACGCCTGGAGCGATGCGTCGGTCGCGAGTTGACCGTCGGTCTCGAGTTGACCGAAGAGAAAACCGCTCGAAGCGGGTCGGGGCCACGGTCGGCCGAAGTAAGCGCACGCCTGGAGCGATGCGTCGGTCGCGAGTTGACCGTCGGTCTCGAGTTGACCGAAGAGAAACCGCTCGAAGCGGGTCAGGGCCATGATTCGGCCGAAGTAAGCGCACGCCTCGAGCGATGCGTCGTTCGTGAGTTGACCGAAGAGAAAACCGCTCGAAGCGGGTCAGAGCCATGATTCGGCCGAAGTAAGCGCACGCCTCGAGCGATGCGTCGTTCGTGAGTTGACCGAAGAGTAAACCGCTGATGCGGAGCAAGTCCACAATACGACCAGGGAAACGCACGTTCACGGCGGCGTACAAAACGAGGCCGCGTCTGGGCCGAAGTGCGCATACACTCAAAGGCAAGCCATCGCACGTCAACTCCAAAGACGAAGCGCGATGCCGCTTCGTCCAAACGAACCTAGGGTGTTTTCACGACCAAGCGTGCAGCACGAAAACGGCAAGCAAAAACACCTCTCTCCCACGCCTCCAGTTTACAACGACCACCGCAAAACAATACAACTTTATAAATCAAACAATAGTGTAGTTACAACACATGCTGACCGGCACAATAAATATACAAAGTCGTAGTCCGCTTCGGGCCTGCCGCGAACACTTCCGGGGGGGGAGTTCCGAAGTCCTATGCTCCAAGTCTTCGCGCCAGCCCGCGGCCACAAATAACGATCAATCCTCGTTCAGTACCTCATCACAGATTTCGTCAATTAACCGAAGATACGCCATGTCTATGATCTCCAAAGCCATCTCCCGAAGCTCGCTGTCGGTAGGCATCCTCCCTGCGCCGAAGTTAGTGTCAGAGTCTATACGAAGGGGATCCCTCCGTCTCCACCTTCACCGCTGCAAAGCTCTGCGACGACGCATCAGGAATTAAGTACACATACTCGGGTGGCCCAAGGACCCCCTCTTCAACTGGCTCCGTTTTCGGAACGACCCCTTCGGCTACGGAGGGGTCCACTAACCTACGCTTGGCCGCCCTACGGGCGGCCCGCTCTCTAAGAGTGGCATCCCGGCGTGCGGGGTCCCTCGAAAACTCGGCGAAAAGCGCTTAGCCGCTTCGTTGTGAAGGCGATAGCGCTCCGCTCGGTACGACAAAAACTCCGCATATGAGACATCAGGATGCCGAATGCTAAACTTCGTCCATACGTTAGGCGCGACAAAAAGTGATTCAAGGGGCAAAGTTGAGTTGCTCGCACCTTCGGCCCTCTGCGCAGGAACCACCGAAGGAACCTGCGCAGAGACACCGTGCATCAGTTCATATTACAAGAATTCCATCCCTTCGGAAGGGAGAATAGTTCACTCCGTCACAAAGTTCGCGGCGATGCGTTTTTCACACCTCGGCACCCTCGGTGACGACGGCGGCTTCATCCACAACGGCGCTCGCTTCGGTGGCCTCGACAACCGCTTCGGCCGGGCGTTCCCCGCCGAGGAGAGGCGGCGGCCAACAAGGTAGCTTCAAGTTCCGCCGCGTGCGCCGCGTCCGAAGCCTCCACCGTGGCGTCCCCGGCGGGGGCCCCTTGCCCCCTCGGCGTCTCCAGCTTCGGGTGCGACCCCTCCCTCGGAGCCGGGAGCAACTTCAGGGACGGCGGGAGCCGAAGTGGCAGCCTCCGTGGCCGCTTCGGCGCGCTCTTCCTCGGTGGAGGGCCCCGTCGCGTCCTCGTGCCTTCCCTCGGCGTCGGGTGCCATCGCGCCTTCGGCAACGCCGGCTTCGCCCCCGGCGGTGCCGGCGGCCGCCCCCTCCACCGGTGCCGCAGCTCCCGGGCCTGCGGCGGTGATAAGGGGAACGCCGGGCATGGCGATCCAGTCTCCATCCATCATGAACTGGGGTAAGGGCGGAGCACAACCATACCGAGCCAAAAGCCGGGCGTAAACACGTTCCTGCAGCTGCGATCCTATCTGCAAAAGCGTCAAGGGAAATGTGTCAAAATATCGACGATGACGTCTTCTCACCGAGGTGTAAGCAAAGGGGAGGAAGCGCCTCCGGCGTACACGGGCGGTGAGGCGAGCCGATTCGTCCAAGGTAAGCTGATAGCCGCGCCGGGCGAAGAAGGTGTTCATAAAGTTCTTTGCAAGATTCTTCGGCGGCACGACGGAAGGCGTCCAACCTCTAGCTCCGCGTCGCTAGGCCACTCGAAGTTTTCCTTCGTAAGCCGACGAAGATCGCCCTTGCTGATTGTCTTCTCCGAAGATGGGCGATCTGACGGCACCAGCGAGCACACCGCATACGCCAAGGTACGAACTCCCACCGCAGCCCCAAGCTCCCCGAAGATCTTTATGTTCGTCGAGATGACGTCAAAGCAGGCGTTCACCCATTCGTAAAACGACTCAACGGTGCAACGAGGAAGTGGGACAGGAGGAGCATCCAAGTTGCATTGCTCCGGAAGAAGCTCGCGGTATGTTGTCGCGGAGGGCTTCGGCGCCGGATGTGGTCCGCGCGCGGTGCGGTCCCGGCGTTGCGCTCGGTTCGCTTAACCTCGTACGCGCTTCGGTCGGTTTGACCTCTTTGTCGGCAAGCCGAGCGCGCATGTCTTCTTTGGCATCGCTAAGGACCTCCACATCGCGCCGGTGTGCGAGGACGGCTTCGGAGGATCTCGCGGCATCTTCTTTCTCCTGTTGCGGCTTCCGGGAGCGCTCTGCTCCGCGGCCGGACGCCCCCCCCTCCGCCTCCGCCACTCGCTCTCAAGCGAAGAGACGGAGGCTACCGATTTCTCCTTCGCCTCCTTGCTCTCCCTGCTCCAACCTTCGCGAGAGACACCGAGGGGCGATGAAGGCCTTCAAGGACAGGTCCCCGCACGCCGTCGTGAGCTCCGCAGCGGTCAGCTTCCCGAAGTACTCCTCTTCGTGAGGTATCGCGAAGCTTGCCCCGGCCTCTTCCAGAAACTGGCGCTCATGACCGCCGCTCGTCAGCCCAAGGAAGCGAATTGTCTTCCCGCCAATCAACTTGGTTTCGGCGGGGATCTGGAGACGAACAGCGGCGGCCCGGGGCTCTTCAGGCGTCACCCGGTAGCTACTGCTTTCGGGACCCTCATCTTCTTCCTCCTCCTCTTCGGGGACGACATCATTCCTCTCGGAGGCTGGGGCCGAAGGGGAGGCGGATTGCTCGGTGCCATCGGAAGATGTGTCCGACGAGCTGCTGGAGGTGGAGCTGGAATTGCCTTTGTCTTGGGGGGCTTCGGCGCCGAAGGCGACAGGGCTTGGCTTGCGTGGCGCATCGCCAACGGAGGACACGATGCGTACATCACTGTCATCGTCACTATCCTTCTCCCGGCGGGCCGAGGGGGAACAAGCGGCGGCCGGTGGCCCCCGCCCGGCCCTCGCGGAGGCCGCGCGGAGGGTATATCCGAAGGCGCGGCCGCGCGCAGCGGCACGGCGGCTATCACGTCTCCAACAAGGCCTGTTTCCACGTCCACGACGCGGGTCCTCTTAGGGGACGGGGGTGAATGCGGGCCGCCCGCCCCGCTTCTTCCGTGCCTTCCCCTCGGCGGCTGCAGTAGCCGCAGCAGGTGCAGCCCTTCGGCCGGCTCTGCGCGGAGCGGCGCGCGCGGCGGCGTCGCGCGTCTCCTCTCGCATCCGCTTCGGCGGCCCGCGACCGCCGCGGCCTTCTTCTCGGCCGCCTCGCGGTGTTTGGCGAAGCCGACGCGTTCGGGCGGCGTGACCTTGAAAAACTCAAAAATACGGTTCGTCGGGACCCGTTCGGCTCCGCAACGGTGTCCTTGTACTCCTTCGGCGAGACGGGGCCGAGAATGAAGTCCCCGTGCGCCTCCACCTTCCTCTTCCTCAAAACTGCGGCAAAACAGCCAAGTCCGTTAGCTTCTCGTTTACTAAGTACATGGCGAGAGGCGATTCTATTCAAGGTTGCAGAGTAACTTACGATCGGCTGTGAAGCCGAAGACCTTCGTCCAATCGGGGCAAGGGATGCCGCCGATGTCTTCCGCCCACTCGTCTTCGGCCACGGACCAGCCGTCGACCAGCGGGCACACGGGGATGCTGCGGTACTCCTCTACGATGTCGCGAGTACCGTACCCCGTCGCGCGAACCGACGCAGCATCATAACGAACTCGTCCCCCTCCGGACACGAAGGGTTCTTCGCATAAGACTCGTGCAGGGGCGGGAGCTCCTTCGTTGCCGGCGGGTGAGTGCCTCGGATGAAGGCGGACTCAAGGCGTAGTAGAACCGAGTCGTTGCCAATCCGAAGGCCACTTGTTCCGTACGCGGTGGCCAGGGCTCACTACGCCAGCCTTATAAGAGAAATTGAGGCAGCCAAATTGACAGTCCTTCTCCACGGACTGGTCCCCTTCCTCCTCGAATACCGTCCGCCGTTGGTGATGCACACGATGCGCGAGGCGAAGCCTTCGGCGGAGGGCTTGATCTTCGTCGTCCGGCATATCCACATATATATGCCGACGGCGGAAGGATGGCATTAGGGGTAAGGCGATGAAGGTAGATGTCGAAGTACCGCAATATGTCGATGACGGCGGGGGTGAAGCGGGAACCGAAGCCCCGCGTACGAAGATCCGGAAGATGACAACCTCGTTGTCTCGCGGTCGCGGCACGGTCTCACGGCCAGGGGCTCGGCCGGCCCCGACCATACGGTTCTTCACCAACGCCTCCACGTCGGTCTTGTCAATCTGGCTTCGACCGAATGTATAGGTCTTCGCGATCTCCCTCGCGACAGCATCGCGTCTACGCTTCGGCGCCATAAACGCTAGCTATGCACGAAGAAAAAGCAGGAGCAAGGGGGCTGGAGCAAGTCTTACAGTAGGCCTTCGGAGCTCTTGCGCGTCGTAAGTTCGAGTTCGAAGCCGGCCGGGTGGGGTAACCCAAAGGACGGCCCCCCCTTATATAGTAACGAGTCCCGATAATCGCGCCGGCCTCGATCAAAATTACCTTTTTACCCGATGACGGCCCCTCTCAACGGTAAAATTGTCCAAGGGCAGCACATGTCTTTTTCAAGACGCCATGTCAGCGTGAGCCGTCCGGGGGAGTTCCGAAGACCGGCCTTCACCCGATTTAAGGTCGATCGTAAGTTCGGCCCTGCGCGGTGCCAGGACGGCCCTCACTGACGAGGGGCTACTGTTGGGGGAGTCGGTCTTCGGAAGCATCGCCCTCGTCCGCCCACGCTGAAAACCTTCGGCGTGTGCACGGTTTCGGTCTCGCAGGGAGACCCTTCGCCGGCGGAGCACTAACGAAACACTAATGCCGCCCCTGCCTTATAAGTTTTGTTGTGCAGGGGAGATCCATCATCGCTGCGCTCACCTTCGGCGCCGAAGGCCGGCTCGAACGGTGCTTCGGCAATGAAGGCCCAAGGGAAGCGGGGGCGAGAGCGGCGGCCCGGGACGTCGCGTGCGGGGGCGGCGGCGGCGCGGACGAAGCGCCGAAGAGTCCCGACGACCCCGGCCCAGGGTCGCTACTTCGGCCCCGAAGGGGCCGACGATCCTGGACACGTGGCCACTGCCGACGTGTAAAGTGGGCTCCGGTCGGGGCAGAGACAAGGGCGGCCGCGTGTAAAGGCGTTACGGCCGTACGAAGACACGCTGGAGGCCTGTACGACGCGGGGACTTACTGTTATGCCCTTGTAAAGTGTTTAAAGCGGTTTGTCAGGAACGGAAAAGGTGTAATTGAGGCAAATGACTATGCCCCGGGGGTCTCTATAAATAGTGAACCCCTTGTAATGAAACGGATACCCTGTAATGAGAAGAGAGCACGCGAGGCCTCTGCCGGTTCTTCGGTCTTCGGTTTGCGGAGTATCTTTCGTGTTCCGTTTTCGTAAGTTTTCGCGTTTCCCCCCTCGCCAAAGTAGAAGTAGGAACCTCGCGAGAAAAGCACGAAGGAAGGGAGAGAGTTCGGGGGGGGGGTTGTGTGTCGGCGTCACCCTTCGCCCGGATTTCCACCAACACCCTGCTCCTCCGCACCAGCAAATCGAATCAAGGTGAATCGAATCGAGGGAGCAGGGGAGGGGCGGTCGTCCAGTCATCTCCGAAGTTGCAGCCTCCGGGGCCACTGTCAGCCAAATGCCGAGCAGATGGACGAGGCGGCCACTCCTATTCCTTCGCATCCGCCGGGGCTCGGGGCAGGGACAGGCGGAGGAAGGGGCGCACGACGGTCGTTGCTCGTCCGCCGCGGGCCTCTACTCCTCCGCAGCCGTGGCCTGTGCTCCACCGACGCAGGTCGCAGGCGCGTGGACTGGCACCTGTGAGAGGCCATAACCTCGGATCCGGTCCCCTCACGCGATTGACCCCCCACGCCGCATTGACTTCTCCTAACACCCGCCATCATCCATCGTCGTCTGCTATGTGCTACATCGAGAAGCGCTGCCCGACGACTCCAGGTAATGGCCTTTACTTCTCGCCTGTTCCAATCTGATTAGGCAATCATCACTTTTGCCCAAAGGTGCTTTGTCCGATTGTTCTGTTGCATACGCAGTGCTTGCAAGCATTTGAGAAGATATCATGGAGGGAGCCTATCCTGTGCTTGCAGGCAGCCATGATCAGTGCTACGCTGACATACATTTACTTCTTCACTGAAGTATTCAAGTCATACCCAAAGTCATTTTTGGTGGTGAGAATTTAGTACATTTGCTAATTTGATTCCTGATTCCATATTTAAAGTGTTGCAGTGTGATCTGTCGCAAATGCATGCATAGAGGTCCCCGCAGATTGCGCCCATCTTTTTGTGATCTGAACAATTTTGGAATTTCTTAAAATTAAACAAATGTGCGGAAGCCTTTTAGTCAAAAAAAAAATCAAACTCATGCTTATCTATGTTAGAGATCACCAGCGTACGTAGGAGGCCGGCGAGCTCGCAGGTTGCGACTAGGAACGAAAACACAACACAAGTGATTGGAACGCTTGGAACTCAGATGTTTGCGCTGCAAAAGTTCTAGCAGCCTTTTCTCTCTATCTCTTCTATTTATTCAGTACTGGGAAGCAACGGCGACCATTCATGTCGCGCACGTCGCGGCGGGTTGAGCGCGTCCATCCCCACGCTCCCGCGATGCCGCCCACTGCGGCACGACCAGGTCCGTGGCTGAGCTATTCTCCCGCCACGGCTCAATCTACACGCGTGGCAGTCCACATCCCGGTGCTCACGCGCATGCAAACAGAAACAACATGCAAACAGAGATAACATGCAGATCCTAACTAACAGGTGATGCGCTAGATTACTAACAAATCTCCTCCTAATTCTTGCGCATACCCTGAATATCTACAACACCAATCCTGGAACGTAGCTCACAGAAACGGTCACGCCCCAGAGGTTTGGTAAGAATGTCTGCCAGCTGCTCTGAAGTACTAATGTACTGAACCTTGACCCGGTTCTTCTCGACGCATTCACGGATGAAGTGAAACCTCAACTCAATGTGCTTGCTTCTGTCATGAAAAACTGCGTTTTTGCTGAGCGCTATTGCAGACTGATTGTCAATGTTCAGTGCAAATGTCTCGACCCGTTCTCCTTTCAATTCTGCTAATAGCCGAGACAACCAAATTCCCTGACAAGCTGCAGTTGTGCCTGCCACATACTCTGCCTCACATTAAGACAGAGCCACAATCTTTTGCTTCTCTGATTGCCAAGTAATTGTGTTGCCTCCGAGGAAGAAGAAAACTCCGGTGGTGCTCTTGCGTGTGTCAATGTCGCCAGCCAGGTCACTATCACTGAAACCAATCAGTTCTGCATCCTTCTTCCTCTTGTAATAACACCCAAAATTCAAGGTGCCTGCAACATATCTTAAGATCCTTTTTACAGCCAGCAGATGTTCAGTTGTTGGATTCTCCATAAACCTGCTGACATACCCCACAGAGAAAGCCAAATCTGGTCTCCAGTTCACCAGATATCTCAGAGACCCAACAATGCTCCTATAAAAAATTGCATCAATGGCTGGGGCTGTGCTCAACTTACTCAGTTTGAGACGAGGTTCCATTGGTGTACAGCTTTGCTTGCACACACTCAGATCAGCTGCCTCCGAATCTTGGCAGCATACGCACTTTGACACACACTGTGATGCCCTCCTCCGTCCGTGTGACTTCCAGCCCCGGATAGTAATGGAGAAGTCCCAAGTCGCTCATGTTGAAGGTGGAATGCATCTCCGCCTTGAATGCGTTGATGTCATCCTGGTTGGCGCCCGTGATCACAAGGTCATCTACATAGACCCCCACGACGAGGCGGCGTACACCGATGCCGCGGAGATAAACGGCATGTTCGACCCGCTTCTTTGGAACCCAAGCTTGATCGGAGAATCATCCAACTTGGCGTACCGGGCGCGTGGAGCTTGTCGCGGACCATACGGTGCTTAGACAAGGTGCGGCACTTGGTGTTCATGGCCATGGAGAATGAATCCGGTGGGCTGCTCGACGAAGACTTGCTCCTGCAGCTCCCCGTTGAGAAATGCGGACTTGACGTCCATGTGGTGCACTACCCAACCTTCACAGGCTGCAAGGGCAAGAAGCAACCACACAGATTCCAGTCGGGCCACAGGTGCGAAGACTTCGTCAAAATTGACTCCCTGACGCTGCACGTAGCCCTTTGCGACGAGTCTTGCTTTGTACTTGGTGATGATTCCAGCTGCATCCTTCTTGGCCTTGAAGACCCATTTGAGTCCAATTGCCTTTGCGCCCAACGGCATATCAGTGAGCTCCCAGGTGCCGTTTGCCTCAAGGGATGTCATCTCGTCGAGCATGGCAAGTCTCCAGCATTCATGCCCCATGGCCTCCTCATACGAAGCAGGTTCAACATCACATGCAAGCATCAAATGTTCCTCTGCTTCGCATCGATCAGCATACACCGGTGGTGAGGAGGGCCCGACGATGTTGTCGATGCGGCGAAACCGAAGTGGTGCATCATCTTCATGGTCGGCGTCGAGGTACTCGTCTACATCCACGGCCGGGGGGCGTGGCGAATTCGACGTTCGAAGTGGTACCCGGCTCGACGTCCCGCCTTGAGATGCCGAGGCTTGAGCGGGGAACACCGATGTTCCTTGTACCGGCGTGGGCGGGGGCGGCGTTGGTGAAGGCGACGACGCCGAGACAGCGCGTGTGGTGGTGGTAACAACGACCGGTTCGTCTCCGGTGCAATCTTCGATGACGAAATCCTCGGCTCCTTCTGTCCGGCGGGCCATGCCCACCGCCCCTTCATCGAAAACGACGTCCCGGCCGATATGCACACGCCGGGCTTCCGGATCATAAACCCGATATGCCATGGAACCTGGTTCATAGCCGACGAATATCATGCGCCGGCTGCGGTCGTCGAGCTTCTTTAGATGCGGTGTCGTGACCTTCACATGAGCGACACACCCGAATGTGCGCAGGTGCTGCACACTCGGCGTGCTTCCTGTCCACAGTTCGTATGGCGTTTTCCCGGTGATGCTCTTGGATGAGGAGCGGTTCGGCAAGTACACGGCCGTGGAGACCGCCTCCCCTCGAACACACCCGGGAGGTTCTTGGCCTTCATCATACCGCGCGCGTCGTGCCCACAACGCTCTGGTTGCGGCGTTCCACCACGCCATTTTGCTGTGGGGAATATGGAGCAGTCACCTCGCGATGCACTCCCGGCTCGGCGCGATATACGTTGAATTCTGCCGCCGTGAACTCTCCTCCTCGATCCGTGCGGAGCGATAGCAGCTTCTTGCTGTCCTCCGTTCCGCCGGCAGCTCGAACATTCTTGATGGCGGTGCGGCAAAGCATCCTTCGATGGTAGTAGTGACACCCACATGTAGCGTGAGTAGTCGTCGACGAGGAGCGAGGAAATACTTGTTCCCACCGGGGGGTTGCGGCGTGATGGGGCCGCATATGTCCCCGTGCGGGGAGGCTGCGGCGCTTCGGTTGAACGTCGTAGGGCCTTACGGGGAAATGGCGTGCGACGCCGCTTGCCGACGAGGCACGCTTCGCAAAGTTGCTCCACCTGGTTGAGATGAGGCAATCCACGTACAAGCTCCTCCCTTGCCATCTTCCGAGTGCGCCGAAGTGGAGGTGCCCGAAGCGTGCATGCTAAATCCGGGCGGAGTCGGCCGGAACGCGCGCGCCGGCGGGCGGCCGTGCAATGTCGATGTCAAGCACGTACGGCCGGCCGGCGAGCGGTGGATCTTCGCGAGCAGGCGCCTTTCCTCGTCCCGAACGCGCATAACTCCATCCTCGACGAGCACACGGTACCCGCTTTCGTCGAGCCGCCCGACGGAGATGATGTTGGCGGTGAGGCGTGGCGAGGTAGTAGACGTTGGGGAGCGCCGGTGCTCGCCATTCTTGCGAGAGTAGATCACGGTGCCCCGGCCCTCAATCTTCGCGACGGAGCCGTCCCCCGAATCTCACGGATCCGGTGACGCCGGTGTCCAGGTCGGCGAACGCCGCGCGCGCCCCGGACATGTGGTTGGACGCCCCGGTGTCAAAGACCCATCGCTTTGGGTCCCGGTCACCGGAGGCATCGAGCGCGACGTAGACCTTCTTCTCGACGAGGTGGAGGTGGCCTGAATGGACGGCCGGCGGCGGGATCGAGTGCGGAGGCGGCGGCGGCTTCTCGGAGGGGAAAATGTTGCTTTCCTCCTCGGGGTCAACGCGATGGAGAGAAGCGAGCGTGGGCTCGTCGTCTTGGGCCACATGGGCACGATGTTCTTTGGGTTGCTCCGGCAGTCCTTCGCCCAATGGCCTTTCTTCCCACAATTCTTGCATGCGTCCGGATTGTAGGTGTTGCGGCCCACGTTCCCACCGGCCCGCGTATCGCCTTGTCCGCCGGCACGACCGCGCCCTCTGCCACGGGACTTGCCGCGGCCGCCGGAGCTGGATCCGCCGCGGCCGGACTCCGCCTTGTACTTCTCCAGCCATTCGTCTTGGGTGAGCAGCAGCTTTCCGTCGGCGGTCTTGTGCACCTCGACCACGTCGTCTGCGCCGGCCTGCAGTCTCCCGGTGACCTCCTCGACGGACAGAGTGTCAATGTCAAGGAGTGTCTCCATGGAGACCACAAGCTGCTTATACCGGGGCTTCGCCACTCGAAGGTACTTGCGCACCACCTTGTGTTGAGGCTCGGGTCACCTAGAACGGCGAGGCGCGCACGAGGTTGGTTAAGCGGAGTGAGAAATCCTCCACGGACCCCCCCCTCCTTGAATTTGATCCCCTCGTACTCGGCGCGGATGGACTATGCCGTGGACTTGCGCATTCGATCGTCTCCGATGCGCATGGTCTTGATTGCTTCCCACGCCTCCTTGGCCGACGGCTTGGTCGCCAGCGTGGGCACCATCTCCTCCGGAACGGCGCTGCATATCGCGTCGAGGGCGGTGCGATCGTCGTGGAAGTCGACGTCGCCGGTGTCGACGGCATCCCAGAGATCGCGCGCCTCCATCTTCAACTTCATCAACAACGACCAGGTGTCGTAGTTGGTCTTCGTCAGCTGTGGCCACTTGTTCGAGCCACCGGACTCACGGATCACGCGCTCGACGACGATCTCTCGCGGTTGGCGTCCACGAGTGCGCGGACGCGACGGGGAGCGATCGGTACGTTGCTTCGGCGGAGTTGGCGAGCGGACGGTCTTCGGCCTCTTATCCCCATCCTTGGACGGTGGTGTGGTCCGGACTTCGGCGGCGGCGAGCTCCCGGACTTGCCGGAGTTGTCGCCGGCGACCACACGCTTCCGAGGCGAAGACATGGCGGTGGTGGAGGACCTTGAACGGCTCGATGCCACGTGTTAGAGATCACCGGCGTACGTAGGAGGCCGGCGAGCTCGCAGGTTGCGGCTAGGAACAAAAACACAACACAAGTGAGTCGGAACGCTTGGAACTCGGTGTGTTTGCGCTGCAAAAGTTCTAGCAGCCTTTTCTCTCTATCTCTTCTTCTATTTATTCAGTACTGGGAAGCAACGGCGACCATTCATGGCGCGCACGTCGCGGCGGGTTGAGCGCGTCCATCCCCACGCTCCCGCGACGCCGCCCACTGCGGCACGACCAGGTCCGTGGTTGAGCTATTCTCCCGCCACGGCTCAATCTACACGTGTGGCAGTCCACATCCCGGTGCTCACGCGCATGCAAACAGAAACAACATGCAAACAGAGATAACATGCAGATCCTAACTAACAGGTGATGCGCTAGATTACTAACAATCTAGCATCACACCAAGGTGAGTTATTTAAACGACTTGATTTAGTGTTAGCATTTTTCTACATCTATTTGTGCAATTTAACTGTCCCAAGGAGCCTTCTGAAATTTCCTAAGTATTTAAGATACATGTATATTTGCTGGCTTCAGAAGCTAGAACTGGATCTCTCTTTGGTTGCTAAGTGCACATATGCCTAACATCATGTGATCGATGTTTCTTTTCTTTCATGCCTGTAAAAGAGTGTCTCCGCTTTCTCTTTTTGGTTACCTCATCTGTCAGTTACTAATGATCTCGTCTACTCCCTGCTAAACTTTGCACATGGAGTCTCCCACACGGCATGGTGAACACACTCAATACCTGTCCAACTCTATCACAAATAATATTTATTAGACAATTTCTAAATGTTTCATTTGATACACATCAATTTACTATATAATGTATTTTCTTAAGGTGCAATCAACATTAGTAATGGAGGAGGGCTATGGCATCCATTCTGAGAAAGCAAAAGGTAACATGCTAGGGATATGCACATGAATAAGTAGTGCAATTTCAGATTCTTCAGGAGTGTATGAGGGCTGGCGACAATTATTTGTTCATGATTTATTCCAGTAGTTCCAATTCAATTTCATGATTTAGAGATTCATTTTCTGGTGTCATTGCATTCAATTACTTTAATTTGTGTAGTAGTGCCTATGACGCCATTGTTGTTTAAAAAGAACATTGTATCATGTAGTAGTGTAGATGCATTTATTTGAAAGGATGAGTTCAGAGATGTTCTTCTCTCTATTTTATACTTGCAGCGGTACTTCAGTGGCAGCATATGATATTATCATATTAAACATACGCAGAGTTTCTCAACTTTTGCAATTTATCTCACCTTCCAGTGAA
This sequence comes from Cenchrus americanus, assembly GCA_947561735.1. Lineage (NCBI taxonomy): Eukaryota > Viridiplantae > Streptophyta > Magnoliopsida > Poales > Poaceae > Cenchrus > Cenchrus americanus. The sequence goes on from OX387241.1 coordinate 199,713,059, forward strand.
TAGCAATATTCACGGATTGCTGTCATGCAACCTGCCTCCGATATATGTGAAAAGCTCCACATCATTCAGAACAAGCTTTTATCTACCAAGATCACTTATCTTTGCGTTGAGTTTCTGTAGCATAGTACATGTTTATTAGCAGTAACTGAGTCCATGCATGCTGCCATAATTTGATAATTTGTACAACCTCGAAGGTGATTCTTCTGTGATTGTTTTTACTCATATGCTTTGTTTATGCCATCAGTCCATTTATGTTTATTGTACATCACCTGTTTCCACAGAGTGTAGTCACCATGCATGGCCTGAGACCTTAAACTATCTATTGGAGTGGATTGGTTTTCTTTTCAATAGTTCTGCTTCATTATGTTCTGATTTGCGTGCCAATTGTCACGACAGCAATTAAACAATGGATTTCTTTACATATGAGCAAAGTTGATTTTCTTTTATTTAAGTATATACTTGGATTTTTTGCCATTATAAGGGTCGTGGCTCTGAATGATGTTTTTGACCCAACTTACAGGTTATCAGGTCCTTAGAAAATTGCACAATGTAGTGTTTGCATTGAAGATGACGCAATGGTAGGCAAAAACTACGATGAAGATGTGTAAGCTATGATTATATGCAATAACATTTAAGCTCCAGCCCAAGTGCACCATTTGATCTGACTTTGCAACTTGTGAGTCGTAACATTCTCCTCAACTTTTATGTTTACCTCTGGTCATGCTGAGCAAGAGGTGTACCACGCTCAATAGCCATTTATTGATTTTTAAACTAGAGAATGAGCCAATAATTACCTATTATGTTATTCTGTGAGGTGAAATTGTTTTTACGTCTTTGTGATATGGTCTATGGTAATCCATCCATCCATCCATCCATCACAAAAATGTTTATTGCTTTTGTAGTTGTAAAGTTAATGCTAAGTGAGACTATTGATATTGTACTTCATAACTCAAAATAGACCTGATGTATTTGCAAAACATCTACTCTATGATGAGAAAATTACCTCCGGTATGCATAGTTATTATCTGAATGACATAGGTACCTTTCTTGCTTCTATGACATTTTGGTTATGACATTTTTTCCATCGATGTTTTCTCACACATTAGAGTGACAAAATTTGTTATAATTACCCTGTTGAATCCAATGTGTATTGATTATTATAAATATTTGTTGCCCATAGCGCAACGCACGGGCACAATCCTAGTTACGAGAGAAAAGCCAATAGGCATAGGCAGTATTTCTTTTCATAGCATAGTTCTTTCTTTACCTGCAAGCAAATTTGATAGTAGTTTATTAGTAGGTCTGGTGCAAGGTTGCATCTACTCAGCCAGCTGCCCAGCTACACTATATATTGTCCTAGCTGAAGTGCAAGAGGGCAAAGCTGCTAGTTGGAAGACCACTATTCTAGGAAATATTGTAATTAAATTAACTTGAAGACTTCAAATTAACTCAAGTAGGTATTATCATATTGCATATATAAACATGAAACCAATAGAGCATGGTTTAACTACCACTAAATGAAATAAAACACTTGCATCATTAGTATGCCGATTCTCATTAGTATCTGTGATTATAGACTATGTGGAAACTATTAATCTTCCCTTCAGATGTCAATAGGAACATATTAGTTGTAGTACCTGAGATATTTGTACATATATACAAAATATATATTAAGAACCATGGTGTTCAACACACCTTCAATATTAGTCGGTTTGACAGAGACAACATGTAGTCCTTTGCCACTTCTATGCCTATCTATAATATATAATATGACCACTAAATTTAATGCAGGTCAATAATAGAAGTGTCTGCAACTCTATGTGTATTAAATATTTTTTGCAAACTAGTAGTTGCATATTCTTCCTCTAAATTAAATTCTTGATCCACCGAATTGTGCAAAAAGTCAAATTTTGACACCCTTTGGCGCTTTCTAAGGGCCGTGAGAGACGAACTTGGGCAAAACTAGCAACGGGGCCGTTATTTTCCCCCTTTTCTCTAATCACGTGAAATATGTATACCATTTCACTTGATTCAAGGTTATGCTTACCCTCCTAAATGGTCTTGCAAAGCCATAATATGTGGCTAATCATTTTTGTTTTCTGGGACCCTCATCCTATCAAGATTTGTCTAACAAGTACTAAATGTCAAGACTCCGTACCACCAACATGAAAAAAGAACAAATGCACATGCAGACACCAGTTAGGGCAGTCTCAATGGTAGACTCCAAGTGTGAAATCCAAAACAACCATGTCAACAAAAATGATTGCTAGAAACGCAGTGGTACAAAATCCAAAATAATAAATGTTTCAATATTCTATCCCTTCCTTATCTATTCCCGTCTCCCACCTCCGGTCTTATCTATTCGAGCGAGTGGACGGCTAGGACATCTCGACGACGAGCCCTCGCGTCGTAGCAAAGGAGGAAGCTCCGCCGCGCTAGCTGCAGAAGTTGGGCTTCCCTGGACCAAGTTCACAGAGCAGCAATCACCGTCTGAATGGAGAAACTCTCAAAACGAATTGTTTCGCTGAGCTTAAATGTTTCCAATTTGAATACAACTAGAAAGAAGGAAACTCTCAAAACGAATTGTGTTGGCACAAGGTCGCTGAGCTTAAATGTTTCCAATTTGAATACAACTAGAAAGAAGGAATCTCATTTAGTGGATCACCACTATCACAATTGCAAGAGATATATACTACCCTCATGGATATCAATTATTTATTGTAGATGCACTCATGTATTCTACAAACACCCCAATTTAGGGATATTTATTTGTATATGGTTTCATACTTAAACCCATTACCAAGGATATGATCAAAAATCAGAACTCAAATTGGTGAAATGGACAACAAAAATCAATAATCATGCAATTCCTTTCATATCATCTGGGATGTGTTATATGTACATACATAAATCCCATATGACATGTTCTGTATTCAAATAATTTTTCAATCTTGATTATATCACAAATTGGCATGTAAATATGTGTTATATGTACATACATAAATCCCATATGACATGTTGTGTATCAAATAATTTTTTATCATTGGAACATAGAGTGGCGCAACGAAATCCGGCCTGGCCCGTTATACCCACGAGCTGGCACCCCACCAGGCGTAGGTCCATCGAAGACCACAACAACAAGACCTTGGGCCTAACTCAACCCAAAAGATTAACCTAATGGGTGAGAACTGCCCCCCACTTTTATGTTGTGCTTCCCCACCATCAATTCCCGGTGTAGGACTAAACCCAACAATCTTCCCAGTCTTACATTGGGCCAAACTCTTCCATCACATACATCCCATGTGATCTCTGAAGACGTCATCTAGGCCCCGAGTCCAATTCTCCAGTCAAATCCATCCGTGTGATCCTCTGATGACGTTCATGAGTTCCCTCGTCACCATGTGACCCCAGAGATGTTTCCCATGTTTTTCCGACCTTCAACTCTAACAATTATGGAGAATTTTTCTCATGAAAGTCAATGACTTCGCCTGCAGTTCATGCTCAAACCGTGGCTCAAAACATAGGTCGACCTGCACAAAAGTTGATCTCCTATATCCCCACTACAATTTCTTTTGGGTGATTCTGAAGTTTCAATTGAAAAATTCTAGTTTGAGGTGTGCAAACTTGGGCAAATTCAATTTGAACCGGCGACGTCGCACTTTGAACCGTGCCTGTGCACCGACGCATTGCGCCTGTGCCGCCACGCCGCTTGCCCCTTAGCGTCCGGAACCCCCTGCCGGTCGGTCGCGCAACTGAGGAGGCCATCATCGCGCCCGCGCGCCGCCCGAGCGGAAATCCACCTAGGGACGCGCTCCCTCGTGCGTGGTCGTCCGGCCGGTGTCTGGCCGGACCCCGCCCGCCATCGCCGCCGGCGCCTCACCGGCTGAGTCGTCCTCTCTCTCTCCCCTCTCCTCCCTTGCTTTGAGGAGAAGCTCTCCCACACCCCACTGCCTCGCCCGCTTATAAAAGCAATACCCCATTTCTCCCCACGCGTGCACGCACCTCCGCCGCGGTGAGCACCACCCTCAGCCAACGCCCGCCGCCGGCCAAGCCTTTGAGCACCTCCCCTTGGTTCCAGTGAACCTCCCACGGCCACGTGTTGCCCCGCATTACACCTCCCCTCGCCGGATTTCTAGCTGAGGTGGCTGCGCCGCTGCGGTCTCGCCGCCGCCACTCGCCGGAGCCATCTCCGGCCACACCGCCACCACCAGTCAGCCCCTAGTGAGCCCAATTGTACATCTGCGCCGTTTGTTCATCTCCTCTGGCCGCTGTTCACCACAGGCGAGCTCACCGCCGCCGGAAGGGAACGGTTCTGAATATCTAGGGGTATGGTTGTGAACCAGGGACTTGTTCATAATGAAAGTTATCTTAGTTTCCTTGCAACTTAGTCCAGCCACTTAGAAAAATCTTAGAAATTTGTAGAAAAACCAAAAAATGCAAACTCGATTTTGTAGGTTTCAGTGAGGCTAGATCTACAACTCCTACAAAGCATGACCCTACACCTGACTGATAGATTTTGAATGAAAATTCAAAATCAGTTTGACACCCTTTTGCTATTGTTCAAAATCTAGAAAAGTTATGGAGCTGAATTTTGGATATGTTGCTAGATATGTTATTTGTAGTCTCTGGACAAAAATTTGCACAAAGTTATTGAACAGATCTTTCTATATAATTTATTTTGCATTTATGCTATTTCTACCTTAATGATTTTGTAGAAAAATGTAGATATATTTTTGTGCTTAACTTGTGGCTATGCTCATGATATGACCAGATTCAACTTTCCTGCATTTACCATGATTTTTTCTCTGTCAGTAGTATTTATTGTAGTTTTATGCTTAGATTTACGTTTAAATGCCTATTTCAAATTTTAAATTGGATCTTGATGTGTTTGTTAGTCTCCTAGGCTTGTTTGAGGTCAGAGATGTTGTAGCAGTGAGTTTGGCTGCAGAGATGCTTTATTTTTTATTTATGTGTCTCTCATAATTTTTGGTAGTTAGGAAATGTCATGTTTGGTATGTTTGTTTTGTGGCCCTTTTAAATGTGTATCTTGGACCAGTGGCTTTGTTTAGGTGATTAGAACCTGCAATGCGCCTCCCAATGTTTTTATAATTTATTTTGTAATTAAAAGCTTTGGAATCCAAATAAACTTCATAATAGGTTTAATTGGGGAAAATCATCCTTGCTCACTTAATGACATTGTTAAAATGTTGAGGGGCATGATTAGGAGCTAAAGATCCAACCTTGCTGATTTGTGAAATTAAATGGCTTTAATTGCTTAAATGTGTACGCAAGCACTATCAAAAAGAATAAAATAATAAACCTCTACATGTCATGACCTTAATGGAAATAAATACTAATTAAATGTTTGTCAAGGTGAATATGGCCAACAATATTTGGATGTGGTGATTAATCTCTCACTCCACACAATAACCCTTCATACGCATTCTGTGTAGAACTTCCTGACGGCAACTACTCGCTCATGCTAGAAGCCGAGGAAGGAGGAGCTGACGCGGAGCTGCAGTACGTGGAAGTGAACGAGGGCACCGAGGAGCCCCAGGCTAACCTTGCTGACTAAGGCAAGCCCCAGTGCATTAACCTAAGTATTTTTGTGAATTCATGCAACTACCTATGGATGTTGTGCATTTACGTTCAGTAGTTGAAATGAAACCCTAGATGCATGATCCCAAGGTACCTATGTCTTTACTACTATGCTAGGTCGGTAGCTGCTATGCTATAGGACCGTTACAAGTCGAGTGATGCTTGTCACTCGCGAGAATAGGTTCTTATGTTGGAATCATAAGAACTTTATAAATGGATTGCTCATGTGGTAAGAGCATGGGATGTGGGCTCCGGTCCAATGGTTTTCGTGGGTTAAGTGTTTGAAAGTACTAAGCACTTGTCGGGAATTGGACCTGTAATCCTAGTACCTTAATGACGCGGTGAGAGATCTTACTATTACTCATCTTGAGATGTGTCTCACGGCTAGCTACCGGTGGTGCATGTGTGATTCTGGGTGCCTCGCGGGGTATGCCAGATAGCCTGTACCAAAGACTCTAAGATTCGATCCTGCGCTGAAGAGTTTTGGGAACCGCCTGGTGGTTGTCCAGTGTGAGGGCACCCTACCGTGTGTTTAGGTTCACCTTGTAAGGTTAAAATCAATCGGTTGTCGACCTCTCACCATTATGTGAGACTACTTATCCAACTGACCATTATATCTCTAATGATGGAACGTTATGAATTTTTATGTTTGATTAATTGAATTGCACAACTTATGCTTGCAATAGCTTGGTCATTTAGAAAAGAGTAATATACTAGAACCTGTGCTAAAATCTTGAAAGTAAGGACATACTCTTTGTTGCTTTTCAGCAAAAAGAATCCCATTAGCCAAAAAGCCTCTCATGGCTAGAGTTTGGTGTGTAGTTGTCACCGACGGGTAAGGCTTTCTAAGTATTAGTATACTCAGCCTTGCTGTAATTTGTTGATTTAAGGTAATGCTTTTAGTGATGTGTGGCCTAGAGAGATCCCGCCTGGCTGGGAGCTGGAGTGGGTGGACGACGATGAATGAAGGCATCATGGCAAGCCTCCTGTGAACCTCGTTTGTCATGTCTAGTACTTTAGTTTGTAATAATTAAACCCTTCAGGGCAGATTTGGGTTTTAATTATGTGTTGTACTCTGGCTTGCCTTCGCGTGAGCTTTAATGCATATTTGTCGATCCTTTGTTGCTATGTAAGTGATTTCACCGGGCTCGACCCGACAACTAATGATGGGATGATACTTTATTATTGCTTAATGACCAAAGTGGATTGGTTTAGGCGATAGTACGGTATTTTCCTGGGCGGGTTGTCACAGCCACGGATGGGAGCATCATCGCCATTAGCATCCTTGCAGGAGCCGTGACAAAGTCGCTGGCCCTGGGCTCGCGTCCGTGCGCACCACCTGCCCTCCCGCCCACTACTGTCTACCCTTTCGCTGACTCTCGATTTGAAGGGTTGCTGGGTTGGAGATGGTTTCAACGGTTGTTCACAAGCGTACGGACCTACACCTTTTTCACCACGGGGATTCCCTATGTTCTTGTCAATCTGCGGAGCAAGGGGTTTACAAGCGTTTAATATAGCACTAACCTAGTTAACTAACCAAACCTTAAACTAAGACTAACCTAAAGACTACTACTCTACACTAGAGAGGGTTGTGAGACTCACAAGATACAAAAGACACTTGCCCATAGGGTCTACGATACTTGAACACGCAACAACTAAAAGATACAAAACCGATCTAATCTACCAGGGGTTGTGACCACGGTTTTGCCCTTTCCCTCCCCTCGTACTGTCACTACGCGGAGGTATTCATGACCAGACCTATGATGATCACGGTATATTGAAGGGTTCTAAGGGAGTAGAGATCTATACTCCCGAAAAGCACAGTAGCTAACCTTAAACATTAAAGCAGTTCAACACTATATTGATAGATTGAAACCACAAAGAGTAGCAATTACATCTCAAGAACATTTACAACCCCATGGAAAAATGAGATGTTTTACCCCATCAAGGCGCTAAGCATGGCTCCATTGATCATGGTGACTCTTCTGATGGTGTCTTCCCTTCTCCTCTGAGGGTGTCGTGGTGGGGCCTTGACATCCTCCTCCACTTGTGGCTGTCTCCTTGGACTCAATCGATCCTTCTCGTGAATGATCTCTCTCTTTTCCAACCTCTCTCCCTAGTGGACAACCTCTTGAGCGAATGACTCCCTCCCTCCGAATGGAGGCATCCACAGCACCTTAAGGTTGCATCATCTTCGCGCTCAAGAAATGGGGGGCTGAACCGACGTTGGAGTGGGCTAGGTCGGCTCGCTTGGGCCGACCGGCCCAAGCCCACTTCAGCTTGGTTCGGTCGCCCCTTCCTCCACGTTGGTCCTCTTGCCATTTTGCACATGGATCCCCTTTAATTGCATCATTTTGACGACGTCAGCCTCACGTCCAAGATAGGGCGTCTTCTCGTATGAAGTCTGGTCTTTACACTTTAATCCTCGGGGATATTCCTTTGTAGCATTTTGGTCCTTTGCCACCTTTGGGAGTGATTTGACAATGCACTTAAACACGAATGAGACTCCTCATTTGCTCCTTTGAACTTGTTGTGACTCCGTCCCTTTAGTCCATGTTTTCCTATAAAAACATAACACTTACAAATGCACATATAAAGTTGAACTTGTCATATCATTAGTGTGCCTAGTGGCGAGTTAGTTCCATAATCAAGCTCAAACCAAAGTGTAATGAACATGTTTGGTGTACCAAAATTCACCGTCAACACTGGTGAAGTGAGGGATAATGGGGAGGGATGGATAAGGTTTAGGGGTAGTTAGGTCCTTATCTACTAGTTTTAGCATTTTTTCCACTTCTTCTAATTTTAAAAGGGTAGACAACTAAGACTATCCGCACTGGGAACTTGGTTACATCCAACGATCTGTTTCTTGTCCTGATTTGCATGAAAATACGCTGCACCGGGGGGCGCAAAAGGTGACGGGAAACCGTCTGTCTTTGTTTCCTCTAGATTTAGAGGGATGGAGAGCCTCAGCTACCTTGCACGGGCCACACCACACATCCCGCTACTCCCACCCCCAACGACCTCACGCCCGTGCTCGGAGTCTCGGAGAGGCATGGCGGTGTGGTCAGGGAGGACGAGGAGCTCACGGAGCACCTGCATCTCGGGTTGGTGCTACTACATGTTCCTGCACCGCACTGTGTTGACGCTCCTTGGCCTCACCACTAAGTATGCACACACGGCGACGGTGCCAGGAATGCTTGTTGGCACTCGCTAGCATCGCTACCGGATTCACACCTCTAGTAACGGGGCTAAGCAACGTCTGGGTAAAACACGCGATTACGGAAAGGTCCGCAAGCGCACAGATTACCGTTGTAGCACTTCACCCGGTGATATTCGGGTTATCGTATTTATATTTTCCTAAGGGAGGCACTACGGCAAAGATGATCGAGTAAACGGTGGAGAAATACAAGACTTGGTAAAGAGCAATAGCAGGGGTAACGAATAAAGATATTCGGGGATAACTTGACACACGCAAGGAGATCTTGATAAAGGACTAGAGAGGATCTAATGAGCTGGGAGGACAAGGAGATGAGAAAGGATCCGAACACAATCTATCTATTCTTGTCAACTCTAGGCAAAGAACTAAAGCAAGGGATAACCAAGGCAAGCTAAACTCGACAAGCTCTTCTAGTGCTGCAGGGGCATGCAAAGCCGTGCCCTCAGACTGGGATGAGAAGGGAGGACGACGACACGCTAAATCCTACCGGCCAGAACTAACATGGTCGACTACAAAGCCCGTCCGGAGCTGTCACCTCCTTAGGGTACCACAACTATTCTATTGAACAGGACACCAATCTAAGATAAGGTAAGCTCTGCTCACAACGAACCAAAGAACCTGTCCCCGGATATCACGAAGGAAGGTCTCTCTCTCCTGTGAAACACCGGAGATAAAGGAAAGAACGACCACAACACTATAGTGTTAAAGAGAGTTATGCTAACCAAGACTAATCTAACTTTAGTCTAAACCAAGAATAAAGCTTCTAGAGCAAAGTAAAAGCTGAATGTAATTGACTTGAAAGGTAAGATAGAAAGATAACTTCAATTGTACTTGAGTCTAAACAAAGAAAGGATACAAGAGTAGTACCGGAACCCTGAAGAAGACTCCTTTGGAACCTCGAGACTGGCTCGACTTGACTCTAACTCCCAAGCTACACTAATCCTACTCTAAGTGAACAAAAGTGGGAAATGGAGATGCTACGGTGTTGTGTGTCCATTCCAGCGAGTGTGAGGTGCCTTTTATAGGGAAGGGAGGTCGGTTGAGCGTGTAGGCCCAATATCACAGGTGCGACCGGATCAAGGGGTGCGGCCGGCCCTGTGATCCACCACCTCTCGCCTTGGACGCCCCTGATCACTGCTCCAAAGGCGGTTGAGGGTTGGTTCCTTGGGTTGGTTTCGCCCGGCACGACGATTGGGAGATGCTGTCGGCCCTCTAGGTGCAGTCAGCCCTCATTTGTGATGTTGATGAACCGCCTTCGCTCAGGGATGCCTAGAATTTCCTTGGAATGATGGTTGTGGCAGTTGAACGACCAGACAAGTGGACCCATTGATCCAAGTGAACCTAACCTTCTCCATTCGATCAAACTAACGTTTCCTTGGTGGATCTCGTTCATCCAAGTTGTGCCCGCGGGAGAGGAGGTGCATTGGACCAGGCACGAGCCACGGGGTTGGGCCGGCCGCACCTGCAGGGCTGGCCGGACCAGGTGGTTCGGATGTGCCTTACTCATGTGGCACATTGGTTCGAATTTCTCCCAAAATGTGTACCTGCCCATGAAAATCACAACACAACTCGTGGAACTTTATTAGTACTAAAAATGTGCATGAAATTTGCCGTATATTCCTCTCAAACCCGAGGTTATGATGGTCAAATCTTTATTGTAAGGACCGTCAACAAACTCCTCCAAGCTAAACGTTTGCTCGTCCTCGAGCAAAGCCTAGAATTAGCCACGGTGGATCAGGAGTTGCATGATGTTATCACTCGGCAAGTACCTGCTCACAAACTCCATGCTCTTCTTGCTAATTTGAAAAGGTTGGTATGGGAGAGCTTAGCCTTACTTTACCCCTGAGGCTTGTAGCTTTCCACCTTGCCTTCGGAGGTTGAAAAGTAGAATGGGTTTTGACTTTGCATCTCTTACTCTTCTTCTTTTCTGGATCCTATCTCAAAGTTTTTGAAAATTTTGCAAAGAAAGACAAGGTTCCTTGGATGGTTCCCTCGATCGCTCTAGTGGTATTTGTTACCTCACCAAAGGCTTTAAGCGAGCCTCAACTTCCTACTTCTATGGCTTGTATGTGGAGCTTTGGGTAGGATAAGTATGAGACTCACTTGTGCCACATAGTGTTGTTAAGCCAGACCGGATCCAAGAAGAAACTAGTCATGCAACTTGATCGAGATGTGCAACTGTGTGGAATATTTTTGTTTGTTTTTCTAAGTACTCCTTGCTTTAAGATTCTCCTCTTGCTTTTATTTTGGAGGGGGTCATGCTTCACTTTCTTTTTTTTCTATGCTCCTTGATTGGAGCACATTTTTTTCTCGAGCATATACTTTTTTTCAATGACCCCTCTCTCCTTTTGCAAGATTACAAGAAGAGAACACCGTCGTATGGACCTCCCCGGGCCCACTACCTCGGTGGGTACCGGGACCGACTACTCGGTGGGCCCCCGGGACTACCGGCTTGCGCTACACGACACCCGAAGGTGTGGAGCACAAGGACTGCGGACGAGAAGTACTCGGTTAGGAAGCTGTACATGTCCTGCACTGTATGGAAGACTCCCAGACGTACCCGACTAGTACTCTCTCCCTACTCCGACTTGTAACCCTGCCTCCCGAACTATATAAGGCGAGGCAGGGACCGTTCTCTAGCATCTCATACAACTCACGGCGCACTATTGCTCCATCTTGTAATCGTGCCCAATCAATCCAGAGCTACGCAGCATACGGGACGTAGGGAATTACGCACCTCGCGGCCCGAACCTCGTCTAAATTGTGTGCCATGTGTCTCTTCCTTCGAGTTAGCGATCTCGGCGAGGCCACATTCATCTACTTCGGGTACTCCCCTTAGTAGGTTGCCGGTCTAAAACACCGACACCTGGTACACCGTGTAGGGGATCTCACCCGAGATCACATGGCGAACTCGACGGCCCCCCGCCTACTTCAAGCCAACCGTCGCCTTCAACCGCGGCGACACCTTCGTGTTCGGCGCTTGGGTCTGCACTGCTGATGGCGCGGGCTCCTTCCAGCGCCGCCTAACCATGCAGCCCAACCCGAAGACAGGCTTCGTGACGCTTCCTGAAGTTGTCACAGGCGAACTCGCCGGCAAGTTCGGCGAAATTTCGCTCTTCAACCACCACGCTGACTTCGAGCTCGAGTCCGCTTCCAACTCGAACTTGACATCTCCATGGGCCATCGCTTGCGAGCCGGCTACTCAGCCATCGCTGGCGGTCCCCTCACCTCCTTAGCACTCCGCGTGTGGCCCCCGCATCCTCAGCCGGGCCCGCACGGGGGCTCCCTCTTCGCGCCGGGCCGGCAAGGAGCCCGTACCCGAGTACAACTCGGACTCCGACACCGCCCCCGGCCGCGCTTCGGACTCCAACCCTCTCTCCGAGTTCTACTCGAACCCCGATTACGAGTTCGATTTCGGGTCGGATCCTGAGGAGCCCGAGTCCGAGGACAACTCCACTGAGCTTCCCCTGTCAGGGCCGGCCTCCGGCTGGTTATAATGTCCACACCGGCCGGAAGATTCGTCTACTGGCCAGACCGCAAGCCCACTGACCTGATAAGTGGAGACTCACGCTACGTCGCCTACATCGACTCTCTACCGTTCCAAGAGGGAACACCACTTGCCCGAGCTGACTCGAACACCCCAACTGAGGTGGCGGTTTCTGAGTCCAGCCTCGGCACCCCTGATCGCCAAGTCTTCATGGCTGCCGGCGACACCCCAGGACCTTCAGGGACGGCCCAAGACAAGTACCTTGAAGACATCTCCTCTGACGAGCTCTCTGTTGATGCTCGAGCAAACGAGACCCCGGCAGACAGAGACGCTCGACGAGAGCGTAACCGGAAGCGCAGCGAACGTCGCTGACGCCTCCGCGACAATTTCCCCGTCCGCAACCTTGCGGAAGCTCTCCAAGGCGGTCGAGAGAAGAGTACACACTACCCCCGAGCAATGCCTCATGTCGATCACGGCGATCGCACGCCGGTGCTCGGGGCATACGCGCTGGAGAGGTCATTGCCAAGCTCGCCGAAGACGCCTACTTCATGCGGGTCGACAACAGAGTCAACCAACCTCCTCCGGCCCGAGCACCGCGACAACGAAGCCACAAGTCGCAAAGCACCAACAACGGTCCCAACCGAACTCGAGCCGAGCTCCCACCGAGCCGAACCGTCATTGCTCCAACGCCGGCGGACCTCCACAGCGTGACAACAAGAACCGCGAGGTCGTCCCCCACCAGCTCCGGCCGGCGGCGGCGGCCACGACCCGATGGCGGCGGTAGCGATGGCGGAAGCTCCAACCATGGAGCCAACGGGAGGGCCGGCGGCGGTGGCGGGGTCGTGGCGGCCGAGGCCACGTGAATAGCCACGCCTCTAGCGCCTCACGGGGCGGCTACGACGCCCGCCGAAGATTGAGGAGGCCGCGGCGGAAGAAGTCGACCACCGCGGGCGGCGGCCGACGGCTTCCCCGCCTTCTCACCTCGACTTCGCAACTTGCTCCTCCCCAACAAGTTCAAGCCTTTGGGGATCGCCAAGTACGATGCGAAGCAGACCCCATCCGGTGGCTCGGGTGCTACGCCCTCTCCATCGAGAATGCGGCGGCAACAACGACACCAAGTGCCTATACTTCCCCTTCGTCCGGACCAAGCTCCACTCACATGGCTCGAGTCGCCGGACAAGCACTCGATCGACAAGTGGGACCACCGAAGGAGCAGTTCACCGGCAACTTCGCGGGCGCCATGGGCCGATCGGGTACTCGCATGGACACGGCCATGATCAAGCGAGAACAAGGCGAGACCCTCCGCAAGTACATGCGCCGCTTCTTCAACAAGCGCGCTACCGTCGTCGACGTCACCGACAAGGAGGTCATCGACCTCTTCCGGGACGGTCTCTATCACCGCCGCACCTTCGAAGACTTCGGTCGTCACCGCCCCGAGTCCATCCCCCACCTCAAGGACATGATCACGTCCCGGGCGGATGAAGAGGATAAAGACAACGCCAAGTACGACGCCATCCGTGGCAAGACCAAGCAGAACCAGGGCGGCGGCGGCGCGGAGTAACGCAAACCAAGGCGGTCGCAACAACAACAACAACAACTACTACTCGGGTCCCAACCGCAAGCGCAAGCGGACAACACCGTCGTGGCTATCCAGCCGCGCCTGCGAAAGGGAACTCGAAGAAGAACTCCGGTGGTTTCAAAGATCCGCCGAAAGAGAAGTGCCCGTGGCATCCAAATGGCAACCATACCACCGAACGAAGTGCTACCAACTCGTGCACGCACTCAAGGAGACGCCGAGCCACCGCACCCTCATGATCAAAAGGGCAAGAAGAAGGACGGCGACAACAACGACTTCCGGGAGCCGGACAAGACCGTCAACGTCCTCTTCGGAGGGCTACCCGGCGAGCGGGAGCGAAGGCTACCCGTCGTGTAGTCATGTCCATTGAACCGGCGGTCCCGACCCCTCTCGGGTGGTCGAGGTACCCATCACCTTCTCCCGCGCGGATCAATGGACTAGCTTCTGCGAACCGGGACGGTTCCCCCTCGTCCCGAAGCCGGTGGTGGCGGGCTCCAAACTCAACAAGGTGCTCATCGACGGTGGAAGCGGGCTCAACGTCCTCTTCACCAAGACCTTGAAGAAAATGAAGCTCGACATCACTCACATGCTCACCAAGAGCAACATGCCCTTCTACGGCATCGTCCCCGCAACGCGGCTATTCCACCGGGCTCGGTGGTCCCCGCCTAGGGATGGCAATGGGTGCCCGCAACCCGCAAAACCATGGGTTTTTGCTCCATTAGGGCACGGGCATGGGTCAGTTTCTAGACCCATGGGTCTATTAATGGGTTAATTGTTAGACCCAGCGGGTCTGCGGGCATGGGTTTGGGATTAGGGTACCCATGCCCGCAAATCCATGGGTTTTTTAAACCCGCTCCAATATACAATAGCAGCCCACCAGCCCATATATTACCCCAAAATTTCTTTCAAAGCTTGGCCCATTTAACATCATATAAATAGTTGATGTGTCCCAAACCTTAAACCTTGGATCCCAAATCCAATCCCCACACCCCCGTCGGCAACCTTTGATGTTGCTCACCATGAGCAGTAACCTTTTAATTTGGTGGCCTTAGTACTTGTTTGATGCTTCTATTTGTGCCAATGATCATATTATTTGTGGCTGGTTGCTTATCTCGTTAATGGGCACGGGCGACCCGCTAATGCCCGCAAACCCGCTGGGCATGGGTTTGGGTCAAATTCTAGACCCATCACGGGTCGTGGGTTTATTCGCGGGCATAATTTATATTCGCGGGCATGGGTTTGGGATGGCAAAACCGAGCGGGTTTGAACTCATTGCCATCCCTAGTCCTCGCCGGTTACCTCCGGGCATCTCGGGACAACTACCGTACCGAGTACATCAAGTTCGAGGTCACGGACTTCGAGACCTCCTACCATGCCATCCTCGGCGGACCGGCCATCGCCAAGTTCATGGCGGTGCCCCACTACACCTACTTGGTACTCAAGATGCCAAGTCCGGCCGGTGTACTCTCCCTCCAAGGGGACCCGAAGATCTCCCACGACCGTGACACGAAGCCGTGGAGATCGCCTCCACAAATCAAGTGCCCAACGCGATGATGGAGGTCTACGCCGCGTCGAAGAAGCTTGCCACAAGCGAACTCGACATCCCGCAGAAGTCCGACAAGCCGCCAACAAGACTCGGCCACCCGAGGAGGTACTCGTCAAGGCGATCGACCTTGGAACCGGCGATCCCCGAGAAGACCACCACCATCGGGGCAGGCCTCGACCCCAAATAGGAAGACGCGCTCATCAGCTTCCTTCGGCCTAACCGCGACATCTTCGCGTGGAAGCCAGCAGACATGCCAGGAGTGCCCAGGGAGCTGATTGAGCACTGCCTCAACGTCGATCCTAAGGCCACCCCCAAGCGACAACACCTCTGACGCATTGCCGACGACAGATGAGACGCCATCAAGAAAGAACTCGCCAAACTACTCGCGGCTGGCTTCATCAGAGAAGTCTTCCATCCTGAGTGGCTCGCCAACCCTGTCCTCGTCCGCAAGAAGAACTCGAACGAGTGGAGGATGTGCGTCGACTACACCGACCTCAACAAGCACGCGCCCCAAGGACCCCTTCGGGTTGCCGCGGATTGATCAAGTCATCGACTCCACGGCGGGCCGCGACCGCTTCTCGCTTCCTCGATCGCTACTCCGGTACCACCGGATCGCGATCAAGGAAGAAGACCAGGAGAAGACCGTGTTCATCACTCCGTTTGGCGTGTAGTGCTACACGACCATGTCCTTCGGGTTGAAGAACGCCGGCGCTACCTACCAACGAGCTATCCGGGCTCGCTTCAAGAGGCAACTCAAGAAGAACGTCGAAGCCTACGTGGATGACGTGGTCGTCAAGACCAGAAACTCCAGTACCCTCATCGACGACCTTGAAGAGACTTTCGCATCACTGCGTGAGTACCGCTGGAAGCTCAACCCGAACAAGTGCGTCTTCGGCGTACCTTCGGGCAAACTACTCGGCTTCATCATTAGCCAACGTGGCATCGAAGCCAACCCCGAGAAGATCTCCGCCATCACCAGCATGAAAGCTCCCACGAGCATCAAAGACGTCCAGAAGCTGACCGGGTGCATGGCGGCATTGAACAGATTTATCTCGAGGCTCGGAGAACGGGGGCTCCCCTTCTTCAAACTACTCAAGCATCAAGAGAAGTTCGTGTGGACTCCAGAGGCGGATCAAGCCCTTGCCCAGCTCAAGGATTTCCTATCGAAGCCGCCGATCCTCACGGCTCCTCACAAGGGCGAGCGCTCACTGCTCTACCTCGCTGCGACTACTCACGTGGTCGCATCGCCATCGTCGTCGAGCGGCAGGAAGACGGCCACACCTACCCGGTCCGGTGCCCGTCTACTTCGTCTCGCGAGGTTCTATCGTAGTCCAAGGCACGCTATCGGCCGTGCGAAGCTCTTGTACGCAGTACTCATCACCTCGCGGAAGCTACGACACTACTTCCGGCGGCACTCGATCTCCGTCGTCACCGACTACCCGCTCGGCGACATGTCGCGGAACCAAGATGCTACCGGAAGAATCTCCAAGTGGGCGGTCGAGCTTGGTGCCCTCACCATCGATTTCAAGCCACGCACGCCCATCAAGTCGCACGCACTAGTCAACTTCATGGCGAGTGGCGGGAGAACCAGCCTACCTACTCCCACCGTGCGACCGAGCATTGGGTGATGTACTTCGACGGCTCACTCAACCTCGAGGGAGCGAGGTGCGGGGGTACTCCCGATCTCTCCAACGGGCGAACAACTCAAGTACGTCTTGCAGATCTTCTGGAAGGTCTCAAACAATGAATCCGAGTACGAAGCTCTGCTACACGGGCTCCTCCTCGTGGCTTCACTAGGCATCAAGCGGCTACTAGTCTACGGCGACTCTGCACTGGTCATCAACCAAGTCAACAAGTCCTGGGACCGCAACAAGGAGAACATGGACTCCTACTGCCTAGAAGTCCGAAGCTCGAGAACAAGTTCTACAATCTCGAGTTCCATCACATCGTCCGCGACAACAACGTTGCAGCGGACGTCCTCTCGAAGCCTCGGATCTACCCGCGCTCAAGTACCAGCGGGTGTCTTCGTTCACGAGCTTCACGCGCCATCCATCCCGGAGCCGGCGCCACCGACCACTGTCCCGGCTCACCCACCACTGGACAGGAGGTCATGATGATCGACGTGGACCGGAGGCAACCCTTCATCAACTACCTCGGCCGAGCGAAGGTTCCCTCCGACAAGAACTTGGCCGAGCGGCTCGTCCGCCGTGCCAAGTCCTACGTCCTCGTCGGAGACAAGCTTTACGGTCGTGTAAAGCTTACTACATCAACACCCCTATGTCGTAAGCGGCCTGCGGGTCCCGGCTCCGGTCTCGGGACTACCCCTCTCCGAGATCCAACCCGCGCGGCTACCTACGGATCTCGGGCCGCGACGAGCGTCAAGGACTCTAGCACCGGTCTACCAAGAGACCATGTACCCCAAGATCCGGCCTACACGGCTACTTACGGATCTACTCGCCGTAAGCGGCTACCCGCCCTAGCACTACTCACCGTAAGCGGCCTCCGGTCCGGGCGACTACTCGTAACTACGGCCCCGGCCATCCAGTGTACTTCTTCGGTAATAAAGTTTGATCGTTCATCAACTTCTTTCCGTCTACTCCCTTCAATGGGACCACTACTGCCGAGTACGACTACTCGCATCCACTCCACGATGGGCTCCGCACTCTGAGATCGCGACTACGAGTACTCATTGCTGGAAATTTTCTTTCATTAATACTTAAGCAATTCATTACAATTGTTTTTGTACAACTTGGGCTACTAGCTAACTATTACAGGGCTACTGGAGATTGAGCTTATCAGCTACTTGCTCCGCGATGGGAGCCATCTGCTCCAGCAGCTCCGCATACTGCTCATCGGTGCAGTTGGCGGCTACCCCGCCAGCGACTACCTCCACCGGGGCCTTCGGGAAGTAGGACTTCATGAAGGCCAAGATCTGCTTCGGGATCGACCTCGCCATGTGCTTCACATATTCCGCCACCGCCGGGGGGCTTCCCTGAGGCGATCCGCGAGAGGAGCGATCTTGGGGCCGCCGGATGAGGAACCAAGAGTCTTGCGATCGGCAACGCGGCTTCTTCAAGATCCTTCGGTTGGGCCCGCGCGCGCCTCGCAATCTTCATTCAACTTCGCAATGATTTGTAGCGATTGACGAGATCGCGGTCGGATGCAATCCGAAGCTCCATGTGGTTCTCGCACTCGAAGGTAAGTTCTTTGTAGTCGAGCTCGAGTACCTAGCGGGCTTCTTGCTCCCGTAGAAGAGGTTCTTCATACTCGTCTCGAGAGGACTTCAACCTGCTCCACTTGGCCCTCAAGCTCTACAAATACAACAAAGCGTAGTGGGTCGACTACCTCTCGACCCCCCAACAACTACCCGACAAGTCCAAAGCCGTACCTTTGTTCTTGTTGCGGAGGCTCTTGTTCTTCCGCACCAAGTCATCGCCCTTTTCCCGCAGCCTCTTGGATGTCATTGTGATATTTGGCAAAGGCGTCGTCGAGCTTGGATCGCATGGCGGCCGCGTGCTTCCGCGACTTCACAAGCCGATCTTCTAGTGCCTCGGCTCGGAGCACCGTGTCACCAAAGCCCCGCAAAGATGTTGGACTTCTCGCGAGACCTCTCCACGACGTCCCGCATAGACAACACACGTCAACGAGTACTCAACAACGAGAGGATTGACTACTCGGAAGCTAAGGCTACTTACCTTCATCCTTGCTCGGCCCGGCGGGCGACCGCCTCCGTGTGCCCGGCCACCGTTGCGGGTCCACCGGATCGTCCGCGAGCGGTTCCACCCCCGCCACGACTACTCGCGGGGGCTTCCGTCATCGGCGCGAGTGGATGGGTTCTCGCGTCCCGGATCTCCGGGGGAGCGGATAGCCACCTCCGAGCAACCTGCGGTGGCACGGTGGCCTCCTCTCCTCCGGTCGCCGCGGCGGCTTCCTCGGCGACCTCCTCCATCGGCCCGGGAGCTCCCTCAGCAGCCTCCGGCGCTTGTGGTGTCGACTTCTCTATAGGCACCACCGCAGGGATGTCGCTCCCTTCGGCCTCGACGCCTGACAAGAAGACGTCAAGTTCATCAGCAACTACGACTACTCTATGGGGAAGATTAAACCTACAACAGAACACTTACCCTTGACCACACTGGCCTCGGGCAACGCGGCTTCGGCCACTCGGCGCCTCGGACTCCCACCCGGGGAGCGAGGAGTTGACTCCTCGATGGGCGGCGCGACTTCTTCCTCCGCCACCATCGCGGAGGGCTCATCTCCCTCCTAGGACAAGTCCGTCGATTTCTGCAAGTACACAAAGCTAGTTGTCATTCAAGCTCGACTACTACACCAAGTACTACTCGGGAAGGTTCGGTACCTACACGGCCGGATCGGACTATCGTCACGGTCGGGGCTCCAAGGATGCTGGCAATATCCACCAGTCCAGCTTCGGTGGGCGCTTCCTCTTGCGCCTCTGTGGTTGTTGCTTCTTCTTCAGCAGCAGTAGCCGGTGCAGCGCTCTCCTGCGCTCCTGCGGCTATCACTTCTTCAGCGGCAGCAGCCGCAGCTCCGTGCCTCCCCGAGGAGCGGGGGGGCGGCGCTCCGGGACCGCGCTATGAGCTCCTCGACAGTGGGGGGCCGGACTACGACTTCCAGCGGGCTCCCCCACTGTGTCCCACTCGCCTTCGTCGCCCGCTTTGACCGGGCTCCGTTGGCGGCACCTCCTAAAGACAAGACTACTCATCAGCAAGTGTACTCGCATGATGGGTACTCGACTACTCTAGTCAAGACAACTTACCTCTTGAGGCGTGGTCTCTGAGACCCTTAGCTTCTTCGTTACCCGCTTGCGGGCGGGGTTGCGCGGCTTCCGTGGCGGCGCAGCCAGACTAGCCTCTAGGCTAGCCGGCGGGTCTTGCATAAGAGGTACATGAGGCAAGCCTGGACGGCTAAACCTCGACCGGAGCCGAAAGCGGTCCCGCAACGTCTCCTCCTCCTTCCTCCTCGTCGTCGTCGTCGGTGGTGTCCTCCACGATGACGGTGTCATCGCCTTCGCCGACTTCTCGCCGCTCCTTGGCTTTGTCTTTCCCTTCCTTCGGGATCTCGATCCCGTGAGGGGGTGGCTGCCGCTCGGAGACGAATATTTTCAAGTCATCCTGCAAGACACAAGACATCAGCGCGTCTACTCCAAGCAAGGACTACTCGACTAGGGGAGTACGACTACTTACCTCCTTTGGCGGGCGCGCGGCGAGTACTCTCGGACGGGGCACGCCGTGTACGGCGGCATATCCTTGAAGATCCGTGTCGGCCTCTCGATGATGTCGTCATTGTCCATCTCGCCTCCGGGCATCCGCGACGTGTCGTCGTCGCCGGTGTACTCGAAGCCCAAGGTGTCGTGGGCCATCGGTGGGTCGCACCCTCCGCTTCATGAAACCGAAGGCCACGTGCTCGGCCCTCGGCCCGGCCTTCTCCGAGCATCTTGATGCGTGCCGGCGGCTCGGGGAGCCGGATCCCCTCTCGCATTGTGGGCTCCGTGTTCCACCGGGGCCGCGGTAACACGGGCCGCCTTCCACTCGGCTTCGGTGGCCGGGGTGGTGGTTCGTGATGTAGAACCACCTCGCCTTCCAATCGGCGTTGGAATCAATGAGCTTGTACGCCGGCCATCGCTCGGCGGCGTCTTCTCTCATCCGGATGCCGGCCCCTCCGACTACTCTTGGATTGTTGGCGCTCGGCCGCGGCTTCACCGGAAGAACTTCCGAAAGAGGATCCGGTGCGGCTTGATCCCAAGGAATGCTTCACAAAAATGAACGAAGATCGCGGTACGGAAAATGCCGTTAGGATTCGGATTGAGGTACTCAATTCCGTAGTACCCGAGGAGGCCCTTAAAGAAATCACTAGCCGGAAGCGCGAGTCCGCGTTCCACGAAACGCGCAAACATCGAGATCTCATCTTCGGCTTTCTCCATTGGATACGGATCTCCCGGCGGCGGCCCTCCACATATCCACCTCCTTCTCCGGATAAATCCGCCTGTTCGAAGGTCCAATAAATCTTCGGTCTTCACCTTTGACTTTTTCCACTCGCGGCTTGGATCCGCTCGCGGTGGAGACATCGGCCGGCGCCGCTCCGGTGGCAGCCAAAGCGGGCTCTTCGCGGCCCCTCTTCTTCCCGGCGGCCTTCGCGGACTTGGTTGGTGAAGGCTACATTCTCCAAGTACAGGGCGTCTTCACGCGCATCCGCTCGGGGGCTACACTGGAAGCTCTGGGTGGCGGCGCACTTGGATCTACTGCGGCGGCGGCGTGCGCTGGAAGTGGATCTACCTCAGATCGAATCGAAATGACTACAGCACAGATGGGTGAAAAACCCTAAGGGTTTTGGCTTCTATTTATAAGTCAAACCGGCCCTCCAACGGCCAGATCGATAAGTCCGCGCTCGGCTGACTCAGCGGCTACGCGTGACCCTTCGCATTCTACTAGTTGACGCGCCTCACCTCGGGGGCTCGGCTACTTCTACTCGACTACCTGGGAAGCGGCTAGTCTCAGGAGCATCTCAGGACACATTCTTCAAGATGACCCTTCAATTCGAGAGGAAGTACTCGACTCAAGGCTCGGGGGCTCCGTGCCACGTGTCCTTCGGTTTTTTCTCTCCGGATTTTTCGGGATTTTCTTGCCAAGACTTGGGATGGACCCTCGGCCCGAGCCTACGGCTCAACCTAAGGCTCGGGGGCTACTCCATATGGAGTGCGATTTTGCAATCGCACCTCCATATCAGCTCCGGCTTCAAGACAAGACGGGCATTCTTTGAAGACCTTCGAAGGCGGCCGTTGAGGACGCTTGGGACTACTCGAGAAGACTTCAAGATTGCTCAAACATCGACCGGAGTACATTCCAGCCTCGGGATGCTTCGACTACTCTTGAGGACTTTTGACTCGTAGTACTCGGGGACGCTTGAGGACTACTCGTTAAGGCCGTCAAGACTACTTGAAGCTATCCTTCTCGACTACAAAGTACTCGGGGGCTTGTCGTATGGACCTCCCTGGGCCCACTACCTCGGTGGGTACCAGGACCGACTACTCGGTGGGCCCCTGGGACTACCGGCTTGCGCTACACGGCACCTGAAGGCGTGGAGCACAAGGACTGCGGAGGAGAAGTACTCGGTTAGGAAGTTGTACATGTCCTGCACTGTATGGAAGACTCCTAGACGTACCCGACTAGTACTCTCTCCCTACTCTGACTTGTAACCCTGCCTCCCGGACTATATAAGGTGAGGCAGGGACCGTTCTCTAGCATCTCATACAACTCACGACGCACTATTGCACCATCTTGTAATCGTGCCCAATCAATCCGAGCTACGCAAAGCATACGGGACGTAGGGTATTACGCACCTCGCGGACCGAACCCGTCTAAATTGTGTGCCACGTGTCTCTTCCTTCGAGTTACCGATCTCGGCGAGGCCACATTCATCTACTTCGGGTACTCCCCTTAGTACGTTGCCGGTCTAAAACACCGACAAACACTCTTTGGAACTTTGGAGTATTTATTTTTGGTGGATGGATGGCATGTTTTGTGTAACTCCCGGTGTAGGAGTTAGCTTGTATATGTGGGTGTACGTGATCTCGATCATGGAAGCATGAAAGATTCTACCAAGAGTCACAACAATTTGGCAAAACTCAATGGGTCACAAGCAAGCATATGTAGAAGGTTTGAACATTAATATCGACATATGGCTTTGGTAGGTAATATGACCATTAAGGAACTTGCCTTGTTTTATTCTCAAAAGAAATCATCCGAGATTTCACCATACTATGAGATATAGGAGATCAACATTGTCACACCATATCATATTTGTCAACACCCTAGATTTGGTCATAAGCATTTGCTTCCCACAAGGTTTTATTTCAGGATCTTGTCTCAAAATATACCAACAAGTTCAAATAGACATAGAGCACAAACATGTACACTAGGTTCTTGCAAAGTTTTAACATAGCAACCATTCATCATTTCCAAAGTGAGGGTATGTAAATAAGATTTCAAGCACATGGTTGAAGCAAATGTTTTTGTGGTTTTTATTTTATTCAAATGGGATAAACAAGATGTTGAAAAGTAGTTTGGATGGAGATACCTTCCTTTATTGAAAATGGTAAAAGTCTACATTACCCCCTCAACTATGGGTGTGGACTACATAACCCCCCAACCTATGAAACAGTTTATATCACCCCCTGAACTTTTCAAAACCGGTCAAATTACCCCTTGAAGCATTTTTAAAAAATGATAATAAATCATAGAAAATTCATAAAATGGAAAATCCAATTATGATGGATTCCAAATGAGTAGATCTACACAGTGAACATATAATATAGTATATTTTAGTTTAATTTTTTCATTGTAACTTTAGATCTATGATTTTCTTCATAGCTGAAAAAATGTTCTAAAGCATATCATATTATATGTTCATTGTGTAGATCTACTCATTTGGAGTCCAAAACAATTAGATTTTTTATTTTATGAATTTTCTATGATTTATTATGATTTTTCAAAATTACTCTAGGGGGTAATTTGATCTGTTTTGAAAAGTTCAGGGGGAGATATAGATCGTTTCATAGGTTGGGGGGTTATGTAGTCTACCCCTCATAGTTGAGGGGGTGATGTAGACATTTTCCATTGAAAATGGGGTCTCCCACAAGCTAAATTTTGGCTACCTGGTCGGTCTGTCTTTATTTTGGTGATGCGTTGAGCACCTGGAAGCTTGTAGTGGTTGTCTTGATGGATTTGTGAAAAATCATAGGTACGCTCGTATCACTTGGTACGGTCGACCCTACTATATTTTCACCAGGCACTCGTGTCCCCTCCTGTAACATCGAGCACAAAAATTTTGCCGAGTGGGGATAGAATCGTACCTCTAGGTTCGGCCGTATCACCAAAAATCTCCAAAACTGCTTTTCCATATCTTGTTTACTTACTAATGTAATGATGAAAACTAATTTGAAATCTAAACATGCTTGATGCACGAAATAAAAGGTTGAAAGGGAAATATGAGATAAATAGCAGTTTACCTCTCGGTGAGGGCTCGTAATTTAGAGTCCGTGAGAGGGACTCCTCTAGTTGCACAATCGATCTTAGGCTTGTCCCTTCCCGGAGTGGAAGACTCGGATGATACTATCTTCACACGCCATACCTTCTTTGTTTTCTTCGGTGGTGATGAAGTCGGTGAGGCTTTGGCGGGGGTGTTCTTGATTTCCGTCTTTCCCCCTTAGTCTTGTTGATTGCTTTCGCCTTCGTGGGTTGGTGGCGCCCTTTGAATGCTTTCACCTTGGGTTTGGTTGGGGCCACCTCATCTTCCTGCATACGGTTAGAATTTTTCCTATAGATCATTCGTACCTGTGAGCATTGCTCCACCTTTGGTTTATAGGTGAATCATTCTTCCTCGCCGTTGATTTTGAGGAGGATTTCTCCGACTCCTTTATCGATGTTAGCATTGGCGGTGCTCAAGAAAGGTCTCCCAAGGATTAGAGGTGTCCTTGTATCAACATCCATGTCGAGGACGACGAAATCCATGGGTACGAAGAAATCCCATACTCTCACCGGAATGTCCTCCGCTATCCCCGCCGGGTAGCGGACCGATTGATCCGCTAGCTGCAAGCACATGGTTGTAGGTGACAAGGAAGTATAATTAAGTTTGTCGAAGACTACCTTAGGCATGACGCTAACGCTAGCTCCAAGGTCGCATAGTACATTCTCAAAGTGTTCGGAATTGATAGAGCAGCTGATCATAGGGCACCCGAGGCCTTTCTTCTTTAGAATAGCCGCACTACACTCCTCCGTAATCTTGACCATATCCGTGGTGGGTAAAGGTCTCTTATTGTTGAGGCTGTCTTTGAGGTACTTGGTGTAGGTTGGTACCTGCATAGCCTCAAGAAATTATTTTGCCATTGAGTTTCTTGATTACCTCAACGAACTTCCCGAATTGCTCATCCACAGTAGGCTTCTTGATTCTTCGGGGAAATGGAAGTAGCATGGTGTCGACATATTCTTGGGGTGCCATTTTCCTTAACTTTTCCTCTTCGAGAACTGCCTCCTCGGTATCTTCTTCTTCTTCTTCTGACTCGGTGATCACTTCCTTCTGTTTCTTCTCTGCGGGGTTAGGATGTGGTGGATCCCGAGTGGTCTTACAAACTCTCGTGGTCACCGGTTTTAAAATTTCTTGCGTAGGCTCAGTTTGCCCCGGGATTCCACCCGACTCAAAATAAGGTAAAGAAGCAGCAAGCTGAGTAAGTTGAGTTTCTATCATTTTATTAAAATTTAGCTGATTCTTCATGGCAGAGGTGAAGGATTCTATGGTGGAATTTAAATTTTCGAGAACTTTCTCAATGGCGGCTAGCTTCTTGTTTAAATTTTCATTAATTCTAGCTTGACCAAAGACAAGATCTTTAATGGAGGGCTAATTATTGAAATTGTTAGAATAGTTACCTCCATTTTGGTTGTTGAACCAGAAGTTGGGCCTCGAGTTCCACCCTTGATTGTTGAAGTTGTTGGTGCGGAACCCGTTGTTGTTGACATTGTTGATGAAGCTGGCTTCTTGCCTTGTCTCGAGACAATCATTGCCCGAATGTCCCACATTACTGAAGACCTCTCATGTCATGTGCGTGTCCATGATTTTGGCAGTTTCCATGTTTGTCGATGCCTCCAATTTCTTCATGAGGAGGTCCATCTTGGCGGCGATCATGTTGAGTCCATCGACTTGGTGTACACCGCGGGTACGGGGTTGGAGACAGTCTCCATCCCAACTTTGATTTTCCACCATCTTCTCGATCGATTCCTTAGCTGCTGGTACTTCTAGCGAGAAGAAGGCTCCTCCAGTGGCTGCATCTAGGTGCTCACGGGAAGCACGCTTGAGGCTGTGATAGAAGGTTTGAATTAAGAACCACCCATGCATGCCATGGTGCGGGCACGCGGTGATGTACTCCTGGAAGCGTTCCCATGCTTTCGGGATGCTCTCATCATTCTGCTGCTGGAAGCCCGAAATTCTTGCGCGGAGGGCATTGGTTTTGCCCACCCGAAAGAACTTTACGAGAAATGCCTTTGAGCACTTATTTCATGTGTTGATGGCGTCTCGCTCCACATAAAACCATTGCTTCACCTTCCCAAGCAATGAGAATGGGAATAGGTGAAGACGGATTGCATCATCCATCACTCCACGGATAGTGAAAGTCCTACACACCTCAAGAAAATGCTGGAGATGTGCATTGACATCTTCATCCAACTTGCTGGAGAACGGATTTTCTTGCACCATGTTGATCAATGCCGGATTCAAAGTTTTCGTCTCCCACCGTTGTGATTGGTCCGGTAGGGACATTGGTGAACGAGGGGGAGGAAAACTCGTGAATCGCCCTCTCTGCCATTGATGTTGACAAGGTACTGTCTATGGGATCGATGGTGTTTGTCTCTTGATTCGAGAGAAACTTCTGAGGAATGAGGACATGGGGTCACACTCTCCTCACAAGTGACTCCGGATTGTCATTAAAGTTGGACGGTAGGTTGAAACCGGTCATGCACTATTTGCGTACACGAGAGTAGAACAAGGGTAAACCCTCTTAAATAGCAGTTCACCGAACCTTGATAATTCTACCACAATGTTTAAACGATATCTTATCCATATTGCCTTCCTAGAAACAGTGCCAGAAATGCTTGTTGACGCTCCTTAGCCTCACCACTAAGTATGCACACATGGCGACGGCGCCAGGAATGCTTGTTGGCACTCGCTAGCGTCGCTACAGATTCGCACCTCTAGTAACGGGGCTAAGGAACGTCTGGGTAAAACATGCGATTACAGAAAGGTCCACAAGCGCACGGATTACCGTTGTAGCACTTCACCCAGTGGTATTCGGGTTATCGTATTTATATTTTTTCAAGGGAGGCACTATGGCAAAGATGATTGAGTAAACGGTGGAGAAATACAAGACTTGGTAAAGAGCTATAGCGGGGGTAACGAATAAAGATATTCAGGGATAACTTGACACACGCAAGGATATCTTGATAAAGGACTAGAGAGGATCTAGTGAGCTGAGAGGACAAGGAGACGAGTAAGGATCCTAACACAATCTATCTATTCTTGTCAACTCTAGGCAAAGAACTAAACCAAGGTATAACCAAGGCAAGCTAAATGCAACAAGCTCTTCTAGTGCTGCAGGGGCATGCAAAGCCATGCCCTCAGACTGGGATGAGAAGGGAGGACGATGACACGCTGCATCCTACCAGCCCGAACTGACATGGTGGACTACAAAGCCCATCCGGAGCTGTCACCTCCTTAGGGTACCACAACTATTCCGTTGAACGGGACACCAATCTAAGATAGGGTAAGCTCTGCTCACAACAAACCAAAAAACCTTTCCCCGGATATCACGAAGGAAGGTCTCTCTCTCCCGTGAAACACCAGAGATCAAACGAAGAATGACCACAACACTATAGGGTTAAAGAGAGCTATGCTAACCAAGACTAATCTAACTTTAGTCTAAACCAAGAATAAAGCTTCTAGAGCAAAGTAAAAGCTGAATGTAATTGACTCGAAAGGTAAGAGAGAAACATTACTTGAATTGTACTTGAGTCTAAACAAAGAAAGGATACAAGAGTGGTACCGGAACCCTGAAGAAGACTCCTCCGGAACCTCGAGACTAGCTCGACTTGACTCTAACTCCCAAGCTACACTAATCATACTCTAAGTGAACAAAAGTGGGAACTGGAGATGCTTCAGCGTTGTGTGTCCATTCCAACGAGTGTGAGGTGCCTTTTATAGGCAAGGGAGGTTGGTTGAGCGTGTGGGCCCAATATCACAGGTGCGGCTAGATCAAGGGGTGCGGCCGGCCCTGTGATCCACCGCCTCTTGCCTTGGACACCCCTGATCACTGCTCCTGAGGCGGTTGAGGGTCGGTTCCTTGGGTCGGTTTTGCCCGGCACGACATTTGGGAGGTGCGGCCGGCCCTCTAGGTGCTACCGGCCCTCCTCCGTGCCATGTGATGAACCTCCTTCGCTCTGGGACGCCTAGGATTGCGTTGGAATGACGGTTGTGGCGCTTGAACGGCCGGACAAGTGGACCTATTGATCCAAGTGATCGTAACCTTCTCCATTCGATCAAACCGATGTTTCCTTGGTGGATCTCGTTCATCCAAGTTGTGCCCGCGGGAGAGGCAGTGCATTGGACTAGGCACGAGTGTGATGCCCTAAGTTTTTAATTTGCATCATTAATGCTAATGACCAAATCAGCCGAGTCAAACACTATTGACATTGGTCAAACCTTGGTCAACCTGGGTCATCACCTCGAAAACCTCCCTAACACTCACCTTGGAGTACCTTTGACAAGTCAAAACTAACTACATTGGTCAAAACCCTAGCTAATTGGGTCAAACCCCTTGATGTAAATGTATCACTCTAGAACTTTGGCCACTTTCTCCAATTTTTGTCTAAACACTCAAAATTCTGCCAATATAAAAGTTGTGTAGAATTGTGAGGGACACATTTCATCTTCAGGTTGGCATTTCAAACTTGGAGAGTAAGATCTTCAAATTTGCAAGTCAAACCAGTTTTCACTGTTCATCGACGCCATAAAAATCAACGAGTTCAGCAGCAGATCATGCTCCAACCCTTGCTCAAAGGATAGGTCGGCCTTTGTAAAAAATTGTAGGTGGTTATCCCCTTTACAACTTTGCTTTTTGGAGAAATTGAAGTTGTATTAAAAATGCGGATTTTGGCTCGGTCAAAGTGGGGTACTTCAAAATTGAACCGACAGCCGGCGCTCTTGGCCTCGCTCCCATGCCGGGAGCGTCGTGCTCGCCCCGCCACGCGGCAGGCTGGCATACCGCTACCTCCCTCAATGGCCAGGTCCCCACTGGCCACAGTGCGGCGAGGACGGGGACCACATCATCACGCGCCTGCGCCCCCCGATCGTCTCCCACGCGGGGGATCGTTCCCCGATGTGTGGAAGCAGTTGGCATGTTGCCGCCGAGCCCTGCCACGCCTCGGTCGGCTGGCCGGCAGCTAGCACTGCTCCGCCGCCCCCGGGCCTTGTTCTTCAGCACGCATGCTTCAAGGTGAAGGCGTTGGTCCACTGCACATGCCCATCGTCTATAAAAAGGAGGTCCTGATCGCTTGCGCGCGCACACACACGCCGTGCTCCATGACCGCCGCCATTGCGAGCTCGAGCTTCCCTGAGCTCTCATTGCCGGCTTATGCCTCGAACTTTCCGAGCATGGAAATCAAGCCAAGGCCACCCACAGGCCGCCCTCCGCCCGCGCTCGGCCAGTCCCGGCTGCCGGTTCGCCGGAATTTGGCCGGACTGCCAGCGGCCGATGCCCAGGAACCCAATTGCAGGGGGTGACTTTTTTTCAAGGGCCGAACTGCAAAACAAGGGTATGCTTGTGAATCTGAAAAACTTTTCCGGGACCTCGGTGTAAAACCGATTCTTAAATAGTGTAACTGTTTTGCTGATTATTGTAAAATCCGTAGAAAATTGTAGAAACATCAGAAAAATGCAAACTCAATTTTGTTAGATTCGATGTGAAAAACCCTACATGTTTTGTAAAGCATGACCATGCTTTTTGATGATAGATTTTTCATGAAAAATACAAAACTGTAAAACCTAGATCTGCTGTATCTCAAAATCCACAAGTTCTCTATAGCTGAATTTTGGGTATGTTGTGTGCTATGTCATAACTAGCTTTAGTACCAAAAATGGCACAAAGCTATGCTGTAATTCTTTTATTATGAATTGTTTTGTCTTTATCTGGAATATGTCCAAATGATTTTTGTAGCTAAATTAATTATATTTTTATGCTCAACTTTTGCATGTGATCTTTATATGCCTAAATGCACCTCTCGTAAATTAATCACAATTTTATAATTTTCAGAAACAATTATTCTTGGAATATACTTGATTTTCTTTGCAAATGCATAACTCAAGATCTATAATAGTTCTAGGTGTATATGTTGCATGCCTAGCTTAGTTTTGGACCAGAGGCAAAGTGTGAGAAAGTTGGAATCATTTTGATGTGTATTTATTTTTATATGCAATTATCATGTTTTGGAAACTAGCTTTTTGTTATTTTCGGTATATTTAATGCCATAGCTCTCCTAAGTGTGCATGTGTGTGCAGTGGCTTTGTATAGGCTTGTAGTGCTTCTTAAAAACCTATACTGAATTTTATTAATTTAATTTATGAATAAAAGCGATAAAGGCCATTAAAGATTAATATTAAAATGAAATGAGAAAGTCACCAACCACACCCCTAAAGACCCTATGTAAGTGATGTAAATCATTCTGAAAGCTCAAGACCAACCCCTTGTTGTTTGTGAAATTTAAATTAATTTATTTACAGAGTCACTATCAAGAAGAATAATTAATAAGAACTGCATATTGTTCCTTTTTGGAAGAGTATGCTGAATGTATTTCTTATCTAGGTGAATGTGGTCAACCATGTGCCCCATGGTTGCCACGTGTTATTTGTAGTTAATTAAATTAAAAACTGTCAATTAAGTCTTGCATTTGCATCCTCGTGTAGATCTTCCCGACGGTAGTTGTACGCATGTGCCCGGAGGAGGAGACGGAGGAGTTGACGGAGATGTGCATGACGTCGCTGTAGAGCAAGACCTGGACCAAGTCCACAAGGGCCTAAGGCCAACCTTGCCAACGAAGGCAAGCCCCAGTGCATTAACCTAAGTGTTTTTGGAAATTTATGCAACTATCTATGGATGTTTGTGCATTTACGTTCAGGAGTTGAATGGAACCCTAGATGCATGAACCCTAGGTACCTATGTCCTGTACTAGTATGTTAGGTTGGTAGCTGCTATGCTATAGGACCGTTACAAGTCGAGTGATGCTTGTCACTCGCGAGAATAGGCTCTTATGTTGGAATCATAAGATCTCTCTAAATGGATTGCTCATGTGGTAAGAGCATGGGATGTGGACTCCGGTCGAATGGCTTTCGTGGGTTAAGTGTTTGAACATACTAAGCACTTATCGGGAATGGGACTGGTAAGCCTAGTACCTTAATGACGCGGTGAGGGATCTTACTATTACTCATCTTGGGATGCGTCTCACGGCTAGCTACCGGTGGTACATTGTGACTCTGGGTGCCTCGCGGGGTATGCCAAATAGCCTGTACCCAAGACTGTAAGATTCGATCCTGAGCCGAAGAGTTTTGGGAACCGCCTGGTGGTTGTCCTCACGGGGGCACCCTACCGTGTGTTTAGGTCTACCTTGCAAGGTTGAAATCATTCGATTGTCGTCCTCTCACCGTTATCTGAGACTGCTTAATCAACTGGCCATGATATCCCTTAATGATGGAACTTGGTGAAGTTACTGTCTGAATTAATTGTATTGTACAATTCTTGATTGAATTAGTTGGCATACTTAGAAATAATAATCAACTAGAATTTGTGCTAAAATATTGAAAGTAATGACATACTCTTTGTTGCTTTTCAGCAAAATAACTCCACTGACCAAAAAGCCTCTCATGTCTAGAGTTTGGCGGTGTAGTCATTGCCCGACGGTTAAGTCCTGCTGAGTATTAGTATACTCAGCCTTGCTTTAAAAAAATGTGGTTGCAGGTGTTGTTTGTCCTGGTGAGATTCCACCTGGCTGGGAGCAGGGATGGGTGGATGACGACGAGTGATGACATCACGGACAACCTCTTGTGTTGTTTAGCGTTGCATTAGTTTATTTAATTCCGCTATTTTCAAACTCTAAACTTTTATTTCATGAACAATGGTTTGTAATAATTAAACACTTAGGGGTAATTTGGATTTAAATGGTGTTTGTACTCTGGAGTCGCCTTCACGTGTGTTTTAATGCATATATGACGATCCTTGTTGTTATGTAAAGTGATTTCACCGGGCGTTAACCCGGCAACTAATTATAGGATGATAGTTTATTATTGCTTAATGACCAAAGTGGATTGGTTTAGGCGATAGTACGGTATTTTCCTGGGCGGCTTGTCACAACGAGCCATGGGGCAGGGCCGGCCGCACTTGCAGGGCCGGCCGGACCAGGTGGTTCAGTCATGCCTTGCTCATGTGGCATGTTGGTTCCAATTTCTCCCAAAATGTGTACCTACCCATGAAAATCACAACACAACTCGAGGAACTTTATTAGTACTAAAAATGTGCATGAACCTTGCCGTATACTCCTCTCGAACCTGAGGTTTTGACGGTCGAATCTTTGTTGTAAGGAACGTCAACACACCGCATCCTGGACCTCTGCGCGACCGCTATAGCCCCGGGCCAACGCATCCTGGCTCCTACAACGGGAAGATGGGGGAGGAACCGGAGAAGAGGAGGAGGGCCGCCGGAGCCATCGTCTCCACCACAACATGCAGAGCTCCTCCCGACACAGTAGCAGGTCGCCCTCGTCGGCAGCTGTCATGCAGATTGAGGACACCAACTTGTGTGGTTGCTCGATCTGCTAGTGTGGATGAGCAGGTGAGGCCCATCAATGGCATGCTATAGGCCAAATTGAGGCCCGATGGTGTGGTAGCGTGGCGGTGAGGAGGCGACCTACACACACCGAAGAGGAAGGGGAGGGGCATTCCTCAGCCACAACACCCTCAGTAGATCTCCATGGACGCTGCAGCGCATATCTCTATGCATCCTCTTGCCCTGACACCACCGCGAAGCTCGTCCTCCATAGACGTGACAATGTAGATGTAGGAGGTGGTGGCGGTGCTGGGCTGCTGGCCATCGGGCCCTCCGCCACGACTACCTCCTACTAATGTTGCCTGCTCTGCTCCTATGAGACACCACATGGTCTACCATCAGGGCCCTTCTCTACTCCTATGTGCCGCGGTTCTGAGCCGACATAGAGAGGGGCTGCCGGTGTAGGGTATGAAGCGGAGCTCGGGACCTTCCCGCTCCTCCTCTACTGCTCTGGTCTTCCCCAACAATGACGCACCATCCCTGAGGGAGGGAGAGGAAGGGGCTGCGAACAACGAGGCTCACCGTCTGCCTTGCTCCATCCTACATGGCCGGTCCTACTCCACTGCTCCTCGCACGCCATGCCACCACCATCGAGGTGTGCCTCCCCAGGAGAGGAATGACTATTGGAGGGGAGGGAGGGGGCCTCCGCAAGAAGGTAGAGACGGGCCCGCCGCCGCCGTCCTTCCTCTACCGGATGAGGAGGTGGAGAAGCAGAGGAGGCGCAAGAGAGGGAGTAGGCAGAACGTTGGGCGGGCGGTGTTGGGATGAAGGAGATGTAAAGGATGATAAGTGAATATCAATGAGAGAATCTCGATGACCAAGAAGACATATTCTGTTTTAGAGGAGGAAATACAGGATGATGAGTGTGGATAGTCTAACAGTGTTAAAAATACGAGCAAATGGAGACTTCAATCTTGAAAAGCAGAGGTAAAATCACAAGGTTTTAAAAATAGGGGCAAAATCACAATTGAAGTTCACAGCAGGGCAAGATCACCAATCTCTCTATATATATTATGATTTTTTCCGTTTTACCGAATTATGGTAGTTGTCACATTCAATTATTTGAATGTCATTCTTCATTATTTGTATTAATATATTTTCATAAATGTATAAAAACCCCGAACCAATCGCTTTCATTTTCTACATTACGATTTTGTTTTCGACTGTGTTCAACTACTTTGAACCCCATAAGGGTGGTGAGGGTGGCAATAACAGTCATCACGTTTCTCAGCAGCCGATCGAGCCCTATAACAGTTCATTACATCTATGTCGTGCTCAACATCTTCCAAAGGGCTCCATGTATTTTGGCACGTTGTTTGTCGAGAAAATCCCCAAACTCTTACCCCACCCATACACGGCACCACAACTCAGGTGAGATTAGACTGACGTTAGACATGTGCTTTTGCATGGAGCAGAGAAGGAATTTTTTTTACAACAGCAGACAGCTGCATGGGCAAAAAACTACTGTTCGCGAACTGATTTTGATTCAATCAATGTATCAGTTATTTCTTCTTTTCCACGTCCAACATTACAAATCAAATCATCGAACACCAAATTGAGATAGATATTCTTACTTTTATCTAAATTTAAATGCAACTGATACGAGCCATATGCAACTGATATATACATTTGACCCCATATATGTTATGATGACACACATAATATCGTTTAAATGATTTATATAGATCAACCAATCAATTTGTAGCGTACACATCATCTACTGAAATTCTATCCGTCCAATCCAGGTATATTTGGTTTGTAAATGGTTGTGTATGCGAACCAATATCTGCGACAAAGGGGACGTGGGAAAGAATTGTAGCAAAGGGAAATATCTTGTCCCAGGAGAAATTAGCCCCGGCACAGCAGGAGCAAGCGTCATGGGAGCATCACTCAAGAGATCCAGAAGAAGATGATCTACCAAGAGCAATTAATGGATGGTGGCCGACCCGAGATATGGTCGATTTGGTGGGCGGTTAAATGCAGCCGCTCACACGGAGGCCAACGGAAAACTGAAACGGTGATTTCTGATGCACGCTAATTAAACAAGCAACTACAGATTCAACTTGCCCGCCGAATCCGCTCTTGCTGCCGTTGGATAAGGTGGTGTATATACACCATTGCGTAGTACATCCGTGTCCATGTATATCTCTACTCCTA
Organism: Cenchrus americanus; assembly: GCA_947561735.1. Lineage (NCBI taxonomy): Eukaryota > Viridiplantae > Streptophyta > Magnoliopsida > Poales > Poaceae > Cenchrus > Cenchrus americanus. The sequence goes on from OX387241.1 coordinate 199,748,068, forward strand.
AAAAGAATGAAAGTAAGACGTAAACTTGATGGGTCATTACTCGCGCGTCTGCCTCCCCGTGCGTCTGCCTCCCTCCGCGCCGCACGCACCCCGTAACCTCCCACCGTGGTATTTCATTTTTACCCCTTCCTTTGTTGTCCTCATGGGCCCATCCCGTCCCCTCCGCAGTCTGCACACCGCCCTCGCCGCCTCCCCTTCCCGTGCCGCCGCCACCCCCAGCCCTCCTCATGCGCCACCGCCAGCCGGTCCCCTGCGGCATTTACGCCGTGTGCACCCCCGCATTGTTACCCCCTGTCGTATGGACCTCCCTGGGCCCACTACCTCGGTGGGTACCGGGACCGACTACTCGGTGGGCCCCGGGACTACCGGCTTGCGCTACACGGCATCCGAAGGCGTGGAGCACAAGGACTACACGAGAGTAGTACTCGGTTAGGAAGGCCGTGCATGTTCCGCACCGTACGAGAGGACTCCTAGACGTACTCGACTAGTACTCTCTTCCTACTCCGACTTGTAACCCCGCCTCCCGACTATATAAGGCGAGGCGGGGGACCGATCCCCTCATCCAATCTCCTCTCATACAACTCACGGCGCACCATTGCACCATCTTGTAATCGTGTCCTATCAATCCGAGCTACGCGGCATACGGGACGTAGGGTATTACGCACCTCGCGGCCCGAACCTGTCTAAATTGTGTGCCACGTGTCTCTTCCTTCGAGTTACCGATCTCGGCGAGTCACATTCATCTACTTCGGGTACTCCCCGTAGTAGGTTGCCGGTCTAAAACACCGACGGTGGCGCGCCAGGTAGGGGCTCTCGCTCGAGATCACATGGCGAACTCGACGGCTTCCGTTCACATCAAGCCCACCGTCGCCTTCAACCGCGGCGACACCTTCGTCTTCGGCGCCCGGGTGCCGCGCGCCGATAGCGCGGGCTCCTTCCGCCGCCGCCCGACCATGTAGCCCAACCCGAGGACGGGCCTCGTGGCGCTTCCCCGAGGTCGTCACGGGCGAACTCGCCGGCAAGTTCGGCGAAATTTCGCTCTTCGACCACCACGGCGACTTCGAGCTCGAGTCCGTTTCCAACTCGAACCCGACGTCGCCGTGGGCCATCGCATGCGAGCCGGGCCGCTCGGCCATCGCGGGCGGTCCCTTCACCACGCCGGCGCTCCGCGCGTGGCCCCCGCGCCCCTAGCCGGGCCCGCACGGAGGCTCCTACTCCACGCCGGCCGGCAAGGAGCCCGTATCCGAGTGCAACTCGGACTCCGACGCCGTCCCCGACCACATCTCAGACTCCAGCCCTCTCTCCGAGTTCTACTCGAACCCGGATTACGAGTTCGACTTCGGGTCGGACCACGAGGAGCCCGAGTCCGAAGATGACTCCGCCGAGCTTCCCTTGTCGGGCCGGCCTCCGGCTGGTTATAAGATCGACGCCCGCCGGAAGATACGTCTGCGGCCGGACCGCAAGCCCGCCGACCACGGCAAAGGAGGACTCACGCTACGTCGCCTACATCGACTCACTACCGTTCCGGGGAGGGAACACCCGCGGGGCCAGCCGACTCAAACACACCAAGCGAGGTGGCACCCTGCGAGTCCAGGCTTGGGTACCCCCGATCGCCAAGTCTTCATGGCGCCGGCGAAACTCCGGGACCCTCGAGCACGGCCCGAAGACGGTACACGGAGGACATCTCCGCGTACGAGCCGTCCGCCAACGCACCTATAGACGAGACCGTCGCCAACGGGGACGCCCGACGCGAACGCAACGGGAAGCGTAGCGAACGGCGCCGGCGGCTCGGAGACAACCTTCCCATCCGCAACCTTGCGGAAGCTCTCGAGGCGGTCGAGAGCGAGTACACACCACCCCCGAGCGGTGCCTCATGTCGATCACGGCGATCGCACGCCGGGCTCGGGGCATACGCGCCGGGAGAGGTCATCGCCAAGCTCGGCCGAAGACGCCTACTTCATGCGGGTCGACAACGAGTCAACCAACCTCTCCCCGCCTAAACCTCGCGACAACGAAGCTACTAGTCGCGGCCGCCGACCCCGGCCCCAACCGTACTCGAGCCGACCTCCCCGCCGATCCAAACCGCCGCCGCTCCAACGCCGGTGGACCTTCACGACGAGACCAAGGCAACCGAGAAGTCGTTCCCCACCGTGTTCCGCCGGTGGCGGCGGCAACGACCCCCGACGGCGGCGGCGGCGACGGCGGCGGCTCCAACCACGGGGCCAACGAGAGAGCCGGAGGCGGAGGGCGGCCGCGGCGGCCGTGGCCACGCGCATAGCCACGCCTCGGTGCCTCTCATGGCGGGTACAATGCTCGCCAAAGGATCGAGGAGCCGCGGCGGATGAAGTCGACCACCGTCGCCGAAGGCGACGGCTTCCCCGCCTTCTCACCCCGACTTCGCAACCTCGCTCCTCCCCGATAAGTTCAAGCCTTTGGGGATCACCAAGTACGACGCGAAGCAGATCCCATCCGGTGGCTCCGATGCTACGCCCTCTCCATCGAGAACGGCGGCGGCAACGGCGACACCAAGTGCCTCTACTTCCCCTTCACGTCCGGACCAAGCCCCACTCACATGGCTCGAGTCGCCGGACAAGCACTCGATCGACAAGTGGGACCGGTCGAAGGAGCGAGCTCACGAGCAACTTCGCGGGCGCCATGGGCCGTTCGGGTACTCGCATGGACCTTGCCATGATCAAGCGAGAACAAGGCGAGACCCTCCGCAAGTACATGCGCCGCTTCTTCGACAAGCGTGCCACCGTCGTCGACGTCACCGACAAGGAGGTCATCGACCTCTTCCGAGACGGCCTCTACCATCGCCGCACCTTCGAGGACTTCGGTCGTCGCCGCCCCAGTCCATTCCCCACCTCAAGGACATGATCACGTCCCGGGCGGATGAAGAGGACATGGCCAACGCCAAGTATGACGCCATCCGCGGCAAGTCCAAGCGAGAACCGGGGGCGGCGGCGGCAGCAAAGCAATGCAAACCAAGGCGGCCGCAACAACAACAACAACAACAACAACAACTACTCGGGTTCCAACCGCAAGCGCAAGCCGACAACACCGTCGCGGCTATCCGGCGCCCTCCGAAAGGGAACTCGAAGAAGAATTCGGCGGGTTCAAGGACCCGCCGAAGGAGAAGTGCCCGTGGCATCCAAACGGCAACCACACTACCGAGCGGTGCTACCAACTCGGGCACGCACTCAAGGATACGCCGAGCCACCGCACCCTCACGACCAAAAGGGCAAGAAGAAGGACGGCGACGACAACGACTTCCAAGAACCCGAGAAGACCGTCAATGTCCTCTTCGGTGGATTGCCCAGTAGGCGGGAGCAGAAGGCTACCCGTCGCGAAGTGATGTCCATTGAACCAGCGGTCCCGACCCCTCTCAGGTGGTCGGAGGTACCCATCACCTTCTCCCGCGCGGACCAATGGACCAACTTCTCCGAACCAAGACGGTTCCCCCTCGTCCTGAAGCCAACAGTGGCGGGTTCCAAGCTCAACAAGGTGCTCATCGACGGTGGAAGCGGGCTCAACGTCCTCTTCACCAAGACCTTGAAGAAGATGAACCTCGACGTCACCCCCATGCTCACCAAGAGCAGCACGCCCTTCTACGGCATCGTCCCAGGCAACGCGGCTATCCCACTAGGCTCAGTGGTACTGCCAGTTACCTTCGGGGCGTCTCGGGATAACTACCGCACCGAGTACATCAAGTTCGAGGTCGCGGATTTCGAGACTTCTTACCACGCCATCCTCGGCGGACGGCCGTCGCCAAGTTCATGGCGGTGCCCCACTACACCTACTTGGTACTCAAAATGCCAAGTCCAAGGTCGGCGTACTCTCCCTCCAAGGGGACTTGAAGATCTCCCACGACTGTGATACAGAAGCCGTGGTGATCGCCTCCACGAACCAAGTACCCAATGCAATGATGGAAGTCTACGCCGCGTCGAAGAAGCTCGCCACGAGCGAACTCGACATCCCAGAGAAGTCTGACAGCACCAACAAGCCCTCGGCCACCGAGGAGGTACTCGTCGGACGGTCGACCTTGGAACAAGGCGACCCCGGCAAGACCACCACCATCGGGGCCGGCCTCGACCCCAAATAGGAAGACGCGCTCATCGCCTTCCTTCGGGCTAACCGCGACATCTTCGCGTGGAAGCCGGCGGACATGCCGAGGAGTGCCCGGGGAGCCGATTGAGCACGCCTCAACGTCGATCCAAAGGCCACCCCCAAACGACAACACCTCCGACGTTTTGCCGACGACGGACGGGACGCCATCAAGAAGGAGCTCGCCAAGCTACTCGCGGTGGCTTCATCGAGAAGTCTTCCATCCCGAGTGGCTCGCCAACCCCGTCCTCGTCCGCAAGAAGAACTCGAACGAGTGGAGGATGTGCGTCGACTACACCGACCTCAACAAGCATCGCCCCCAAGGACCCCTTCGGGTTGCCGCGGATTGACCAAGTCATCGACTCCACGGCGGGCCGCGACCGCTCTCGCTTCCTCGATTGCTACTCCGGTACCACCGGATCGCAATCGGGGAAGAAGACCAGAGAAGACCGCGTTCATCACCCCGTTTGGCGCGTCCGCTACACGACCATGTCATTCGGGTTGAAGAACGCCGGCGCTACCTATCAACGGGCCATCCGGGCTCGCTTCAAGCGGCAACTCAACAAGAACGTCGAGGCCTACGTGGATGACGTGGTTGTCAAAACCAGGGACTCCAGTACCCTCATCGACGACCTTGAAGAGACCTTCGCATCGCTACGCGAGTACCGCTGGAAGCTCAACCCGAACAAGTGCGTCTTCGGCGTCCCTTCGGGCAAACTACTCGGCTTCATCATCAGCCAGCGCGGCATCGAAGCCAACCCCGAGAAGATCTCCGCCATCACCAGCATGAAAGCTCCCACGAGCATCAAGGACGTCCAGAAGCTGACGGGGTGCATGGCGGCGCTGAACAGATTCATCTCGAGGCTAGGAGAACGGGGCCTCCCCTTCTTCAAACTACTCAAGCACCATGAGAAGTCCGTGTGGACTCCAGAGGCGGATCAAGCCCTTGCCCAGCTCAAGGACTTCTTATCGAAGCCGCCAATCCTCACGGCTCCTCACAAGGGCGAGCAGCTACTGCTCTACCTAGCTGCGACTACTCACGTGGTCGATCGCCATCGTTGTCGAGCGGCGGGGGAAGACGGTCACGCCTATCCGGTCCGGCGCCCGCCTACTTCGTCGGCGAGGTTCTATCGAGTCCAAGGCTCGCTACCGGCCCGTGCGAAACTCCCGTACGCTCTACTCATCACCTCGCGGAAGCTACGACACTACTTCCGGGAGTACTCGGTCTCCGTCGTCACCGACTAACCGCTCGGCGACATCCCGAGGAACCAAGACGCCACCGGAAGAATCTCCAAGTGGGGCCGTCGAGCTCGGCGCCCTCACCATCGACTTCAAGCCACGCACGCCCATCAAGTCGCAAGCACTAGTCGACTTCATGGCGAGTGGCGGGAGAACCAGCTACCTACTCCCCACCGTGCGACCGAGCATTGGGTGATGTACTTCGATGGCTCACTCAACCTCGAGGGCGCAGCGCGGGGGTACTCCCCGATCTCTCCAACGGGCGAACAACTCAAGTACGTCCTACGGATCTTCCGGAAGGTCTCAAACAACGAAGCCGAGTACGAAGCTCTTCTACACGGGCTCCGCCTCGCGGCTTCACTTGGCTTCAAGCGGCTACTAGTCTACGGCGACTCCGCAGGTGGTCATCAACCAAGTCAACAAGTCCCGGGACCGCAACAAGGAGAACATGGACGCCATCGCCTAGAAGTCCGCAAGCTCGAGAACAAATTCTATGGTCTCGAGTTCCATCACATCGTCCGCGACAACAACGTTGCGGCGGACGTCCTTTCGAAGCTCGGATCCACCCGCGCCCAAGTACCCGCGGCGTCTTCGTCCATGAGCTTCACGCGCCATCCATCCCGGAGCCGGTGCCACCGACCACCGTACTCGGCCCATCCACCGGGACCCGGGCGGGGAGGTCATGATGATCGACGTGGACCGGAGGCAACCCTTCATCGACTACCTCGGCGAGCGTAAAGTGCCCTCCGACAAGAACGCGGCCGAACAACTCGTCCGCCGCGCCAAGTCTTACGTCCTCGTCGGAGACAAGCTCTACAAGCGGGGCGCATCTTCGGAGTACTCATGAAGTGCGTCCCTCGCGAAGAAGGCAAGGACATCTTGGAGGAGATCCACAAGGGCATCTGCGGCAACCACGCGTCTTCACGCACGCTAGTCGGCAAAGCCTTCCGGCGAGCTTTCTACCGGCCCACGGCCACCGGGCGATGCCGAAGAACTCGTCGAAGGTGCCAAGGATGTCGGTTCTTCGCCAAGCGGCAACACGTCCCAGCCTACAAGCTAGTCACCATACCGCCAACCCGGCCCTTTGCCCGCCGGGGGCTCGACATGATTGGGCCACCGCCAACTCGCGCCGGGAGGATTCAACGAGGTACCGGTGGCTATCGACAAGTTCACCAAGTGGATCGAGGTCAAGCCGGTCACATGCCCCAAGGTCGACGAGTACTCGACTTCCCCGGATGAACTCGTACACCGCTATGGGCTACCCCACCGCATCATCACGGACACGGGGTCCAACTTCGACAACCACCGGTTCGGGGAGTACCGCAAGAACGGCGGAATCGACGTCGGATACGTCTCGGCCGCCCATCCACGGGCCAACGGACAAGTCGAGCACGCCAATGGGATGGTGCTCGACGCCCTCAAGAAGCGGCTACACGACGCCGCTAACTCCAAAGGGGGCAAGTGGATCAAGGAACTACCCAACGCACTGCGGGGGCCGCGGACTCAACCATCCAAGCCAACGGGGCAATCCCCCCTACTTCCCGGTCTACGGCTCCGAAGCCATCCTCCCCGCCGACGTCATATGGAACTCGCCGGCGGTGGAGCACTACGACGAAGGCGTCTCGGAAGACGACGAGACGAGTTGATATCGACGGCCTCGAAGAAGCTCGGCCGCGCCGCCCTCGTCCAATCGGCAAGGTACCTCGGAGGGTATCCGACGCTACCACGATCGCAACGTCAAGGAACGCTCCTTCAACGTTGGAGATCTTGTCCTCCGCCGTATCCGGAACACGGAAGGACTCCACAAGCTCGGCTCCCCACGGGAAGGCCCCTTCACCGTGGCTAAGGTGACCGGCCGGGCTCCTACCGCCTCCAAACACTTGACGGAGAAGAAGTCAACAACTCGTGGAACGTCGACCAACTCGTCGATTCTACGCCTAGTCCACACGACTACTCCGGGGTTCAAGTCTACACGACTACATCAACACCCCTTGCCGCAAGCGACCCCTCCGGTCCCGGCTTCAAGTCTCGGACTACCCTCCTCCGTGCTCCGGCCCGCGCGGCTACCTACGGACCCCGGGCCGCGACGAGCGTCAAGGACTCTAGCAGCGGTCTACCAAGAGACCACACACCAAGATCCGGCCCGCGCGGCTACCTACGGATGCGCGATCCGGCCTACACGGCTACCTACGGATCACTCGCGCGCAAGCGGCTACCCGCTCCGGCGCTACTTAGGCGTAAGCGGCCTCCGGTCCAAGCGACTACTTGTAGCTGCGCGGCCCCGGCCACCTGTGTGTACTTCTTCGGTAATAAAGCTTGATTGTTCATCAACTTGTTTACCTTGTCGCTCCCTACGACGGGACTACTAAGCCGAGTACTACTACTCGCACCTACTCCACGATGGGCGCTCCGCACTCGAGATCGCGGTTACGAGTACTCATTGATGGAAAATCTCATTTCATTGATACATGAATAGTTCATTACAACTATTTCCTGTACAACTATGGCTACTAGCTACCTATGCAGGACTACTGGAGGTTCAACTTTTCGGCTACCGTTCCGCGATGGGAGCCATCTCGCTCCAAAGAACTCCGCGATCGCTCATCCGAGCAAGTTGGCGGCTACCCCGCCGGCGACCACCTCCACCGGAGCCTTCGGGAAGTACGACTTCATGAAGGCCGCACTTGCTTCGGGATCGACTTGGCCATGTGCTTGACGTAGGTGGCCGCCGGCTTGGCGCTTCTCGAAGACGATCCGCCGAGGAGCGATCTTGGGGCCACCGGGTGCGGGACCGGGGAGCCTCGCGATCGAGAGGGTGGCTTCCTCAAGATCCTTCGGACTCGGGCTCGGAGCGCCTCGCAATCTTCATTCAACTTCGCAAAGATTTGTAGCGATTGACGAGATCTCTCGTCGGGAGGCAATCCGCGCCTCCATGTGCTTCTCGCACTCGAAGGCGAGCTCCTTGTAGTCGAGCTCAAGTACCGGCGGCTTCTTGCTCCCGTAGAAGAGGTTCTTCATGCTCGACCTCCGAGGCTTTCACCGCTCCACCCGGCCTTCGAGTTCTGCAACACGGAAACACAACAACGGGTCGAGGCTTGTCGATCTCCAACAAGTACCCGACAAGACAAAGGACATACCTTTATTCTTGTTGCGGAGGCCTTTGTTCTTCCGCACCAACTCGTCGCCCTTCGCCCGCAACTTCATCACGTCGTTGTGGTACTTGGCGAAGGCGGCGTCGAGTTTTGATCGCATGCCGGCCGCGTGCTTCCGCGACTTCACGAGGCTGCTCCTCCGGGGCCTCGGCTCGGAGCACGGTGTCGCCGTAACCTTGCGACGAGATTCAACTTCTCGCGGGATCGCTCCGCGACGTCCCGCACAAGACAAGCTCAAGTCAAGCGAGTACTCAACGCAAAGGATTGACTACTCGGGAGGCTACGGCTACGTACCTTCATTCACTGTTCGGCTCGCCGCATCGCCTCCAGGTGCTGCGCCAACATCGCCGGCTCGACGAGGTCGTCGGCCAGAAGTTCAATCCCGCCGCGACTACTCGACGTAGCCTCCGTCATCGGTGCAGACCGGATGGGCTCCGCGTCTTGGATCTCGGGGGAGCGGATAGCCACCTCCAAGGCAACCCCTGGCGACGTGGTGACCGCCTCTCCCCCGGCGGACTTCTCGACGACTTCCCCCACGGGCTCGGGGGCTCCTTCCGCGGCCCTCCGGGCCTCGCGGTGTCAACTCCCGCACGGGCACCCCCGCAGGGATGTCATCCCCTTCGGCACACCGCCAACAAACAACACGCATCGGTGTCTACGACTACTCGTCCCGGAGTTCTACGGCTTCAAGAAGGGTACTCACCTTCGACTACGACCGCCTCCGGCCGGCGGCGCTTCGGTGGCGGGGGGCTCGGCCGCGACTTGGGCCTCGGGAGCGGGCTCCTCGACGGGCGGTGCGACTTCTTCCGCCTCCGCTCGTCGAAGGCTCTTCCCCGTCCCGGCTCGGATCCGTGGATTTTCTCGCGGAAGTGTTCCGCGAGGGTCGTCGACAAAACGACCACCTGCAAGCAAGTACTAGTCGTGAGGACGTGGTACTTACAGGTTCGACCGGACGATGGTCACGGTCGGAGCACCGAGGATGCTGGCAATGTCAACCAGTCCACCCTCGGCGGGCGTCTCCTCTTCCGCCTCTTCGGCCACCGCCTCCTCCACGGTGGCGGCGCCGGCGCGTACGTCTCCTCGCGTCCCCGCGGCTTCCATCTCTCCAACGGCGGCGGCCGCGGGTACTCTGCTCTCCTCTGGAGCAGGGGGCCGGCGCTCTAGCCGCGCCGTGAGGTTCTTCGACAAGGGGGGGGCCGGACTTCGGCTTCCAGCCGGTTCCCCCACCGTGGGCCACACGCCCTCGTCGCCCTCTTCGATGGGCTCCGCCGGCGGCACCTCCCGCACACAAAGGAAGACTACTCGTCGGCAATGTACTCGACTACCGGTACTCGACTACTTTGCTCAAGACGACTTACCTCACGGAGGCGTGGTCTCTCCGAGACCTTCATCTTCTTTGCAACCCGCTTCTTGGCGGGGTTGTGCGGCTTCCTTGGCGGCGCGGCAAGGCTAGCCTCCGTGCTAGCCGGAGGGTCTTGAACAAGTGGTACATGAGGCAAGCCGGACGGCTAAACCTCGACCGCACCGGAAGCGGTCCCGCAAGCCGTGTTTTCGTCTTCATCGTCGTCATCGGGAGGTATCCTCCACGATGACGGTGTCGTCGCCTTCACCGACTTCGCGGCGCTCCTTCACCCTTCCCCACCGCCGGGATCTCGATCCCGCCGGTGGCGGCCGCGGCTCGGAGACGAACCGCTTCACATCATCCTCGCGCAAAGACACAAGGCGTCGGCAACTTCACTACGAGTACTCACTACTCGACGAGGGGGGTACGACTACTCACCCTCGTTGGGCGGGCGCGCGGCGGAGTACTCCTCGGTCGGACACGCCGTGTACGGCGGCATGTCCTTGAAGATCCTCGACAACCTCTCGACGATGTCGTTGTCGGCCCGGGCCTCGCCCCCCGCATCCGCGACGTGTCGTTGTCGCCGGTGTACTCGAAGCCCATCGTATCCCGCGCCATCGCCGGGCCGGATCCCGCGCTTCATGAAACCGAAGGCCACGTGCTCGGCCCTCGGTCCCGCATCCTTGAGAGTCTTGATGCGTGCCGCAGCCTCGGGAGCCGGATCCCCCTCTTGCATGGTGGGCTCCATGTTCCACCAATCTTGGTGCCTCGGGCCGCCGTCCGCTCGGCTTTGGTAGCTCGGGATGGTGGTTCGTGATGTAGAACCATCTCGTCTTCCGGTCGGTGTTGGAGTCCACGAGCTTGTACGCCGAGTGCGCTCCGCGGCGTCCTCCCTCAGCTGGATTCCGGCCCCTCCGACTACTCTAGGGTTGGAGGCGCTGGGCTGCGGCTTGACGCGGAAGAACTTCCGGAAGAGCATAGCGGTGTTCGGAAGAGCACCCAGTGCGGCTTGATCCCCAGGAAGGCTTCGCAGAAGTGGACGAAGACAGATGTATGGAAGATGCCGTTGGGGTTCAGATTGAGGTACTCGATGCCGTAGTACCTGAGCAGCCCCTTGAAGAAGTCGCTTGCTGGGAGCGCAAGCCCGCGCCTCCACGAAGCGCGAGAACATTGGGATCTCGTCTTCGGCTTTCTCCATCGGATAAGGATCTCCTGCGGCGGATCTCCACATGTCGATCTCCTTCTCCCTGATGAACCCGCTGTTCAACAGGGTCAGCAGGTCCTCCGTCTTGACCTTCGATTTCTTCCACTCGCGGCTTGGATCAGCGCGCGGTGGAGACGAGGGCGGCGCCGCCGCACCGGTGGCAACCGCGGCGGCCTCTCGCACGACCCCCTCTTCTTCCCGCCGGCCTTCGACGTCTTCGACGGCGACGGCTTCATTCTCCAAGTGCAAGGAGTTTTCACTCGCATCCGCTCGGGGGCTACCCTAAAGGCTTCGGGTGGCGATGCGCTCGGATCTACTACGGCGGCAGCAGGCGCTGGAGTGGATCTACTTCAAGATTCAAATGGCAATGACTGCGGCTCACTTGGGTGAAAACCCTAAGGGTTTTGGCTCTTATTTATAAGCCAAATCGCCTCCGCAACGGCGGCCGGATAAGTCCACGCGCGGCCGACCCGGCCGGCCGCGCGTGACTCTTCGTATTCTACTAGTCGACGCGCCTCACCTCGGGGGCTCGGCTACTTCTACTCGACTACCTGGGAAGCGGCTAGTCTCAAGAGCATCTCAGGACACATTCTCCAAGAAGACCCTTCAATTCGAGAGGAAGTACTCGACTCCGTGCCACGTGTCCTTCGGTTTTTTCTCTCCGGATTTTTCGGGATTATCTTGCCAAGATTCCAGGTAGACCCTGAGCCAGAGCCCGCGGCTCGAGGCTCGGGGGCTACTTCATGTGGAGTGCGGTTCTGCAAGTCGCACCTCCATGACGGCTCCGGCTTCAAGACAAGACTGGCATTTCTTGAAGACCTTCGAAGGCAGATTTCAAGGACGCTTGGGACTACTCGAGAAGACTTCAAGATTGCTCAAACATCGGTGGAGTACATTCCGACCTCGGGATGCTTCGACTACTCTTGAGGACTTTTGACTTGTAGCGCTCAGGGACGCTTGAGGACTACTCGTTAAGGCCGTCAAGACTACTTGAAGCTATCCTTCTCGACTACAAAGTACTCGGGGGCTTGTCGTATGGACCTCCCCGGGCCCACTACCTCGGTGGGTACCGGGACCGACTACTCGGTGGGCCCCCGGGACTACCGGCTTGCGCTAAACGGCATCCGAAGGCGTGGAGCACAAGGACTACACAGAGTAGTACTCGGTTAGGAAGCCGTGCATGTTCCGCACCGTACGAGTAGGACTCCTAGACGTACTCGACTAGTACTCTCTTCCTACTCCGACTTGTAACCCCGCCTCCCGACTATATAAGGCGAGGCGAGGGACCGATCCCCTCATCCAATCTCCTCTCATACAACTCACGGCGCACCATTGCACCATCTTGTAATCGTGTCCTATCAATCCGGAGCTACGCGAAAGACGAGACGTAGGGTATTACGCACCTCGCGGCCCAAACCCGTATAAATTGTGTGCCACGTGTCTCTTCCTTCGAGTTACCGATCTCGGCGAGTCACATTCATCTACTTCGGGTACTCCTCGTAGTAGGTTGCCGGTCTAAAACACCGACAACGGCCCCCACGAGTTCTCTCCCTCCCTTCGCTCGCTCTCGCAAGGTTTCTACTTCTACTTGAGTGAGGAGATGAAACGCTAAAACTTAACAGGACAGAGAGGGAAACAAGAAAATACTCCGCAGACCGAAGACCGAAAGACCAGCAAATGCCTTCGGTGCTCTCTTCTCATTACAGTGTGTCCGTTTCATTACAAGGGGTTCACTATTTATATGAGACCCCTGGGTATAGTCATTTGCCTCAATTACACCTTTTTCCGTCCCTGACAAACTGCTTTAAACACTTTCAAGGGTATAACAAAGTAAGTCCCCGCGTCGTACGTGCCTCCAACGTGTCTTCGTACGGCGGAAACACCTTTACACGCGGCCACCCTTGTCTTTGCCTTGACCGGAGCCCACTTTACATGTCGGCGGTAGCCACGTTTCCAGATCGCCGCACCTTCGGTGCCGGCGGCGGTCCCGGGACTAGGGGCGTCACGCCTCCTCGGCGCCTTGCTCGCGCCGCCACCGCCCCGACGCGATGTCCTTGGCCGGCGCGCCTCGTTCCTGGTCCTCACGAACCTTCGTCGCCGGAGCACGGCCATCCGAGCCTTCGGCGCCGAAGGCGGTGCGCCGCCACGCCGGATCATCCCTCGCACAAAGCAAAAACTCTCCCCGGCATAAACGACATTAGCGTTTCGTTGGCGCCCGTACAATGGCGAAAACTTCCCCGCGAGACCAAAACCGTGCCCGAGCCGAAGGTGGCCGGCGTGGCCGGACGCGGGTGATGCTTCCGAAGACCAACTTCCCCAACGCCGCAGCCCCTCGTCGGTGAGGGCCGTCCCGATCTCCCGATGGGCCGAACTTACGATTTTCCTTGTCAAGGTGAAGGATGGGCTTCGAACTCCCCCCGACGGCCCGCGCTGATATGGCCACCCGAGAAAAGACACGCGCTGCCCCTTGGGAGATTTACCGTTGTGAGGGGTCACATCGGGTAAAAAGGTAATTTCGGTCGTCGTCGGCGCGATTATCGGGACTCATTACTATAAAAAGGGAAGGCCGCCCTTTGGGTTGCCCCCACACCGGCACTCGCGACCCCAATACTACGACGCGTGAGAGCTCCGAAGGTCTATTGTAAGACTTCCTCCAGCCCCTTCGTTTCCGTTTCCACTTCGTGCTTAGTTAGCATTCATGGCGCTGAAGCGGAGACGCGATGCTGTCGCGAGAGAGATTGCGAAGACCTACACGTTCGGTCGAAGCTTGATCGACAAGACCAACGTGGAGTCGCTGGTGAAGAATCGCATGGTCGGGGCCGGCCGAGCCCCTGGCCGGGAGACTGTGCCGCGGCCGCGGACAACGAAGTTGTCATCTTCTCGCGACTCGCCGTATGCGGGGCTTCGGTTTCCACCGCACCCCGCGTCGTCGACATCCTCCGAGAGACTTCGATATCTACCCGCACCGCCCTCACCCCGAACGCCATGCCGCGACCGCGTCGGTGTACATGTGGATATGCCGGACAACGAAGATCAAGCCCTCCGCCGAGGGGTTTGCTTCGGCGCACCGTGTGCACCACCGGCGGCGACGGTCTTTGAGGAGGAGGGGGACCAATCCGTGGAGAAGGACCGCCGGTTCGGCCGTCTCAACTTCTCCTACAAGGCGGGCGTGGTGAGCCCGGCCACCGCCTACCGAAACAAGTGGCCTTCGGATTGCGGCGAAGACCGGTTCTACTACACCTTGAGCCCGCCTACCTCCGGAGGCTCTCACCCGCTGGCGACGAAGGAACTCCCGCCCCTCCATGAGTCCTACGCCAAGAACCCTTCGTGTCCCGGGAGGGTGACGAGTTCGTGATGATGCCGCGCCGCTCGCGCGGAAGTACGGCACTCGCGACATCGTGGAGGAGTACCGCAAAGCATCCCCCGTGTGCCCGCTGGTGGATGGCTGGTCCGTGGCTGAAGACGAGTGGGCGGAGGATATCGGGGGCATCCCCTGCCCCGACTGGACGAAGGTCTTCGGCTTTACGGCCGATTGTAAGTTACTTTGCACCCTTCGTTGAGTTGTTCGTAGCTACGTCCTTAGCAAACGAGATGTTGATCGACTGGATTGCTTTCCTGCAGTATTGAGGAGAAGGAAGGTGGAGGCGCACGGGGACTTCATCCTCGGCCCCGTTTCGCCGAAGGAGTACAAGGACACCGTCGCGGAGCTAAACGGGTCCCGGACGAATCGTATTTTCGAATTTTTCAAGATTACTCCACATGAGCGCGCCGGTTTTGCCAAGCACCGCGAGGCAGCCGAGAAGAAAGCCGCAGCGGTTGCGGCCGCCGAAGCGGACGGCGAGGAGACGGCGACCTCGCCGCGCGCCGCGCGCGAAAACCGACAGAGGAGCGCGCCCTCGCCGCGGCCACCGCAGCCGCCGAAGGGAAAGCCCGAAGAGACGGGCGGGCGCCGGCGGGACTCGCCCCCGTCCCCCAAGAGGACCCGCGTCGTTGACGTGGAGAAGGGTCTCGTCGAAGACGTGATAGCCGCCGCCCCGCGCGCGCGCGCGCGGCCGCGCCTCCGTACGTGCCTTCGGCGGGAGCCGGACAAGAGGCCACCGGCCGCTACTTGTCCCCCCTCGGCCCACCCCCGGAGAAGGAGGGGGGCACGACGACGATAGTGACGTTCGCATCGTGTCCTCCGTCGGTGACGCGCCGCGCAAGCCAAGCCCCCGCCGCCCTCGGCGCCGAAGCCCCACAAGAAAGAGATGAACCCGGCTCCACCTCCGGCAGCCTCGTCCGACTCGTCCTCCGATGGCACCGAGCCGCTCCGCCTCCCCCTTCGGCCCCCGCTTCCGAGAAAAATGATGTCGTTCCCGAAGTGGAGGAGGAGGGGGGCGAGGAGCCCGAGAGCAGCCAGCCTATCGGTGACGCCCGAAGAGCCCCCGGCCGCCGCCGTTCGTCTCCAAGTCCCCCGCCGAAGCCAAGCTAATTGGCGGGAAGACGGTCCGCTTTTTGGGGCCGACAAGCGGCGGGCATGAGCGCAAGTTTTCGGAAGAAGCCGGGGCAAGCTTCGCCATACCGCATGAAGAGGAATACTTTGGGAAGCTCACCGCCGCGGAGCTCACGACGGCGTGCGGGGACCTGTCTCTAAAGGCCTTCGTCGCGTCGCGGTGCCTCTCCCGAAGGCTGGAGCAGGAGAGCAAGGAGGCGAAGGAGAAGTCGGTGGCCGCCGTCTCGACGCTTGAGAACAGAGTGGCGGAGCTGGAAGGGCGTCTGGCTGCGGAGCAGGAGCGCTGCCGGAAGCTGCAACAAGAGAAAGAAACTTCGGCGAAATCCTCCGAGGCCCTCCTCAACACGCTGCGCCACGATGTGGAAGTCCTGAGCAGCGCCAAGGAGGACTTGCGCGTTCAGCTCGCCGACAGGGAGGCCAAGTTGGCCGAGGTGCAGAAAGAGACAAGCGAGCTGAACGGAGCGCTGGAGCGGTACCGCATAGATCACATCCGGAGCACCGAAAAACTTCGCGATGACATTCTGCAGCTGCTGGATCAGTGCAATCTGAGTGCGCCGCCTGTCCCGCTCCCCCATTGCTCCGTTGAGTCATTCTATGAGTGGGTGAACGCCTGCTTCGACCTCATCTCGATGAACACGAAGATCTTCGGAGAGCTCGCGGCCGCGGTGGGGGTTCGTACACCGGCGTACTCGGTGTGCTCGTTGGTGCCCCCGGATCGTCCATCTTCGGAGAAGACGATCGGCAAGGGCGATCTCCGTCGTCTTACGAAGGAGAACTTCGAATGGCCTAGCGATGCGGAGCTAGAAGTTGGTCGCTCCCGGTGCTCCCCAAGAATCTTGCGAAAAACTTCATGAACACCTTCTTCGCCCGACGCGGGTATCAACTCACCCCGGACGAATCCGAACGCCTTAGTGCCTGTGCACGCCGAAACCGCGTCTTCCTTTTGCCGAAAGCACATCTTCGTAGATACTCTAACACGTTGCCTTCGTTGTTTTGCCGTATAAGGCCTCGGCCGCAATCACGTGTCTACGATCGTCTCCGGCTCGATACGGCGGCGCTCCACCCCCCGCCCCGCTTCATGATGGACGGAGATTGGATCGCCATGCCCGGCGTTCCTCTTATCACCGCCTGGGGCTCCGCAGCCGCGGCGCAGAGGGAGGTGAAGCCGCCGACACACCCGTGGACGAAGCCGGCGCCGCCGGGAGACACGACGGCTCCTACCACCGAAGAAGGGCACGGGGGCGCGCGCGCGGGACCCATAACCGAAGGGGAGCAGCCGAGGCGGCCGCAGGGATCGCCCTTCGGCGCACCGCCGGTCTCGAAGCAACTCTCGAGGTCGCGCCTACCCCCGTTGACGCCGTGGCGGCCGCGGCCCCCACGGAAGACGACGCCGCGCGGATGCTTCGGAGGTGGCGCATGCGGCCGAGCTCGAGGCTACGCCGCTTGCTGCCGTTCCCCTGTGCGGCGAGGGACCCGCGGAGGCGGCCAGCCGACGCGGCCGTTGCGCCGGGCCGAGGCCACCGAAGCTAGTACCGTGCCGAGTGAGGCCCCCGTCATCGCCGAAGGTGCCGAGGTCCGAAGTGCGTCGGTCCGGTATTGTAAAAGAGTGAACTGGGCCTCCCCTTGGCGGGATGAAATTTTTGTAAAGTAAACCGATGCACGGTGTCTCTCGTGCGGTGTTCCTTCGGTGGTTCCTGCGCAGAGGACCGAAGGTGCGAGCGGCTCGACTCTGCCTCTTAACTCCCTTTTTGTCGCGCCTAACGTTTGGACGAAATTTAGTATTCGCCATCCTAATGTTTCGTACGCCGAGTTTTTGTCGTACCGAGCGGAGCGCTACCGCCTTCACAACGAAGCGGCTAAGCGCTTTTTCGCTGAGTTTTCAAGGGATCCCGCGCGTCAGGATGCCATTCTTAGAGAGCGGGCCGCCCGTAGGGCGGCCAAGCGTAAGTTAGTGGACCCCTTCGTGGCCGAAGGGTCGTTCCAAAAACGAGCCGATTGAAGAGGGGGTCCTTGGGCCGCCCGAGTATGTATATTTAATTCCTGACGCCTCGTCGGAAAGCTTCGCAGCGGTGAAGGTGGAGACGGAGGGATCCCCTTCGCATAGACTCTAACCCCGACTTCGGCGCAGGGCGGATGCCTACCGACAACGAGCTTCGGGAGATGGCTCTGGAGATCATAGACATGGCATATCTTCGGCTGATCGACGAGATCTGTGAGGACGTACTAAACGAGGATTGATTATTAAGTGTGGCTACGGGCTGGCGCGAAGACTTGAAGCACAGGACTTCGGAACTCCCCCCCGGAAGTGTTCGCGGCATGCCCGGAGCGGATTTGTGACTACGACTTTGTACATTTATTGTTCGAGGCAGTATGTGTTGTAACTGCACTGTTGTTCGTTTTGTAAAGTTATATTGTTTTCACGATGGACGTTGTAAGTTGAAAGCGTGAAAAGGAGAGGCAGACGAGAGGTGTTTTTGCCTATCTTTTTCGTGCTTCGGTGTTTTATTCGTTGCGTGCTTGATCAAGAAAAACCCTGAGTGCGTTGGGATGAAGCGGCACGGTGCTTCGCCTTTAGAGTTAACTTGTAATGGCTCGCCTCTTCGGGTTAGAAAACACCGTTGCGTTTAGGACGTGTGTTTTTGGCTGGCCATTTTTAGTGCGCCCTCGCTCGAGCCAAACTTATGGTGTACACCACGCGAGGCGGGTTACTCTTCGGTCTAGGACGGGACCGAAGTGCTACTTTAGGTGTACGTTCACTTCGGCCCGAGCCGCGGCCTTGTTTTGTACTAAGTGCTTTTCCTTTGGTCGAAACGAGACCGACGCATCGCTGCAGCGTGCGTTTACTCTGGCCACATTGTGGTCTCGCGCCGCGTCAAGCGGTTTTTCTCTTCGGTCAACTCGAGACCGACGCATCGCTCCAGGCGTGCGCTTACTTCGGCCTAATCGTGGCCTTGCCCCGCGTCAAGCGGTTTTTCTCTTCGGTCAACTCGAGACCGACGCATCGCTCCAGGCGTGCGCTTACTTCGGCCGAATCGTGGCCCTGCCCCGCGTCAAGCGGGTTTTTCTCTTCGGTCAACTCGAGACCGACGCATCGCTCCGTGCGTGCGCTTACTTCGGCCGACCGTGGCCCCGCCCCGCATCAAGCGGGTTTTTCTCTTCGGTCAACTCGAGACCGACGCATCGCTCCGGGCGTGCGCTTACTTCGCCGAATCGTGGCCCCGCCCCGCGTCGAGCGGGTTTTTCTCTTCGGTCAACTCGAGACCGACGCATCGCTCCGGGCGTGCGCTTACTCCCGCCGATCGTGGCCCCGCCCCCGCGTCAAGCGGGGTTTTCTCTTCGGTCAACTCGAGACCGACGCATCGCTCCGGGCGTGCGCTTACTTCGCCGAACCGTGGCCCCCCCGCGTCAAGCGGGTTTTTCTCTTCGGTCAACTCGAGACCGACGCATCGCTCCGGGCGTGCGCTTACTTCGGCCGAATCGTGGCCCCGCCCCCGTGTCAAGCGGGTTTCTCTTCGGTCACGACAATAAGTGACGAAGCTTGGTGTGCGTGCCCCCAAGGCGATCCGCGCCAAGGCCGTCACTTACCGTGCCGAAGGCCACGCGAGACTAGGCCCCCGGAGGCGGTGGCCTAGCTTCGACAGAGTGGCGAGAGCATTTTTTAAAAAGTAGGTAGACTGCATGCGAAGGGATGGGGGAACACTGACTTATATTACATGTCAGAAATCAAAGGGATACAAGGGGCCGCCTCGTTAAAAACCTCACACTTCGCGGATCTGGAGGGGAACCACGAAGCCTCCCTCGTGAGGAAAAGAGTACGTCCCCCACTACTTTAATGTACATAGGATACAAAGTCGGTATCTTGACTTAAAAGAAAGAGAAACTATTGAAACTCAAAGACTATACTAAAAACTCGCTACCGCCGGACGAAGTACTTCGAAGCATGTCCACATTCCGTGAGTGTATGGCTCTTCGTCGCCCGTTAGCCGACGCAGCTTGAAGGTCGCTTCGTTTGCGGTTGCCGTTGCTATGAACGGGCCTTCCCATTTCCCGTGCATCTTGCCCTTCAATTTGCCCTTCGGCACCTTGCGTAGCACTAGGTCCCCCCGACCGTATGAGCTTCGGTTTGATCTTTTTATTTTTCCACCTTCGGGTCTCGTCTTGGTAGGCCAAGAGGTTTTCGGCTGCCCGTAAGCGGACCCTCCTCAATGTTCCGAACCGAAGCCTTAAGGTCTTCGTCTCCGAAGGTGTGCTCCTCCGGGTGCCCGCACACGGCTCTTCGGGCAGCACGGCTTCCTCCCCGTATAGCGGTTTGAAGGGGGAGAACCGAGTAGTTCGGGATGTGGTGGTGTTGTGGGACCGGACTACCCTCAGCTTCTTCGGCCCATTTGCTCTTGGGTAAGTCGGTGATGTTCCTCTTGATGCCGCCGAAGATGATCCCATTGACCCGCTCCACCGCCCCGTTGACCGTGGGTGGTAGACCGAAGCGAAGCACAACTTCGTTCCCAAGTATGCACGAGAATTCCTTGAACTCCGCGTCGTCAAACGCGCTTGCCATTATCCACTGTGACCTCGTGGGGGACACCGAAGCGGCACACTATGTTCGCCAAAAGAACTTCGAATGGTTGCCGAAGTGATGCTCAAAGAACGGCTTCGCTTCAACCCACTTGGAGAAATATTCAACCGCCACAACCGCATGAGTGTAGTTTCCGGTGCCGTGGGTAGTGGGCCGACGATGTCAACACCCCACCGAGCGAAGGGCCACACCGGTGGGTGACACTGTATCTCATTAGAAGCGAACTTGCGTAGGGTGCATGGCGTTGGCACTCCGGACAATGGCGCACTATGTCATGGGCATCCGCGACCGCCGAAGGCCGTAGAAGCCCCGGCGGAAAGCTTTCGCACCAATGCCCCGGTGTCGAGGTGGTGTGAGCACATGCCGCTACGGATTTCGTGGAGTAGTTGTTTCCCCTCGGTGACCGATATGCACTTTAGCAAGTGGGGCACACACCCCTCTTCGGTACAAGTTACCGTCAACAAGGTGATAGTTCCTCGCCCGATGGCCACCCTTTTGGCGATGACCCCATCTTCGGCCTCATAGTACCCTTTGAGCGCCGCTACTATTGGGGCACGCCGGTCCTCGCTCCGTATGGCGTTCACAAATTTGGGGGGGTCGCTTCGTCAATCGCGGACCTCGATGTGGTTGTTTCATAAAAGACATCCGGAGCGAGGGGGGCTCAAGCGACGCGGTTGCCTTTGCGATAGCATCGGTCTCCTTGTTATGGTTCCCGGGAAAACTTCTCGGTGTAATACCGATGAAGAACTTTTCCATGCTTCGGACGCGCCCGCAGTACTTCATCATATCCGGGTTTTTTGCCTTGTAGGTTTTCCCAATATGGCATGCAACGAGCTCGGAGTCTGTCAGGATGACGAGCCTCCTTGCACCTACAGCCCTAGCCTTCCGAAGCGTGAGCAGCAGGCCTTCATACTCTGCCACGTTGTTTGTGCAGCTGTCATAATTTAGCCGCAAGGCATATCGGAGTTTGATGCCCGAAGGGGACTTTAAGACTGATGCGGCCGCCGACCCAAGGTGGTAGTATGCGCCATCACATTGGACTTCCCATATTGGCTCTATGACCACCGGCTTCCCCCTTCGGCGCCGAAGGCGTCCGCCGCCTACGAAGTCGGCGAGGACTTGAGACTTTGTCGCGGCGCGGCGACGAAGGTTATTACGTGCTCCGCCGGCTCCGAGGCCCACTTGCCCAACCTCCGCTGTCGACTCCTTGTTCTCGAACATGTCCCGAAGGGGGAAAGCCGTGGGCACCGAAACGTTGTGGAACCGGAAGTAATGCCGTAGTTTCCTTTTTTGCCATAACGACAGCATATGCCATCTTTTCCATTTCGGAGTAGAGGAGCTTGGAGCCGCTCAGAGCTTCGGAGACATAATATATAGGAAACCGCCTCGAACATCCGCCTCTTTACGCTCTTCTACGAGCACCGCACTAACCACTGTGTCGGTTGCCGCAATGTACAACAGCAGTTCGGCCTTCGGGGACGGTTTGGTCATGACCGCCGCATCTTCAAGATATTTCTTGAGGTCGTCGAAGGCTTGCCGCTCGCTCCGGGCCCCATTGGAAAGTTGAATTTGCTCGGAGTGTCTTGAAGAAGGGAAGGCTTCGTTCGGCGGCTCTTGAGATGAAGCGGTTCGGCCGAGGCGATTCTCGCTCGTGAGCCTTTGGACTTCCTTTCGAGTGGGCGGGGGCCGCATCCTTCGTAGGGCTTCGATCTTTTGGGGGTTCGCCCGGATGCCCCGCTTGGAAACCATGCGACCCGACAGAATTGCCCTTTCCGGATGCCGAAGATGCATTTCTCTGGATTGAGCTTGAGGCCATTTTGCCTCATGTTGTCGAAGGTCTCAGTTAGATCTGCAATGTGATCTTCCTCTTTCTCGCTCATGATGACGATGTCATCGACGTACGCCGAGGCGTTGCGCCCCAGCTAGCTGCCCAAGATCAGCTTCATCATGCGGTTGAAGGTGGACCCGGCGTTGCGCAGGCCTTCGGGCATTCTGACGAAGCAGAAGATGCCGAAGGGGGTTGTGAATCCGGTTTTCGCTTCATCTTCCCTTCGCATCCACACTTGGTGATAGCCGGAGAAGCGCCCAGGAGGCTCAACATATCGCGGCCGGCAGCTCGATCAATAATGACGTCGATCCTTGGCAATGGGAAAGGGTCCTTCGGACATGCCTTGTTGAGTTCAGTGAAGTCAATACACATTCTCATGTTGCCGTTCTTCTTCGGCACCATGACCACGTTTGCCACCCAGATAGGGTATTGGACTTCTCTGATGATTCTTGCGTCGAGCAACTTCTGTACTTCGGCCTCCGCAGCCTTGACCCTGTCCGCTGACATCGACCGCTGCTTCTGCAGTTTCGGTTTAACTCTTGGGTCGGTGTTGAGGGCGTGCTCTATGATTGAACGCCGGACGCCCGTCAAATCGGACTTGGACCATGCGAACACATCTTGATTGTTGCGAAGGAACCGCAAGAGCCGGCCTTCGTCTTCTCGTGCCGATCTCGGCGCCTATCGCACGGTTCGACCGGGCACATCCGCGCATAGGGGGACCGTCTTCGTGACGTCGACGGCTTTCATGCGTTCGCCTTCGGCCCCCTTCATGGACCGCCTCATTTGGGCTTCGGCCTTGTGCTCTTCGGCCATCGCGGCTTCGTTGCTCTCGTCTTCGTTGATGACATGAACTTGTCCGTTGTGGACCGAAGTGTTGCGCTCGGCTCTTCGGGCCTCCTCCCCGGCTACCATACACGGATATCACCCCCGCCGCCGTCGGTATCTTCATCGCAGGTACCCTTGGTGGATGACCGCCGCGAACTTGTTTATGGTGTTGCGGCCGAAGATGGCGTTGTACGGGTATGTGAAGTCTACAACATCGAACGTTATGACTTCGGTTCTCATGGTGGCGTCTTGGCCGAAAGACACATTGACATTAATCTTGCCGAGGGCTTCGATTTTCTTGTTGCCGAAGCCGTACGGACGGGTGTTCGCCTTCTTCAAGTCTTCCTTTTTGAACCCCATGCCGGTGAAACACCGCCGAGTCGGGATATCCACCGAGCTGCCGTTATCCACCAGGATCCTCCCCACGTCATTGCCGAAGTAGTACTTTGTGTTTTTGCCGATGTTGGCCCTTATGACGAGCGGGTCATTGTGAGGGTAATGCTGCAGCCGGATGTCAGCTGCCGTGAAGGTTATGGGGACGTGGGACCATGGCAAGTGAAAGTACTTGCCAGAGCAGATATGCGACACGCTTCGGTAGTAGTCTTGGCGTTGCCTCTTTGTCTCGTGTGTCGGCTCATTGGATCCGCCGGAGATCGCATTGATGATGTTGAGCATGCCCGTCATCCCCCGAACCGCTTGAGTCGGGGGCCTCTTGCTTTTGGCGGGGGCGGAGGTGGTGGTTGGGTATGGGTGTAATGTACTTGGTGGTGGGCGGTGGGTTCGACCACGAAGGCACGAAAACCGAAGGTTGTTGCGCGAGCGGGGGAGGAGGTGGAAGTAGGCGCGGCGCGGAAGGTGCGTATGGCCGTGGTGGGTGGAAGGCATGCGCGGGTGCCGAAGGTTGGTAAGGCCGGTGGTGGTATGGTGGTGGCGGTGGCCTTGAACCGACCCGCATTTTGGTACTTCATGACATGGTTCACGGCCATGCCGCCGCCTTCGCCTTCTCCTCCGCCTCCCCATTCCGGCCTTCATCTTGACCGCCGAAGGGCACCGGTGCGTGTGGTGCCGGGCATCGATTCCGTGGAGCCGGCGGAAAAATCGCTCACCACCGGCCCGCTACGGCCGGTTATGCCGCCGCGGCTTCGGCCCCTTGTTATGCTTGTATCCGCCCTTGTGCCCGCCGCCCCGTTGCGGTTCCGGTCGGGGGCGCGGACACGTTGTTGATCCGACGGTTCGCTTGCTTCGGCGGTTGGTTTTGCCACCCCTTCGGCCGGTCCCACCGCCCCCGTTGTTTTCGCTTCTTTGCCGCGTTTGCCCGGGCCGAGCCTTCGGCGGCGGCCTTTGTCGGACTTGCGGTATTCTTGCATAACTTCAAATAACTCTTGCAAAGACTTCGGCTTGACCCTATCGAGAACATCTTGGCGTTTCCAACCCTCGTGCCCCCGACGATGGCGTCGATGATGCCGCTTTCGGACACCGTGGGCGCACGCGCCGCCGCCTTGACAACCCCGTGCATGTACTCTTGCAGTGATTCACGGTCCCCCTGGACACACGTGTTGACGAGGTCGTTGGAGTCCAGCTCTTCGACCTGCATGCCTTTGAAGCTGGACAGCAGCTTGTTCCGCAGCTGGAACCATGATGTAATGTACCCCTTCGGAATTTTGGCATACCAATACTGGACTTCTCCTTTGAGCGCGAGCACGAGGGCCTTGGCCTTCGTAGTGGCGTCGCCCCTGTTGGATTCTACCGCCGCTTCGAACTTCATCAGGAACTCTTTGGGATCGTAGTCTCCGTCATACTGGGGCAGGGTGTTAGCATTGAAACGACGGGGCCACGGCGCGCTCTCGAGCTCGACCGAGAGCGGGGACACCAGGACGACGTTGCGGAGTGGTGCGTCGTCGGGAGAGAAGTGCTCGTGCGCCTGTCCCCTATCTTGGCGGTGGCCTATGCTTTGCCCTTCGGAGGCATCCTCTCGCCGCCTCCATTGGTCCGGGGCCCGAGCTCGCATGGCCCGTAGGGTGAGCCGGGTGTCCTTCGGGCCGCCGCGCGGCATGCGCGGCGGGCGTCGGCGATGGTGCGGGCGGCGCCGAGCGACTGCCGGGGCGGCGCGCGCGGCGATCCGGCTTTGCGGCATGGCGAGATAGCGCTCGACCGCCGGATGTTGAAGTCGATGGAGTCGGAACGGCGTGCGGCGCAGCCGCGTCCCGGGGCCGGGGTGGTTGCATCCGAGAGGAGGATGGGCGCGTCTCTGCTCGGGGGTGAGCCGGCACGGACTTGCCGCCGATGAGGGCCGGATCCTTCGGAGAGCTTCGATGTCTTGCGCCGAAGCCCCCAGCCCCTCAAGGCTGACTTCGAACATTCCCGAAGCGGTGTGCTCTACCTCGGCGCGCTTGGCCGGCACCGGCTCCCGCCGAAGGCCGGACTGGCCGAAGGGGATGGGTCGATGGGCTCCGACACGAGTGGAGGGGTCGCCGCCCGAGCCGTTGCGGCTTCGGCGCCCGCCGAACGTGTCCCGGCCATGTGGTCTTGAGTTCTTCCACGAGGTGGGCGCCAACTCGTTGGTGGAAATCGGGCCCGAAGGGTGGACGCCGACACAACGCGCCCCCCGAGTTCACTCCCTCCCCTTCGCTCGCTCTCGCAAGGTTTCTACTTCTACTTGAGCGAGGAGAGGAAACGCTAAAACTTAACGAGACAGAAAGGGAAACAAGGAAATACTCAGGGGACCGAAGACCGAAAAGACCAAAGCAAATGCCTTCGGTGCTCTCTTCTCATTACAAAGGTGTCCGTTTCATTACAAGGGGTTCACTATTTATAGGAGACCCCCGGGTATAGTCATTTGCCTCAATTACACCTTTTCCGTCCCCGACAAACTCGCTTTAAACACTTTACAAGGGCATAACAAGAAGTCCCCGCGTCGTACATGTGCCTCCAACGTGTCTTCGTACGGCCGAAACACCTTTACACGCGGCCACCCTTGTCTTTGCCTTGACCGGAGCCCACTTTACACGTCGGCGGCAGCCACGTGTCCGAGATCCGCCGCACCTTCGGTGCCGAGCGGCGGTCCCGGACCGGGGGCGTCACGCCTCCTCGGGTGCCTTGCTCGTGCCGCCACCGGCCCCGACGCGATGTCCTTGGCCGGCGCACCTCGTTCCCGGTCCTCACGAACCTTCGTCGCCGGAGCACGGCCATCCGAGCCTTCGGCGCCGAAGGCGGCGCCGCCACGCCCCGGATCATCCCCGCACAGAGCAAAACTCTCCACGGCATAAACGGCATTAGCGTTTCGTTGGCGCCCGTACAGGGCGAAAACTTCCCCGCGAGACCAAAACCGTGCCCGAGCCGAAGGTGGCGGCGTGGCCGGGACGCGGGTGATGCTTCCGAAGACCAACTTCCCCAACAATTCCCCTCATCTTTTTTTCCAGTTCCCATGATTGTTTATTTGATTTTTGTTCATTTGCTACCATCCTGATGCGGTAAAATATATTGAAATTTGAACTATTTTTCTAGGTGTGGTAAGATCTCAGTGTTGTTCGACAGTGGTGTGATTTTCTTCACATCCACTTTATTCTAAACATTTAGAAAGCAGCTTCTGATTTTGTATTAACATTGCTAGATGGTTATCCAATGTGTATGGCTTACCTTGGAAAAGGGGGAAAACAATAGTTAGCAAGTTCTTACCCATTTCAACCTCCTGAAGGAGGTTTCTTTTTTAATGCAAGTCAGGAGCTCTACCATAATAAAGATGTATGAAGTTCAGAAATTCAGTGTTTAAACTTGTCAACTTACATTTTGGGGTTATTATGAATTTTTTATCAGTCGCCAAAGCTGATTTCTGAATGCAATCGAGATTCTATTTGTGCAAACATCAGGGGGTGGAGAATTGTGTATGGAACCGTATTAGCATATGTGCTTCTACCAATCAGGGGATTACAACTCAGAGGATAGGTTTGCTGAATTAGATAGAAAGCTCAAAGAAAAAGAGGTAATCATTATATTTAAATTCAGCAATCATATATGTGATTATCAAAAATTGATATTCCTAATTAATCTGCTACATGATATAGTGTGTGTCTACCTTGATTGTTTTTTGATAAAATTTTATATGCAAGACGAGTAAAATGAGCATATAGTAGCTTAGTTCACAATCTTAGTTCACTAGGTTGTCATGCGTGACCATTGGATAGCTTATGGAACCGTATCAGCATATGTGCTTCTGGAATCATCTCTCTTTCCCCACCTGTGATTGGACTTTTCTTTATTTCAGATGATGATTGACCATCTGAAACTGCCAACAGGGCCGAATGTAACAGTCGGACAAGGATATTATCTCGAGATCACTTGTCCCAATAGTTTGTATGTTCTCTTTTACTCACTTACTTTGTCACATGTTGTTTTGTATTTGTTGCCATTTATTCAGCAGTCAATATCCTGTATTTTGCAGCTAAACAAAAAGTGGACGATTCAAGAAAATTAGTAGAGCTGTGGTTGATGGATGGCTTGTGTTCAAAAAGTGTTCTGCTAATTTCTTTGAGCGTACATGGCAATTTTGTCACCTACTCACCTATGGTGGCAATTCTTTACCCATGAAGTAGATTCTGTTGAGCTGCCAGGAGCCGCGGAGTCATCATCTTCGCCTCTCAAGTCTCACTTACTCCACCGCACTTGTCGCTCGCATCCTCCACCACTGCTGGCAGGTAAATATATGCATTTCTTTCATTAATTGTATGCATCCTGCACGCATATGCTTGGTGGCACTGTCGGATATTTCTCTGAGATTTAGATGCATCTTGTACAACACATTTTAAATCTATGGAGTAACTAGACAGGTGCTTAAGGGTGGTTTTCATTCTGCAGAGGATCCTTGGTTGTATTATTCCAATTCATTAATTATTTCAATATACTGTAGGTAGGGAAACGGGAATAAAAATGGGACATCACTCAGGAAGGTACATATAATAAAAACGGGTATATTTGGATTGTATGTTGAACCAACAATGAGATTCCTTTGTAATTCAGGTACAAGCTTTGAAACAAATACTTATATCAATCTATTGGAATTTGACTTTCTTTTAGTGGCCATATCTGTTATTATGTTGCTTAGCATTGAACGATGACCTATGTTTTTCATCCGGCAAGAATGCATTTT
The DNA here is from genome assembly GCA_947561735.1 of Cenchrus americanus. NCBI lineage: Eukaryota > Viridiplantae > Streptophyta > Magnoliopsida > Poales > Poaceae > Cenchrus > Cenchrus americanus. The sequence continues at coordinate 199,775,970 of OX387241.1, forward strand.
GTACTAGACAATTTTACATTTTTGTTACTAGATGTAATCAACCTAGGTGATATTTTTTCCTGATATTAGTTGCACATGCGATTCTTTGATCAGACATTAGGCATTTTAAGTTGCAGGCATACGAACTGTTGTCGTATAGAAAATTTAAGTTCATGTCTTAATTCCTCACTGGTGCTATGCAGATTCAAAAAGGAGTTTAGCACTTCCTGGACAACCATAACTTCGGCTAGACTCTGGCATGGTCATGCTAAGTTCTACCTTTTTATAGTCATTTGCTTGCCTAATTTCCATCTGCCTTTTCACTGATTCCATGAGATCTATCCATTTCCCTCTCTAATTCATGACTGCACATATGTATGCAGCGTATGGATCCATTTTCCTAAATTTTTTCAATTAGAGATTGTGCATCACAACAATAATAATCATAGCTTGTGCTCGGCTGCTTGCCATTTGTTACCGTACCACTTTATCCGTGTGTAATTTTATATATGGGTTCATATGCTTCTAATTTGAAATTATTTTACACTCTGTCCTTCTGATACTGTATATTTTTATATTCATCTGTATCTTACACATCTGTGTGTCGCATGCAGCCAAAAAGAAATCTGCCTCGTTGGTTGCAGCTCATCTCAGTTGAGGGAGCACATCCTATTGGTTATTCACTTAGGTAGGTAGTATGCAATTTTGGTCTTTTGTAGCAAGGAGACATCTCTATCTGTTTTTTTGCTCCGACCTGAAAATGTTAGGCTCTGGTTTGAGCTCTACTTGATAAAAAAATTCTTCAGTTTTGAATTTTGATCTCCAGTCGGTCTTTTCTGACTGAAATTTCTGATGCTCCTAGGTGGTGTTAAACTGGTCAAGAACTTGCCATATGTGCTGCCAGCTTCACATTATTGTTTTTTCTAATGTAAGTGGCAGAAGCAATTATTTTCAGATTAAGCAATTTGTTAGGACCTATTTACAGTTGGAGCAGTGTAATGCATCCCATGTGTTTGATGAAATGAGCATGCTGTAGCCCTATGCATAACACACATGTCTATCTCGCTGTGTTGGATTAGCGGCATACATGAGTTTCGTAAGCTCGCATTCCTAGCAATTAATTGTAGCATCTATATTTTACCAAACTCAGGTTACTGCTTCGCCTGTCAAAAATTGTGTGGTGGTACAAATCTTATATTGCCTTCGTTCTTGACAATTTAGACTACGCTCTGAAAGTGATGACATGGTAACTGAAATATCTATTTGAAAATTGTGCTCTGTTTTATATGTCTTGGGTTCAAAGTGGTTCTTGAAGTTCCTTTTTTTTTTTGAAGAGACATCTCTCTGCAGACAATGGTGCCAGTCACAACCAACCCAGGTGTGTTTCTGATTTCCAGAATTTCCTCTTTAATTCCTGTATTGTGCCTTTTTTAATAAGTACTCCCACAGATCAAACCAAAAGATGTTAAAATATATGACGCTGCATGTGCTCTATCGTTTTTCCCCTGTCCTATGCTGCTCCGCATTGTTCCTGTGATGGCGTCGGTCCCACCCTTCATCAAAGCTGCGGCGCAACAACCGACGAGAAGGAAGGCACTCGGGAGCAGGAAACAAATAATGAAGGGCAAAAGTTTTAACTCGTGCCATCCTTAATTACGTCGAAGCTGTCTGAAATGTCAAATATACAGAAACGAAGGGAGTAATTTCTTGCTCCGTATAATGCTCTCATTACTCAAACACTTGTTAGAATCACATCACTGGATAACTTTAGCATGAAGTTCTATTTTTCAAGGAACCATGTACTCCGCCCTGTGGTGAATTATCATAAATTTTTTTTTTTTAGAACCGGGATTAACCGGCCTCCGACACTCGTAAAAGAGTGTTTGCAGCCACGAGTTAACAGGTACAGCATTTAACCGATGAAGCCATGACATGGCAACTAAAACACACCTACGCTTGCAACCAACAGCCACGAGCCACCGAGTTCTTAAACTCTAAAGACACAAGCACGGACACAAGCAAAGTACCCGGATACGGGACGCACGAGCACTAAACCGAAGAACTCCATCCGGATGACACGCCCCCCGCTTCGCCGATCCACCGAGAAAGACCACCACCGGTGACACCTAGTTATGCGGTCTTCGCGGGGACATTCCAACCATGTTTACCAAACAAATCTAAACCGGCCGTCTCCAAACGTCGACGGCCCGGTCAAAAGTTCTTCTCTCTTTTCCTCTTTAGAGAGGATGGCCCAGCCTCCCGATCCAAGAAGCCCCCCCGAAGATCACTCGCAAACAAGAGTTAGGTTTTGATCTTTGGAAAACCACATCATTCCTACACAGCCATAAGGCCCAAGACATGGCCGCCACACCAATAAGAACTCGGTTTCTAAATTCGGGAGGAAAGCCACTAATCCAAGGGCCGAATATGTGAGAAACATTAGTTGGTTGCCTAAAGCCAAACGACATGCTTATTGCAAACCACATCAAACGCGCCATAGGACACTCAAAGAACGAGATGTTGAATGCTTTCCTCATTCTCACGTAAACAAAGACTTGGTACACCCCTTCCATTGTCTTTTTGCTAGATTATCTTTGGTTAATATAACCCCTTGCTTCAAGTACCATAAGAAGATTTTAATCTTAAGGGGTACCCTCAGCTTCCAAGTGCGGCAATCAACAGGTATACCACTAGCCCCCATTAGAGAGTTATACATGGATTTGACAGTAAAAGTCTTACCAAGACTCCATACGAAAGAATCAACCCTCATATGCAGCTGAACTCCTAACACAGCGCTAACCAACTCAAACCATCTGGCCCGATTTTCCCCACTGAGGCCCCTCCTAAACGAAGCACCAAGCGGTACTGTACTCATTACCTTTGCCACTGTTACATTTTTCTTCCTAACAATATCATATAGGGATGGAAACTTATTCATGAATGGCTCATTTCCAATCCACCAATCCTCCAAAAATCTAATTCGGTTGCCATCCCCCACCACCAACCTCCCCCTGGCAAGAAACTCATCTTTAATTTCCATCAGACCTGACCAAAATTGAGAGTCCCCCTTTCTCCGCTCCGCTTGCGTTAAGGTCCTGTTGCGGAGGTATTTATTCCGAAGCAACTCTTGCCACTTGCCCTCCTCATTGAAGAGTTTGAACATCCACTTGCTTAGCAAGCATTTGTTCTGCGTGTCAAGGTCAATAATCCCCAGACCCCCCAAACTCTTGGGTTTACAAAGAATACTCCACTTTGCCAATCTATATTTTTTCTTATGTTCATCACATTGCCAGTAGAACCGTGAGCGATAGTAGTTCAGTCTACTCAGCACACCCTTAGGGATCCTAAAGAAAGACATCATAAACATCGGCGGAGCTAGAGAGCACTGAATTAATCAGAACCAATCTACCACCCGATGAGAGAACCTTTCCTTTCCAGCTTGCCAACTTTTTTTGAAATCGTTCCTCCACCAATGCCCAATCCTTTTTCGAGAGTTTCCGAGGACTCATAGGAATTCCCAGATATTTAAAAGGCATAGCCCCCTCTTTGCATCCAAACAAATATACATATTCATTCACCTTATCCTTTGCTTCCCCGAAAAGAAAAATTTCACTTTTATGAAAGTTAATCTTAAGGCCCGATAACTTTTCAAAAGCACATAGTACTAACTTTAAGTTCTCCGCCTTTTCTAAATCATCTTCCAAAAAAAGGACAGTGTCATCAGCATATTGCAGAATAGAGACCCCTCCCTCCACCAAGTGAGGGATGAGACCTTGAAAGTGACCCAACTTGATTGACCTGTCAATCAAAATTGCTAACATATCTGCCGCTATGTTGAAAAGCAAAGGAGAAAGGGGATCCCCCTGCCTCAGACCTTTCTTTGTTTGAAAGAAATGACCTAACTCGTCATTCACCATCACTCCCACATTACCCCCTGATACTATTCGGTCAATCCACATGCACCACTTTTGAGAGAAACCTTTCATTCTTAACACCTGCTGAAGGAATTGCCGACTTACTTTATCATAAGCCTTCTCAAAATCGATTTTTAGTACCGGACCACTCTGTTTTTTTCTTTTGAAGTTCATGCAAAGTTTCATGAAGAATGACAACTCCCTCAAGGATATTTCGTCCCTTTTGGAAAGCCGTTTGGGATGGTCCAATAGTTTTATTAGCCACTAGTGCCAATCTATTTGCCATTACCTTAGTGAAGATTTTGAAGCTAACATTAAGCATGCAAATGGGGCGATACTTCGCCGTACTTTCTTGACCTCCAAGTTGTTTAGGGATTAAAGTTATTATCCCAAAATTTAAACTAAAAAGGGGCAAATCTCCGAATGGAACTCATGAAACATTGCCATGAGGTCATGTTTAATAAGGCTCCAAAACACCTGATAAAACTCGGTCGGGAACCCGTCAGGTCCCGGCGCCTTATTATGCTTCATTTGGAAAATAGCATCCCTCACCTCCTTCTCCAAGAACTCCCCTGACAACACCGCATTCTCCTCCTCGGACACTTGGGGAATATCTTCAGTCATGGATTCCAGAAGTGAGAAATTATTCTCCTCTGGTCGACCAAAGAGACCCTTATAGTAATTGGTTATATACTTTTTCAGATTAGCATCTCCCTCAATAATTCCCTCCTCCTGTTCAAGTCTGAATATTCTAGTTTTCCGTCGTTTGCCATTGGCAACCATATGAAAATACTTAGTATTATTGTCGCCCTTAAGCATTTTTGTTGTCTTAGCTCTTTGGAACCAATGAATCTCCTCCTCTCTAAGGAGATGAGCAAGTCTCTCCTTTATGCTTTGCTTTAGATCCAATTCTTGCTGACTTAGCAGCATGGACTCAGCCTTTTTATCTAGCTCACCAGCTCTTCGCATTAGCTCCTGCTTTTCCTTAGCATATGCACCTTTCATATCTTTTGCCCACCCTCTCAGGAACTGTCTCAACCGCCTTATCTTATTTTGCCATCGTTGCATCGGTGAAGACCCCCTACTCTCTTTCTGCCACACATCGGCCGACAAGATCAAAAAAACCATCTCTTAGTAACCGCCCAAGCTCAAATTTGAACAGTGGTTTATTCCCTCCCTTTTTCTCCTCACCTGTACTCAGCAGGAGAGGTGTGTGATCTGAAATCTCCCGACTCAGAGCATCAACCGTGGCCAAGGGATACTTTTGTTCCCACTCACAACTTACTAAAACTCTATCGAGTCTCTCATAAGTCGGGTCTGGTAAAGAGTTGGCCCACGTGAACTTCCGACCGGACATTTCAACTTCCCTTAGGTCCAGTCCGTCAATGATAGCATTGAAAAGAAACGGCCATCTCCCATCAAACCTATTGTTATTATTTTTTTCACTTGCATTTCTAATAATATTGAAATCTCCTCCCACACAAAGAGGGAGCTTTTCCTTGTTGCAAGCTTGAACCAACTCCGTAAGGAAAATCTCCTTATACTCGGGTTGGGCGACCCCATAAACCGCCACTAACACCCATTGGAAATCGTCCTTTTTGTTTCGCAACCTGAATTTTACATAGAAGTCGCCCTCATCAATGCTTCCAATATCAAAAACATCCATATTTACCCCAACCAAGTATGCCCCCCGACCTCCCGTGGGGTTCGGCCCAATGCCACGTAAAAATTCTTTCCCCCACTAAAGTTATCTAGTGAAGATTGGGAAAAAACTTTTTTACAAGTCTCCAAAAGAGCAATGAAATCTAAGTTTCGCTCCTTGGACGTATCGCCTAGGAACCTTGATTTAGCCAAGTCACTAAGACCTCTCGCTATTCCAAAAAATTCCATTCATTTCGACTTCTTATTTTTACTTTGTTCTTTCTTTCCTTACAAGTCCTAAATAAACATGACTTAGCATGTGACTTGTATTTTCTTGCCTTACCTCTCAACTCACAACTTAGAGGAAAGCTATCTTCATCAAACACTTCCTCCATTAGTTCCCCACAAAGTATTTTCAAGGCATTAGCCTCCATACTTTCTATATTTTCCTCCTCGCTCTCACTGTACCCTCCATCTGAAACTGAACCCCCCAACTCTATCTCCCCCCTAAAAGACTCTAAAGACAGCAAATGTTCCATACTATTATTCACTTCCATACCCTCAGAACCCACAAAAAGTCCTATTTGTTGCAAACTATTGGCAGCGACACTAGGTTTTAAAGAAAATTCAGATTTAGTTGAAGGCATACCTCCACCAAATTCCAGATTTTTCTTTGCCATCCTCTCCCCCGCCTTGACCAAAGTGTGCTCGTTCTTCGCCCCCACAAGTCTGGGGCTGGAACGCACACTTGTAATCAGCTCCGGAATACTTGCTGCCTCCTCCAAGTTCTTGTCAGACCCAGCAACCATGCTGTTCACCTGTGCCGCCAAAGGCTGCGCACTATCCGGCACACTACCATCCAGCAACATGCCTTCTCCCTCCTCCACCTCATCCACCTTTGACCCCTCATTCAGCACATCCTCATTTGCTGCCATCACCTTGTCTGCAGCCTCCTCAAGCACACGGTCCACCGACATATCAATAATTTCTTTGGCCTTCCGCTTAAGGAAAATCTTGAACTCCTCCTCGCTCAAATTCTGCACATATTCTTTCAAGCTTTCTCCCTGAGTTGAGTTACCGCTGCCATCACTACCATCCTCGACCATACGATCATCGGCAATGTTGGACAGCTTCGACCTTTTAGCCTCCCTTTCCAACATGGTCTCAACAGCCCCCTCTTTGCCACCTTTCTCCCCTTCCGCTCCCCCTCCATTCCACTCCACAATCGCCTCTTCACCATTCTCATCCACTCCAATCCGCTCAACTTCGAATTCCAATTCAAAGTAGTGGTCAGCAATAACCACATCCAATTGAGCAGGGATCAAAGCCGGGTTAAGTACAGCAATCTGAACCCTCCCATAGTTATTCTTCCTAGTCTCTTCCATGTCAACCGTCTGTGTAGAACCAAGCATTGTTCCCACCGCCCAAAGTTCAAGGAATTCCCTTAGCTCCTTCCTCAATCCGAACACACGGACCCAAACTTTGGGCAGCAAAAACCCCACCTCTTTCTCCCGCCACACATCAAAAGTAATCCTCACACCCTTTGGAATTTTTTCTCCTTTGGCCATTGCTCCACCGAATGCTATTGCCCTTTGTAACTCCATTTTGGAGGGGAACTTAGTGATAAAAGAGTTACCCTCATGCTCTCTAAGTTCCCACATCCACTTTCCCGGAAACAAACGTTCCAATTGGCCTTTCACCTCTTCCTTTGAAAGTTGACCCCCTTCCACAGCCACCACTGCCATCTTTGAATCCTTTCTAGCACGGGAAAGCGGCGCACGCGGGATGTGGTAGAAACCAAGCCCGTGGACAGCATAGCCAACAGCGTGCGCAACCGGCCGAGGCATCTTCAAGACCGGGCACCTGTGGTTCACATGATCGTTGCTATCACAAATTACACAATAAGCCTCAAAGGTACACGCCGCGGCAACGTGCCCCTTCCTGCTGCACCTTCCGCACCTTACCCCAGCAGATGTGCCCCCTTCTTCCTTCTCAGCCCCATCAGGTACCTCGCGAGCCTCATCAGCAACCACAACATCCTCGTTCCCCTTGACTGTCTTCGCCTTCTCACAACTCGGCACAAAACCTCCTTCCCTGCCTCTCCTATCACTGCCTCCAGAGAAAGCATGTTGAGAGCCCATACCTTTGTGTTGTCCCAAAAAGCTTCCACCAGCTCCCTTCCTGGTCTCATCACTAGACGAGCGGCCACCATGAGGGAAACCCTGATGCTGCGGTTGCCTTCCTCCTCTCCCTCTTCCACCGGCCGCCGCACCTCCTCTGAAAGCACCGCGGCCACGGGGCCCAAACCTTCCTCCTCCCTGAGCAGCACCTCCATCTCTCCCCTTCTCTTCCCAAACCCTGAATCCTGCTTCCTGCCGCCTCTCCTCAACCTGTCCAGTGCTACCAGCAACCCACGGTTGCTGCTGTCTCCTCTCATCTCCATATCTGACCTCCCAGCCGGATCGATCCGGATGTCCATGAAGTCGCTCCTCACCCCGTTGTCGTCCCGCCATCGCCGTCTCGCCGCCTAGGTCACACAGGAGACGAAGCGCGGAGAAGCAAAAGAGGCGGCTGTCACCCAAGGCGACTGGTCTGCCTCCACGGGAAAAAAGAGCCCCCAAGCCAACCGGGCAGGAAAAGCACCTATGGGCCTCCTTATCCACCGGCCCAGCCCACAAACCCGAACTGGCCAGCTGAATCGACACCTTCTTACGGAATTCAAAATTCAGATTCGAGCCATCCCCTACCACCGACTTCGGCGCCGGCTTCTGCGCCGCCGCCGCCGCTGCATCGAGCTGAGAAACAGCAAAGGTGGACAAGCGTATCATAGATACCTGCGGCACACCCTCCTTCCCCGACCGGACGTCCCTAGCCCACACATCACCTAGTGACAGTTTTGGGGAAGACCGAACCGGCGGCAGGGGGCCTTTCCAGCCCTGCAACCTCGAGCTACGACGCACAGAAGCACCGGAGCTGCCCGCATCTCCGCACGCCCCAGCAGCCTCCTGCGGCACACCTTGAGACCCTGAATGCGGGATCGAAAGCTTACCATTGCTCACCTGCTCCGACGCCTCCACCTCCTCGGCGAAGATCTCCTCGTCCACGCTCTCCTCGTCGGAGCTTGACTCCTCGCTCAATGCCCAGAACCGGGAGCCCTGCCAAGAGCCAGACCCGCCTGAGCACGACCCCGAAGACGACCGGGCTAGCGACGCCGGCGACAAGGGATCCCCCATCACCCCAGCCCCCTCCCCCACGGAGGAGCTCTCCGGGCTGACAGCGAGGGTGAGTCGCTGTCGCCTAGAGCCCATCCGAGTTTTTCGTGTTACTCTCCCGCCTTGGCCGAGCTTCTCTCCGAAATGGCTTGTGATCGCCAATTATCATAAATTGTTTGCAAGAGGGGGTTATGTTTCAACAAAGAAAAAACTGAAAGTGAGTTCTCATAATAGTATCAAATATTATGGTCATGAGTAGAAACAAGTTGATAGAATCACCATCTAATTAGAGATATGATGAGCCCCGTGATGGGTCCAATTAAAACAAATTTAATTTAACCATTCACACTCCTGGCTGTTTAGAAACCATATGTATAGGGCAAACATACTCAGTTTCTTTAACATAACCAAATGTTATGTTTTACTCTCCACCATTCATGACTTCATAGTTGACATGTGTGATCTGCTGACATTTGGCACTCTGATCTCTAATACTCTGTGAAAGTAAACATCCCATCCTAATGGTCGTCTGCTGCCTCACCAAGTCATGTGCTTTGCATCCACATTAGTCAGGTCAACTTGTTAATCCTTCACATTCTTGAAACAAGTTTGTGTTTGCACCTTGCTGTGCCAAAACATTTATTATTATTAGCAGTTAAGAATTTTATGAAATCGTATAGAAATAGTTTTTTGAAATAAAAAATTGAATCTTATATCCATTTGAATTGGGCAGGTATATTTCAAATGTTGGAGCCCCTCTTCTGAGCAAGTGGTGCAGTGAAATTTCTAGATCACTTGAGGTTGTGAGGCTACTACATTGGCTCGGACTGTCTTTAGCTGAGCTAATCTCTCGAATTCTCTCAGGGGCACACTTTTTTCCTATCTAGAATGTGTGCACAAGTACATCTGATTTATTTATCAGTTCATAATAGATTATATTAAGTTATGCAAATATATTTATTATATAATCATAAATATTCACATTATCATTATCCTATTGAATGCAAGCCTATTGAAATATAAATATTTCGTTGACCGTAGCAACGCACGGGCACGTTCCTAGTATATATGTTGAGGGATCGGACAATGAGGTACTGCCATACGTACGTACGTGCGCCGGTGGCGACCATGTCGTCTCCCACGCTTTTTTCACTGCGCGCACGGAAGGCCCACGACGTCGATCAACTGCGCTGGCGTCGGCCACGGCGAGCGCGTGATGGTACGGCCTGCTGCGTCGTCTGTGTTGATCTTCGTCTCGCGTGGGATTCTGTTTCTGCTATCCTTGGACGCAGTATCGGATCGATTCGGTTCGATTTGATTCGCTGCGCGCTAGCTCGTCGGCTCCACACATCGAACGGCCTCATGCCTCACACGCCTTGTATAGTCTTTCCTCATCCTAATATCCGATCCTATCCTATATACTACATAACTAATATAAGAGAGCCTGCACTGCACTGCTTCTCGCTTCATTCACTGCAAGCTGCAGACCTAGCTTCGTTCGTTCGTTCGTTCACTGCCTCAGAACGATCGAGACAAAATATTTGCACTTCATTGTACACTTATAGCAAATTAAACCAGTTTGCTAGCCCTGGATCATCCTCCTTGATCACTTGTGCTTTGCTGTTAGATTGTAGACGCGGCCAGGATGCTGCTGGCCGAGGAAAGGGTGGTGATTGTGGCGACAACGGCCATATCGAGCCCTATGACAGTTCGTTACATCTACGTCGTGCCCAACATCTCCCAAAGGGCTCCATGTATTTTGGCATGTTGTTTGTCGCCTGGGACACACATCATACAACGGAAATGTAAGTTCATGCAGAAAGCTGATCCCCAAAATATAATGCATGTGTTGGTTGATTCTTGGCTGCATGTTTGATATTTTCCTTGCATTTCACCTCAGGTGGAGCATCGATGTGGGTTGGACGAGTCCGAGGGTCTAGCCGTAATATCCTCGGGTAAGTGGGCATTTAATTTGGAATTTGTCTCTGCAGCAAATTTAATATACATATTAGTGTTTCTCTGTATTATATTTCCATTGGCTAAAAAAGAAATATATATATTATATTTATATGCTGGTTGTTGTACGAATTCATAGTGTTGACAGAGAGATGAATCGGTTGCATTTGCAGTAGCGATACTACTTGCTCGAATATATGGGATAGACTGGCTCCGGAGGTTCGAGCAAGCAGCTGCCGTGTCTTGGGCAGCCAACAAGAGCAGACAGGACCATCATCAGGCAACGCTGCTCCTTCTAGGAGCCGTACAAAGTGAATAAAGAGAGTGATGCATCCATCCAGTGAATAATGAAAATCATGCAGTATTACAAACAACTAGCAGTAACGTGCCACAAGTATTTATTACAAATTAACAAATTGTAGTTAAACGCAGTTACCTTCTCATGAGGATGCTTACAAAAAATATATTTTTTTTCAAATTTTCTTTCTGTAAGTAAGTATGTGAAGGATCATTTGGGATCGATAGATGACAATTCTTTCTTGTACCACTACGACCTGTGCTAGCTCTTTTTTTTAGCCCGGACTCCTAGTATACAAGTTGTAGTATTTGAACTCTACACGACTACACAACACACTCACACCACTACACACGCACACCCCACGAAGCTACAACCTATACACCTAAACATCCTTCTAGAGATCACCGAAGCATCAAGCCTCGTAAATGATGAGCACGTCGTAGCCCTATTGTAGCGCCACGTGAGAATCCAGGACTCGTGAAACGAACCGGAAAATCCCGGGGGGACTGTGCCCCGGTGCGAGGCCGGGAGTCGAACTCCGGACCGGCAGCCTCGCCACTGTGAGCGCTACCACTGAGCCAGCGGCTCGTTCGCTACGACCTCTGCTAGCTCGGAAATGCTGGCCGTACGTGTTTAGTTTGCCATAATGTTTATTTGAAGTTAATTACTGCATGCGATACGTATTCTTGGTGATCTCATTGCTGCATGTCAACTGGGTCTCTGATCGTTGACACGTCCAACGCCACTAGGAGAACGCCCCTGGTATGTAGTGACGACGACGCCGCCGCGCCGGTGAACTAAGAGCAACTCCATCAGATGGGGTAAATTTTATCCCCTATATAAAGTTATTGGGGTGGAGTAAAAATATTTTCATCCCTAAAACACAACTTGCTTCAGCAGTTTCCCTATTTTCCTTTATAGAGTGAGTGGGTCCCACTGATAGGGGGTGGAGGAGAGGTTCCCTTTATAAAGGGGATGGAGAGGGAATTTTAGTCAATGGAGAAAAAGAGGGAAGGAGATAGGGAATTTTATTGGGGATGGGGAGAGGGGAGCCGCTAAAATTGCTCTAATTCCTGCATGCAAACGGGGTGGGTGGACAGCTGTCTGCATGGGCGGAATGGATATCGATCTGCCCGGACCCCGGAGGACGTTGTGCATGATGGCCAATAAAGCCATATCTGAGGCGTAACGTCCTCTGATCTCATCCCATCCTCCCTCGGTTGGCAGTCTGGCACCGCTCGTCACTCACGCCCGGCCGTGCCAAAGGACTAATTTATAGCTGGATTCTAAGAAATAAAGATCCAAAAAACCAAAAAATAGAAAAAATACATGATTGCACATGCTTTTTATCGTAAAAACTGTGCTAATTAAACTCCCTACGTCCCTCCGATGACATAGCTGAGTGCCCAATCCTATCTCTTACATATACACATATCAATGATAAATGCAAGATCTCTTGCACCCGCGTGTCCTACCGGGGAAATTTATTTCCCAAACAAACGCACATATGTGCGGTGGTTGAGCGGCCGGATGGCCTTCCCGGTACTGTTGTAAAAAATATCCTCATCTGTTCCACATCAAAGCATAGGTCTAAGATCAGCCTTATCTCACATGTGCTACGGTGCCGCTGTGTATGGGTGGGACAGAGGTTCGGAGATTTTCTCGGCCTGTGTGAGAAGGTCATCTTCTTAATACAATATTGTGTGGGTGGTCTTACTCCCCGCAGACCGAGTTTTTTCTACTCTGTCATTTACATGATATATATATACACTATTTTGCTATAGTGCACATGGGTGCATTCTCGTATGCACCCACCCTTGTTGCAACTAGGTCTTGTCCAGTTGCAACTGGGGCTCATTCTGGTTGCAATTTGTTCACGTCGGGTTGCAACTAGGAGTCTAGTTGCAATTGGTTCGTGTCCAATTGCAGCAGAGTCAGATTCGTTGTAATTAGTTCCGTCGAGTTGCAATTAGTGTAGTGTCACAGTTGCAATCAGTTAGTCTCTTTGTTGCAATTCGTTCGCGCCTAGTTGCAGTTCGGCTGGGTCTAGTTGCAATTGGTTCGCGTTGAGTTGCAATTGGTCCGTCAAGTTGCAATTGGTCCGCGTCGAGTTGCAATTGGTCCGTCAAGTTGCAATTGGTTCAGCTGCGAAGTTGCAACCGCAGGTCCGTGCATTTGCTATACGTAATGCACCTGGGTGCATTTCAGTATTACCCTAGATATATATATATATATATGTATGCCAGAATGTATGTGTGTGCCAGAATTTTCTTGATATATTATTTCGAAAATTGGTCTGGATATGCAAATTCCAGATTACAGGACCATTGTCCATCGCAATGACACGAGCATATATGGCTTTCACTTTTCAATCAACACTATTGCTCCCTCTAAAGATCAGTACAGTTTGATGCCAGGTTTCAAAAAAATGGGGCAAAAACATTCAAAGTCCAAAAAAGATGGGCAATGTACAGTCAGGCAAGAAAAGGGAAGTTTGCAATTGGCCCAAACTTTTATATTGTTGCACTTTGAGGAATCCTGAACTCCCAACCCATACTAGATCTTGATGTCAGGAGAAATGTCGTTTCACCAACACACCATAAGTCCCAATTTGTATGGAGTGACCAGAAATTTTGTTGTGAGTTGCTTGCCACATTTTAGATCACCACAGAACCCCATATATACTACTGATACTGCAGGTCATCTGAAGGCAACAAGGGTATGGGTTGCATTTAAAAGGAAAATGTACTATAACTCTAAACTCTATTATGGTAGTTGAATATAATAATTGTGTTGTGAGTTATTTGTCAATTTTCAACACCACTATACCCGAGAATTTTGAGCCCGGCCCACGCTAGGCCCGCTCACGAACCTTACTGGACCGGCGTGGGCAGAGATCTTGAAGCCCGCGAAATTTTTTTTGGCCCGAGCCCGGCCCGAAATGCTGTTTTTAGTTGTTTTACACTAAAATGTGCGGGCGGCCCGCCCAAGCCCGGGCCCGGCCCGAGCCCAGCCCGAAAATTGAGGCCCGATGCGTCCAGTGGGATGGTCATGGGCAGGATTTTTTCGGTCCGAAATGACAACTTTTTTCACCCCGGCCCGAACCTGACCCGACCCGAAAAATGATCAGGTCTAAAAAACTATGTGAGATAATCAGAGGCGCGGAAGGATGGGAGGAACGCCGCGCCTCTGGTCTACAGGCGGCTGCGTGTTTATATCTCTGAGAAAACTCCTCTCGCGTGGATTACACCGAAGGCTTCGTGATACACCGATTTGGCTGGAGTTTGTTGACATACAAAGCTTCTACAACAACCTACTACTATTACAACAGATTCTACAACAAACCTATCAACAAACTCCAGCCCAAACATGTTACACATGTGCCATATGCATATGTTTACATCATGATCTTGTACAATACATCTAACACTCCCCTCAATCACAATCGTGCAAGGTTGATATTGTACTTGAAATTTTCCAATTGCCGAACAGCTAATGGCTTGGTAAAACCATCAGCCACTTGATCACCTGTGGGCACAAAATCTATCTGCAATAAATTGTTTAGAACCCTTTCTCTGACAAAATGAAAGTCCACTTCAATATGCTTAGTCCTAGCATGAAACACATGATTTGCATACAGGTATTTTGCTCCCATATTATCACACCACAATTTGGCCATTTTAGGACTTGGTATCCCAATCTCTCTCAATAGAGTTTGTATCCACATAATCTCAGCCATTGCATTGGCAACAACTTTATATCCCGCTTCCGTACTTAACCGTGAAACGGTAGCCTGTTTTCTTGCACTCCATTACACCAAGTTCGAACCAAGAAACACTGCAAATCCACAAGTAGACCTTTTATCATCCACCGAGCCTGCCCAATCAGCATCTGAGAAAGCACTAACCAACATAGAGTTAGACTTTCGAATTTTCAAACCAACCTTGGTATTTTGCGTCAAGTATCGCAAGATTCTCTTTACAGCAGCCCAATGTATCTCGGTAGGTTCATGAGGGAACTGACACACTTTATTTACTGAGAAAGCAATGCCAGGTCTTGCTGCAACGTCCCGACTATAGTTCTGTACTTTGTGGCATCATTCAGTCCTAGCTTAGTTCCTTCAAAAGCTGAAAGTTTTTCACTAGTAGACAAAGGTGTTGAAATGGGCTTGCAACTGAACATGTTAGCTCTTTTAAGTAAATCTGATGCATATTTATCATGAGTCAATACCAAACCATCTGCCACCTTATTCACTTCAATTCCCAAGAAATAATGTAATTCTCCTAAGTCTTTCAAAGCAAAATATTGTTTTAAACTATAGCAGCCCGGTTGTTGCTCTAGCATCAGAACTTACTACTATGATATCATCAACATATATAAGTACAAAAACTGTGATCCTATGCATATTGAAGTAGAAAAGTGAAGTATCTGCCTTAGAAAGGACAAAGCCAAGAGAAATAAGTTTGGTGCTAAGTCGAGCATACCATGCACATGGCGCTTGCTTTAGGCCACACGGGGCTTTATCCAGCTTGCAGACATAGTTGGGGTATTCTTCATTTACATACCCTCGAGGCTGCCTCATATATACTTCTTCTTCCAAGATTCCATGAAGAAAAGCATTTTGCACATAAAGCTGCCTTAAATTCCAACCTTGTCGGTGTTTTAGACCGGCAACCTACTAAGGGGAGTACCCGAAGTAGATGAATGTGGCCTCGCCGAGATCGGTAACTCGAAGGAAGAGACACGTGGCACACAATTTAGACGAGTTCGGGCCGCGAGGTGCGTAATACTCTACGTCTTGTATGCCGCGTAGCTTTGGATTGATTAGGCACGATTACAAGATGGTGCAATGGTGCGCCGTGAGTTGTATGAGATGCTAGAGAACGGTCCCCGCCTCGCCTTATATAGTCCGGGGGAGGCGGGGTTACAAGTCGGAGTAGGGAGAGAGTACTAGTCGGGTACGTCTAGGAGTCTTCCATACGGTGCGAGACATGTACGGCCTTCCTAACCGAGTACTTCTCCTCCGCAGCTCTTGTGCTCCACGCCTTCGAGTGCCGTGTAGCGCAAGCCGGTAGTCCGTGGGCCCACCGAGTAGTCGGTCCCGGTACCCACCGAGGTAGTGGGCCCGGGGAGGTCCATACGACAAGCCCCCGAGTACTTTGTAGTCGAGAAGGATAGCTTCAAGTAGTCTTGACGGCCTTAACGAGTAGTCCTCAAGCATCCCCGAGTACTACGAGTCAAAAGTCCTCAAGAGTAGTCGAAGCATCCCGAGGCCGGAATGTACTCCACCGATGTTTGAGCAATCTTGAAGTCTTCTCGAGTAGTCCCAAGCGTCCTCAACGGCCGCCTTCGAAGGTCTTCAAAGAATGCCCGTCTTGTCTTGAAGCCGGAGTCGATATGGAGGTGCGATTGCAAAATCGCACTCCATATGGAGTAGCCCCCGAGCCTTAGATTGAGCCGCGAGGCTCCGGATGAGGGTCTATCTCGAAGTCTTGGCAAGAAAATCCCGAAAAATCCGGAGAGAAAAAACCGAAGGACACGTGGCACGGAGCCCCCGAGCCTTGAGTCGAGTACTTCCTCTCGAATAGAAGGGTCATCTTGAAGAATGTGTCCCGAGATGCTCCCGAGACTAGCCGCTTCCCGGTAGTCGAGTAGAAGTAGCCGAGCCCCCGAGGTGAGGCGCGTCGACTAGTAGAATGCGAAGGTCACGCGCGGCCCGCCGAGTTAGCCGAGCGCGGACTTATCGATCTGGCCGTTGGAGGGCCGGTTTGACTTATAAATAGAAGCCAAAACCCTTAGGGTTTTTCACCCATCCGTGCCGTAGTCATTTCGATTCGATCCGAGGTAGATCCACTTCCGGCCGAACGCCGCCGCCATAGTAGATCCAAGTGCGCCGCCACCCGCAGCTTCTAGTGTAGCCCCCAAGCGGATGCGAGTGAAGACGCTCCGTACTTGGAGAATGAAGCCTTCACCGACCAAGTCCGCGAAGGCCGCCGGAAGAAGAGGGGCCGCGAAGAGCCCGCTTTGGTCGCCACCGGAGCGGCGCCACCGATGTCTCCACCGCGAGCAGATCCAAGCCGCGAGTGGAAAAAGTCAAAGGTGAAGACCGAAGATCTGTTGGCCCTTCTGAACAGCGGATTTATCCGGGAGAAGGAAATGGATATGTGGAGGGCCACCGCCGGAGATCCGTATCCAATGGAGAAAGCCGAAGAGGAGATCCCGATGTTTGCGCGTTTCGTGGAACGCGGACTCGCGCTTTCGGCTAGTGATTTCTTCAAGGGCCTCCTCGGGTACTACGGAATTGAGTACCTCAATCCGAATCCTAATGGAATTTTCCATACCGCAGTCTTCATTCATTTTTGTGAAGCATTACTTGGGATCAAGCCGCACCGGATCCTCTTCCGAAGTTCTTCCGGGTGAAGCCGCACCGAGCGCTAACAATCCAAGAGTAGTCGGAGGGGCGGCATCCGGATGAGAGAAGACACCGCCGAGCGCACTCGGCGTACAAGCTCATTGATTCCAACGCTGATTGGAAGGCGAGGTGGTTCTACATCACAAACCACCACCCCGCCTGCCGAAGCCGAGTGGAAGGCGGCCCGTGCACCGCGACTGGTGGAACACGGAGCCCACAATGCAGGAGGGGATCCAGCTCCCCGAGCTGCTGGCACGCATCAAGATGCTTAGAGAAGCCGGGCCGAGGGCCGAGCACGTGGCCTTCAGTTTCATGAAGCGGAGGGTGCAGCCACTGATGGCCCGCGACACCTTGGGCTTCGAGTACACCGGCAACGACGACACGTCGCGGATGCCGGAGGCGAGATGGACGACGACGGCATCATCAAGAGGCCGACGCGGATCTTCAAGGATATGCCGCCGTACACGGCGTGCCCCGTCCGAGAGTACTCCGCCGCGCGCCCGCCAATGGAGGTAAGTAGTCGTACTCCCCTAGTCGAGTAGTCCTTGCTTGGAGTAGACGCGCCGATGTCTTGTGTCTTGCGGGATTACTTGAAAATATTCGTCTCCGAGCCGCAACCACCCCCTCAAGGGATCGAGATCCCAAAGGAAGGGAAAGCCAAAGCCAAGGAGCGGCGAGAAGTCAGCGAAGGCAATGACACCGTCATCGTGGAGGACACCACCGACGACGACGACGACGAGGAGACGTTGCAGGACTGCTTTCAGCTGCAGTCGAGGTTTAGCCGTCCGGTGCTTGCCTCATGTACCTCTTGTGCAAGACCCGCCGGCCCAGCACGGAGGCTAGTCCGGGCCGTGCCGCCACGGAAGTCGCGCAACCCCCGCCGCAAGCGGGTAACGAAGAAGTTGAGGGTCTCAGAGACCACTCCTCAAGAGGTAAGTTGTCTTGACTAGAGTTGTCGAGTACCCATCATGCGAGTACATTTGCTGATGAGTAGTCTTCCTTGTCTTCAGGAGGTGCCGCCAACGGAGCCCGTCGAAGCGGGCGACGAAGGCGAGTGGGACACAGTGGGGGAGCCCGCTGGAAGTCGTAGTCCAGCCCCCACTGTCGAGGAGCTCATAGCGCACCGGAGCGCCGCCCCCCTACTCCTCGGGGGGAAGCACGAGCTCGCGGGCCGCCACCGCTGAAGAAGTGATAGCCGCAGGAGCGCAGGAGAGCGCTGCACCGGCTACTGCTGCTGAAGAAGAAGCAACAACCACAGAGGCGCAAGAGGAAGCGCCCACCGAAGCTGGACTGGTGGATATTGCCAGCATCCTTGGAGCCCCGACCGTGACGATAGTCCGGTCCAGCCTGTAAGTACTGAACCTTCCCGAGTAGTACTTGGTGTAGTAGTCGAGCTTGAATGACAACTAGCATTGTGTACTCGCAAGAAATCGACGGACTTGTCCCGGGGAGGGAGATGAGCCCTCCGCGACGGTGGCGGAGGAAGAAGTCGCGCCGCCCATCGAGGAGTCAACTCCTCGCTCCCCGGTGCGGAGTCCGAGGCGCCGGGCCGCCGAAGCCGTGTTGCTCGAGGCCGCCGTGGTCGAGGGTAAGTGTTCTGCCGTGGGTTTGATCTTCCCCATAGAGTAGTCGTAGTTGCTGATGAACTTGACGTCTTCTTGTCAAGCGTCGAGGCCGAAGGGAGCGACATCCCTGCGGCGGTGCCTATGGAGAAGTCGACACCACAAGCACCGAGGGCCGCCGAGGGAGCCCTTGGGCCGATGGAGGAGGTCGCCGAGGAAGCCGCCGCGGCGACCGGAGGAGAGGAGGCCACCGTGCCACCGAGAGATTGCTCGGGAGGTGGCTATCCGCTCCCGGAGATCCGGGACGCAGCCCATCGCCCGCACCGATGACGGAAGCCCCCCGCGAGTAGTCGTGGCGGGGTGGAACCGCTCGCGGACAATCTAGTGGACCGGCAACGGTGGCCGTGCACACGGAGGCGATCCGCGGTGCCGAGCGAAGGATGAAGGTAAGTAGCCTTAGTTTCGAGTAGTCAATCCTCCGTTGTTGAGTACTCGTTGACGTGTGTTGTCTATGCGGGACGTCGTGGAGAGGTCCCGCGAGAAGTCCAACATGTTGCGAGGCTTTGGTGACATGGTGCTCGGGCTGAGGCACTGGAAGATCAACTTATGAAGTCGCGGAAGCACGCGGCCGCCATGCAGTCCAAGCTCGACGCCGCCTTTGCCAAATATCACAATGACATCCAAGAGCTGCAGGCAAAGGGCGATGACTTGGTGCGGAAGAACAAGAGCCTCCGCAACAAGAACAAAGGTACGCCGTCTTTGGACTTGTTGGGTAGTTGTTGGGGGTTGAGAGGTAGTCCGACCCCTTCGCGCTTTGTTGTATTTGCGAGCTTGAGGGCCAAGTGGAGCGGTTGAAGTCCTCGCAGACGAGTATGAATAACCTCTTCTACGGGAGCAAGAAGCCCGCGTGTACTCGAGCTCGACTACAAAGAACTTGCCTTCGAGTGCGAGAAGCACATGGAGCTTCGGATTGCATCTGACCGCGATCTCGTCAACTGCTACAAATCATTGCAGAAGTTGAATGAAGATTGCGAGGCACTGCGGGCCCAACTGAAGGAACTTGAAGAAGCCGCGCGCCGATCGCAAGAATCTTGGTTCCTCATCCGGCAGCCCCAAGATCGCTACTCTTGCGCATCGCCTCGTGGAAGCCCCCCCACGGCCGGCGGCATATGTGAAGCACATGGCGAGGTCGATCCCGAAGCAGATCTTGGCCTTCATGAAGTCCTACTTCCCGAAGGCCCCGGTGGAGGTAGTCGCTGGCGGGGTAGCCGCCAACTGCACCGATGAGCAGTATGCGGAGCTCGCCGGAGCGGATGGCTCCCATCGCGGAGCAAGTAGCTGATAAGCTCAATCTCCAGTAGCCCTGTAATAGTTAGCTAGTAGCCCAAGTTGTACAAAAACAATTGTAATGAATTGCTTAAGTATTAATGAAAGAAAATTTCCAGCAATGAGTACTCGTAGTCGCGATCTCAGAGTGCGGAGCCCATCGTGGAGTGGATGCGAGTAGTCGTACTCGGTGGTAATGGTCCCATTGAAGGGAGTAGACAGTAAAGAAGTTGATGAATGATCAAACTTTATTACCGAAGAAGTACACCGAATGGCCGGGGCCGTAGTTACGCAGTAGTCGCTCGGACCCGGAGGCCGCTTACGCGAGTAGTGCTAGGGCGGGTAGCCGCTTACGGCCGAGAGATCCGTAAGTAGCCGTGTAGGCCGGATCTTGGGGTACATGGTCTCTTGGTAGAACTTGTTCTCGAGCTTGCGGACTTCTAGGCAGTAGGCATCCATGTTCTCCTTGTTGCGGTCCCAGGACTTGTTGACTTGGTTGATGACCACTGCGGAGTCGCCGTAGACTAGTAGCCGCTTGATGCCTAGTGAAGCCGCGAGGCGGAGCCCGTGTAGGAGAGCTTCGTACTCGGCTTCGTTGTTTGAGACCTTCCAGAAGATCCGTAGGACGTACTTGAGTTGTTCGCCCGTTGAAGAGATCGGGGAGTACCCCCGCACTCGCGCCCTCGAGGTTGAGTGAGCCGTCGAAGTACATCATCCAATGCTCGGTCGCACGGTGGGAGTAGGTAGATGGTTCTCCCGCCACTCCGCCATGAAGTCGACTAGTGCTCGCGACTTGATGGCCGTGCGTGGCTTGAAATCGATGGTGAGGGCACCGAGCTCGACCGCCCACTTGGAGATTCTTCCGGTAGCGTCTTGGTTCCGCGAGATGTCGCCGAGCGGGTAGTCGGTGACGACGGAGATCGAGATAGAGGTGATGAGTACCGCGTACGGGAGCTTCTTCACGGCCGATAGCGTACCTTGGACTCGATAGAACCTCGCCGACGAAGTAGACCGGGCGCCGGACCGGGTAGGCGTGGCCGTCTTCCCCGCCGCTCGACGACGATGGCGATGACCGACCACGTGAGTAGTCGCGGCGAGGTAGAGCAAGAGTCGCTCGCCCTTGTGAGGAGTCGTGAGGATCGGCGGCTTCGATAGGAAATCCTTGAGCCGGGCAAGGGCTTGATCCGCCTCTCGGAGTCCACACGAACTTCTCTTGATGCTTGAGTAGTTTGAAGAAGGGGAGCCCCCGTTCTCCGAGCCTCGAGATAAATGTTCGTTCAATGCCGCCATGCACCCGGTCGCCTTCGGATGTCTTTGATGCTCGTGGGAGCTTTCATGCCGGTGATGGCGGAGATCTTCTCGGGGTTGGCTTCGATGCCACGTTGGCTAATGATGAAGCCGAGTAGTTTGCCCGAAGGTACGCCGAAGACGCACTTGTTCGGGTTGAGCTTCCGGCGGTACTCACACGGTGATGCGAAAGTCTCTTCAAGGTCGTTGATGAGGGTATCGGAGTTTACGGTCTTGACGACCACGTCATCCACGTAGGCTTCGACGTTCTTGTTGAGTTGCCTCTTGAAGCAGGCCTGGATAGCTCATTGGTAGGTAGCGCCGGCGTTCTTCAACCCGAAGGACATGGTCGTGTAGCGATACGCACCAAACGGGGTGATGAACGCGGTTTTCTCCCGGTCTTCTTCCTTGATCGCGATCCGGTGGTACCCGGAGTAGCGGTCGAGGAAGCGAGCAGTCGCAGCCCCCGCCGTGGAGTTGATGACTTGATCAATCCGCGGCAACCCAAAGGGGTCCTTGGGGCGCGTGCTTGTTGAGGTCGGTGTAGTCGACGCACATCCTCCACTCGTTCGAGTTCTTCTTGTGGACGAGGACGGGGTTGGCGAGCCACTCGAGATGGAAGACTTCTCCGATGAAGGGGCCGCGAGTAGTTTGGCGAGTTCCTTCTTGATGGCATCTTGTCCGTCGTCGGCAAAGCGTCGGAGGTGTTGTCGCTTGGGGGTGGCCTTAGGATCGACGTTGAGGCGTGCTCAATCGGCTCCTTGGGCACTCCCGGCATGTCCGTCGGCTTCCACGCGAAGATGTCGCGGTTAGCCCGAAGGAAGCCGATGAGCGCGTCTTCCTATTTGGGGTCGAGGCCAGCCCCGATAGTGGTGGTCTTGCTTTGGGGTCGCTCGTTACAAGGTCGATCGTCTTGACGAGTACCTCCTCGGTGGCCGAGGCTTGTTAGCGCCGTCGGACTTCTCCGAGATGTCGAGTTCACTTGTAGCAAGCTTCTCCGACGCGGCGTAGACCTCCATCATCGCATTGGGTACTTGATTCATAGAAGCGATCTCCACGGCTTCGTGTCGCAAGTCGTGAGAGATCTTCAAGTTCCCTTGAAGAGAGAGTACACCGGCTGGGCTTGGCATTTTGAGTACCAAGTAGGTGTAGTGGGGCACCGCCATGAACTTGGCGATGGCCGGTCTGCCGAGGATGGCGTGGTAGGAAGTCTCGAAGTCCGTGACCTCGAACTTGATGTACTCGGTACGGTAGTTGTCCCGAGATTCCCCGAAGGTAACTGGCAGGACCACTGAGCCCAGTGGAATAGCCGCGTTGCCGGGGACGATGCCGTAGAAGGGCGTGTTGCTCTTGGTGAGCATGTGGGTGATGTCGAGCTTCATCTTCTTCAAGGTTTTGGTGAAAAGGATGTTGAGCCCTCTTCCACTGTCGATGAGCACCTTGTTGAGTTTGGAGCCCGCGACCACCGGCTTCGGGACGAGGGGGAACCGTCCCGGTTCGAGAAGCCGGTCCATTGATCCGCGCGAGAGAAGGTGATGGGTACCTCCGACCACCTGAGAGGGGTCGGGACCGCTGGCTCGATGGACATGACTTCACGACGGGTAGCCTTCTTCTCCCCGCCCGCCGGGTAGTCCGTCGAAGAGGACGTTGACGGTCTTGTCGGGCTCCCCGGAAGTCGTTGTTGTCGCCGTCCTTCTTCTTGCCCTTTTTGTCGTGAGTGTGCGGTGGCTCCGGCGTATCCTTGAGTGCGTGCCTGAGTTGGTAGCACTGCTCGGTGGTGTGGTTGCCGTTTGGATTCCACGGGCACCTTTCCTTCAGCAGGTCCTTGAAGCCGCCGGAGTTCTTCTTCGAGTTCTCCTTCGCTGGGCGTTGGATAGCCGCGACAGTGTTGTCTGGCTTGCGCTTGCGGTTGGGACCCGAGTAGTAGTTGTTGTTGTTGTTGTTGTTGTTGTTGTTGTTGTTGTTGTTGTTGTTGTTGTTGTTGTTGTTGTTGTTGTTGTTGCGACCGCCTTGGTTCGCGTTGTTGCCGCTGCCGCCGCCCTGGTTCTACTTGCTCTTGCCACGGATGGCTTCGTACTTGGCATTGGCCTTGTCTTCTTCATCCGCCCGAACGTGATCTTGTCCTTGAGGTGGGGGATGGACTCGGGGCGGCGACGACGAAGTCTTCGAAGGTGCGGCGGTGGTAGAGACCGTGCGGGAAGAGGTCGATGACCTCCTTGTCGGTGACGTCGACGACGGTAGCGCGCTTGTCGAAGAAGCGACGGATGTACTTGCGGAGGGTCTCACCTTGTTCTCGCTTGATCATGGCCGTGTCCATGCGAGTACTCGATCGGCCCATGGAGCCCGCGAAGTTGTCGGTGAACTCGCTCCTTCGCTGGTCCCACTTGTCGATCGACCGCTTGTCCGGCCGACTCGAGCCATGTGAGTGGAGCTTGGTCCGACGAGAAGAGGAAGTAGAGGCACTTGGTGTCGTTGTTGCCGCTAGCGTTCTCGATGGAGAGGGCGTAGCACCCGAGCCACCGGATGGGGTCCTGCTCGCATCGTACTTGGTGATCCCCAAAGGCTTGAACTTGTCGGGGGAGGAGCAAGTTGCGAAGTCGAGGTGAGAAGGCGGGGAAGCCGCCGCCGTCGCCCGCGGTGGTCGACTTCTTCCGCCACGCCTCCTCAATCTTCGGCGGGCGTCGTAGCCGCCTTGTGAGGCGCCGCAGGCGTGGTCGTTCGCGTGGCCTCGGCCGCCGCGACCGCCGCCGCCGCCGGCCCTCTGTTGGCTCCATGGTTGGAGCTTCCGCCGCCGCCGCCGCCGTCGGGGTCGTGGCCGCCGCCGCCGGCCGGAGCGCGGTGGGGGACGACCTCGCGGTTGCTTGTTGTCACGCTATGGAGGTCCGCGGCGTTGGAGCGATGACGGTTCGGCTCGGGCCGGGGAGCTCGGCTCGAGTACGGTTGGGACCGTTGTTGGCGCTGCGACTCGTGGCTTCGTTGTCGCGGTGTCTGGCCGGAGGAGGTTGGTTGACTCGTTTGTCGACCCGCATGAAGTAGGCGTCTTCAGCGAGCTTGGCGATGACCTCTCCAGCGCGTATGCCCTGAGCCTGGCGTGCGATCGCTGTGATCGACATGAGGCATTGCTCAGGGGTAGTGTGTACTCTGCTCTCGACCGCCTCGAGAGCTTCCGCAAGGTTGCGGATGGGGAAGTTGTCGCGGAGGCGTCGGCGACGTTCGCTGCGCTTCCGGTTACGCTCACGTCGAGCGTCTCTGTCTGCAGGGGTCTCGTTTGTTGGAGCATCAGCAGAGAGCTCGTCGGAGGAGATGTCTTCAAGGTACTTGTCTTGGGCCGTCCCTGAAGGTCCTGGGGTGTCGCCGGCAGCCATGAAGACTTGGCGATCAGGGGTGCCGAGGCTAGACTCAGAAACCGCCACCTCAGTTGGGGTGTTCGAGTCGGCTCGGGCAAGTGGTGTTCCCCTCCGGAATGGTAGCGAGTCGATGTAGGCGACGTAGCGTGAGTCTCCGCTTATCAGGTCAGCAGGCTTGCGGTCTGGCCAGTAGACGAATCTTCCGGCCGGTGTGGACGTTATAACCAGCCCGGAGGCCGGCGCTGACAGGGGAAGCTCAGTGGAGTTGTCCTCAGACTCGGGCTCCTCAGGATCCGACCCGAAGTCGAACTCGTAGTCGGGGTTCGAGTAGAACTCGGAGAGAGGGTTGGAGTCCGAAGCGCGGCCGGGGGCGGTGTCGGAGTCCGAGTTGTACTCGGGTACGGGCCCCTTGCCGGCCCGGCGCGAAGAGGGAGCCCCCCGTGCGGGCCCGACCGAGGATGCGGGGGCCACGCACGGAGCGCTCACGAGGTGAGGGGACCGCCTGCGATGGCTGAGTAGCCGGCTCACAAGCGATGGCCCATGGAGACGTCGAGTTCGAGTTGGAAGCGGACTCGAGCTCGAAGTCGCCGTGGTGGTTGAAGAGCGAAATTTCGCCGAACTTGCCGGGCGAGTTCGCCCGTGACAACTTCGGGGAAGCATCACGAAGCCGGTCTTCGGGTTGGGCGGCATGGTTAGGCGGCGCTGGAAGGAGCCCGCGCCGTCGCCAGCGTGCGGCACCCAAGCGCCGAACACGAAGGTGTCGCCGTAGTTGAAGGCGACGGTTGGCTTGAAGTAGACGGGAGCCGTCGAGTTCGCCATGTGATCTCGGGCGAGATCCCCTACCCGGCGCGCCGGTGTCGGTGTTCTAGAGCGGCAACCTACTAAGGGGAGTACCCGATGTAGATGAATGTGGCCTCGCCGAGATCGGTAACTCGAAGGAAGAGACACGTGGCACACAATTTAGACAAAGTTCGGGCCGCGAGGTGCGTAATACCCTACGTATTGTATGCCGCGTAGCTACGGGATTGATTGGGCACGATTACAAGATGGTGCAATGGTGCCCCGTGAGTTGTATGAGATGCTAGAGAACGGTCCCCGCTCGCCTTATATAGCTCGGGAGGCGGGGTTACAAGTCGGAGTAGGGGGAGAGAGTACTAGTCGGTTACATCTAGGAGTCTTCCATACGGTGCGGGACATGTACGCCTTCCTAACCGAGTACTTCTCCTCTGCCAGTCCTTGTGCTCCACGCCTTCGAGTGCCGTGTAGCGCAAGTCGGGTAGTCCCGGGGGCCCACCGAGTAGTCGGTCCCGGTACCCACCGAGGTAGTGGGCCCAGGGAGGTCCATACGACAAACCTCGTGAGACAATGGATAGAATAATACGAATTGTAGACATCTTAACCACTAGACTGAAGGTGTCTTCGTAATCTATTCCATATCGTTGCTTAAACCGCTTAGCTACCAAATGTGACTTATACTTGTCCAAACTTCCATCAGCTTTATACTTGATTCTGTGCACCCATTTGGAATATATGATGTTACTTCCTTTATTATGTGGAACAAGATACCAAGTGTTATTTTTCATCAAAGCATTATACTCTATATCCATAGCTTCTTTCCATTTTTTATCCCCTAAAGCTTCCTCTACTGTTTGTGGCTCTCCAGTGGAGGTAAATAAACCATAGAGAATTGTGCCATCAGTATATACCTTGGGTTTTCGAATCCCAGCTTGAGACCGAGTGCGAGGCAGGAATTGTTCTGGCGCGGGTGAGACCACGGGTGGAGCAGCCGTAGAAGATCTGTCGCCTGCAGGTTCAGATGACGTAGAAGATTCGGGGCCCTACTGATCCGGTGTTGATCCCGGTGGAGATCCTGTCGGCGGCACCGTATTGGCTCCCCGTGGTGCCAAGGGACTCCGCGTGGCAGCACTAGGTTGGAGCGGCGACGCAGCTGATGCAGACCCGGTCGGGGGGACAGCGTCGGTTGGGCACGCGGCAGCAGCTGGTTGGGGCGCTGGGGGAGACAGCGTTGCAAGCGGGATAGACCCGCCTGCGCCAATGATTGGCGCCAATCCCGATGCCGATTCGCGCAGGAAACAGAGCGAATCAACTCCGGTGGATGCGCTAGTGCCTGATTCTTTAGTTTGGACCTGTGTAACATTATTTCTTGTACCGAAAAAATCAGGATTAGCAGCATTAATCATAGGATCATCCTCATATTCAACCCAGGAAGGTGAAAAAGAAGGATTTCAGAGCTGAGTCTTGCTCCGACAATGGGATGGAGTTTAGAAAAAGGAAAAACGTCTTCATCAAAGACCACATCTCATGAGATGTAAACTCGGCCTGTAGGGATATCCAGACACTTGAAACCTTTATGAAGGTTGCAATACCCAAGAAAGACACATTATTTGGACCGGAAAGAAAGCTTATGATTGTTATATGGTCGTAGGTTTGGCCAACATGCACACCCAAAAGTGCGAAGAGATGCAAAATCTGGCTTTGTGTGGAACAAACGCTCAAGAGGTGTGTCAAAATTAATTACTTTGCTAGGCATTCGATTAATCAAGTAAGTAGCTGTGAGAAAGGCCTCATCCCAAAATTTTAGAGGCATGTGCGCATGGGCAAGCAAAGAAAGACCAACTTCCACAATGTGCCTATGTTTTCTTTTAGCGGCACCATTTTGTTGATGGGTGTGAGGACACGAGACTAAATGTGTTATGCCGACTTTGGTAAAAAAGGAATTGAGTTTCTCATATTCGCCACCCCAGTCAGATTGTACGGCCACAATCTTTTTATCAAAGAGTCGCTCAACAAGACTCTGGAAATCATGAAATTTTTGGAAAACCTCTGTTGACGTAAAATCAGCAACTCACGCCAAGCACACAACAAGCCGAACAAAACTGGCTTAACACACGTGCCGAATCCAAAGCGTGCCAGTCAATTTTCCTGAAACTGACAAGGGATGAAAAAGCAGTTAGATAAAACCTGGAACTTGCCGGATGGTACCAGACAGTTCCGTATTTACGGCCACAAAGCCAATTAAAATGACATATAGCTACAACAAGCTATCTGTCAGTAGTTTGAATATCATTCGGGAGCTCTAAAACATGAAACCAGGATATAGCCGAATGCATGACGTAAGCATGACAAAAGATCGGTCTTTGTTTAAACAGCATTGCTCGCACGTGGTCATGACCGATTTTCAAGGATAAATTACAATAAAATAAATAAGGTGAAAGCATGATTATAAATTTGAAGTAAACAAGCATGCATAGGCCAAAAGCACTAGTCTACCACATGTCTAGGTACTCTCAAACCCGTCGAGCGTAAAATCAAACAAGTTAATCCACCGCATGATACGACTTGTTTGAAACCACACCACCAACCAAGAATAGATCAATCCACCGCATGATACAATCGAAATGTGGAAGGCTAAAAGCATACATTATTTAAAACAAACTTATGAACACGTTTCACTTGTGGTGGAATTGCCGAATACGGCTGTACAGCCGATCTGGGTTCCATGGAGAAGGAACAAACATTGAAAAGTCAACAAGCTTGAACCCGCAACACGTGACAATCTAGATTGATCTAAATTCGGCTATTGAGAGCACTTGATCCTTTTACAATAAACAAAAGATTTGAAAGTGTAATATATGGATCTCAAAGAGATAGAGCCGAAACTAATCGATCAAGATTGGGCAAAAGAGTGTTACATGAATTAAACATAAAGCGAAATCCAAAGCACCACGTGGTAACTTAATGAATCTATTAGATCTCTCCAAATCTAATAGAGTCGATAACTAGCTTCGAGCTAGATCTTAGCCTACCGCATGGCTCGTGATCTAACAGGAAACCCTCTTGAACCAAGCTTAAATGCACCGCATGATACTAAGCATGGTAACAAGACTACTTGCATCACGATCTAAATCCACCGCATGATACTAGACATGATACAAGGTTGCCGGTACTTACGGAGGTCGACGGATCGATGGCTCCTCTCGAAGAACTCGACGACTCGACTAAAGGACTCGAAGGTTGGCACGGGGCCGGTTTTGTTGTGAAATTGTTCGATCCCTATTACAAACACCAAGGGTTTATATTTATACCCTTGTCCTAACATGACTCTTGGTCGACTACGAGTACAACATTCATTGCCTAAATTAATGTCCCGGCGCCAATGTCCATCTCGCACCGGTCATCAATTCGTCCCTTCCTTATATCCGAGACACGTCATCATGTATTCCCGAATGCTTCCTTTTTCAAGTGCAAACAACCCTTCTGCCAAATGATGGCATACTACCGACCGCAAGTATCTTTACCGAATCCTTTGAGGAGAATTTCCTGCCGAATGGTGCTTCTTTACCAAACTCGGCCCACAAGTCAGTCCCTTTCCTGTACCAATTTTTGGTGTTAACATATGCCCCTTCAATTATGGTATAAAAAGTGATTTTATTCCGGAATTGAATATAAATGCTCAACGTCTCCGAGCTAAATCTTTTCAACACCCGTTCTTTCCTCTTGCAAACCGTTGGAGTCTTCGTTCAGATCCAAACCCTAGTTCATCAATCTTTCGAGCTCAGATCTTGAAATGGCGGACCAAGACCAAGTTCTTCAGGTAAATCTCACCTCCCTAAGGCTCATTAGGTATTACTTTTTCGAATTCCATCTTAGATTTTCTTTTTGCCTTTTCTTGTTCTTCATAGACTCTAGCCGCCGAGATTTTGATTCCCGTCGATGACCAATCACCATCCTATTTTCTCGGGCCCGTGGGAACCTCCGACCCTCTCGAGTTTATTGAATCCGAATCTCAGAGAATCCTTTTCAAAGCAGCTTTGTCGAAACCCCATGAATGGCAAGATGCCTTCAAAGACTGGCCCCTTCCCCCAATTGCAGGTTGGAGGAACTGGTATAAGAGGATGCTTGATGATGACAGCGCTAAAACAAGCAATTGGGACAGCCTTTGCATTGCCCATTGTTTGGAATTATCCTTGGTTGAAACACCCAAAAATGAGGATCTTCTGATTGCGGCCTGTCATGGACCAATGTCTCCCACTCTGGCCGATGTATA
Source organism: Cenchrus americanus (assembly GCA_947561735.1). Classification (NCBI taxonomy): domain Eukaryota; kingdom Viridiplantae; phylum Streptophyta; class Magnoliopsida; order Poales; family Poaceae; genus Cenchrus; species Cenchrus americanus. The sequence goes on from OX387241.1 coordinate 199,805,972, forward strand.
TATGATAGCCAACCTTGATGTCACAGGATCCGTGTACCCTTACAAATACAAAGGCTCCTCCAAGCAAACAGGAGTAAAAACAGGAGTTGGATATAAGAAGTATATCCAAAAACATATGTCTGATGGCCCCTTAACTGAAGTTGAGTACATGGCCTTTCTGAACATGTGGCTATGCAGATTCATCTTCTGCGGCAAAGCCAATGAGCCAACCCTGAACCACATTGTAATGGCTGAGGACTTGGCTATTGGTAATCTTATTCCTCTTGGAAAATACCTCCTAGGAAGTGTATACCATATGCTCCATCAGACCACTCACTTGATGCACACCAGCCAGAAGATCTCCTCTGTCAACGGCCCCTGGTGGTTTGTTCAAATGTGGCTGCAGCTATACATGCACCAGATCATTGGCATTGACCTTAACAACCGACACTTTCCATCAGCCAACTACATGGAAGGGGAAACCCAGATCACCAAAGGTTGCCAGACTTATGGAGAAGCTGCCTCAACCATATTTATCGACCAAAAAATCAGCCAACTTTTTGAGCTCTTCTTCAAAGGCTTTGCCAATCCCCTTTGGCTTCCGTATTTGAACAATGACAACTTGACTCTCCCTTGTGAATTCAGCTTTGAAACCGGATGCAATGATGTAAAATCTATAGCAATTTTCAACATCTTCATCCGTCCATGCATCCTGCCAGCAGAATTTAGTGGAGGAAAAGGCAAAATCAGAGCACATTTGAATACTACCAACCAAATATGATGGCCAGACAGCTAGGATGTGGCCAAGTGCCCCCAAGGCTATTCCTTCATGAATTCCTCAAGCCCGGAGAGGATATTAAGGAACTCCTGCAAGCAAAAAGGGTCTTTGTTTATCAATGTAGCTCAACTGTTTATGCACCTAGGCCCTTTGTACCAACAACAATAGCTCATCCCTCCTTTACTTCCTGGTGGCAAGAATTCCATGATCACACCTTCAATGAGCCAGTACATTCTTTTTGTCTTGAGCTAATGCCTGATTTCCAGCCAATTTCAAAGGTAATATACTTATTTTCCCTTTTTCTCAATCATGCCCTTCCTTACTGATCATGATCCTTTGCCATTTTTTGCAGGATACAGTGCCTGCCCCTCGTGCCAGGACAATCTCTTACAACATTGCAGGCCCAATCTCTGCCTTGGGATTCAATTCCACCACCTTGGCTCAACTGATGTCCAGATATGCCACATCAGACCCAACTCTCATCAGTTCAGCCTCTGATAAAAGGAAAGCTCCATCCCTGGTTGCTCCTCTAGCTGCCAAGAAGAAAAGAACATCTAAAAGTGTTCTTATTGAGGTTAACATCTTTCCCTTCCTGAGCATAAAACCACTCTTCATCCTGATAATTTTATCTTGTGTAATTTCAGACCAGAGCTCAACAACCAACAATCACCACAGAATTTGCCAATGCTCCATCTATTGGTAAGGTCCTCACCATCTCCTTTCCTTTTTAAAAACCATTTTCTTCATTGGCATTTACCCTCTACTTGTTATTTGCAGAGGAAACATTAGTGAACCAAACTGTGGGGAGTTCTTCTCCTCAACATGCTTCAAACCCAGCTTCACCAAGGATCCAGCCATCCTCTTCTCAAGCAGAAGTTTCAGCTTCACTAGGGATGGATCCATCTTCTCCTCAGCCAGAAGCTTCAAACCTACCAAGGACTCCACCAGCTTCTCCTCGGTTAGAAGCTTCAACTTTGCCAAGGACCTCTCAAGCTTCTCCTCGACTGATCATCCAGGAACCTCTTCCTGAACCTGAAAAAATCCCTTCTCCAACTCAAGAGGCCAGGAATGAGGTAAGCATGAATATTTTTCTCTTTTATTTCCATTTAATAAATCATCCTTAATTCGGCAAGTCTTTCTTTTCAGGATCATGCTGCATCACTACCAATCTTTTCTTTTACTGTGGATGACTTAACTGCCGAAAAAGGAGATGAGGCATCTTCAAGCCAAACTTTATCAGAGGAAAACCAAGCAAAGCTAAAAAAATCCTCTCTTTGTTGCAAAAGGACATCCAGGATCAAGTCAGGGACCTGGATCTTCTAGAAGAAGTGCTTGAATCCATCAACCAAGAGCTTCCTAATGATATCAAAGCCTCCTTGGAGCCTATCTCACAATTGGATAATCACTTTGCGGCGGTGGTGAGGCGAGCTTTGAAGAATCAATCCTCTCGACCAGCCCCGGAACAAAAGAGAGCCCAAGCCAAGCAATTCGTGAAAGATTCACGGGCTCGGATCCAAAACAATAAGGAATTGTCTGGCTAACCGCAGCCGCACTTGAATTGAAGATCACCAGAAAAGCTGCACTAGAAGCCGAACTGAAGAACTTGACAGCTGAAATCGAGGCTGACAAGAAAAAGATAGCCGAACTTCCTGAATCAACAGAGAAGATCCAAAAGGAAGCTACAGCAGCCTTGATTGAATCAAATCAGCTCAAGACAAAGCTCTCCGCTCTGTCTAGAACCCAAGAAGCTGATCAGAAATTGCTGGAAAACATCAGCAAGATGATATCAGATGCTTCCAATGTAATCTCAAAATACTTGGGTATATGATTGTATTAAACAATTTGTAGCCGAATGGTTTATCATCCTTGTAATTTTGCTCACCATAAACTTTACTTTCCAATATTTGTCTTGCCTTACTTTAGCGAGCAACTTTTAGACGATTCATTCAGCAACTCCGGCCAAACAGTGTTAGACTCGAAAAACAAACCGACCGCAACTCAACCGAATTTCCAGTCAAACCGAATACGACCCAGCTTGAATCCCAAACGACCCGACGACGATTCGGTTAAGGGAGTCTCTCCACCTCCCAAATTTCTCGGGATATGCACCACGAACTCTGGCCACGATCTCTTTGCCAGTCCCATAAATAAGAACCTCGGGTGCCCCTAGCCTTTCACCAAGTCTTCTGCTTTCAAGCCTCTGCCAATCCAAACTCCTCTTCTCTAGCACTAGTACTCCAAAAAGCCCAATGGTAGGTAGCAGCAATAGGCGCCGGGCCAGTGACGAGGCCGAATGGAGCCGCGCTGGCGCTCGCCGGAGGTGGTGATCGTCAATTCCTTCACAGCTTTTCCTAGATCTCCTTTTGTTTCTGACGACCCCCTTCGTGTTTCTAGGTTCATCCAGTGGAACCCCGCTCCTGTGCAGGCCACGACTCCGGCCATGGTGGGCGACTCCTCAGGATCGTCCAGCTATTCCCACTCCCCCAGCTCGCGCTACAGGGATCGCGACGCCCGCCGGTTCAAGGTGGAGTGTGATGAAACCCGACGCGAGTTGGGAGACGTCTCCAAGAAGGCCGGAATCGCCGAGCTCGAATGGGAGCGCCAGTGCAAGCAGCTGCTGGAGGCCATCGACGGTGAATCTTGTGATTTGTTTTAATTCAACCCAACTTTGAACTAACCGCCATTGCTCCATAATTGCTGCAGACCACGACGCTGAACTCAACTGGCTGAAGACATTGGTGAAGAAGCTGGCGGACAAGGTGAACGCTCCCGGAGACACACCATAAGCTCGTCTTGGCGCTGTGGAATATCACGTCGACGAGGTGGCCCTCCACGGCGTCCGTCTGGGCACCAGCTTGGGCCTGGCCACCATGGCGATGCACACCGGCATCGACTACTCCACGCGACAGCGTGGCTTCCATGGTGGCACGCTTGAGGACATCGATGACATCGAGGTCATCCTGGAGCGCCTCGACGGCCACGGCGACGTCATTGCCGACTCCATTCATCCCCAGTCTGTGCTGAACAGACTTTTTGATTAGTTTGTACTAGGGATGTTGGAATTTCGGCAATAAATAATGAAATTTTATCTCCTACATTAGTGTTCTGACGATTTCCTTCGATTTGTGCATGCGAACCTTACTGTTTTGAACGCATTCGGGAACTTTTATCCTAGCCGAATACGCACAAACTCTTGTCCCTTAGCGTAGAATCCGCAGAAAATCCTCATTCAAGAGCCATGAACACTGTTCAATGAGAAAACCCTTCGCATTCGGGGAGAAAACCCTACCATTTGGTATTCCCATTAATGTACGCCAGCCAGTCATCACTCCCAATGCACTCTCACAGCTAATAAAATAGCCCCCTTGGTGCTCTGCAAATCCACTCGCATACACTTCCATCACCTCACGTCTTCTCTCCCTGCTTCTCCAGAGGAAAAAACCCCAAGGCCATGGCAGACAAGGGAAAGTAGCCAATCGAGGAGAGCAGCACTCCACCAAAGAAACGAACCATTCGAGAGTAAGTTTTCCTTCTCAATCCTTTCTTTTGCCCTCGACTGCAATCTCATGATCCACCTTCTCCTTTTTACAGCCTTGACTTACTCCCAGAGGAGATCTTTGGAACTGAAGAGGATCCCGAGTACATCCTCTCTAATTCCTCTGCTGAAGAAGAAGACGCCACGCCGGAATAGAAGACCAACCACCAACTGCGCCGTCGCATTCGGCATCTAGAACACAACTTGCGGGACATCACCGCCTTCTGTAGTGTCGAACGTGAACGCCGCATGAACTTGGAAGCGTTGGTGGGGGGGGAGGGGTAAGATCTTCATCCTCATTTGATTCTCATGCTTAAGTTTCAGATCTCACTTTCAACAAGACCCTATTCCCTTTCTTTAGATGTTTCTGACAGGTATAACAACTTGAAGGCTTCCTGGGACAGCCTGATGGAAGCTGCAAGTCACGGCAATCCCCGAAGCTTCTACATTGCCGTCACGGTGGTCCTAGAACAGCTGAAGAGGGAAGAGCTGAAGAGAAAACACAGAATCAAAGAAATGAAGCATACTTTCTCTTCTTCCTCCAGGCCTTCTGCTTCCCACAGGCTTCTTTTTGTAATCTTAGGTAGTTGGGTTGCCAAATAAAGAACCTGCAAGAAATGTTTGAGTAGAACATTTTTTGTGCTAAGGGCAATACACTTTAGTTTTGGGCATTTCCTTTGCTAGGACTTTTGCTCTGAAGGCGGCTCTTTTCCCGAACGCCGGCTGTTTCTATATTTCTGATGCTTGTAATCCTGGTGCTTGTAATCAACGATCAATTTCAATACTAGGATAATATTTCTTCAAGTATCTCCCATTTATAGCAGCAGTAAAATCTTCTCATAGTAAAGTTTTGAAGATATATGCATTTCCAGGCGTACATCTAACTACCCGAAAAGGACCTTCCCAATTCGGGGACCATTTGCCGAACGTACTGTACTTAGTCCCAATCGGCAGTAATGCTTTCCAAACCAAATCTCCTTTTGCAAATTGCTTGACTTTTACTTTCCTGTTGTAATACTTAGCAACTGGCATCTTGTTCTTCTCAATATTTTCCAAGGCCCTAAGACGAATCATATGCAAATCCTCTAACTCATTCATCATTAAGCCACTGTAATCTTCGGAACTTAAATCCTTTTGCAAAACCACTCTCCTTGAATCGATTGCACTACAAAAAACCTTGTGATCTATGACGAAATTCTCATGACGTTTTTTGATTTGGTCATAGATCACACCGTATCCATGACAAACGGTCGGATTTCGTCATAGATTCGCAGTGCTGGATATGAAGCCCGATATGAAGTCCAAATACTATGACGTTGTGCCAATTTCGTCACAGATTTCGTCACAGATTACCTTTGGATCCATGACAACAGTCAGATTTCGTCATAAATTACCAGTGTTGGATATGAAGCCCGATGTGAAGTCCAAATACTATGACGTTGCGTCAATTTCGTCATAATCCGACCCATATTGCATTTCAATATTTCCTCATGATCAATAAATTTTAAAAGAATCATATAATGTGTGAAAAGAATTAGAGATAATCACATTTAGTAATTTAAAAATCTAAATTTAAATTTTTTTTCTAAAGCATATAATACTATATATCCATATATACTTGTATAAAGACAAAAAAAATTGGATTTCCATTTTATGATTTATTATAATTCACTATGATTTTCTAAATATTCAGCCGAATTGAAAAAAATACAAAACCGTTTTTAAACCACGCATAACCAACCTCGGGATGTAATCTGGACGATTTTAAAGGTTGAAGGATATGCATTGCAAAGTTACAAAGTTTAGGGACGTAAACCAGACTTTTACAAAAATTGAACATGAGTCATAGTACCATGGGCTTGCGAACCAAAGTCAAAGTCTGCGGTGACCCTCTAACTCATTGACAAACCCGGAAACCATCCATACCAGCCCGCACGGAGCCTACTTGGCGGCCCGGCTTTGCGGCCCAATAGGCCGACCCATACCGCAAAAATGGAGGGCCACCGGCAGACTTATTTTTTTAAAAAGAAACTCGCAAAAATTCATTTAAATGGTAGAAAATAGCAAATTTGCACGAAAAATCTTGAAATTTCTAGAAGACAACTTAAATGTATCCTTTTATATGTGAAAATATGTTTGGGGTATATAAGATAATTATTTTTTTAGTTAATGCATAAGGGTGTCTTGATTATGTATTTTAAAATAGAAAAATATCTTTTTTGCATAATAAAATAGTAACTCCTAATTCATTGATTTTTTTATGATTTTTTGTAAAATCACAATCTTTCACGTAATATCGTTTGTTTTCATATTAATTGCTATTACATTTATCTTTTTCATACAACTACTTTTCTACTACCGAAAGAGAATAAATAAAAGATATTTTTCAATAATAAATGGTAACATAACTTCATATTTACTAATGTTATGATAAACACAAGGTTATGGTAAAGTTTGAAGTGCATATGAATTCGAAAATTTCGAAAGGTATGATACACTTCAATGTTCAAGTAATGTTTCATGAAACTATGTGAGACATGTATCCATTTCTAAACAACGTAGGTTCCGATGTTACCGAAATCATTTGAAAGTTTGATCACAAGTTTATGGAACCAAATTATGTTACCACGTCAATTCGTAGAACCATTAGAGCATTTTATGATATTATTTGAATTATGATAGTGTAAATTCGAGATGTAAGTTTGAATTACTCCTAATAAACTGCTGTCGAAATCATTTTTCATTTGTTAAAGTTGTAGATCTTGGTAGAGAATGATTTTAGAAAATTTTAGAAAAAAGAATCATCCAATTTGGAGTTAGTATGAGGCAGAAAAACTAGTTACAAGTTTTAGTCAAAGATTAAAAAGAGAAAACACACTTGTTCATCTCAGTTCATAGCAAGTGCAATTTCTCTTTTTAATCTTCGGATAAAACTTGTAAACTGTTTTTCTTTCTCATACAAACTCTAAATCGGTTGATTCTTTTTCCTAATTTTTTCTAAAATCACGTTCTTCCATATAATTTCATTTGTTTGTATGTTAATTATTATTAATAGTATAATCTCCATAGGGCTTGTTTCCTTCTATTAAAGCATATAACATAAATACATGTTTTTTGCATGCCAGTAATTAAACTTCATAATTGTTAAAGTCAAGGTCGACTTATGTTTGGGTACAAATTTTAGATGTAATGGAGTTTGAAAACGTTATGACGTGTTCAAATATCAAAGTTCATGTTGAGATGTATGAAACAATATGGGGGATCCATTCATTTTGTGAGCAATGTACACTTCTTTTTTGCAAAATCCAATGAAACTTTTATGTCAAGTTTAAACATCAATACAATGATTTCATGGAAAGTTTTAGAAGTTTTTAAGAAGTTTTAGATTTTATTATCATTATTTTACAGTAAATATGCAAGTAGAAGTTTGAATTATGACAAGAAATATTTGAAACTTTCATATATTTTCATAATACGAGTTATAGTAGATCAGAAGTACTTAAAATATAATTTTGATAATTTTTTTAAAATTTTATTTGAGATACATATAGTTCAAATTGGAATTGTTCCATATTGAAAAAAAATGGAAAAAGAAAAAGAAAAATGTTAAGCATACTAGGAATGTAACAGGCCCATTATGGTCCAAAGAGCCCACATAACTCTAGCTGCTGGTGGCCATTGATCTTACGATCCGACGGTCAAAAATAAACACAACAGGCATATATAGACCACCCCAAACCCTATCCCTCTCTCCCTCTCCTCTCCCCTCGCACCGCAGCTCCTCCCCTCCCACTCGCGGTCCGCGCCGCTCTCCCGCCGTCGTATGGACCTCCCCGGGCCCACTACCTCGGTGGGTACCGGGACCGACTACTCGGTGGGCCCCGGGACTACCGGCTTGCGCTACACGGCACCGAAGGCGTGGAGCACAAGGACAACACGAGAGTAGTACTCGGTTAGGACTCGTACACGTTCCGCACCGTATAGAGATCTCCTAGACGTACTCAACTAGTACTCCCTTCCTACTCCGACTTGTAACCCCGCCTCCCGACTATATAAGGCGAGGCGGGGACCGATCTCGGGATCACCTCATCCAATCTCAACTCACGGCGCACCGTTGCACCATCCCGTAACCGTGCCCTATCAATCCGAGCTACGCGGCATACGGGACGTAGGGTATTACGCACCTCGCGGCCCGAACTCGTCTAAATTGTGTGCCACGTGTCTCTTCCTTCGAGTTACCGATCTCGGCGAGTCACATTCATCTACTTCGGGTACTCCCCGTAGTAGGTTGCCGGTCCAAAACACCGACACGCGGCGCGCGGTAGGGGCTCTCGCTCGAGAGCACATGGCGAACTCGACGGCTTCCGTTCACATCAAGCCAACCGTCGCCTTCAACCGCGGCGACACCTTCATCTTCGGCGCACCGGGTCCGCACCGCCGATGGCGCGGGCTCCTTCCGGCGCCCCCGATCATGCAACCCGACTCGAGGACGGGCCTTGTGACGCTTCCCGAAGTTGTCACGGTGCAAGCTCGCCGGCAAGTTCGGCGAGATTTCGCTTTCCAACATCCACGCCGACTTCGAGCTCGAGTCCGTCTCCAACTCGAACCCGACGTCGCCTTGGGCCATCGCTTGCGAGCCGGGCCGCTCGGCCATCGCCGGCGGTCCCTTCACCATGCCGGCGCTCCGCGCGTGGCCCCCGCGTCCCCCGGCCCGGGCCCGCAACCGAGTACAACTCGGACTCCGACGCCGTCCCCGACCTCGTCTCGGACTCCGGCCCTCTCTCCGAGTTCTACTCGAACCCGGATTACGAATTCGACTTCGGGTCGGACCCCGAGGAGCCCGAGTCCGAAGATGACTCCACCGAGCTTCCCTTGTCGGGCCGGCCTGCGGGGCCGGTTATAAGATCGACGCCGGTCGGAAGATATGTCTACCGGCCGCACCTCAAGCCCGCCGAACCGACAAAGGAGGACTCACGCTACGTCGCCTACATCGACTCGCTACCGTTCCGGGAGGGAACACCACCGGCCCAGGCTGACTCAAACACACCAACTGAGGTGGCACCTTCTGAGTCAAGCTTGGGTACCCCCGATCGCCAAGTCTTCATGGCTGCCGGCGACACCCGGGACCCTCGTGCACGGCCGCAGACAAGTACTTGGAGGACATCTCCGCAGACGAGCTGTCTGCTGATGCCCCTGCGGACGAGACCGACGCCAACAGGGACGCCCGGCGCGAACGTAACAGGAAACGCAACGAACGACGCCGGCGGCTCAGAGACAACCTTCCCATCCGCAACCTTGCGGAGGCTCTCGAAGCGGTCGAGAGCGAGTCCACACCACTCCTGAGCAATGCCTCATGTCGATCACAACGATCGCACGCCAGGCTCAGGGCATACGAGCTGGGGAGGTCATCGCCAAGCTCGCTGAAGAAGCCTACTTCATGCGGGTCGACAAGAGAGTCGGCCAACCTCCCCCGGCTAAGCCTCGCGACAACGAAGCTACTAGTCGCGAAGTGCCGACCCCGGTCCTAACCGTACTCGGGGCGACATCCCGGCCGACCCAAACCGTCGACGCTCCACCGCCGGGAGAACCCTCGCGACAAGAGCAAGGCAACAAGGAAGTCGTCCCCCACGGTGCTCCGGCCGGTGGCGGCGGCAACGACCCCGACGGCGGCGGCGGCCGACGGCGGGAGCTCCAACCACGGGGCCAACAAGAAGGCCGGAGGCGGCGGCGGCCGCGGCGGCCGCGGCCACGCGCATAGCCACGCCTCCGTGCCTCTCATGGCGGGTACGATACTCGCCGGAGGATCGAGGAGTTGCGGCGAGAAGAAGTCGACCTCCGCCGCCGAAGGCGACGGCTTCCCCGCCTTCTCACCACGGCTTCGCAACCTCGCTACTCCCCGACAAGTTCAAGCCTTTGGGGATCACCAAATACGACGCGAGCGAGATCCCATCCGGTGGCTCCGATGCTACGCTCTCTCCATCGAGAACGGCGGCGGCAACGGCGACACCAAGTGCCTCTACTTCCCCTTCGCACGGGACCAAGCCCCACTCACGTGGCTCGAGTCGCCGGACAAGCACTCAATCGACAAGTGGGACCAGCTGAAGGAGCAGTTCACAAGCAACTTCGCGGGCGCCATGGGCCGTTCGGGTACTCGCATGGACCTTGCCATGATCAAGTAGGAACAAGGCGAGACCCTCCGCAAGTACATGCGCCGCTTTTTCGACAAGCGCGCTACCGTCGTGGACGTCACCGACAAGGAGGTCATCGACCTCTTCCCGAGACGGGCTCTACCATCACCGCACCTTCGAGGACTTCGGTCGTCGCCGCCCCCGTCCATTCCCCACCTCAAGGACATGATCACGTCCCGGGCGGATGAAGAGGACAAGGCCAACGCCAAGTACGACGCCATCCGCGGCAAGTCCAAGCGAGAACCGGGCGGCGGCGGCGGCAAGCAATCCAAACCAAGGCGGCCGCAACAACAACAACAACAACAACAACAACTTCTCGGGTTCCAACCGCAAGCGCAAGCCAGACAATACCGTCGCGGCTATCCAGCGCCCTCCGAAAGGGAACTCGAAGAAGAATTCCGGCGGGTTCAAAGACCTGCTGAAGGAGAAGTGCCCGTGGCACCCGAACGGCAACCACACTACCGAGCAGTGCTACCAGCTCAGGCATGCACTCAAGGACACGCCGGAGCCACCGCACCCTCACGATCAAAAGAACAAGAAGAAGGACGGCAACGACAACGACTTCCAAGAACCCGAGAAGACCGTCAACGTCCTCTTCGGCGGACTACCCGGCGGGCGGGAGCGAGAAAGCTACTCGCCGGGAAGTAATGTCCATTGAACCGGCGGTCATGACCCCTCTCGGGTGGTCGAGACACCCATCACCTTCTCCCGCGCGGACCAATGGACCGGCTTCTCCGAGCCAAGACGTTTCCCTCTCGTCCCGAAACCAACGGTGGCGGGTTCCAAGCTCAACAAGGTGCTCATCGACGGTGGAAGCGGGCTCAACGTCCTTTTCACCAAGACCTTGAAGAAGATGAACCTCGACGTCACCCCCATGCTCGACAAGAGCAAGCATGCCGTTCTACGGCATCGTCCCGAGCAACGCGGCTCGTCCCACTAGGCTCGGTGGTACGCCCGGTTACCTTCGGGGCGTCTCGGGATAACTACCGCACCGAGTACATCAAGTTCGAGGTTGCGGATTTCGAGACTTCCTACCACGCCATCCTCGGCAGCCGGCCATCGCCAAGTTCATGGCGGTGCCCCACTACACCTACTTGGTACTTAAGATGCCAAGTCCGGCCGGCGTACTCTCCCTCCGGGGGGGACTTGAAGATCTCTCACGGATCGCGATACGAGAGGCCGTGGCGATCGCCTCGACAAATCAAGTACCCACCCCAATGATGGAGGTCTACGCCGCGTCGAAGAAGCTCGCCACGAGCGAACTCGACATCCCGGAGAAGTCCGACGGCCGCCAACAAGCCTCGGCCACCCGAGGAGGTACTCGTCAAGTCGGTCGACCTCGGAACGGGCGACCCCACCAAGACTACCACCATCGGGGCCGACCTCGACCCCAAATAGGAAGACGCGCTCATCGCCTTCCTTCGGGCTAACCGCGACATCTTCGCGTGGAAGCCGACGGACATGCCGAGAGTGCCCGGGGAGCCGATCGAGCACCGCCTCAACGTCGATCCAAAGGCCACCCCCAAGCGACAACACCTCCGACGCTTTGCCGACGACGGACGGGACGCCATCAAGAAGGAGCTCGCCAAGCTACTCGCACCGGCTTCATCGGAGAAGTTTTCCATCCCGAGTGGCTTGCCAACCCCGTCCTCGTCCGCAAGAAGAACTCGAACGAGTGGAGGATGTGCGTCGACTACACCGACCTCAACAAGCATCGCCCCCAAGGACCCCTTCGGGTTGCCGCGGATTGATCAAGTCATCGACTCCACGGCGGGCTGCGACTGCTCTCGCTTCCTCGATCGCTACTCCGGTACCACCGGATCGCAATCAAGGAAGAGGACCGAGGAGAAGACCGCGTTCATCACCCCGTTTGGCGCGTCTCGCTACACGACCATGTCATTCGGGTTGAAAAACGCCGCGCTACATACCAACGGGCTATCCAGCCTCGCTTCAAGCGGCAACTCAACAAGAACGTCGAGGCCTACGTGGATGACGTGGTTGTCAAAACCGGGGACTCCGGTACCCTCATCGACGACCTTGAACGGACCTTCGCATCACTACGCGAGTACCACCGGAAGCTCAACCCGAACAAGTGCGTCTTCGGCGTACCTTCGGGTAAACTACTCGGCTTCATCATCGCCGGCGCGGCATTGAAGCCAACCCCAAGAAGATCTCCGCCATCACCAAAGCATGAAAGCTCCAACGAGCATCAAAGACGTCCGTAAGCCGACGGGGTGCATGGCGGCGTTGAACTGATTCATCTCGAAGCTAGGAGAACGGGGTCTCCCCTTCTTCAAACTACTCAAGCACCACGAGAAGTTCGTGTGGACTGCGAGAGGCGGACCAAGCCCTTGCCCGGCTCAAGGACTTCCGTCGAAGCCGCCAATCCTCACGGCTCCTCACAAGGGCGAGCGCCCTCGCTCTACCTAGCTGCGACTACTCACGTGGTCGCATCGCCATCGTCGTCGAGCGGCGGGGAAGACGGCCACGCCTACCCGGTCCGGGCCGCCCGGTCTACTTCGTCGGGGCCGAGGTTCTATCGCAGTCCAAGGCTCGCTATCGGCCCGTGCGGGAAGCTTCGTACGCTCTACTCATCACCTCGCGGAAGCTACGACACTACTTCCGGGAGTACTCGGTTTCCGTCGTCACCGACTACCCGCTTGGCGACATCTTGAGGAACCCGGACGCCACCGAAGAATCTCCAAGTGGGTCGTCGAGCTCGGCGCCCTCACGATCGACTTCAAGCCACGCACCGCCATCAAGTCGCGGGCGCTAGTCGACTTCATGGCGGAGTGGCGAGAGAACCGGCTACCTACTCCCACCGTGCGACCGAGCATTGGGTGATGTACTTTGACGGCTCACTCAACCTCGAGGGCGCGAGGCGCGAGGGGTACTCCCCGATCTCTCCAACGGGCGAACAACTCAAGTACGTCCCGAGATCTTCTCGGAAGGTCTCAAATAACGAAGCCGAGTACGAAGCTCTCCTACACGGGCTCCGCCTCGCGGCTTCACTTGGCATCAAGCGGCCGCTAGTCTACGGCGACTCCGCGGTGGTCATCGACCAAGTCAACAAGTCCCGGGACCGCAACAAGGAGAACATGGACACCTACCGCCTAGAAGTACGCAAGCTCGAGAACAAATTCTATGGTCTCGAGTTCCATCACATCGTCCGCGACAACAACGTTGCAGCGGACGTCCTCTCGAAGCTCGGATCTACCCGCGCCCAAGTACCCGCGGGCGTCTTCGTCCATGAGCTTCACACGCCATCCATACCGGAGCCGGCGCCACCGACCACTGTCCTAGCTAACCACCCAGCTGGACAGGAGGTCATGATGATCGACGTGGACTGGAGGCAAACCTTCATCGACTACCTCGCCCGGCGAAGGTCCCCTCCGACAAAAACGCAGCCGAACAACTCATCCGCCGCGCCAAGTCTTACGTCCTCGTCGGCGACAAGCTTTACAAGCGAGGCGCATCTTCCGGAGTACTCATGAAGTGCGTCCCTCGCGATGAAGGCAAGGACATCTTGGAGGAGATCCACAAGGGCGTCTGCGGCAACCACGCATCCTCACGCACGCCGGTCGGCAAGGCCTTCCGACGAGCTTTCTACTGGCCCACAGCCCTGGGCGATGCCGAAGAACTCGTCGAAGGTGCCAAGGATGTCGGGTTCTTCGCCAAGCAACAACACGCCCCGGCCTACAAGCTAGTCACCATACCGCCAACCCGGCCCTTTGCCCGCCGGGGGCTCGACATGATTGGGCCACCGCCAACCGCGCCGGGGAGGATTCAACGAGGTACCGGTGGCTATCGACAAGTTCACCAAGTGGATCGAGGTCAAGCCGGTCACATGCCCCAAGGCCGACGAGTACTCGACTTCTGGATGAACTCGTACACCGCTACGGGCTACCCCACCGCATCATCACGGACACGGGGGTCCAACTTCAACAACCACCGGTTCGGGAGTACCGCGAGAACAGGCGGAATCGACGTCGGATACGTCTCCGTCGCCCATCCACGGGCCAACGGACAAGTCGAGCGCGCCAATGGGATGGTGCTCGACGCCCTCAAGAAGCGGCTACACGACGCCGCTAACTCAAAAGGGGGCAAGTGGATCAAGGAACTACCCAACGCACTGCGGGGGCCGCGGACTCGGCCATCCAAGCCAACGGGGCAATCCCCCTACTTCCCGGTCTACGGCTCCGAAGCCATCCTCCCCCGCCGATGTCATATGGAACTCGCCGGCGGTGGAACACTACGACGAAGGCGTCTCGGAAGACAACGAGAAGAGTTGATATCGACGGCCTCGAAGAAGCTCGCCGTGCCGCCCTCGTCCAATCGGCAAGGTACCCGGAGGGTATCCGACACTACCACGATCGCAACGTCAAGGAGCGCTCCTTCAACGTTGGAGATCTTGTCCTCCGCCGTATCCCGAACACGGAAGGACTCCACAAGCTCGGCCCTCCCCACGGGAAGGCCCCTTCACCGTGGCTAAGGTGACCGGGCCGGGCTCCTACCGCCTCCAAACACTTGAAGGCGAAGAAGTCAACAACTCGTGGAACGTCGACCAACTCTCGTCGATTCTACGCCTAGTCTACACGACTACTCGGGGGTTCGAGTCCACACGACTACATCAACACCCCTTGCCGCAAGCGACCCTCCGGGTCCCGACTCTAAGTCTCCGGACTACTCTCCTCCGTGTCCGGCCCGTGCGGCTACCTACGGACCACGGGTCGCGACGAGCGTCAAGGACTCTAGCGAGCGGTCTACCAAGAGACCACACTCCAAGATCCGGCCCCGCACGGCTACCTACGGATCCGCGATCCGGCCTACACGGCTACCTACGGATCACTTGCCGCAAGCGGCTACCCGCTCCGGCACTACTTAGTCGTAAGCGGCCTCCGGTCCGGGCGACTACTTGTAACTACGGCCCCGGCAACCTGTGTGTACTTCTTCGGTAATAAAGCTTGATTGTTTATCAACTTCTTTCCGTCTACTCCCTGCTACGGGATTACTAAGCCGGGTACTACTACTCGCACCTACTCCACGATGGGCGCTCCGCACTCTGAGATCGCGGTTACGAGTACTCATTGCTGGAACAACTTCATTTCATTGATAGATGAAAAGTTCATTACAAGCGTCTCTCCCGTACAATTATGGCTACTAAGCTACCTATGCAGAGCTACTGGAGGTTCAACTTTTCGGCTACCTGCTCCGCGATGGGAGCCATCTGCTCCAACGGCTCGCGTCTCGCTCATCCGAGCGGTTGGCGGCTACCCCGCCGGCGACCACCTCCACCGGAGCCTTCGGGAAGTACGACTTCATGAAGGCCGACCCGCTTCGGGATCGACCCGGCCATGTGCTTGACGTAGGCGGCCGCCCGGCTTGGCGCCTCACGAAGTCGATTCGCCATTGGAGCGATCTTGGGGCCTCCGGGTGGGGCACCGGCGGCACCGGCGATCGGAAGGGCGGCCTCCTCAAGGTCTTTCGACCCGGGCCCGGAGCGCCTCGCAATCCTCGTTCAACTTCGCAAAGATTTGTAGCGATTGACGAGGTCTCTATCGATGCAATTCGCAACTCCATGTGCTTCTCGCACTCGAAGGCCAGCTCCGTGTAGTCGAGTTCAAGTACCTGGCGGGCTTCTTGCTCCCGGTAGAAGAGATTCTTCATGCTGACCTCCGAGCCCTTCAGCCGCTCCACCTGGCTTTCGAGTTCTGCAACACCGGAACACAACAGCGGGTCAGGGCTTGGTGACTTCCAACAAGTACCCGACAAGCCAAGAGACATACCCTTATTCTTGTTGCGGAGGCCTTTGTTCTTCCGCACCAGCTCGTCGCCCTTCGCCTGTAAGTCCATCACGTCGTTGTGGTACTTGGCGAAGGCGGCGTCAAGCTTCGACTGCATCGCGGCCGCGTGCTTCCGCGACTTCACGAGCTGCTCCTCCAGGGCTTCGGCTCGGAGCACGGTGTCGCCGTAGCCTTGCAGCATGTTCGACTTCTCGCGGGATCGCTCCGCGACGTCCTGCACAAGACAAGATCGAGTCAAGCAGAGTACTCAACGCAAAGGATTGACTACTCGGGAAGCTACAACTACGTACCTTCATCCACTGCTCGGCTCGCCGCATCGCCTCCAAGTGTTGCACCAACACCGCCGGTTCAACAAGATCGTCGGCAAGCGGCCTCAATCCCGCCACGGCTACTCGAAGTAGCCTCCGTCATTGGCGCCGAGCGGATCGGCTCCGCGTCTTGGATCTCGGGGGATCGGATTGCCACCTCCGGGGCAACCCCCGGCGACGTGGTAGCCGCCTCCCCCCTCGACGGGCTTCTCGACGGCCTCCCTCTCGGGCTCGGGGGGGCTCCTGCCGCGGCCTCCCGGGGCCTGCGGTGTCGGCTCCCCGCATGGGTACCCCTGCGGGGATGTCACCTCCTTCGGCACTTTGTCAACAAGGAACACGCGCATCGGTGCCTACAACTACTCGTCTTGGAGTTCTACGGCTTCAAGAAGGGTACCTACCTTCAACTACGACCGCCTGCGGCGGCGGCGCCGCCGGCGGCGGGGGATCGGTCGCGACTTGGGCTTCAGTGGTGGGCTCCTCGACGGACGGCGCGGCCTCCTCTGCCTCCACCGTCGCGGGCTCCTCCCCGTCCCAGCTCAAGTCTGTGGACTTTCTGCAGAAGTATCCACAGAGGGTCGTCAGCCAAAATCGACTACTACAACGAGTACTACTCACGTGGCGTGGTACTTACAAATTCGATCGGACGATAGTCACGGCCGGAGCACCGAGGATGCTGGCAATATCAACCGGTCCACCCTCGGCGGGCGTCTCTTCCTCCGCTTCTTCAACTACCGCCTCCGCCACGGTGGCGGCGGCCGGCGCGGGGGTCTTCGCGTCCCCGTGGCTTCCATCTCTTCGACGGCGGCGGCCGCAGGTACTCTGCTCTCCACCGGAGCAGGGGGGCGGCGCTCCCCACTGCGCCAGAAGATCTTCGACAGTGGGGGCTGGACTTCGGCTTCCTGCCGGTTCCCCCACTGTGGGCCACATGCCCTCGTCGCCCTCCTCCACGGGCTCTGTTGGCGGCACCTCCTGCACACAAGGACGACTACTCGTCAGCACCGTACTCGATCACTGGGTACTCGACTACTCTGCTCAAGATGACTTACCTCCGGAGGCGTGGTCTCTGAGACCTTCATCTTCTTCGCCACCCGCTTCTTGGTGGGGTTGCGCGGCTTCCTCGGCGGCGCGGCAAGGCTAGCCTCCAGGCTAGCCGGAGGGTCTTGGATGAGCGGTACGTGAGGCAAGCCCGGACGGCTAAACCTCGACCGCAACTGGAAGCGGTCCTGTAGCGTCTCCTCGTCCTCTTCGTCATCGGAGGTATCCTCCACGATGACGGGATCGTCGTCGTCTCCGACTACCCGGCGCTCCTTCATCTTCTCCACCGTTGGGATTTCGATTCCGCTCGGTGGTGGCTGCGGCTCGGAGACAAACCGCTTCACATCATCCTGCGCAAAAAGACACAAGGCGTCAGCAACTCTGCTACAAGTGCCTACTACTCGACGAGGGGGGTATGGCTACTCACCTCGTTGGGCGGGCGCGCGGCGGAGTACTCCTCGACAGGGCACGCCGTGTACTCCGGCATGTCCTTGAAGATCCTCGACAACCTCTCGATGATATCGTTGTCGTCCGGCTCGCCCCCGGCATCCGCGACGTGTCGTCGTCGCCGGTGTACTCGAAGCCCATCGTATCCCGCGCCATCGGCGGCCGGATCCGGCGCTTCATGAAAGCGAAGGCCACGTGCTCGGCCCTCGGTCCCGCATCCCACGAGTCTTGATGCGCGCTAGCAACTCCGGGAGCTGGATCCCCTCCCCGCATGGTGGGCTCCGTGTTCCACCACTCCCGGTGCACAGGCTGCCGTCCGCTCGGCTTCGGCGGCTCGGGATGGTGGTTCGTGATGTAGAACCACCTCGTCTTCCGATCGGTGTTGGAGTCCACGAGCTTGTACGCCGAGTGCGCTCCGCGGCATCCTCCCTCGCCCCGGATCCCGGCCCCTCCGACTACTGCGGGGTTGGAGGCGCGGGGCTGCGGCTTCACGCGGAAAAACTTCGGAAGAGAACCCGGTGCGGCTTGATTCCCGGGAAGGCTTCGCGAGAAGTGGACGAAGACGAAGTATGGAAGATCCCATTGGGGTTCGGGTTGAGGTACTCGATGCCATAGTACCACGAGCAGCCCCTTGAAGAAGTTGCTTGCTTGGTAGCGCAAGACCGCGCTCCACGAAGCGCGAGAACATCGGGATCTCGTCTTCGGCCTTCTCCATCGGATAAGGATCTCCCGCGGCGGATCTCCACATGTCGATCTCCTTCTCCCCGATGAACCCGCTTGTTCAACGGGGTTAGCGGTGTCCTCCGTCTTGACCTTTGACTTTTTCCACTCGCGGCTTGGGTCGGCGCGCGGTGGAGATGTGGGCACCGCTCCGGTGCGGCCGCGGCGGCCTCCGCACGGCTCCTCTTCTTCCCGCCGGCCTTCGACGTCTTCGACGGTGACGGTTTCATTCTCCAAGTACAAGGAGTCTTCACTCGCATTCGCTCGGGGGCTAACCTAAAGCTTTCGGGTGGCGATGCTTTCGGATCTACTACGGCGGCGGCGCTCGGCCGGAATGGATCTACTTCAAGATTCAAATGGCAAATGACCGCAGCTCACTTGGGTGAAAACCCTAAGGGTTTCGGCTTGTATTTATAAGCCAAATTGCCCCCGCAACGGGCGGCCGGATAAGTCCACGCGCGGCTGACTCAGCGCCAGCGCGTGACTCTTCGTATTCTACTAGTCGACGCGCCTCACCTCGGGGGCTCGGCTACTTCTACTCGACTACCTGGGACGCGGCTAGTCTCAAGAGCATCTCAGGACACATTCTCCAAGAAGACCCTTCAATTCGAGAGGAAGTACTCGACTCAAGGCTCGGGGGCTCCGTGCCACGTGTCCTTCGGTTTTTTCTCCGGATTTTTCGGGATTTTCTTGTCAAGACCTCGGATGGATCCTCAGCCAGAGCCCGCGGCTCGAGGCTCGGGGGCTACTCCACGTGGATTGCGGTTCTGCAAATCGCGTCTCCATGACGGCTTCGGCTTCAAGACAAGACAGGCATTTTTTGAAGACCTTCGAAGGCGATTTCAAGGACGCTTGGAACTACTCGAGAAGACTTCAAGATTGCTCAAACATCACCGGAGTACATTCCGGCCTCGGGATGCTTCGACTACTCTTGAGGACTTTTGGCTTGTAGCACTCAGGGACGCTTGAGGACTACTCGTTAAGGCCGTCAAGACTACTGGAAGCTATCCTTCTCGACTACAAAGTACTCGGGGGCTTGTCGTATGGACCTCCCTGGGCCCACTACCTCGGTGGGTACCAGGACCGACTACTCGGTGGGCCCCTGGGACTACCCGGCTTGCGCTACACGGCACCTGAAGGCGTGGAGCACAAGGACAACACAGGAGTAGTACTCGGTTAGGACTTTGTACACGTTCCGCACTGTATAGAGATCTCCTAGACGTACTCGACTAGTACTCCCTTCCTACTCCGACTTGTAACCCACGCCTCCGGACTATATAAGGCGGCGGGGACCGATCTCGGGATCACCTCATCCAATCTCAACTCACGGCGCACCGTTGCACCATCCTGTAACCGTGCCCTATCAATCCGTAGCTACGCGGCATACGGGACGTAGGGTATTACGCACCTCGCGGCCCCGAACTTTGTCTAAATTGTGTGCCACGTGTCTCTTCCTTCGAGTTACCGATCTCGGCGAGTCACATTCATCTACTTCGGGTACTCCCCGTAGTAGGTTGCCGGTCCAAAACACCGACACCGCGCCTACCCGATCCGCCCCACCGCCACCGCCACTGCCTCGCCTCTCCCCTGCGCCTCCGTCTCTCCAACCCAACTCCCTCTCCTCTCCTCTCCCCCGCCCCCGCTACCGGCCCGGCCCCGGCACCATCAGTGGGTGGGTGGGGTGTGGCCTGGTGGTGGTTGCCTTGCCTCCGCCCCTATCCCTCCCCTCCTCGTCCAGCGGTGATGGCGCTCGCGCTCCCGCGCCGCCGAGCCCCCCGCCTTCCCTTCCGCCGTGGTAGGCCGGTAAGGTAGGTGGGCCGTCGCGAGTAGTGTGGTGGTTGCCGAGGTGCGCGGGTGGGCGCGGGCGTGCGATCCGGCGGCGGGATCTCGGGGAGGGGAGACGCGGCGGATCCGCGCGCACGGCAGGGGATGGAGGATCCGGTGGAGAATGGCGCGCGGAAGTGGCGGAGGGTCACGCCATCGTCGACACCATCGTCACGGACGCGCGCAGGGGGGAGCCCGCGTCGGCCGCCGGCCGAGGGCGGATGCGAGTCTCGCCGGCGTGGCGGTGGTAGCACCGCCGGCCGCGGCGGCGGCGACGGCCAAGGCGACCGCAAAGGTGAATTCCGCTTCTCGCCGCCTGCCCCCAAAATTTGCCACTCTCGCTCTCGGCCGGGGTTCTCTAGCAGTGCGTGCCTCTTAGGCTTTTGGGGGTTGATTGATTGATGCGGGTGTTGAAGCGAGCAGGCCGGTGCGGATGGGGGTCGCGTCGTGGAGAAGCTCGACAAGGGCGGCGGCGCGTGCAGGGCCAACCACGTGGTGGCCATGGAGGCACTACGGAGTCGTGGAGACCATGACGGATTCGGCCGCCATGAACCCGGATTCGGCCTGGCAGCTAGACCTGCACCTCCCATTCTCTGTTTCTAGAAATTCATCCAAGATTAAGGTACCAATCCCTTCGCTATGCGGCCTTTTGGTTTTGCTATTTCTTCATGTGGTGTGTTGGCCAACTGAAAGGCTCTAGGATTGACTAGTAAATGTAGATAATGTGGATTCTACTACTTATGCCTACTTGATGTATTTGTAAACTGAGATGAATCTTATTTCATTGGGTTAATAGCCAATCTGTTGAGCGGGAATCATCCGGGATCCAATCCAAGGTTGGATTTGTTGGGTTGGGTGTGCTCCTCTCGCATCTTTCAATTTGCGGTGCACGAGCGACTTTAATTATGTCGCCGATCGGCGTCCATACATACATACGGTTATGCTCGTGCTCGATCCGTCCAGTTCTTATATATATCATGAATAATGTGTGCATGATTGTTCGATTTCGTTGCATGCATGGCTGAGCTAGCTTACCTTAATTACTCGATCCATCAAGTTTTGTTTATCCTAATCCATCTTTTGATTTAGACGTCGAGCGCGTCAAGATTACGTATGCAGTCAATTATGTCAACTCAAACTACGATCAGCATTAGGCCGCTGATTATATATAGTTCCAGCCACACGTACTAATTCGATCGTTGCAATAATCTTGCTCGCAACCGGATGATCGATCCATGATTAAACCGGTTGTACTCGTTAGTTATTACAATGATTCGTGTTGCACAGTGATGATGGCTACTCTTGAACCGATCGAGATCAAACGAAATCTCTGCCGTGGCCACCGACATTTCGTACTGTTTAGCTAGTTATCACATGCCACATGCATGCTCTATATGTGTACTCTGTGTTTTCCTTTCGGCGGCGAGGACGAGGATAAAAATAGGTGTTGTAAAATTGTAAATTTACGGGTTCTCAACTTATGGAGATTCCCACAACCAAGGTCAAGCAATATGTCGTACCGAGATCCGTTTACTCCGTGATTTGTTGATTTCAACATATATTGATGCAAATATCGTAGTCAAGGTTTTCTTTTGATCGTCCGTGGTGCTTGGCATATGCCCGCATAATCTATGAAACTTCAGTTCATTATGTATTCGGGGGTTTTTTTAAGCAGCTTAGGTTTTCACTGTCCTTGAGCAATTGAAGCTTCTTTGCATATTTTCACTGTTATTAGCAATAAGATCTTTGCAATTGACCTCCAAATATAGTGAAAGCTTGGCTTAAAAGTTATGGTTTTCCGCGGCATGCTTTGGTTGTCTTAATATGTTTTTTCGGTCAGAATTTATCCCAAACAAGGATGGGTGGTAGAAGGATGATGAGTTCAGAGTCTGAACTTTCACTAAATGCTGAACATCGGAACTCGAGGAGGCCAACATCATCATCAGTTGGGAGCCTGCCTCCTATGGGGATAGTGGTTCAAAGTGTAATAATATCAGCTTTAATAGTAGGATGGCGTCAAATATCAAGTAGATTAATTTGCAGTATTTAGAACAGCGAAATGTCACTGTAGTTTCAGCTTGGATGTTCACTTATTTGACAATTTGTTTTAATGTGTCACTGCAGGTGTGAGAGCATCTTGGAGTAGATAGGGAGCTCACATATCAAGTGATTGGATTAGCAAGGAAATGACATGATACTGCTAGCGATGCTACAAGAATATGTTTGATATTTGTCTGTTGTTTCCATGTCATGTTATGGTGTTCTTGTCCGGAATTGCTTGTGATTTCTGTATTTTTCTTGCAATTTGATAAGTCTAGTTGAAAACTAGGCCTGTTGGATTGAATAAATATCGGTTGTGTATTTGTTGTTGAATTACTTTGGTTTAAAAATTGATCCTGTTGGGCTGAATTTTATATGGGCTTGGTGTATATTGCTGAATGACACGAATTGTGAAATGGGCTATGTTGGGCTGGAATCTTGTGGGCCATGTAGATCTAGATCATTATATTAAATTTGCCTCGCCACGTCAGCGCCACGTGGCAGCCACGTCAGCGCCACTGGCAGCCACGTCAGCAACCAACTCATCTCTACAAGTGACGTGGCGAGTCAATCCATGACGATCACTTTCGTCACAGATTTTGGGCTTCGGGCTGGGTTCAATGGGCTTTACACCAATCTATGACGACTTGAGAACGTCATGGATCACGCTAATCTATGACGAAAATTTAAGGACGTCACGAGAAGGGATCCGTGACGCTCAATACATGACGTTCTCAAATTTCGTCATAGATGTCATTTTATGACGAAATTTTGATGATCCGTGACGAAAATTGACCGTCATAGACCACGAGATTTTTTGTAGTGTTGCATTTCCCATGGCAAAACAAACATGATGCCCATAAACCAACTCATAAGGAGATGTTTTTGCAACTCCATGAGGGGCCATTCGGTAAGCCCACAAGGCTTCATTGAGTACCGAATGCCACCTTCTTGGCTTCGATCAATCTTCTTTTATATAATATTGATCATGATCTTGTTAGAAGCCTCTCGCCTAACCATTAGCTTGGGCATAATAAGGAGAAGAATTCAACAATTTGATCCCCATGCTTTCAAAGCAAATTCCCGAACTCGTAGATGTAAATTGAGTTCCTTGATCAGTTGTAATTGTTTGAGGAATTCCAAATCTATAGATGATGTGCTCTTTGACAAACTCAACCATGTTCTCTGATGTTACTTTCTTTAATGGAATTGCCTCAACCCATTTAGTGAAATAATCTGTTGCCAAAAGCACAAACTTATGCCCCTTGCTAGATGGAGGATTTATTTGGCCAATCAAATCTATGCCCCATCCTCTGAATGGCCATGGCATGATAATCGGATTCAAAGCTGATGCTAGAACTCTTTGGATATTCCCAAACTTCTGACAATCTTGACACCCTTTGTAATACTCAAAGCAATCCTCCAGCATCGTCGGCCCATAACACCCAGTGTGTCTGATAACCCATTTCATTCAGTAAGCCGATTGATGTGCTCCACATACCCCATCATGTACTTCACTCATCATTTTCTTTGCTTCTTCTCGACCCAGGCATTGTAGCAACACCCCATCAGATTTGTAAAACAAACGTTTATCAAGAAGAACAAACTTTATAGCTTTACACCTGAGCTTCCTAGAAAACTTTCGGGATGGATTTTCCAGATAATCAACAATTTCTTTTCTCCAATCATCTTCTGCTAGATCACTCCCGAAAGCACACACATCGTTGGCAAACACTTCTTGGTTTTCTCTATAACCCGAAGCACTTTGAGCCAACCTGTTTGCTTCTTCATTGTGTTCCCTAGGAATATGTTGTAGAATCACTATCTGAAAACTCTTCAAGATTACCTTGCACTCCTCGTAGTAATTCCTCAGGATATCATTTCTACATTCATATTGGTCATTCAATTGTTTTATAACTAGTTCTGAATCTCCATAAATTTCAACTGAAATAGCCTTTGCTTCTTTCAAATACTGAAGCCCTCTAAGCAATACCTCATATTCGGCTTGATTATTTGTGACAGTAGGCTGAATAGGGATAGCAAACTCAAACATCTCACCTCTGGGTGAAATCAATAAAATTCCTACCCCACAACCTTTGCCACATGAGGATCCATCAAAGAACAAAGCCCAAGGAGTGATTTCAAGCAAATCAATCGATGGATCGCGATGTTCAGTAATGAAATCAGCAATAATCTGACCTTTAACAACTTTTGCCGATTCAAATTTCAATTCAAACTCAGACGAAGCTAAAATCCATTTGCCAATTCTTCCATTCAAAATTGGCATAGATAACATGTGTTTAATTACATCAAACTTCGAATATACAACACATTCGGCATTCAACAAATAGTGCTGAAACTTTGTACATGAGTAATAAACACACAGGCAAAGCTTCTCCGCAGCCGAATATCTTGTTTCGGGATCAATCAATTTTCGGCTAAGGTACGCAACTACTCGTTCCTTTCCCTCAAATTCTTATATAAGGGCCGATCTAATGGTTTGGGTATCAGCCGCCACGTACAACTTGAAAGGCTTGTTCAATTGTGGAGGCACCAACACTGGCGGTTCCTTCATGTACTCCTTGATCTCATCGAAAGCCTTTTGTTGTTCGTCACCCCATACAAACTTCTGATCCTTCTTGATCCTCAAAGTGGAGAGAAAGGCAACACCTTTTCTGACAAATTTGAAATAAATCTTCTCACAAAATTGATCTTGCCCAGCAGTGATTGCAATTCTTTGAGATTGGTTAGAGGGACAACTTCATCAATAGCTTTCATGCTTTTCTTGCCAACTTCTATTCCTCCCTCATGCACCAAAAATCCCAAGAACTCTCCAGCTGAAACTCCAAAGGCACATTTATCCGGGTTCATCTTAAGCCCATGCTTTCGGGTGCACTCTAGAGTTTTCCTCACATCATTCAAGTGTGATTCATGATCTAAAGACTTGATCACGACATCATCAATGTATATCTCAACAATTTTGCTGATCAACTCATGAAAAATATAATTCATAGCTCTTTGATAAGTTGCACCAGCATTTTTCAACCCAAATGTCATGACAATCCACTCAAAAAGGCCTATATGGCCAGGACATCTGAAGGTTGTTTTTGATATATCTTCTATTGCCATAAAAATTTGATTGTACCCTGCATTGCCATCCATGAAGCTAATAACTTTATGTCTAGCAGCGGCATCAACCAACAAATCAGCAACAGGCATTGGATATCCATCCATGGGCGTAGCTCTGTTTAGTTCTCTAAAGTATATGCAAACCCTCATTTTTCCCGTTTTTCTTGTAAACAGGGACAATATTAGAGATCCACTCTGTGTATCTACATAGCCGAATGAAATTTGCTTCTATCAATCTTTGAACTTCTTTTTTCACGTCGGCCAATACTTCATCCTTGTAGATCTTTTGGGGAGGTTGCTTGTAAGGCTTAAAACCAGGCTTGATTGGCAACCGATGCTCAACAATGGAAGGATCCAACCCAGGCATCTCCGAATAATCCCAAGCGAAGCAATCTTTGTATTCTTTTAGAAGCCTGATCAACTTTTCTCTGAAACTTGAATCCAAGTTAGCACTGATAAATGTTGGCCTTGGCTTATCACCTTCTCCAATATCAATTTCTTCCAATTTGTCAGCCGACATAAATCCACGTCCTAACTTTCCATCAGTTCCATCAATTGGATTATCCATTAAAAATTGCTATAAGAGCCGCCTGCTTGAATTGGCTGTTGATCACTGCTGACTGGTTCAACAGGACCTTCACCCCAGTCCTTGCCTGAGAAGCAATCTATACCTTGATACTCCCAGAAGGCTGGTTCCACGTTAGCCACGCTTACTGAATCATCTGCTTGGACCACTTCTATATCATCATCCACCCATTGAACAAGCTGTTGATGCATGGTAGATGGGATGCAGCAATTTGCATGGATCCAGTCCCGTCCAAGCAGCAAGCTATATGCCCCTTTGCCCTCAATGACAAAGAAGGTCGTGAGCAAGGTCTTAGACCCGATCATCAGATCCACATGTACACAGCCCTTGGTGTCTGAAGGATTCCCAGCAAAATCATTTAGAACTATACTTGTTGGCGTCAAATCCCTAGGGCCCATGCCAAGCTTCCTGAACGTAGTATACGACATCACATTATTTGCAGCTCCACCATCAACAAACATCTTGGTAAATGGCTTCCCATTGACATACCCTCTCAAGTACGAGCGGGTCTCATGTGCCGATTTTTGGCTGGCTTGTCAAAGGTTGCTTGCATGGCCAACACCAGTTGTGCCATCATCCCAAGTTGCTCAGCCTCATCGATGTCTGACGACGTTTCTTCCTGCACAACCTGATTAGCTGGAGCCATGAATTCATTCGGCAAGAAGCATACCATGCATGTAGGAGCCGAACGACCAGATCCATCAAGCTTATCTTTTGGACGCCACACCTGTTTCCTCTTGATCCCTGCCTGCTTCAACTCCTGATTTCTCAAGCGCTGAACTCTTCTCTTTTGGCTTCTTCTCAAGTGTTGACGGTGAAAATCCGTCAACCTAGCCATGAGTTTACCTTCGGTGTTGGCATAAGTTTTATACCTTATCCATTGGTACTAACCCCCGTGGTATAACAAGTTCACGTGTGCATGTCGGTTTTGGAGTTTAGTGTTTATGCAGGGTTTTAGCGTTGAATGCAAGACTTTAGGGATAAGTTCATCAAGCACCTTATGACAAGACCTTGAAGCCCCGTACAAGTCATGCAATGAAGCAAACTTAACTCCAAGAAGTCAGGGACTTGATCCGAGAAGACGACAAACTCCGAGGACCTAACCTGAAAAGTGCTGAATCTTGCAAGACATAGAGCAAAGGAGGCCTCGGGCCGGGCCCGGATGGTCCCGGCCGGCCGGCCCAGGCCGGTCGGCCCGGCCCCGTCCGGGGCCGTTTGCCCCCTCCTTTTCCCTAGCCGCCAATCGGGCTATTTATAGCCCCCTTACCGAGAGCCACGCATCATCCAATTCGTCATCGGCCGCCGAGGAGCGAGAGAAGAGAGGGACACCATCCGAGAGAGGAGAGGGTCGAGCTAGTTGACTAGGGTTTCCCCTAGCCGACGTGGGAACCTTGCAAGGAAAAGCACGTCGGAGTTCCCGAAGCTAGAAGCAAGATCAAGGAAGGATCCCGGTGGTGATCTTGTGTATGTATCATTGTCATAGTTGAATTATCAAGTCGAATCTATTCTTAGCGATCAAGTGTTTCCTCAAAGATTTCGTTTTTTGATCGGTTTGCTTATTCTAGATCTATTCGCGCGATAGATCACATAGGGTGTTCTTGTAGCCGCGGTGGCTAGAGGTACACGCCGGATCTTCCGAAAGAATCTCGACTTGTCTTTTGACTCTCCCTAGACTCCCCGCAGGAGTAGGGATACGTTGTGACAGAATGGGGGTTCTAAAGGCGGATGTTTTCGGATTTGGACGGGAAACCACGATTTAAAGAGGCTTCTTATAAGATTCGATTTGCTACTTCTTCTCTTGCTTGGAACTTCAACAAAAGGCTTATCCCGATCTCTCTAGATCGGTTTATCTACCAATCTTACTTTGTTATCTCCGGTCTTTAGTAGATTAGATTAGTTTCATGTCTTTTATCTAGATGCATTAGAGTTTTACCGAAGATTGAAGTTACTTGGCTTTACTAGATCAACTTTTGCGTCACACATTTGTTCCACGGATTCGATACCTTGGGTTCACCACTCGAGGGAAGAAGGGTCCCTTGACTACGACGGGAGACTTGTCCGCTTCCAAGTCATAAACGAAATTTGATACAACTATTAATCGTCAACAAGCCCCTTTTTCTCGCCGCGCCGTTGCGGAGAACAAGTGATCAAGATTTGGTTTTTTAATGCCTTTTTGTAATTTTCAGTTTTCTTTTAGTTTTTCTTTTTGCATCTACTAAACTTTGATCATCCTCAAAATGCATCTAATCTAGTTTGTCTAACCCTAGTTTTCATAGATTTATTTTTGCTTTCTAGTTTTTGCATACTTTGTTTATTGCTAACCCTAACCGGAGATGGTTGGCTACCTCTCCAAGAAACCCAAACTTTTTTTGTGGATGATCCAGGAAAACTTTACAGGCAAAGGAGACGTGCAACACAAGCTAAAGGGTTGGAAACCCTAGATTCAAAAGTCAAACTCGAAGGACCATCAAAATCTCCAAGGGAATCACCACCTCCAAGTCAAGATGCCGGAAGACCGTTCAAGATCAAGGTCTAAACTATCCGCATGACAATTGCGGGAGCTTTGGAGCATTTCAATTAATACATACGAGCCGGATTCCTTGAGTGACAAATCGGTTTACTTAAGAGGAGGATGGAGAAGATGGAGATAGAGAAAGAAGCTCAACACCTAAAGGCTGCCAAGGCAAGATCCACATGTGAGGATTGAAGTGTTCATCGTGATGAAGATGCTAGAGACGCAAGTGGGACAACTTGCCGGCGCCCGATGGGTAACAAAGAAGAATATCCGAGACAACTCCAAGGTCCCAAGACGGCGAAGGCTACTCAAACTCATTAGGGATAGATGAAGGATCACACTAAGGAGACCATGAAGATCACAACCGAAGGACCGGAGTTTGAGATGCCGAGCCACTACATGAAGGAAGTTGTTGCATCCGTCAAGACCAAAGGACAAAGCCACCCGTCAAGACCAAAGGACAAATCCATATCATCGGTTTCTCTAGGATTAGAATTTTTCTAAGCCTCATTTAATTTTGTTTTATTCAAAATCTCTCTCATTTAGCCAATATTAGAACCTAAACCTATGCCCCCATGATCAAGTCGGGAAAAGTTTGCTATCAACCAATCAAGGCAAACTATACCGGTGAGACCGATATCAACGTAGTCGGAAAATATTTTCGACTCACATTTGTTTTTAATGGTTTAAAAACATCTCTAAATTTATGCTTGAGATCTTGCATGGCTCTGAAAAATATTTTTAATTTCGAAATTAGAGGAATGCTTAACCTTAAACACACTTAAAGGGGGGCAATCTAGTTTGAATTAATCATGCATGCACCATTGGATACCCTTTCATCAACTTTCACCAAGTCCACATGCAAAGGACAAGCATGGTGGGCAGCAAGCATGAACTTTGCAGGAATTTCATGGTGGCATGTGAAGCAAGTGGAGCAAGGGAGCATGGACATGACTCAAAGCATGAAGCATCAAGTGGAAGGACCAATAATGCAAAAGGAGTGGACGAGAGTGTTTGGGCGGTGCAACTCGTGGAGTACGCGGGCAAGAAAGTTGCAGAGGAGAAATGATCATCTTGGAAGAAAGCCGAGGCGGGGAGGAGCCGAGGCCACCCGGGCCGGTCGGCCCGGCCGGCCGGCCTTCCCTACTTAAGGAGCCCCCCGGCACCCGTTTTCACGCGGGCAAGCTTCCCTCTCCTTCCTTAGTTTGTGTGTTCAAGTTTGTGTGCCCCGGAACCTCCGTAGACAAAGCCGCCTTCCCAAGCTTGATAGCTCAAAAAAATCCACACCCTTAATCCACTCAAAGTCCACATCCCGAAGTAAGATTTTAAGTGCCTAGTTACTGGTTGCAACCGGAGTTTTAGTGGAGAAAAGAGTGCAGCAACCATGTGGAAGAAGACCACAAGTCTCTTCTCCAAGAAGAAGGGTTCGTCGTCATCCAAGCCGTCGTCGACGACGTCTTCGAGGAGGCACTCGGTTTCCGAGTCTCCCCGGAGCATGGAGACGGATACGGCACCACCAAGGAGGAATGATTCTCTCCTCCTTGGTGGTATGAGGGCTGCAAGGAGCACATCCATGAGGTTTACCGAACCTCAAGGGCACACAGAGGAGCCGCCCGTGCCACCACGATGATCGACCCGTTCGACCGTGTCACCTCCATACACTCCGATATATTCCTCGTACGGATTCATCATTTGGTCGGAGGAGGAGGAGGAGAGGCTCTCTCGTCTTGAGAAGAGGCTTGTGCCCAATGTCGAGTTCGATGACCAAGCACTCTTCACCTTGGGTTTTGGCACCGACATATACTACATGTTGGGGCACCTTGGATGGGTTCAATTCTTTAACAGAGTGTCGGCGGACACCCACAAGGAGTTCACCTTGGAAATTTTGATGACCATTGCACCTATCCTTGATGATGGGGTGCAAAACTTATCATTCCGTTTGGAGGGAGTCCAACAAGTGGTTCCCTACGAGCACGTTAGGGAGCTACTTGGATTCCATAAGGGAGCTCCGGAGAAAGTCGACGTGCCTCTCGGCATGTTAGATGGATTTTGGAGGTTGATCTCCGGAGAAGCCCACCAACAATGCAATTTCATCCGCAACCCCATTATCGAGTATTCCACTCTTGGATGTGCAAGAGCGTATTGGGGAGGATGAGGGAGACGAAGGTGACCGACACGGAGTTGAATTGGCTCTACTCGGCTTTAATTGCCAAGCAGCCAATAGACCCCTCATACCTTATGATCAACCGTTGGTGTTGCGAGGCAACATCGGGAGCGGGACATATTGGTTCGGGGTGCTACCTCTCTATGTTGGCTTTCTCCCTACGGTCGGGGATCACAAGAAACCCCGAACATTTTTTGCGTGGTACCTCTCTCGACATTGAGTATTTGCGACAAGGCAAATACATTAGTGGAGATGAGAGAGGAGGTTTTCGTTTGGCCACGGTGAACCTACCCCTTCCGGATGCGAGGCTTAGGCTTTTCATCCAAGGGAGGGAAGATTGGTTGGAAGAGGGACTCCTTGTCCCGACAAGGAAAAATAAAAGAGGAAGAATCGTAGAGGAGGGATCCACCTCCGCTCAAGCGGGTAGTGCACAACCCAATGTTGCGCCACCTTTCGGCGGGATTCCTCCTCCGCCAAGTTATTACGGAGGGCCACAAGAGCAAGCATGGGGGGGTCACCGGTACCCCCACCAAATTATGTGGTGCCCAACGTAAACTTCGTGGAGCCCTACGCACAATATCCCCAACCGCAACAAAGTGTGGCCATAATTGGAGGGTATGTTGCGAGAAACGCCCAAAACATCGCAGCCATCTAATCCAACGTGGCTCAACTTGGTGAGGGCAATGCAAATATTGCCTATGAGCTTGGACACCTTCACCTAGCGGAGCTGGATCAATTCGTTGGAGGGGATGTCCAACCTTACTACGAGCAAGGGTACAACTATCGAGATTACCAATACCAACCACCGGCGGAGGACTAGGAAGATTAAGGAACTATAGTTTTCTTTTCTTTTCCCTTTCTCTGTAATTTTCAGCTTTTATTTGTGTGTGTTTGCGTAATATTTTCTGTTTTTATTTGAATTTCAGCAAGTATGTTTGTTTATTTTTAGTTTGTATTTCAACTTGATTTCATCATTAATAAAGACACCACCTTGATTATATCATTGGAAAAGTTACAAAAATTTGTGCCATGATGATATATGATTATAATTGCCGCTTTGTTTATCTTTGTAATTGATTTATGCATGTTAAAGCTAGTGCTCTCTTAAAACACGAATCTGAATTTATTTAAATGCTAGCTTAATCTTTAGCGGAGGTTATGATTAAAATGAAAGACCCATAGTGTTTTATGTGCTCTCAAGTTATGAATAGATTGAAGATGGTTTTTATGCCCAAAAATATAGCTAACCTTGCCATAAATATCACTTGTGTGTTGCTCAACCTATCCGAGCCTAATATGTATTTGAGTGTATGAAACTTAGTGTACAAGATTTATTTTTGAATGAGTTATTGCAAGCCATGATTTCTCCGGCCCGAGACTAAGAAGCTGGTCATTCCATTTTTGCGTATCTATCTTTTTGCTAGCCTTTTATCCGTGCATTGTGTATCCCCACATTGGAGATCTCACAAACTTCGCCGGATATCCACCCTTAAACCAAATATCATCTTTTGTGTTTACTGCTTGACCACAACCTATCATTGAGAATGGATCACCAATTCAAGGAAGATCGCAAGACGGTGCCAACATTGAAGAATTCAAGTATCTCTCCAAGGAAAAATATTTCCGGTACCTACCTTATTTATCGCCTCTTTGCTCGAGGACGAGCAACGTCTAAGCATGGGGGAGGAGGTAGGTACGATGCAATTTTTAGAGTTCAAAGGGGAGTAATTAAAAAAAGAAAGTTCAAAAGGGGTGCAAATAAAAAAATCAAAACTCCGATGTGAAAGTCTCGTGACCAAATGTATGACAAGAAAAAAATGAATGAATGAGAAAAAGAAAGAAAGAAAGTGAGGACCATGTGTGGTTCGAGGACCGGTGGATGGTCGCTTCCTTGTGTGATGAGTGATTGACAACGTTGTGTGGAGCGATTCTTGGCTAAATATTGCGGGTGTAGGTTGCGGCTTGGCGGTGTTGGTGCAGGTGAAGAACAAGCGCGAAAGGTCGTCGCCGGTGAGGCCTCCAGGTGTGGAGAAGACAAGTAGACTTCGTTCGAGGGACCCGGTGGCCAGCGGGGTCAAGTGCGGGCCGCATGGTGGCATGAACAGCAAGATGAAGTCGTGGACGGTTTCTTGGTTGAGCCTCAAAACCAAGGTCGAGCCGGGACTACGTGGGAGCCAAGTCATGAGTGGAGATTGGCGGAGGCTACACCAAGTTCGCGGGGTTTCCGGTGGTTCACCAGAAAACCACTGGGTTCCTTGGTTGATCCACAAAGCCAAGACCGGAGAACCGAAGATGGAGCTGCAGCAGCGCCAGACCGGTCTGACCCGCGGTGAGGAGCACCGGTCTGACCGGTGTGCGACAACGCAGTCCGGAATCTTCGAAGCGGAGGACACGCGTCGGGATCGCATGGCTTGCGTCGAGGCTACGCAGGGTGCGGTCGCCGGGCATCCGTCCGATGGTGAAGACATCAAGAATTCCAAATCCGCCCTTGAGGGGCTTGTATCCCTAGTTGTTAGAGAAGGGTATTTTAGACTTTCGGTTGCCTCCATATAACCCAAGAGGTGAGAGGATGGTAGCCAACTCTTGGAACCCTAGCTCATTAGTTTCCCTATTTTCCACCTATTTTCCTTAGGTTTTCTTTTGGACTAGCAAGAGAGCTTCACGGGGAGATCTTGTTGAGGGGGGTGGATGATGCGGCGGCTTGCTAGACCTTGTATGAACCTTTGTTTCATGTATAGATGATTCGGCGTGGTTCCTCAAGGTTCGGATGTGTTTTCCCTGGTTGTTCTTGGTGGTGATTTTCGGAGCCCTCTCTCGGTGATTTCTTTGGGTTGTTTTCGAGACCTTTCTCTTGGGGATTTGATGGGGGAAATTTGTGGGAACCCTTTGTGGTTCTTTGGGCTGTGATTCCCCTCCCAAATCTGTGAGTAAAGGTGCTCGATTTTGGGGTTTCTTGAGTTCTTGGGTTGGAAGTGCTCTTGGTGGGATTTCTTCGATTCCTCCTTTTTGGACGAGTTTTGGTGGGATTAAACTTGGCTATGGACTCCTCATGAGGTGTTCCTAATATCCCCAAAGTCTTGTTCAAGTCCATGGAGTGATTCGGGAGATCGAGATTTGGATTTGGGGGAAGTTGACCCGCGGGTGTTGTTCATCCCGAGCTGCCCAGGCTACACCGGTCGACCGGTGCTCCCGACCGGTCGGCCGGTGCGAGCCCTTGTGGGATTTTGCTCGGGTGAACGTCTTGGTGTGTTCGTTGTTGTCCCATGTAGCCGCCGTTTCGAGTTTGGGTCGGTTTGGTGGTCGGTTGACTGTTTGGTGCCTTGGGGGCTTTCGAGTCGCCATCGGTCGGCGAGGTGTTCTCACCGGTCCGACCGGTGTAGAGCCACTTAGTGAAAGTTGCTCGGTTTCACCGGCGGAGGGACCGGTCTAACCGGTGGTGCTCCGTCCGACCGGTGTGGGTCCGTAGACTCGAGGTTTGGTGTTCCGCTGCGTTCTCGGGTCGGAAGGTTGTGTGTTGGTTCCTAGGTCCGGTGGCACTCCGGTGGCTACGTGGGCTTGACCAACCTTGGTAGTGAGTCGGAGACGTGTGTTGGAAGCCGTGTTCATCTTGTTGGGGTTTCCATCTCCTTCGAGAAGAATTTTTATCGGCTCCCATTCACTCCTCCCCTCTGCGGTTCGCCGTATCGGTCCTCTTGATCCGCCCGCTTCAACTTCGATTTCTCAAGCGCTCGAACTCTTCTCTTTTGGCTTCTTCTCAAGTGCTAACGGTGAAAATCCGTCAACCTAGCCATGAGTTTACCTTCGGTGTTGGCATAAGTTTTATACCTTATCCATTTGTACTAACACCCGTGGTATAACAAGTTCACGTGTGCATGTCGGTTTTGGAGTTTAGTGTTTATGCAGGATTTTAGCGTTGAATGCAAGACTTTAGGGACAAGTTCATCAAGCACCTTATGACAAGACCTTGAAGCCCCGTACAAGTCATGCAATGAAGCAAACTTAACTCCAAGAAGTCAGGGACTTGATCCGAGAAGACGACAAACTCCGAGGACCTAACCTGAAAAGTGCTGAATCTTGGAAGACAAGGAGTTATGCCCAATTTGGAGAGAGCGATGACATGGACCTACATGCGAAGGGGGAAACATCCGGGAAGCAAGGGAACCGACATAGAGCAAAGGAGGCCTCGGGGCCGGGCCTCGGATGGGCCCGGGCCGGTCGGCCCGGCCCCCGTCCGGGGGCCCGTTTGCCCCCCTCCTTTGCCCTAGCCGCCAATCGGGCTATTTATAGCCCCCACGACCGAGAGCCACGTATCATCCAATTCGTCATCGGCCGCCGAGGAGCAGCGAGAGAAGAGAGGGACACCATCCCGGAGAGGAGAGGGTCGACCTAGTTGACTAGGGTTTCCCCTAGCCGACGTGGGAACCTTGCATGGAAGACCACGTCGGAGTTCCGGAGCTAGAAGCGAGGATCAAGGAAGGATCCCCGGTGGTGATCTTGTGTATGTATCATTTTCATAGTTGAATTATCAAGTTGAATCTATTCTTAGCGATCAAGTGTTTCCTCGAAGATTTCGTTTTTCGATCGGTTGCTTATTCTAGATCTATTCGCGCGATAGATCACATAGGGTGTTCTTGTAGCCGCGGTGGCTAGCGGTACACGCCGGATCTTCCGAAACAATCTCGACTTGTCTTCCGACTCGCCCTAGACTCCCCGCATGAGTAGGGATACGTTGTGACAGAACGGGGGTTCCGAAAGGTGGATGTTTTCGGATTTGGACGAGAAACCACGATTTAAAGAGGCTTCTTATAAGATTCGATTTGCTACTTCTTCTCTTGCTTGGAACTTCAACAAAAGGCGAACCCGATCTCTCTAGATCGGTTTATCTACCCAATCTTACTTTGTTATCTCCGGTCTTTAGTAGATTAGATTAGTTTCGTGTCTTTTATCTAGATGCATTAGGGTTTTACCGAAGATTTAAGTTACTTGGCTTTACTAGATCAACTTTTGCATCACACATTTGTTCCACGGATTCGATACCTTGGGTTCACCACTCGAGGGAAGAAGGGTCCCTTGACTACGACGAGAGACTTGTCCGCTTGCAAGTCATAAACGAAATTTGATACAACTATTAACCGTCAACATCAAGCCAAGTGGGCACCATTTCTGCGAGACATATTCATGTTCTTGTTCTTCATGATCAACCCACCTATGATCAGCATATCTTTTCCTTGGGTGATCATCAACCTCATTTATTTTTATGCGCCAACCGTCGCTAGGATGTATCCTTCCAATTCTTTCATGGACGGATCGGCGATTGACAGTATCCTGCCTGTACTCAGTATATTTGTCACTACATTCAGGACAATTGTTCAACGTGGGAAGCTTCAATCCTTCATTCCAGCAGTGCCTGAAGAACGCACACCGCCAATGCACACACTCTTCCTCTCGCGCATGCTCCTCTTGTTCTCTCCTGTGCACTTCTTCTTCAAACCTTCGCTTCTCCTCCTCATACTTTTGTTTCTGGTAGCGTTCTTTCTCTTGCTGACGCTGCCACTTGTTAAGGAGAATACACGAAGTCACCCTGGGTTTGGATTTGGAGGATTCCCCTACTTCAATTTGACTTTTCAGGATGCGAGGTACTTCCTTGTGGACTTGTTCAAATGTCACTTGTTGAGCAGGGTCAACTGATCCATCCTGCTTTGCCCTTGCTGAAGTTAAAACCTTCACTTTCCCTTTTTCCTCAGCAGTCACCATGTTGACCGAAAATCCAATCATGTTTTGAGGAAAAGGATTGCCATCCAACTTCATTTTATTGTCAAACTTCAAATGACCTTCTTGGATAGCCTTTTGAATTCTCATCCTGAAAACCCTGCACTCATTGATGGAGTGAGAATTCCTGTCGTGAAACCCGCAGTATCTCTTTTCTTTGACTCCATCAGGCCGAAGCATAGAATGCCCCTCTGGCAACTTGATTCGGCCTTCCTTTACAAGGAACTCAAAGAGCTTATCAGCCTTGGTCACATCAAAATCATAGGTGCCCTTGGCTTGCTTGACCCATCTCTGGTTCACTGTTAATGGCTCTTTGCACCACACCATTTCAGCTGCAGCTATTTCCTCTTCATCATCAAATTCCTCTCCTTGATCAGCTCTTTCAAGGAATTGATTGTAGATGTCAGTTATATCACTGTGTTTGGCAATCCTAGAGTTTTTCTTGAAGCCATAAGCTTGGTTGCTCATTAATGACAGTCTGTGTGACAATTTACCAAGATTATCAAACTCCATGCCGAATAGCTTTTCCCGAATAGCTGGCAACATACCTGCTACAGCCATATCAGCCAATTGATCATCTGGTAGATTCAAAGAGAAGCACATGCTTTTAGTCTCTCTAAAGCTCCTGAGGAACTCCATGGGTGTCTCATTATGCCTCTGTCTCAGGGTGGTTAGATCAATTAGCTTTTTCTCATTACTGCCAATGAAGTAATGAGCATGAAACTTTTGTTCCAAATCTTCTAGGAATAGATTGATTGAGCAGGCAAAGAAGCGAACCATGTAAAGGCCGGTCCTGTCAGTGATAAGGGAAAAATCTGTTCCTGAATGCTTCATCAGCTGAAGCTTCCCCAAGCTGCATCAAATATCGGGCTATATGCTCCACAGTGATAGTATCATCTTGCCCAGAAAACTTTGTGAAATCTGCAGGAGCTTTCACCCTGTGTGGCAAAGCCACCCTGTTATACCATTCTGGGAAAGGAGGTGTATACACATGCCCTTGATTCTTGGGTTTCAGGCCGAATTGATTTTGTAACACATCAGCCATTTTCTGCACCATAAGATCAACATTAGCGTCTTGATCGCCAGGCCTTCCAGCAGGCCCAGTAGGCATTCCTGTGGCCGTACCATATCCAGGATTCGAGAAAGCATCAATGGCACCGTAGACCATGAATTCCGAATATCCACCCCCATACATGTTCTTCTGTACCTATTATTTGCTGGGGCTATCCTATAAGTAGAGACAGGTGGAACTCCAGAAGAGCCGAATGCCAATTCTCCATAAGTAGGCCTATTGGGCATTGCCTGATAAGGGTTTTGTTGCTGAATTGGCTGACCTCCCGTGCTTTGCAGAGGTGGCTGGATTGGTTGACCTCCCGCGCTTTGCGGAGGCGGCTGGATTGGTTGACCTCCCGTACTCTGCAGAGGTGGCTGAGCACTTGCATCTTGAGCTGGTTGGCTATTGACAGCAACACTTGATTCTCCTATCTCCACAATAGGCCCTTGGGGTGATACTCGACCAAGCACCTTTTCCATGCCTGGGCCAAAGACACCAACCATCATTTGTCGGAACATATTCAAGAAAGCAGTATGGTGTTTAGCCATTATGTTTTCCATAGTTTGCTGAACCGCATTCATAACCTCCTGTTTCTCTTCAGCAGATGTGGTGTCAGGTTCTCCTGGTAATAGAACTCTTGGCATGTCAGACTTAAGCTACCGCACACCACTTCTGTTTTTAGCAAACGACATTAGGCACTTCTGCTGA
This sequence comes from Cenchrus americanus, assembly GCA_947561735.1. Classification (NCBI taxonomy): domain Eukaryota; kingdom Viridiplantae; phylum Streptophyta; class Magnoliopsida; order Poales; family Poaceae; genus Cenchrus; species Cenchrus americanus. The sequence goes on from OX387241.1 coordinate 199,844,555, forward strand.
AATTGATCAATAGCATCCTTTAATTGCAACTGCTGTTCTGGAGACAGCTCCTCTATGGTGACATCCATAACATCATGAATATCAGGCATCTTGATTAGCTAGATGGTCCCACCGGGCATGCCAAAAAGCGTGTTGACGTAAAATCAGCACCTCACGCCAAGCACACATCAAGCCGAACAAAGCTGGCTTAACACACGTGCGGAATCCAAAGTGTGCCAGTCAATTTTCCTGAAACTGACAAAGGATTGAAAAAGCAGTTAGATAAAACCTGGAACTTGCCGGATGGTACCAGACAGTTCCATATTTACGGCCACAAAGCCAATTAAAATGACATATAGCTACAAACAAGCTATCTGTCAACAGTTTGAATATCATTCGGGATCTCTAAAACATGAAACCAGGATATAGCTGAATGCATGACATAAGCATGACAAAAGATCGGTCTTTGTTTAAAGAGCATTGCTCGCACGTGGTCATGACCGATTTTCGAGGATAAATTACAATAAAATAAATAAGGTGAAAGCATGATTATAAATTTGAAGTAAACAAGCATGCATAGGCCAAAAGCACTAGTCTACCGCATGTCTAGGTACTCTCAAACCCGTCGAGTATAACACCAAACAAGTTAATCCACCGCATGATACGACTTGTTTGAAACCACACCACCAACCAAGAATAGATCAATCCACCGCATGATACAATCTAAACGTGGAAGGCTAAAAGCATACATTATTTAAAACAAACTTATGAACACATTTCACTTGTGGTAGAATTGCCGAATACGGTACGTATGGCCCGATACGAGTTCCGTGCAGAAGGAACAAACATTGAAAAGTCAACAAGCTTGAACCCGCAACACGTGACAATCTAGATTGATCTAAATTCGGCTATTGAGAGCACTTGATCATTTTACAATAAACAAAAAATTTGAGCCGAAACTCATCGATCTAGATTGGGCAAAAGAGTGTTACATGAATTAAACATAAAGCGAAATCCAAAGCAACACGTGGTAACTTAATGAATCTATTAGATCTTGCCAAATCTAATAGAGACGATAACTAGCTTCGAGCTAGATCTTAGCCTACCGCATGGCTCGTGATCTAACAGGAAACCCTCTTGAACCAAGCTTAAATCCACCGCATGATACTAAGCATGGTAACAAGACTTCTTGCATCACGATCTAAATCCACTGCATGATACTAGACATGATACAAGGTTGCCGGTACTTATGGAGGTCGACGGATCAATGGCTCCTCTCGAAGAACTCGATGACTCGACTAAAGGACTCGAAGGTTGGCACGGGGCCGGTTTTGTTGTGAAAGTGTTCGATCCCTATTACAAACACCAAGGGTTTATATTTATACCCTTGTCCTAACACGACTCCTGGTCGACTACGAATACAACATTCATTGCCTAAATTAATGTCCCGGCACCAATGTCCATCTCGCACCCGTCATCAATTCGTCCCTTCCTTATATCCGAGCCACGTCATCACGTATTCCCGAATGCTTCCTTTTTCAAGCGCAAACAGCCCTTCTGCCGAATGATGGCGTACTACCGACCGCAAGTATCTTTACCGAATCCTTTGAGGAGAATTTCCTACCGAATGGTGCTTCTTTACCAAACTCGGCCCACAAGTCAGTCCCTTTCCTGTACCAATTTTTGGTGTTAACAACCTCAGACTTATTTTTAAACAAATAAATCCAAGTAAATTTGTTAAAATCATCAATAAAACTCACATAGTATTTATTTTTACCAACCGAATCAATTGTTGGCCCCCAAACATCAGAGAAAACAAGTTCTAAAGGCTTAGTAGAAATACATGTAGAAATAGAATACGGAAGCTGATGACTTTTTGCTTGTTGACAAGCACCACACACTGATTGTTTATCTGACTCTAACAAATAAGGAAGTTTGTTATCCCTAAGAATTTTCTCAACCGTGGGGATGGAAGGATGCCCTAGCCGACTATGCCATCTATGAAGAGAAACCTTATTCACTCCAAATGCCTACTTCGATGATGCTGAGGAAGGAAGGGGGTACAACCCCTTGCGGCTGGGACCCTCAAGTAGAGTGCTCCTCGTGTCCCGATCCTTATTAAGAAAGTGATCACGGTGAAATTCAAGAAAAACATTATTGTCAGAAGCAAGGTGATGGACAGATACAAGGTTTTTCTTGGTAGATGGAACATGCAAGATATTTTTCAAATGTAAATTACGAATTGGGGTATGAATTGAAGATTGGCCTATGTGATTAATGCGCATACCCGTGCCATTAACAGTGTGGATCTGATCCACACCATTGTACTTATATCGTACCGACAGCTTCTCCAACTCGGCCGTGATGTGATCTGTGGCGCTGGTGTCAGTGTACCAGTTGGTGTTGATGTTGTAGGAGTTCATGGCCGCCGACACATGCTTCTCTTCAAGGACGTAGTTCTCCTCACAACGATGCCAGCATGGATCTGTTGTATGTCCACTCTTGAAGCACACCTGACAAACGTGCTTACCACTGCTACCACTGGAACTCCTGTTGAAGAAGTTGCTGTCGGTGTTTTAGACCGGCAACCTACCAAGGGGAGTACCCGAGGTAGATGAATGTGGCCTCACCGAGATCGGTAACTCGAAGGAAGAGACACGTGGCACAAAATTTAGACAGGTTCGGTCCGCGAGGTGCGTAATACCCTACGTCATGTATGCTGTGTAGCTCTGGATTGATTGGATGTGATTACAAGATGATGCGTAATCTGAGAGAGAAGGGTCCCTGCCTCGCCTTATATAGTCCGGGAGGTAGGGTTACAGGTCAGTTTAGGGAGAGAGTACTAGTCGTGTACGTCTAGGAGTCCTCTACACAGTACATGGTAGGTATAGCTTCCTATCCGAGTATTTCTCCACCTTAGTCCTTGCGCCTCACGCCATCAGGTGCTGCGTGGCACAAGCCAGGTAGTCCCATGGGCCCACCGAGTAGTCGGTCCTGGTACCCACCGAGGTAGTGGGCCCAGGGAGGTCCATACGGCAAGCCCCCAAGTACTTTGTAGTAGAGCAGGATAGCTTCGAGTGGTTTTGACAGCCTTGACGTGTAGTCCCCAAGCGTCCCCGAGTACTACAAGTCGAAAGTCCTCAAGAATACTTGAAACATCCCGAGGCTGGAAGGTACTCCAGCTGATATTTGAGTAATCCTGAAGCCTTCTCGAGTAGTCCCAAGCGTCCTAGAGTGCTGCTCTTGAAGGTCTTCAACCATACCCGTGTTGTCTTGAAGCCGAAATTGATATGGAGGTGCGATTGCAAAATCGCACTCCATATGGAGTAGCCCCCGAGCCTTAGTTTGAGTTGTAGACTCTGGCTGAGGGTCCATCTGAAGTTCTTGCAAGATTATCCCGAAAAATCCGGAGAAAAAACCGAAGGACACGTGGCACGGAGTCCCTGAGCCTTGAGTCGAGTACTTCACCTCGAATTGAAGGGTCATCTTGTATGTAGAAGGTGTCCTGAGTTGCTCTTGAACCTTGTCGCTACCCAGGGTAATGATTAGATGTAGTCGAGCCCCCGAGATGAGGTGCATCGACTACTAGAAGTTGAAGGGTCAGGCGCTACCGCTGAGTCAGCCGTGTTGAGACTTATCCATCCGACCGTTGAGGAGTTGCCTGTTGACTTATAAATAGAAGCCGAAACCCTTAGGGTTTTTCACCCCACACACTTGCAGCCATTCGGAGCACATCTCGCTTAGAATCCGCTGCCAATGCACACTGCCACCTTAGTGTAGATCGTAGATCCAAGCGCGCCGCCACCGGTAGCCACCGCCGTAGCCCCCGAGCGAATGCGAGTGAAAACCTAGTGCACTTGGAGAATGAAGTCCTCACCATCCAAGAGCTTGAAGACCGCCGGCGGAAAGAAGAGATCCCGGGAGGAAGCCGCCGGATCCGCCGCGCCCGAATCCCCACCAGGAGTGGAAAAAGTCGAAGGCGAAGACTGAGGATCTGCTGGCACTGCTGAACAGTGGATTTCTTCAGGAGAAGGAAGTCGACATGTGGTGCGCCGCCGCGGGAGATCCGTACTCGATGGAGAAGAATCCGGATGAGATCCCGATGTTCACGTGGTTCATGGAGCGCGGGTTGGCTCTCCCGGCGAGCAACTTCTTCAAAGGGCTCTTGGAGTACTACGGTATCGAGTACCTTAATCTCAACCCCAATGGTATCTTCCATACCTCCATCTTCGTTCATTTTGCGAAGCTTTCCTGGGCATCAAGCCCCACTGGGTACTCTTCCGGAAGTTCTTCCGCGTGAAGCCCCAGTCGAGCGCCAACGACCCCCGAGTAGTTGGAGGAGCCGGCATTCAAATGCACGAGGATGCCGCGGAGTAGTACCTGGTGTACAAGTTGATCGACTCCAACCAAGATTGGAAGTCAAAGTGGTTCTATATCACCAACCACCACCCGGAGCTGCCGAAGCCCAGCGAGAAGCAGCCAAAGCACCGACCCTGGTGGAACACCGAGCCGGCAATGTAGGAGGGTATCCAGCTACCTGAACTGCTGACGAAGATCAAGGCTTTGAGAGAAGTCGAACTGAAGGCCGAGCATGTGGCCTTCAGCTTCATGAAGAGGAGGGTGCAGCCGTTGATGGCTCGCGACACCCTGGGCTACCAGTAGACCGGCGACGGCGACTCGTCGCGGATGCCCGACAGCAAGATTGACGATGACGACATCATCGACCGGCTGGGCAGGATCTTCAAGGACATGCCGGCGTACACGCCCTATCTAGTCCCTGAGTACTCCGCCGCGCGCCCACCGAATGAGTTCAGTAGCCATACTCAGCGTCGAGTACTGATTATGTGGTAGTAGTCGTGCTCACCCAACGTACTTTTTGCAGGATGATATAGTGAAGTTTGTCTCCGAGCCGGCTTCGCCTCCTCGACTTGTCGAAATCCTAGAGGAGGGGAAGGGCAAAGCCAAAGAGCGCCGCGAAATCGGCGAAGGAGACGACACTGTTGTCGTCGAAGACACATCGGACGAAGATGACGAGGGGACACTTCAAGAGCGGTTCCAGCTGCGGTCGAGATTCAGCCGCCCTGGACTACCCAATGGTCCTCTCATCCAAGATCCACCGACTAGCTTGGAGGCTAGTCTGCCTGCGCCGCCGAGGAAGCCGCGCAACGTGGCACGCAAGCGCCTGGCCAAGAAGCTAAAGGTCACTGAGACCACGTCTCTGGAGGTAAACAAGTCGAGTAGATTAGTCGAGTACTTGTCTCGATGTTGCGTATGCTGACGACAAAATTCCATTGCTTGCAGGAGAGTCTGCCTTCTGACCTTGTTGACCAAGGGGACGAAAGCGACTTGGAGACGGTGGGAGAGCCGGCTGGAGCCAGCCGCAGTCCAGCCCCCACCATGGAAGAACTCGTGTCGCAATTGACACGTCAGCTCCTAGTTGCTGAGGGGAGAACTGAGCCGGCCGTGGCTGTTGCTGAAGAGCCGGCGGCTACTGAAGCCGAAGAGGAGGCGCCTGCTGAAGCTGGACTAGTCGACATCGCCAGCATACTTGGCGTCCCAACCGTGACAATAGTCCGGTCGAGCCTGTAATTGAAGATCTTTCCTAAGTAGTACATGTGGTTTGGTAGTCGTACTTGGTTGACAACCAGTTGTGTACTCTGCAGGAAATCCACGGACTTGACCTGGGACGAGGATGAACCCAACGTGGCGATGGCTGAAGAGGATTCCGCGCCAGCCGCTGAGGAGTCCTCTCCCACCCCCTAGGAAGAGACCGAGGCGCCGGTCGTGGAGGCTACGTTGCCAGAGGCCAGCATTGTAGAAGGTGAGTACGCAGTCATCCTCAAGGAGTAGTCGTAGCTGCCTTGAGAGATTAATCTGAATGTCTTCTGTTGACAGGGGTCGAAGACGAGGGAAACACCATCCCCGAGGCGGTGCCCGTTGAAGGCTTGGCGCCGGAGAGCCAAGGAGCCGCCGGAGCAGCTCCCGAGCCAGCGGAGGTAGCCAGCGGGGGAGCCCCGTGATGGCCGCAGAGGAGCGCGGCGATGTACTACCAGAGTCAACCCTGGAAGTAGTCGTCTGCTAGCCAGAGATTCAAGATGCTGAGCCAATCCGTTCGGCACCGATGCCTGGAGCCGCCACGAGTAGTCGTGGTGGGATCAAACTCCTGGCAGACGACCTCATCGACCCGGCGGCAGTGGCGCGTCACTTGGAGGCTATGCGCCAGGCCGAGCAGTGGATGAAGATGAGTTGTCGGTACCCTTGAGTAGTCGATCTGCTATAGATGTTGAGTACCCAAGTGACAGTTGTTATATCTTGCAGGATGTTGCGGAGAGATCCCGACAAAAATCTAACATGCTCCAGGTTTACGGCGACACAGTGCTCCGGGCGGAGGCCTTGGAGGAACAACTCGTAAAGGCCCGAAAGCACTCCGCCATGCTCTAGTCGAAGCTTGACGGTGCCTTCGCCCAATATCATAACGAGGTCCAGGACATGCAGGCAAAGAGCGACGAGTTGGTGCGGAAGAACAAGTCACTCCGCAACAAGAACAAAGGTACGCTGCTGTCTTGCTGAGTACCCATTGAAAGTACCTTGCAGTAGTCTGACCCCCCTTTCTTGTTGATTGCAGAGCTTGAGACCCGTGTCGAGCAACTGAAGGCCTCAGAAGTCAACATGAAGAACCTCTTCTACCGGGAGAAGGAGGCCCGCGAGGTACTTGAATATGATTATAAGTAGTTGGCTTACGAGTGCGACAAGCACATGGAGCTTCGTATTGCATCGGATCGTGACCTTGTCAACTGCTACAAATCTCTGCAGGAGCTGAACGAGGACTGTGAGAAGTTGCGGGCCCAGCTCAAAGAACTCGAAGAAGCCGCACTTCCCATTGCGAGGCTGCTGGTGCCTCATCCGGGCGGGTCGAAGATAGCTCCACTGGTGGACCGGCTGAGAGAAGCTCCCAGTCGTCTGGCGACATACGTCAAGCACTTGGCGAAGTCGATCCGCAATCAGATCTTGGCGTACATGAAGTCGTACTTCCCGAAGGCTCCAGTGGATGTAGTCGCCGGTGGACTAGCCGCCAACTCCACTGATGAGCAGTACGCGGAGCTCCTGGAGCAGATGGCGACAATTGTTGAGCAAGTCGCCGAAAAGCTGAACATTCAGTAGTCCTGTAGGGTTAGCTTGTAACAATAATTGTATAAACAGAGTTGTATTGAACTTGTTTAATTATGAAATGAGAAAGGTTCTCAGAAATGAGTACTCGTTGTCGCAAGATGTGCATGCAGAGTTCTCATTGTGGAGTTGTCACGAGTAGTGGTACTCGCCAGTAGGCCCGTTGAGGGGAAAAAGCAGTAAATCAGTTGATAGAGAATCAAACTTTATTACTGAAAAAGTACACCTGGATGGCCAGGGCTGTTGTTACAAGAGTAGTCGCTAGGACCCGGAGGCCGCCTATGGCTAAGTGGTGCTAGGGCGTATAGCCGCTTACAACAGTAGATCCGTTAGTAGCCATATAGGCTGGATCTAGGAGTACATGATCTCTTAGTAGACCGCTGCTGGAGTCCTTTGACGCTCTGAGCAGCCCAAGATCCGTTAGTAGCCGTTAGCGCTGGACCTTGGAGTAGAGTAGTCCGGAGACTAGTGTCTGGACCCGGAGGCCGCTTACAGCAAATGGGTCTTGGATTAGTCGTGTAGACTTGAGCCCCCAGAGTAGTCGAGAGAGACTAGGCGTAGAATCGATAGAGCTGGTCGATATTCCACGAGTTGCTGATGTCTTCGCCTTCAAGAGTCTGGAGGCGGTAGGAGTTTGGTCTGGTCACCTTTGCAACTGTGAAGGGGCCTTCCCAGGGCGAGCTGAGCTTGTGTAGTCCTTCCGTGTTCTGGATACGGCAGAGGACGAGATCACCAACGTTGAAGGAGCGTTCCTTGACATTGCGATCATGGTAGCGTCGGATACCCTCAAGGTACCTTGCTGATTGGACGAGGGCGGTGCAGCGAGCTTCTTCGAGTTCGTCGATGTCAACTCGTCTGCTATCTTCGGATATGCCTTCGTTGTATTATTCCACTGCCGGCGAATCCCACATGACGTCGGCAGGGAGGATTGCTTCGGAGACGTAGACTAGGAAGTATGTCGATTGTCCTGTTGGCTTAGAGGGTTGAGTACGCAGCTCCCAGAGCGCATTGGGTAGTTCCTTGATCCACTTGCCTCCTTTGGTGTTGGCAGCGTCGTGTAGCCGCTTCTTGAGAGCGTTGAGTACCATCCCATTGGCACACTCGACTTGTCCGTTGGCCCGAGGATGGGCAACTGAGACATATCGGACGTCGATCCCACTGTTCTCGCAGTACTCCCAGAACTGGTGGTTGTTGAAGTTGGAACCCAGGTCTGTGATGATGCGATAGGGTAGTCCGTAGCGATGCACGAGTTCATCCAGAAGTCGAGTACTCGTCGGCCTTGGGGCATGTGACCGGCCTTGACCTCGATCCACTTGGTGAACTTGTCGATGGCCACCGGTACTGCGTTGAATCCACCGGCGCAGCTTGGGAGTGGCCCAATCATATCGAGCCACCGGCAGGGTGAAAGGCCGTGTTGGCGGTATGGTGACTAGCTTGTAGGGCGGGACGTGTTGTTGCTTGGCGAAGTATTGGCACCCTTGGCACCTTCTCGACGAGTTCTTCAACGTCGCCCGCAGCCGTGGGGCCGCAGAAAGCTCGTCGAAAGGCCTTGCTGACCAGCGTGCGTGAGGACGCGTGATTGCCGCAGACGCCCTTGTGGATCTCCTCCAAGATGCCCTTGCCTTCTTCTCGGGGGACGCACTTCATGAGTACTCCAGAAGATGCGCCCCGCCTGTAGAGCTTGTCTCCGACTAGGACGTAAGACTTGGCATGGGGGACGAGTTGCTCGGCCGAGTTCTTGTCCGTTGGAACCTTCCACTCGTGGATGTAGTCGATGAAGGGTTGCCTCCAGCCCACGTCTATCATCATGACCTCCGGCCGGCCCGGGGGTGTGCCGGATCGGTGGTTGGTGGCGCCCGCTTCGGGATGGATGGCGCGTGAAGCTCGTGGACGAAGACACCCACCGGTACTTGAGCGGGAGTAGAACCAAGCTTCGACGAGACGTCCGTCGCGACATTGTTGTCGCGGACGACATGATGGAACTCGAGACCGTAGAACTTGTTCTCGAGCTTGAGGACTTCTAGGTAGTAGGCGTCCATGTTCTCCTTGTTGCGGTCCTAGGATTCGTTAACTTGGTTGATGACCACCGCGGAGTCGCCGTAGACTAGTAGTCGCTTGATGCCCGGTGGAAGCCGCGAGGCGGAGCCCATGTAGCGCAGCTTCATACTCGGCTTCGTTGTTTGAGACCTTCCGGAAGATCCGCAGGACGTACTTGAGTTATTCACCCGTTGGAGAAATCGGGGGAGTACCCCCGCACCTCGCGCCTTCAAGCTTGAGCGAGCCGTCGAAGTACATCACCCGCGCTCGGGTGCTCGATTGGAGTAGGTAGGCGATTTTCCCGCCACTCCACCATGAAGTCGACTAGTGCTTGCGACTTGATGGCCGTGCGTGGCTTGAAGTCGATGTTGAGGGTGCCGTGTAACATCCCGGAATTTTCTCCGAATGTTAGCAATGCAAAAATGTGGATTTCAAAATTTCGATTCGAAATTGAGTGCATAATTAAGATGTAAGGTCGTCTTCTTTGATCCTTCCCTAAGTTCCTAGATTTAATTTGAGCAAAAGCATAAAATTTAGGAATTATAATTGCTAGTGTGAGAACCTTGGAGTTTTATGGGATTTATATTGCATCTTATTTGTGTGGGGATTCAAATTTGAATTCTAATTCAAATTTGAGTCTAAAGCTATATAGGGGTTAAGGTGGTTAGGATATTCGATGACACCCTAGTCTCTCGTTGGGCCCCTTCTCAAGTCGTTGAGTCCTCTAGAGCACCCCAATCTCTTCTCTCGGGTTCACCAAGCCGCAGCCCAACCTCGCGGTCCATCTACTCTTTCAGCCCGCTTAAGCCCGCCTCTCACCTACCACACCCCCGCCGCCACTTACGGTGGACCCCCGCCGATCGGCCCCTTCCCCGGTTCCTTTTCCCCTTCCTCGCCCTTATCCCGAGCACACGTCGTGGGGGCGGGAGGACCGGCGTGCCGACGCCGGCCATGGGCGCCGCCCCCCTGCCGCCGGCACCGCGGGATGGAGGCCACACACCCTCGTGCCACATCCGCACCATCCGCCCGTGCCTCGAACCCTAGGGCGCCACCCTATAAAGACAGACCGCCGGCCTCTCCTTGTACCGCGCCGCTACTTGGGGATTTCTTCCCCAAAATCCACCGCCGCCCTCGCCTAGAAGCCCCTTGGGGTTTTTCTTCTTGCCGCCACCGCAATCCGGAGGGAGGAGGGGAAGATGGGAGGAGTGGAGAAGGCGGACCGGAGGGCGCAAGCGCCTTGAAGCCCATTCGGGAGCCGCCGAGCCGTTGTTCGTGAAGAATAAGAAAGGAGAAAGGAGAGGGGGAGAAGGAGAAGCCGGGGGAGAGGAGAACAGAGGCCACCCGTGGGGGAGCCCGAAGTCGCCGTGCCAAACCCCTGCTCTTTTGCTGCGCACCGCGACGCCACCAACCCGCCGCTGCCTCTAAAGAAGGTGAGCCCTTCTCCCTCGCCTGATGGATGTTGTGGTGGCCTTCGAACCACATGTGCACCGCCAATGTCTAGCCTTGACCTTGTGACTGCGGCCTTGTTTCCATCGCCAATCGCGGGAGCTGCTGTCGTCATGAAGCCGGAGTTGGAACCATACCCGCCGGCAGGATAGAGGGTATCGGTGGGGGAGAGGTGGGAGTGAGACCACCCTCTCGCAGCGACTCTCATGTGACCACACGTGGGCATTTCACGATTCCGTGCAATTCCCTTTGCGAGGGGGATCGCTTTGAGGGCCGGATGCAGGATGAGACCGTAACTACCGAGAGTTCGCATGGTAGGGTGGGCTCGGTTGGCCGATCACCGCCGGTGCCATCCCGAGTTGGGTACGTGTGTACACGCTCTCGCATAGTTGTTTGATCTATACGTATAGCCGCGTCCTCGGTCATGGACAAACCTTGAAGACATGTTCGTTCCTCATGTTTTGGGATTTCTACCTCCCCCCCGTAGTTGAGAGTGTGGTGAGCCGTGGTTGCAGTCGGTTAGAGGAGAGTGGCTCCCTCTACCTCGTCGATCCGATTGCAATCATTGAGGTGCGAGGAGAGGAAGTTCTCGCATCGACCCTAGATGGAGATAGGTTGTGGAGACGGGGCCCTGGGGTACCAGGTGGGTCCGAGCTGTGTTTGAGAGATTGGTTTGGGAACCATATGGAGATGATTTCTGTTTATGCTTGCTGTTGCTGCATAGGAAACCTGAGCTTCTACCTTGTCTCTTTTCTTACACTTTAGAAGATAGGCCACTTGACGTTGCATACGATCGGTGACGTGAACCTATCCCACTCCTTGGGGATAGACTTTGGGTGTGCAGGGTACGAGTCCGACTTCGACAACAACGCTGACGGATGGTACGACCGAGGGATGCGTCGCTTCGCTCAAGGATGCCTGTGGGCATGAAGAACAGAAGACGGAGACCCTTCTGAGATGCTAGCTACCGCTGTGTAGAATTTTACTCTGATTGAGCCTTGAGGCTTGTAATGTTGTACTCCATTATGGACATGTAATAAATTATGTACTAATATTTGTGTGATGCGATGTACGGTTGTGATTTACCTTTTGTAATGAGATCTGTACGCGATAGCCACTGATCCTGGGACTATCGCAAAGGTACAGGGACTCGGGTTTTCCTCACCGAAAATCTGGGGTTGTTACACGCCGAGTTCGACTGCCCACTTCGAGATCCTTCCAGTAGCATCTTAGTTCCGCAGGATGTCGCCGAGCGGGTAGTCGGTGACGACGGAGATCGAGTACTCCCCGGAAGTAGTGTCGTAGCTTCCGCGAGGTGATGAGCACCGCGTACGCAGCTTCGTATTGGCCGATAGCGTGCCTTGGATTCTCGACAGACCTCGCTAACAAAGTAGACCGGGCGCCGGACTGGGTAGGCGTGGCCGTCTTCCTGCCGCTCGACAATGATGGCAGTACTGACCACATGAGTAGTCGTAGCGAGGTAGAGCAGTAGCTGCTCACTTTTGCGAGGAGCCGTGAGAACTGGTGGCTTGGATAGGAAGTCCTTGAGCTGGGCAAGGGCTTGGTCTGCCTTTGGAGTCGACACGAACTTCTCTTGATGCTTGAGTAGTTTGAAGAAGGGGAGCCCCCATTCTCCAAGCTTCGAGATGAATCTGTTCAGGGCCGCTATGCACCCGGTTAGCTTCTGGACGTCTTTGATGCACATGGGAGCTTTCATGCTGGTGATGGCGGAGATCTTCTCGGGATTGGCTTCGATGCCGCGGTGGCTGATGATGAAGCCGAGTAGTTTGCCTGACGGTACGCTGAAGATGCACTTGTTCGGGTTGAGCTTCCAGTGGTACTCTTGCAAGGATGCGAAAGCCACTTCAAGATCGGCGATGAGCGTGTCGGAAGTTTCTAGTCTTGACGACCATGTCATCCACATAGGCTTCGACATTCTTGTTGAGTTGCCTCTTGAAACAGGCCTGGATAGCTCTTTGGTAGATAGTGTCGGCATTCTTCAACCCGAAGGACATGGTCGTGTAGCAGTATGCGCCAAATGGGGTGATGAACGCGGTCTTCTCCTGGTCTTCTTCCTTGATTGCGATCTAGTGGTACCCGGAGTAGCAGTTGAGGAAGCAGAGTAGGTCACGGCCGCTATGGAGTCAATGACTTGGTCAATTGGCGACAACCCGAAGGGGTCCTGGGGGCGTGCTTGTTGAGGTTGGTGTAGTCTACGCACATCCCGCACTCGTTCGAGTTCTTCTTGCGGACGAGGATGAGGTTGGCGAGCCACTCGAGATGGAAGACTTCTCGATGAAGCCAGCCGCAAGTAGTTTGGCGAGTTCCTTCTTGATGGCATCCCGTCTATCATCGGTGAAGCGGCGGAGGTGTTGTCGCTTCGGGGTAGCTTTAGGGTCGACGTTGAGTGAATGCTCGATCGCATTCCTAGGCACCCCCCGGCATGTCCGTCGGTTTCCACGCGAAGATGTCTCGGTTAGCCCGGAGGAAGCCGATGAGCACGTCTTATTATTTCGGGTCGAGGCCCGCCCCGATGGTGGTGGTCTTGCTGCTGTCTCCTGTCCCGAGGTCAATCATCTTGACCTGCACCTCCTCAGCTGGCTGAGGCTTGCTGGCGTTGTCCGACTTCTTTGGGATGTCGAGTTCACTTGGGGCAAGCTTCTTGGACGCAGCGTAGATCTCCATCATTGCGTTGGGTACTTGATTCGTAGCTGCGAGTTCCACAGCCTCTGTGTCGCAGTCGAAGGATATCTTCAATTCCCCCTGCGGTGATAGTACACCGGTCGGACTTGTCATCTTGAGTACCAAGTAGGTGTAGTGGGTACCACCATGAACTTGGCGATAGCTGGTCTGCCGAGGATGGTATGGTAGGACGTCTCGAAGTCCGCGACTTCGAACTTGACGTACTCAGTACGGATAGTTGTCCCTTGTTTCCCGAAGGTAACTGGCAGGACCACTGAGCCCAGTGGTATAGCCGCGTTCCCAGGGACGATGCTGTAGAAGGGCGAGGTGCTCTTAGTGAGCATGTGGGTGATGTCGAGCTTCATCTTCTTCAGGGTCTTGGTGAAAAGGACGTTGAGCCCGCTTCCACTGTTGATGAGGACCTTGTTGAGTCTAGAGCCCGTGACCACCGGCTTCAGGACGAGTGGGGACCGCCCTTGTTCGGAGAAGCTTGTCCATTGATCTGCGCGGGAGAAGGTGATGGAGACCTCCGACCACCTGAGAGGTGTTGGGATCGCTGGTTCAATGTTCAAGACCTCTCGTCGAGTAGCTTTCTGAACCCGTCTGCTGGGTAGTCCGCCGAAGAGGACGTTCACTGTCTTGTTGGGTTCCTGGAAGTCGTTGTTGCCTTCATCAGACTTTTTCTTGCCTTTCTTGTCGTGAGGGTGTCGTGGCTCCAAAGTGTCCTTGAGTGCTCGCCGGAGTTAGTAGCACTTCTCGGTGGTGTGGTTGCCGTCCATATGCCACAGACACTTCTCGTTCAGCAAGTCCTTGAAGCCGCCGGAGGTCTTCTTCGAGTTGTCTTTCGCAGGGCGCTGGATAGCCGCGACAGTGTTGTCTGGCTTGCGCTTGCGATTAGGACCCGGGTAGTTGCTGTTGCGACCACCTTGGTTCCCGTTGTTGTTGTTGTTGTTGTTGTTGTTGTTGTTGTTGTTGCCGCCCGTGTTCTGCTTGCTCTTGCCACGGATAGCGTCGTACTTGGCGTTAGCCTTGTCTTCTTCATCAACCCAGGAGGTGATCATGTCCTTGAGGTGGGTGATTGTCGGTGTTTAAACCGCCGCCGTGTTTAAACCTCTCGACCTCCATGGGAGGTACCCGCAGCAAGGTAAAAGGTGGGGATCGCCATGAACCGGAACCCGAAGGTACGCGCGAGGACACAAGACACGAGATTTAAACATGTTCGGGTAGCCGGAGTAGCTACCCTACGTCCCGCTTGGGGTAGTATTGCGCCCGCGCTTGGTGTTGTTCCCCGGAGGGATTGTGGATGTTCGGCTAGGTACCCGATGAATGACCGATTAGGCGACTAGAGAGGGGGGGGAGTGAATGGGAGCCGATAAAAATTCTTCTCGAGGGAGATTGAAACTCCGACAAGATGAACAAGCTCGGTCGAACCCCCGAAATCACACGCTCCGCACTTCAACCTTCCGTTTGCCAAAACCACGTAGCCACCGGAGTGCTACCGGTCCTAGGAACAAACTCTACCAACAACCACAACACACACGCAGCAACGACAGCGGAAACAACTCGAAAGCCGGCTAACCGCAGGGGGGGCGGTTAGATCGGGTATAGGGGGCGGTTAGACCGCCTCCACCCGGTAACCAGAAATCCTCCGAAACGCCTCTTCCGAGCACCAAAACTCACCACGGTTTCACCAACAAAGATCTCTCGGTCAAGGCCATGCTAGCTACCGAAAATCTTGGCGAAAACCAAAACTCCACCCGGGGGCCTAGGGGCGGTTAGACCGGCTACCGGGGGCGGTCTAACCTCCCGTACCCAACAACGAACTCCAACCAAGAGCACTAGCAACCGCACGAGAACGACCCCAAATTTCACCCGGACGCTCCTCCGATCAAAGCGAACAAACTCACAGAGGAAAATCTGGTGAAACAAATCTTTGACCCGGAAACACCCGGGGCGGTTAGACCGCCCCTCGGCAGCGGTTAGACCGCCCCTTCCGGAAAGCGAACCCGCGGGTCAAACCTCAACTTCCTCGCGCCCGATCTCCCGAATCACTCCATGGATTGCAGCAAAACTTCGGGAATAGCTGGGTTACCTCCTGGGCAACCTCTACCTCAAAGGAATCGACCCGAAACGCTCACAATCAAGAGGAATCGAAGAAATCGCTTCTCTAGGTCAAGAACTCGCCCAACTCGAGAAACCACCAAATCAAGTCCGATTCAAAGGAGATTTGGGGGCAAAGTCACCAGCCAAAGAGGCACAAGAACCTCATACGTGACACCCACCAAAAACCCCAAGAAATCATCCTCAAAACACCGCCAACAAAGAGCTCCGAAAATCAACACAAAAGAGAGGAGAAAACCACCATGATGAACAACGCCGAACCATCTATCCATGCCATGAAAGGTTCGTACATGGTCCGGCTTGCCACCCAAACATCCATCCCTCTCTCTAGATCTCACATGAAGCTCTCAAGCTAGTCCTCTAAAATCCTAAGGAAATTGGAGAACGAAAATGGAAAAACAAATGAGCTAGGATTCCAAGAGTTGGCCGCCATCCACCCATTCAATGAGTATATATGGAGGCACCCAAAAGACTAAACTACCCTTCACTAATAACTAGGGATACATGCCCCTCGAGGGCGGATTTGGAAGTCGTCATGTCTTCACCATCGGACGGATGCCCGGCGACCGCAACCTGCTTAGCCTCGACGCAAGCCTTGTGATCCCGACGCGTGTCCTCCGCTTCGAAGCTTCTCGGCGCGGCGGCCGTGGCGGTCGGACCACCCCCCGGGCGGTTAGGACCGGCCGGGGAGATCCGACCGGCCCCGGGCGGTCCGACCGCCCCTCCTGGGCGGTTGAACCGGCCTGGGTGGCCGCACCTCCTCGTCGAGTCTTCGGCCTCGGCTTTGTGGCTCAACCGAGTAACCCGGTGGTTTTCTCGGTGAACCACCGCAAACCCCGCGAACTCGGTGTAGCCTCCGCCAATCTCCACTCATGACTCGGCTCCCACGTAGTCCCGGCTCGACCTTGGTTTTGAGGCTCTACCAAGAAACCGTCCACGACTTCATCTTGTTGTTCATGCCACCATGCGGCCCGCACTTGACCCCCACCGGCCACCGGTCCCTCGAGCGAAGCCTACTTGTCTTCTCCACACCCGGAGGCCTCACCGGCGATGACCTTTCGCGCTTGTTCTTCACCCGCACCAACACGAGTCAAGCCGCAACCCGCACCCGCAATACTTAGCCAAGAATCGGTCCACACAACGTTGTCAATCACTCATCACATAAGGGAGCGACCATCCACCGGTCCTCGAACCACACATGGTCCTCAATCTCCCCCTTGATGAGTGCATTGACAACACCCACACGAAAGTAACACAAGAGAAAAGAAAAAGAAAAGAAACAAATAAAAAAACCTCAACAAGCGATCGAAAGCCAAAAAAGGAAAAGAACAAGATCACTTGAAGAAGACAAGTCTCGGACCCCTTAGGCAAGGGCAACGGCTCGACACATCCGAGACAAAACAAACCTCAAGCAAAGAGCGCAAACCACCAAAGCAAAACTCGAACACCACAAAGAGCTCCCCCCGCACATATGCAAGCTCCCCTTGAGCCAAAGCACACTCCCCCCGAACAAATGCAAGCAATACAACGCGGGAATGCAAAAAAGAGCAAAAACCTCACTCACTCGCCCAGGGCGGTTAGACCGCCTGTACAGGGCGGTTAGACTGCCTGTGCCTCATCTGACCGCCTGGGGGCGGTTAGACCGCCCCATGAGACCGGCCCTGCACCAAACTGCTCAAAATTTGCCCGAACCAATTGGAATACCTTCCAAACACTCCTAGGTTCCCAAAGCATGCACAAACTTCTCCCCCTTGTTGACAATGCATGAATCAAGACAAAATGCGAAACTTTACAACATATAGCTTCTCAAATATACAAAATTCATCACAAGGAGCTACACAAGTCCAAAAGAGCAAGTTAGATACTCTACAGGTTCGTAATGACCTCAACTACATGACCACCAAGTTTCACAACCATTGGACAAGGCTAAAAAGGATTTGAGTAATTTTGCGAAAAGTTACTCTCTCATAAGCAAATACCTAAACATGAGCAAAACATATCAAAATGGCAAAGCCACTCAAACTTCATGCTAGGACAGCCATTCTAATCATAAGACCATCATGAACACCCAAAAGCACCTCATGTCATGTCAAAGCCACCGAGCCATGTGCCTACTTCTATGTATGAGACTTCTCATTGGTAGGCATCATGCAACGGTTTAGCACCCAAAGAAAATTAAATTCAGCACATATGACATGGGAGCACATTTTCCAAGCATTTTTCATTTCATTTTCTGATTTATGATTGGTACATGAAATGTCTTTGCGACAAAAAGGAACTTATGCCCCTCCACAAGATGAAGCAAGAGGGCTAAACATTCATGATGGCAACCGAGCCTTTGGCCCCATATGATCAATAAACTAGCTATCCTAAAACAAATTAAGCATAGCAAAGCCACTAAAACATATCAAGATCATATAAAGGCATTTACACATGAGAGAGCATATATGTGACATTTTTCAAAAATTTAGCCATCAACCATGGATCGTTCATCAAGATCATCAAGAGCTAAGCCAAACTAACCATAGCATACCAAACAAGATCACAAGAACATATATAGCAACCCATGGTGAACAATGTATATAGGAGAAGCTTTTCCTATCCAATGCATATGATACAAAATGCATGCAATCTAAGATACACGAATGCCTATACATTATGTTACATATGCAATGCCAAATGCAAGAAATGCACAAATGAAAGCTATACATATGCTACAAAGGAGCTCCCACACACCCAACTCAAGAAATCAAACACACACCAAGTTCCCCCCGCAAACGAGTGAAAGTTGCTTGATCTAGGGGTTTGGTGAAAATATCGGCTAGTTGGTCATGTGTGGGTACATGGATGAAAGCTATCTTCCCTTTCTCTACGTTGTCTCTCGAAAGTGGTACCTCACTTGTATGTGCTTGGTTTTGGAATGGAGCACCGGGTTCTTTGCAACGCTTATGGCACCGGTGCTATCACATTGAAGTGGGACATGGGTATACTCCTCACCAAAGTCACTCATGGTGTAGGTGATCCAAAGGAGCCGAGAACAACAACTAGCAGGCGGCAACATACTCGGCCTCGGTCGTGGATTGAGCAACACTCGACCGCTTGCGGAAAGATCAAGACACCAAAGAAGAACCCAAAAACTAGTAAGTCCCGAAGTGGACTTCCTATCCAACCGACACCCGCAAAATCCGCGTCTGAAAAACCATGAAGCGCCAAAGAAGAGGACGCGGAGTACCAAAGGCCGAAGTCGGGAGTGTGACGCAAGTACCTGAAAATTCGCTTCACTGCTTGCCGATGCGAAGTCCTCGGAGACGCTTGAAAACGAGCGCACAGACACACTGAGAACTGTATGTCCGGCCTCGTCACCGTCAAGTAGAGGAGTGACCCGATCATGCTCCGGTACTCCTTCTGGTCCACGTGTTCACCTTCCTCGTCCGCATCAAGAGCCGTAGTCGTACTCATCGGCGTCGTCATAGCCTTGGAGTCCTCCATCTTGAACTTCGCACAATGTCCTTGGTGTACTTAGCCCGGTGGACAAAAGTTCCTTCCTTTGATTACTTGATTTGTAGCCCGAGGAAGAACCGCAACTCGCCCATCATGCTCATCTCAAACTCCCCGCTCATATCATCCGCAAACCTTGCAACAAGAGAGTTAGACGAGCCACCAAAGACAATATCATCCACGTACACCCGCACAATCAGATATCTCTCGCCCGCCTCGCGGCAAAAAAACAAGGTCCGCTCGACCTTCCCCATCTCAAAACCTCTCTCAAACAAGAACCCCCTCAACCTGCCATACCAAGCTCTAGGCGCCTGCTTCAACCCATACAGCGCCTTCCTCAACTTGTACACCCGGTGGGGGTACTTCTCACTCTCAAACCCCGAAGGCTGCCTCACATACACCTCTTCCTCCAGCACACCATTCAGGAAAGCACTCTTCACATCCATTTGGTGCAACTTGAACCCTTTAGCCACGGAAAAGGCTAGAAGGATCCTAATCGCCTCCAAACGGGCTACAGGAGCAAAGGTCTCCTCGTAGTCAATCCCCTCCTTCTGACTAAACCCCCGAGCAATAAGCCTCGACTTGTTTCTCACCACTTCTCCTTTTGTCTCCCTCTTTGTTTTTCCACACCCACTTTGTACCAATCGGCTTACACCCCGGGGGGAGGGTCAACCAACTCCCACACCCGATTTCTCTCAAAGTTCTCCAACTCCTCATGCATCGAGTTAACCCAATTGTGATCGGATAGTGCGTGTCCAATGTCTTTGGGCTCAAAAGAAGCAACAAACGCAAGCATGAGCGAAATGGGAATTGTTTCGAACCCTCGATCGTGTAGTGCGTTCATCCATGTCGCCGATGATCCTCGAAGCCGGGTGATCCACTTGAACTCGCCGGGGAGGTTCTCGCCTCGAAGCTACCTCCCCCTCAACATCGCCTTCTCCTCATTCTTGATTTGTCGTTGTAGGTGTAGCAGAGGGTCCATCCATCATCGTAGTCGAAGTAGTGGGTACATGTTCGGTCGGGGGCACCGCACCACCATCTTCATCATCTCCTTGTTCATGCTCCTCCTCCCGAAAGATCTCCTCGCCAAGCTCATCATCACCCGCACACTCAAAGACAAGCCGACTACGTGGCTCGTCTCGTCGAAGGTTACCTCGCAAGTCTCCACGATTTGGTTAGTTTCAAGATTGAGCACACGATATGCTCTAGAATGAGATGCATAACCAAAGAAAATACCGTCGACAGACCTAGCCTCAAACATATCTAACTTCCTGCCTTTCTTCAGAATGAAACACTTGCAACCAAAGACATGGAAGTGACTCACCTTGGGTGTGCAACCATGCATCGACTCATAGCATGTCTTCTTCTTGTGCACTCTGAGGTATATCCTGTTCGACACATAGCATGCGGTATTCACCGCCTCGGCCCAATACCTCCTCGGAGTTCTATGCTCAACAAGCATCATCCGAGCCATCTCGCACAAGGTCCCGTTCTTCCTTTCCACAACACCATTCGGGGAGGCGTATACGGACTCGAAAACCGGTGCTCAAGACCCAAGTCATGGCAAAAGGTTTCAAAACGAGAGTTCCCGAATTCCGAGCCATTATCACCGCGGATAGCTCGTATGGCATCTCCGTGCCTCTCGTTCCTCAACCTCGAGACTAGATCTCGAACAAAACCAAACGCCTCCCCCTTATCCTCAAGAAAGAACACCCAAGCATACCGAGAATAGTCGTCCACCACAACAAGGACATACCACTTCCCACCCGCAGATCGCACACGAGCTGGGCCAACAAGGTCCATATGGAGCAGCTCGCATGGACGCTCAGTCATCACATCGGTGAGAGGCGGGTGAGAAGAGGCCACCATCTTGGCATGCCTACACGGAGTACAAACAAACTCTTTCTCAAGCCTCAACCGTGGAAATCATCGGACCAAATTGAGTTTACTCAAGCGAGACAAAAGGTCAAAGCTCAAGTGACCCGGCTTCCTATGCCACTTCCACAACTCACTCGAAGAACCGGCCAAGAAACAACACTCCACACCCGAAGACTGAGAAAAATCAGCACGAAACACCTGACCCTCGGGAACGACCATACAAACAAGGTCCCCTCGAGAGTCCACAATCCGAGAACCACCCCGGCCGAAACAACACCTCAAAGCCCTCATCCAACAACTGGGACACAGAAAGCAAATTGTACCCCAGCGATTGAACAAGAGCAACACGCCTCAAAGTGATCTTGTCACTCACTTTTATCTCACCTTCTGAAAGCACACGCCCACGCCCATTGTCCCCAAAAGTGATGTACCTCTTCGTCACCACCGGACGAGACTTGAGAACCACCCCCTGTCTCCGGTCATATGCCTCGAGCAACCGAGTCAATCAACCAAATCTTCTTCAAGTCTCCCACCGAAATTCAAAAATAAGCACGTGAGCGAACAAACGACTCAAAGCACTAGGGTTAGTACCAAAAGAGGAAAACCGATGCCGAGCCATTTGCTCGAAAGTGGGGTTAGCACACATCAAGCCATCTTTCCTACCATAACTACCACCACGAACACCACCTCGGTAACCACTCGGAGGAAACCACCCCTCACTGCCTGGAGGAGGACCAAAACCACGGAAGACAACCCGTGGAACATCCCTCCTCTCCTTCTCAAAGCTACGACTCCTCCCATCCCCGTAGTGAACTCGAGGGGGGAGAATGCCTAGCAAACTAACCACCCGCCGTCTCTCCCGGACCAACCACCGAGCAACTCCACCTTCGGACCCGAAACCTCTCGAATCACCACCTCGAAAACCACTCCGCCCGGAGTGGGGGGGGGGGGGCGGTTGCAAACCGCCTAGCCGGGCCGGCCTAACCGCCCCCCTCCGGGCCGGGCCTCGTCCGACCGCCCCCTCCGGACCTGCTCCTCGGCCGCGGGAACTCGCATCTCCCCATGCCGGGAACACTTCTCACCATAGCCTTACCCCCGGGCGGTGGCATACGAGTCTTAGGTACACCATGGGAAGGGTTGTACCTATCCTTGTTCGCCCACTCCTTTGCCATCCTCTCTTCCCGCTTCCTCTTGAAGCAAAACTCATACTTGTGACCCTCTTTCCCACAATGGCCACAACGGAACCTCACAAGCTTAGGTTTAGGCTTGGATTGGGGCTTCTCGCTTGGTTTCTCTCCACTCCACTCCTCCACCGATTTCTCCTCACTCGCCTTCTCACTCTCTTTTCCAAAGAACACTTTCCGGAAGTGCTCACAAACTTGATAGGCCTTCGGAGATCATTTGTGGGTGTAGGAAATATAGGTGGAGCTGGGGTTGTGTCTAGTCGGTTCCTAAGGTGGTTGGGTTTTGGAGGGAAATCATTTTTGTGGTGGGTTTTTGGTGGCTCTGGGATATTCTCTCCACTTCCCTCACCAACCTTGTTTGCCCCAAGTCCCTCACCATCTTGCCTCTTAAAGGCCTCGATCATCATCCTCAACCGAGGCTCATGGCCGACAACCAACCCATCAACTTCCTCAAATCATCATTCTCATCCTGCAAATGATCAACATAATGTGCAAGTTCCAAATTTTTCAATGCATGCATTTCACAGGTAGAGCATGATGTAGGCATGGGTTCCTTCAATTTAGCCTCAAGTGAACTAGTGTAAGCATGCATCTCATCAATCTTAGCATGCAAAACAGGGCAAGAAGTGCAAGCACCTAGCAAAGCGAGTCTAGACTTAAGCTCGACCCACTTCAACCCTAAGCACATCTAGTTCCTCACACTTGGAGGCATACTTCTCCGTAAACAAAGCAAGATCAGCAAGGAATATGGAGCAATCAAGACAATCATTCTCATCCGTAACAACGGGGCTAGCCTTAAGGGAATCAATCTCAAGCTTGCTATCAAGCACCTGCGTCTCTAGCTCGCCCACTCTAGTCCTAGCATCCTCGAGTGAAGCCCTAAGCTCTTTTCTCATTTTCTTGGCCTCTCTAAGCATGTCATCACGGTTATCAAGCAAAGAGCCAAGCCTCTCATTCTCCGGCGCAAGAAGGGAAGTTCATCACGCACCTCGTCGTCGGACTCGCAGTCCGAGTCGCTCCGTGTGCTCTTCTTGCCGCCGGAGCTCAACGCCATGGTGCGAAGCCATCTCTCGCGAAGCAACTCGGCCCGCTCGGGTTCTTGGACGACTTCTTGTTCTTGCGACGATCACCTTCGTCTTCACCGCCGCTCGAGCTCGAGGTGGAGTACTCGGAACCGGAGTCGATGTCTCTCGCTCCAACCATCGCTCACGCCTTGCCTCGGCTCCCCTTCTTCCTCGATCGTCGCTCGTCCTTGTACTTATTCTTGTGCTTGCTCTTGTGGTCGCACCTCGAACGGTACTTGTCGTCCATCCTCGGCTTGTGCTTGTAGCCGTCCTTGTTCTCGGCCTTCTCGGGCGGTCGGCGACGAAGTGTCCCGGCTTGCCGCACTGGAAGCACGTCCTCGTGTTCCTCCTCATGTTCACGCGGTTCTCGTGCGGCCTCTCGAACCGCCTCATCAACGGCGCCGGCTCGTCCTCTCCAAGGTCATCAAACTCCTCATCCGGCATAGACATCAAAGAGGAAAAAGAGAACATCCTGCTGGATGGGTTAGAGTTAGCCTTTCCTTTGGAACCACCAACGAGGGCAAGACTATGGGAATCGGTCGGTCCCTCGAGCTTGGCGATCATGCCCCTATCCACCTCGGCCCGACTTGAGCTTCGAGAACGGCTCGTTCACCGTCGGTGTCATACTTCTCCGACTCGACAATGGCCTCGAACTTTCCGCCCCAAATCGTACGATCCAAAGAGTGTAAGAGCTTGACCGCTCTATCATGATCATCGTACGGGAGCACGTCCACATTGGCCCTCATGTTGTTCACAACCACCGTGAACCTCTGAAACAAGGCATCGATGGACTCATCGGGGAGATGAGTGAAGTTCTTGTACTCTCTCGGGTAGGTCGCATACATCCGTGCCTGAACCTGGGCGTTCCCAACATGAGCCTCCTTCAACACCGCCCAAATCCTACAAGCCAAGTGCTCGGTGTGCACCCGATCGAACTCAGGCTGACACAAAGCACGAAACAAGTAGTCGACCGCCTTATTGTTGGCGTCGAATCTATCCCTCGACCCTGGAGCGAGGAAATCCATCGGCTGGACATATCCTGTGTCCACCGTGACATCCCACAGAGTCTGACCCTTTCCGCGGAGGAACGCACCCATCCGCTTGCTCCACATCTGGTAGTTCTTGCCATCGAAGTGTGGAGGACCCGAACCCCGTTCCTGGTACGCCATCCTTGGATCTTAGGCGGTTAGAGTCAACAAAGACCCGAACCGGCTACGATACCACTTGAAGGACCGATTAGGCGACCGGGAGAGGGGGGAGTGAATGGGAGCCGATAAAAATTCTTCTCGAGGGAGATTGAAACTCCGACAAGATGAACAAGCTCGGTCGAACCCCCGAAATCACACGCTCCGCACTTCAACCTTCCGTTTGCCAAAACCACGTAGCCACCGGAGTGCTACCGGTCCTAGGAACAAACTCTACCAAGGCAACCACAACACACACGCAGCAACGACGGCGGAAACAACTCGAAAGCCGGCCAACCGGAGGGGGGTGGTTAGACCGAGTATAGGGGGGCGGTTAGACCGCCTCCACACGGTAACCGGGGAAATCCTCCGAAACGCCTCTTCCGAGCACCAAAACTCACCACGGTTTCACCAACAATGATCTCTCGGTCAAGGCCATGCTAGCTACCGTAAAATCTTGGCGAAAACCAAAACTCCACCCGGGGGCCTAGGGGGCGGTTAGACCGGCTACCGGGGGCGGTCTAACCTCCCCGTACCCAAAGAACGAACTCCAACCAAGAGCACCTAGCAACCGCACGAGAACGACCCCAAATTTCACCCGGACGCTCCTCTCGATCAAAGCGAACAAACTCACGAGAGGAAAATCCGGCGAAACAAATCTTCGACACCGGAAACACCCGTGGCGGTTAGACCGCCCCCCGCGGGCGGTTGGACCGCCCCTTCCGTAAAAGCGAACCCGCGGGTCAAACTCTAACTTCCTCGCGCCCGAACTCCCGAATCACTCCATGGATTGCAGTGAAACTTCGAGATTAGCTGGGTTACCTCCTGGGCAACCTCTACCTCAAAGGAATCAACCCGAAACGCTCACAATCAAAAGGAATCGAAGAAATCACTTCTCTAGGTCAAGAACTCGCCCAACTCAAGAAACCACCAAATCGAGTCCGATTCAAGAGAGATTTGGGGGCAAAATCACCAGCCAAAGAGGCACAAGAACCTCATACGTGACACCCACTAAAAACCCCAAGAAATCATCCTCAAAACACCGCCAACAAAGAGCTCTGAAAATCAACACAAAAGAGAGGAGAAAACCACCATGATGAACAACGCCGAACCATCTATACATGCCATGAAAGGTTCGTACATGGTCCGGCTTGCCACCCAAACATCCATCCCTCTCTCTAGATCTCACATGAAGCTCTCAAGCTAGTCCTTTAAAATCCTAAGGAAAATGGAGAACGAAAATGGAAAAACAAATGAGTAAACTACCCTCGAGGTTCCAAGAGTTGGCCGCCATCCACCCATTCAATGAGTAAATATGGAGGCACCCCAAAGACTAAACTACCCTTCACTAATAACTAGGGATACGTGCCCCTCGAGGGCGGATTTGGAAGTCTTCATGTCTTCACCATCGGACGGATGTCCGGCGACCGCAACCTCGCTTAGCCTCGACGCAAGCCTTGCGATCCCGACGCGTGTCCTCCGCTTCGAAGCTTCTCGGCCGCCGGCGGCCGGTGGCGGTCGACCGCCTCCCCGGGCGGTTAGGACCGGCCCGGGAGATCCGACCGGCCCCGGGTGGTCCGACCGCCCTCCCGGGCGGTTGAACCGGCCTGGGTGGCCGCACCTCCTCGTCGAGTCTTCGGCCTCGGTTTTGTGGCTCAACCGAGTAACACAGTGGTTTTCTGGTGAACCACTGCAAACTCCGCGAACTCGGTGTAGCCTCCGCCAATCTCCACTCATGACTCGGCTCCCACGTAGTCCCGGCTCGACCTTGGTTTTGAGGCTCTACCAAGAAACCGTCCACGACTTCATCTTGCTGTTCATGCCACCATGCGGCCCGCACTTGACCCCACTGGCCACCGGGTCCCTCGAACGAAGCCTACTTGTCTTCTCCACACCGGAGGCCTCACCGGCGACGACCTTTCGTGCTTGTTCTTCACCTGCACCAACACGAGTCAAGCCGCAACCTCGCACCGCAATACTTAGCCAAGAATCGGTCCACACAACGTTGTCAATCACTCATCACATAAGGGAGCGACCATCCACCGGTCCTCGAACCACACATGGTCCTCACCCGAGCCTCCTTTATATAGTCCAGGGGGCGGGTTCCTAGTCGTTACAAGGCGAGGAGTCCTAGTAGGATTACACAGAGCGAGTCCTAGTAGGAGTACGGGGGAATTCTAGTAGGAGTCCGTCTTCTACCCTTCTTCCTTGCATGAGTACCGGGGTGTATGCCCGACAAGCCCCCGAGCACGTTGGAGTCGAGAGTAGTAGTTCGAGTAGTCTTGAAGCCTCTTCGAGTAGTTCTTGAGCGTCCTCGAGTACGCTTGGAGAAGTCTTCAATAGTACTTGAACCGCCATGAGGCCGGAAGGTGGTCCGACTCATCGGTCTTGAAGTCGAGATTATATGGAAGTGCGATTGCAAAATCGCACTCCATATGGAGTAGCCCCCGAGCCTTAGGTTGAGTTGCAGACTCTAGCTGAGGGTCAATCTTGATTCCAAATCTTCCGTATTGAAAAATTTGAATGATGGGTGTAGCCTAGTAGCCCCTGAGCCTTGGAACGATTGAAGAATCAGTCCGAGGGTCTTCAGTGTTCGCGAAAGCCATCATCTGAGTACTCTTGCAGCGTGTAGCCCTCGAGATAAGAGAGCCATATGAGCCACGTCGAGTAGTTGTTGATGCGGAGCCCCCGAGCTTGAAAGCGAGCGAAGTATGCTGAAGTTATCCTCGAGTAGTATGTTGAGTGCGGCCCCGAGCCGGGAGAGATTCCGAGTAGTAATTTGGCGTCGAGCCGTGGAGCTTGAGAAGTAGCCGTGCCGTCGAGCGGACTTTAGGTGCGACCAAAGTCGACTTTAGATGCCGGCGAGACCGGACTTTAGAACGCGACTTGAAAACCGAAGTCGACTTTGTGCCGCGC
Organism: Cenchrus americanus; assembly: GCA_947561735.1. Classification (NCBI taxonomy): domain Eukaryota; kingdom Viridiplantae; phylum Streptophyta; class Magnoliopsida; order Poales; family Poaceae; genus Cenchrus; species Cenchrus americanus. The sequence goes on from OX387241.1 coordinate 199,871,711, forward strand.
GGAGCGGACTTTGAGATGCGACTTGAAATCCGAAGTCGACTTTAGTTGCCGCACAGAGCGGACTTTGATACGCGACTTTAGAAGTCAACTTTGCGCCGCGCAGAGCGGACTTTGAAATGCGACTGTGGAAGTCGACTTTAGTTTGCCGCGTAGAGCGGACTTTAAGATGCGACTACAGTAGTCGACTTTAGGATGCCGCGCGGAGCGGACTTTGAGATGCGACTACAATAGTCGACTTTGTGCCACGCGGGGTGGACTTAAGATGCAAAAAACTAAAAGCACTTTCCGAAAGCCAAAGCAAATGAAAAGTCGAAGAAAACGAGTAGTTTTGCCGCGGAGCGGGCTTAAGATTGCGACCAAAGTCGGCTTGTGCCATCGGACCGGGCTTGGGTGCGACCGTTAGCGTCGACTTGTGCCATCGGAGTGGGCTTGGATGCGACCGTTAGCGTCGACTTGTGCCACGGGGGTGGGCTTAAGTACTTGAGCCATGGATTTCGGACCCAAGGTACGGTTGCCGCCAGAGCGGGCTTGAGGGTGCGACCGGAGTCGGCTTGTGTACCTAGGCCATGGATTTCAGACCCAAGGTACGGAGCGCGAGTACTTAGGGTACTTGGACCCATGGTACAGAGCGTGAAGACCACGTGCAGCTAGGTTCCATCGTCACCAGGACCCGAGGGCCGCTTACAGCTAGGTTCCATCGAAGCTTACACACGTAGTATGCTGCTGGAGCAGGCAAATGTGCGACCGGAGTCGACTTTAAGTTGCCGCACGGAGCGGACTTTAGAATGCGACTTTAGAAGTTGACTTTAGATTGCCGCGCGTAGCGGACTTTAGAAACTGCCTCCTAGGGATAGCCCCCGAGTTGATGAAGTAGACTCGTGGCGACTTGATTGATATACCCCAAGAGTAGTCGGCAGAGAGTGTAGCTCTCGTGAAAACCCGTCGAGAAGCATACACAAATGAGTAGTCGGCAAGTAGTCCTACATGATGAGGAGAACAAGCCAAGAAAATAGTAATCATTTAGATAAATGACTTAGCCGTTCTTTGCCCGGCGTACCGATGATGAAGCCATGGCGATCGGTGATGGAGTCGCGACGGTTGTTGTTGAAGTCGACTAGTCTCGGTTGATTCGACTAGTTGTTGGGGGCGTGACCGCCGTTCTCAACTAGTTTGGAAAATTAGTCAAGATGAATGGTCGACGCGATGCGACCGGAAGACGACGTCGTGGCTGCGTGCGGCGTACTCGAAGTAGAGCCGGTGTTGCCGCGAGACAAGTAGTCACCACGCACGGCGTGGCCGAAGTAGAGCCGGCATGGTCGCAAGACGAAGTCACGGCGCACGCAGTAGTCGACAATGAGCCGTGTGACGGGCCGCGCGACATGCCGAGGCACTCGGACGCGTGACGTGCCGAGGTAGTCGACGACGAGCGGTGCAACGAGCCACGCGATAAGCCGCGTGACGAGCCGAGGCGGCCGGTCGCGCGGCGCGGGCGAAGTAGTCCACGACAAGCGATGAGCCGCGCGACGTGTCGAGGGCACCCGCACGTGCGACGTAGGCGAAGTGGTCGACGACGAGCCGCGCGACGTGCCGAGGCACCCGGGATGCGCGGCGGAGGCGGAGTAGTCGACGACGAACCGCGCGCGAGGCGGAGTAGTCGACGACGAGCGGCGCGACGAGCCGCGTGACGAGCCGCGCGACGCACCGAGGCACCGGGCGACGCGCGGCGGAGGCGGAGTAGTCGACGACGAGCTCGCGCGCGAGGCGAAGTAGTCGACGACGAACGGCGCGACGAGCCGCGTGACGTGCCGAGGCACCCGGACGCGCGCGCGTAGGGCGAAGTAGTCGACGTAAAGCCTCGCGCGCGATGCGTGGTAGTCGACGATGAGCGGCGCAACGAGCCGCGTGATGAGCCGCGTGACGTGCCGAGGCACCCGGGACGCGCGCGGCGGAGGCGAAGTAGTCGACGATGAGCTCGCGCGAGGCGGAGTAGTCGACGACGAGCGCCGCGACGAGCGCGTGACGAGCCGCGCGACGTGCTGAGGCACCCGGACGCGCGACAGAGGCGAAGTAGTCGCTGCAACCGGGAGAGTGGAGACGAGTACTCGTGGTGCACGACGAGGTTGACGTAGAGCGCGTGCAGCCGGAGACGAGTAGTCGCGGCGCACGGCGAGGTTGACGTAAAGCCCATGCGGCCGGGAGCGAGTAGTCGCGCGCACGGCGAGGTCGACGTAGAGCGCATGCGGTCGGAGACGAGTAGTCGCGCGCACGGCAAGGTCGACGTAGAGCGCGTGCAGCCGGAGACGAGTAGTCGCGGCGCACGGCAAAGTTTACGTAGAGCCCGTGGCTGAATGACGAGTAGTTGCGACGCGTGTAGTTGTACCCGCGTACATCCCTTGTGTGCATCAAGCGTTGAAACTTGGAGCCTTGTGGTGTAGCTATTCGTGTGCAAGTAGGAGAAATCATGATTTGCAAGTAGGAGAAATCACGAATTTGCACCTTGTACCGCCATGTGCGTCACCCACTTGATTGATTAGGAAAAATCGTTGGTCCCCACACCAATCTGCGTTCGCATGGTGGATGGCACCACGTGTGAATGTGGACAGCCTTGATCTACATGCTCAGCTCTGGAATAGAACTCGGCGAGATCTTCTGGCGTGTGGACAGGAACAATGAAATTAATTCCGTAGCAATAGCGAGTTGCGAATCCGAACTTGATTCCGTCTCGGCGGACATGTGACACGAAGTTGATTCCGTGTCGTTCTTGAACTCGAGCGAAACTCCACCGAGTCGACGAGTTGCTGACCCGTCAGGCTGATTGGCGCGGCGAGTTGATCGAATCAGCCAACAACCGTTGCGGTAGATTGATTTTGCAGATGAGGTCCTTCGAATTCGCCTGATGATCGTGACGATGGCCCCACGGTGGGCGCCAGCTGTCGGTGTTTAAACCTCTCGACCTCCATGGGAGGTACCCGCAAAGCAAGGTAGAAGGTGAGGATCGCCATGATGCGGAACCCGAAAGTACGCGCGAGGACACAAGACACAAGATTTATACAGGGTTCGGGTAGCGGGAGTAGCTACCCTACGTCCTGTTTGGGGTAGTATTGCGCCTGCGCTTGGTGTTGGGTTGTTCGGATGTCGGCTAGGTACCCGGCCCTCCTTTATATAGTCCGGGGGGCGGGTTCCTAGTCGGTTACAATGCAGGAGTCCTAGTAGGATTACACGGAACGAGTCCTAGTAGGATTACGGGGGGAATTCTAGTAGGAGACCGTCTTCATCCTTCCTTGCATGAGTACCCGGGGTGTATGCCCGACGGTGATGGAGCTCGGGCGGCGGCGACCGAAGTCTTCGAAGGTGCGACGGTGGTAGAGACCGTCTTGGAAGAGGTCGATGACCTCCTTGTCGGTGACGTCGACTACGGTGGCGCGCTTGTTGAAGAAACGCCGCATGTACTTGCGAAGGGTCTCGCCTTGTTCCTACTTCACCATTGCCAGGTCCATGCGAGTACTCGAGCGACCCATGGCGCCCGCGAAGTTGCTGGTGAGCTGTTCCTTAAGCTGGTCCCACTTGTCGATCGAGTACTTCTCGAGTGACTCGAGCCATGTAAGCGGGGATTGATCCAGACAGAAGGGGAAGTAGAGGCAATTCGTGTCATTATTGCCACCGGCGTTCTCGATGGAGAGGGCGTAGCATCTGAGCCACTGCACTGGGTCCTGCTTCGTGTCGTACTTGGTGATCCCCAGAGGTTTGAATTTCTCTGGGAGAAGCAGATTGCGAAGCCGTGCAGAGAAGGCTGGGAAGCCGTCGTTGTCACCCGCGGAAGCCTTCTTGCGTCGTAGTTCTTCGATTTTCTGGCGGGCATCGAAGCTGCCACGTGAGGCGCCGAAGGCGTGGCTGTTCGCGTGGCCTCGGCCGCCGCGGTCGCCTCCGCCCCCGGCTCTCCTGCCAGCCCCGTGGTTGGAGCTCCCGCCGTCGCTACCTCCACCGTCAGGATCACGATGAGGGATGATCTCCCGGTCGCCGCCGGTGCTGTTGACACCATGAGAGGGTCCACCAGCTGTTGCCCGAGTACGGTTGGGGTTAGCCGGTGGCTCAGCTCGAGTACGGTTGCGACCGATGTCCGCATTGCGGCTTGTGGCTTCGTTGTCATGCTGGCGGTTCCTGACGGGGGGCACCTGAGTGACTCTGTTGTCAACTCGCATGAAGTAGGCGTCCTCTGCGAGCTTGGCGATGACTTCTCCCGCGCGCATCCCCTGAGCCTGACGTGCTATTGTAGTGATAGACATGAGGCACTCGCTGCGGGGTAGTGTGCACCGGCTCTCGACTTGGTCTAGTGCTTCCGCGAGGTTCGGATGGGGAGAGACTCGCAGAGACGTCGGCGCAATTCGTTCCGCTTTCGTTGCGTACACATCGAGCGTCCCCGTTGCCGGCGGTCTCGTCGGCGGGTGTGTTGGCGGACAACTCGTCCGCCGAGATATCCTCGAGGTATCGGTCGGGTGACCGGCCCCCGAGGGCCCCGACGTCTCGTTGGTAGTCATGAAGACTAGCCGATCAGGAGAGCCGAGGCTGGAGTCACTGGTTGCCACCTCTGTCAAAGTGTGCTCCTCAGTTGGAGCTAGCGGTGTTCCCTCTTGGAACGAGAGTGAGTCGAGGTAGGTGACGCAGCGTGAGTTCTCGTCTGTCAGGTCTGCGGGCTTGCGGTCCGGCCGATGAGACGAATCTTCCGGCGGGTGTAGATGTTATAACCGGGCGGATGCGAGGTCCCGACAACGGTTGCTCCATCGTGTAGGTCTCGGACTCGGGCTCATCCGGTCCGCTCCAAAGTCGAACTCGTAAGAGGAGTCCGAGTAGTGGCCAGAGATGGGGTTGGGGTCCGAGTCATACTCGGAGGCGACCTCTTTCCCAGCCCGGCGTGTGGAGAGAGCCTTCGCGTGGTCCTTGCTAGCGATGCAGAGGCTGTATGGGAAGTGCTCATCGAGTGGGGAGTCCGCACACGATGGCTCGATAGCCGGCTCGCATGCGATGGCCCACGGTGACGTCGAGTTGGAGTTGGAGTCGGACCCAAGCTCGAAGTCGGCGTGTTGGCTGTAGAGCAAAATTTCGCCGAATTTCCCGGCGAGATCGCCCGTGACTACTTCGGGAAGCGTCACGAGGCCAGTCCTCGGGGTGGGCGGCATGGTGAGGCGGCACTGGAAGGATCCGGTGCCGTCGGCAGTGCAGACCCAGGAGTCGAAGACGAAGGAGTCACCGCGGTTGAAGGCGACAGTTGGCTTGATGAAGATTGTAGCCGTCGAGTTCGCCATATGATCTTCGGCGAGATCCCCTACCGGTGTGCCGGTGTCGGTGTTTTAGACCCGCAACCTACCAAGGGGAGTACCCGAGGTAGATGAATGTGGCCTCGCCGAGATCGGTAACTTGAAGGATCGATCCACACCATTGTACTTATATCGTACCGACAGCTTCTCCAACTCGGCCGTGATGTGATCTGTGGCGCTGGTGTCAGTGTACCAGTTGGTGTTGATGTTGTAGGAGTTCATGGCCGCCGACACATGCTTCTCTTCAAGGACGTAGTTCTCCTCACAACGATGCCAGCATGGATCTGTTGTATGTCCACTCTTGAAGCACACCTGACAAACGTGCTTACCACTGCTACCACTGGAACTCCTGTTGAAGAAGTTGCTGTCGGTGTTTTAGACCGGCAACCTACCAAGGGGAGTACCCGAGGTAGATGAATGTGGCCTCGCCGAGATCGGTAACTCGAAGGAAGAGACACGTGGCACACAATTTAGACAGGTTCAGGCCGCGAGGTGCGTAATACCCTACGTCATGTATGCTGCGTAGCTCTGGATTGATTGGATGTGATTACAAGATTATGCGTAATTTGAGAGAGAAGGGTCCCTGCCTCACCTTATATAGTCCGAGAGGCAGGGTTACAGGTCGGTTTAGGGAGAGAGTACTAGTCGTGTACGTCTAGGAGTCCTCTACACAGTACATGGTAGGTATAGCTTCCTATCCGAGTACTTCTCCACCGTAGTCCTTGCGCCTCACGCCATCAGGTGCCGCGTGGCACAAGCCAGGTAGTCCCAGGGGCCCACCGAGTCGTCGGTCCTGGTACCCACCGAGGTAGTGGGCCCAGGGAGGTCCATACGACAGTTGCCACGTCCACCACCGCCATTATTACCTTGGCGTTGGTTGTTGGTGTAGTTGGCACGTCCATTGTTGCGGCCACCTCCACCATAGCCTCGGCCGCCGCCACCACGGCCACCATTGTTGTAGCCACGGCCGCCACCATTGCCACGGCCGCCACCACGACTTGCATTGTTGGCCGAAGACCCCGAATGACCAAGACCTAGCATGTCCATGCGAGTTTCAAAGGCAAGTAACTACTGATATGCTTCACTTACATTGACTGTCTCCTTCCTGGCGATGAGAGCGGAGACGATGGGATTGAAATCACTGTCGAGCCCCGACAGGATGTACTCAACAAGTTCTTCTTCTTCAAGCGGCTGGCCTAGAGCCACCATTTCATCTCCAAGCGCCTTCATCTTCCCAACAAATTCAATGATCGTTGAGTTGCCCTTCTTCGTGGTTGCGAGGGCGAGGCGAGTGTTGAGTGCACGCGCTCGGTTTTGCGACGAGAACATATCTTCTATCGCAGCCCAGAGAGCCATTGTGGTCTCTTTCGCAGCAACTTGGGAGAGGACCTCCCAGGCCAATGACCCGAGGATGAAGCTAAGGACATGTTGGTCCTTGGCGAACCAATCTTCAAACGTTGGATTAGGGACCTTGATCTCCTTGTCGGTGCTGTCTTTGCCATTTATCTCCTCGGCAGGTGCTGGTGCAGAGCTGGTGAGATGGCCTTTGAGACGAGCTCCTCGGACGCCAGCGAGGATTTGGGCCTTCCACATCGCATGATTGGTGCGAGATAACTTCTCTGTCACCGCGACGCCAAGCCATGGATTCGCAAGAACGGAGGAGGAGGAAGCCATGGACCTGGAGTTCGAAGTTGTGGATGTAGATGAGTTTTGATAGGCTCTGATACCATGTGAGATAATCAGAGGCGCGGAAGGATGGGAGGAACGCCGTGCCTCTCGGCTACAGGCTGCTACGTGTTTGTATCTGCGAGTAAACTCCTCTCGCGTGGATTACACCGAAGGCTTCGTGGTACACCGGTTTGGCTGGAGTTTGTTGAGATACAAAGCTTCTACAACAAGCTACTAATGTTATAACAAATTCTACAACAAACCTATCAACAAACTCCAGCCCAAACATGTTACACACGTGCCATATGCATATGTTTACATCATGATCTTGTACAATACATCTAACACGTACCACCCACAAACAGATGGTCAAAGTGAGAGAGTAAACCAAATCCTTGGAGATGTTTTTGGGTTGTTCAGTGTACAATGGCCCCGAGAAATGGCATAAATGGTTAGCTCAAGCTGAGTTATGGTATAACACAACATATCATTCATCCCTGAAATGTTCACCTTTGAAGGCACTGTATGGGTATGATCCAAATGTTGTATTTTCACCCTTGGCTAAAGAAAGAAAAGCATACAATGAGATGTTAAGGACTAATCTACTGACAGCACAGAACAAGTTCAAGTGTCAAGCTCACAAGAATAGAGTGGACAAGGTATTTCAAGTGGGAGAGCAAGCCCTTCTCAAATTGCAACCCTACGCTCAGAAATGAGTGCTAAATAGTAGACCTTTTTTCCAAAGTTGGCACTAAAGGTCTAGGGATCATAGCAGGTGTTAGAAGGAATTGGAAAGGCTGCACACATATTAGACCTTCCAGCTGAAGTCAGGTACATTGATTAGATTTCCATGTTTCCCAACTGAAACCTTTCGCATCACATTACACACCAGTTTATCATACATTACCTCAAGTACTGGATCTAGACAAGGAAAATGTGACAAAACTGTCAAATTAAAACTCTAATTAAGTGTAATGGCCATTATTTAAACACATCAGACTAATTAACTTAACGGTTTAATTTAACGTCCTAGGGAGTATAAGCTCAGGTTTTTGCCGTGAGCTTGTTGTCAGGCTGACGGCAAAATCCTATTTTTCCGACAGCCATGATGAAAACTCACAGCAAAATCTGTGGCCACGGCAAAATAGCCATTTGCCGTGAACTTAAATGTCGGCTCACGGTAAAATCGCTATTTGAGCCTAGAAGCTGGCTCACGGCAGAATTTTGCCATGTATTCTGTTTTTCAACCGACATAAATAAAACCCTCTTCTCACTCAAAATATTTCCATAGCCTTTTCATACAACTTTTGATGAAGATAAATATTATATTTTGAAAATATAATATCTACATCTCGAAATAATATTATAATATCTCGAGATGTATGAAAAGGCTTTCAAAATTTTAGTAATGAAGTATTTCAAAATTTAAATACGTGTTTTCTTTTATCGATTGAATATAGAAGGGACATTTATGAAGCAACTCATAGTTATATTTATCTTCTATATCCTAAACTTCTTCTACTCTCCTCTCATAACATTTGGTACTCTATGTTAAAATTTGGTACATTTTTATATTTTTTCTACATGTAACCAATTAATTGTATTTCAAGCAATTTTTTGAGTCAAGTCAAAATTGAACTTGTGGTGATTCAATTAATGGAAAATGTGTGGAAAAATTATATTCATGTTATTTGGACAAAATGTAAGACCTTAGCCATAAAATGAAAAAAATCCAACATCTTGTATCCGAATGTTTAAATTATAAAAAACGCAAATAAACTCTAAAAATTATGAAATTTGTCGATATCTCAAGATATCATACACTGAGGTTGTGGTAAAAAATCAATTACATCTTGCACATTTTGTCATGTACGATGTTTACAAGTTGAAATCTATATAAAGAAGTTTAATAGAGTTATGATGGAAACAATTAGGTTTGTAGCCTAAGTGGCATTCAAATTTTAATTTAAATTCAACAACCTTGCACAAAGCACCAAAGGCAGCCCAAATCACAGCAAGAGAGGCTGGCAACGGGCAAGGGTTGAGGACCATGTGTGGTTCGAGGACCGGTGGATGGTTGCTTCCTTGTGTGATGAGTGATTGACAACGTTGTGCGGAGCGATTCTTGGCTAAGTATTGCGGGTGCGGGTTGCGGCTTGAGCGGGTGTTGGTGCGGGTGAAGAACAAGTGCGAAAGGTCGTTGCGGTGAGGCCTCCGGGTGTGGAGAAGACAAGTAGGCTTCGTTCGAGGGACCGGTGGCGGCGGGGGTCAAGTGCGAGGCCGCATGGTGGCATGAACGAAGCAAGATGAAGTCGTGGACGGTTTCTTGGTTGAGCCTCAAAACCAAGGTCGAGCCGGGACTACGTGGGAGCCAAGTCATGAGTGGAGATTGGCGGAGGCTACACCGAGTTCGCGGGGTTTCCAGTGGTTCACCAGAAAACCACTGGGTTCCTTGGTTGATCCACAAAGCCAAGGCCGGAGAACCGAAGACGGAGGTGCAGCAGCACCGGACCGGCCTGACCGGTGGGTCCGGCCGGTGAGGAGCACCGGTCGACCGGTGTGCGACGACGCGGTCCGAATCTTCGAAGCGAGAGGACACGCGTCGGGATCGCATGGCTTGCGTCGAGGCTACGCGAGGTGCGGTCGCCGGGCATCCGTCCGATGGTGAAGACATCAAGAATTCCAAATCCGCCCTTGAGGGGCTTGTATCCCTAGTTAGTAGAGAAGGGCATTTTAGACATTCGGTTGCCTCCATATAACCCAAGAGGTGAGAGGATGGCAGTGTGACACCCTAAAATTCCATCACCGAAATTACTTAGCAACCGAAATTGTCTTAGGGATTTAAGGAGATTAAAATGCTAAATAAATTGAGCTCTAAAAATATTAAAGATAATATAATAAAGTTAGAAACAACAAGTGTATGTGCATCATCATTTGGCTTGCATGGTTTTGGTTGCTTGAGTGGTCTCTAAAAAGTCTATAAAATATTTGAGAAAGGTTTGCAAAAGTTTGATTTGAATTTGGGTTGAAATGGATTTGAAAATGAAGTTAGAAAAAGAAGAGAAAAAAAAACAAAACCAACACCCTTACCCTTTCGGCCCAGACGGCCCAACCCAGTCTCCCCGCCGGCCCACCGCTCCCCCCTTTCCCTTTTCTTTTTCGCAGCGGCGCCGACAGGCGGACCCCACCTGTCAGCCCCTACCCCCCTCCTTCCTTTCTTCTTCCCCGCGTCCGCGCCGCCGCCGCGCGCATGCCGCCGAATCCGCCTCGCCCCCGCCCTCTCCCCTTCCTTTCCCGCACCGCGAGCATGCCAATTAAGGCAATTACTCTCCACCCAAACCCCACGGCCGTTTCCCTTACTATCTTTAAGCCGGACGGCCCGCCGGCCATCAATGGCAAGCCGCCGCCGCCCCGACCTCTAGCCGCTTCGCCTACCCTCCCTCGGGCCCTTATAAGCTCGCTCACGCACTCCTTGGCTCCCCTTTCGCCTCTGCAACACACACGCGCCCGAGCCCGAGCTCAATTTCAACGGCCGCCGCCGCCCTCGGTTTCCGCCGCCGCCGTCGTTTCGTCGCCGCCGGTGAAGGGCTAGGCCTCCCGCCCGTTTCTTTTGATCACTAGGTTCGCAAGGAGCTTGACAAGCTCTTGTGCTCGCAGTTCACGCCCTCGACGCCGTGGCGGCCCGCGCCCGAGCTCGCCGGAGCGCCGCCCGAGCCGCCGCCGTCACCAAGCGCCCCGTTGCCGCCTCCTTTCCACCCTTTGACCCGTCCTCATCGCCCGTGTGTGGTAAGCAACCCTCCCCGCCCAATTTGCCTCCTTATCGCGCCCGGTGCCCTCCCCGCGAGCTCGCGGAGTAGTGGCTCCGCCCCCTTCGCCGCCGGCCACGGTAGAAGCCCGAGCCCCTCCCCCGAACCCCTAGATGCGTGCGCAATCTCCTCGGCTACGTGTAGCACCCGCTCGTGCACGAGAAGACGGCCGGGAGCTCACCCCGCAGCTTGCGCCGGTGAAGCGACGCCGCGCGCGCGCCGCGCCGCCGCCCGCCGCACGCATTCGTCCGGCGCCGTTGGATCACGCGTGGACGATGGGGATCACGTACCCCTTCGGTTTAAGAGGTTGGTCCACGGTGAGCCCATGGACCGCGCCTACGACCGGGTCCACGGTGCACCCTTGCGCCATCCGCCGTTGGATCTTAGATCCACGGTGCGAGTGGCGGTTTTGTTTAAGAACCCCGGGTTTTCAAATAATAGCCGTACGGTCCTTCCACCTTTGAAAATAATCACGGTTAGGTCCCGATTCTTGCAATCTAACCCCTATCTACCCTGTTTAATCTTGTTTTAGGCCCTTTACACTTCTTTTTGCACATAAACCCTCTGATTTAATTTATAAAAATGTTTTAGCCCCTGATTTTATTCATAAACAACCCGTAAATATAGTTTTCTTGCAAATAGGCCCCCGAAAACTGTTTTAATCATATCCTTCTCATTTTAACTCCGTTTTTAGCGTTTTATATACCGAAATGATCGTCTCGACGAGTAGAATCTTTTAAGCAGTAAATTTACCAGTTTTATTACTGTTTGGTGTACTGTTTTGTTTATTGATTGTTATCCATGTTTGACTCGTAGATATCGTGCTCGTTTCGTCCGAGCTCCCTGTCGGAAGTGATCGGGAAGAACTTTGTCTTTGAAGAGGATTTCACCCGGCTTGTAGAGGAAGGCAAGTGGACTTCCCCCCCCTCTGCATAATCTTTTTGGACCTATGACACCGCATGTTAAACAATGTTTACTATTCCTGTTGATATGCATAAATGCGATGGGCAAACACCTAGCTAAGGACTAGACTAGATGCTTTATCACTTTACCTTGATCAACCCCGTTTAAACAAATGTTTGGGGTAGATAAATGCTTAGCTTGATCAACATAAGTTTGGTTATGCTTGTTTATGTTATACATCTCGGTTTTGCTTATAAACATGTTTGTGCTTAAACCAAGATAACTTGATATAATCGGAACATGGAGAACCACCCAAGATAACGGTACAACCACAGTCCACATGGCTGCGGCTTAGCCAATTAATTAGGAGAGTGGGGTAGCCGATAGCTCTTTTCCGAGAAGGGCACAGGGGGCCGGAGTTGAAGGGGTATAGCCCGGTCCTTTTGGGGTAGCGGCCTTGGCTAAGGTGTTGACCACTAGGGAGGGTTATGGCCGCTCCGCCGTCAGAATGTTGCGGGCTGTTGGTTTCTCTTCTTTCCTTTGTAAAGGCTTCGTAGTGGACCCCTAGCCACTCACCTTGGAAGTGTTTAAGGGTCTAGCTAACCGGGCAAGAGGGGGAACACAAAGCGTGGGTAAAGTGTACAACCTCGCGAGTGTAAAAGCGATCGATCGCCGTGCTCACGGTCACGAGCGGCTTGGACCCTCACATGATAAATAAACTTGAAGATCAATGCAAATCATGGGTTGGAGGTTTGGTTTGAGGTTTCTTTTAAAGGTTAAGTGGGTTGGTATACACTTACATCTAGTAACTAGGTGCTTGCTAATAAAACTTGACCAACTTATAAAATGCTTACCGCTGTGAACCATAGCCAATCCTTGATGGCCTTGCATTTTCCCCCACTTGCTGAGCTCCAACCATAAGTGTGCTCACCCTTGCTTACCGCGGTTCGAGAGGAGAACGTCGGAGGCGAGGACGAGTATTGGAGCGACTTCGAGGAGTTCTAGGCATGCGGATCCCCCGGTCATCATGCCCGTGGATGTCGCCGATGGAGTTGCTCGTCTTCGTTTAGTTATCGTCTTGTTCGGACCTTCGAGTCCACCCTTATGGATGTAATAAAGGACGTCATACTTGGTTTAAACTCTTGTACGTTTTATTACGGCAATGGTATTACTCTCGTTTTGTCTAATCATGTGTGTGTAAATGATCCGGCGCCCATATGAGATGCATTCGGTTTTTCTTGTAAAATCGGGTGTGACAAAGTGGTACCAGAGCCGTGATGACTGTAGGACGCAGCCTTAGTTAGAAATGGACGAAATTAAGGATTCATGTTCTAGAAAGCCTCATCATGCTTCAAATCATCTTATTTACACACTAAAAATCTAATTGAATTTTGTTTATCATTTTAAACTATCATTTTGATTTATTCTGCACTTTGAGATCAGTTTTGCTTTGACAGATGGCCAGGACTTACATGACCCCTCGCAAGAGTACTGGTGGGCGTTTCCCCTCGGGACGGTGGCCCCTCGCCATCGCCTTGAAGATGTTGAGGAGGAACGAGGAGGAGTTCCGGCCGGAGGTTGAGGTTGAGGAAGACCCGAGAGGAGGTCCGGCCCGAAGAAGAAGAAGAAGAGGATCTGAAGAAGTCGAGATGGAGGAGGAGGAGCCGGAAGAGCCATTGGAACGGCCACGGGGTACGATGGCACGGTGCTGAGGCAGACGCAGACGGTGACATTGTGATTCCACCGGCGCCTGCAGTCAATGAGGAAGCACCCCCTGCACCTGCTGATCCTGTGCCAGAAGGTGATCCAGAAGACTCCAGTGATGACAGTGTGGGTGAGGATGATGGTAACCATGCTGCTGGCAACCCAGAGGAAGATGAAGATCCCCGCTACCATGGAGCTGAATACCATAAGCACTCTACTGAAGCTGAGAATGGACGGTTCTGCATTCTCCTGTGGGATGTTCTGAGGTATCTGGGGTATACCATAAGGCCTCTCTATGTGACCAAGCATTTCAGTGAGCCTGGAATGAGGGATTACTACACTTGCAAAGTTTACATCGGGTATCGCTCATCCCACCATAGCACGGCTCGGTTCTCTACGGATGACGCTGCTGTGAATGATGCAGCAAGGAGGGTGCTCGGTCGGTTTGTAATGCTAATCGGGTGCGGTTGTTCCAATCGGAGTACCGTCATGTGCCTCGACGTGCAAGTGGCACGGAAGTGACCGTGGTGCCGGCGGGGAGGCGATGACCGCATCGATGTCTTGGCACGGGTGGCCGCTGCTTCCGAATGCAGATCCGGAGGGAGCAACTTTGGAGATAAACAAGTATCATGAAGAGCTACGGTCGCTCGGGCAAAGATAGCACGTCCGGAAGCACGGCTTGCGGGACGGCGATTGCCTCGGGAAGTCATGCCATATCGGACTACATCTTCCCCTCCGCGTAAGAGGCTTCGTTACAACACCGATGAAGCTACTACTCGTCTTGGCTAGGATCCTAGGATGCTCGCCCTTATCATTTACCTTTTCGATAGACCGTTCCTGCGTGAACGTATTTGCTTGTAATAATGAATGCTGTTTGCAAACATGCTTGAGTTGGATCTTTGCTTGATTGTAAATTGTATGGTGGAGTGATGGCCACTATGCAATCTGAAATTTTAAGTTAATTAAAGTTTGGTTTGGGTTTTATCGGTTGTCATTGCTTAATCTCTCATGCAAGTATGATTGGATCAAATCTGTTTTCGCAGTCATATGACATGTCAGTAATGTTTTGCTTATAACTCAAGCTACAGAATTCCAAATGACATGAAACCAGTTGGGTTAGTTCACAAATTTAGAGGATGAATTTCTGTCAAAAATTCAATAGAATACAATACATATTCTGGGAGTTATGCACGAAGTAATGAACATGACAGAATCTGTAAATCTCTGTTGATATAGCTGTACTGTTTGAATTATATCTCGAGTTATACATATCCAAATGAGGTGATTCCAGTTGGGATGGTTCAATAATTTTATACACTATAATCTGGTAAAAATTCGTGGTCATTGGATATTTACACAGAAAGTTATGCATAATTCTTTGAGGTCAACAGAATCTGTCTTAACTGAGTACATGCTGTCATTTTATTTTTGAGTTACTCTCTTATGCAATGATTCAAGTACAATTATCTGAGATATGATTTTTCTAACGGTCAGATGGTAAACACCAGGTCCGGAGGAGGTCAAGACGTGCCACCTGTGATCCGGGCACATATTGCAAATCAGCAAAATCCAGCACCACCTCCACCGATCAACCAAGCCATGGACCCGAACATGCAGCAATTCCTGGCAGCGCAGATGCAACTGATTCAAAATCTTACCGACACAGTGCAGCAGATGCAAGCTCAACAAAACCAGCCACCACCACCGATTCCTCCACCACCCCCGCCACCAAGGGACAGGCACAAGGAGTTCATGAGCCACCACCCCCCTACATTTTCTCACTCACCGATCCACTAGATGCCGATGGTCGGCTGAAAACTATCACTAAGAAGCCGGAAATCGTGCGGTGCAGCGACGGGGGAGATGGTTACGTATGCTCTTCGCCGGAAGACTTGTGGGGCAGGCCGCAGATTGGTGGGATGCGTACTCAGCTTGCTCATCCCAATAGGCGGAACATCACTTGGCGGGAATTCCGTGACAACTTCCGCACTTATCACATTCCTTTAGGGGTTCTCAAGCTCAAGCGAGAGGGAGTTCTTGTCACCGAGGCAAGGCAATATGTCGGTGAGCGAGTATCCGGACAAGTTCACTCACTTGTCACGCTATGCACCCGATGAAGTCAACACGGACCCAAAGAGGCAATAAAGGTTCCTGGATGGCTTGATTAGTCCTGCGAACTATCTACCGCGAGAGTCACATCTTCCGGACTTTCAAACGCCGGTGAACAAAGCTATTAGGCTGGAAAGCAAGAGAAAGGAGATGGGTGAACATAAACGCAAGTTTCGGTCTCGGGGGCGGTCTAGCGGTAACACCCGTCCCCGTTACGGTTCTCGGCGGAGCTCGACTCCATATCGTCCTGGTGGTCAAGGCCGGGAGGTACCCACGGAACATGCGGCTCCGGCGCTCGTTTCAGCCACGGCGCTTCAATCCTCGGACACCCGAGCTCCTACCCCTCGACCGAGTCGTCCTAGCAACAACTGCGGGGCACTGTCGGGAAACACCAACCCTGTTCAGCCGGGGTGGATGCTTCAAGTGTGGAGAGCCGGGGCATTATGCTAACAACTTGTCCAAAGAGGGTGATGCGGACTCCGTAGAGAGACATTGGGAACGGGGATCGGGCAGCCATCTTCTCGGGCTCGTACTCCACGGACACCCGGCAAGAGAGGCCAGCAGAGTCATGTGCGTGGCCGAGTCAATCATGTATCGGTGGAGCAAGCTCGGAATGATGCGGCGTGGTATTGGGTACGTTTTTCGTCAACTCGTACCCGCTACCGTATTATTTGATTCGGGAGCATCACATTCATTCATAACTGATCAATTTGTGGCAAAATATAACTTATCTATGAGTACAATGAAGAACCCACCGATAGTTAGCACTCCTGGGGGAGAAATGAAAAGCGGTCATATATGCCCACAAGTAAAGATTAATATCATGGGGGTAGACTTTCTTGCTAACCGGTAGTTCTAAAATCATGGGGAATAGATGTCATTCTTGGTATGGATTGGTTAAGGAGTTGTGATGGAGTTATTCGGTGTCGGAAGAGGTCGATCGTTAACCGGTCCTCAAGGGGAAAGAGTAGAGTATGTTAGTGCACCCTCATCCGTCAAAGGAGTTATGAACTCGTTGAAGGCAAGGCCTCGGAGGATATAAGGGTAGTGAATGAATTCCCCGATGTGTTTCCGGAGGATTTGCCGGGTATGCCACCCGATCGTGATATTGAATTTAGTATTGAACTTATACCCGGTATTGCTCCCATATCTAAAAGACCATATAGAATGGATGTTAAAGATCTAGCTGAATTAAAGAAACAAATTGAAGAATTACTTAGTAAAGGGTTTATCCGTCCTAGTTCATCACCATGGGGAGCCCCCACACTCTTCGTTGATAAGAAGGATGGATCTAGGAGGTTGTGTATAGACTATCGATCACTTAACGAGGTTACTATCAAGAATAAATACCCTTTACCTCGGATTGAGGATTTGTTTGATCAAATGAGAGGAGCTAAGGCTTTCTCTAAGATAGATCTTAGATCAGGTTATCATCAGTTGAAAATCCGTGTGGAGGATATACCAAAGACAGCATTCACTTCTAGATACGGGTTATATGAGTTCACCGTGATGTCCTTTGGCTCGACCAATGCACCGGCAAAGATACTTTATGTATTTGATGAACAAGGTATTCATGGAGTATCCGGATAAGTTTGTTGTGGTATTCATTGATGATATATTGGTATTCTCTCGGAGTGAGGAAGAACATGAAGAACATGGTGGCATGAACAAGAAGATGAAGTCGTGGACGGTTTCTTGGTTGAGCCTCAAAACCAAGGTCGAGCCGGGACTACGTGGGAGCCAAGTCATGAGTGGAGATTGGCGGAGGCTACACCGAGTTCGCGGGGTTTCCGGTGGTTCACCGAAAACCACCGGGTTCCTTGGTTGATCCACAAAGCCAAGACCGGAGAACCGAAGACGGAGGTGCGGCGGCACGGACCGGCTCGACCGGTGGGTCCGGCCCGGTGAGGAGCACCGGTCGGCGGGTGTGCGACGACGCGGTCCCGAATCTTCGAAGCGAGAGGACACGCGTCGGGATCGCATGGCTTGCGTCGAGGCTACGCGAGGTGCGGTCGCCGGGCATCCGTCCGATGGTGAAGACATCAAGAATTCCAAATACGCCCTTGAGGGGCTTGTATCCCTAGTTAGTAGAGAAGGGCATTTTAGACATTCGGTTGCCTCCATATAACCCAAGAGGTGAGAGGATGGTAGTGTGACACCCTAAAATTCCATCACCGAAATTACTTAGCAACTGAAATTGTCTTAGGGATTTAAGGAGATTAAAATGCTAAATAAATTGAGCTCTAAAAATATTAAAGATAATATAATAAAGTTAGAAACAACAAGTGTATGTGCATCATCATTTGGCTTGCATGGTTTTGTTGCTTGAGTGGTCTCTAAAAAGTCTATAAAATATTTGAGATAGGTTTGCAAAAGTTTGATTTAAATTGGGGTTGAAATGGATTTGAAAATGAAGTTTGAAAAAGAAAAGAAAAAAAAACAAAACCAGCACCCTTACCCTTTCGGCCCGGACGGCCCAACCCGGTCTCCCCCGCCGGCCCATCGCTCCCCCCTTTCCCTTTTCTTTTTGCAGCGGCGCCGACAGGCGGACCCCACCTGTCAACCCCTACTCCCCCTTCTTCTTTTCTTCTTCCCGCGTCCGCGCCGCCGCCGCCGCATGCCGCTGAATCCGCCTCGCCCCCGCCCTCTCCCCTTCCTTTCCCTGCACTGCGAGCATGCCAATTAAGGCAATTACTCTCCACCCAAACCCCACGGCCGTTTCCCTTACTATCTTTAAGCCGGACGGCCCGCCGGCCATCAATGGCAAGCCGCCGCCGCCCCGACCTCTAGCCGCTTCGCCTACCCTCCCTCGGGCCCTTATAAGCTCGCTCACGCACTCCTTGGCTCCCCCTTTCGCCTCCGCAACACACACGCGCCCGAGCCCGAGCTCAATTTCAACGCCGCCGCCGCCTCGGTTTCCGCCGCCGTCGTCGTTTCGTCGCCGCCGGTGAAGGGCTAGGCCTCCCGCCCATTTCTTTTGATCACTAGGTTCGCAAGGAGCTTGACAAGCTCTTGTGCTGCGGGTTCACGCCCTCGACGCCCGTGGCGGCCGCGCCCGAGCTCGCGGAGCGCCGCCCGAGCCGCCGCCGTCACCAAGCCGCCCGTTGCCGCCTCCTTTCCACCCTTCGACCCGTCCTCATCGCCCGTGTGTGGTAAGCAACCCTCCCCGCCCAATTTGCCTCCTTATCGCGCCCGGTGCCCTCCCCCGCGAGCTCGCGGAGTAGTGGCTCCGCCCCCTTCCCGCCGCCGGCCACGAGAAGCCCGAGCCCCTCCCCCGAACCCCTAGATGCGTGCGCAATCTCCTCGCCCTACGTGTAGCACCCGCTCGTGCACGAGAAGACGGCCGAGAGCTCACCCTAGAGCTTGCGCCGGCGAAGCGCCGCCGCGCGCCGCCGCGCCGCCCCCGTTCCCGGCGTCATCGCCGCCGCCCGCCGCACGCATTCGTCCGGGCCGCCGTTGGATCTCGCGTGGACGATGGGGATCACGTACCCCTTCGGTTTAAGAGGTTGGTCCACGGTGAGCCCATGGACCGCGCCTACGGCCGGGTCCACGGTGCACCCTTGCGCCATCCGCCGTTGGATCTCGCATCCACGGTCTTGCCGAGTGGCGGTTTTGTTTAAGAACCCCTGGGTTTTCAAATAATAGCCGGCCGGTCCTTCCACCTTTGAAAATAATCACAGTTAGGTCCCGATTCTTGCAATCTAACCCCTATCTACCCCGTTTAATCTTGTTTTAGGCCCTTTACACTTCTTTTTGCACATAAACCCTCGATTTAATTTATAAAAATGTTTTAGCCCCGATTTTATTCATAAACAACCCCGTAAACATAGTTTTCTTGCAAATAGGCCCCCGAAAACTCGTTTTAATCATACCTTCTCATTTTAACTCCGTTTTTAGCGTTTTATATACCGAAATGATCGTCTCGACGAGTAGAATCTTTTAAGCGATAAATTTACCGGTTTTATTACTGTTTGGTGTACCGTTTTGTTTATTGATTGTTATCCATGTTTGACTCGTAGATATCGTGCTCGTTTCGTCCGAGCTCCCCTGTCGGAAGTGATCGGGAAGAACCGAGTCTTTGAAGAGGATTTCACCCGGCTTGTAGAGGAAGGCAAGTGGATTTCCCCCTCTGCATAATCTTTTTGGACCTATGACACTGCATGTTAAACAATGTTTACTATTCCTGTTGTTATGCATAAATCTGATGGGCAAACACCTAGCTAAGGACTAGACTAGATGCTTTATCACTTTACCTTGATCAACCCTGTTTAAACAAATGTTTGGGGTAGATAAATGCTTAGCTTGCTCAACATAAGTTTGGTTATGCTTGTTTATGTTATACATCTCAGTTTTGCTTATAAACATGTTTGTGATTAAACCAAGATAACTTGATATAATCGGAACATGGAGAACCACCCAAGATAACAAGACAACCACGGTCCACATGGCTCGGCTTAGCCAATTAATTAGGAGAGTGGGGTAGCGATAGCTCTTTTCCGAGAAGGGCACGGGGGCCGGAGTTGAAGGGGTATAGCCCGGTCCTTTTGGGGTAGCGACCTTGGCTAAGGTGTTGACCACTAGGGAGGGTTATGGCCGCTCCGCCGTCGTAGACTCGTTGCGGGCCGTTGGTTTCTCTTCTTTCCTTTGTAAAGGCTTCGTAGTGGACCCCTAGCCACTCACCTTGGAAGTGTTTAAGGGTCTAGCTAACCCGGGCAAGAGGGGGAACACGAATTGTGGGTAAAGTGTACAACCTCTGCAGAGTGTAAACTGATCGATCAGCCGTGCTCACGGTCACGAGCGGCTTGGACCCTCACATGATTAATAAACTTGAAAATCAATGATCATGGGTTGGAGGTTTGGTTTGAGGTTTCTTTTAAAGGTTAAGTGGGTTGGTATACACTTACATCTAGTAACTAGGTGCTTGCTAATAAAACTTGACCAACTTATAAAATGCTTACCCCGTGAACCATAGCCTATCCTTGATGGCCTTGCATTTTCCCCCACTTGCCGAGCTCCAACCATAAGTGTGCTCACCCTTGCTTACCGCTGTTCGGAGGAGAACGTCGGAGGCGAGGACGAGTATTGGAGCGACTTCGAGGAGTTCTAGGCATGCGGATCCCCCGACCATCATGCCCGTGGATGTCGGCCGATGGAGTTGCTCGTCTTCGTTTAGTTATCGTCTTGTTCGGACCTTCGAGTCCACCCTTATGGATGTAATAAAGGACGTCATACTTGGTTTAAACTCCGTACGTTTTATTACGGCAATGGTATTACTCTCGTTTTGTCTAATCATGTGTGTGTAAATGATCCCGGCGCACATATGAGATGCATTCGGTTTTCCTTGTAAAATCGGGTGTGACAGCAGCCAACTCTTGGAACCCTAGCTCATTAGTTTTCCTATTTTCCACCAATTTTCCTTAGGTTTTCTCTAGGACTAGCAAGAGAGCTTCACGGAGAGATCTTGTAGAGAGGGATGGATGATCGGGCGGCTTGCTAGACCTTGTACGAACCTTTGTTTCATGTATAGATGATTCGGCGTGGTTCCTCAAGGTTTGGATGTGTTTTCCTCGGTTGTTCTTGGTGGTGATTTTCGGAGCCCTCTCTCGGTGATTTCTTTGGATTGTTTTCGGGACTTTTCTCTTGGGGATTTGATGGGGGGAATTTGTGGGAACCCTTTGTGGTTCTTTGGACTGTGATTCCCCTCCCAAATCCGTGAGTAAAAGTGCTCGATTTTGGGGTTTCTTGAGTTCTTGGGTTGGAAGTGATTCCGGCGGGATTTCTTCGATTCCTCCTTTTTGGACGAGATTTGGTGGGATTAAACTTGGCTATGGACTCCTCATGAGGTGTTCCTGATATCCCCAAAGTCTTGTTCAAGTTCGTGGAGCGATTCGGGAGATCGAGATTTGGATTTGGGGGAGTTGACCCGCGGGTGCTGTTCATCCCGAGCTGCCCAGGCTACACCGGTCTGACCGGTGCTCTTGACCGGTCTGACCGGTGTGAGCCCTTGTGGGTTTTTGCTCGGGTGAACGTCTTGGTGAGTTCGTTGTTGTCCCGTGTTGCTGCTGTTTCGAGTTTGGGTCCGTTTGGTGGTCGGTTGGCCTGTTTGGTGCCTTGGGGGCTTTCAGTCGCCATCGGTCCGACCGGTGTGTCTCCCGGTCCGACCGGTGTAGAGCCACTTAGTGGAAGTTGCTCGGTTTCACTAGCGGGGACCGGTCCGACCGGTGGTGCTCACCGGTCCGACCGGTGTGGGTCTCGTAGACTCGAGGTTTGGTTTTCCGCCGCGTTTCTCGGGTCGGAAGGTGGTGTGTTGGTTCCTAGGTCCAGTGGCACTCCAGTGGCTACGTGGACTTGACCAACCTTGGTAGTGAGTCGGAGACGTGTGTTGGAAGCCGTGTTCATCTTGTTGGAGTCTCGATCTCCTTCGAGAAGAATTTTTATCGGCTCCCATTCACTCCCCCCCCCTCTCCGGTTCGCCGTATCGGTTCTTCAAGTGGTATCGAGCCGGTTCGGGTCTTTGTTGACTCTAACCGTCTATGATCCAAGGATGGCGTACCGGGAATGGGGTTCGGTGTCCTCCACACTTCGATGGCAAGAACTACCGGATGTGGAGCAAGCGGATGGGTGCATTCCTCCGCGGAAAGGGTCGGCTTCTTTGGGATGTCGGGGTGGACACGGGCTATGTCCGGCCGATGGATTTCCTTGCTCCGGGGTCGAGGGACGGATTCGCCGCCAACAATAAGGCGGTCGACTACTTGTTTCGTGCTTTGTGTCGACCGAGTTCGATCGGGTGCACACCGAGCACTTGGCTTGTAGGATTTGGGCGGTGTTGAAGGAGGCTCATGTTGGGAACGCCCGGTGTTCGGGCACGGATGTATGCCACCTACCGGAGAGAGTACGAGAACTTCACTCATCTCCCCTAGTGAGTCTATCAATGCCTTGTTTCAGAGGTTCACGGTGGTGGTGAACAACATGAGGGCCAATGTGGACGTGCTCCCGTACGATGATCATGATAGAGCGGTCAAGCTCTTACACTCTTTGGATCGTACGATATGGGGCGGAAAGTTCGAGGCCATAGTCGAGTTGGAGAGGTATGATACTCGACGGTGAACGAGCCGTTCTCGAAGCTCAAGCTCTGGCCGAGGTGGATAGGGGCATGATCGCCAAGCTCGAGGGACCGACCGATTCCCATAGTCTTGCCCTCGTTGGTGGTTCCAAAGGAAAGACTAACTCTAACCCATCCACCAGGATGTTCTCGTTTTCCTCTTTGATGTCTATGCCGATGAGGAGTTTGATGACCTTGGAGAGGACGAGCCGGCGCCGTTGACGAGGCGATTCGAGAGGCCGCACGAGAACCGCGTGAACATGAGGAGGAAAACAAGGACTTGCTTCCAAGGGCGGCAAGCCGGGACACTTCGTCGCCGACCGCCCGAGAAGGCCGAGAACAAGGACAGCCTACAAGCACAAGCCGAGGATGAACGATGGCAAGTACCGTTCGAGGCGCGACCACAAGAGCAAGCACAAGAACAAGTACAAGGACGAGCGACGATCGAGGAAGAAGGAGGGCCGAGGCAAGGCCCGAGCGATGGTTGGAGCGAGCGACGTCGACTCCGGCTCCACGTACTCCACCTCGAGCTCGAGCAAGAGGTGAAGACGAGGGAGATCGCCGCAAGAACAAGAAGTCGTCCAAGAACCCGAGCGGGCCGAGGCCGCTTCGCGAGAGATGGATTCTCGCACCATGGCGCTGAGCTCCGGCAGCAAGAAGAGCACACAGAGCGACTCGGACTCTGAGTCCGACGACGAGGTGCGTGATGAACTTCCCTTCTTGCGCCAGGAGAATGAGAGGCTTGGCTCTTTGCTTGATAACCGTGATGACATGCTTAGAGAGGCCAAGAAAATGAGGAAAGAGCTTAGGGCTTCACTCAAGGATGCTAGGACTAGAGTGGCTGAGCTAGAGACACAGGTGCTTGATAGCAAGCTTGAGATTGATTCGCTTAAGGCTAGCCCCGTTGTTTCGATGAGAATGATTGTGCCGATTGCTCCATATTCCTTGCTAATCTTGCTTTGTCTAAGGAGAAGCATGCCTCCAAGTGTGAGGAACTAGATGTGCTTAGGGTTGAAGTGGCCGAGCTTAAGTCTAGACCTCGCTTTGCTAGGTGCTTGCACTTCTTGCCCCGTTTTGCATGCTAAGATTGATGAGATGCATGCTTACACTAGTTCGCTCGAGGCTAAATTGAAGGAACCCATGCCTACATCTTGCTCTACCCGTGAAATGCATGCATTGAAAAATTTGGAGCTTGCACATTATGTTGATCGTTTGCGGGATGAGAATGATGACTTGAGGAAGTTGATGGGTTGGTTGTCCGGTCATGAGCCTCGCTGAGGATGATGATCGAGGCCTTTAAGAGGCAAGATGGTGAGGGGCTTGGGGCAAACAAGGTTGGTGAAGGAAGTGGAGAGAATATCCGGAGCCACCAAAAACCCACCACAAAAATGATTTCCCTCCAAAACCTAACCATCTAAGGAACCGACTAGACACAACCCCGCCTCCACCCGTGTTTCCTACACCCACAAATGACCTACAAAAGCCTATCAAGTTTGTGAGCACTTCGGGGAAAGTGTTCTTTGGGAAGGAGAGTGAGAAGGCTAGTGGTGAGAAACCGGTGGAGGGTTTGAGTGGAGAGAAACCAGGTGAGCAGCCACATCCCAAGCCAAAGCCTAAGCTTGTGAGGTTCCATTGTGGCTATTGTGGGAGAGATGGCCATAAGGAGGAGTTTTGCTTCAAGAGGAAGCGAGAGGAGAGAATGGCAAAGGAGTGGGCTAACAAGGACAAGTACCACCCTTCCGATGGTGTACTTGAGCCTCGTATGCAGATGCCCAGGGGCAAGGCGAGTGTGAGGACGGTTCGTGCTTGGGGAGAGAAGAAGGGCGGTGTGGTGCTTGCTTGTCCCGAGTCACACCGGTCGGACGGTGTGGGGCACCTGGCCGACCGGTGCGGGCCCGGACAGATAGCCGTTTGGGTTTCGAGCTCGTACGAGGTCCGAGGGTTGTTTCGGGTGGTCGTGGTTCCGGTGGTAGGGCTGGAAAGTGTGCAGTGGTCGGTTGCTAGGCGTTCTCCTCCTCGTGCTCAATACGGGGATTGGAGGAGTCGTGGTTTTGAGTTGGAGAGGAAGGACGTTCCACGGGCTTTCTTGCGTGGATTTGGTCCTCCTCCATGCGAGAGAGGGGTGGTTCCCTCGTGGTGGTTACCGTGGTGGTGTTCGTGGAGGTAGCTTTGGTAGGAGAGATGCTTTGGTTGGTGCTAACCCCACTTTCGAGCAAATGGCTCGGCACCGGTTTTCCCCTTTTGGTACTAACCCCTTGCCGAGTCATTTGTTCGCTCACGTGCCTATTTTTGAATTTCGTGTGGGAGACTTGAAGAACATTTGGTTGATTGACTCGGTTGCTCGAGGCATATGACCGGAGACGAGGGGGGTGGTTCTCAAGTCTCGTCCCGTGGTGACGAAGAGGTACATCACCTTTGGGGACAATGGGCGTGGGCGTGTGCTTTCGAAGGTGAGATCAAAGTGAGTGACAAGATCACTCGAGGCGTGTTGCTCTTGTTCAATCGCCGGGGTACAATTTGCTTTCGTGTCCCGGCTTGTTGGATGAGGGTTTTGAGGTGTTGTTTCGGCCATGTGGTTCTCGGATTGTGGACTCTCGAGGAGACCTTGTCCGTATGGTCGTCCCCGAGGGTCGGGTGTTTCGTGCTGATTTTTCTCGGCCTTCGGGTGTGGAGCATTGTTTCTTGGCCGGTTCTTCGAGTGAGTTGTGGAAGTGGCATAGGAAGTTGGGTCACTTGAGCTTTGACCTTTTGTCTCGCTTGAGTAAACTCAATTTGGTCCGAGGATTGCCACGGTTGAGGCTTGAGAAAGAGTTGGTTTGTGCGCCGTGTAGGCATGCCAAGATGGTGGCCTCTTCTCACCCGCCTCTCACCGATGTGATGACTGAGCGTCCATGCGAGCTACTCCATATGGACCTTGTTGGCCCGGCTCGTGTGCGATCCGCCGGTGGGAAGTGGTATGTCCTTGTTGTGGTGGACGACTATTCTCGGTATGCGTGGGTGTTCTTTCTCGAGGAGAAGGGGGAGACGTTTGGTTTTGTTCGAGATCTAGTCTTGAGGTTGAGGAACGAGAGGCACGGAGATGCCATACGAGCTATCCGCAGGTGATAACGGCTCGGAATTTAGGAACTCTCGTTTTGAAACCTTTTTCCATGACTTGGGTCTTGAGCACCGCTTTTCGAGTCCATATACGCCTCCCCGTAATGGTGTTGTGGAAAGGAAGAACGAGACCTTGTGCGAGATGGCTCGGACGATGCTTGATGAGCATAGGACTCCGAGGAGGTATTGGGCCGAGGCGGTGGATACCGCGTGCTATGTGTCGAACGAGATATACCTCGAGTGCACAAGAAGAAGACATGCTATGGGTTGATGCATGGTCGCACACCCAAGGTGAGTCACTTCCATGTCTTTGGTTGCAAGTGTTTCATTCGAAGAAAGGCAAGAAGTTGGATTAGTTTGAGGCTAGGTCTCGTCGATGGCATTTTCTTTGGTTATGCATCTCATTATAGAGCATATCATGTGCTCAATCTTGAAACTAACCAAATCGTGGAGACTTGCGAGGTAACCTTCGACGAGACAGAGCCACGTAGTCGCCTTGTCTTTGAGTGTGCAGGTGATGATGAGCTTGGCGAGGAGATTTTTCGAGAGGAGGAGCATGAACATGGTGATGATGAAGATGGCGGTGCGGTGCCCCCGCCGAACATGTACCCACTACTTCGACTACGATGATTGATGGACCCTCTCGCTACACCTACGACGACAAATCAAGAACGAGGAGAAGCTGATGTTGAGGGGGAGGTAGCTTCGAGGCGAGAACCTCCCCGGCGAGTTCAAGTGGATCACCCAGCTTCGAGGATCATCGGCGACATGAATGAACGCACTACACGGTCGAGGGTTCGAAACAATTCCCATTTCGCTCATGCTGCGTTTGTTGCTTCTTTTGAGCCCAAAGACATTGGACATGCACTATCTGATCACAATTGGGTTAATTCGATGCATGAGGAGTTGGAGAACTTTGAGAGGAATCAGGTGTGGGAGTTGGTTGACCCTCCCCCAGGGTGTAAGCCGATTGGTACAAAGTGGGTGTGGAAAAACAAAGAGGGAGAGAAGGGTGAGGTTGTGAGGAACAAGTCGAGACTTGTTGCTCAAGGGTTCGTCGAAGGAGGGGATCGACTACGAGGAGACCTTTGCTCCCGTAGCCCGTTTGGAGGCGATTAGGATCCTTCTAGCCTTTTCCGTGGCTAAAGGGTTCAAGTTGCACCAAATGGATGTGAAGAGTGCTTTTCCGAATGGTGTGCCGGAGGAAGAAGTGTATGTGAGGCGGCCTCCGGGGTTTGAGAGTGAGAAGTACCCCCACCGAGTGTACAAGTTGAGGAAGGCGGCCGTATGGGTTGAAGCAGCGCCTAGAGCTTGGTATGGCGAGGTTGAGGGGGTTCTTGTTTGAGAGAGGTTTTGAGATGGGGAAGGTCGATCGGACCTTGTTTTTGCCGAGGCGAGGCGAGAGATATCCTGATTGTGCAGGTGTACGTGGATGATATTGTCTTTGGTGGCTCGTCTAACTCTCTTGTTGCGAG
Organism: Cenchrus americanus; assembly: GCA_947561735.1. NCBI lineage: Eukaryota > Viridiplantae > Streptophyta > Magnoliopsida > Poales > Poaceae > Cenchrus > Cenchrus americanus. The sequence continues at coordinate 199,898,886 of OX387241.1, forward strand.
GTTTGCAGATGATATGAGCAGGGAGTTTGAGATGAGCATGATGGGCGAGTTGCAGTTCTTCCTCGGGCTACAAATCAAGCAATCAAAGGAAGGAACATTTGTGCACCAGGCTAAGTACACCAAGGACATTGTGCGGAAGTTCAAGATGGAGGACTCCAAGGCTATGACGACGCCGATGAGTACGACTACAGCTCTTGATGCGGACGAGGAAGGTGAACACGTGGACCAGAAGGAGTACCGGAGCATGATCGGGTCACACCTCTACTTGACGGCGACGAGGCCGACATACGCTTCTCGGTGTGTCTGTGCGCTCATTTTCAAGCGTCTCCGAGGACTTCGCATCGGCAAGCGGTGAAGAGAATTTTCGGGTACTTGCGTCACACTCCCGACTTCGGCCTTTGGTACTCCGCGTCCTCTTCTTTGGCGCTTCATGGCTTTTCGGACGCGGATTTTGCCGGTGTCGGTTGGATAGGAAGTCCACTTCGGGACTTGCCGCTTTTTGGGTTCTTCTTTGGTGTCTTGGTCTTCCCGCAAGCGGCCGAGTGTTGCTCAATCCACGACCGAGGCCGAGTATGTTCTTCGTCGCCGCTTGTTGCTCTCGGCTCCTTTGGATCACCTACACAATGAGTGACTTTGGTGAGGAGTATGCCCATGTCCCACTTCAATGTGATAGCACCGGTGCCATAAGTGTTGCAAAGAACCCGAGTGCTTCATTCCAAAACCAAACACATAGAAGTGAGGTATCATTTCCCGAGAGACAACGTCGAGAAAGGAAAGATAGCTTTGATCCATGTACCCACACATGACCAACTAGCCGATATTTTCACCAAACCCCTAGATCAAGCAACTTTCACTCGTTTGCGGGGGGAACTTGGTGTATGTTTTATTTCCCGAGTTGGGTGTGTGGGAGCTCTCTTTTGCCGGTGGTGTCGAGCCCGTTTTGCCTCCCCTCGAGGAGCCGGTTTGTAGCATATGTATAGCTTTCCTTTGTGCATTTCTTGCATTTGGCATGGCATATGTAACATGATGTATAGGCATCCTTGTATCTTAGATTGCATGCATTTTGTATCATATGCATTGGTTAGGAAAAGCTTCTCTCATATACATTGTTCACCATGGAATGAGATATATGTCTTTGTGAGCTTGTTTGGTATGCTACGGTTAGTTTGACTTAGCTCTTGATGATCTTGATGAATAATCCATGGTTGATAGCTATGCTTTTGAAAAATGTCACATGTATGCTCTCTCATGTGTAAATGCCTTTACATGCTCTTGACATGTTTTTGTGGCCTTGCTATGCTTAATTTGTGGTTGGATAGCTAGTTTATTGATCATATGGGGCCAAAGGCTTATTTGCCATCATGAATGTTTAGCCCTCTTGATTTATCTTGTGGAGGAGCATAAGTTCCTTTTTGTCGCAAAGACATTTCATGTACCATTTACAAATCTGAAAATGAAATGAAAAATGCTTGGAAATGTGCTCCCATGTCATATGTGCTGAATTTAATTTGCTTTGGGTGCTAAACCGTTGCATGATGCCTACAAATGAGAAGTCTCATAAATAGAAGTAGGCACATGGCTCGGTGGCTTTGACATGACATGAGGTGCTTGTGGGTGTTTGTGATGGTCTTATGATTAGAATGGTTGTCCTAGCGTGAAGTTTGTGTGGCTTTGCCATTTTGATATGCTTTGATCATGTTTAGGACTTTGCTCATGAGAGGCAAGTTTTTCGCAAAATTGCCAAAATCCATCTTAGCTTCGTCCAATGGTTGTGAAACTAGGTGATCATGTAGTTGAGATCGATACGAAGCCGTAGAGTATCTAACTTGCTTATTTGGACATGTGTAGCATTCTTTGTTGAATTTTGTCTATTTGAGAAGCTCTAGGTTGCAAGTTTTGCATTTTTGGCTTGATTCATGCATTGCCAACAAGGGGGAGAACTTTGAGCTTGAAATGGCTTGCTGGACGTGTTTAGAAGGTTTTCAGTGGTTTCGAGCCATTTCGGGCTCTCGTTGTGCACCGGTCCGACCGGTCGGGGTCACCGTCCGACCGGTGTGAGTGCTGGTTCGTACACATGTTGCACACGGTCTCGACCGGTGGTATGGACCGGTTTGACCGGTCGGGGCTGTTTTGTTGCGGTACCGCCCTTTTTCAAGTGGTGTCTTGCATGCATTCGTCCAGGGGGAGGTGCATTGGTTCAGGGGGAGCTTGCATGTGTGCAGGGGGAGCTCTTTGTGGTTTTTTGAGCTGTGTTTCGGTGGTTTGCGCTCTTTGCTTGAGCTTTGTTTTGTCTCGGATGTGTCGAGCCGTTGCCCTTGCCTAAGGGGTCCGAGACTTGTCTTCTTCAAGTGATCTTGCTCTTTGCCTTTGTTTGGCTTTCGATCGCTTGTCGGAGTTTCTTTTTGTTCGTTTCTTTTCTTTTCTTTTCTCTCTTGTTACTTTCGTGTGGGTGTTGTCAATGCACTCATCAAGGGGGAGATTGAGGACCATGTGTGGTTCGAGGACCGGTGGATGGTCGCTTCCTTGTGTGATGAGTGATTGACAACGTTGTGTGGAGTGATTCTTGGCTAAGTATTGCGGGTGCGGGTTGCGGCTTGACCGGTGTTGGTGCGGGTGAAGAACACGCGCGAAAGGTCGTTGCGGTGAGGCCTCCGGTGTGTGGAGAAGACAAGTAGGCTTCGTTCGAGGGACCCGGTGGCCGGCGGGGGTCAAGTGCGGCCGCATGGTGGCATGAACAAGAAGATGAAGTCGTGGACGGTTTCTTGGTTGAGCCTCAAAACCAAGGTCGAGCCGGGACTACGTGGGAGCCAAGTCATGAGTGGAGATTGGCGGAGGCTACACCGAGTTCGCGGGGTTTCCGGTGGTTCACCGAAAACCACCGGGTTCCTTGGTTGATCCACAAAGCCAAGACCGGAGAACCGAAGACGGAGGTGCGGTAGCACCGGACCGGTCGACGCGGTGGGGACCGGCTCGACCGGTGAGGAGCACCGGCTCCGACCGGTGTGCGACGACGCGGTCCGAATCTTCGAAGCCGAGGACACGCGTCGGGATCGCATGGCTTGCGTCGAGGCTACGCGAGGGTGCGGTCGCCGGCATCCGTCCGATGGTGAAGACATCAAGAATTCCAAATCCTCCCTTGAGGGGCTTGTATCCCTAGTTAGTAGAGAAGGGCATTTTAGACATTCGGTTGCCTCCATATAACCCAAGAGGTGAGAGGATGGCGGCCAACTCTTGGAACCCTAGCTCATTAGTTTTCCTATTTTCCACCTATATTCCTTAGGTTTTCTCTAGGACTAGCAAGAGCTTCACGGAGAGATCTTGTAGAGAGGGATGGATGATCGGGCGGCTTGCTAGACCTTGTACGAACCTTTGTTTCATGTATAGATGATTCGGCGTGGTTCCTCAAGGTTTGGATGTGTTTTCCTCGGTTGTTCTTGGTGGTGATTTTCGGAGCCCTCTCTCGGTGATTTCTTTGGGTTGTTTTCGGGACTTTTCTCTTGGGGATTTGATGGGGGAAATTTGTGGGAACTCTTCGTGGTTCTTTGGGCTGTGATTCCCCTCCCAAATCCATGAGTAAAAGTGCTCGATTTTGGGGTTTCTTGAGTTCTTGGGTTGGAAGTGCTTCCGGCGGGATTTCTTCGATTCCTCCTTTTTGGACGAGATTTGGTGGGATTAAACTTGGCTATGGACTCCTCATGAGGTGTTCCTGATATCCCCAAAGTCTTGTTCAAGTCCGTGGAGCGATTCGGGAGATCGAGATTTGGATTTGGGGGAGTTGACCGCGGATGTCGTTCATCCCGAGCCGCCGGGCTACACTGTCGACCGGTGCTCTTGACCGGTCCCCGACCGGTGCGAGCCCTTGTGGGTTTTTGCTCGGGTGAACGTCTTGGTGAGTTCGTTGTTGTCCCGTGTTGCCGTCGTTTCGAGTTTGGGTCCGTTTGGTGGTCGGTTGGCTCGTTTGGTGCCTTGGGGGCTTTCGGGCGCCATCGGTCCGACCGGTGTGTCTCACCGGTCGACCGGTGTAGAGCCACTTAGTGGAAGTTGCTCGGTTTCACCGTAGGGACCGGTCCGACCGGTGGTGCTCCCGGTCCCGGACCGTGTGGGTCTCGTAGACTCGAGGTTTGGTTTTCCGTCGCGTTTCTCGGGTCGGAAGGTGGTGCGTTGGTTCCTAGGTCCGGTGGCACTCCAGTGGCTACGTGGGCTTGACCAACCTTGGTAGTGAGTCGGAGACGTGTGTTGGAAGCCGTGTTCATCTTGTTGGAGTCTCGATCTCCTTCGAGTAGAATTTTTATCGCTCCCATTCACTCCCCCCTCTCTGGTTCGCCGTATCGGTCCTTCAAGGGTTAACCTCGAATTGAGTCACTCCTCGCCACAAATTGGGAAACTGACTAGCTACTGCTCACGTTGGGTTAGCGGTAGCAGAAAAAAATAGAGTTAGGATGGAGGTTGTTGAAGGAGAGCAAAGGGCAATCCGTTCGGAGAAAAGTGCCTCCCCAACAACAAGTGCAAAACTTTCGTTGCATGTCAAATTGGCACCACTGTCCAGGACTGTGTAAAGATAAAACATCTCCCCAAACACTGAGAATGATGCTTTAGCTTCATGACCACTGGTGCCCAAGGGCCCGCAACACCACCTGTGTCGTCCTCACCAATGACCTAAAGCACGACCGCGTGACCAATGGATGTGAGGGTTGGTCGGAATGGAGGGCAATAAGTAGAAGCAAACAATGTCGTAGAGAGACTACTGTCTGTGAATTAGACGTGGTCGCCGAGAGACCTCTCTCGGCAAGACGTGGTAGTAGGACAAAGCCACATCCAGATATGAAGACTGCCAAAGGGAGCAGCCGAAGGGGGCCCAAAAGAGTCCACGCCCCAAGACAGGCATACACCTGCGCAAGCAACAACTCAACTGCAATGATTAGTGAAGCCGAAAGAACCACCTCGTCACTCAACTAGGAAGCCGACGGGAGGGCCACCCCAACCGAGGCGCCAGCCTAGCGTGGCACAGCCAGCAGCAACAAGGGAGTGGTGGGAGCCCGCCGAGGTTCTCTCCCCATCACCACCATGCCCTATGACCCCACATTCTTCCCCCACGCCCACCACATCGCTGGCAGAAGCCCCCAAACAAGTGGTCAACGTAGGGGGGCAAGGGTTGGCGGCATGTAGGCAAAGGAACAACATAGGCGACACGAGAATGACCGATGAGCATGAGTTGTCAGGGAGGATCGAACTTTTTGAATCAGAAATTTTGGATCTAGATTTGTGGTCCAATGGAGCGAGGTTGGAGGAGGAAGGGGAAGGTGAGTTGGTGGGCTGTTGGGGCTCTAGAGCCCACCACCGCTGACGGCAGTAGCTGGAGGCGGCAACAATAGGTGAGCGGGGCGTCATGGGAAGGGGACAAACGATGGTGGCGAGGGGCTCCGCCCGTGCCACCCATGAGAGGAGCAAACAAGGGATGAAGGGGCCTATTGGTAGGAGCATGACTTCTTTTATATTGGACCCATGACAAAAAAGATGATGCACCTAACTGAATTATGTTATTGAAAGCAACAAAAGGTTATGCACATTGTAAGTAACTAGGTGATACCCCACACGTTGCTTTGGAAAATTTTTAAACAAAATTTAGATGAAATGTGAAAGTAGAAACACCAAAATGATTGCATGACTAAATGTTTTTAAACAATATTAACATGAAAGTATGTTAACTTTGTTGAGAGATAATCATTCTTAAATAATTGAACCTACATATATTTTTATTGTGGGATTTTGTGGTGTGCTACTAGAAAAACATACTATTCGCCTAGAGGGGATTGATCATCCTTTGATTCGAGCGACAGACCCTAAACACGTGTGAGCTTGTTCCATTTCAGTAGGGCTAAGCGCCTTCGCGACTGCACCGAGTAAGAATGCAAACGGATCGGATTCACATGGAATCGGATTCGAATAACACCTTTTACCACACTCGAATACGAATATAGATTCAAATGTTCTCGAATACAAATACAAAACAGATGTCTCAAATTCGGAAATGCATTTCGATATTTACTCGATTTGAAAGACAATATTTATCAATTTTATTTATTGATAATTTACAATTACAAAATCATGTAAAGACTAAAGTATATTAGTACATAACAGAGATTGCTCATTAAGAATATCACAATTCATCCATATTTATTTTAATAATTATTCATATAATAAGTAAAACTATTAATACATAAAAAAAGTAAATATACACGTTTATCAAACAAATAATAGAAAATACATGAAAAATATTTTCACAAATACATAAATAAACTAGAGTAATTAAATTAAACTTTATATTAATGTATTTTTATTATTTAAATTAGTTATAACTTTTAAATTGTTTTATGGATGCAATATTTTAATATTAAAATAATATCATAATCATTAGTTATGAATATTTTTTCAATTATACACACTCATTATTAATATTCCATTGAACATAATTTTTATTAGTTGTCACACCCGGATTTAAGGGCAAATCCGAATGCATAGAATACATGTGCGCCAGGATCAAAGTTCACACATGTATTGACTCAGTGAATACCAAAACACAATGTAAAAAACGTAAAGGAAGTATTATAACTTTATTACATGACCGAATGTCTCATAATTATAACAAAAGCGAGTACTAGAAGCGGAAAAGGACGTCTCCACAGGCAGCTGACTGATGGCACGCTCGCCTAGAACTCGTCGAACTCTTCAGGAAAGTCTTCAAAGCATCCTTTGAGCAGCTACCGGGTTGTGCAGATGCAATATAAAATAACAAGCATGAGCACATGTCTTACTCAACAAGGGCAAACACTATAACAACATGCAAAGACTTTATGGTGGAAGCTTGAGGTTGCATAGTAGGTCAGCATTTTAGTTGGTCAAATTTTATTAAGCAAGCTGATTTACTAGCAAATGTAAGTTTATACCAACCCAAAGATTAACATAGGCATCATCAATATGAACCTAAGTAAATGCAACAAGTTTAATCTATCTTCCATAGTTTACTCATTTGAGGGTCCAAGCCGCCCTTGACCGTGAGCACGGCTAACTAGTTAGTTTTACACTCTACAGAGGTTGTACATCTTTACCCACGAGTCGTGTAAAAGTTCTAGGAACTTTAAACCCAACCATGTGATGCCGACCAAGAATCATACCACACTACCGAGGTGTGATTGCATAGGTACGCTACGAGGCCTTCACAAAGATTCCCTAGCACGGGCTGCTCGCTAGGTTACCTGATCAGTGCTGCTCGCTAGGTTACCTGATCAGTGCAGTGCATGAACCTCTCTCAGCTGCGAAGCTACCATAGAGCAGATCAGTCTGAGGGCCAGGCTATACACCATCTACCGTCAGCCCCAACCCCTTTAAGGTAAAGCATATCACAATACTAAAGTTTCTAATTACTTGGCCAAGACAGAGCCATATGTCTTGTGGTAGTACTCTTTTCCTAGGTGGTTCTTTATGTTTCATTTAATAGAGGTGATCTTGTTTAATGAAGGTATGACATGAATAAAGCAAGATTAACATTGTTGTTCATTAGAACCACCATGATCCCAGGTTGAGCAACTAAGCAAGGTCTACCCAACATAATCATAAACCCAGGTTGATCAAGGCATAGGAATAAACAAAGCTAGTCAAACCTTAAATAGGACCCTTCAATTTAATGCAAGAAATAAAGAAATAATGGTGTAATTAAAATGCATGTTGTAATAGGATAACTAGGAATGCAGCATGGACTTGCCTTCTACCAATGCTTGCTGCTGCTCAAGGTCTTGGAAATCTTCAACTTCAGTGTATTCCATGTACGGACCGTCTTCTACGCACCACATCATACACATACGAGCAAACAATGTAATAAAATAAGAAATAATCACCCAACGGTACTAACATAACAAAACATGGGCATAAAACTATTCTACACTTCGATACGATCGTGTGGATATAAAGAACACTAAAAACAGAGCTAATACGCGTATTCTACGGCCAAAACAAGGTATATGGGCTTATCTGCAAGAAAACTAAACTTCCAGGGGCTAAACTGTAAGAAACTGGGGGCTAAAACAGAACTAAACATAAAAACATAAGGTTTGCGGTACAAAAAGAACACACATGACCTTGGGCAGAAAAACTAGAAAACCTAGGGTTTAAACCGTCAAGGGAAGGACCTATTCGTGAGGGTTTTTAAACTGCGGGAGGGCATATACGTGAATATATGAAACATATGGGCTTTTGTGCAAAACTACCGGCGCAGCTCTATATTGACCGGCACACGCCGGGTTGACCCGATATTAGATCCGATCTGGGCCGCCGGCTTGGAATCAGATGGCTACGGACGGTGGGGCGCGGCGCGCAATGCGCAGGCGGCGGAGGCGGCGCGGGGCGGGGACTCGCTAGCGTGAGCCGAACTCGAGCTAGAGAGTTCGATTTTTCGGACGGATTGCACTAGGACAAAAAGGACAATGCAAGGAAAACAACTAGGGCACCAGAACTACCTTACGGGTGATGTCGGTGACGCACAGCTCAAAGGGGCAGACGGTGGAGACGTTGCAACTCTGACAAGATTCCACGGGCGAAATCGAGCATGAGGATGCGAACAAGTGGCACCGGTGGCTTCCTCTCGCCCTTGCGATGCTCTGAAGCTACTCCTCGTCGACGGACAGGTGGCGGTAGGGCGGATCGATGGTTGCGGCCGAATAGGGTTTCAGCGGGAGACGTTGCGGCTCGAGGGGGCCTACGTTTGATCCGAAGGGGCAGCGTGAGGCGGAGGTGCCCTTTACATAGCCCGGGGAGCAGACCTTGGCGTGCGGACCAAGTCGAGGAGTGGCTCAGGCGCAGGGTGGCGCGGCCGGGTCGGACTCAAGTCCGGCGCGGTACGGCGCGCTGGTAGGGATGACGGCTGGGCTCCGCCTATCGGCGACCGCGGGCGGAGGGGACTCGAAGGTTGGATGAGCTGGGCCGTGAGACCCACTGGCCGCATAGGAGATGGTGGAGGCAACGGGGGCTGCTGCGGGCCGGAAGCTCAACTGGGTTCTTGGCAGGGTGGGTGACGAGCGAACCGGTGAAAAAGCTCAGGGGGCACAACCAGACTTCGGAGCTTGGGTCGCGAACAAACAGCAAAGGGAAAGGTTTTTTATAAAACGATTCAAACAATTGAATTCAAATATCGATTTGAATTCAACAAAATAAAAATAATGCAGCAGCATGTATGCAACAAACATCAAGCTATTTATTTATTTTCGAAAAACAAATAATGTTTTTTGTTTTTTCCTGTACTATATTCCGTGTAAAGAATTAAATGTTGGGAAAATTTTAAAAATTAAGTCAAAATCGTTGCTTAAATTTTCTTACTATTCACATCCTAAAATTTGGAATTTCAGGGTGTGACATTAGTTATAGACATAACTTATAGTTTTATATAGTGGAATACAGATAGTGTCGGATATTGCCGAATACGGATGGAATCAAATAGAGAAAAGTCGACAAAAATGAATTTGTTGCATCCACCTTACTACCACATTTGAATTTAAATACAGATATGGATATCCATATTTATATTTTAGTGGATACAAATATCAGATAATTCGGATTCCATTTCCATATTTCCATCCTTAGCACTAAGCGCATCAAGTCGAGAACTACACGACCTACTGTACGTGCATAATGAGCTTAGCGTTACATTGTCGTTGTTTCTGGGACGTGCATAATGAGATCTTGGAGCATCAACCATAGTTCTGAACTGCACATGGGAGCCCACTCGTGGAATGCATTTGTCTGATGCCACTCATTCCCAAGGCAGTACGTTTGGTGCAGGCTTTAGTGGTTGAAAAAATAATCTCTCTCTATATATATATACTCCTAAAAAGAATGAAGTCACGAGAAAAAATTGGTACGTCTTTTTTCGGTCGTCCGCGTGTCCGCCCCTCACCGCCCCCGCCGCCCCCATCCCCCGTGGTCCGTCTATTTCCCCGTTTCCATCTTTACCCTCCGGTCCGGGCTCCCATGCGTCTGCCTCCCACCGTGTCCGCCCCACCCCCCGCACCCCCTCGAACCCTAGATCCGCCGCTGCCAGTCCCCTCCCCCCGCCGCTCGGCCATCAGGTGGCCTCAAGCCATCGCCGCTGTCGTCCTCCAATCGACAGTGCCATCGACCATCTCCCCACCATCGTCCTCTGATCCCTCACGGCGCTGCCGTCCTCAGATCCTTCAATCGACTTCGTCACCGCTGTTGTCACCGTCGACCACGCCATCCCCTGTCGTCCTCTCGCCATGCGTGCGTCTCCCCGCGTGGATATGCTCCCTCACCCTCCACCTCCTGGCCACTGCTGCACTCCGGCCCTGTTCCCGCCCTCGCCCCCTCCGATTTTCCCATCTCTCGCATCGCCATCACCACCGTCCCCGCTTTAGCCACCAGCACCGAAGACAGATCCACAGAGGTGCCGATTCGAGGCACCAATCCCAGCCGCCTCACACCCCGCACGCATTGTACTCCTATGGTGGATGTTGCTGATATCAAAGCAGACGCGAACGGCATCTTCCTCAGCAACCAGCGACCTCGGGGACATTCCTATCTACAGCAAAACAACACCGCCGGAAGGTATGCTGCCATCTAATTTTGTTGCTTATATCATCTAATCCACTCAAATTATTGTACCCAATCGGCTGTGTCACCATCGGCATCAGGCACAACCACACAAAATTCAGGATCGGTTGTACCAGTGGATGCTAAGTATCATTATAGAGTACTGTAGTTTTCATTGTTCTTTGGTTCCTGTTGACCGTCGTGTTAAATATTTTTGAAATATCAGTAGATAAACTGCCTATCAGTACAATACTTCTGTAGGATGTTTTTTACATCCTCAAGCATTAATCTCTTAGTCAGTAGCAAGCCTTCAGGGATGCCATTAACATAGTTTATTCGCCTTGCCTCACTACCATCCAGGGGCGACGCAGCAACATCGCCTTGGTTCTATGTTGTCAAGTGCAACTTCCTACAAAACATCATCGCTCCGATTTATCTTCTTCTTCCTAGGTACGTTCAAAAATCTTAGCAGTAGCCTCTCCTTGCTACCAATTAACGGATCCATTCATTCTCCTTCAAATTAAGGTCCAGGTTCAGATTTTTTACACTTCCACTCAGCACACAAATGATTAGCACAACGGGGACGACGATGGTGCCTGTAGGGGGCTGAAGCGGCCATTATGCAATAGCCCCCATCCTGGATGTTGTTTCACTGGATGGAGAGGGAGCTGTAAACCCGCAAGAGCAACGCCCGGTAAAGTTATGATTAATTGGCTAATCAGTCTATAAATATGATGTGCATAGACCAAGTATGTCTAAATATTTTCGTTCCCACTTCTAGCATCCATTTGTGCAGTTCTCATTATAGTGGCTGTAGAAACAAAAAGAAAATAGGTTTCATTGCTTCTATTTATCTGGAGTAGTGCTAAGATGTTTTGGCCCTGGCAAGTGTGTACAAATTGAATTATTGTTTTTCTGTCAACAGAGAATTATCATGCTATCAATATGGACTTTTTGATTTTCATGATGCATTATGTGAACCTCACATACATAGGTGCTTTCACCATTGAAATGGAGTGCCTTTCTAGATGGATATGTAATGCATTAAGGAGGACTTCTATTATTGACTTCACTACATTCTTTGAACTTTGAAGTTGCTGCTCTCGAATAGATATCGAGTGATCAAAGCAAATAGTGGTCCTAATCAACACTGAATTTCTGAACTGGTGGGATTAAATCAAGTGGTGGTACTGATAGCTTGAATTACTTGTTGTTTAGAAGCTGAATATTTTTTAGCGCACATTACTCTATCTTTGTTCATTTTTTATCACTTTTGCATACACGAAATGTTGTGTACATGAGTTTGTTTGTGTCCATGTAAAGAAATCATTTACCTTATCTCTGGCTCGTCAAAGAGTGCTTTCCTCTCAGATATATGCTAATGACTACAACATGAACATCTCAATGGCCTTGTTGTTTCTATCTATTTCAGTGGTTCTTAAATTTAATTGGCTTGCTGCTATCTGGACATGATGTATCTAATCCAAGATTATCAGGTTTCTCTTGCAGGCTATCAAAGATCTACTTGACATCAGCTCGGTACATCCCAATGAAATGCCAAGCCTACCTTTGCAAGGTCGTTGTACAGCCTTCAGGTTTTTAACTTCTACATTTATTGACAATAGTGCATGTTTGAATGGCCCTTCCAAAATAGAGAAGATGTGGTTCAGTCTGTATTGTAGCATTCTAGATGTTGTTCGTTTGCTTCTTTTCTCATTACATTTTAGGTTTACTAAGCAAATATTGATTACATGCAGGTGGTACATCAACTAGACTATCCACTCATTGCTTAGTCATTTGCTGAGTAGAATTTTTTAATTTGAAACTCGGTTCAAATTTATTTACTCCATTGGTATGTTTTTCTCGCTCATTATTATTTCAAGAGATATATCTTCTTATTTTTCGAGGGAGGAAATAAACACATCTTTTTCTAAAAGATATTATTGATCCATGTTTAACTTAATACTCGAATCGGTTATCGGCCGATACTAAATGTCTCTGCATGCACCTACCGGTGCGTTGCCATTATCTTGGACTACCGGCCTTTTATTGAGCCTTTCATCTAGCACCATCCGTTCGGAGCCACCATGGGAGGCTGCTCATTCAACGATTATCTTGTACTTATGTCCATGTCCGGATCCCTATCATTCTCATTTAAAGGTTGCTTGTCCGTTGAGTGGCGGGGACCCGTCGAATGCTGCAGGCCCATCATTTGATGCCGCCGATAGATCCTGCGTAGAATTTAAAGTGTCAATTAGAAATTTCGACAGCACCTCCCCTGTACAGTGAGGTATTCAGAACCTGCAAGAAAAGCCACAACACAAAGGTCGGGCCACACAATAAATATCTTTCTCACGGCTCGATGGTCGGACACATGCCATGTGGCGCCGTACGACACGTGGTCAAATTGACATAAATAAATGTACAAGGTTTTCAGCATTTGTATGAAGTAATTCTAGGTCACTACTAGAAAAAAATAGCAGGGTTCAAAGTAACTCACTGGAGAAATAGCGGCCGGTCTAGCGAGTGGAGGAAAGAACGCCTGTGGTAGTGGAGGGAGTTGCACCTGCGGTAGTGGAGGGAGTAGCACCTGTGGCGCCACCGCATGACCAAGGTTTTCCAAGTACTGAAGCACGGAGGCAAACTGCTGATTGTGGGCCGACCGTAACGCCTCCATCTACTTCACGGTGGACCTCGACCATCTGTCGCAGCTGCTCATGGGATTGCCTTTGCGTCTCTTCTACCTGCCTCTCCCGCTCGGCCTTCTCTGCTGCAAGTTGGGCCTACAATATTTGATCCAAAAATTAGAATACAAAGCAATCATATGTAAATATCAATGGATGACAAAGAGAACAGAAATAACCTGGAACCGCTCGTTCAACGTTTGAGTAGCAGTGGGTCGCCTATGTATGGGCGGGGCTGAGCTCGTGCCCCTATCTCGAGATCGAACCGTCGTGAGCGTCGGAACGGCGGACGGAACCGGGAGACTATCACCCACATGGTATCGTCCATGCATCCCGCTTTCTCCGCTCCTCACGGCACTTTCTCCATCAAGAGGCTCGTCCCGGATCGAAGTCTAGCCCACGAACCTCCCTTGCCGTCGTGACGTACCTTGTGATGCGGGACCGGATTGTCGGGTTGTTGTACGCCTCGGGCGGGTCGTCCACGTTGAAGGTGACGCCGGCCTTAGCCTTGCCCTTGTGTGCTATGTCATATGCCCGGAGCTAAGCGCAAGGCCGATTCTCATGTGCCGAGATCGCAAGAAAACAACAAAGTGGGTGTTAGAAAACAACAAAGTGGGTGTTAGAATAACACTACGTGAAAAATTGGCTTTGGTAACGGGCGTAGATCGTCTTTGGTAACGGGCAATGCGCCCGTTACCGATCAAGTGTTACAAAAAAAAGCCAAGAAAGGTAACGGCGAGATGCCCATTAGCGATAACACATATTCGTAACGGGCATCAAACAACAATCGTTACCACAACTAGCCACCGGTCACGTGAAAATGACGTTTCTCGGGGCCCACGGGGAACTTTGGTAACGGGCACCAAAACAAAGCTCGTTACTCGTGAAATCAATATCACGGACACGTGTGGTGAACCTGCGTCTCCGATGTCTCAACGAACGGGCCATGTATTGGTAACGGGCTTTTTCTTGTGCTCGTTACTTTGTTGGTAAGTTTGTAACGGGTGTTCCAATTAAAGCCCGTTGCTTTGTTGGCAAGTTTGTAACGGGGTGTACCAATTGAAGCCCGTTACTTAGTGGTCGGTGTTTGTAATGAGCTTTAATTAACGCTCGTTACGGATACATAAGTCACCCCTACGGTAACCTACCTGCCGCTTGCCGCTGCATCCTGGATCCTGCCAGGATTTTGTAGCCATCGTGGGCCGCATCCCTGGAACCAGCCTCAAATGGTTTGGGTTCCTAAGGCCACTTGAAGGCCTTGAGAAGGGGGACTTGGGAGGCTTGGCACATAAAAGATGAGGCGATTCAACCCTAGAAGCCAAGCTTGCAAGTTGGACATGTGTTGCCCAAGTTCCCCGAGTTGAGGTAATGGAAACTAGAGCCTATCTCTTGTATCATTATAGCTTCATTGCCTTGTTTAGGTTGCATTTGTTGCAATGCTTACATATGGTAGGTTGCTTGTGTCATGTGTTAACCGATGAGCAATTTACATGGTTTGATTAGTGTGTAGGAAAGCTACACTTGTTCTTTCATGGTGCATGTTTTCATATATATCTATTTGCATCATGAGCAAGCTATAGAGTTAGCTTCCTTTTTGATGTCATAAAGAATGTGCATACATTTGGTTGGTGATTCAAACACTAAATGCACACATTTAGGGAGAGCTATCCTATATGGTTTGTTTATGGGACTAACATTTTTCAAGCGTATCTTATGTAGTCCCTTGGCGACGCATCTCGGTGCGGTGCTTCATTCTAAGAGAATGCTATTTTACTCTCAATGTGATCTAACATCTCTAAAAGAGTGAACGTAGCAATATGAGCTTCATGCTATTGAGTCATGTCCTTGCGAGTTTATGTCTATATATAAGTTCAAAGGCAATGTACTTATACATTCCTAATCCTTGTGGTACCCCAAGTGTCTTCTTTGCAAGCTTCTTTCAAGTGGTGTCACCCTCTAGTGATATCATTTACAAGTGGCTCATCTCAATGTGGTGCCAACAAGGTAGAGAGGAATCTCCCCCAGAGGTATGCAATGATCAAAAGACTACAAGTGATATCTACAAGTGGTAATGTAACAAGAACTCATTTGTCTTATCTCTTGTCCTTTAAGATACCTCCTTGCATGATATGCTCTAAGCTTCCTTGTCTTACAAGTTTGTAGTTGTGCACTTGATTTTCACACTATCACTTTGTGCACACACTTAGGGGGAGCTTAGGTTGTATCATGCTAGTCTCATGAGCATGTGATCCACCTTAGTTATTCGCACATGTGGTATCTTCATTGATATAATACATATGGATCATGGTTCATGTGGCTTTATCCCTCATATTTAACATTTCTCTTTGAGCTATGTTTGCTAAGACTTTCTAGTTTCCTTAGAGACATTTTGCTTTGGGGTCCTTTTTGAGATTTTATTCCAAAGGGGGAGAAATTTGAACCAAAGCAAGCTATGTGTGAACATAGGAAGAGAAGATCAAAAATGGGGAAGTATGATCTAGGGGAGTTTGGATGATGGTAAGCATCCAAGAAAGTGTAAGTGGTTCTAATTTTGTCAATTTTTGCACATTTATGATTGCTTTGCTTGTGTTGTCATAAATCACCAAAAAGGGGGAGATTGTAGCGAACATGGCCTCATTTGCCATTTGTTCGAGTTAATTTTGGTGATTCATGCTAAAACAAGTAATGGGACTAACCACATTGTCTAGATTGTCTTTGTAGGCATTCCTAGGTCCCATGGATGTTAACACATGTTAGCATACCATGCCCAAGCTAACATGTCACACCACAAGTTAACATACCATGGACATGTTAGGTTACTTATAGTAAATTTGAGGACTTAGTATATATTTTTGAGGCTATAAGTAATGGCATGTTAAGTATGTTAAGTTAAAGCAAAGATCCAAGTTGAAGACGTGAAGAGAAGGATGGAAAAAGACACCGTCAGATGAACCGACGGTACCATTGGTGTATAGCGTCGGAGCACTTAGTACACTGCGCAACGACTGGAATTCACTTGATACCGTGGGATGAACCGACAGTCCCTTTCCTAGTTGCGTTGGATGAATTAGAGAAGAGAAGTCGCGAAGACAGCAGCGTCGGATAAACCGACGGTCCATTGGAGGGAACCGTCAGTCTATCCGGTGGTCATGTTTGAACAAGACAGAGACGCGCCAAGATGAATCCTTAAGCACCGGATGAACCGACGGGTCAGTAGCGGTTCATCCGACGATCGCGTGGAAGCTACCAGAGACGTTTTGCCGCGGGGTCTTCAGCACCGGATGATCCAATGGAGCGTGGAAGCATAGCGTCAGAGCAGTTGTGTCAACGGTCATGTGCGGTGGAGGCAACAGCTAGTAGGACCGGATGAACCGACGCCCAAAAAACATACTGTCGGATCATCCTATGGTACTACTTTCAGCAGCTTTTAGCCAACGGCTAGTTTGATGCCTTAGGCTATTTATACCTCCTCCACCCTCCCATTTAAGGTTGCTGAATTGTGTGGAAGTGCAAAGGAGTTCAACACACCTAGAAGATCATATCCAATCCATCCAAGTGCTTAATTGCTCATCCTTAGACTTGCATATGCTTAGTGTATGTGCTTAGTGTTAGGCTTAGCTTAGAGATGAGTGAGTGCAAGGTTGTGCCAACCTTGTGAGGTGATTCTTGAGTGAATCAAGTTGTACAAGGTTCGCCGGAAGCCTTGGGGCCTAAGTGGCTCACCGGCAATCGTCATCGACCCTTCGGCTTGGTGAGGAGTGGTGAGGACACTTTGTGCGGGAGACGTGGAGACCCCCTTCCTTGGTGGAGAAGCTCCTTAGTGGATGCAGCATCAAGGTGACCAAGGGAGCTTGGCAAGTGCCTAAGTGGCTAGCCTTTGTGGCGAGTCTCTCTTGGGAGAGACTTGGTGATCGGGAAGCAATACTCTTGTGTGAGTGCTTCAACAACATGGACTAGGGGTGGCTTAGTGCCTACCGATACCACGGGATAAATCGCGCGTCAAGAGTTTGCTTCCTATCATCCCCTTTATGTTTTTGCATTTACTCTATTGCAATCTTTGCTTGTCTTTACTTTCCTATAGTAGTATCATGCTAGGATTGGCTATAGGTTGCAAACCTTGTTTTGGAATGGGAGTTTCACACTAGAACAATTCTAGTTGCATATCTAGATAGTATGTTCTCGTTTATCTTTGTGTAAAAATAGTGAAGGCATAGGTTAAAGTTTTTAGATTACCTAATTCACCCCCTCCCCCTCTTAGGCTAACGAGCATAAGGATGTAAGCAGGCGCAGGCTTACCTGCGAGCCCGCGACACCTGCCTGCTAAATGTTGCTTTGCAGCGTCCGCAGGCACCTGCATTTTCTATGCAGGATTATGCGGTTAGCGCTGGAAGACCCGTTGGGCTAAGCGAGTGAGCCGCGACATCAAGCAAAACAGCCTGCGGGTTCCTCACTACGGCACTAGGGGTAGCAGGCGCCATGAATGCGTGCAGCAATCGGATCCACCCGACGGCGGCGGCGGCGACCGCGGCACCGGCGTCCTCGTCCTCGTCCCGGTACACACGGTATTGCACGCGAGAGAGCGTCCCGATGCGGTGCGGGAACGGCGTGGCGCCGCTCCCAACCCGGGACATGCGTACCCGCCGTCCGACGGACCCATGGCGAGGTACTTCACGATGTCCGCCATGGTGTGGCGCGGGATCGACGACCGCACGTAGTCGGACTTGCCCTTGGAGTATTGCTTCGACCCCGGTGCCGGTTCGGGGAGGTCGGCGGCCGTGGCGAGGCCGGCGAACCGGGCGGTGGCGTTGAGCCGGCTCGTTTCAACTAGCTATGTTTCGCTCGGCCCGTAGCTCGGGGAAGTTCCGACGCGGTCTAAACCGGGCAAGACCCACCGCGTGCCGACGCTCGCGCAGCTAGCCGTGCGCCGAGGTCGCGCCGAGGCGGACGCCGGCGACCTCCCCGTTTCCATCGCCGTCCCGAGTCGGGCAAGATCCGCCGCCCGTCGGCGCTCGCAGCTCGCCCTACGCCGGCAAACTGCCACGGCCACCGCACCCCGGCGTCGGCCTCCTCTGCGGCTCCACCGTTGAGTGCGTAGGTCTGTCTGGTTGCCGCTGGAAAGAGAGAAGAGGCGAGAACGTCGTGGGCCCGCACAACGAAGTGGGCTTCAGTAGGCGCCTGCAGGGAAAAGTTTTTCCTCCCGTAAAGCCCAGCAGGATTTTGCAGGATGCTAAACATGTGTCGGCAGACCTCCGCAGGAATAATCGGGTTAATTAGCAGGTTGATGTGGGTAGCCTGCAGACGTCTTCAGGTAGGCCCACTTACATCTTTAAACGAGCATCTGATTCCTTACGGATCGTGGTATACCGAACGATTTTGCAGTTTACCGGTCCGGTATTTTTCCTGTTGGTTACCAGCCGGGAAGCGGTAAAAAAACCCTACCTCTGACATATGAGGAGCAGCTGGTACCCTTCTCCTTTTATATGTTATCATACTGCTAAAACTTCTGTCAGTTTTGGTGTTGTGCCCCAGCTTGTTAATCTCCGATAGAGAATACATCATCCGATCCATACAAAATTGAAAAAATACATCAACAATTGAGTAGATCACGGTTGCTGCCCCCTGCATCTACCTTCAAAATTATTACAGATATAATACGGACGAGTACATGGATCTCGAATCGGATTAGGTTCCAAGTTCGGGTCGGACTAGGAATCCAGGTCCTGATATGATGAGAAGTTTGAGAAGACTCAACCGTGCGAGCACGCTGGCAATGCGCCTCCACCGTCCATGCATCACCAAAGTGACACGCCGCAAGCGGCCACGCTGCGGCAGCCACGGTGGTGCTCGGTTGCTGCAGAAACACGACGTGCGAGCGCGTTGGCTCCAGCCTCCTCGCCGACCGCGCGCAGTGCCGGCGGCGGCCAACAAGATCCGTTGTGCCCAAGATCCGCGGAGGTCCGATCCGAGATCACCAGCCAGCCAACTGGCGTAGATTTTTCAAGATCGAGGCGGCATAATTTTCTCGATCGCGGTCGTGGGGGGAGGGCGGCGGTGCAAAGGTTTCATCTAGGATGGTCGGGCTATGCAGGACCAAAGGAGCTAGCACTCATACTGAGAGGGGCTTTAGTCCCAGTTGATAAGGAGGATAGGTCTCTCCAGTCCAACCGGGACTAACGATGAGAGACAAAAGACCCCCTTTTAGTCCCTGTCGTATGGACCTCCCTGGGCCCACCACCTCGGTGGGTACCAGGACCGACTACTCGGTGGGCCCCTAGGACTACCCTACTTGCGCTGCACGGCACCTGCTGGCGTGAAGCACAAGGACTATGGAGGAGAAGTACTCGGATAGGAAGCTATACATGTCCCGCACTGTATGGAGGACTCCTAGACGTACTCGACTAGTATTCTCCCTGCACCGACTTGTAACCCTGCCTCCCGGACTATATAAGGCGAGGCAGGGACCCCTCTCTCTCTCACAGCTTAAGATTACGCATCATCTTGTAATCGCACCCAATCAATCCAGAGCCACACAACATACAGGACGTAGGGTATTACGCACCTCGCGGCCCGAGCCTGTCTAAAATGTGTGCCACGTGTCTCTTCCTTCGAGTTACCGATCTCGGCGAGGCCACATTCATCTACTTCGGGTACTCCTCTTAGTAGATTGCCAGTCTAAAACACCGACAGCTGGCGCGCCAGGTAGGGGATCTCGCCGGAGATCACATGGCAAGCTCGACGGCTTCCGTCTACATCTAGCCAACCGTCGCCCTCAACCGCGGCAACACCTTCGTCTTCAGTGCCTGGGTATGTACTGCTGACGGCGCCAGATCTTTCCAACGCCGCCTCGCCATATCGCCCAACCCGGAGACTGGCCTCGTGACACTTCCCGAAGTAGTCACGGGCGAACTCGCCGGAAAATTCGGCAAAATTTCGCTCTTCGACCAACACGCCGACTTCGAGCTTGGATCCGCCTCCAACTCGAACTCGACGTCCCCATGGGCTATCATATGCGAGCCGGCTACCCAGCCATCGCATGTGGACTCCCCACCCCGCGAGCGCTTCACACGTGGCCCCCGCAACGTCAGCAGGGCCCACACGAAGGCTCCCCGCGCCTCGCCGGCCGGCAAGGAGCCCGTACCCGAGTACGACTTGGACTCCGACACCGCCCCCGGCTACGCCTCGGACTCCAACCCCCTCTTCGGCTTCTACTCGGACTCCGCGTACGAGTTCGACTTCGGGTCCCTGAGGAGCCCGAGTCCGAGGACAACTCTACAGAGCAGCCGTTGTCAGGACCGGCTTCCGGGCTGGTTATAACATCTACACCCGCCGAGAGATTCGTCTACTGGCCAGACCGCAAGTCTGCAGACCTGACGGGCGGCAACTCACGCTACATCGCCTACCTCGACTAGCTTCCCTTCCAGGAGGGAACACCACTCGCTCGAGCTGAGGAGTACACCCCAACAGAGGTGACGAGTTCTGACTCCAGTCTTGGCAACCCCGATCGCCAAGTCTTCATGGCTGTCGGCGACATGCCAGGACCCTCAGGGACAGCAAGCGACCGATACCTCAAAGACATCTCCGCAGATGAGCTGTCTGCCAACCCACCTGCAGACGAGACCGACGCCAACAGGGATGCTCGACGTGAGCGCAACAGAAAGCGGAACGAACGGCGCCGGCGTCTTCGAGACAACCTCCCCATCCGCAACCTCGCAGAGGCTCTCGACCAAGTCGAGAGTAGGGTACACACTGCCTCGGAGCAATGCCTCATGTCGATCACGGTGATCGCGCGCCAAGCTCAGGGGATGCGCGCTGGAGAGAAGTCATCGCCAAGCTTGCAGAAGACGCTTACTTCATGCAAGTTGACAACAGGGTCACTCAGCCCCCCGCCGGGAACCGCGACAATGAAGCCACAAGTCGCAGTGCGGACCTCGGTCGTAACCGTACTCGAGCTGAGCTGCCGGCCAATCCCAACCGTACTCGCGCAACGGCCGGCGGACCCTCTCAAGGTGGTAACGGCGGCTGGCACCGGCGGCGATCGTGAGGTCGTCCCTCATCACGACACGGCGGCGCAGGGCGGCGACGGCGAAAGCTCCAACCATGGGGCTAACAGAGGCACGGTGGCGGAGGTGATCGTGGCGGCCGACGCCACGCGAACAGCCACGTCTCCGGAGCCTCACACGGCGGCTTCGATGCCCGCCAGAAGATTGAAGAACTGCGGCGGAAGAAGTCCGCCACCGTAGGCGACAACGACGGCTTCCCCGCCTTCTCTCCTCGGCTTCGCAACTTGCTCCTCCCGGACAAATTCAAACCTCTGGGAATCACCAAGTACGACGTGAAGCAAGACCCCATCCAGTGGCTCAGGTGCTACGCCCTCTCCATTCGAACGGCGGTGGCAACAACGACACCAAGTGCCTCTACTTCCCCTTCTGCCTGGACCAAGCCCCGCTCACATGGCTCGAGTCACTCGAAAAGTACTCGATCGACAAGTGGGACCAGCTGAAGGAACAGTTCACCAGCAACTTCGCGGGCGCTATGGGCCGCTCGGGTACTCGCATGGACCCTTCGCAAGTACATGCGGCGTTTCTTCGACAAGCGCGCCACCGTAGTCAACGTCACCGACAAGGAGGTCATCAACCTTCTCCAAGACGGTCTTTACCACCGTCGCACCTTCGAAGACTTCGGTCGACGCCGCCCCAGCTCCATCACCCATCTTCGGCCGATGAAGAAGACAAAGCCAACGTAGTACGACGCCATCCGTGGCAAGAGCAAACCGAACACGGGCGGCGGTAGCGGCAACAACGGGAACCAAGGCGGTCGCAACAACAACTACTACTCGGGTCCCAACCGCAAGCGTAAGCCAGACAACACTGTCGCGGCTATCCAGCGCCCTGCGAAGGAGAACTCGAAGAAGACCTCCGGCGACTTCAAAGACTTGCTGAAGGAGAAGTGCTCGTGGCATCTGGACGGCAACCACACAACCGAGCAGTGCTACCAACTCAGGAGAGCACCTAAGGATACTCCAGAGCCACGACACCCTCATGACAAGAAAGGCAAGAAGAAGAACGACAAAGATAATGGTGACTTCTAGGAACCCGACAAGACGGTGAACGTCCTCTTCGGTGGACTACCCAGCAGACGGGTCCAAAAGGCTACCCATCGAGAAGTTATGAGCATTGAACCAGCGGTTCCGACCCCTCTCAGGTGGTCGGAGGTACCCATTACCTTCTCCCGCGCAGATCAATGGACTAGCTTCTCCGAACCAGGGCGGTTCCCACTCGTCATGAAGCGGTGGTCGCGGGCTCCAAGCTCAACGGGGTCCTCATCGATGGTGGAAGCGGGCTTAATGTCCTTTTCACCAAGACCTTGAAGAAGATGAAGCTCGACATCACCCACATGCTCACCAAGAGCACCTCGCCCTTCTACGGCATCGTCCCCGAAAACGCGGCTATCCCACTGGGCTCAGTGGTCCTGCCAGTTACCTTCGGGGAATTTCGGGACAACTATCGTACCGAGTACATCAAGTTCGAAGTCGTGGACTTCGAGACCTCCTACCATGCCATCCTCGGCGGCCGGCTATCGCCAAGTTCATGGCGGTACCCCACTACACCTACTTGGTACTCAAGATGCCGAGTCCGGCGGGTGTACTCTCGTTGCAAGGGGACTTGAAGATATCGCACGACCGCGACACGGAAGCTGTGGAGATCGCCTCCACAAATCAAGTACCCAATGCAATGATGGAGATCTACGTTGCGTCGAAGAAGCTTGCCCCAAGTGAACTCGACATCCCGCAGAAGTAGGATAAAGCTAACGAGGCCTCGGCCGGCCGATGAGGTTACGGGTCAAGACAATTGACCTTGGGACAGGCGACAGCAGCAAGACCACCACCATCGGGGCGGGCCTCGACCCCAAATAGGAAGACACGCTCATCAACTTCCTCCGGGCTAACCGCGACATCTTCGCGTGGAAACCAGCGGACATGCCAGGGGTGCCCAGGGAGTTGATTGAGCACTCACTCAACGTCGATCCTAAAGCTACCCCGAAGCGACAACACCTCCGCCGCTTCGCCGACGACAGACGGGACGCCATCAAGAAGGAACTCGCCAAACTACTCGCGGCTGGCTTCATCAGAGAAGTCTTCCATCCTGAGTGGCTCGCCAACCCCGTCCTCGTCCGCAAGAAGAACTCGAACGAGTGGAGGATGTGCGTCGACTACACCGACCTCAACAAGCACTGCCCCAAGGACCCCTTCGGGTTGCCGCGGATTGACCAAGTCATCAACTCCACAGGCGGGCCGCGACCGCTCTACTTCCTTGATCTGCTACTTCGGGTACCGAAAGGACCTTGATGTCGCCTAGAAGGGGGGGGGGTTGAATAGGCGTGACGACCGAATTAAACTTTTTCCCCCAAATCACTTGAGCCGACGGTGCTCCACCGGTCGGACCGGTGGTGGTGACCGGTCGGACCGGTCGAGCACCGGTCTTCACGGATGACACCGGTCGGACGGTGCACCTCACCTCGAGCCGTGTAGCACGAGAACCCGCAAAAACAACTTCAAGCGCCTCTTGGCTTCTAGCACGAACCAAACTCGGGGTGTGACTCTTGTAGATGATCACAAGCGAGTAATGAGCCCCGCACACACAAGTAACACACCCAAGTAGATCGAAGCGGAAGCAAATGATATATGCTAGAAAAACAACTTAGAGAGAAGAACCACACGAGGAAGCAAGGATTTGTTTCCCGAAGTTCACCACCCACTGAGGAATGGCTACGTCTCCGTTGAGGAGCTTGTAAGGGACAATTCCCACAACAAGCCGGGTCTCTTTCAACCACTTTCCTCCTTTCCACTAAGGTGATCTTTTCCACGAAGAGGCAAGATCGCGGCCCTCACAAACTTCCCTGTTGCTCACCACAACCTTGGGAGCTAGCCGGCGACACCTAGCCGTCTAGGAGGCAAACCTCCAAGAGTAACAAATGCACCAAAGTTTGTAGACTCGTAACCAAAGTGCTCAAGCTATGGAACTGCTCTTGTTAGCTCACAAAGTCACTCCTAGGCTCACTTTCTCAACCCAACACAAAGATGATGGCTTGAATCCACAAATCTCACAAAGAGATGGTTGGGGAGAGCCACTAAGGCTTAGAGCTAGTTAGAAATGGCTTGGGATCTCAAAGCAACAACACTAGAAGCAGCGGCCCTCACTGAAGAGGGCTTGGGGTATTTATACCCCTCAAAGAAGAAAACTAGCCGTTAGACCCGGGCGGCACCGGTCGACCGGTGCCCTACACCGGTCGGACCGGTGTATGAAAAACTAGCCGTTGGGCTAGCGGCACCGGTCGGACGGTGCCTCTCGACCGGTCGGACCGGTCGAGCCCCGAGTTGCCCCAAAACCTCTTTTAAGGCAACTAGCACTTCACCACCAAGATGAAATGACCCGAGGTTAGGTTAGGAGGGTTAGTTAGCACACTCAAGGGCTAGATCTCACTTAGGTCAACTAAAGAGCACTTTGACTTGGTCAACTTGCTAAGTTGCATCCCTCTTGATAGTACGGCGTACCTATACTCAAGAAAAGAGTAAAAGAGCTTTGATGACCTCTTGAGCTTGAACAATCTTCAATTCTTGCCATACTTGATCGATAACCACTTGAGGGCTTTCAACATAGCCTTTGACTTGAGCATGTCCATACTTGAGCTAGTGACTTAGGATCTTTCCATATAGCATAAGAATGCACACTTTGATCCATGGCCACTCCATGTTGCCAATCTTAACGAGTTGATGACTTGCAAAGCTTCCCTCGATTAAGGTTTGAATATGATACTTGAAGACCCCACGGATGTTAGACCTTCACCCTAGCAAAACACTTATGGCGGCTTAGCTACGGCCCCAAAGATTGCTTAGTCCCTCACCCTAGACATCTCGGTTGATCTCTTCATCACTTATCCAATCCACTTTGAGTTCCACTTTGCTTCACACGCAATTAACCTTCATTTGAAAGTCCCGTTTCAAATGCTTGATCTTGATTGACAACGGAAATGCAAGCTTCCATTTTTAGAACCATGAAAAGTATACTCATCATCTTGTTCTCTTTCAATAAACTCATGAAGTCTTGCACCATATGTTTGTCTTTGCAAGTGTGAGCCATAAAATATATCCATAAATAAAATACTTCAAAAGTAGCTCATGAATATATAATGAAAACCTGCTCACGATCTTAACCAAAAACGTTAGTCCTTTAATCGCCTTGTCATTCAATTCACCAAAATCCACTTAGGGGCCTAGATGCACTTTCAATCTCCCCCTTTTTGGTGATTGATGACAACTCGATTAAAGCTTACAAATAAAACAATAAAGCGCATTTAGATTCTCAGGTATAGCTAGAGCTCCCCCTTAATTTGTGCTTTGAGTTTGATTTCAAGAAAATGGCCTTAAATGCCATTAGCACAAATTTGGAAGAAAAGACGTGTGAGCTCCCCCTATATCTTAGAATCGGTGGAGTGCAACATGTGTGAGTGACAAAATAAAATCCGTGATGCGTATGACAAGATATGCACAAAGCAAAGAAAAATGAGGCGATTGGGCGGCACGTGCGGTCGGTGCACCGACCGGTCGGACCGGTCGAGTCCGGCCCGGCTCTCCCAAGCGGGCGGCACCGGTCGGACCGTGCCCTCGACCGGTCGGACCGGTCGAGTCCGATCGACGCACAAAGCAACAGGAAGTGTGTTCTATTTGGTCCAAGGTGATCATGCCGGGGTTGCAAGCTGGTTTAGATCACTTTGCTCCATATAGCCAACACAAACAAACACCATTCAAAGCATGCATCACAATCTATCAATAAAGTCGCTTAAATATTACATTAAGGATTAAAACACACGGTGGCACTCATACAAAAGTTCTCAAGTCCACTAAGATCAAATTCTAACTTATTACACGATTTTTCTCAAATGCCGGCGGAGCACCGGTCGAGCCGGTGCAGGCACCGGTCGAGCCGGTGCAACACGAACAGACGACCACGACAACACAAACTTGAGGCTTTAATCGCAATTCTTCTCCCCCTTTGTCATCAAGCATCCAAGAAGGGCCCGGAGAAGAAGCGAAAGCCGTCGATCACCGTCCTTGTGATCCGTCTCCGGGTGAGAGCTCCCTCCTATTTGAAAGTCGTCAAGAATCCAATGCAAAGGAGAGTTTAGGTAAATCGATTCCGAGACGTTGATCCGAGATGGATGAGCTATGGGAGCACGCTTTTACCATAGAAGTACGGGTCGTAGCCAAAGATCTCGGCGGAGAAGCGAGCGCCCCAATCGTGTACTTGCTCGGGAGGTGGAGGAGGTGGGGGTGCTTGCTCCTGTTCCATGAAGTGAGACGATCCTGCTACGTCGGAGGAGGTGGTACAAATGGTGGTGGAGGAGGAGGAGGTGCGATGAAGATGATCCTTGCCCTTGCCGAGACTCGAAGAACATAGGGCCGTATTGATTAAGCAAATCCGAGTTGGCCCATCCTCTCATCCTTTCTTCAAAGGAAGGTATCTCACCGGAGGAGATTCGGAGATGGTGGAGATCGAGGTGGTTGAAAACCTTGGGCATTGTGCATGAGCTTCATCGTATCCCGCATTTGCTTATTTGCCCGCCTTGACCTTTGTTGCTCCACCGGATGTCATGCGGCTCCGACACATCCCAAAAATGAAGTTGAGAAACTTCTTCAAAGGAGAGGTGGATCTGCGGGGTCCGCTCGGCTGCCGGCCTCCCCCACGGTCGGACGGTGCTCAGGCACTGCCGTCGGTGTGCCGGCTCGAGCACCGGCCGGAGGCGAAACCGGCCCCGCCCGCACCCTCCTCAAAAATTTCTTCCTCCCCGTTCCGGTGCATGCTCAACTCTAGGAGATGGAACCCGTGGATTCTTGCTTGGATTGAGCTTTAGAGGCTTGTGTGTCACATTCTTCGGAAATTTGTCTTTGCAACCTTTTCAATCATATACATGATGTAGGGGCCGTAGCTGCAAATTTTCTTGGGGTCTTCGGATAGATGCTTAATCTCTTGCCAAATGAAGTCCCCAACACCGAATTCGGAGCTCCCGGCCTCAAAGCCACCATCAAATTTTTTCGAAACTTAGTAATTTCCGAGGGGTTTCCATCTCTAGGTGTGATAGATACCCTAAGTAGCCTATTTAGGACAGCGAAGTAGGTATAGAGGTTCTTCACCTTCCCAAAGTTGGCGTGCTCACCGCGAGGGTACATCACGTGCAAAGCATCCTTCTCTAGCTCCCCCTCATCATGGAGCTTCCTTAGCTCCCCATCTCCCGCCATGATCCCAAAGCATCTCAAGAATCGTGGAACGTAATGGAGTACCTTTGGCCGTTAGTCATCCAAATCATGGCCCCGTCGGCCTCAATGTGACCAAAGTGCACCGTGGCAAAGAACTCGGGCAATGATCTCTTTGTTCCAATCGTGTCGGAACCCCCATAAGTGACTTGACCCTTTGCCTCTCACATTCTTGCCGATTACTTCATCAAAAATAGGGTCTCCTTTCCTTGCCATGTGCCCCCAATCCACAAACTGAGCCTTGTGTGTGATCTTGGGCTTCTTTATAATCACTGTAGCATAGTAGTCTTGCTGAAATTTAGCCCAAAATCTGGGATCCGAAGCGGTCTTGCCCTCCTCATAAGGGTTTTTGTCCCTTAGCTTCTTCAGGGCCTTGGTCATCCCTGACCCATGGTACTTAACCGGCCGATCAGGATAAATGTAGGTAGGTGGCATGATCCTCAGCCTACCCTGATCGTCGTCGTCCTCTTCCATGGCATCCACATCCTCTTCTTCTTCCTCCTCATCCTCCTCCTCATCCTCATCCCCGAGACCATCGTTGTCCGACCCGATCCTCGGTGTCTTCTCAACTCAAACCGACCCGGATAAGTCTCGTCTTCAACATTGTCATCGCCGCTTGTTCCGGTGTCACCTCCTAGATCGGGATCCTCGGCACTAGCTTGAGTTGAGCGGCGTCTCAATCTCTTGCCGCCGATGTTTACGATCTTGCCCCCTTCCCCAAAATCACCGGGGATGGCTCCTCGGCGAGTTAGGACTTCTTCTCTTCTTTTCTTAGCCCCTTCCTTTTCCCGCACCATAGCTGCTGTCCTGAGTCACACAAAGGATGACAAGGGTGTATAAGACTCCGGAAAAAGATTGAATTGAATTGGAATTGAAACTTGAAAGTTCAGAACAGTTGGGTCTGTTCTGGGCCACACCGGTCAGACCGGTGAGGGGCACCGGTCAGACCGGTGCCACCCAGAACAGAGCCAATTGCTCCCACATTCAATCTGAGCAGATGGTGATCTAAGATTTTGTCTAGATAAACAAAAGACACCCTAGAATAGATAAGTGTTGAAAAACAAGAAGAAAACACAATTTGGGGTTGGACATGCGCCACCGGTCAGACCGGTGACGGCCACCGGTCAGACCGGTGAAGGCCGTCCGCACCCAATTTGTGATTTCTCACAATGTGTCCAACAAAACGCTATGGATCTATAGGAATGTCTTCTAGGTGATCTCGGTAAGATGTTCTACCAAAGGAAATTCAAAACTTTGCACCAAGTGAGGAGATCGGGCAAAAGAAAGGTTTGAATACCTTTGGAGAGATGAACTCGAGTTGAATCCGAGAAACACGAAGGGGAAAGTGAAGAGGGGCCTTAGGAGATCCTTTTGCTTCCAATCTTGAGGCTTTTCCTTGGTTGAAACTTCAAATCACCATGGATTGTGAGAGAGGTGAAAGAGAGGAGATGGAGGAGGGTGTCCACGGTTTGAGGCAGAGGTGGGATGGTAAATGATAGAGGAGAGAGAAGGAAGAGGGGGGTAAAAGGATTCCTTTTACTGTGGCCCCACGGGCTGACGCCGGGCGTCACCGGTCAGACCGGTGACGGTCACCGGTCAGACCGGTGACAACTGCTGGTCAAGCCAGAGAGGCCATATCGGTTTTTCCGGCCCCCCGTCGGTAGAACCGAAGATCCTGATAAAATTTAACAGAGAGTCCTTATCGGTAGAACCGACGCGCCCACGGTAGTACCGGCCCTTTTCCTCCTTTTTGAGATTTTGCTCCTTGAAACTTCTCCAAAAAGGTTATAGGACAATTTCCATCCACTTAGGTTGCATAACCATGATTATGTGACTTCAAGGTATCCACCGGTCGGACGGTGGCTTGCCCGGTCAGACCGGTGCGGCCTTGAGAAACAAATTTGAGCCACAATGAAGAATTTCATCTCAACCTTTAGAGATGTTTTTGGATAAGAGATATTAAGATGATATTGATCCAAAACCATCAATTCTTAAAGGAGTGAAGGATTAACGAGTTTGAGCGAGTATACTTGATCCTTCCGAGAGAGAGAGATAAAAGAACGGATTTTAGGGACTTGAGACAATCTTCTTAATTGTGACTAGCCATCAATCAAACAAGGAGAACTATAGTCACAACTAAGTTGATTGGGTCACTAAGACCAAGAACCAAATAATTTTCAAAGAAAGCACACTTCCTGTTCATGCTAGTTGATTTTTCGAAAGCATCTATCCTATATCACAAAATGCATGCATCCACTTCAAATGAATGCCCTAACAAGCATATTTGGCTCATATCTCCATTCTCGAGACACAAAGACGAGTAGAAGAAAAGATATCAACCAAATATCTAGAGAGGAGCGCAAGAGGTCCATTTGAAGCAATTACATGCCAAGGATGGCACACTAGCATGTTGTTATGGCCTAGATGCATTACGGTATTTCAATGAGTTTCGTGAAAACATACCTTTGCCTTAAGACCATTTCATTTGTGCATATACTAACTTTCAAACAATGTTAGCTCTTACTTGTTCTTTAGGAGGTTACGCTTATCGAGAGCTTCCTTTGATATGCACAAACGCATGAGACTACAAGATCACTCGGACGAAATTGTTAGTCCCATAAGTGACTCAAGTTTTGTAATGAGCTCCCCCTTAAGTAGTGCTAGAGAATTTGAATTTCTCGACCAAGGCACTTTGTTCAATCAAGAACATGTTGAGGCTCATTCCAAAACTTGGTCAAAACACACAAATGATTTGATAATTGACATGTGTTCGGACTTCTCATAACCTTTGACGCCAAATCACCCTTCATCTTGAGGGTTTGGACAACCCGGGTCACCGGGCACTCATGCGGGTCACCCTGCAAAGATTCGAGGCGTACGGGTCACCCGGCACTTGTGCCGGTCACCCGCTCAAGTTTTTCGGGCTGCGTTGGCACCGGTCGGACCGGTGCACATCACGGTCCGAGCCGGTGACCACCCTCTGACCCATTTTGGTGATTTTTCCTTCCCTTTTCCTTGAGTGAGTGAATGTATCACTAATTTCAGACCTGCATTCAAGGATAAGGTATTGCTCTACTAGAGAGCCATTAAAGGTATCGAATGGCATGAGAAGGTAAATCTTAAAAAAATAGTCAAAGTCACCACCTCATGCTTTGCTCATGCAAGAAGAGCTTCACATGAGTGTTCACCAAGAACCAAAGTGACTTAGACTCAATCGGGCGCATTAGTTACCGAGATGTCATTGATTTCACGAAATATATGAGTTTGCTCTTCACATGGTCAATTGAATTCATCAAGACTTCTAAGTCCTCCAACCATGTGCTCAATGCATCTCTTACAACCTGCAAGCTCAGTAAGCATTCCTTGGTACCCAACACTTGTTGGGTCCTATTGGGTTAGTCACAAGGTGTTTAGGAACCCAGATAGCCCTCATGCTACAATGAGGTGAACTAATCTCCCTCATAGCACAAGTTCTATTCTTATCGTTCCTAAGCTTATGGAAATCATAATGGACAAGGTTTGATTTAGGAACATTACCATTTGGGCAATCCTTGCCCATGTGACCCTTTTGACGGCATTCGTAGCAAATACGACTTTTGTTCTTGTTGGTCACCCCATTCCTTAAAATTTCTTTTCTACACTTGCTTCGAGACTTGTTCTTGGAGAAGGTGGCTTCCTTGCCTTGATTGCTTGAGGTGGGGCCCGCAGCTAGCACCGGTCCGGCCGGTGGCACGCACCGGTCCGACCGGTCACGGTCGAGCCACCGCCCGTTGTTGCTTTTGGGCATGAGTTGGCAAGGTGTCCCTTCTCTCTCGCACTTGTAGCACACCCTCCACTTGTTGGAGCTTCTAGGCTTCTTGGAGGGTGACTCTTGTGCCTTGTGCTTGATCGGGCGATATTGGGGTTTGATTTGCCCAACCTCGCTCTTTTCTTGAATCTTGTGCTTGTGGAACCTTGTAGCTTGTTGAGGGGTTGAACTAGTGGCGGTTGATCCCTTCCCAAGCTTCTTCACCATGCTTTCACGGTTATCTTGAGAAGGTTGCACTTTGCTCTTCTCCTTCAACACACACAAGTCCTTTTGGAGCTTTTCGACCTCTTGCTTTAGTTTGTCATTTTCAGCGGCAATGAGGTCTTCACAAGATTCTACAAGTACATGCTCAATGCTAGATTGGCTTGCTTGAGACAAACAATCATTAGCGCTAGATAAAACAACTTGAACTTGTGAGCAAGTGCATGTGTGAGATGGAGGTTGTAGAGATTTTACCGATGAAAGCACAACCTCATGGGCTATCTCTAGTGTTGCATAAGAATCAACAAGCTTCTCAAAGGAAAGTTCAAGTTCATTGTGATTAGCTTGTAGGACCATATGCTCGCTAGTGAGCTTCGCTAGTTTGGCTTCTAGATCATCATTGGCATCTTCTTCTAATTTAGCTCTACAAGCAAAGGATTTTATGTCATGATCATATTTGTTAGCCAATATTTCATACTTACAAACCAAGGATGCAAGTTCGGATTTGAGAAGCTCAAGTTCTCTTGACGAAGAGCTTGAAGCTTCAATCTTTTGGTCCTTAGCCCCTTTGGCTTGTCTCTTCTTCTTGCTTCTCTTCTCCTTCTTGGCCATCAAGCAAGTTGGTGTGCCTCTCTGGCACCGGTCGACCGGTGGGTGTCACCGGCCCGACCGGTCCCTGCGAGAGGGACGGCGTCTTCGCTTCTTTGCTCTTCTTCTTGCTTGAGGTTTGATGCTTGAGGCTCGGTGGATGTTGTAGAGGTAGAGCACATCTCCACTGACTCATCTTCATCATCACTCTCGAGTTCATCCCATTTGGTGTTTACCAACTCAAGTAGTAATTTCCAAATGAGATGAGCATCTTCGGAAATCTTTTTGCTCTTCGGGATAATGTACTTTAGTTCGCTACATACACAACTACACAAAAGGTTAGTAACAAGAGCATTAAGTCGCTTCTTCTCCAAGTCCATTGGCGAGACACATGTCTCATCCTTTGGAAGGATACTCGCAACCATAATGCACTCGGCGGTAGGGCCCAAAACCTTAAGTGCAATGTGAACATTAGAGCACCAAGAAGAATAGTTTGAGCCATCTAGAGCTAGAGGCTCAAACGGTACCTCACAAGTTGTCGACATCGAAGAACTCCAAGCGGTTAAGCTCGAATCGGAGCACCAAGCTCGATACCAATTGAAAGGACCTTGATGTCGCCTAGAAGGGGGGGGGTTGAATAGGCGTGACGACCGAATTAAACTTTTTCCCCCAAATCACTTGAGGCCGACAAGTGCTCCACCGGTCGGACCGGTGGTGGTGACCGGTCGGACCGGTCGAGCATCGGTCTTCACGGATGACACCGGTCAGACCGGTGCACCTCACCGGTCAGACCGGTGTAGCACAGAGAACCTGCAAAAACAACTTCAAGCGCCTCTTGGCTTCTAGCACGAACCAAACTCGGGGTGTAGCTCTTGTAGATGATCACAAGCAGAGTAATGAGCCCTGCACACACAAGTAACACACCCAAGTAGATCGAAGCGGAAGCAAATGATATATGCTAGAAAAACAACTTAGAGAGAAGAACCACACGAGGAAGCAAGGATTTGTTTCCCGAAGTTCACCACCCACTGAGGAATGGCTACGTCTCCGTTGAGGAGCTTGTAAGGGACAATTCCCACAACAAGCGGGTCTCTTTCAACCACTTTCCTCCTTTCCACTAAGGTGATCTTTTCCACGAAGAGGCAAGATCGCGGCCCTCACAAACTTCCTGCTGCTCACCACAACCTTGGGAGCTAGCCGGCGACACCTAGCCGTCTAGGAGGCAAACCTCCAAGAGTAACAAATGCACCAAAGTTTGTAGACTCGTAACCAAAGTGCTCAAGCTATGGAACTGCTCTTGTTAGCTCACAAAGTCACTCCTAGGCTCACTTTCTCAACCCAACACAAAGATGATGGCTTGAATCCACAAATCTCACAAAGAGATGGTTGGGGAGAGCCACTAAGGCTTAGAGCTAGTTAGAAATGGCTTGGGATCTCAAAGCAACAACACTAGAAGCGGCGAGCCCTCGGTGAAGAGGGCTTGGGGTATTTATACCCCTCAAAGAAGAAAACTAGCCGTTAGACCCCGGCGGCACCGGTCGGACCGGTGCCCTACACCGGTCGACCGGTGTATGAAAAACTAGCCGTTGGGCTAGCGGCACGGTCGGACCGGTGCCTCCGACCGTCGGACCGGTCGGGCCCCGAGTTGCCCCAAAACCTCTTTTAAGGCAACTAGCACTTCACCACCAAGATGAAATGACCCGGAGTTAGGTTAGGAGGGTTAGTTAGCACACTCAAGGGCTAGATCTCACTTAGGTCAACTAAAGAGCACTTTGACTTGGTCAACTTGCTAAGTTGCATCCCTCTTGATAGTACGGCGTACCTATACTCAAGAAAAGAGTAAAAGAGCTTTGATGACCTCTTGAGCTTGAACAATCTTCAATTCTTGCCATACTTGATCGATAACCACTTGAGGGCTTTCAACATAGCCTTTGACTTGAGCATGTCCATACTTGAGCTAGTGACTTAGGATCTTTCCATATAGCATAAGAATGCACACTTTGATCCATGGCCACTCCATGTTGCCAATCTTAACGAGTTGATGACTTGCAAAGCTTCCCTCGATTAAGGTTTGAATATGATACTTGAAGACCCCACGGATGTTAGACCTTCACCCTAGCAAAACACTTATGGCGGCTTAGCTACGGCCCCAAAGATTGCTTAGTCCCTCACCCTAGACATCTCGGTTGATCTCTTCATCACTTATCCAATCCACTTTGAGTTCCACTT
Organism: Cenchrus americanus; assembly: GCA_947561735.1. Lineage (NCBI taxonomy): Eukaryota > Viridiplantae > Streptophyta > Magnoliopsida > Poales > Poaceae > Cenchrus > Cenchrus americanus. Next base: position 199,933,300 of record OX387241.1, read on the forward strand.
TGCTTCACACGCAATTAACCTTCATTTGAAAGTCCCGTTTCAAATGCTTGATCTTGATTGACAACGGAAATGCAAGCTTCCATTTTTAGAACCATGAAAAGTATACTCATCATCTTGTTCTCTTTCAATAAACTCATGAAGTCTTGCACCATATGTTTGTCTTTGCAAGTGTGAGCCATAAAATATATCCATAAATAAAATACTTCAAAAGTAGCTCATGAATATATAATGAAAACCTGCTCACGATCTTAACCAAAAACGTTAGTCCTTTAATCGCCTTGTCATTCAATTCACCAAAATCCACTTAGGGGCCTAGATGCACTTTCGGTACCACCGGATCGCGATCAAGGAAGAAGACCAGGAGAAGACCGCGTTCATCACCCTATTCGGCGCGTCTTGCTACACGACCATGTCCTTCGAGTTGAAGAACGGCGGCGCTACATACCAATGAGCTATCCGGGCCTCGCTTCAAGATGCAACTCAACAAGAACGTCGAAGCCTACGTGGATGACGTGGTCGTCAAGACCGAAACTCCATCACGCTCATCGTCGATCTTGAAGAGACTTTCGCATCCTTGTGGGAGTACCGCTGGAAGCTCAACCCGAACAAGTGCGTCTTCGGCGTACCGTCGAGCAAACTACTCGGCTTCATTATCAGCCACCGCGGCATCGAAGCCAATCCCGAGAAGATCTCCGCCATCACCAGCATGAAGGCTCCCACGTGCATCAAAGACGTGCAAAAGCTAACCGGATGCATGGCGGCTCTTAACAGATTTATCTCGAAGCTTGGAGAATGGGGGCTCCCCTTCTTCAAATTACTCAAACACCAAGAGAAGTTCGTGTGGACTCCAGAGGCGGACCAAGCCCTTTCCCAGCTCAAGGACTTCCTATCAAATCCACCAGTCCTCACGGCTCCTCGCAAAGGCGAGCAGCTACTCCTCTACCTCATTGCGACTACTCACGTAGTCAGTACTGCCATCATCGTCGAGCGGCAGGAAGACGGCCACGCCTATCCAGTCCAGCGCCCAGTCTACTTCGTCAGCGAGGTCCTATCAGAATCCAAGGCATGCTACCGGCCAGTACAGAAGCTTCTGTACGCAGTGCTCATCACCTCACGGAAGCTACGACACTGCTTCCAGGAGTACGCGATTTCCGTCGTCACCGACTACCCGCTCGGCGACATCCTGCGGAACCAAGATGCTACTGGAAGAATCTCGAAGTGGGCAGTCGAACTCGGCGCCCTCAACATCGACTTCAAGCCACGCACATCCATCAAGTCGCGAGGCACTAGTCGACTTCATGGCGGAGTGGCGGGAGAATCGCCTACCTACTCCAACCGAGCGCCCGAGCATTGGGTGATGTACTTCGACGGCTCACTCAACCTCGAGGGCGTAGGCGTTGGGTACTCTTGATCTCTCGAACGAGCGAACAACTCAAGTACGTCCTGCGGATGTTCCGGAAGGTCTCAAACGACGAAGCCGAGTACGAAGCTCGCTACACGGCTCCGCCTCGCGGCTTCTGCGGGCATCAAGCGGCTACTAGTCTACGGCGACTCCGCAGTGGTCATCAACCAAGTCAACAAGTCCTGGGACCACAACAAGGAGAACATGGACGCCTACTGCCTAGAAGTCCGCAAGCTCGAGAACAAGTTCTATGGTCTCGAGTTCCACCACGTCGTCCGCGACAACAACGTTGCAGCGGACGTCCTGTCGAAGCTTGGTTCTACTCGCACTCAAGTACCAGCGGGTGTCTTCGTCCACGAGCTTCACGCGCCATCCATCCCGGAGCCGGCGCCACCGACCACTGACCCAGCGCATCCCCCGGCTGGGTCAATTTGGCGCGGGAAGTTAATATTTCTCTTTTCCTTGCTCATTTATCTCATTTCTTTTTTTCTTTCAACATTTTAAAAAATTGTTAGTTAAAATATTTGTGCCATGCAAAATTATATTATGTTAACACCAAAAAAATTACATTTTTGTGCACATATTATTTCAAGAGTTGAAACAATTATTACTATTTTTTGTTTACAATTTGAAGGGGAAAATAAATTAAATTAAAAATATTAGTAAACCAACTCAGAAAAATCTCTGTCTCAAATAAATTTATGAATTCGCGTCTTGTATTCGAATGATCAACATGCTCATTTCTTTGCTCATTTATCTCATTCATCTCATTCGCGTGCTTTTTCTCTTTTCCTTGCTCATTTGTCTCATTCCTTTTTGCTTTCAACATTTAAAATAAATGTTTAGTTAAAATATTTGTGCCATGCAAAATTATATTATGTTAACACCAAAAAAATACCTACTTTTCAATGCACATATTATTTCAAGAGTTGAAACAATTATTACTATTTTATGTTTAAAATTTGAAGGGGAAAATAAATTAAATTTAAAATATTAGTAAACCAACTCAGAAAAATCTCTGTCTCAAATAAATTTATGAATTCGCGTCTTGTATTCGAATGATCAACATGCTCATTTATCTCATTCATCTCATTCGCGTGCTTTTTCTCTTTTCCTTGCTCATTTGTCTCATTCCTTTTTGCTTTCAACATTTAAAATAAATGTTTAGTTAAAATATTTGTGCCATGCAAAATTATATTATGTTAACACCAAAAAATACCTACTTATCTATGCACATATTATTTCAAGAGTTGAAACAATTGTTACTATTTTATATTTAAAATTTGAAGGGAAAAATAAATTAAATTGAAAATATTAGTAAACCAACTCAGAAAAATCTCTGTTTCAAACAAATTTATGAATTCGCGTCTTGTCTTCGAATGATCAACATGCTCATTTCCTTACTCATTTATCTCATTCATCTTATTTGCGGGCTTTTTCTCTTTTCCTTGCTCATTTATCTCATTCCTTTTTGCTTTCAGCATTTAAAATAAATCATTAGTTAAAATATTGTGCCATGCAAAATTATACCATGTTAACACCAAAAAATACCTACTTTTCTATGCACATATTATTTCAAGAGTTGAAACAATTATTACTATTTTTTGTTTACAATTTGAAGGGGAAAATAAATTAAATTGAAAATATTAGTAAACCAACTCAGAAAAATCTCTGTCTCAAATAAATTTATGAATTCGCGTCTTGTATTCGAATGATCAACATGCTCATTTCTTTGCTCATTTATCTCATTCATCTCATTCGCGTGCTTTTTCTCTTTTCCTTGCTCATTTGTCTCATTCCTTTTTGCTTTCAACATTTAAAATAAATGTTTAGTTAAAATATTTGTGCCATGCAAAATTATATTATGTTAACACCAAAAAATACCTACTTTTTATGCACATATTATTTCAAGAGTTGAAACAATTATTATTATTTTTTGTTTACAATTTGAAGGGGAAAATAAATTAAATTGAAAATATTAGTAAACCAACTCAGAAAAATCTCTGTTTCAAACAAATTTATGAACTCGCATATTGTCTTTTTTGATATAATGATCCATATAACTAATTATCAATTTCAATTAACCTAATTTTGTACAATGGCTTACGTATACATACAGAGGTCACCTGATGGCTATTACAAGGCACGACATTAATTAATACCAATGACTACAAGTCACAAGCTGAAGCTGGTCAGCTTCTAGCTTTTGAACCTCTGCTTCAAACACATTTATGAATTCGCGTATGAATTCTAGTACATATATGCTTAATAAACATGCTTACTAAACATGTTGAAGACAACACATGAATTCATAATAAAGTACATAATTAACAATAATCTATAATAAGTTCATAAAGGTTCACATAGCTAGCTAATTAATACAAGTTCACATAATAGGGTACGTTACAAAACCTGATCCATGCATGCATAATGTTACTGAGAAGCACAGGCTTGTAGATATGAAGCATGGTTACCGTCCGCAAACCTCCAGCCTAGAACTCTCTCAAAATAAGCTAGAGCGCGTACTAGTGCAATCTCCTCCGCTTCTGCAGGAGTGTCACAAACATCACTGCAGACATCAAACAATGGAGCCTCGGGTTCTGCTGGCTTGTAGATTGTTAGCATTGCTTAACTCTTCCAATTGTTGGTGAAAAAACGGATCCCCACCATAGTAATCCACCCCAACTCTTTCCACGACTTGATTCAGAATCGCACGGAAGCTAATTGAAGCATAGGTAGAACCAGAGTGATCCTGCACACAATCAGATAATAACCTTATGGAAGTTCAAAATATATATGTACCAGAAACAAATTATTTAATAATAAATAAATAAATCTTTTATATATAAATGTATATTACCACATCTTGATGAGCCCTGCAAAGCCTCTTTGTAGTCTCAACCACATTTCCTTCACCCGTCTTGAGTTGCCTTAATATAAAACAGGAAAGGTCCGGCACGAAGCACCCAACATTATTCTTGAGCTGTTGTAGACAATTGTCCACAGCAGTCCTCTCTCGGGTCAACCGAACAGGTCATGTTTTGCCAACTGTTGCAATGGCAACCATCGGGTGTGGTGCGCCTACTGGCAACTGGCCGTAGTCTACATATCGAGCAGGTACGGTGAAAGAGATATACACTCTTGTCATGTGCTCATCAACGTGCTCAGTTTGCACTATAGGAGGAGTACCATTCATATCCCCGATAATGTCTCTGAGCCATCTGATATTGTTGAAGGACTGATACGGCGAACCGGAGAGGGGGGAGTGAACGTGAAGGATCGGATGGCGACTAGAGAGGGGGGGAGTGAATAGGAGCGGTAAAAATTCTTCCCAAAGAACCCGGCCTATGCCCTAGTCAAACCCCGGTCACACACAAGCGATGGATCGAATCACACACCAATCGCCAAGACCATGAGGTTATGGATCAACCTCTAGCCTTAGGAACAATTCCTTGAAGCACACGCGGAAGCACAAAAGAAGGAGGAGAGGAATCGAACCAAGAGGCAAAGTGCACGGGCTGCGGCGGACCGTCCCGGCCGGGGAGGGGCGGACCGTCCGCGCGAGCCTCGCGGACCGTCCGACCCCGAAGCCATGGACCGTCCGCGCCAACACCGCGGACCGTCCGGCCCTACGCCGCGGACCGTCCGTTAAAGCACACAGAACCACCAGAAGCGACCCGAGAAAAACGGACCGTCCGCCAAGGCCGGGCGGACCGTCCGCGCGGGTCACTGACCGTCCGCTACTCAAGCTCGGACCGTCCGCAAACCAGCTGCAACAAAAACCAAAAGCCAAACCGGATCGAAAGCAAGGACGCGCAAGAACACGACGAACACGCGACGAACCCTAGCCGCGCGGACCGTCCGCCGGCACCCCCGGGACCGTCCGCCGGGGTGTGGACGAGCGAGAAAACTCCCGACCCCGAAAGTCAACTCCCCCAAATCATCATCGGATTTCCCAAACGGTTGAAGCTATGGAAACAAGGGTTTGGGGACTTGAAAAGCGTCACACAAGGATGCTATAGCCCAAAAATCTTGCCTCCTAACTCCCTAAATCCCGGGAATCGCGAATCCTTTGAGCACCACCAAAAGCTAGAGCACCGAACGAAAAGCGTGAATCCATGTGGTTTCCCGGCGTTTGAGGGCACAAGATCAATCACAAAGATGCACGAGACATCTATCCATGTTTTCCTCAAAGAAATCCGGGGAGAAACCCACTCAAATCCGCGGAATCGAACCGGGAACAAAGGCACGAAAACAAGCACAAAAAGGCCACGAAAACACAACCCCGAATCTTCTATACAAACCGGGAAAGATTCACAAGGTCTAGCATGGCGCCCTAGCATCCATCCCTCTCAACAAATCTCTCATGAAGCTCTCATGCTAGCCTAGAGAAAATGAAAGAAAAATAGCTACGAAAATGAGAAAGAGGAGGGAGGAAATGAAACCCTAAGTCGCGGAGAGAGACCTCCATCCACACACACTCATGGCTTATATATTAGGTCCCGCCGGAGTGGTAAATGACTCGACTACCCCTAACTTAACTACTGGCGATACAACCCACGTAGGGGCATTTAGGTAATGTTTGTGGGTCTTGCCATCGGACGGCCACGCCTTTGCCGCACCCCGCGTCCTCCCGACGCAAGCCATGCGATCCCGCCGCGTGTCCTCCGCCTCGAAGCTTCCCGACACGCCGGATCCCGTCTCCGTCGTGTTGGGCCCTCGGACTTGGTTTTGAGGCCCAAACCAAGAAACCGTCCGCCGATGGTTTTGTGGGCAAACCACCAAACCCCGCGTGCCGGTCGGCTTCCCGCCAAACCACTTGACTTGACCGCCACCGTGCACCGGCTCGCTTGTCCATGACTTCGTCTTGCTTGTGTCGCCACCATGTGACCCGCACCCAGTCCCGCTGTCCACCGGGTCCCTCGAATCGAGCCTACTTGTCTCTCCATCTCCCGGAGGCCCCTCAAGGCTGAAGACCTTTCGCGCCCGTTCTTCCCTGCAACAACACGAACTAGGCCGCAGCCTACACACTCGCGCCGCACTAAGCCAAGAGTCAGTCCAACACCCGTTGTCAATCACTCATCACTGAGGAGCGGTCATCCATCGACCTTGGGACGCTCCTGGTCCTCAATCTCCCCCTTGATGAGTGCATTGACAACACACAACGCGAAATGAAATTCGAGAGAAAGAAAGAAAGGAAGAAGAAAAAAAAACAAAGAAATTCAAATCATGACCAAAACCGAAGAAAGGCGAAGAAAGGTCACAAGCCAAGCAAAGCACAAACTCCACACCGAAAACAAGCAAGAAAGCTCCCCCCGAACAAATGCAAGCTCCCCCCGAACATGTGGATGCAAACTCATGCAAACTCCCAAATTTCAGCTCACCTCTTCGAATTTTCATTAAGCTCACCTCTTCTCCCCCTTGTTGACAATGTATGAATCAAGGTGAAAATGCGGAGATGCAAAACAAAGCATATAAACATCTACATGAGCTTCTCAAATAGGCCAAATCTAGTGTCTAAGGCTAAAAATCGGACAAAGATCACACATATGAATCATAGCATAGTCAAAGCATTGCCACAAGTAATATATGAAAAAACAAGCATGTGACAAAGCAAAATTTTCAGATTTGAGCAGTTTTACCAAAAAGAAGGCTCGCTTCACATGTAAAAGCCTATCCATGTCACACTTGAGCCACAAACATGCATACCACTCAAATATCATACAAGGATATCAAATTCTCAGCAAAAGATCATGGCAAACACCCATAAAGCAAAGCATGTCATGTCAAAGCTCATGAGCCATGTGTCCACTTCGGGGAGACTTCTCCTTTGGTGAACATCATGCAACATGTTTTGCACCCATATGTGAAAGATAAGACATTTTAAGCATAGACATGATGGATGGAGCATTTTTCAAGCAATATACACTTCTTTTCAAGATTAAATCATTTCATGGTACATGAAGTGCCTTTGCGGCAAAAAGAAGCTTATGCTCCCCCATGAATGCAACATAGGCTAAACATTCACAATGATATACGGCCTTTGGCCCAAATGCAAGAACAAGGCATCCAAGCACAATCTAAGCATGAAAAGCACATTTAGACCAAACTGTGACATGGATACACAACTACACACGAGTGGAGCATATTTCATCAAAAATTAGTCAAGATTAGCATTTATTTCAAAAGGGGCTATCTCACTACACATATATCTCAAATATTCCAAGAGCATAGCCTCACATCACCATTTCTCCACACATATGACCAATATCTCACAAATAGCCAAAGAAACTCAAATATGGCATATGAAAGAAGCTCATCATCCTAAAATGCAATATGATACAAATGCAACATGATATATGACAAGATGGCTATCCTACCATGGTTTATACATCAAGCAAAGCATGTAAATACATCAAAGTAAAGCATGGTATGATACATATGGTACAAGAGAAAATCCCCCAAGAATCAACTAGAAAGGGCAACAAACCCCAAGTTCCCCGCAAGCGCACAAATGTAGCTTGGTCGAGAGGCTTTGTGAAAATGTCGCAAGCTGATCTTGGGTAGGGACATGACTCAACACAATGGTTACTTTCTCCACATTGTCCCTCAAGAAATGATACCTCACTTCTATGTGTTTGGTTACGGAGTGAAGCAACGGGTTTTTGGCTACGCTTATGGCACGGGTGCTATCACAAAGAAGTGGGATCCGGGTGCACTCCTCACCAAAGTCTCTCAAAGTGTATGAAATCCACAACAGGTGGGAACAACAACTCGCGGCGGCAACATACTCCGCCTCGGTGGTAGGCCGAGCTACACTAGGCGCTTGCGGGAAGACCATGAGACCAACGAAGACCCAAGAAAGGCAAGTACCGAAGTAGACTTCCTCTCGACTCGACAACCGACAAAATCCGCATCGGAAAAACCATGAAGAGAAAGAGTCGAGGAGGACGAATACCAAAGGCCAAGACCGAGGGGCGGATCGTAGGTACCGAAAATCCTCTTGACGGCCGTCGATGTGATGTCCTCGGCGAAGCACGAAAACGAGCGCACGGACACACGCCGAACCGTATGTCCGGCCTCGTCGCCGTCAAGTAGAGGAGGGAGCCAATCATGCTCCCGTACTCCCGCCGGTCCACCGGTTCTCCGTCCTCATCCGCATCCAAAGTGGCCGTACTCCCCATGGGAGTCGACATCGGCTTCACATCTTGCATCCGGAACTTCCTCGGCATGTCTTTCGTGTACTTGGTCCGGTGCACAAATGTACCTTGTCCTTCACTTGCTTGATCTGCAGCCCGAGAAAATACTGCAACTCGCCCATCATGCTCATCTCGAACTCCCTGCTCATCTCATCTGCAAACTTGGCAACAAGGTTATGTGACGAGCCACCAAAGACAATATCATCCACGTATATCTGAACAATCAACAAGTCATTTCCATGCTTGAGGAGAAACAAGGTCCTATCCACGGTACCCATCACAAACCCTCTGCTCAAAAGAAAACCTCTCAATCTCCCATACCAAGCACGGGGCGCCTGTTTCAACCCATACAGAGCCCTTTTCAACCTGTATACCTTGTGTGGGTACAACTCGCTCTCAAACCCAGGTGGCTGCTTCACATACACCTCCTCCTCTATGACCCCATTCAGAAAAGCACTCTTCACGTCCATCTGAAACAACTTGAACCCTTTAGCCACGGCAAAGGCTAGAAGGATCCGAATTGCCTCGAGACGGGCCACAGGAGCAAAGGTCTCCTCATAGTCGATCCCCTCCTTCTGACTAAACCCCTGAGCAACAAGTCTGGACTTGTTCCTCACAACCATCCCATTCTCTCCCTCTTTGTTCTTCCAAACCCACTTGGTTCCTATGGGATGGCAATTTGGAGCTGGTTCAACTAACTCCCACACTCGGTTCCTCTCAAAGTTTTCCAACTCCTCATGCATAGAATTGACCCAGTTTGCATCAGATAAAGCATGTCCAATGTCCTTGGGCTCAAAAGTAGCAACAAAAGCAGCATGAGCAAAATGAGAGGAATTCCTGGACCTCGACCGTGTAGTGCGTTCGTCGATATTCCCAATGATCTTCGACAGGGGATGCACTTCTTGAATCCGCCGGGGAGCCTCACGCCTCGAGACTACCTCCCCCTCAACTTCAGCTTCTCTCGCTTTGGTCCTCTTGTTGCACCGTCGTTGTCCATGAAGTAGACGGTCCACGCTCCATAGTGGTCGTAGGGGAAGTAGTGGGTACACACTCGGCTTCGGGCACATGGTTCTCCCCATCATCATCTCCGGCTTCATCCTTCTCCTCTTCAAAGAGGTCCTCGGCCATCTCTTCGTCACCGCACATTCAAAGCCAAGAGAGGTACATGGCATTGTCTCGTCGAAGGTCACCTCGCAAGTCTCCATGATTTTGTTAGTCTCAAGGTTAAGCACCCTATAGGCTCTAGAGTGGTTAGCATATCCAAAGAAAATACCATCACTAGACCTAGCCTCAAGCTTGTCGAGTTTTCCCTTCTTCGAATAAAGCACTTGCGGCCAAAAACTCGGAAGTGACTCACCTTGGGTGCCCGACCATGCATAAGCTCATAACAGGTCTTCTTCTTGAAAGCTCGCAATAAAATCCTATTGGAAACATGACAAGCCGTATTGACCGCCTCAGCCCAATACCTCCTAGGAGTCCTGTGCTCATCGAGCATCGTCCTAGACATCTCACAAAGAGTCCGATTTTCCTTTCCACGACTCCATTTTTAGGGGGCACATAAGGGGTCGAATAGCGATGTTCAAGACCTAGATCACGACAAAAGGCATCAAAACGAGAGTTCTTGAACTCGAGCCATTATCCTTGCGGATAGCTCGAATAGCATTCCCATGCCTCTCGTTTTTCAACCTCACGATCGGATCTCGAACAAAACCAAATGTCTCACTCTTATCTTCCAAGAAAGACACCCAGGCATAGCGAGAGTAATCGTCCACCACAACAAGGACATACCACTTCCCACCCACCGAGCGAACTCGAGCCGGCCCAACAAGGTCCATATGCAACGGCTACGTCGGACGCTCGGTCATGACATCGGTCAGGGGTGGATGGGGAGTGGCTACCATCTTGCCATGCCTACAAGGAGCACAAACCAAATCCTTCTCAAGCTTCAACCTCGGCAATCCTCGGACAAGGTCAAGACCACTCAAGCGGGAAACCAAATCAAAGCTCAAGTGTCCCAACCGCCTATGCCATTTCCACAAATCGGAAGAAGGACCGGCCATCAAACGGCGAGCGAGGACCCAAAGAACGAGAGAAATCAGCCCGAAAATCGACCCTCGGGGATGATCATACAGACAAGATCACCTCGAGAATCAAGCAAACGAGACTCGCCAGACTTGAAACGCACCTCAAAACCCTCATCAAGCAACTGAGAAACCGAAAGCAAATTGAAACCCAAAGACTTCACAAGAGCCACTCTCTTCAACGTTACCTTGTCACTCACATGCACAACACCCTCAGACATCACCCTTCCTCGTCCATTGTCCCCAAATGTGATGTACATCTTTTCCTTCACTGGGGTGAGGCTGGAGAACCACTTCTTATCTCCGGTCATGTGTCGAGAATACCGGAGTCGATCAACCAAATGTCCTCCAAGCCTCCCTGCCCGAGTCGAAACAAGAACGAGAATGAGCTAGCGACTCGACACCGGGGTTAGCACAAAGAAAGTTAAACCGGTGTCGAGCCATCCGCTCAAAAGAGGGGTTAGCAAACATCACTCCCTTGCCACCAAACTTCCCATGTCCCATGGGAGGAGTACGAGCACCACGAGGGGGAAAACGTGGTCCGTAGTTCCTCCGGAACCCAAAGCTGCGATCATCTCCCCTAAACCCGTATTGAGGACGGGTAGGGGGACGTCCAAAGCAAAACCACCACGAGCCCGACCAAACCTCTCACCGAAGCACGCACACCATCATCTCTCCTCTCAAACCTCGCACCACCACCTCTCTGTGGGAACACCGCCAACACTCCTCACACTTCCCACACCCCGTGGAAGTGGCACTCTAGGCTCGGGAATACCATGAGGGCGGCGATACTGTCCTGGTTTGCTTGCTCCGTAGCAAGCCTCTCATCCCTCTTCCTCTTGTAGCAAAACTCGCAAGATGCCTCTCCTTGCCACAATACTCACACCCGAAGGGGATGGGTTTTGGTTTTGGCTCGGCTTCTCTCTAGGCTTCTCACCCTTCTCACCCACAAACTTCACTCGGTTTCGGAAATCATTTGTCTTAGGTGGGAATTTGGGCGGATCTTGGGTTGTGTCAAGCTTGTTGCAAAGGTGGTTGGGCTTTGGTGTGAAAGAGTTCTTGGGTGCTTTTGGAAGTGGGACTTGAATCTCTCCGATCACCTCAAACTCGAGGTTAGACTCAACACACTTCTCATACACACTCTCCCCACTGTTCTCTCCCACTTTCTCACCCAACTTCTCAAACCCCAAACCACGACCATCAGCTCTCTTGAACTCCTCAATCATGATTTTCAATTGAGGTTCCTGCCCAGACAACCAACCCAACACCTTCCTCAAATAGTCATTCTCCTCATAGATGACATCCAAACGGGAAGTAAGTTCAAGATTGCGCAAAGTAACTTCATCACAGCTAGAACATGCATTTGCAACAGGAGATTTCAAAGATGCTTCCAAAGAACTAATGGTAGAACGAGCATCAACAAGCTTAGCATGCATAGTAGGACATGATTTACAAGCACCAAGCAAAGTGGGTCTAGCCTTAAGCTCATCATATTCAGTCCTAAGAGCATCTAGTTGAGCCAAAGTAGAAGCATTCTTCTCATTAAGCGACTTGATCTCATTCAACCATGCATCACACTCATGGCATTCAACATCATCAGGAGTGGTAGGAGCAAGTTTCAAAGAGTCATTCTCAAGTTTCAATTCAAGCAATTTGGACTCTAACTCTCCTACTTTCTCACTAGCATTCTCAAGTTGAGCCCTAAGATCTTTCCTCATCTTTTTGGCATCTCTAAGCACACTATCGCGGTTGTCAATCAAGCCATTCAACCTAGCGATCTCGGCAAGCAAAGAGTTGGGGTCACGGTTTACCTCATCCTCCGAGTCGGAGTCACCTTGTCTTCCTTCTCGCTCTTCTTGCGCTTGAGCTATGGGCCATGCCACAAAAACCCTCAAGCGCCACACGGCTCGGCCCCGCCGAGGTTCCGGCTTGCACTCTTCTTGCCATTGCGCCTCCCGGCGTCTTCATCTTCGGCCGCTTGAGCTTGACTCGCTCCTCGCTTGAGCGTGAGTCGACGTCGCTCGCACCGGCCACCATCGCTCTTGCCTTGTTCTTCTTGTAGCCGCTCTTGCTCGGTCGCCGCTTGTCCTTGTCCTTGCTCTTGGACTTGTTGAAGTGCTTGCCCTTGGAGGAGTACTTGTCTTCACGCCTCGGGTGCGCCTTGTACTCATTCACCTTGTACTTGTTCTCCTCCGCTTCCAAGCACTCGGCGATGAAGTGGCCTCGCTTGCCACACTTGTAGCACGTCCCCGAGCTCCACCTTGCATTCCTCCGACTCTCGTGTAGTCGATCAAACCTCCTTGAGAGCAAGACCAGCTCCTCCTCGCCCAGGCACATCAAACTCCTCATCCGTAATGGACATAAAAGAAGACAAGGAAAAGCGTCGACGGGGAAGGGTTAGATTTGCCCTTTGATCCGCCCACAAGAGCAAGACTATGGTCGGTCGAGCCCTCATGCTTGGACCGCAACTTCCGTCAACCTCGGCCGACTTGAGCTTAGAAAAGAGGTCATCCAACTCAATAGTCAAATAATGCCCCGACTCCTTGATGGCCTCAACCTTAGCACCCCAAACATTTGGGCCCAAGACATGCAAGAGCTTCAAAGCTCGATCATGCTCGGTGTAAGGAAAATCCTCAACATTAGCCTTCATGTTGTTCACGATGGCGGTGAACCTCCGAAACATCGCATCAATGTCCTCACCGGGAAGTGGAGTGAAATTCTCATATTGCATCCGGTAAGAGACAAAGAGGCGAGCCTTCACATGGTTATCACCACCGTGAGCAACCAACAACTTCTCCCAAATTTGCCAAGTAAGATTCAAATGGCGAACACGCTCAAACTCTGGATCACACAAGCTCGGACCAAGTGATCAACCGCCTTTGCATTAGCCTCATACTTGGCCTTAGCACCAAGCATCGGTCACCATAAGAGTATGGATGTTGACCGGAATAGCATAGGTCTTGTCAAGCACAATGAAATCCAACAGCTTCCCACGAAGAAAGATCATCATACGAGCCGCCCACTTGTGGTAACCCTTGCCATCGAAGTGCGGCGGACCGCCCCGCTCAACGTACGCCATCTTAGGATTCGAGACTTGTCAAAGTCGCAAAGAATCCGACACCAAGCTCTGATACCAATTGAAGGATCAGATGGCGACTAGAGAGGGGGGGGGAGTGAATAGGAGCCGGTAAAAATTCTTCCCAAAGAACCCGGCCTATGCCCTAGTCAAACTCCGGTCACACACAAGCGATGGATCGAATCACACACCAATCGCCAAGACCATGAGGTTATGGATCAACCTCTAGCCTTAGGAACGATTCCTTGAAGCACATGCGGAAGCACGAAAGGAGGAGAGGAATCAAACCAAGAGGCAAAGCGCACGAGCTCGGCGGACCGTCCGGCCGGGGAGGGGCGGACCGTCCGCGCAGCCTCGCGGACCGTCCGACCCGAAGCCACGGACCGTCCGCGCCAACACCGCGGACCGTCCGTTAAAGCACACAGAACCACTAGAAGCGACCCGAGAAAACGAACCGTCCGCCAAGGCCGGGCGGACCGTCCGCGCGGGTCACGGACCGTCCGCTACTCAAGCTCGGACCGTCCGCAAACCAACCGCAACAAAAACCAAAAGCCGAACCGGATCGAAAGCAAGGACGCGCAAGAACATGACGAACACGCGACGAACCCTAGCCGCGCGGACCGTCCGCCGGCACCCCGCGGGATCGTCCGGCGAGTGCGGACGGAGCGGAAAACGCCCGACCCCGAAAGTCAACTCCCCCAAATCATCATCGGATTTCCCAAACGGTTGAAGCTATGGAGACAAGGGTTTGGGGACTTGAAAAGCGTCACACAAGGATGCTATAGCCCAAAAATCTTGCCTCCTAACTCCCTAAATCACCGGGAATCGCGAATCCTTTGAGCACCACCAAAAGCTAGAGCACCGAACGAAAAGCGTGAATCCATGTGGTTTCCGGCGTTTGAGGGCACAAGATCAATCACAAAGATGCACGAGACATCTATCCATGTTTTCCTCAATGAAATCCGGGGAGAAACCCACTCAAATCCGCGGAATCGAACCGGGAACAAAGGCACGAAAACAAGCACAACCACGAAAACACAACCCCGAATCTTCTATACAAACCAGGAAAGATTCACAAGGTCTAGCATGCAAATCTCTCATGAAGCTCTCATGCTAGCCTAGAGAAAATGAAGGAAAAATAGCTACGAAAATGAGAAAGAGGAGGGAGGAAATGAAACCCTAAGTCGCGGAGAGAGAGGGCCATCCACACACACTCATGGCTTATATATCAAGTCCCGCCGGAGTGGTAAATGACTCGACTACCCCTAACTTAACTACTGGCGATACAACCCACGTAAGGGAATTTAGGTAATGTTTGTGGGTCTTGCCATCGGACGGCCACGCCTTTGCCGCACCCCGCGTCCTCCCGACGCAAGACATGCGATCCCGCCGCGTGTCCTCCGCCTCGAAGCTTCCCGCACGCCCGGATCCTCGTCTCCGTCGTGTTGGGCCCTCGGACTTGGTTTTGAGGCCCAAACCAAGAAACCGTCCGCCGATGGTTTTGTTGGCAAACCACCAAACCCCGCGTGCCCCGGTCCGGCCTCCCGCCAAACCACTTCACTTGACCGCCACCGTGCACCGGCTCGCTTGTCCATGACTTCGTCTTGCTTGTGTCGCCACCATGTGACCCGCACCCGGCCCCGCCGTCCACCGGGTCCCTCGAACCGAGCCTACTTGTCTCTCCATCTCCCGAGGCCCCTCAAGGCCGAAGACCTTCCGCGCCCGTTCTTCACCTCGCAACAACACGAACTAGGCCGCGGCCTACACCCGCGCACTAAGCCAAGAGTCGGTCCAACACCCGTTGTCAATCACTCATCACCGAGGAGCGGTCATCCATCGACCACCGGGACGCTCCTCGTCCTCGAATGGGAGCCGATAAAAATTCTTCTCAAAGGAGATGGAAACTCCTACAAGATGAACATGGCTTCCAACACACGTCTCCGACCCACTACCCAAGTTGGCCAAGCTCACGTAGCCACCGGAGTGCCACCGGACCTAGGAACCAACACACAACCTTCCGACCCGAGAACGCGGCAGAACACCAAACCTCGAGCCTACGGACCAACACCGGTCGGACCGGTGAGCACCACCGGCCGACCGGTCCCCGCCGGTGAACCGGGCAAATTTCACTAAGTGGCTCCACACCGGTCGGACCGGTAAGACACACCGGTTAGACCCGTCACGGCCGAAAGCCCCCAAAGCACCAAACGAGCCAATCGACCACCAAACCGACCCAAACACGAAACAAGCATCAACACGGGACAACAACGAACACACCCGGACGTTCACCCGAGCAAAAACCCACCGAGGGTTGCACCGGTCGACCGGTCAAGAGCACCGGTCAAACCGGTGTAGCACGGGCGACTCCGGATGAACAAAGACCCGCGGGTCAACTCCCCCAAAACCAAACCTCGATCTCCCGAATCACTCCACAGACTTCAACAAGACTTTGGGGATATTAGGAACACCTCATGAGGAGTCCATAGCCAAGTTTAATCCCACCAAGCCTCGTCCAAAAAGGAGGAATCGAAGAAATCCCGCCAAAAACACCTCTAACCCTAGGACTTGGAAAACCCCAAAATCGAGCCCCTTTACTCACGGATTTGGGAGGGGAATCACGGCCCAAAGAACCACGAAGGGTTACGGTGACGGTGAAAATCCGTCAACCTAGCCATGAGTTTACCTTCGGTGTTGGCATGAATTTTATACCTTATCCATTGGTACTAACCCCCGTGGTATAACAAGTTCACGTGTGCATGTCGTTTTTGGAGTTTAATGTTTATGCAGGGTTTTAGTGTTGAATGCAAGACTTTCGGGATAAGTTCATCAAGCACCTCATGACAAGACTTTGAAGCCCTGAACAAGTCATGCAATGAAGCAATATTAACTCCAAGAAGCCGGGGACTTGATCCGAGAAGACGACACACTCCAGGGACCTGACCAGAAAAGTGCTGAATCTTCCAAGACAAGGAGTTGAGTCCAATTCGGAGAGAAACCGACGACATGGACCCGTATGCGAAGGGGGAAACATCCGAGAAGCAAGGGAACCGACCTCGGGCAAAGGAGCCCGTGGGGCCGGGCCTAAATGGGCCCGGGCCGGCCGGCCCGGTCCCGGTCGGCCCGAGCCCATTTAGGGCCCAAATCCGACGCCCTTTGCCCTAGCCGCCAATCGGGCTATTTATAGTCCCCCGACCGAGAGCCACGCGAGAGAAGATTTCGTCTTCGGCCGCCGAGAAGCGAGAGAAGAGAGGGACACCATCTCGGAGAGGAGAGGGTCGAGCTAGTTGACTAGGGTTTCCCTAGCCGACGTGGGAACCTTGCAAGGAAGACCACGTCGGAGTTCCCGAGCTAGAAGCAAGATCAAGGAAGGATCCGGTGGTGATCTTGTGTATGTATCATTGTTATAGTTGAATTATCAAGTTGAATCTTTTCCTAGCGATCAAGTGTTTCCTCGAAGATTTCGTTTTTCGATCGGCTTTGCTTATTTCAATTCTATTCTCGAGATAGATTACATAGGGTGTTCTTGTAGCCGCGGTGGCTAGAGGTACACGCCGGATCTTCCGAAAGAATCTCGACTTGTCTTTTGACTCGCCCTAAGCTCCCCGCATGAATAGGGATACGTTGTGACGAACGGGGGTCTCGAAAGGCGGATGTTTTCGGATTTGGACGGGAAACCACGATTTAAAGAGGCTTTTATTAAGATTCGATTTGCTACTTCTTCTCTTGCTTGGAACTTCAACAAAAGGCTTACCCCGATCCCTCTAGATCGGTTTATCTACCCAATCTTACTTTGTTTTCTCCGGTTTTTAGTAGATTAGATTCGTTTTGTGTCTTTTACTTAGATGCATTAGGTCTTTTATCGAATATTGAAGATTACTTGGCTTTAATAGATTAAGTCTTGCGTCACACATTTGTTCCACGGATTCGATACCTTGGGTTCACCACTCGAGGGAAGAAGGGTCCCTTGACTACGACGGGAGACTTGTACGCTTGCGAGTCACGAACGAACTTTGATACAATTATTAACCGTCAACAAGCCCCTTTTTCGGCACCGTTGCCGGGGAACAAGTGATCAAGATTTGATTTTTTTATTGCTTTTTTTTGTAATTTTCAGTACTGATTTTATTTTATTTTTGCATCTACTAAGCTTCGATCATCCCCAAAATACATCTAATCTAGTTTGTCTAACTCTAGTCTTTATAGATTTGTTTTGTTTTCTAGTTTTTTTTGCATACTTTGTTTATTGCTAACCCTAACAGGAGATGGACGGCTACCTCTCCAACAAACCCAATAATTTTGAGGATGATCCGAAAAAAACTTTACGAGGCTAAGGAGACGCGAAGCACATCAAGCTAAAAAGCGGATTTTGTAGATTCGGAGTCGGAAGACGAAGGATCGCAGAATCTCCGGAGAATTCACCACCTCAAAGTCCGCGGGAGAATCGACTTCCACCAATGGGTGACCAACCACCGGAAGAACGCAAGATTGGGGAGCTATGCACCCCAGACATCATCGACCTACCAATCTTGAACCTCGACGAGATCGGAAGACCGTTCGAGATCAAGACCTCAACAATCCGCATGGTGCAACATTCACCCTTCACCGGCAAAGAGGATCCGAACCTTCACCTCCAAGCATTCATTCAACCGTGTCGGACTTTCAACATGGATGGGGTGACTCAAGATCGGATGAGGGCAAGGCTTTTTCCGTTCTCACTACTCGGGAAGGCTTTGCAATGGTTCCACTCTCAACCGGCGGAGACGGTGCAAAATTGGAACACGTTGATGAAGGCTTTCATGAAGGAATACTACTCACCGGGTAAAACTCAAAGCTTGCGTAATAAGATTGCCACCTTTGTTCAATATACTACGAAACTATCTCGGAGGCATTCGAGCGCTTCAACGAGTACACCGGGCGGTTCCACATCACAAGTTCCCGAAAGAAGACCTCGTGCAAAAGTTCTATCAAGGACTCACCATGGCGTCAAGGACGATCATCGATGCATCGGCGGGAGGATCTATCATCGAGCTTACACCGACGGAAGCTTTCACGCTATTCAAGAAGGTCGCGGATAATGACACGTGGGCGTCATCCGGCGCCTACACCCCCGCTCAACCCATGGGGAACGTCAAAGGAGTCTTGCAAGTGGAGAAGGAAGACATACTTGAAGGCAAGATCGACTCGCTCATGAGGAGGTTGGAGAAGATGGAGATAGAAAAGAAAGAGGCTCAAGACTTGAAGGCCGCCGAAGCAAGGTCCACATGCGAAGAATGTGGAGAGTATGGCCATGTCCGCAAAGATTGTCCGGAGGAAGCCAAAGTGCTCGACTACATGAGGAAGGGAGAATCGCCGAACTTCCGCTACGGGCAAGGTAGGCCTCAATTCAATGCAAGCTCATCTATTCCTAACGCGGTTCCACTTCGGATACAATTGAAGGAGTTCATGGATGAGCAAGCTAAGATCAACAAGGACACCGTCACCAAGTTCAAGACCATAGACAAGGTGTTGGAGAACATCGATAGCAAAGTGACGGAGGTCGGAAGTTCCAATCATCAAGTGCTCAACATGATGAAGATGCTCGAAACGCAAGTTGGACAACTTGCGGGGCGCCTCACTAATGATGAAGGGAAGCTTCCGGGACAACCCAAATGTCCCGAATCGGCGAAGGCCATTCAAACACGTTCGGGGAAGGAGACCGAAGATCCGGAACGTTCCGCAGGAGCAAGGAAGCCGAAACCGTCCACCGAGGTGGAAGGAGTTGCTAAAGAGAAGGTTACGGGGATCGTCACCGAGGAACCCGAGTCGAGATGCCGGAAGATGACACGAGGATACCGCAACTCAAGCCACGCTACTTCCGAGGTAAACTTGACAACCACTTTGAGAAGTTTGTGGAAGTTGTGCGTAGACTTAGCATCAACATGCCGTTACTAGATGCCCTACAAGTACCTACATATTCTCGTTACTTTAAAGATATACTTGCAAATAAATATGAGATAGCAACACTCGGGGTAGATCATGTCAAAATGTCCGAGGAGTGTAGTGCGGCTATTGCTTATGGGCTAGAGAAGCAAAAAAGACCCCGGTGCCCTACAATTCCATGTTCGGTTGGTTCTTTCAACTTCGAGAAGGCGTTATGCGACCTTGGAGCTAGTGTGAGTGTCATGCCGAGGGATGTGTTCGAGAAGTTACGCCTACCGATGGAGCCTACGGGGATATGTTTGGAGTTGGGAGACAACTCCATTCGCTATCCCTTAGGCATTGCTGAAGATGTACCCGTGAAGATTGGACACCACTTCATCCCCGTCTACTTCGTTGTGCTCGAGATGGGAGAGAGGGAGAAGCCGCCGCTCATCCTAGGGAGGCCGTTCCTCAAGACCGTGGGAGCAACTATTGATGTTGGCAAGGGGGAGATCATGTTCGATATCAACGGAGAAAGGAGTTCCTTCAAGTTCCGTCCAAGGATTGAGGCATGCAACATGATTGGAGTGAAGGGAGAACCAAAACAAACGGAGGCGCTGAAAAAGAAGAAGGAGCCGAAAAAAATGAACGTAACGAAAATTAAAGAAGGTGTTGCATCCGTCAAGAAAAAGGAAGAGAAGCAGCCTGTGAAGACCAAAAAAATGACTAAGCCAACTAAGCCAGAAGTCAAGCCCGCGCCCAAGATGGTGCGGAAGTGGGTACCCAAGATTGCAACGCCCGCAAAGAGCGTTGATCCGGAGTAATCAAGTGAAGAAGTCTAGCTATAGACTATAAACGAAGCGCTAGGCGGGAGGCAACCCGTTTCGTCAAGTCAAGTCAAGAATAAGCTACGGGAGGACAACCCGATTCCAGGTTTTTCGAGTATTTTTAATAATTTAGTTTTTGAGTTTTATTACGCAAAGACATTAGACTTAGAAGTGGTTGAACAATATTAGAGACATAATTCTTGATTGAATGTTTGCTTTATCATAAACCCTTTGCATGAACCCTCCTATGTGCTTGTTTGATTCTTTTCTTTTCGAGAAACCCCTCAACCAAATAATTTCAGAACCTTAACTCAACCTTTCACCCTCATTATGGTGCTGAGGTTGGCTTATTTTTCATGCTAAAACCACACGAGTAGAGCCACGATTTATATTCAAGTGTTATAAAAATTCAGCACGTGGTAGGACTCGCGTGAACCTAGAAATCGAAGCTTTTGGTTGGTTTTAAAAATCTTTATCCTTGGTTTCTCTAGGATTAGAATTTTTCTAAGCCTATTCTAATTTTGTTTTATTCAAAATCTTTCTTATTTAGCCAAAATTAGAACCTAAACCTATGCCCCCATGATCAAGCCGGGAAAACGTTCGCTCTCAACCGATGAAAGCAAACTTTACCGGTAAGACCAAAATCGACGTAGTCGAAAAATATTTTCGACTTACATTTGTTTTTAATGGTTTAAAAACTTCTCTAAAATTATGCTTGAGCTCTTGCATGGCTCTGAAAAATATTTTAAATTTCGAATTAGAGGAGTGCTTAACCTTAAACACACCTAAATGGAGGCAATCAAGTTTGAATTGATCATGCATGCACCATTGGATTCCCTTTTATCAACTTTCACCAATTCCACATGCAAAGGACAAGCATGGTGGGCAGCAAGCATCAACTTTGCAGGATTTTCATGGTGGCATGTGAAGCAAGTGGAGCTAGGGAGCATGGACATGACCCAAAGCATGGAGCATCAAGTGGGAGGACCAATAATTCAAGAAAAGGAGTGGACGAGAGCGTTTGGGCGGTGCAACTCGTGGAGCACGCGGGCGGGGAAAGTTGCGAGAGGCGAAATGATCGTGCCGGGAGAAAGACGCGGCGGGGAGGAGCCGGGGAGGCCCCCGGGCCGGCCGGCCCGGGCCGGCCGGCCTCGGCTACTTAAGGAGCCCCCCGGCTCCCGTTTTCTGCGAGCAAGCTTCCCTCTCCTTCCCTTGTTTGTGTGTTCAAATTTGTGTGCTCGAACCTCCGTAGACTTAGCCAACCATCCCAAGCTTGATAGCTCAAGAAAAATCCACATCCTTAATCCACTCAAAGTCCACATCCGAAGCAAAGAGCTTAAGTGCCTAGTTTACCGGTTGCAACCCGGAATTTTAGTTGAAGAAAGAGTGCAGCAACCATGTGGAAGAAGACCACAAGTCTCTTCTCCAAGAAGAAGAGTTCGTCGTCGTCCAAGCCGTCATCAACCACGTCTTCGAGGAGGCACTCGGTTTCCGAGTCTCCCGGAGCATGGAGACGGACACGACACCACCGAGGAGGAACGACGCTCTCCTCCTTGGTGGTATGAGAGCTGCGAGAAGCACTTCCATGAGGTTCACCGAACCTCGTGGGCACACGGAGGAGCAGCCCGCGCCACCACGACGATCGACTCGCTCAACCGCACCACCTCCTTACACCCCCGACACAATCTTCGTACGGCTTCATCATCTTGTCGGCGGAGGAGGAGGAGAGGCTCGCCAATCTTGAGAAGAGGCTTGTGCCAAACGTCGAGTTCGACGACCAAGCACTCTACACCCCGGGTTTTTGCACCGACATATACTATATGTTGGGGCACCTCGGATGGGTGCGGTTCTCCAACGGAATATCGGTGGACACCCATTTGGGTTACGCCTTGGAAATTTTGATGACTATTGCACCCATCGTTGATGATGATGGGGTGCAAAGCTTGTCATTCCGGTTGGAGGGAATCGAGCAAGTGGTTCCCTACGAGCACGTTAGGGAGCTGCTTGGATTCCACAAGGGAGCTCCGGAGAAAGTTGACGTGCCACCGGCACGTTGGCGGGATTTTGGAACATGATCTCCCGGAGAAGCCCATCAACAACGCAATTGCATCCGCAACCCCATTATCCGGATATTTCACTCTTGGATGTGCAAGAGGGTATTGGGGAGGATGAAGGAAACAAAGGTGACCGACACGGAGTTGAATTGGCTATACTCGGCTTTAATTGCCGGGCAGCCAATAGACCCCTCTTACCTCATGATCAACCGTTGGTGTTGTGAAGCAACATCGGGGGCGGGTAATATTGGTTCGGGGTGTTACCTCTCCATGTTGGCCTTTTCCTTGCGACCGGGGATCGCAAGAAACCCCGCTCACCTTTTGCGTGGTACCTCTCTCGGTTTTGAGTATTTGCGGCAAGGCAAATACATTAGTGGAGATGAGAGAGGAGGTTATCGATTGGCCATTGTAAACCTACCCCTTCCGAATGAGAGGCTTAGGCTTTTCACCGAAGGAAGGGAAGATTGGTTGGAAGAGGGACTACTTGTCCCCGCAAGGAAGAACAAAAGAGGAAGAATCGTAGAGGAGGGAGCATCCTCCGCACAAGCGAGTGGAGCACAACCCAATGTGCAACCATTCGGCGGAGTTCCTCCTCCGCCAATTTATTACGGAGGGTCACAACAACAAGCATGGGGGGTGGTGCACCGGTACCCCCACAAAATTATGTTGTGCCCAACGCTAACTTCGCGGAGTCCTACGCTCATCATCCCCAACCACAACAAAGCATGGCCATTATTGGAGGGTATGCTGCAAGAAATGCTCAAAACATCGCAGCCATCCAATCTAACGCAGCCCAACTCGGTGAAGGCAACGCAAATATTGCCTTTGAACTTGGACGCATTCACATTGTGGAGCCAAATCAATTCGTCGGAGGAAGCGTCCAACCATATTATGAGCAAGGGTATTATTATCAAGACTATCAACATCAACCACCGGCGGAGGACTAGAAGATTTAGGAACTTTAGTTTTCTTTTCTTTTCTTTTCCTCTCGTAATTTTCAGCTTTTGCCTATGTGTGTTTGCGTAGTATTTTCTGTTTTTATTTAAATTTTCAGCAAGCATGTTTGTTTATTTTCAGTGTGTATTTCAACTTGATGTCACCATTAATAAAGACACCACCTTGATTTTATCATTGGAAAAGTTACAAAATTCGTGCCATGATGATATATGATTAAAATTGCAGCTTTGTTCATCTTTGTAATTGATTTATGCATGTTTAAGCTAGTGCTCTCTTAAAAATACAGATCTGAATTTATTTAAATGCTAGCTTAATTTTCAGCGGAGGTTATGATTAAAATAAAGACCCATAGTGTTTTATGTGCTCTCAAGTTATGAATAGATTAAAGATGTCTTTTATGCTCAAAAATTTTGCTAACCTTGTCACAAATATCACTTGTGTGTTGCTCAACCTATCCAAAGCCTTATATATATTTGAGTGCATGAACCTTAGTGTACAAGATTTATTTTTGAGTGAGTTATTGCAGGCCATGATTTCTCTGGCCCGAGACTAAGAAGTTGGTCATTCCGTTTTTGCGTATCTATCTTTTTGCTAGCCTTTTATCCGTGCATTGTGTATCCCCGCATCGGTGATCTCACAAACTTCGCCGGATATCCACCCTTAAACCAAATATCATCTTTTTGTGACTACCTCCTTGACCACAACCTATCATTGAGGATGGATCATCAATTCAAGGAAGATCGCAAGACGGTGCCAACGTTGAAGATTTCAAGTATCTCTCCAAGGAAAAATATCTCCGGTACCTACCTTATTTTTCGCCTCTTTGCTCGAGGACGAGCAACGTCTAAGCATGGGGGAGGAGGTAGGTACGGTGCAGTTTTAGAGTTCAAAAGGGAGTATTTTAAAAAAATATATAATGATGAAAGAAAAAAAATCCAGTGATATTCATGACTTTCAAGGTATAAAAAAAATCAAAACTTCGTTGTGAAAGTCATGGACTGAATAAATGACGAGGAAAGAAAAAAATTAAAGAAAGAAAAGAATGAGAAATATAAGAAAGGAAAAAAATATATTTGTGCGTAAAGTGAACTCCCCGGTTCTCTAAGAGTGCATTCAAGGCTTCAAGATAAAAAGATCCATTCTCATTTTCCAACCATGTGCAATTCGATAACGAGGACTTCTTTTGTGCCTTGGGATCACTCTTTGCCATTTGCACATGTCCACTCATCTAAAGTGTGTGTATTTTTCTCTTTCCCCTCCTTGATTTAACATTATTTTCCAATGACCTTTTTGACGAGTCTCGGTAAGACCATGAGAAGCTTGTCTTGTTTTGACAACACCTCATTTATAAATTCTTGTTAGGACTAAACTTTCCCAAAGCTCCATATAAAGCCTACCACAGATATATGAGAGGGAAAGGAGTAGAATATATAGGTTTGAGAGACAAGTGAGATGAGAGTTTATGAGCAATACACGAGATGATTTAAATTTGTGAATTTGGTTTAGCTTTTCTTATCTCGTTCTTCATTTCAAAAATTCTGAGATCCATTCAAAGCTTTGTGAGCATGTTAATACTTGTGGGATAAGCTTAATAAGAATCTACCCTCTGTGGAGATGAAGGCTAGTACATTATGGAACTTTAATGAATTAATATTTTGAGAGCATTATGTTTTTTTCATGTATGATCAAATGCAAAGTTTAAACATGGTTTAGCAATGATGATATCCATCGAAGGCTTACTCGAGGACGAGCAAGGTTTAAGCATGGGGGAGTTGTTGACGGTGAAAATCCGTCAACCTAGCCATGAGTTTATCTTCGGTGTTGGCATGAATTTTATACCTTATCCATTGGTACTAACCCCCGTGGTATAACAAGTTCACGTGTGCATGTCGTTTTTGGAGTTTAATGTTTATGCGGGGTTTTAGTGTTGAATGCAAGACTTTCGGGATAAGTTCATCAAGCACCTCATGACAAGACTTTGAAGCCCTGAACAAGTCATGCAATGAAGCAATATTAACTCCAAGAAGCCGGGGACTTGATCCGAGAAGACGACACACTCCAGGGACCTGACCAGAAAAGTGCTGAATCTTCCAAGACAAGGAGTTGAGTCCAATTCGGAGAGAAACCGACGACATGGACCCGTATGCGAAGGGGGAAACATCCGGGAAGCAAGGGAACCGACCTCGGGCAAAGGAGCCCGTGGGGCGGGCCTAAATGGGCCGCGGGCCGGCCGGCCCGGTCCGGTCGGCCCGAGCCCATTTAGGGCCCAAATCCGACGCCCTTTGCCCTAGCCGCCAATCGGGCTATTTATAGTCCCCCGACCGAGAGCCACGCGAGAGAAGATTTCGTCTTCGGCCGCCGAGAAGCGAGAGAAGAGAGGGACACCATCTCGGAGAGGAGAGGGTCGAGCTAGTTGACTAGGGTTTCCCTAGCCGACGTGGGAACCTTGCAAGGAAGACCACGTCGGAGTTCCCGAGCTAGAAGCAAGATCAAGGAAGGATCCCGGTGGTGATCTTGTGTATGTATCATTGTTATAGTTGAATTATCAAGTTGAATCTTTTCCTAGCGATCAAGTGTTTCCTCGAAGATTTCGTTTTTCGATCGGCTTTGCTTATTTCAATTCTATTCTCGAGATAGATTACATAGGGTGTTCTTGTAGCCGCGGTGGCTAGAGGTACACGCCGGATCTTCCGAAAGAATCTCGACTTGTCTTTTGACTCGCCCTAAGCTCCCCGCATGAATAGGGATACGTTGTGACAGAATGGGGGTCTCGAAAGGCGGATGTTTTCGGATTTGGACGGGAAACCACGATTTAAAGAGGCTTTTATTAAGATTCGATTTGCTACTTCTTCTCTTGCTTGGAACTTCAACAAAAGGCTTACCCCGATCCCTCTAGATCGGTTTATCTACCCAATCTTACTTTGTTTTCTCCGGTTTTTAGTAGATTAGATTCGTTTTGTGTCTTTTACTTAGATGCATTAGGTCTTTTATCGAATATTGAAGATTACTTGGCTTTAATAGATTAAGTCTTGCGTCACACATTTGTTCCACGGATTCGATACCTTGGGTTCACCACTCGAGGGAAGAAGGGTCCCTTGACTACGACGGGAGACTTGTACGCTTGCGAGTCACGAACGAACTTTGATACAATTATTAACCGTCAACGGGTTCCCACAAATTTCCCCCATCAAATCCCCAAGAGAAAGGTCCCGAAAACAACCCAAAGAAATCACCAAGAGAGGGCTCCGAAAATCACCACCAAGAACAACCGGGAACAACACATCCAACCCTTGACGAACCACGCCGAATCATCTATACATGCAACAAAGGTTCTTACAAGGTCTAGCTTGCCGCCCGATCATCCAACCCTCTCACAAGATCTCACCATGAAGCTCTCAAGCTAGTCCTATAGAAATCCTAAGAAAATAGGAAGGGAAAATAGGAAAGCAAATGAACTAGGGTTCCAAGAGTTGGCTGCCATCCTCTCACCTCTTGGGTTATATGGAGGCAAATGAAAGTCTAAAATGCCCATTCCTAATAACTAGGGATACAAGCCCCTCAAGGGTGGATTTGGAAGTCTTCATGTCTTCACAATCGGACGGATGCCCGGCGACCGCACCCTCGACGCATGTCCTCCACTTCGAAGTCTCCGGACCGCGTCGTCGCACACCGGTCGGACCGGTGCTCCCCACCGGTCGAGGCCGGTACCCACCGGTCGAGGCCGGGTCCGCGCTCTTGCGGCTCCATCTTCGGTTCTTCGGTTTTGGCTTTGTGGATCAACCAAGGAACCCAGTGGTTTTCTGGTGAACCACCGGAAACCCTGCGAACTCGATGTAGCCTCCGCCAATCACCACTCATGACTCGGCTCCCACGTAGTCCCGGCTCGACCTTGGTTTTGAGGCTCAACCAAGAAACCGTTCATGACTTCATCTTCTTGTTCATGCCACCATGCGCCCCGCACTTGACCCCGCCGGCCACGGGTCCCTTGAACGAAGCCTACTTGTCTTCTCCACACCGGAGGCCTCACCGGCGACGACCTTTCGCGCTTGTTCTTCACCCGCACCTACACCGGTCAAGCCGCAACCCGCACCCCGCAATACTTAGCCAAGAATCAGTCCACACAACGTTGTCAATCACTCATCACACAAGGAAGCGACCATCCACCGGTCCTCGAACCACACATGGTCCTCAATCTTCCCCTTGATGAGTGCATTGACAACACCCACACGATAGTAACAAGAGAGAATAGAAAAAGAAGGGAAACGAACAAAAAGAAACTCCAACAAGCGATCGAAAGCCAAACAAAGGCAAAGAGCAAGATCACTTGAAGAAGACAAGTCTCGGACCCCTTAGGCAAGGGCAACGGCTTGACACATTCGAGACAAAAACCAAGCTCAAACAAAGAGCGCGAACCACCGAACCAAAGCTCAAACACCACAAAGAGCTCCCCCTGCACACATGCAAGCTCCCCCTGAACCAATGCACCTCCCCCTGGACGAATGCATGCAAACCGGTCGAAAACGGGGCAGGTGCCGCAAGCAACTTCGGCTCACACCGGTCGGACCGGTCATCACCACCGCCGACCGGTGCCTAAGATGTGCACGGGATCAGCGGTCACACCGGTCGGACCGGTGACCTCGACCGGTCAAAGCCGGTGCACAACAGAGCCCGAAATGGCTCGAAACCACCGAAAACCTTCTAAATGCGTCCAGGCAAGCCATTTCAAGCGCAAACTTCTCCCCCTTGTTGGCAATGCATGAATCAAGCCAAAAATGCAAAACGTTCAACCTAGACCTTCTCAAATAGACAAAATTCAACAAAGAATGCTACACATGTCCAAATGAGCAAGTTAGATACTCTATAGCTTCGTATCGACATCAACTACAATATCACCAAGTTTCACAACCATTGGACGAAGCTAAGATGGATTTGGGAAATTTTGCGAAAAACTTGCCTCTCATGAGCAAAGTCCTAAACATGATCAAAGCACATCAAAATGGCAAAGCCACACAAACTTCATGCTAGGACAGCCATTCTAATCATAAGACCATCACAAACGACCACAAGCACCTCATGTCATGTCAAAGCCACCGAGCCATGTGCCTACTTCTATGTATGAGACTTCTCATTGGTAGGCATCATGCAACGGTTTAGCACCCAAAGCAAATTAAATTCAGCACATATGACATGGGAGCACATTTTCCAAGCATTTTTCATTTCATTTTCAGATTTATAATTGGTACATGAAATGTCTTTGCGACAAAAAGGAACTTATGCCCCCCCACAAGATGAAGCAAGAGGGCTAAACATTCATGATGGTAAATGAGCCTTTGGCCCCATATGATCAATAAACTAGCTATCCAACCACAAATTAAGCACAACCAAGCCACTAAAACATGTCAAGATCATATAAAGGCATTTACACACGAGAGAGCATACATGTGACATTTTTCAAAAAACATAGCCATCAACCATGGATTATTCATCAAGATCATCAAGAGCTAAGCCAAACTAACCATAGCATACCAAACAAGCTCATAAAGACATAAACAGCATTCCATGGTGAACAATGTATATGAGAGAAGCTTTTCCTAACCAATGCATATGATACAAAATGCATGCAATCTAAGATACAAGAATGCCTATACATCATGTTAGATATGCCATGCCAAATGTAAGAAAATGCACAAAGGAAAGCTATACATATGCTACAAACGAGCTCCCACACATCCAACTTAAGAAATCAAAGACACACCAAGTTCCCCCCGCAAACGAGTGAAAGTTGCTTGATCTAGGGGTTTGGTGAAAATATCGGCTAGTTGGTCATGTGAAGGACCGGATGGCGACTAGAGAGGGGGGGGGGGAGTGAATAGGAGCCGGTAAAAATTCTTCCCAAAGAACCCGGCCTATGTCCTACTCAAAACTCGGTCATACACAAGCGATGGATCGAGTCACGCACCAATCGCCAAGACCACGAGGTTATGGATCAACCTCTAGCCTTAGGAACGATTCCTCGAAGCACACGCGGAAGCACTAGAAAGGGGAGGAAGGAATCGAACCAAGAAGCAAAGCACACGAAGCTCGGCGGACCGTCCGCGCGAGAGGGGCGGACCGTCCGCAAGAGCCGCGCGGACCGTCCGGCCGGTATCGCGGACCGTCCGCACCCGGCCGCGGACCGTCCGGCCTTAGCCGCGGACCGTCCGTTAATTTACACGAACGACCCAAAGACACCCCCGTGCCACGGACCGTCCGCGGGGAGCACGCGGACCGTCCGCCAAGCACCCGCGGACCGTCCGCCCGACACCGCGGACCGTCCGAAACTTCGTCCAACCAAAAACCAAAATCACAACGGATCGAAACAAAGGACGAGCAAGAACACGAAGAACTCGGGACGAACTCGAGCGGCGCGGACCGTCCGCCAGAGGCCGCGGACCGTCCGCGAGGCTCGGACGAACCAGAAAAATGCCCGACCTCGAAAGTCAACTCCCCCAAATCATCATCGGATTTCCCAAACGGTTGAAGCTGTGGAGACAAGGGTTTGGGTACTTGAAAAGCGTCACACAAGGATGCTATAGCCCAAAAATCTTGCCTCCTAACTCCCTAAATCACCGGGAATCGCGAATCCTTTGAGCACCACCAAAAACTAGAGCACCGAATGAAAACTCACGAATCGAAGTGATTTCCGGCGTTTGAGGGCACAAGATCAAGCACAAAGATGCACAAGGCATCTATCCATGTTTCCCTCAAAGAAATCCGGGAAGAAACTCACTCAAATCCGCGGAATCACACCGGGAACAAAGGCACGAAAATAGGCACAAAAAGGCACGAAAAACAACCCCGAATCTTCTATACAAACCAGGAAAGATTCACAAGGTCTAGCATGCCGCCCTAGCATCCATCCCTCTCAACAAATCTCTCATGAAGCTCTCATGCTAGCCTAGAGAAAAATGGAAGAAAAATGGCTACGAAAATGAGAAAGAGAAGGGGGGAAAAGAAACCCTAAGTCACGGAGAGAGAGAGCCATCAACACACACTCCAGGCTTATATATCGAGTCCCGCCGGAGTGGTAAATGACTCGACTACCCCTAACTACACTATCGGCGATACAACCCACGTAGGGGCATTTTGGTAATGTATGTGGGTCTTGCCATCGGACGGCCACGCCTTTGCCGCACCCCGCGTCCTCCCGACGCAAGCCATGCGATCCCGCCGCGTGTCCTCCGCTTCGAAGCTTCCCGACACGCCCGGATCCCGTCTCCGTCGTGTTGGGCCCTTGGACTTGGTTTTGAGGCCCAAACCAAGAAACCGTCCGCCGGTGGTTTTGTAGGCAAACCACCAAACCCCGCGTGCCGGTCCGGCCTCCCGCCAAACCACTTGACTTGACCGCCACCGTGCACCGCTCACTTGTCCATGACTTCGTCTTGCTTGTGTCGCCACCATGTGGCCCGCACCCGCCCCGCCGTCCACCGGGTCCCTCGAACCGAGCCTACTTGTCTCTCCATCTCCCGAGGCCCCTCAAGGCCGAAGACCTTTCGCGCCCGTTCTTCACCCGCAACAACACGAACTAGGCCGCGGCCTACACACCTCCGCGCACTAAGCCAAGAGTCGGTCCAACACCCGTTGTCAATCACTCATCACTAAGGAGCGGTCATGCACCGACCACCGGGACGCTCCCGGTCCACAATCTCCCCCTTGATGAGTGCATTGACAACACACAACGCGAAATGAAATTCGAGTAAAAGAGAAAAGAAAAAGGAAAGAAAAACAAGGAAGCTCAACTCATGACCAAAACCGAAGAAAGGCGAAGAAAGGTCACAAGCCAAGCAAAGCACAAAATCCACACCGAAAACAGCAAGAAAGCTCCCCCTGAACAAATGCAAGCTCCCCCTGAACATGTGGATGTAAACTCATGCAAACTCCCAAATTTCAGCTCACCTCTTCTGAATTTTCATTAAGCTCACCTTTTCTCCCCCTTGTTGACAATGTATGAATCAAGGTGAAAATGCAGAAATGCAAAGCAAAGCATATAAACATCTACATGAGCTTCTCAAATAGGCCAAATCTAGTGTCAAAGGCTAAAGACGAGACAAAGATCATACACATGAATCATAGCATAGTCAAAGCATTGCCACAAGTAATATATGAAAATACAAGCATGTGACAAAGCAAAATTTTCAGATTTAAGCAGTTTTACCAAAAGAAGGCTCGCTTCACATGTAAAAGCCTATCCATGTCACACTTGAGCCACAAACATGCATACCATTTAAAGATCATACAAGGATATCAAATTCTCAAAGCAAAAGATCATGGCAAACACCCATAAAGCAAAGCATGTCATGTCAAAGCTCATGAGCCATGTGTCCACTTCGGGGAGACTTCTCCACTGGTGAACATCATGCAACATGTTTTGCACCCATATGTGAAAGATAAGACATTTTAAACATAGACATGATGGATGGAGCATTTTTCAAGCATTATGCACTTCTTTTCAAGATTAAGTCATTTCATGGTACATGAAGTGCCTTTGCGGCAAAAAGAAGCTTATGCTCCCCCATGAATGCAACATAGGCTAAACATTCACAATGATATCCGGCCTTTGGCCCAAATGCAAGAACAAGCATCCAAGCACAATCTAAGCATGAAAAGCACATTTAGACCAAACTGTGACATGGATACACAACTACACACGAGTGGAGCAATTTTCATCAAAAATTAGTCAAGTTAAGCATTTATCTCAAAAAGGGGCTATCTCACCACACATATATCTCAAATATTCCAAGAGCATAGCCTCACATCACCATTTCTCCACACATATAACCAATATCTCACAAATAGCCAAAGAGACTCAAATATGGCATATGAAAGAAGCTCATCATCCTAAAATGCAATATGACACAAATGCAACAAGATATATGACAAGATGGCTATCCTACCATGGCTTATACATCAAGCGAGCATGTATATACATCAAAGTAAACATGGTATGATACATATGGTACAAAAAAGGAAATCCCCCAAGAGTCAACTAGAAAGGGCAACAAACCCCAAGTTCCCCCGCAAGCGCACAAATGTAGCTTGGTCGAGAGGCTTTGTAAAGATGTCGGCTAGCCGATCTTGGGTAGGGACATGGCTCAAAACAATGGTTCCTTTCTCCACATTGTCCCTCGGAAAATGATACCTCACTTCTATATGTTTGGTTCTGGAGTGAAGCATCGGGTTTTTGGCTACACTTATGGCAATCGGTGCTATCACAAAGAAGTGGAATCTCGGGTGCACTCCTCACCAAAGTCTCTCAAAGTGTATGAAATCCACAACAACTAGGAGCAACAACTAGCGGCAGCAACAAACTCCGCCTCTGTGGTAGACTGAGCTACACTCGACCGCTTGCGGGAAGACCATGAGACCAACGAAGAACCAAGAAACTGACAAGTGCCAGAAGTAGACTTCCTCTCGACTCGACAACCGGCAAAATCCGCATCGGAAAAACCATGAAGTGACAGAGTCGAGGAGGAAGAATACCAAAGGCCAAGACCAGGGGCGGATCGTAGGTACACGAAAATCCTCTTGACGGCCGTCGATGTGACGTCCTCGGTGAAGCTCGAAAACGAGTGCACGGACACACGCCGAACCGTATGTCCGGCCTCGTCGCCGTCAAGTAGAGGAGGGAGCCGATCATGCTCCCGTACTCCCGCCGGTCCACCGGTTCTCCGTCCTCATCCGCATCCAAAGTGGCCGTACTCCCCATGGGAGTCGACATCGGCTTCACATCTTGCATCCGGAACTTCCTCGCATGTCTTTTGTGTACTTGGTCCGGTGCACAAATGTACCGTCCTTCACTTGCTTGATCCGCGGCCGAGAAAATACCGCAACTCGCCCATCATGCTCATCTCGAACTCCCTCGCTCATCTCATCCGCAAACTTGGCAACAAGGTTATGTGACGAGCCACCAAAGACAATATCATCCACGTAAATCCGAACAATCGCAAGTCATTTCCATGCTTGAGGAGAAACAGGGTTCTATCTACGGTACCCATCACAAACCCTCTCGCTCAAAAGAAAACCTCTCAATCTCCCATACCAAGCACGGGCGCCCGTTTCAACCCATACGAGCCCTTTTCAACCCGTATACCCCGTGTGGGTACAACTCGCTCTCAAACCCGGGTGGTCGCTTCACATACACCTCCTCCTCTATGACCCCATTCGGAAAAGCACTCTTCACGTCCATCCGAAACAACTTGAACCCTTTAGCCACGGCAAAGGCTAGAAGGATCCGAATTGCCTCAAGACGGGCCACGGGAGCAAAGGTCTCCTCATAGTCGATCCCCTCCTTCGACTAAACCCCCGAGCAACAAGTCCGGACTTGTTCCTCACAACCATCCCATTCTCTCCCTCTTTGTTCTTCCAAACCCACTTGGTTCCTATGGGATGGCAATTTGGAGGTGGTTCAACTAACTCCCACACCCGGTTCCTCTCAAAGTTTTCCAACTCCTCATGCATAGAATTGACCCGGTTTGCATCGGATAAAGCATGTCCAATGTCCTTGGGCTCAAAAGTAGCAACAAAAGCAAAGCATGAGCAAAATGAGAGGAATTCCCGGACCTCGACCGTGTAGTGCGTTCATTGATGTCTCCAATGATCTTCGAAAGGGGATGCACTTCTTGAATCCGTCGGGGAGCCTCACGCCTCGAGACTACCTCCCCCTCAACTCCGGCCTTCTCTCGCTCGGTCCTCTTGTTGCACCGTCGTTGTCCATGAAGTAGACGGTCCATGCTCCAAAGTAGTCGTAGGGGAAGTAGTGGGTACATGCTCGGCTTCGGGCGCATGGTTCTCCCCATCATCATCTCCGGCTTCATCTGTCTCCTCTTCAAAGAGGTCCTCGGCCATCTCTTCATCACCCGCACATTCAAAGCCAAGAGAAGTACATGGCATTGTCTCGTCGAAGGTCACCTCGCAAGTCTCCATGATTTTGTTAGTCTCAAGGTTAAGCACCCTATAGGCTCTAGAGTGGTTAGCATATCCAAAGAAAATACCATCACTAGACCTAGCCTCAAACTTGTCGAGTTTTCCCTTTTTCAAAATAAAGCACTTGCAGCCAAAAACTCGGAAATGACTCACTTTGGGTGCCCGACCATGCATAATCTCATAACAGTCTTCTTCTTGAAAGCTCTCAATAAAATCCGATTGGAAACATGACAAGCCGTATTGACCGCCTCGGCCCAAAACCTCCTAGGAGTCCCGTGCTCATCGAGCATCGTCCTAGCCATCTCACAAAGAGTCCGATTTTTCCTTTCCACGACTCCATTTTGAGGGGGCACATAAGGAGTCGAATACCGATGTTCAAGACCTAGATCACGACAAAAGGCATCAAAACTAGAGTTCTTGAACTCAGAGCCATTATCACTGCGGATAGCTCGAATAGCATTCCCATGCCTCTCGTTTTTCAACCTCACGATCGGATCTCGAACAAAACCAAAAGTCTCACTCTTATCCTCCAAGAAGAACACCCGGGCATAGCGAGAGTAATCGTCCACCACAACAAGGACATACCACTTCCCACCCACCGAGCGAACTCGAGCCGGCCCAACAAGGTCCATATGCAACGGCTCCGTCGGACGCTCGGTCATGACATCGGTCAGGGGTGGATGAGGAGTGGCTACCATCTTACCATGCCTACAAGGAGCACAAACCAAATCCTTCTCAAACTTCAACTTCGGCAATCCTCGGACAAGGTCAAGACCACTCAAGCGGGAAACCAAATCAAAGCTCAAGTGTCCCAACCGCCTATGCCATTTCCACAAATCGAAGAAGGACCGGCCATCAAACAGGCGAGCGAGGACCCAAAGAACGAGAGAAATCAGCCCCGAAAATCGACCCTCGGGGATGATCATACGGACAAGATCACCTCGAGAATCAAGCAAACGAGACTCGCCGACTTGAAACACACCTCAAAACCTTCATCAAGCAAACCGAGAAACCGAAAGCAAATTGAAACCCAAAGACTTCACAAGAGCCACTCTCTTCAACGTTACCTTGTCACTCACATGCACAACACCCTCGACAAAGCACCCTACCTCGTCCATTGTCCCCAAAAGTGATGTACATCTCCTTCACCGGGGTGAGGCTGGAGAACCACTGCTCGTCATGTGTCGAGAACATCCGAGTCGATCAACCAAATGTTCTCCAAGCCTCCTGCCCGTAGTCGAAACAAGAACGAGAGTGAGCTAGCGACTCGACACCGGGATTAGCACAAAGAAAGTTAAACCCGTTGTCGAGCCATCCGCTTCAAAAAAGAGGGGTTAGCAAACATCATTCCCCGCCACCAAACTTCCCATGTCCCATGGGAGGAGTACGAGCACCACGAGGGAGAAAGCGTGGTCCGTAGTTCCTCTCGGAACCCAAAGCTGCGATCATCTCCCAAGCCCGTACCGAGGACTCAGGAGGACGTCCGTAAACCACCACGAGCCCGACCAAACCTCTCACCAAGACGCACACCCCATCCTCTCTCCCGACAAACCTCTCACCACCACCTCCTTCCGTGGGAACCTTCCAACACTCCTCACACTTCCCACACCTCGTGGAAGTGGCACTCTAGGCTCAGAATACCGCGAGACCGCGATACCGTCCCGGTTTGCTTGCTCCCTAGCAAGCCTCTCATCCCTCTTCCTCTTGTAGCAAAACTCGCAAGATGCCTCTCCTTGCCACAATACTCACACTCGAAGGGGATGGGTTTTGATTTTGGCTCTGGCTTTCAGCTCACCCTTCTCACCTGGCCACAAACTTCACCGGTTTCCCGAAATCATTCGTCTTGAAAGTGACTCAAATGATTCGTGGCCACAGCTGCTCAATAAGAAAGTGCCAAGTAGGCTTGCAAGAGTTCTTGGGTGCTTTGGAAGTGGACTTGGATCTCTCCGATCACCTCAAACTCGGGGTTAGACTCAACACACTTCTCATACACACTCTCTCCCCATCGTTCTCTCCCACTCTTCTCACCCAACTTCTCAAAACCCAAACCACGACCATCAACTCTCTTGAACCTCAATCATGATTTTCACCGAGGTTCTTGCCCGTACAACCAACCCAACACCTTCCTCAAATAGTCATTCTCTCATAGATGACATCCAAACGGGAAGTAAGTTCAAGATTACGCAAAGTGACTTCATCACGCCTAGTGCATGCACCGACAATAGGAGATTTCAAAGATGCTCTAAAGAACTAATGGTAGAACGATCGACAAGCTTAGCATGCATAGTAGGACATGATTTGCAAGCACCAAGCAAAGTGGGTCTAGCCTTAAGCTCATCATATTCACCCTAAGAGCATCTAGTTGAGCCGAAAGTAGAAGCATTCTTCTCATTGCCAGCTTTGATCTCATTCAACCAAGCATCACATTCAACACATTCAACATCGAGGAGTAAGAGTTGTGTTTCAGCACTATTCTCAAGTTTCAATTCAAGCAATTTGACTCCTAACTCTCCTACTTTCTCGCTAGCATTCTCAAGCTGAGCCCCAAGACCTTTCCTCATCTTTTGGCATCTCTCAGCTGACAATATCACGGTTATCAAGCAAACCATTCAACCCAGCAATCTCGCAAGCAAAGAGTCGGGGTCACGGTTTACCTCATCCTCCGAGCTCCAGTCGCCGTCTTCCTTCTCACTCTTCTTGTCGCTAAGCTATGAGCCATGCCACAAAAGCCCTCAAGCGCCACACAGCTCACCCCGCCGAGGTTCCGCCTGCACCCCGCCATTGCACCTCCCGCGTCTTCTTCTTCGTCAGCCGCTTGAGCTGGATCGCTTCCTCGCTTGAGCTTGAGTCAACGTCGCTCGCACCGCCACCATCGCTCTCGCCTTGTTCTTCTTGTAGCCGCTCTTGCCCTGGCCGCCGCTTGTCCTTGTCCTTGCTCTTGGACTTGTTGAAGTGCTTGCCCTTGGAGGAGTACTTGTCTTCACGCATCTCCGGGTGCGCCTTGTACTCGCTCACCTTGTACTTGTTCTCCGTCTCGGCACTCGGCGATGAAGTGGCCACGTCACACACTTGTAGCACGTCCCCGAGCTCCGCCTTGCATTCCTCCGACTCTCGTGTAGTCGTTCAAACCTTCTTGAGAGCAAGGCCAGCTCCTCCTCGCCCGACATCAAACTCCTCATCCGGAATGGACATGAGAGAAGACAAGGAAAACTGCCGACAGAAGGGTTAGATTTGCCCTTTGATCCGCCCACAAGAGCAAGACTATGGTCGCCGAGCCCTCATGCTTGGATTGCAACTTCCGTCAACCTCAAACACTTGAGCTTAGAAAAAGAGGTCATCCAACTCAATAGTCAAATAATGCCCAGACTTTTTGATGGCCTCAACCTTAGCACCCCAAACATTTGGGTCCAAGACATGCAAGAGCTTCAAAGCCCGATCATGCCTTGCAATGGAAAATCCTCAACATTAGCCTTCATGTTGTTCACGATGGCGGTGAACTCGAACATCGCATCAATGTCCTCACCGGAAAGTGGAGAAATTCTCATATTGCATCCGAGAAGAGACAAAGAGGTTAGCCTTCATATGGTTATCACCACCGTGAGCAACCAACAACTTTTCCCAAATTTGGCCAAGCAAGATTCAAATGGCGAACACGCTCAAACTCGGATCACACAAGCTCCCGACCAAGTGATCAACGGCTTTTGCATTAGCCTCATACTTGGCCTTAGCACCCAGACGGCCACCATAAGAGTATGGATGTTGACCGGAATAGCATAGGTCTTCATTAAGCACAATAAAATCCAACAAACCTTCCCACGAAGAAAGATCATCATACGAGCGCCCACTTGTGGTAACCCTTGCCATCGAAGTGCGGCGGACCGGCCCCGCTCAACGTACGCCATCTTAGGATTCGGGACTTGTCAAAGTCGCAAAGAATCCTAAGACCAAGCTCGATACCAATTGAAGGATCGCATGGCGACTAGAGAGGGGGAGTGAATAGGAGCCGTAAAATTCTTCCAAAAGAATCCGGCCTATACCCTAGACAAACCCCTTGGCCACACACAAGCGATGGATCGAATCACGCACCACCGCCAAGACCACGAGGTTATGGATCAACCTCTAGCCTTAGGAACGATTCCTAGAAGCACACGCGAAGCACTAGAAAGGGAAGGAAGGAATCGAAACAAACAAGGACGCACACAAGCTCGCTGGACCGTCCGGCTCGGCAGGCGGGACCGTCCGCGATGAACCGCGCGGATCGTCCGACCCAAGGCCGCGCGGACCGCGCGTCCGCGCCGACGCCGCGGACCGTCCGCCCTCCCGCGGACCGTCCGTTAAACACACACAGAACACCGTGGCGCGACCGAGAAAACGGACCGTCCGCCTAGGCCGGCGACGTCCGTCAAGGCACCCGCGACCGTCCGCTACTGAGCTCGACCGTCCGCAACCGAAGCCGCAACCAAAACCAAAAGCCAAAACGGATCGAAAGCAAGTGACGCGCAAGAACCTCGACGAACACGCGACGAACACGCTCCTCGCGACCGTCCGCGACCCCCGGCGGGGACCGCGCTCCGCGCGTACGTACGTAAACATCCCGACCCCGAAAGTCAACTCCCCCAAAACATCATCGGATTTCCAAATCCGTTGAAGCTATGGAGACAAGGGTTTGGGGACTTGAAAAGCGTCACACAAGGATGCTATAGCCCAAAATCTTGCCTCCTAACTCCCTAAATCACCGAAATCGCGAACTTTGAGCACCACCAAAACTAGAGCACCGGAACTAAAACTCACGACCGAAGTGGTTTCCCTATTGGCGAGGGCACAAGATCAAGCACAAAGATGCACAAGACATCTATCCATGTTTCTCAAAGAAATCCGGGAGAAACCCACTCAAATCCGCGGAATCACACCGGGAACAAAGGCACGAAAACAAGCACGAAAGCCACGAAAACAACCCCGAATCTTCTATACAAACTAGGAAAGATTTACAAGGCCTAGCATGCCGCCCTAGCATCCATCCCTCTCAACAAATTCTGTGAAGCTCTCATGTTTGTCTAGGGAAAATGGAAGGAAAAATAGCTACAAAAATGAGAAAGAGAGGGAGGAAATGAAACCCTAAGTCCAGGAGAGAGAGCCATCCACACACACTCATGGCTTATATATCGTCCCGCCGGGAGTGGTAAATGACTCGACTACCCCTAACTAAACGTCTCCATACAACCCACGTAGGGGCATTTAGTAATGTTTGTGGGTCTTGCCATCGGGACGGCCACGCCTTGCCGCACCCCGCGTCCCTCTCCCGACGCAAGCCATGCGATCCCGCCGCGTGTCCTCCGCCTCCGAAGCTTCCCGACACGCCCGGATCCCGTCTCCGCCATGTTGGGCCCCCGACTCGTTCTTGAGGCCCAAACCAAGAAACCGTCCGCCGATGGTTTTGTGGGCAAACCACCAAACCCCCGCGTGCTCCTGGGCCGCCTCCCGCCAAACCACTTGACTTGGACCGCCACCGTGCACCGGCTCACTTGTCCATGACTTCGTCTTGCTCGTATCGCCACCATGTGGCCCGCACCTAGTCCCGCCGTCCACCGGTCCCTCGAACCAAGCCTACTTGTCTCTCCATTCTCCCGCAGGCCCTCAAGGTCGAAGACCTTTCGCGCCCGTTCTTCACCGCACCAACACGAACTCAGGCCGCGCAGCCTCACACCTCGCGCACTAAGCCAAGAGTCGTCCAACACCCGTTGTCAATCACTCATCACCGAGGAGCGGTCATCCATCGACCGGGACGCTCCTGTCCTCAAAAACCTTACCAAAGGTCAATTACTGTTTTGAACCATTGAAAATCCCGAACTTTGTCACGCGTTCCAAGCCAAACCATTCACCAAAACATATGTGGGTTCTTGCAAAATGTTGTAGAGGGATGTCTCATCTACAACTTCTATATCTAGCGTTTTTGTTATACAGCTTCAAAAAAATTGAGTTAATTGGTAAAAATGAACAAGGACAAACGAGAGCCGAGCGACGACGTCACGCGCACGCTCGTGCCGTACGCGCCGACGCGCGTGCACACGGGCCGCCGCCACGCGGTCCGTCGCCGTACCTCGGCGTCCGACCCCTAGCGCACGCCCGAGCTCGGGTCCGCGCACGTGGACCCCCGCGCGCCCTGGCCCCCTCCCCGGCCTTCCCCTCGCGCCGTGTCGCGAGCCACACAAGGGTCGTCGCCCCTATGGCGCGCCCGTCACTCTGCTGCCTGGCCGCGCCGCCCCCCTCGTCCTCCCTCGTCCGCGCGTCGGCGGTCGATCCCCACCCCGCGCGCCCTATAAGAGCAAGAGGTGTCCCTGTGCGTGCACGCACCTCACCGCACCTCCTCCCTCCCGCATGCCCGAGCTCCACCGTGGCGCCATGAACGCCGGGCCGCCGAGCCCCTTTTCCGCGCACGCCGCCGCACTCCCTCGACTAATCACCCCAAGGTCTTCTTCCCAC
Organism: Cenchrus americanus; assembly: GCA_947561735.1. Classification (NCBI taxonomy): domain Eukaryota; kingdom Viridiplantae; phylum Streptophyta; class Magnoliopsida; order Poales; family Poaceae; genus Cenchrus; species Cenchrus americanus. The sequence continues at coordinate 199,974,236 of OX387241.1, forward strand.
CTTTCCCTCGAGCTCCCGTGCCGCTTGCGCCCCGTCCTCGCCACCCTTCACGGAAAGGCCAAGGCTCCAATGGCCGCCCTCGCTAGCGGTGCCGCCGAGCTGCCCCGCCGCCGCCGCCCCGACCCGTCCGAGCTAGGGACCCGCAGCCGCCTTGCGCCCCGCGCCCGGCCGGTCACGGCCGCCTTGCCGGACTTGGCTCTTACCGTTGTACGGCCGGCGTTCAGGGACCCAATTGCAGAGCTCACATCCTTCCTAGGGGCCAAGCTGTAAAGTAAGGGCAGTTCTGTGACTTTAATTTATTTCCAGGGACCCCGTTGCAAAAGGAATCTTGAATGGTGGTTGCAGTGTTGCTGATTCTTGTAAAATGCCTAGAAAATTGTAGAAAAATCAGAAAAATGCAAACTCACTTTTGTTGGTTTCCTTGTGAAATACCCTACAACTTTTGCAAATAATGACCATAATGTTTCCTGATATTTTTTACATGAAAAAATTTAAACTCGATAAAACTCGATCAGCTTGTATCTCAAAATCTACAAGTGTTCGTAGCCAAATGTTGGATATGTTGTGTGTTAGTTCATACCTAGATTATGTACCAAAAATTGCACAAAGTTATGATGTAAATCTTAATATAAATTGTTTTGTGTTTATGATAAATCGTCTAAATGATTTGTTTGCTAAAAATATTTAGATTTCGTGCTCAACTTCATATGTCATCTTGTTGTTGTATCAAAATTGTGAATTAATCACACTTTTATAATTGCTGTAATATGTATTTTGGAATATGCTTGATTTCCTTTGTAATTGCATAACTCAAGATCTATAGTAGTTCTTTAGGTGTATATGTGGCATGCCTAGGTTAGTTTTGTATGCCGCAGGACATGTGTGAGAAAGTTGGGACCCAGATTTGATGTTTATTAAGTTTTGTATGCATTTGTCTCACTTTAGTAGCTAGCTTTTGTTATTTTCGATATAATTACTTGCATAGCTCTCCTAAGTGTGCATGTGTGTGCAGTGGCTTTGTTTAGGTTTGTAGTGCTTCATGAAACACCCCACTGAATTTTATTAATTTAGTTCATGAATAAAAGCAATAGTGGCCAAATAAAGCTTAATATTAAATTAAATGAGAAAATCACCACATCCACACCTAATGGCTTTATACATGGAGTAAATCTTGTTGAAGGCTGTCATCACCCCTTGCCGTTTTTTGTGAAATTTAAATTAATTTATTTGCATACATGTGTACACAATCACTATTAAAAGATTAAAGTAATAAGCCTTCACATATAATAACCTTAATGAAAAGATTTAGTAATTAAATGTTTATCTAGGTGAATATGACCAACAAGAGTTGGGTACACACTAATCTCTCTCACTCCACCCGACCCCCGCACCGCATACCGTGCAGAACTCCCCGACGCGTAACTATGCTCGTGGTTTAAGCCGAGGAAGGAGGAGGCCGACGTGAAGTCATAAAGACGTGAAGTGAGCGAGGACACAGAGGACCCTTAGACTAACTGTGCTGACAAAGGGAAGCCCCGATGAATTAACCTAAGTGTTTTTGAATCCTTATGCAACTATCTATGGATGATTGTGCATTTACGTTCAGGAGTTGAAATGAAACCCTAGATGCATGATTCCTAGGTATATATGTCTTTACTAGTATGTAGGTCGGTAGCTGCTATGCTATAGGATCGTTATAAGTCGAGTGATGCTTGTCACTCGCGAGAATAGGTTCTTATGTTGGAATCATAAGATCTCCTTAAATGGATTGCTCATGTGGTAAGAGCATGAGATATGGGCTCCGGTCCAATGGCTTTCGTGGGTTAAGTGTTTGAACGTACTAATCACTTGTCGAGAATGGGACCGGTAAGCCTAGTACCTTAATGACGCGGTGAGGGATCTTACTATTACTCATCTTGGGTTGCATCTCACGGCTAGCTACCGGTGGTACATGGTGACTCTGGATGCCTCGTGGGTGAAGGACCGATACGGCGAACCAGAGAGGGGGGGAGTGAATGGGAGCCGATAAAAATTCTTCTCGAAGGAGATGAAAACTCCAACAAGACGAACGCTGCAACACACGTCTCCGACTCACTACCAAGGTTGGTCAAGCCCACGAGCCACCGGAGTGCCACCGGACCTAGGAACCAACACACAATCTTCCGACCCGAGAAACGCAAATGGAAACCAAACCCGAGTCTACAGACTACACCTACGTACCGGGTGAGCACCCACCGCCGACCGGTCCCCGCCGATGAACCGAGCAACTTCCACTAAGTGGCTCTACACCGCCGACCGTGAGACACACCGGTCGACCGATGGCACCGAAAGCCCTCAAGGCACCAAACAAAGCCATCCGACCACCAAACGGACCCAAACTCGAAACAAAGAAGAACACGGGACAACAACAAACACACCAAGACGTTCACCCAAGCAAAAACCCACAAGGGTCACAGACCTGGCCGTACCGCCACATAACCTGGCCGACCGTGTAGTCTGGCAAATGGGGATGCAGAACAAAGACCCGCGGGTCAACTCCCCAAATCCAAATCTCGGATCTCCGACCGCTTCTCCACGCGACTTGAACAAGACTTGGGGATATCAGAACACCTCATGAGGAGTCCATAGCCAAGTTTGGTCCCACCAAATCTCATTCAGTGAGGAATCAAGAAACTCTACGAAGCACTTCCAACCCAAGAACTCAAGAAACCCCAAAATCGAGTACTTTACTCACGGATTTGGGAGGGGAATCACAGCCCAAAGAACCACGAAGGGTTCCCACAAATTCCCCCATCAAATCCCCAAGAGAAAAGCCCCGAAAACAACCCAAGGAAATCACCGAGAGAGGGCTCCGAAAATCACCACCAAGAACAACTCTGGGAAAAACACAATCAAACCTTGAGGAACCACGCCGAATCATCTATACATGAAACAAAGGTTCGTACAAGGTCTAGCAAGCTGCCCGATCATCCATCCCTCTCTACAAGATCTCTCCGTGAAGCTCCCTTGCTAGTCCTAGAGAAAACCTAAGGAAAATAGGTGGAAAATAGGAAAACTAATGAGCTAGGGTTCCAAGAGTTGGCTGCCATCCTCTCACCTCTGGGTTATATGGAGGCAACCGAATGTCCAAAATGCCCTTCTAACAACTAGATACAAGCCCCCTCAAGGGCGGATTTGGAATTCTTGATGTCTTCACCATCGGGACGGATGTCCGCCGACCGCACTCGCGTAGCCTCGACGTGCCATGCGATCCCGACGCGTGTCCTCCGCTTCGAAGACCGACCGCGCCGCCGCACACGGGCCGGGACCGGCGGCTCACCGCCGACTCGGCCTCCCACCGGTCAGGATCGGCCGACCCACCGGCCTCGAATGGCCTCAGGCCGCCGTGTTCGTCTTCGGCTTCCGCCTTGGCTTTGTGGATCAACCAAGGAACCTGGTTTTCTCGGTGAACCACCGAAACCCCGCGAACTCGGTGTAGCCTCCGCCAACTTCCACTCATGACTGGCCCCACGAGTCCCGCCGACCTTGGTTTTGAGGCTCAACCAAGAAACCGTCCACGACTTCATCTTGCTGTTCATGCCACCATGCGGTCCGCACTTGACCCCGCTGGCCACCGGGTCCCTCGAACGAAGCCTACTTGTCTTCTCCACACCTGGAGGCCTCACTGGCAACGACCTTTCGCGCTTGTTCTTCACCTGCACCAACACGAGTCAAGCCGCAACCTGCACCTGCAATACTTAGCCAAGAAATTAGTCCATAATAACGTTGTCAATCACTCATCACACAAGGAAGCGACCATCCACCGGTCCTCGAACCACACATGGTCCTCAATTTCCCCTTGATGAGTGCATTGACAACACCCACACGAAAGTACCAAGAGAGAAAAGAAAAGAAAAGAAACAAACAAAAAGAAACTCCAACAAGCGATCGAAAGCCAAACAAAGGCAAAGAGCAAGATCACTTGAAGAAACAGTCTCTAATCTCTTAGGTAAGGGCAACGGCTCACACATCCGAGACAAAGCAAAGCTCAAGCAAAGAGCGCAAACCACCAAAACAAAGCTCGAACACCACAAAGAGCTCCTCACACACATGCAAGCTCCTAAACCAATGCACCTCCCTGACGGATGCATGCAAGACACCACTTGAAAACAAAGGACAAATGCAGCGATTTTCAATGACACCGGCCGTATCGGTCATCACCACCGGCTAGACCTGCCTAACATGTGTACAAAAGACTGAAGACTCACACCTATTGCATCGGTGCTCTTCACCGGTCGACCGTGTATAACAGAGCTCCGGTAAGGCTCAAACCACCCGAAAACCTTCTAAATGCGTCCGGTAAGCCATTTCAAGCTCAAACTTCTCCCCCTTGTTGGCAATGCATGAATCAAGCCAAAAATGCAAAACTTTCAACCTAGAGCTTCTCAAATATACAAAATTCAACAAAGAATGCTACACATGTCCAAATGAGCAAGTTAGATACTCTACGGCTTCGTATTGATCTCAACTACATGATCACCAAGTTTCACAACCATTGGACGAAGCTAAGATGGATTTTGGCAATTTTGCGAAAAAACTTGCCTCTCGTGAGCAAAGTCCTAAACATGATCAAAGCATACTCAAATGGCAAAGCCACACAAACTTCATGCTAGGACAGCCATTCTAATCATAAGGCCATCACAAACACCCACAAGCACCTCATGTCATGTCAAAGCCACCGAGCCATGTGCCTACTTCTATGTATGAGACTTCTACTGGGTAGGCATCATGCAACGCGTTTAGCACCCAAAGCAAATTAAATTCAAGACATATGACATGGGAGTATTTTTTCCAAGCATTTTTCATTTCACTTTCGCATTTGTAAATGGTACATGAAATGTCTTTGCGACAAAAAGAAACTTATGCTCCTCCACAAGATAAATCTAGAGGGCTAAAAACATTCATGATGGCAAGTGAGCCTTGGCCCCATATGATCAATAAACTAGCCATCCAACCACAAATTAAGCATAGCAAGGCCACAAAACATGTCAAGAGCATGTAAAGGGTTTTACATGAGAGAGCATACATGTGACATTTTTCAAAAGCATAGCTAGCAACCATGGATTATTCATCAAGATCATCAAGAGCTAAGCCAAACTAACCGTAGCGTACCAAACAAGCTCACAAAAGACATATATCTCATTCCATGGTGAACAATGTATATGAGAGAAGCTTTTCCCAACTTTCAATGCATATGATACAAATGCATGCAAACTAAGATACAAGGATGCCTATACATCATGCTACATATGCCATGCCAAATGCAAGAAATGCACAAAGAAAAAGCTATACATATACACACCGCTCCTCGGGAGGGGAGGCAAAACGGGCTCGACACCACCGCAAAAGAGAGCTCCCACACACCCAACTCAAGAAATCAAACACACACCAAGTTCCCGCAAACGAGTGAAAGTTGCTTGATCTAGGGTTTGGTGAAAATATCAAGCAGCTGGTCATGTGTGGGCACATGGATCAAAGCTATCTTTCCTTTCTCAACATTGTCTCTAAGAAATATACCTCACTTCTATGTGCTTGGTTTTGGAATGGAGCATCGGGTTCTTTGCAACGCTTATGGCACTAGTGCTATCACATTGAAGTGGGACATGGGTATACCTCACCAAAGTCACTCATGGTGTAGGTGATCCAAAGGAGATGAGAGCAACAACTAGCAATGGGCAACATACTCGGCTCCTGGCCGTGGATTGAGCAACACTGATCGCTACGGAAGCATTCGAAGACACCAACGAAGAACCCAAAATCGGCAAGTCCTGTGTATGGACTTCCTATCCAACCGACACCCGGCAAAATCCGCGTCCGAAAACCATGAAGCGCCAAAGAAGAGGATGCGGAGTACCAAAGGCCGAAGTCGGGAGTGTGACGCAAGTACCTCGAAAATTCTCTTCACCGCTTGCCGATGCGAAGTCCCTGGGAGACGCTTGAAAACGAGCGTTACGTACACACCGAGAACCGTAGAGGTCCGGCCTCGTCGCCGCGAAGTAGTGGAGTGACCCGATCATGCTCCGCACTTTCCGTCCACGTGTTCACCTTCCTCGTCCGCATCAAGAGCCGTAGTCGTACTCATCGGCGTCGTCATAGCCTTGGAGTCCTCCATCTTGAACTTCCTCACAATGTCCTTGTGTACTTAGCTCCGGTGCACAAATGTTCCTTCCTTTGATTGCTTGATTTGTAGCCCGAGGAAGAACCGCAACTCACCCATCATGCTCATCTCAAACTCCCCGCTCATATCATTCGCAAAACCTTGCAACAAGAGAATTAGACGAGCCACCAAAGACAATATCATCCACGTACACCCGCACAATCGTATTATTCCCCGCCCTCGCTCGCAAAAACAAGGTCTCGATCGACCTTCCCCCATCTCAAAACCCTCTCAAACAAGAACCCCCTCAACCTCGCCATACCAAGCTCTAATAGGCGCCTCGCTCTCAACCCATACGCGCCGCTCTCTCAACTTGTACACCCGTGGGGGTACTTCTCACTTCAAACCCGAGGGCCGTCTCACATACACTTCTTCCTCCAACACTCCATGAAAAAAAGCACCTTCACATCCATTTGGTGCAACTTGGAACCCTTTAGCCACGAAAAGGCTAATGATCCTAATCGCCCTCCAAACGGGCTACGGGAGCAAAGGTCTCCTCGTAGTCGATCCTCCTTCCGATCGACCCTTGAGCAACAAGTCTCGACTTGTTCCTCACAACCTCACCCTTCTCTCCTCTTGTTTTTCCACACCCACTTTGTACCAATCGGCTTACACTCGGGGAGGTCAACCAACTCCCACACCGATTTCTCTCAAAGTTCTCCAACTCCTCATGCATCGAGTTAACCCAATTGTGATCGATAGTGCGTGTCCAATGTCTTTGGGCTCAAAAGAAGCAACAAACGCAAAGATGAGCGAAATGGGAATTGTTTCGAACCCTCGACCGTGTAGTGCGTTCATTCATATCGCCGATGATCCTCAGCCGGGTGATCCACTTGAACTCGCCGAGGCTCCCGCCTCGAAGCTACCTCCCCTCAACACGTCTTCTCCTCGTTCTGGATTTTGTCGTCGAGGGGTAGCAGGGTCCATCCATCATCGTAGTCGAAGTAGTGGGTACATGTCTGTACTGTGGGCACCGCACCTCCATCTTCATCATCTCCATGTTCATGCTCCTCCTCCCGAAAGATCTCCTTGCCAAGCTCATCATCACCGCACACTCAAAGACAAGTCACTACGTGGCTCGTCTCGTCGAAGGTTACCTCGCAAGTCTCCACGATTTGGTTAGTTTCAAGATTGAGCACACGATATGCTCTAGAATGAGATGCATAACCAAAGAAAATGCCATCGATTGTGACCTAGCCTCAAACTTATCCAACTTCCTCGCCCTTTCTTCGTAATGAAACACTTGCAACCAAAGACATGGAAGATCACTTGGGTGTGCGACCATGCATCAACTCATAGCATGTCTTCTTTCTTGTGCACTCGAGGTATATCCCGTTCGACACATAGCACGCCGTATTCACCGCCAGCCCCAATACCTCCGGAGTCCTATGCTCATCAAGCATCGTCCGAGCCATCTCGCACAAGGTCCCGTTCTTCCTTTCCACAACACCATTCGGGGAGGCGTATACTCTGACTCGAAAATCGGTGCCCGCACCCAAGTCGCGACAAAAGGTTTCAAAACGAGAGTTCCCGAATTCCGAGCCATTATCACTGCGGGATAGCTCGTATGGCATCTTCGTGCCTCTCGTTCCTCAACCTCAAGACTAGATCTCGAACAAAACCAAACGTCTCCCCCTTATCCTCGAGAAAGAACACCCACGCACCGAGAATAGTCGTCCACCACAACAAGGACACATACCACTTCCCACCCGCATCGCACACGAGCCGGGCGAACAAGGTCCATATGGAGCAGGCCGCATGGACGCTCGACTATCACATCGGTGAGAGGCGGTGAGAAGAGGCCACCATTTTGGCATGCCTACACGGAAAGCACAAACCAACTCTTTCAAGCCTCAACCGTGGCAATCCTCGACCAAATTGAGTTTACTCAAGCGAGACAAAAGGTCAAAGCTCAAGTGACCCAACTTCCTATGCCACTTCCACAACTTCCACTGAAGAACCACCAAGAAACAATGCTCCACAATTGACCGAGAAAAAATCAGCCCGAAACACTCTGACCCTAGAACTGGCTCATACAAACAAGATCCCCTCGATAGTCCACAATCCGAGAACCGCCCGGCCGAAACAACACCAAAAACCTCATCCAACAACCGGACACAAAGCAAATTGTACCCCGCTGATTGAACAAGAGCAACACGCCTCGAGTGATCTTGTCACTCACTTTTATCTCACCTTCTCGAAAGCACACGCCTGCGCCCATTGTCCCCAAAGGTGATGTACCTTCACACACGGACGAGACTTGAGAACCACCGTCTCGGCCATATGCCTCGAACAACCGGAGTCAATCAACCAAATGTTCTTCAAGTCTCCCAATTCCCGAAATTCAAAAATAGGCACGTGAGCGAACAAACGACTCAAAGATCGGGGTTAGTACCAAAAGAGGAAAAACCAAGCGAGCCATTTGCTCGAAAGTGGGGTTAGCAATTTTCAACCAAAGCATCTCTCCTACCAAAGCTACCTCCACGAACACCACCACGGTAACCATCCCGAGGGAACCACCCCTCTCGCCCGGAGGAGGACCAAATCCACGCAAGAAAGGGTGGAACGTCCTTCCTCTCCAACTCAAAGCCACGACTCCTCCGATCCCCGTATTGAGCACGAGGAGGAGAACGCTTAGCAACCGACCACTCCGTACCTCCTTTCCACCCCCAACCACTCGAACCACGACCTCCAAAACAACCCCTCGCACCCGTACGAGCTCGAAACCCAAACAACCGTCATCTGTGCCCGCACCGGTCCGACCGGTGCCCCACACCGGTCCGACCGGTGTGACCCGGAACAAGAAGACCACCCGCAAATTCTCTTCTCTCCCCAAGCCCGAACCGTCCTCACAATCGCCTTGCCCCCGGGCACCGTACGAGGCTCAAGGCACACCATCCGAAGGGTGGTACTTGTCCTTGTTAGCCCACTCCTTCATTCTCTCCTCTCGCTTCCTCTGAAGCAAACCTCCTTATGGCCATCTCTCCCACAATAGCCACAATGGAACCTCACAAGCTTAGGCTTTGGCTTGGGATGTGGTCGCTCACTTGGTTTCTCTCCACTCAAACCCTCCACCGATTTCTCACCACTAGCCTTCTCATTCTCCTTCCTAAAGAACACCTTCCCGAAGTGCTCACAAACTTGATAGGCTTGTAGGTCATTTGTGGGTGTAGGAAACACGGTGTTTCGGGGTTGTGTCTAGTCTGCCTCCTTCTTTAGTGAATAGTCGAACTCGAAAATCACAAACTTTTTCGCAATGTTGTTAGACCAGGTCCTGAGAGTCCGGATATTTTTCCGGATACTCGAAATCCGAGAATCCGGAAAATGTCCGGATAGTCCGGATATTTTTCCGGATACTCCGGAAATCCGGAGAATCCGGAAAATGTCCGGATAGTCCGGCCGCTAAAGGGGGATTAAATCGACAATATTTAAACATGCTCAAAAGTAAATCCGTGAAAATAGGTAATGCACCGAGGTGATATAAGCCCGTTTATCCACTTAAAACCCGTAGGAACCTCAAGACGAAGTAGATCGGCACCAAACCCTAGATAAGTGTTCAAGCAAGATACAAGCATGCAACAAGATGAACAAGCACAAGAAAACACAGGATTTGTTACCGGAGTTCAACCTCGCACCTTGAGGTCTACGTCTCCGTTGAGGTACCCACAAAGGGTGGACCTTTACACCTAGGTCACTTTCCTCCCTCTAGTGACCATAAAGATCAAGCTAGAGTTACTTACTCAATTTCAGGGTAATACAAATCTCCTTGGGCAGCCACAACCTTTGGATGCTCCAAGGCAACGCCTAGCCGGCTAGGAGCTCAAAGCTCCAAGAGTAACAAACACGAATTTTGCCAACCAAGCGAAGAACTAGGTGCTCTAGAGATGGGAAATCAGCTCACTAGCACTCTCCAAGCCCTTGCTCTCAAATCCTCTTAACTCTCTCAACAAATCTCACCAACTTTGAGCCAAAGGGAGAGAGGGGAGGAGTAAATGAGGGTTGCAATTGTTCGGGACGAAAAGGCGGGGAGAAGGGTAAATGAGGGGGTGGAGGGGGCTTTTATACCCCCTCACCCGGAATATAGCCATTGAGGCTTTATGACCCGAGTATCCGGTTAAACCTCGGACTCTCCGGAAGTCCGAGTCTCCGGCCAAAACCCGACACTCCGGCCTTCCAAGGCCGCACCCAAGATAAGATTCCCGTGAATGTGTTGGTGCAAAGGTGTCTCTCAAAGGTTTTGTTTTAGCCACTAGAGCACCTGTTCGACCCTTGGAAGACATAATTCCCGACCCTCTTGATAGTATGGCATTCCTAGGATTCAAATTCAAAAGTAAAAATAAATAAGTCGTCTTTGGAATCCTTTTAGAGCACCATTTTCTTTTGTGTAGTCAACGAGCCGTGCTTGATGCCATACATAATTTTAAGACCTGCTCATGGACTAGATAAACTTATTAGCCACTTAGGTGTGTGTCATTATATCACCAAAACCCACTTAGGGGGCCAAGATACTCTTCAATCTCCCCCTTTTTGGTGATTGATGACAACACAACTAAGTCATATAAGGGATAAACAATGAATATTCAAAGCTTTTGTAATACTCCCCCTTAATGTGTGCATTTTTTATTTTGAATATCAAAGGTCCTATTAGGGCCCATATTTTGCACAACAAGAAAAGCAAGAGGGTATTACAATAGTGGGGTGCTTGTGATGTGCAACAGATTACAAGGTGAAATGCTCATGACAGATTATGCACTCAACAAGAGATAAAAGAAATCTGGTACTGAGAAGTCCGGATTCTCCGGGCCAGGTCCGGAGTGTCCGGAAAATCCGGATACTCCGGGAAAAAGTCCGGAGTCTCCGGGCTTCAGCAAAGCAGCAGAAAAACAGAAATCACACAGTTTCAATCTAGCATAAGTCGTCCTTATCGATAAAAAGCAGTTAAAAACACACCAAGCACACAAGCAAATGTCTCAAACTCACATAGTCTCACACGAGTGAATATTAGAGTTATTACAAACCGAGTTCCAAATTCAAATTATTACAAGCCAAGTTCATTGTTTCGACGACACAAATAGATAAAATCACTCCTCCCTTTGGCATCAAGCACCAAAAAGGAAGTGAAGAGCAGCGGAGTCACTCGGAGTCGTCGTCCTCCTCCTCTTCTTCTTCTTCTTCATTGCCCTCCTCTTCCTCTTCTTCTTGGGCACCTTGGGCGTCCCACTCCGCAAACGGGTCATCGAACTCGGGAAGCTCGCGGTAGGGGTCGGTGGGGGAGGCCAAGGTGAGACTTGATCTCGATGATGTCGCGCGCGGTTCTCATTGGTCTCCGTGGAAATGGTCTTGCACATGCCGAAAATGCTCTTGAGCACTCTCTTGATCATGGAGCCACGGTGACGACGAGGAGGTGGTGAAGAGGAACGTGCGGCGGGCACATCATCATGGGACGGAGCCGCACTCGACGATCCAACATATTTACGGCCTTTGGGAGGCCTCTTGGCACGATCACGGAGGTGGCGAAGGGGCTCATGGACAACATCCTTGGGGTAGCGGACATTGGTCACTCTCTCAATCATATACATGAGGTAGGGGGCATAAGGAAGATGTTTCATTGGATCATTCATGGCCCTCCTCAACTCATTCCAAATAAAATCAAAGACACAAAAGCCTTCTTCATCCGGTGCCATTCTATTGAGAAGATTGGGAGCAAAATACCTCAAAGCGGTCACATCTCCAATCTTAGGGTCGATAGTGGCACGGAAGAATTGATTGAGATAGTAGCAGTAAGGATTGAGTTGGTCCGCTTTGCCCTCAATGGCCGCATCTCGGCTAGGAAACATGAAGGGGAGCTCCTTGGGCTTGTATTTGTTCTCATTGTGCACGGGGGTGCGCCTTTCATCCTTAGAGCCAAGACCCAAGAGCCGAGAGAAGGTCATGTAGTCAATTGTGCACTTTTGGCCTTGAGTTGTCCATGTGATGGTGTTGTCATGAGGATTGAAGTAGTAGAAACAATGGAATTGAGCAAGGATTTATTTGTTCCAATTGTACCTAAAGCCCATGATGTCGTAGAGCCCGACCTCCTTGCACTTGTCAATCACTGAGTTGAACATTGTGTTGTTGAGCTCCTCATAGTATTTCCAATCAATGTACTTCATAGGCACAATCGGTGCCATGTTCTTGGAGGCCAACTTGGGATTGCGGATCACTGATTGATAGAAGTCCCGGTGGAAGTCACACCAAAACCTAGCCTCAAGTCCCTCTCCCTTGAGATAACGATAGACATTTTCCTCCCTTTGCTCCCCGATCGCTAGGGAGTTCCTCGAGTAGTCCCCGATCATGTGCTCGGCAAATCCAAGAACCGATCCCGGTCCCTTAGCTTGATAGGTGTCTCAACCACTCGGACATTGGGTGGAAGAGTAGGGATGAGTCTAGGGAGGGGTTTTAGGACGGATGTGAGCGCTACTCCTTGCCGATGTTTAGGAGGAACTCGAGTAGCTGGGCGGCTTTGGTAGAAATAGGGGGCTTGATGGCTCTTTTTGGGATGGGGCTTGTAGCGGGAGCTTTCTTTGGCTGGCCCCTTTCCATGACGACGAGGAGGCTCAGGGGATTGCTTATAGGTTTCATCCTCAACTTCGTCATCATCACTTTCCGTTTGCTCCTCCTCCTCCTCCTCTACAATATCTTCTTCACTCCCTTCGGCATAGGAGGGAGGAGGGTCACCCCGTCTGGGTCTTGAGCTGCGCTGAGAACTCTCTTGCCCCAAGGCTTCTTGCACGGCCCGAAAAGCGGCGGGGTCATGCCTAGCCTTGGTCCTCCTTTGGGTGGAGGGCTCCTCATTGCCACGGCTAACCTTCAACCTCACCATCTGAATGGATAAAAAGATATGGAAATGAGAGATTATCAAAGGTGAAGACACGCTGCATTAGTGTTTTAGGGTTGCAGTGCGAACCCCGGATACTCCGGGAAAAAGTCCGGAGACTCCGGATTTTCCGGAGACTCCGGGTCCTTCGACCCCGGAGAGTCCGGGTTTCGCAGGCCGAAACCCTAAATCAAAATGCAGAGACGTTCGTCCATCCAAACTGAGTGGAAACGCAGATCTAGAGCCTAAAGAGTGTTTCCTACCTATTCCCTACTAGGATACTGCAAGTACTACGCTAGGGAAGTAGATCGGGAAAGTTCCTTTTGAGAATACCTTAGGAAGAGAGGGGAAAGGGCTTGGATCCTTTGAAGCTTGAGTAGATTCTTGTTCTCCACGCCTTGGAGACTTCAAATCCTCACTTTCACGTGATTTTGATGGTTGGGAGGCAAAATCTCCTAAGGGGATGAGGGGGGCGACGGGAGTGAAAGGGCACGGTTAAGAGATGAAGTGTGGGTAAAAAAAGAAGTTTTCACCGCGGTCAAAACCCTTATATACCTTTAAAACCCGGAGTCTCCGGTCGCTTCCGACTATCCGGAAACCCGGAGTGTCCGTCCTTGACCCCCGATACTCCGCTCCCCCCCGAACTCGCCGAGCGATTTTCAAGGAATTTGATTTAGAATGGATTTGGAAGGTTGCTTATGTGATAAATGTGAGCTTGAGCAAGTATCAACACCTTGGACTAGCCACAAACAAGCAAAGAGAACAATAGTCCAAGTGTTGTACCTAAAGATCCAAATTTTTTTCAAAATCAAATGCAATACAAGCCTTTTCACAAATCTTTTGTTTTAAAAGTCCTGTACTAGGTCACTCAAATATGTGCATGATCTCAAGCCAAGTTACGAGAATCCAGGATATTTAGCTCACTCCTCAAAGCACAAAACCTTAGTTCATCAAGAGGCTTTGTGAAGATATCGGCTAGTTGCTTATCGGTGCTCACATGACTTAGAGCGATATCTCCTTTGGCTTCGTGGTCTCTCAAGAAATGGTGTCTTATGTCTATGTGCTTTGTTCTTGAGTGGTTTACGGGGTTGTTCGCTAGCTTAATGGCACTCTTGTTGTCACACAAGAGTGGCACCTTGCTAAACTTGCAACCAAAGTCTCTCAAAGTGAGCCTCATCCAAAGTAGTTGAGCACAACAAGCGCCGGCTGCAACATACTCGGCCTCGGCGGTGGAAAGGGCAACGGAGTTTTGTTTCTTGGAACTCCAAGACACCAAGGACCTTCCAAGGAATTGGCAAGTCCCGGATGTACTCTTTCTATCTACTTTGCAACCGGCATAATCCGAATCGGAGTAGCCAAGTAGATCGAAAGTGGAGCCCTTAGGATACCATAAACCAAGGTTAGGAGTATGAACCAAGTATCTAAAAATTCTCTTAACGGCCATTAGATGGCACTCCTTGGGATTAGCTTGAAACCTTGCACACATGCACACACTAAGCATAATATCGGGCCTAGATGCACAAAGGTAGAGTAGAGAACCAATCATGGAGCGATATACCTTTTGATCGATGCTTTTGCCTTCTTCATTTAGATCAAGATGTCCATTTGATGGCATAGGTGTTTTGATGGTCTTGGCGTTGTTCATGTCAAACTTCTTAAGCATGTCGTGGGTGTACTTGGTTTGACTTATGAAGGTGCCATCCTTGAGTTGCTTAATTTGAAAACCGAGAAAGAACTTCAACTCGCCCATCATAGACATCTCAAATCTTTTAGTCATGATCCTACTAAACTCGTCAACCCAAATTTGATTAGTAGAACCAAATATGATATCATCAACATATATTTGACACACAAACAAATCATTCCCTTGTTTACGAGTGAAGAGAGTAGGATCGGCTTTGCCTATTTCAAAGCCTTTCTTTAAGAGAAAATCCTTAAGGCATTCATACCATTCTCTAGGAGCTTGCTTGAGCCCATAGAGCACCTTATGGAGCTTGTAGACGTGGTTTGGGAGTTGTGGATCTTCAAAGCCCGGTGGTTGCTCAACATAGACTTCTTCGGAGATTGGACCATTCAAGAAGGCACTCTTGACATCCATTTGATGTAGCTTTAAGTTGTGATGAGTGGCAAAGGTTAGGAGTATACGAATTGCTTCAAGTCTTGCCACCGATGCATAAGTTTCTCCAAAGTCTAAGCCTTCTACTTGAGTATAACCCTTTGCAACCAATCTAGCTTTGTTCTTGGTCACCACGCCATCTTCATCTTGTTTGTTGCGAAACACCCACTTGGTTCCAATCACATTTTGTTTGGGGCATTCCACTAAGGACCAGACTTCATTCCTAGTGAAGTTGTTGAGCTCTTCTTGCATTGCCATCACCCAATCAGCATCTCCAAGAGCATCTTCGACCCTAAGAGGTTCCAACATGGAAACAAACGAGTAATGTTCACAAAAATTTGCTAATCTTGAACGAGTTGTTACCCCTCTACGAATGCTTCCAAGTATGTTATCAACGGGATGATCCCGTTGAACACTTTGTCGAACTCTTGGATGTGGGTCACATACTTCTTGTTGAATCAAGTCCTCATCTCCTTGACTCGCACCGTGACGTTTCAACAGCAGTCCGGAGTCTCCGGGCTTATCTCCGGATTCTCCGGAAAATCCGGAGTCTCCGGGTTTTTGCCCGGATACTCCGGGTTGCGCAGCTGGGGGCAGATCTGCAGCATCCTCAATTATGCAGTCCTCATCATCATCTTCTTGAGGCTTGATTTCTCCAATGGCCATCCTCCTTATAGCCTTTTCTGCGGGTACTTCCTTGCCTACACACAATTCGTCAACTTGCTCCTCTTGAGAGCCATTAGATTCATCAAACGTCAAGTCACACGTGACTTCAACACAACCGGTGGTTTTGTTGAGGACACGATAGCCATGAGCGTTTGAGGCGTAACCAAGAAAGATACCTTCATCAACTTTAGATGCAAACTTAGAGCTTTTGGGCTTCTTGTTGAGAATGAAGCACTTACAACCAAAAACTCTAAAGTAAGAGACATTAGGCTTTTTACCAATTAGGAGCTCATAGGCGGTCTTGTGGCGAAGCTTGTGAAGATACAAACGGTTGATAGCATGACACGCCGTGTTGATTGCTTCCGCCCAAAAACTATCCGAAGTCTTGTACTCATCAAGCATGGTCCTTGCGGCTTCAATAAGAGTTCTATTCTTCCTCTCTACAATCCCATTTTGTTGTGGAGTGTATGGGACGGAGAGCTCATGACCAATGCCTTCTTCATCAAGATACTCTTCAATGTTGGTGTTCTTGAACTCGGTGCCATTTTCGCTTCTTACTCTTTTGATCTTCACATCAAACTCATTTTGGGCTCTTGTTGCAAATTTCTTGAATATTTCATGAACTTTGCTCTTGTCTTTCATAAAGAATACCCAAGTGTACCTAGAGTAATCATCAACAATGACAAATCCATACTTGTTTCCCCCAATGCTAACATAGGCTACCGGACCAAAGATATCCATGTGAAGTAGTTCCAATGGTCTTGTGGTTGATACAATATTCTTGGCGGGATGAGGGGCACCCACTTGCTTTCCGGCTTGACAAGCACTACAAATTCTATTTTTCTCAAAGTGAATGTTTGTTAGTCCTAGGATGTGTTCCCCTTTAGAAGCTTATTGAGATTGTTCATCCCAACGTGAGCTAGTCGGCGATGCCAAAGACAACTCAAGCTAGACTTTGCCAATAAGCATGTATCAAGTTGGGCTTTATCCGATGAAAAATCCACCAAGTAAAGCCTTCCCTTGAGTTCACCCTTAAAGGCAACGGAGTCATCGCCCCTTCTAAAGACGGTCACACCCTCATTAGTGAACAAACAATTGTAGCCCATCTCACAAAGTTGTGAGACGGACAACAAGTTGTAGTCCAAAGATTCAACCAAATAAACATCGGAAATTGAATGATTGATTGAGATAGCAATTTTACCAAGACCAACAACCGTTCCTCCACCATTGCCTCCAAAGGCAATGGTTTCCGTAGGATTTTCTATCATATCACAAGATATAAACATTTTCTTCTCTCCCGGTCATATGATTTGTACATCCACTATCAATCACCCATTTGGCCCCACCTGAGGAATATGCCTACAAAACAAATTATGCTTGTGTTTTAGGTACCCAAGTGGATTTGGGTCCTAGAGCGTTAGTCACAAGAATTTTGGGCACCCACACACTCCTTTTTATCATTGCTCCTTTTGTGCGAGGCCCTACATACTTGGCAACCACCTTACCCTTGTGGTTCCAAGTCAACACATAATCAGCATAAAAACTATCTTGTGAGGCATGAGGTTTGAGCTTCTTAATTGTCTTGTTTGGCTTTGGGTGTGGTGCTTGTGAGTGTGCTTGGGTGCTCTTGAACTTGATTGGAGTGTTGTATCTCACTTGATTGTCATGCTTCTTGACACCCATTTGCTTCATCCCGTGCACCACATTCCTTGTTCCCATACCTTTGGTGTGGTGATTCTTGATGAATGGGATGGGGTCTTTTGTACCTTGTTCTTGCTTACCAAGCCCCTTCCCATCCTCAAAGCCAAACTTCTTCATGTAGCTTGACCCAAAACCTTTGGTGTGGTTTTCAAACTCACCTCTTTTGGGTTCTTTCTTCTTTTCAACTATAAGTGAGTTTGATAACCTTGCAATTTCCTTCCTCATGGCATTCATCTCGGCAACATTAGTAGCACAAGCATTTACATCAAATTTATAGCATCTAGAACAACCTTTGCTTGTTGATGTTTGAGAGTTTGAGAGAGCATCATTAGATAAAGTTGTAGCATTGTTCTTGAGGTTGTCAAGTTGAACTTCTAATGCTATGTGACTAGTCTTTAAGCTATCAATGCTCTTTTGAAGTTCAAGCTTTTCATCCTCAATTTTCTTGCAAGCATCCTTAGCTAGGAAAGATTCCCTAGTTAATTCATCTACCAACAACTTATCTTTAGCTAGGGATTTCTTGAGGCTAAGAATTTCTTTCTCCTTTTCCTTGAGCGAGTCCTCTTGCACCTTGAAACCCTTCTTTTCAATTACAAGGGCATCCTCAAGGGCAATGGTTTTCTCCCGCTCAAGTATAAAGAGTTCTTCTTGCACCTCAAGAGTCCCATCTCTATTCTCAATTTCTTTCATTAAAAACATAATTTTCTTAGTTGCCTTTTTACCAAAGCTAGTGATCATTTTTTCAAAGTCGAAATCATTTTCACTATCATTATCTAGAGGAGGGGTAGGAGTGTCAACCTTGGAGCCCCTAGCCATGAGGCAAGTGTGGGTGAAGTCATCTTCATCATCGGTGAGATCTTCAAATAATGATGACTTGTTGATTGGTTCCTTGATGGTTATGGTAGCAAGACCGGCTTCTATGTCGGAGTTGGAGCTATCATCATTTGAATCCCATTCTTCACCCAAATGAGCTTCACCAACTTCCTTTCTCTTGTTCTTGTCAAACTTGTTGGTGTCTCTTCTTCTCACCTTTATGTTAGGGCACTCCGCAATGAAATGTCCCTCCTTTCCACATCCAAAGCATGGTCTCTTTGAGGATCTCTTGGTCTTGATCTTGTCCTTGTCCTTGTTCTTGTTGAGGAACCCACTTCTCTTGAAAATTTTGTTAAACTTCCTCACAAAGAGAGCCATTTGTTCGGGGCTCATGTCCATGTCACTATCTTCATCATCATCTTCCTCGGCCATGATTCTTGAGGTTGATGATCTTGACCTTTTCTCCTTGTTAGATGCCTTGAGGGCCACTCCCTTGTTCTTCTCAAGTTGTTCATGCATCTTTGACATCTCTTGTGAGAGCTTGGACTCCTTGACGGTGATGAGGTGTTCTTCCATTCTTCCAATCACATCCGCCGGAGTGAACTTGTTGAATCCTCTCTTCTCCCTTATGAGGGTGGGGAGTTGAACATCCCTTGCCATGTATGCGAAGAGGATCTTATCAACTACTTCTCTTCTTCCCCATCTTGTACTTCCAAGAGATTTGATCTTGTTGATGATCTTGTTCAATCGGTTGTACATGTCTTGTGGTGATTCATCGTCCTTGATGACAAACCGGTTGAGCTCACTTTCTAAGGCTCGAATTCTTCCTTCCCTTACTTGCTTTGTCCCTTCATGATTGATGAACAAGGTGTCCCACACTTCTTTGGCGGACTTCAATCCATCTACCTTGTCATATTCTTCGGCCGTGAGTGAACTCTTGATGATGCGGATAGCTTGATAGTTTCTTTGTATCTCATTTTCTTGATCTTGAGTTAGCGTCGCATCACCACTTGGAAATGTAATTCCCCCGTTCACAATAGTCCAAAGTGCGGGATTCACCGCCATCAAATACTCCTCCATCGAGTTCTTCCACTTGGAATAGCCGGTTCCATCAAATTGGGGTATCTTCCCAATGTGGCTAGAACCCGATGGATGGTTAAAAGATAAGCGAGAGTAATCGAAAGAGGTTCGAGTGTAATCCCTTGATGGTCGACGAGCGGAGCGGGGTGGATCTTGCATCATCGAATTCTTCGTCCTCACCGTCGGAGGACTCATCACCTCTTCCGGCGCTTGATGACTAGTGCTTGCACCACGCGTGTTGTCTCCTTGAGGTGGAGGAGGCATGCCAACAACATTGTTGACGGGATCACCTTCGGCGAGAGGCGTGGCTTGATCATTTGGATTCGACATCTTCTTGACTCCAAGCGGTTAGGCTTCAAACACGGAGCACCAGGCTCTGATACCAATTGAAAGGATCAAGATGTCGACTAGAGGGGGGGTGAATAGTCGAACCTGAAAATCACAAACTTTTTCGCAAATTTGTTAGACCAAGTCCGGAGACTCGGATATTTTTCCGGATACTCGGAAATCCGGAGAATCCGGAAAATGTCCGGATAGTCCGCTCGCTAAAGGGGGATTAAATCGACGAGGATTTAAACTTGCTCAAAAGTAAATCCGTGAAAATAGGTAATGCACCGAGGTGATATAAGCTCGTTTATCCACTTAAAACTTGTAGGAACCTCGGCACGAAGTAGATCGGCACCAAACCCTAGATAAGTGTTCAAGCAAGATACAAGCATGCAACAAGATGAACAAGCACAAGAAAACACAGGATTTGTTACCGGAGTTCAACCTCGCACCTTGAGGTCTACGTCTCGTTGAGGTACCTACAAAGGGTGGACCTTTACACCTAGGTCACTTTCCTCCCTCTAGCGACCACGAAGATCAAGCTAGAGTTACTTACTTAATTTTGGTGTAATACAAACCTCCTTGGGCGGCCACAACCTTTGGATGCTCCAAGGCAACGCCTAGCCGGCTAGGAGCTCAAAGCTCCAAGAGTAACAAACACGAATTTTGCCAACCAAGCGAAGAACTAGGTGCTCTAGAGATAGGAAATCGGCTCACTAGCACTCTCCAAGCCCTTGCTCTCAAATCCTCTTAACTCTCTCAACAAATCTCACCAACTTTGAGCCAAAGGGAGAGAGGGGAGGAGTAAATGAGGGTTGCGGTACTGTTCGGGACGAAAAAGGCGGGGAGAAGGGTAAATGAGGGGGGTGGAGGGGGCTTTTATACCCCCTCACCCGAATATAGCCGTTGAGGCTTTATGACCGGAGTATCCGGTTAAACCCGGACTCTCCGGGAAGTCCGAGTCTCCGGGCCAAAACCCGACACTCCGCCTTCCAAGGCCAGCACCCAAGATAAGATTCCCGTGAATGTGTTGGTGCAAAGGTGTCTCCCAAAGGTTTTGTTTTAGCCACTAGAGCACCTCGTTCGACCCTTGGAAGACATAATTCTTGTCCCTCTTGATAGTACGGCATTCCTAGGACTCAAATTCAAAAGTAAAAATAAATAAGCCGTCTTTGGAATCCTTTTAGAGCACCATTTTCTTTTGTGTAGTCAACGAGCCGTGCTTGATGCCATACATAATTTTAAGACCTGCTCATGGACTAGATAAACTCATTAGCCACTTAGGTGTGTGTCATTATATCACCAAAACCCACTTAGGGGGCCAAGATACTCTTCACACACAATTTAGACAGGTTCGGACCGCAATGTGCGTAATACCCTATGTCCTGTATGCTGTGTAGCTCTGGATTGATTGGGTGTGATTACAAGATGATGCGTATGAGAGAGATAAGGGTCCCTGCCTCGCCTTATATAGTCCGGGAGGCAGGGTTACAAGTCGGTTCAGGGAAAGAGTACTAGTCGTGTAAGTCTAGGTGTTCTCTACACAGAGCCGGTCATGTACAGTTTCCTATCCGATTACTCTTTCACCGTAATCCTTGTGCTCCACGCCATCAGGTGTCGTGCAGCTCAAGTTGGGTAGTCCCAGGGGCCCACCGAGTAGTCGGTCCTGGTACCCACCGAGGTAGTGGGCCCAGGGAGGTCCGTACGACAATCATTTCATGGCGCACGGCAAATTAAATGTTTTTACTTCTCACACATTGGCGATAGACGAATGTTAGCTTTTGTCGTGTGTTGTTTGGAGGCGCACGACAAAGACATTCCCTTTGTCGTCTGTTTCCCTTCGGTAGTTTTCCTAAGGCGCACGACAAAGCATTTTAAGAAAAATTGATTTTTGTACTTCTTTTTATCTCTCCACTAGAAAAATATTATTTGGTACTCTATATTTCAATTTTATACATGTCGTCGATAAATTTACTATTTTTAACAATTATGTGTCACTTAAAGAATTTTTGCTATACGTTAAATTTGAATTGCAAGTGCATAAAATAATGGAGTAAAGTGTGTGGAAAATGATATTCATGTAATTGAATCATTTTAAGAACTTATCCATGAAGTTGGATGAAATTTTGAACATTTTGTTTGCGAATCATGAAAATACACATGCGGTTGCAATGTTTTTTTAATTGTATAAAATGCAAAAAAATTGATAATTATGAGATTCATCAAGGGCTCATGATATTCTATGTGAAGCTTGTGATAATTCATATAGAGTGTTTTGAGAAAGTCGTTATGGATGGTGTTTAGAAACTGGAGTATCTCACTAGAAGTTTCAGAGTGTTGAGAGCCACTTGATTAAGTTTGTAGCCCTAGTAAACTTCAACTTTGAATTTGAATTCAAAGTTTTTATTTGGGCAATATACAACTTATATTGTCTCATCCTAATTTATGGTAATTTTTCGGATCCATTTGGTAATTTTAGTACATTAACTCTAATTAGGAGGTTGAAATAGATATAAATGCAAAAGAGTTTTACCATGCGTCGTGTACCCTAGCGCACGACAAAGTATTGGTGTTTGTCGTCGTCTACCAACCCACACAGTGAATTTAACTCGGCCCGTAAGCATTTTAGCCCACCCTCACCCCCGCCCATCCTCACCTCAGCCCACCAACACCTCGATCCCTGGGAGCCGTCGATCTCGCGATCAGACAGTCTGACATTCATCATGATGTTTATATATATATTGATTGACTCCTCTAACCCTAATCCCCCACCCTCCTCCTTCTTCACTTCTCCAGTACAGCCACAGCCTCCCTCTCCTTCCTCCTCTGCCGCCTCCCTGCCTCGCTTATATATATTGTTTGTGTTATTGTGAGGTGTCCGTGTTCGCTTCGACACATGTTGTACGACTGATTCTCCTTCTTATATGACAAGCAGTGCTCCTGCTAATTTTTTCAAAAAAATTCTAACCACGAGGAAAAGTTTTATTACTCCCTCCGTTTCAAATTAGAGTTCATTTGACTACTCTACCCAAAGTTTGACCGCATGTCATATTGAAAAATTTGTGTCAATATAGTCAAATTTATGTCACTCTTTAAGAACTTTTAGTAATAAAGCAAACCACAACAAAAATAGGTAACAATTTGCATAATTTTTTGAACAAGACGAGGGATCAAATTTGAGGTCAAAAAAGTTAAACAAATTATAATTTGCAGCAGAGGGAGTACAACTTATCAGATTAAGTTTCTCTTTCTAACTTTGAATTCACTAGTACCTCGTACCATGACTGCAAAAATTTGCCACACGCAGCACCAGTTGCAAAAATATACTTAGAGCAATTCCAACAGTTTGGCAAATTAACTTGGCATCCATCTAATTTTAGCAAAACGAGAAAAATTGGCCTCCAACAAGTTGACAAACCAACTTGACAAAAATAGAAATTTGGCAAAACTCACCTCCCCACGTGCATATATGCGCGCGCATATCGTGGTTGACATCGGCGTTTCCCTCTAGGTGGGAGGGTGAAAAATGAAATAAAGACTAGAGTAAGCCTGCCACTGGGGAGGGTATGGACTAATCCACTCTTATTCATACCCAAATCCAAATAATTATTATTCACTTCTTACCCCCCCCAATCTCACCCAAACTCAATGGATAATTAGTTTTGTACTAGATTCTATACATACACAATCGATTATTTGTACCCTCCCCACACCCACCCTCCCCATTTCTTTAATGGATAATTATTTTTTACCCATACCCTCCCCTTTTGATGTGGGTGTGGATTTGAATATCCCATTTGAGGTGGATGTGGATTTGAATATGGATAGTGGCTAAAAACAACATGTCTAGAATAGAGAAGGATTCCTGATATAAGTTTCCAAAAGGTGGAAGGGCATAAACATAATTCCTTATGTAAATTAGATCTGGGTTTGGCAAGTGAATTGTGTCAAATTGTTGGAGATGAACTCTTTTTTTCTTGACATACCTTTTTAGAAGTTGGCAAAACACAAGATTTGCCAAATAAAATTTGGCAAACTCTTGGAGATGCTCTAACCAATGAATTCTAAAGATATCACGACGATGATTCCAAATACGATGCAACAAGCGTTCTTTAAATATACAAGACATTAAACTAGAACCCAAAGTACCTATTCTGTGCAACAAAATATCAAAAATAATGATAATTACTATATACCTTTTAATTATGTGTAAATCTATTTAATTTTTTAGTAAGAAGGATACAAATGGAAAATATCTGCAAGTATTACAGGAACTTCGAGATACTTTCGGGCGGGTACCTTACCAGTACTCCCTTCGTCCCAAAAAGAATGACATTTTAGATTCAAAATTTGTCCCAAAAAGAATGATATTTTACTTAATTTGGCATGTGTGCATGTGCATGTAGGTATGCAACAATCAATTAACACCTAATATGGCAAATAAATAGGGGCAATCGAGGTCATTTGACCTCCTTAATAATCTGTCCTAAAATTCCTAGAATGACATTCTTTTTTACGGAGGGAGTATCTCTTTTTAATCTGTCTTAAACCCTTTAATTACTTAGGTAATTTACTTTGGCAAAAACAAATAACAGTCGATCGCGTGTCGCCGATAGCTTATTAGCTCACCCATCGCTACTGGACTGACAATAATACAATAAGAGGTTGCAGTCTTCTACTACTTCTTCTTTTTCTTCTTTTTTTTGTGAGATGAGGTTGCAGTCAAAGGTGGCAACTCTGCTGCGTCAGCAGATGTCTGCACTGCCCGCCGGCTGTGAGCAATCAAGAGCGTGTTTGATACGGGCTCGAGAAGGTGGCCTGCTCTCTCCAGCTGCAAGTTGTCGTGTTTGATTTGCGGAGCCCACTGATGAGCTAAAACTTCTTCTCTCTCATGTCTCCGGTCCGACGCAAATAATCCGCGTTCCTGGGGAGCCAGGCTTGGTCGGAGCTCGTGTGGGCGTTGGGTGCCGCTCCCCTCACCTCCCAAGCCGCTCCCCACTCTCACTGCTCCCTTTCTTCCCTCTCTGGCCGCCACTAGAGCGCATGGGCAGCAGCGCCAGCGCGGTTGTGGACATCGCCGAGCCGGGCACAGAGGCGAACTCGGCACCAGCGCGTGTGTCTCAGCACCTTTGCCGGGGAGGCTGATGCTGCGTGCGCCTACGACATCGTCGAGCAGCGATTCCATGGCCGCAACGCCGTCACCAACTTCCGCCTGCTCACGAACGACGACCGGGCCGCCGTCGCCCCCGAGCTCCGCTTCCTCGCGTCGCGCTCTAAGGTCGAGGTCGTCGGCGGGTGAAGCTCGCGACGACGGCGCTCAACGGAGCCGCACCCGTGCCGTGCGGAGCCCACGACGCGGTCCGGCGCTCGCGACCACGCCGCTCGGAGATCCGCATCGACGAGGAGTGTGCCACCGACCATGCTCATCAAGTGCAGGACGAAATGTCAAAGTGAAAAGAGTGTAATGGTAAGTCTACCAGTGAGAGTAACCTTAACTTCTTGGTCCACAAATCAAACACCAGCTCAAGTCAACCTGGCTCGTCTCATCCATATAAATCAAACAAAGTGTCTGCACAATGGGAGCCTGGCCATGGCTAGCCACGGCCTGGCCGACGGGCCTGGCCCCCCACGGCGATGAAATCAAACACGCCCCAAAAGTCTTAGACTCCAAGGATTAAGGTCTACTCCCTTCGTAAGTGTCGTTGTTAATGTGTGCGTGCTAGAAGTTTGATTTGATTAGTAAAAAATACATACAACATTTATATCTATGAATAAGTTTATACAACATTTATATCTATGAATAAGTTTTTAAAAGTAGATTCAAATATGTTTCCAATGATACTAGTTATGTATCATAGGTATTAATATTTTTTAATATAAAATTATACAAAGTTGTTTTTAAGAGCCAGAAATGACATTTATTTGAGGACAGAGGCAGTAGTAAGTACCAGGTTCTTTTGAGTCATCATAACACAAGAAGACCCTCTAATTGTGCATACTTGTTTCGTTGCTGCACCTGTCATGGCCACGGAAACAGTCAAAAGCATTTGGACTTTCGACGATCCTGTGACCAATTATACAAGGACACAATAGATCCTCTAGTTCGTTTTCTTTTTGCAGTGTTTTAAAAAGCAGATAGTTTTAACTTTGAGAAATTTTAGAGTACTTAAATTAACAGATGTTCATCCGGTAAAATCTAACGGAAGTATTAGGAAGAACTACATATTTAGTGATCAAGGATCAGATTATAGTGGAACGACAACCAATTTTATTTATTTATTTTGTATTTTTTCATTGAACAAGTTTGTAGGAAAATCATAACACAGAGAACTTCTTAGGTAACAAAAGGTTTTTATCCCAATTACGACAAAATGCAAGCCACATATATGACCACGAAAGAAACAAATACAAGAGCAAGAGCAATCCATTTCTGCAAGTAGACAATCTGATCTGATAACCAGAGGCCCGAGATCTCATAGGTGGGTCCCGCTCTGTTGTTTGAAAAGTATTTTGGCCACCTATTATTTATGAGTGCCCTGATTTTTCTTTTCTTTTAAATAGCTTATTTTTTTCATTTTGAAGTAGAGTGGCTCCATCTTTTTCATTTTTTGAAGAGAAGTTGTCAGAGTATGACAGTTTATATATAATTGTTTTGTAGAAATGCTTTTATATCCATTCTGATTGAAAAATATATATAGTATAATCCATGAATGCTAAAAAAAATTATCAGTACTAATGATTTCAATATATATGATGCAAAACATTTTGTTTTTGTTATTCCATAAACTAGAAATATCTGCATTAACAACACAAGTAAGCATTAACTCCGTCAATTTGAGCTGAAAAGAACCCAAACTTAACTGAAGCCCGTTTACATCATCAGTTCATCACAAATCTCGTCTTCAGTACATATTGTAATGATCAAATCGCTACATATCATCAGATCCAAATCACAAAGATTTGATACTAATATCTTGCCAGCGCCAGCCGGCAAGCAACAAGAAGCCATCAAGACAGGCCAGGCATTTAGCTAGCTAGTGTCCACTGTTCAACAAGCCAGGAGCGAGCACCTCGTCGATGAGCCTGTCGAGGTTGCGGATGGACCGTCCGCCGGGCCTCGCCGAGGCCACGGCGCTCTCCTTGAGCTCCATCACGCGGCGGCGCATCTCCTTCCCCTTCTCCCCCTCCATGGCCTCCCGTATGAGCGCCTCCACCTCGGGGCGCCTGACGTCGTCGCCGATCTCCATTCCGATGCCCCACTCGGTGCGCTTGAACCGGCAGTTGGTCTGCTGCTCGGCGAAGAAGGGCCAACACACCATGGGCACGCCGCCGCAAATGCTCTCCAGCGTGGAGTTCCACCCGGAGTGCGTCAGGAACACCCCCACCGCCTCGTGCTCCAGCACCGCCGCCTGCGGGCACCACGTCGACAGCATGCTCCGGCCCTCCGTCGCCGCTGCGAACCCCTCCGGCAGCCCGCCGGAGCCCTTGACGAGGTCCGGGCGCACGTTCCAGAGGAAGGCGTAGCCGGTGTTGGCGAGGCCCCACGCGAACTCAGCCAGCTCCTCGGCCGACATCACCGTGATGCTCCCGAAGTTGACGTACACGACGGAGCGCGGCGGGCGGCCGTCGAGCCACCGGAGCGGCGCGTCCTGCTCCTTCCAGAGGTTGGAGCCCATGGCGGCGACGGGGCTGTCCCGCGGCACGGTGTTCCGCACGGCTAGCGGGAGCGGACCCACGGTGTAGACGGGCGGGAGGAGCTTGGCCATGGCGTCGAGCAGCGGCGCGTCGAGCTCGTCGAAGGTGTTGATGACCACGGCCGACGCCTGCGACATGCCGGCGGTCTCGTGGATGAAGAAATTGAGCATGACGTCGTCCGGGTCGGTGGTGCGGACGAAGCTCGGGAAGTCGCGGAGGCGCAGGTCGGGCGGCGCGCCGGGGACCCAGTCGACGACGGTGTCGAGGTACCCGTTGGCGAGCTGGGCCTCGTCGCGGAGCGGGACGAGGCCGCGGTCGACGAGGTGGCGGTAGTGGTAGTAGGTGATGAAGCCGCAGGCGCTGGCGGTCCAGAGCGTGGCGCAGCGGAGGCCGAGCTCCCGCGCGGCGCGGAGCGCGAAGGTCATGGTGCTGTCGGCGACGACGCAGGTGACGGCGGGGCGGCCGTCGCGAGCGGCCTCGGCGTTGACGGCGGCGACGAGGTCCTTGAAGCGGGGGAAGCAGGTGGTCATGGTGGAGTGGCAGAGCGCCGGGACGTCCTGGGTGGCGTCGGGGTTATCGGACGGCGGGAGGCCGTCGTCAATGGCGGCGAAGCGGAACCCCGGCGCGCCGTCGAGCGCTTGGGCCCCCCGCGCGCGGAGGTGGCGGCGGTGGTTGAACTCGTTGTTGACGAAGGTGACGTGGAAGCCCCGCGCGTGGAGGAGCTTGGCCAGCTGCAGCATCGGCGTCACGTGGCCCTGCGCCGGGTACGGGATCATCACCGCGTGCGGCGGCTGCTGGCCCTCCGGCGGCGGCGGCGGCAGCGACCCCATGTCTAGCTATAGCTCGAGGTCCCGCTTTGCTGGAATTGGTGGTGGCAACGTTGGTAGTGTTCCACTTCTACTTGAGCTCCTGCCGCCGCCGTTGCTATATGTATAGGTTGGTGGTGGTGTGCGTCGGTCGCCGGGGATTGGGTGGTGCTGATGCGATCTGCGTGGGGAGATCGACGGTGATCCGTGCATTACTGTACGAGATCCTATCTCCTGGATCAATCAGTGAGCGGAGGACGCGAGACCTCAATGGGTGTGGACTACATAGCCCCCAACCTATGAAACAATATATATCACCTTGAAGCATTTTTAAAAAATCATAATAAATCATAGAAAATTCATAAAATGAAAAATCCAATTGTGATGGATTCCAAATGAGTAGATCTACACAGTGAACATGTATGTTTTAGTTTAATTTTTTGTTATAACTTTAGATCTATGATTTTCTTCATAGTGGTAAAAAATGTTCTAAAGCATATCATATTATATGTTCATTGTATAGATCTACTCATTTGGAGTCCAACACAATTGCATTTTTCATTTTATGAATTTTCTATGATTTTTATGATTTTTCAAAATTACTCTAGAGGTAATTAATCTGTTTTGAAAAGTTCAGAGGGTGATATAAACCGTTTCATAAATTGGGGGTTACGTTAGTCTACTCGTAGTTGAGGGGTGACGTAGACGTTTTTTTTTTCCGAGATTCGTGGCGGTGTGCTGGGACGAATTTTATTTTTGTTGGCGTACGGCGCATGGATTTGTTGGGATCCCCGCACGGGGTCGGTCGTCGTCACCTGGGATCTGTAGTGCAAGTGCATGGTGCGTGGTCCATGGCTGAATGGCTCCACGCTTCTTGCTCTGTTTTCTGTTGCAACTAAAACAAAACCAGGGCGGCTAAAGGTCGTTGCGTTGGGATTCTTCGCTTTGATTTGATCCCATGTCATGGCCGCCCAAGTAGAGAGTTCATGGACATCATGCTAGATATATTATTAGCGCTAATCTCGCAAGTTGGTATAGGTGCAAGCAAGGCTTGCAAAATGCTTCTCAAATATCTCGTGTGGGTGTGGCCATGGGCTGCAACATCTCGCATGGGTCGTCGCCTTGTTTGCGGGTCACCAGTAGAGAAGGAGCATTATTTGATACACTATTTTAGTCCCAGTTTAACTTTGGAGTCGGGACTAGAGAGTTGCACTGTTCGTTCGGCTTATCGCCCACCAACAAGAAGATTTTCTCTCGTAACGAACCGAGCCACCAAGAAGAACGCAGCAACCGGCCAGATCTCTCTTCTCTCGTAACAAACCAAGACTTGCCCATCGCCCACTGGGCCAACCGAACAGCCGACGTGGCCTGAAATGGTTGTGAGAGTCGCCCCTTTTAGTCCTGGTTGGTAATACCAACCGTGCTAAGGGAGGCACCAAACTGGTAATTATTGGTGCCAGCTCGCCTTTTAATCTTGGGTGGAAACACCACCCGGGACTAAAGCAAATTCCACCGCCGACAACCTCCCTCTATCTCCCTTATCTTTCTCCCGCAGCCACAAGTTTCTCCTCCTCCCATCTCTCTTCTTTCTTATCCTTTCTATCTATTCTCTCACCTTCCTCTTCTTCTCGAATTGCAGGTGGGAGCAGCAAGCTGCGAGCACTGTTGGCGCGGGCGGGACTCCAGCGCGGGCCCTCGGCGCGACGCGGTGCGCGGGCGGGACTCCGGCGGCTGGTGCGGCCAGGTCCCAGCGGCAGCCACGACGCCCCTGGAGGATTTTTGTGAGTTTATGAATTGTCGTTGATTTTTATTTGTGTGTCGAAATCGGGTGACACTTATGTATTTTTGCTAGTGAATGTGTTGTGAATCGATTCAACTTGTGATGTTTATGCTAGTGGTGAAACTGAATGACTTAATGTTGTGATGGATATTGTGTGATGAACTGTGAGATGGAATTGAGATCGAATTGAACTTCTTGTTCATGTTCTTGCTGCAATTGTTATTAGCAGTGGCGGTGGCGGAGCTTGGAGCAGGCTCGCCGGCGATGGGTGTGGCTCGCTTTAGTTCTCTCTCCCCGTACCTCCTTCACTCCACCACACACATGTCGTGCCCCTGATCATTGCCTTCTTGGTGAGTCTTGTATTGTCATCTTCTTCATCGGTAGGATTGGGAGGACAGGTCTCCTCTGGTCGTCTTCTTCACCGATCGGATTGGGAGGATGTGTCTTCATCTTTCTCTTGGTGCTTCGTTTGCCACCTTGTCATCAAGTGTTGCTGTAAAGAGGCCTCCCTAGAGGTATGGTCTTGCAGTATCCTCTCGTTATACCTCTGTTGGTTTTGTTTGTTTCACAGTCGGTGACCTACATGTGTTGATAGCGTCTTTTAATCTCGTAGGTTTCAATCATTTTAGGTGTTCTATGGTGATTGTGGTGAGGTGGTTCTCTTTTGTTATCGTATTTGTGTCGTTTGTAGTCGGTCGTTGCTCTTTTGTAGTCGGTCGTTGCTCTTGTAACTCTGCGTTTTAGGGGTTCAGTGTAATTCTTCTCTTCTTTAGTGACAAATGTGTTATACACTTCTTAAAAATCAATAAACTTTTTCACATTGGATTGGAAATCAATAGCCACATTTATTTCTCTCCCCACCTCCTCCCTCATCTTATCTACTCCCCCAATGCCCTCCATGTTGTCTCGTCTCCCTAACAGCCCTCAACATCGTGCCGTCGCCTTCTTCTCCTCACCAGGTTTTAGCGGCCTTCATTCCCACCGATGAATCTTCAAATCCTTCTTCTTCTTCTTTCTCCCACTCCCAAGCTCTCCCGCCGATGCAAATTTCTTGGATCTCAACACCACTTCCGCCTCTACCACCGACGAGGGGCCCTACTGCTTGATTCCAAGCCTCCAGCGGCGCCCATGCCGCCTCCGCGCCGCCGCTGCCGGTTGGCGAGCCGTCTAAAAGCCTCCTCTCTAGGATCAAAAAAGATCACAAGTAACCTCATCTTCCTAACCTCTTGGTTGGCGTCATTGCTAGAGTTGAAGGGCACACAGAAAAATAACCTAAGAGACACAAATCTCAAACATTTGAGGAGGAGCAAATCTCAAATCAAAATCAGGGCGAATAAAGGATGGTGCTTTGGGAGTGCTAATCTCGCTAGTTGGTACTAGGTGCGAGCAAGGCTTGCAAATTGGTTGGTTCTCTCCGAGCCTCTTGTTGCTTAATTTGTGGGGCCAGGGCTAGCAACACCCGCACCAGGGGCCTGTTTGGATCCTTGGGGTAAATATTTACCCCAAGGAAAATGATTTGCCCCTCCCATTTGCCCCTACTAATATTTGCCCCTTGGGGTGTTTGGATGGAGTGGTAAATGTGGATGTGGATGAGAGAGGGAGAGCGGGACCCACCACAAATTTGCTCCAATTTGATACCTTTTAGGGGTAAATGGAATTAGGGGGGCAAAACATTTGCCCCACCACATTTGCCCCACATGTTTGGCACCTTAGGGGTAAATTAGGGGTAAATTTGCCCCAATTACCCCATTTACCCCACCATCCAAACAGGCCCTAGGTCCCCATGCTGCACCCTTGGATGCACTTGCAGTCTTTACACGTGTCACGATCCCCTCGATCCCTGGATGTAGAACAAGTGAAGATAGAAAGAGAGAGATGGAGGTAGAGATGCAAGTGGCGCGGGTTCTGCTGCGAACCCGTTGGGTCAGCCTGTGCCGCGAACCCGCATCAGTTGGCCCGCGAACCCGTATATTTGGAGCGGTCGTTGCGGGTTTGCCCGCGTTGCCCAGCGGCGCCGCGAGCCCGCCGCTCACGCGCTCTCCTTCTGTCGTGGCAGCACGTTGCGTTTGGCGTGGCCTTCCAGTTCACCTACGACTCGAGCAACCTCGCGGTCGCGGACGAGCTGGCCACGTCGGAGGAGCTGCCGCCTGCACCCGTACGGCTGTACTCGCAGCACGATCCACGCCGCCAACCATGTCCTTGTGCACGGACGACGTCGTGCGGGAGGAGCAGGAGGACGCCATGTGATCCACACACGATAGCGAGCTAGGGAGGCCTCGCACCCCGCCAACGTGCGAAGTGGACAGCGATGGCGGCCACGGCTACGAGGACGACGAGGGCTGCCAGGGCCATGGCGACGGCCACCGCGCCGGAAACTGGCATGGCGAGGTCCGAGGATGGCGTTCCTAGCGCAGCCTCAGTCGCCCTGGGCACTGCCTGACCTTTGTGCCTTCCACGCAGTTCAACATACAATTCACCGCCGTGTCCGGCGTCTCGACGTAGACCTCAGCCTGGCGCATGTGTACTTGTGTAGTTCACCACGATGGCGGGGTGCTCGCTGCCAGATACTCCCGCCGTCGTGGCCGGCGTCGAGACGTACACCTCAAGTGGCTGCAGATTAACGAGGATTGGCAGTCACAGCCCATTGGCAAGCATGGTGTCCTGGGTCTCCAACACATGCGCCGCATCGTCCACAGCTCCACGCCACCGCCAAAGAGTAGCAGTAGTGTGTTGTGACGCCCCAGGTTTTAATTAAGCGTCATTAGCACTAATGGCCGAACCAGCCGAGTCAAACCGACCGACAGTGGTCAAACCTAGGTTAACCTGGGTCATCACCTCGAAGACCTCGCCAATGAACCCTATTGAACCCCTTGACCGAGTCTACACACACCCGTGATCAACCCTTAGCCAAAGATACGGTCAAACTGGGCTTAGCCATTGACGTCGGCGAATGTCGTCCGGAACTTTTGCCGCGTTCTCCAAATTTTACATAAACACTTAAAAATCTACCTTTATGAAAGTTGTCCATCTTGTTGAGGGACACAACTTTCATGTGGATTGGCATTTCAAATTTTGAGCGGAAAAGGGTGAAAAACTTGGTCAACTGTCAGCAGCTCCTGTGCAGAGAGACATGGCGGCATTCAATGTTGGCAAGACGTTCCTGCAAAATCCGTTGAGAAAAACACCCTAGAGCCTTTGTAAAAGTTGTAGAGGGTAGTGAGATATACAACTTTCCTATTCATCACTTAGTGCACTTTAGTTGCAAAAATTCGAGTTTTTATCCCTCAAACAGTGGCAGTCCGAAAGAAAACAGGTCGGCCGCGACGTCGCCCGCGCTCCGGCGTACCGCAGCGCCCGCGCGCGCGCGTACGCCGCCTCGGCGTCCGAGCCCCTCGCGCCTTCCCGAGGCCGCGCATGCACCGAGGCCCTTGAAGTCCGCGCACGCCACGTGGAGCCCTCGACCTTGCCGCAAACCGTGCACCGCCTTGCCCCCCGGTCCGTCGCCGACTCCCCTGCGAGAGCGCGCCGCCCGAGTGAGCTCGCCGTACTGCGGAGTAATGGCCGGTACGATGCACGACGAAGGCTTGAAGGCTCTTCCATCCCCCACCGCCTATTTAAGAGGTCTACGCCCTTGCTCGCGGGTAGAACCCCGCCGCCACACCGCCATGGCCGCCGCCGGGCCGAGCTGCCGCGCCCCTCCCTTCTCCGGTCGTGCGACCATTCCAGTGTCTTGCATAGGTCCAATAGAAGCTCAAAAGCTCGCGTGTTGCCCCGCATTCCAGGGAACCTCGCCGGGATGTTGGCCGCAGCGGCCGCCGCCGGTCCCCTCCGCCGCCGGCCTCCCAACCCCCAACTCCGGCTCAAGTCAACCCTAGGTGAGCCCTAGCCCATTCCCCAACCACTTCCCGGCCGAACCCCTCGCCGGAGCCGCCGGAATTTTGGCCTCCCGCGCCGCCGGCCATGGCCAAGGGCCACATTGCTTGGCCCCAATTCTTCCCAGGGATCTCAGCGCAAAATTGCAACTTCAATAGTAAATTCAATTTGCTGATTCTTGTAAATTCCGTAGAAAAAAGTGGAAAACTCAGAAAAATGCAAAATCAATTTTGTTGGATTCATGGTGGAAAATACTACAACTTTTGTCATTCTCACAAGTTCTGATTCTGGATATTTTTAACATGAAAAATAGGATTGTGAAATAACTAGATCTTCCATAACTCAAAGACTATAACTCCTCTGCATCCAAGTTTGGGATATGTTGGGTGTCTGGTCTTGACTAGCTCTTGTGCCAAACGTTGCACAAAGTTATGTAGTAAATCTTTTTATATAAATTGTTTTCCTTTTCTGCAGAAACTGCCTAGATGATTTTTGTAGCTAAAAATATTTATGTTTTTGTGCCCAACTTGTGCATGCTGTCTTGCTATGTCAAAGCACACCTCTGGTGAATTAATCATAATTTTAGTTTAACATAATTATTTATTCTTAATTTGAGCATGTTTTCCTTTGAAAATTAATGAAGCAAGATCAGTAGAGCTTCTAGGTGTACTTGCTTGTTCTTTAGGCTTGTTTAGGACCAGAGAGTAAGCATGAGAAGGTTTAGATCATTTTGATGCTTATTTATTTTTGTATGCATTTAATTTGAATCACTAGCTAGTCTTTGTTATTTTTCCAAAATATTTTGTTTCCTAGCTTCCAAGCCTTACTTGTGGGTCCAGTGGACCAGTATAGGCGTTGTTAGGCTTAAGAAACACATCTCCAAATTTGTAGTGATTTATTGCTTAATAAAAAGCTTTAAAGCCTTTTTTAAAAGATTAAAGAGCAATTAAATAAGAAAAATCCCTTTTTAACTCTTTTCCTTTTGGAAAATATTGCCTAACTTAATTAAAGGCTAAGAAAACATCCTTGTTGATAAGGAATTAATTTATTAATAAAAATCTTGTTCACACCTTTGCTAGTGAGAGGAAAAAGGATTAAACCTTCACATGAAATAACAAGTACAAAATAAACATTTATTCAAATGTGCAATAAAAGAATGAATCACATCTGACTAATAACCTTCCTAAAAGAGATGTGCTATCTAGATACTTGTTAAGGTGAATATGACCAACAAGAGTTGGATAAGATAACAAACTGTCACATCACCTGAACCTTGCATTGCATTCCGTGTAGATCTTCCGGACGGTGACTACTCCCTCGTCTCGGAAACCGAGGAAGGAGGAGCAGAAGCTTCACTGCAGTACGTGGAAGTGCTCGACGACACCGAGGGTGCCCAGGCTAACTTAGCTGGCGAAGGCAAGCTCCAGTGCATCTAACCTAGTTTTCAAATTCTTTATTCAATTATCTATGGATGATTGTGCATTTAAGTTCAGGAATTGAATGGAACCCTAGATGCATGATCCCTAGGTACCTTTGTCCTTACTAGTATGATAGGTCGATAGCTGCTAAGCTATAGGACCGTTACAAGTCGGGTGACGACCTCACTAGCGAGAATAGGTTCCTAGATAGGAATCACAATATATTCTTAAATGTATTGCTCATGTGGTAAGAGCATGGGATGTGGGCTCCGGTCCTATGGTTATTGTGGGTCAAGTGTTTGAACGTACTAAGCACTTGTCGGGAATGGGACCGGTAAGCCTAGTACGTTAATGAGACGGCTAGGGATGGAACTGTCACTACTCTTGGGGTTTGTCTCACGGCTAGCTACCGGTGGTGTATGGTGAGTCCGGGTACTTCACGGGGTATTTCGGATAGCCTGCACCAAAGACTGTGGCCTTTCATCCCGACCCGAGGATTTTTGGGAACTGCTTGGGAAGTTGTCCTTGCGGGGGCAGCCTACCGTGTGTTTAGGTCTACCTTGCAAGGTTTGAATCAATCAATTGTCGGCCTCTCACCGTTATCTGAGACTACTTACTCCACTAGCCATGAGATCCCTAATGATGGAAGTTGATGAATAATATGCTTGATTAATTGTATTGTACAACTTGTCTGTACTAGTTGGCTAATGTAGTAAAGATTAAACCCACTAGAACTTGTGCTAAAATCTTGAAAGTAAGGACATACTCTTTGTTACTTTTTAGCAAAAGCGACCCAGTGGCCAGAAAGCCTTTCATGTCTAGAGATAGTGAAGTAGTTATCACCGAGGGGTAAGTCTTGTTGAGTATTAGTATACTCAGCCTTGCTATAATATGTTGATCCAGGTAATGCTTTCGGTGATGTGTGGCCCGGAGAGATCCCGCCCAGCTGGGAGCTGGAGTGGGTGGAGGACGACTCCTGAGAGCATCATGGATGGCCTCCCGTGGTGTTTCCGCTTCCTGTGAGTTTAATTCCGCTGTTTTAAAACTCTGAACTATTTCTTTATGGCAAAAACTTTGGTTTGTAATAATTAAACCCTTCGGGGTACGAATTTGGATGTTAATGATGTGATACCTCTGGACTCGCCTTCGAGTGAGTTTTAATGCATATATGTCGATCCTTGTTGCTATTCAAGTGATTTACCAGGCGTTAACTTGGCAACTAACGACATGGTGATACTTTATTATTGCTTAATGACCAAAGTGGATTGGTTTAGGCGATAGTACGGTATTTTCCTGGGCGGGTTGTCATAGTTGGCATCAGAGCAATTATATGCACCAGAGATTAATTTATAAACTTAATCACTGGTTTTTGAATAAAATTTGCCAGGATTGTCTTATTTTCCAAAACACGTTGGTCCGTTAAGGATAAACTAGACCGAGAGGCCCTAGAGGGAATTTTGGGTTCTGTTAGGTGGCTTAATTAACTTATGGTTTATTTTGCTAACTCCCAGCACATTACTTTATGTCAGACTTACTTTCTTGCACAACCAAACTAGATGAGCCACGTGTTTTATACGTGTGCTGTACCGCATCATGGGAATTGCGAAGGTTGATGTAACGCCCGCGTTTTTAGCCCCAAATAAATCACCTAATAAATCGTGCGTATTTTCAAAACGCGTCCGGACCGAGCTCAATTACCCCCCTTCAAACCCTAGTCATCGTCCCTCCCTCTCACCCCGACACGCGTGCCGCGAATCCCGCCGGCACCGCCCGCACCCGAGCCAGCACCCACGCGTGCCTTCCCAACGCCGCGGTCGGCCACCGTGCCGGGAATCCCCGCGCACGCCGCGGTCGGCCACCGTGCCGGGAATCCCGCGCACGCCGTGGTCCCGCCGGCCGGTCTGCCTCGCCATCACTGCTGTACCGAAAATCACGCCGATGCCCGGAAATCATAAAACCCCGCAAAAACCCTTCCCCCTATTTTTCCTAACAATTTTTCTATTTTTCTAGACTTTTTCCCAATTTCTTTCCTCTCTTTTTCCCATTTTTTTCTTTTCTTTTCCTTCCTTTTCTTTCTTTTCCTTCCCTTTTCCCTTTTCTTCTTTTCTTTTTTCCCCTTCCCTTTCTTTCTTCTCTCTTCCTCCCTTCTCCTTCTTCCTCCCGCGGCCAGGACCGCGCGCCCCCCGCACCCCCCCGACCGGCGCCCGGCGCCGTTGACCCCTCCTCGCGCCGCTCGGTGCCCGCGTGCCCACGCCCGACCACGCCGCCCATTCCGAAGCACGCCACCGCGCCGGCTCGCCGCCGCGGAGGCTATCAATGCGCCGCCCGAGCCGTCGCGTTCGCCGGCAACCCACCGCCGCACGCGTCGACCGGCTCGCCTACCACCACCTCCCGCCCGTCGGGTCCTGTCCACCGCGCCGCGCCCCTCCACACCGAATTCCGGCCGCGGCTCCGTCAGGCAAGTCGGCGGCGGGATATTTTCCTCCCCGAGATTGTTGGACCTCGAAGCTTGCCGAGCTCAAAAATCTCAGGCCGCACCGCCTTCCGCCGCCTATAAAGGGGGCCGGCCGCTCCTCGGGCCGCCGCACCCCACCACTACGGCCACCTTCCTCCCTTGCCTAAGCACCGGAGCCCGCCGCCCATAACCGGCACCACCTCCCTCTGCCCGCCGCCGTCAATCCATTCCCACGCGCCGCCACAGCCCCAGGTAGATGGGGGAATCAAATCCCCTCGGCCTCCTCTCCTTTTCCCCCTATTCGCTGGTCGCCGACGAGCACGGGGCCACCGGCGGGCACCCCCGGCCGGCCACCCGCTCGCCCCCCCTCTCTGTTCTGAAGCGAGCCAAGGAAGGAGAAGATGGCCTTTTGGCCAAAGGCCCCCTGCTCTTTCCCTTTCCCCCCTAAGCCCATGCCCCTATTCCCTCTCTCTTTTTTTTAAATAAGCCCCTAGGTTAATGATTAATTGTAATTTAAATACTGTCAGGCCCTAATCAAGATTATATTATCATAACCACACCCTTTCCCCATTAATAGAAATTACTAATAGGTCCTTAGCCCTTATAACCCCTCTTTAACCCAACACTTTATGCACACTTTTATTCCCGATTAAATCCAAGTTTCACCACACCCTTCCCAGTAGTACCCCCGCCGAACCAACCCCCTCCCTAGGACTTATATATTCCCCTCTCCGCTCATCTTTCCCTCCTCGAGCTCGACCGGTAATATGTGTGCTTATATTGCTTGCTTGCCTATGTGTGCACTACAGCCGACGGAGTAGACGAAGGAAGGTACCCCGAGCCGGAGATCGAAGCTAACTACTGCGAGCAGGAGCCCGAGGTCCCGAACGCCGAGCTGGCACTCCCCGAAGACTTCGAAGACGGCAAGTTCAACCTCATCCTTTGATGCATGCTTCTGCCCTAGTTTTATAAATATACCCTATACCCGTTTTATAAATTGCATGTTGTTTTACTGCAAAACATGGTAGGATAGCCACCCTTGATTGCCATTATTGAACCTTGTTTTGGCCTAAATGTTTGCTTTAAAATGTGTGAGTGCTTTCAAAATGTGTGAGTGCTTTAAAACAAAAAGAGGATAAGTTTGGAAAATGAGTAAAGAACTGGGTAGACGGGATGGACGCGTGTGTCAGGAGTATGGGTGAGCTCGTACCTGTGTGGTTGAGCGTGTTGGGAGTTGTCCATCTTGTCGCTAAGGACCGGGTTGCGTGACATCTCACCTGACCCAAATCATCGTACAACCACTCGACCGTTGTATGTGGCAATGGCTTAGCATAAACCCCACTAGTTAATCTACTTGCCATCTGGTGTGCGGGTGAGCGGCGGGAGACCAAGGAGTAGGGGTACGCTCTGTGTGAGGTACGCCCCGGTTATGTGGGATAACCCCTTGGGTGCTTCCGTGGTGGCTCGTAGTGTTAGCTAAGGTGGGTAATGGCTTTGACGAGATCCGTACCGGCACCGAGGTGTCCGTGTGACGGTACCCTACTTGTGGGTAAAGATGTACAACCTCTCGTAGAGTGTCAAACCTATTCGAATAGCCATGTCCACGGTATTGGACGAGTCACGGTGTGGTCACAAAAACTAGTGTTTGGGATGGGATGATTTACGGCGTGATTTGTTTTCTCGGGTGAAGTGTGTGGCCGTGTGCCCGGGCTACGACGGACGGGAAGTCCGTAGTCTACAAAGTGGTTTTCCTAAAACAAGTGAGTCACTTTAGTTGTGAAATGATTTGCGAAAACCTCGTTTGAAATAAACCCCCGCATGTGTAAGTTTGCAAAAATGAACCTTAACTCGATCCTTGTTATACTCTATGCATGATTCTCGCTTATAAGCCCCTCTCGTGGGTGGGGTTGGATTTGCCGAGTACGTATGTGCTCACCCTTGTTTTACTAACTATTTTACGAGAGGAGGATCCCGATTATATTCCCGAAGACGTCGAGTAGGTCGCCGCCCTACACCCAACCGTGCCTCGTGTACCCGTGGCCCCCGCGTAAAGCTTCCATGGTGTGGTACTCCGAGGAGGCTATGGAAGCCTTTGCTATCGTAGTGTGGTCATTAGCGTTTGTGTTGTTCCTTGTAGCGTTGGCACTACCGTGCCCTCTCGTGTCTTCGTGATGTAAAAGATCGATCCACCCGTTGTAATAAATGTGTTGCCGCCCTCCGGGACCGGTATTTGTGTCACATTTAGTCACCTCCGATGAGGGGACGCTTCGGGTGGTATCGTAGCCGTAGGTTGGCCGTAGGACACGACCCCTAGGATACGAGACCTCCTCCGGCCCTCTCTAACCTTTCCTTTGCTAAGCCCATCTTTTCCCAAGTCCTTACCTTGATTCTTGCCTCGCTTCCGGCATGGCTAACCCCGAATGGAACGGAGGAATCGCCCCGTCCGGCCCTAGCCTCCCTAACCCGTTGCTACTTAGCTTAGAGCGCGTCGGAGTAAGGGATCCGCCGAAGTTCGTCTATCGGGAGTACGAACGCTACGGCACCCTTCGGTGTAA
This sequence comes from Cenchrus americanus, assembly GCA_947561735.1. NCBI lineage: Eukaryota > Viridiplantae > Streptophyta > Magnoliopsida > Poales > Poaceae > Cenchrus > Cenchrus americanus. Next base: position 200,014,573 of record OX387241.1, read on the forward strand.
GCCGCCGATCTTTGTGGGAAGAAGCACGCTCTACCCCGACATAGAACCATGGTTCGTCTCCGCCATCGGTTTTCGCTTCGCCGACACCTACCCCAAGGTCGCTCGAAGGCCCCGCGACGGCTACGAGTGGTTTATAGACAGCACCTCCGAAGGACTCCAATGGGGTTCTTTCCTCCCTCCGGAGGAAGAGGACGCTCGTGGATTGATCGCATGAGAGGACTAGGACGAGAGGAAGAAGACCTAGAAGAGGCGCTTTCCCACCTATCCATCTACCTCGTAGGCCTAGACCACCTCTACCGAGAGCAAGCCCAAAGAATTGAAGCAACAGATTGACAGAGCAAAGGATAGAGCCGGAAAGGATTAAGACAACCATGGCGGAAGTTGAGCTACACAACATGGAGCAAGACTACCTCGTGGAAAGAGAACATTCGGAGATGTTCCACAAACAGCCTATGGGATGAGCTCCACAGGGAACGTAGAAGGAGAAGAGAAGAAGCTGACTTGGATGAGGAAGAACCCGAAGAAACTCACTGGGACAAAGGGACCCAGACTGAGGATGAGATACTGGAGAAAGACCTCCCGCTGAAGAAGCGCCGCATCCAGCTAGAGGAAGAATCACCGTGAGGATAAGATTAGGGTGTTTAGGCTAGAAGCTGAGTTCTAGTAGCAATAAGTGTACCCCGAAGAATGTACCCCAACCGTGCTACTAAATCAAGTTATCCATCTCTTGTACCCCACCACAACCTGTTCAACTCTACCTTTGTTTTCAGATGGCGGAAGATGGATGGACCCAGGGCGTGTGCCAGGAGGAGCCTGGTTTTGCCCACCTTCTCATCAACTCCCCGGAGCGCCTCGGTATCACCGAGCGCCCTAGGTACTACGGAACAGAGAGTACGAGCAACTCGGCACTCTTCACCGTAGGGTGGTCCTCTCCGTCGCTAGAAGCAACCGCCACACCAACGTCGAACCGTGGCGCGTAACCGCCCACGGGGTTTCGACACCGAGACACCTATCCTTTGGCCCTTAGAAAAGCCCTCCGCTACCCGTGCCGGATCCACGAGGAACACCTCATCCCCACACCAATGAGGTACTTCCCTCCCGCCATCGAACCCCGCTTGGCATGCCCGCATGAGAAACCCGGAACGACGCCGCCACCAAGAAGACCCGCCGTACCACGTAGTCGCCTACCTTGTCTCCTTGGATAAGCTCTTCGATGACCGGGCCGGGCACTTGAGGGAACAAATCGGTCGGGCCGAGCAAGCCGAAGTCACAAGAAGGATGCACCAAGTCCGAGTGGCTCAAGCCGAAGCAAGGACCGCGGCCGCCATAAGCGGTGAAGTCGTTGCCCCGGAAAGCCTCGGGAGAATCCCGAACCAACGCATACAAGAATGGACCAACGGCGGAACACCCGTACCACCCATTGGAGAAGCTCAAGTCCTGCTGGGAACGCCCCTTGTAGGATGGGGAAGGACTATCGAAGTCCTCGCCGGCACCACCGCGATCACCGAACCCCCAACAACGACCACCGAAGCCGCAAAGAAAGCCTCGGGAAAACGGAAACCTCGAAGGCGGGAATGATGACGAGCCGCTCATTCCGCCGGAAGAACACTCGACCCCCGAAGATGGCTCTCCTCGCGAGTAGCGTGCCCCGTTGACCCTGACCCAGGGAATGAAGCCGTACTGGTCCAAGTCGCACCCTCAGTCCTTAGACGTGTAGTGTGTCCGCGTAGTCGGGATGTATCCTCCTCGCTGGTTTGTAATAAAAACTTGTTTGTGCTTGCCTGTTTGCTATGTGCTTGTTGTATGCTTGCCAGCGGGAGTAGACCCTGCCTTTTCAAAAAAGAAATCCGATATAATCCACTTAAACATCACATAAAACTAGATCTCTTAGAAAACCCGCTTCTTTACAGATGGTTTCCAGGCGCCCTGTCAGGACCCACCAAGGCCCCGGCCGATCGGACGCTGAAGGTTCGCAAGCCGATCGGAGGGAGCGTCTTCACGACCAGGAAGTTAACCAAAATGAAGATGGAGGAGAGAACGTGGTCCTGCCACCGCCACCCCCTCCCATTGACTTGGCACAAGTCTTGGCCAACCAGACTGTCCTGATGGAGGCTATTTTCAACGCCGTCAACCGCCCAAGACCCTGAGTTTTGGGCATGAACGAGAAGTTGATTGAGTTCCTCGGACTAAGCCGCCCACCTTTGGCGGGTCGGTGAATCCTTTGGATGCTGACGACTGGCTGAGAGCCATTCTCGAGGGGAGCTAGAGCCCTTCAACCGTGAGGACCGCGACAAGGTTCTCTCGGCAGCTCACCGACTCACCGGGACAGCCCTAGCTCGGTGGGAGAATTACCGCGCGGCCAGCCCAAGGATCCCTCCGCCATCACATGGGATGAATTCGTGGAAGAGTTTCGCCGCTACCACATCCCGAGGCCACACCGAAGCGGAAGGCGTACGAGTTCCGTGAACTCCGCCAAGGCAACATGTCCGTGGAAGAGTACACGTACCGTTCATAGAGCCGGAACGCTATGCCCCCGAGGAAGTGGACAAAGATTCCAAGAAGCAGGAAATGTTCAAGAAGGGGCCGACTCCGAACCGAGGACCCTGCTGACCCCTCAGATCTACCCGGACTTCAACACCCTCATGAACATGGCAATACTCACAGAAAGAGCGAGGGCTGAAGAGAAGAAGGAAAACAAGCGCAAGTTTATGGAGCACAAGGCCAAGCAGCAAGAGCGGTCCCAGAGGCCGAGAAACTTTGGACACCCCATGTCCAGGTTCCAAGCTCCCATGCAGTACAGAACCCAATCCCAAGCCACGAGCTCGCAAGCCCCCAGAACCCGTTCAAGCCCTACAACAACCAGAGTGCCATGAAGCCCCCACAGAACAACACCAGCCAGATCACTGCCAACAACAACAATAGCTCCCGAGTGTGTTTCAACTGCCGAGAAACCGGCACTTCATCGCCAACCGCCCATATGCCAAAAAGCCAACCACCACAACCTACTCCAACTCGGTGAACGGGCCAAGGACACTAGTGTCCGGAGCCAACCGCATGCCGGTGCGCAACAACAATAACTTCGGCAACAACAACAAGAACCAGCAGATGAGGCGGCCCCAAGCTAGCCGTATGGGCGAGCCCGGTCAACCACATCAATGCGCGAGAGGCACGAGAAGCACAAGGCGTAGTGCTCGGTGAGTTCCCCGGTCGCCTCGCCTTGGCTACCATACTATTCGATTCGGGAGCATCGCACTCATTCATATCCTCAAGCTTTGTGGAAAAGCATAGTATACCGACAGTACTACTAAAAGCACCTCTATTAACTCGAACACCCGGAGGTGACATTAAGTGTCAACTGGGATGCCCCCGGGTAAGGATTATTTTAAGTGGGGTAGAGTTCCTAGCCGACCTGGTAGTACTGAAGTCCAAAGGGATAGATGTGATCCTTGGGATGGACTGGTTAATCCAACACCATGGCCTTATAAGTTGCGCCGATAAAGTAGTGCACCTAACCAATCCAGACGGGATACAAGTGACTCGCCACACCCGAGGACATAGGCCGACATAATGGTTTTCAACATAGAAGCCAAGTCCATAGAGGATGTCCCAAAGAGTGCGAGAATACCCGCATGTGTTCCCGAAGAACTCCCGAATGCCACCGGATAGGGACATAGAGTTCGTCATCGACCTTATCCCCGAACCTCTCCCATAGCCAAGAGACCCTATAGGATGGCAAGACTCGAGTTGGCGTAATTGAAGAAGCGGCTAGCGTAACTCCGGCGAAGTGGGTTCATCATACCAAGCTCATCACCATGGGGAACCCCGGTGCTTTTCGTGGAAAAGAAGGATAAGAGCATGAGGATGTGCGTGGACTATCGCTCGCCGAACGAGGTCACTATTAAAAACAAGTACCCTCTCCCCGTAATAGATGATCCGTTTGACCAACCGAAGGGAGCCAAGTATTTTTCGAAGGTGGATCTAAGGTCGGGGTACCACCAACTCAAGATTAGGAAAAGTGACATCCCCAAGATCGCCTTTGTCACTCGCTACGGCGTATGAGTTCACGGTGATGTCCTTTGGACTAACCAATGCACCAAAGATACTTTATGAACCTCATGAATAAGGTGTTTATGGAAGAGCCGGACAAGTTTGTCGTAGTCTTCATTGATGACATACTTGTTTACTCCAAGAGTGTGGAGGAACATGAGCAAGCATCTTCGAGTGGTAATGGGGAAATTGAGGGCACACAAGTTGTACGCCAAGTTCAAGCAAGTGTGAATTTTGGCCGGAGAAAATATCTTTCCTTGGGCACATTCGACCGCGAAGGAGTAGCCGTAGACCCCGGAAAGTTGAAACGCTCTCCAACCGGGCAAGAACCGACCAACGTAAGCGAAATCGAAGTTTCCTTGGTTTAGCAGATACTACCGGAGGTTTATTGAAGGATTCTCCAAGATTGCCCGGCCCATGACAAGAGTTGCTCAAGAAGGAGAAGAAGTTCAATTGGACCGAGTCCTGCGAGAAAAGTTTCCAAGAGTTGAAGAGAAGACCGACCACGCCCCCGGTCGACCCCGCCGTACATTCAACGGGACTTTGTCGTGTATTGCGACGCCTCCCGACAAGGGTTGGGATGTGTTCTCATGCAAGATGGGAAGGCGGTGGCATATGCCTCCCGTCGGCTCAAACCCCATGAGCGGAATTATCCCACCCATGATCCGGAGTTTGCGGTACCGTAGTGCATGCCCCGAAGATCTGGAGACACTATCTGATTGGGAACAAGTGTGAAATCTACACAAACCACAAGAGTCTAAAATACATCTTCACCCAGCCCGACCTGAACCTAAGGCAAAGAAGGTGGCTAGAGCTAGTCAAAGACTATAACCTAGAGATTCACTACCACCCAGGGAAGGCCAATGTAGTAGTAGATGCCCTAAGCCGGAAAGCCTACGAGAAGGCAACACCCAAGAGTGCCCAGTTGCAAGAAGAAATGGCGCGGATCAACGTACACATTGTCCCCAAAGGCTACGTCCGCCAGCTGAGTGTTCAGCCTACCTTAGAAGAGAAGATTTGGATGGCCCAAGAAACCGACGGGAATCTGATGAAAATCCGCAAGCATACCAGAGAGAACAAGGCCCCTGACTTCAGAGTAGATGACCAAGGCACCCTGTGGTACAAAAATAGGATATGCGTGCCTGAAGGCGGAGATTTCCGACAGACCATCATGGATGAGGCACACAACTCAAAGATACTCCATTCACCGGGATCCACCAAGATGTACATGGACTTAAAACGAAATATTGGTGGAATGGGATGAAAGCAGATATTGCCCGATTCGTCGCCCACCGTGATACTTGTCGAGGATCAAAGCCGAACATCGAAGCCCGCAGATCGTTGCGGCCTTTACCAATCCCGTATGGAAGTGGGACGAGATAGGTATGGATTTCGTAGTAGGGTTGCCAAGAACTCGTAAAAGGACATGACTCCATATGGGTGATCGTGGACCGACTCACTAAAGTCGCTCACTTTCTACCCGTACGGACCACTTATGGTGGAGATAAGTTGGCAAAACTCTACATAGAAAATATAGTAAAGCCGCATGGAGTGCCTAGCGAATAGTCTCGTATAGAGGGACCCAATTCACCTCTAGGTTTTGGAAAAGCCTCGCATAAAGCCATGGGTACCAAGCTAAATTTCAGCTCAAAGATACCACCCGCGTACGGACGGACAGACCGAAAGGGTGAATCAAATTTTGGAAGATATGTTGAGAGCATGCGTCCTCACCTATGGCAAAGATTGGGAGCAAAGCCTGCCATATGCAGAATTTTCCTACAACAACGGCTACCAAGCAAGTCTGGGAATGTCACCATTCGAAGCACTATACGGGAGAAAATGTAGGACACCCCTGATGTGGTCAGAAGTAGGGGAGCGTGCCCTGGTTGGGCCCGTACTTATAAAGGAAGCCGAAGAGCGAGTAGCCGATATCCGAGAAAAGTTGAGAGCCGCCCAATCGTGACAGAAGAGCTACGCAGACAAGAAAAGGCGTGAAGCAAGCTTCAATCCGGGAGATTTCGTCTACCTCAAGGTCTCACCGATCCGAGGGACTCAGAGATTTCAAGTGCACGGAAAGTTGGCCCCTCGGTACATCGGACTGTATAAAGTACTAAAGAGGGTCGGAGCAGTAGCATACCGGTTGGAGCTACCCGAAGAGATGTCGGATATACACCCGGTGTTCCATATCTCCCGGCCTACGCCGATGTTTGAAGGTTCTTGAAGAGAAGCGAGTACCGGTGGATACCATCGATCTACGGCCGTACCTTAGGTACCTGTGAGGTGCCCGTCAAGATTTTGGACACAGTGGTCAAGCGGACGAGGACGACAGAAGTACGGGTGTGTAGATTCCAATGGAGCAGACACGGGGTGGAAGAAGCTATGTGGGAACGAGAGGACGCATTGAAGAAGGAGTTTCCCCACCTATTCGAAACCTAGCCAAATCTCGAGGACGAGATTCATTTTAAGTGGGGTAGGTTTGTAATGCCCACGTTTTTAGCCCCAAATAAATCACCTAATAAATCGTGCATATTTTCAAAACTGTCCAGCCGAGCTCAACTACCCTCCTTCAAACCCTAGTCATCGTCCCTCCCTCTCACCCGTGCGCACGTGCCGAGAATCCCGCCGCACCGCCCGCACCCGAGCCGCACCCACGTGTGCCTTCCCAACGCCGCGGCCGGCCACCGTGCCGGGAATCCCGCGCACGCCGCGGTCCCGCCGGCCGGTCTGCCTCGCCATCACCGCCGTCCCGAAAATCACGCCGACGCCCGGAAATCATAAAACCCCGCAAAAACCCTTCCCCCTATTTTTCCTAACAATTTTTCTAATTTTCTAGACTTTTTCCCAATTTCTTTCCTCTCTTTTTCCCATTTTTTTCTTTTCTTTTCCTTCCTTTTCTTTCTTTTCCTTCCCTTTTCCCTTTTCTTCTTTTCTTTTTTCCCCTTCCCTTTCTTTCTTCTCTCTTCCTCCCTTCTCCTTCTTCCTCCCCGCGGCCGGACCGCGCCCCCCGCACCCCGCGACCGGCGCCCGGCGCCGTTGACCCTCCCTCGCGCCGCTCGGGCCCGCGTGCCCGCGCCCGACCACGCCGCCCATTCCAAGACACCACCGCGCCGGCCGCCGCCGCGGAGGCTATCAATGCGCCCGCCCGAGCCGTCGCGTCCGCCGCCAACCCACCGCCGCACGCGTCGACCGCTCGCCCGCCACCACCTCTGCCCGTCGGGTCCTGTCCACCGCGCCGCGCCCCTCCCCACCGTGAATTCCGGCCGCGGCCCAGTTAGGCAAGTCAGCGGCGGGATATTTTCCTCCTCGCCATTGTTGGACCTCGAAGCTTCCCGAGCTCAAAAATCTCCGGCCGCACCGCCTTCCGCCGCCTATAAAGGGGGCCGGCCGCTCCTTGGGCCGCCGCACCCCACCACTACGGCCACCTTCCTCCCTTGCCTAAGCACCGGAGTCCGCCGCCCATAACCGGCACCACCTTCCTCTGCCCGCCGCCGTCGATCCATTCCCACGTGCCGCCACAGCCCAAGGTAGATGGGGGAATCAAATCCCCTCCGCCTCCTCTCCTTTTCCCCCATTCGCCGGTCGCCGACGAGCACGGGCCGCCGGCGTGCACCCCCGGCCGCCACCCGCTCGCCCCCCCTCTCTCTCGTTCGAAGCGAGCCAAGGAAGGAGAAGATGGCCTTTTGGCCAAAGGCCCCCCTCGCTCTTTCCCTTTTTCCCCCTAAGCCCATGCCCCTATTCCCTCTCTCTCTTTTTTTAAATAAGCCCCTAGGTTAATGATTAATTGCAATTTAAATACTGTCAGGCCCTAAACAATTTACAACCAGGCCCTAATCAAGATTATATTATCATAACCACACCCTTTCCCCATTAATAGAAATTACTAATAGGTCCTTAGCCCTTATTGTAAAACTCCGGATTTTCATAGAAAACACGAATCCTCGTACCGTCGCGATAGTCCCCGGACCGGTGGCTATCGCGTACGTAACGTCTCACGAATGATACACAAAGTCATACATCGCATCACATAAAGTTAATAGTACATTAATTTATTACATGTCCATTATGGAGTACATCATTACAAGCCTCTTGGCCGAATCGTAGTGAAAATTCTACGCAACGGTAGCTATCTTCTCGAAGGGTCTCCATCTTTATTCTTCCCGCCACGGTGCAACTCGAGCGAAGCGACGTATCCCTCGGCCGTACCATCCGTCGGCGTTGCGCCGAAGTCGGACTCGTACCCCGCACACCCAAAGTCTATCCCCAAGGAGCGGGATAGGTCCACGTCACCAACCGTATGCAGGCTTTAAGTGGCCAAATATCTAAAGGGGAAAAGAGAGTAGACAAGGAATCGGTTGTGGTTTCCTAAGCGACAGCGAGCAGAGAGTATAAACAAGGTATCTCCAACAATATCCCAAAACCCAAGTCTCTCAACACATCCCGGATCCAACCGGTCACCCGGAGGACCCGTCCCAACTCCTACTCCTCGTCTAGGGGCGATGCGAGAACTTCCTCTCCTCGCACCTCAATGATTACAACCGGATCAACGAGGTAGATGGAGCCTCTCTCCTCTAGCCGGCTATAACCACGGCTCACCACACTCTCATCTATAAGGGGGGAGGTAGAAATCCCAAAACATGAGGAACGAACATGTCTTCTAGGCGTTGTCCATAACCGAGGACGCGGCTATAGCTATAGATCGAACAACTCGCGCAGCGTGTACACCCGTACCCATCCCGAATGGTACCCGCCGGTGTACGGCCGACCGAGCCCATCCTACCGGCGAACTCTCGGTAGTTACGAACCCATCCTGCATCCGGCCCTCAAAGTTGCCCCCCCCTCGGAAGGGACTACACCGGAACTGTGAAATGCTCCCGTGTGGCCACACGGGAGTCGCTCTGAGAGGGTGGTCTCACCTCCACCGCTCCCCCACTGATACCCCGCTATCCATCCTAAGCAGGTATGGTTCCGCACTTGCCGAGCTCAACACGGCCCTATCCCCACTCTCGGCGGGGTGGTGTGTACGATGTCCTATAAACAAGTTGATCCACTCGATTTCAGACCGGGCGAGCTCATATCCTCCAAGCGCACGAAAAACCCCAACACCTAGGCTCCGAAAACCGTAACGAGAGGGGATGCACCGAGGGGTGCACCCCTATCCCCGATCCCGCATCGGTTGTTTCGAGCTCACCCCCGCCAAAGTACCCAAAACGCCTTCTCCTGCCGGTTTTTACCCCACACACGCCAAGAACCACTACTCCCATCCCAACACATGCATCGCGAAGCTCGGCGCACATACACGCCCATATAAACATATATAGTAGTAGTAGGACAATCAAGGACAGGGTAAATAAAGAGGCAGTGCAAGGTTCATCAACATGCATACATAAAGTAAAGCGCTAGCAATACTACTCAGCAATGCCTAATGGGTAGTCAGAATCGGTCGGGCGTGAACCTGGGGTCGGGTAGTCCTCCGCGGCGAAGTCGTCGGCGTAGTCGTACTCCTGACTCAGCTCTCCGGCTCCTCCTGCTCCTAGTAGCGCGAAAAAGAAAATAAACAGCGGTCCTATTGCAACTTAAATCCAAATGAGAGCAATTAAGATCCAAAACGGGAACAAACACTAGCCCAACCCGTAGTTTAAGATTTTAGATATTTTCTGGAAAAGGTTTCATAATTTTCGGAGCTAAAATGGATTTTCTAGGATTTTTAGAAGAGAAAAGGGTTTTCCTGGAATTTTAATCAAAAGAAAACCCTTCCTTTATCGCCGGCCGCACGGGATCCCCGGATCCCGCTGCGGCCGGGCGCTCCGTGGCCCGCGGTGTGGCTCGGCTCGCTAATGGCCGGCCCGCGGCAGCCCGATCCGGCGGCGGCCGGGGCGGCGGGGGCCGCGGTGTGGTCCGCGGTGTGCCCCGGTTCGAGCGGCGGCCGCACCGGATCCTCGGGGATCTCTCTCGCGGCCACGCGCGCATGTGGGCTCACCCGTGTCTAGGGGCTATTCCCCTCTCTCGGTGACGACGGGATCGCCGGCCCGGTGAAAACGGACGGCGGCGCGTCGGGTCTCGTCGGCGGTGGCGGCCTCGGCGCCCGGGTGGTCGGTGTGCGAGGTGTTCCCGGGTGAGCTCCTTGGGTTGGGGGGTAGGGATCCGCTAGGGCGGCCGGGGGTTCGGCCGTGCGTGGCGGTCGCCGCGTGGGTGCGGCGGCGGCGCGCGCGCGCGCGCGCGCGGGGGTCCGCCCTCGTGCGGGCACGGCGGTGAAGATGAGGTGAGTGTGTACGGGGTGCGCTAGAGGGTCTAGGGCAAACCCGGCCCGAGGTTCCGGCTCATGCTCGCGACGGTGCCGCGGCGGCGCTATGGCGGCCCACGGCTCGACGCCATGGGCGGCGGCGAGCGAGTCGCTTGGGCTCGGTGGGTGCGTCTATGACTCGAGGTACCGGCACGGCGCTAGGCGGTCATCCCTACGGCAAGCACGGGTCCCGCGACGAGGTCACCCCGGCACGACGGCGGCGTGGCGAGCTCCGTGCTCGGTGGCCGCGGCGGGGCTCAAGGAAGGGGCCAAGGCCCGGTTGTTGCCCCAAACGGTTGCGACGCGCGCGTGCGGGGGTGCACGCGTGCGTGCTCCGTGGCGCACGCAGCGCGCGCGCGAGGGCGTGCCCGCGACGCGAACGCGTCGCGGCGCTCGGCACGGCGCGGCGGCGACTCAAACGGCACGGTGCTAGCGCAAAGAGACGAACGGGGGCGAGGCGGCGGCGCGTGCTTGGCGACGGCAGCGGCACCTGCAGAAGAGTAACCCAGCCTGGCACGATGGCCGGCTTCACTGGCGACGGCGCGGCGGCGCAGAGCACGACACGTTCCACCCCGGCGCGAAGGTCGGGGGCATCCACGAGCGACGGGGGATGGGTGCCCTCACCTAGGTGGCCACGGGCCGAAGCGGAGGCGCGTCGGTGAAGATTGGCGGCGCGCAGACGAGGAAGGAGGCGGCACTGGTAGAGGTGGCGGTGCGGTGCGGCGGCGCGGCGTCGAGGAGGAAGAGGAAGCAGGGGACGTAGGCGCGCGCGTCCCGCAGTCCGGCTCCTCCTCACCGGGCAGCCTCCGGCGTCGCGGGTACGGCTCCGCGGTGGCGGCGCCGCTCCGGCTTCTCCTTCTCCTCTCCTCCCTTCTCTCCTCCGGCTGCGGGTAGGCGGGGTAGGGGGTCGATTCCCCCCGAGCGGCTAGGGTTTGGGGGTTTCCGCAGGCGGCGGCGCGAGCTTCTTATAGCGGCGGAGCGCGGGGGACACGTGGTCGGCGCTGAGGCGTTGGGAGGCCGCGGGGCGCGTCGCGACGGCGCCATGACCGGCGCGCCCCGGCCCCTTTCGCTTTCGACGCCGCCCAAAGAGGAAAGGGGGAGGATGACGGTGCCGGCGGCGTCGGCGTGACGCAAGCGGGACCCACCGGCGGCGGCTCGGGTGCGGCGGGGGTTGGTGAACGGCGCGAGCGCGGCCGGTTGGGCTGCCGTTGGGCTGAATGTGGAGCCGGGCCGGAAGTGGGGCCGCGGCCCGTGTGCAACAAAGGTGCGGCTTGCCAATTAATCTTAGGCCTTTAAATGGATTCAAAATTTGAATTCTAACTCGAATTTGAATTCACCCAAACAAAACCCAAATAGAATTTCAATGGAAGAACCAAATTTCCACACTAGCGGGTTATAAACCCTAAAAGCATCGTCGAAGCCACAACCAAATCTAGGAATTGTGGGGTGAGAGACAGGAAGACAACTTTATTCGATTTACGAGCACTCCAATTCAATTCAAGTTTTTTTGAAATTCAACAATTGAATGCAAGTCAAAACTAGGGATGTTACGAACTCCCCCCTCACAAGAATCTCGTCCCCGAGATTAGGAAGTTACCTCGGTTTCGAAGAGATGAGGGTATTTCTCCCTCAATGCCGACTCCTTCTCCCACGTGGCTTCGCGCTCGGAGTGATTACTCCGCAGCACCTTGCGAAGCGCGTGGTGGTGTTCCCTGGTCGACTTCTCCGCCCAGTCCGGAGATCCGAACCGGGTACTCCAAGTACTCCGGGGTTTCTCGGACGTCGAGCGCCCGAGCGAGCACTCTCTTCTCGACGACCACACACTTCCGAAGTTGGGAAACATGGAACACCGGTGAACTCCCGCAAGCTCCGGGGAGGTAGCTCGAGTTTGTAAGCTACCCTCCCGACCTTGCTCACAATAGGGTAGGGCCCAACGTACCTAGGGGACAGCCTTCCCCCTGATGTGGAACCTCTTCGTGCCTCGGAGGGGTGACACCTTCAGGTAGACGTGATCCCCTACCTCGAACGAGACATCCTTCCGTTTTGCGTCGGCATAGCTCTTCCGCTCGCTCCGAGTCGTCTTTAGGTTCTCTCGTACCTTGGCAACATTTTCCTCGGCCTCAACAATAGTGGCGGGACCGAAAAAGGTTCGCTCCCCCACCTCGGACCACATCAACGGTGTCCGACACTTCCCGCCATACAGAGCTTCGAACGGAGCCATCTTGAAGCCGGCTCGGTAGCCGTTGTTGTAAGAGAACTCGGCATATGACAGGCTCTTTTCCCAATCCGACCCATAGGTCAACACACAAGCCCTCGGCAAGTCTTCTAGTACCCGATTCACCCTCTCCGTCCGACCGTCCGTCCGTGGGTGGAACGCCGTGCCGTAGTTCGGCCCGGGTGCCCATAGAGGCGTGTAAACTCTTCCGAATTGAGCGATGAACGCGGGGGCCTCTCGTTCGACACAATGCTCCTCGGAGCCCCATGAAGCTTCGGGATGTTGTCCACATACGATTCCGCAAGTCGGCTCACGCCGTAGTTCGTCTTCACCGGCAAGAAATGTGCGACCTTGGTTAATCGATCAACTATCACCCAAATGGAGTCATTCCCTTTTCGTGTGCGTGGCAACCCCACAATGAAGTCCATTCGATATCATCCCACTTCCACGTGGGTATCTCGAGCGGTTGTAGCAGCCGGCGGGCCTCTCGGTGTTCGGCCTTCACTCGGCGGCACGTGTCGCATCGAGCGACGTATTCGGCAATGTCTTCCCTCATCTTTTCCCACCAAAACCGTACCTTCGTGTCTTTGTACATCTTGGTACAACCGGGGTGGATCGAGTACCGAGAATCGTGGGCCTCTTTAAGGATCGAGTCCCGAATCTCCTTGTCCCGAGGCACGCGGATGCGGTCCTTCGGCCACGGTGTACCCCGCTCGTCGAGGCGATAGTCGACCGCTTTGCCATTCTCCATCGGGCGCTTCACCTCTTGGATCTCGTGGCACTCCTTCCGAGCTTGGCGGATCCGGTCCTCAAGTGTGTATTTTACCCGCAACCGGTTCAATCGCCCCTCCTCCACAATCTCTAAGCTCGGCTTTTCCGCCTCTTCATGCAAGGCTGGCCGTTCCTTTCGCACCATCGGGTTGTTGCGGTAGTGCTTGCGGCTCGGAGCGTCGGCCACGACGTTTGCCTTACCGGGGTGGTAGTGAATGCTCGGTGTCGTAGTCCTTAATCGGCTCTAGCCATCTCCTTTGCCTCGGATTCAACTCCGACCGGGTGAAGATATACTTCGTACTCTTGTGATCCGTGTAGATGTCGCACTTGTTCCCCATCGATAGTGCCTCCATATCTTCAACGCATGGATGACAAGCGGCTAGCTCGAGGTCGTGTGTCGGGTAGTTCTCCTCATGCTTCCTTAACTCGTCGTGAAGCGTATGCCACTACCTTGCCTCCTTGCATCAAGACGCGCCCAAGTCCTTGCCTTGACGCGTCACAAGACACCACGAAATCCTTGCTCGCGTCGGGTAGGGTCGGGACCGGGTAGTGGTGAGACGAGTTTTGAGCTCCCGGAACCGGCTTCACACTTGTCCGACCACACATACGGCGTGTTGCTCTTCAACGGACTCGGTCATGGGCTTGGCGATCTTGGAGAAGTTCTCGATAAACCGCGGTAGTACCGGCCAAACCGAGAAAAGCTCGCGGATCTCGTTACGGACTTCGGTGACCGCCACTTCGATACGACCTCAATCTTGCTCGGATCTACGCAACTCCTTTAGCTGATAACACATGACCCGTAAACGCGACTTCCTCCATCCGTAACTCACACTTGCCGAACTTGGCGTATAACCGATGCCGCTCGAGCTTCCCAAAGCACGATCCTCAAGTGCTCCTCGTGCTCTTCTCGTCGTTCGGGAGTAGACCAAGTATATCGTCAATGAAGACGACGACATACTTGTCTAACTCATCCATGAAGACCTTGTTCATCATGTTCATGAAGTATGCCGGGGCATTGGTGAGGCCAAACGACACGACCGTGTACTCATACCGCCCATATCCGGTCACGAATGTCGTCTTGTGGATGTCCTCCGGCGGATCTTCATCCGGTGATAACCCGACCGGAGATCAATCTTGTCGAAGTACTTGGCTTGCCTCGGCCGATCCATCAAATCATCAATCTGGGCGGTGGGTACTTGTTCTTGATGGTCACCGCGTTCAAGGCGCGGTAGTCGACGCACGTACGTTGCGTCCCGTCCTTCTTCGGTACAAATAATGTCGGTGACCCCCGGGGTGAGGCACTCGGCCGAATGAACCCTTTTTCGAGTAGCGAGTCCGGCTCGCGCCTTCGGCGGCTTCAGCTCAACCTCTCGCCATACGGTACGGACTGCGGGCTATCGGCGCCGTTCCCGCACCGGGTTAATCATGAACTCCACATCACGATCGAGGAGGCAACCCGGGCAACTCCTCTGGAAACACATCCTCATACTCACATACTACCGGCACGTCCGATATGGCCTTCGTGTGAAGGCTGTATACGGCCGGTATGTCTCGAGACTTCATTGGCTCGAAGGTCACCCTTGTCCCGTCAGGGTGCAGTAGTGTCACCGCCCTCGGTGAAGTGGAGATGACACCCTTGTGGGCAGTGATCCAATCCATTCCCAGTATCACGTCGATACCATGGGAAGGCGCACGGTGAGATCCCCATAGAATGTGTGACCTTGGATGACTACTTCCACTCCTTTGCACGGCGAGGTGCATCGGATATCCCCGAGCGGAGAGCTCGTGATGATGGGCATCGTTCGGGTGGTTGTAGGGAGGGAAAGTTTACTCACGAACCGAGAAGTGATATAAGACCCGGTTGCACCGGTGTCAAAGAGAACCGAGCGAGAAGTACCACAAACCAAAAACTTACCGATCACGACGTCGGGGGCATCGGCAGCCTCCTCCTCAGTGAGGTGGTTCGGCCTCCCACGCCGGCGGCCGGGGGCGGTGCAGCCTGAGGAGGTCGGCTTCCTGGAGCAGGTGCCCTCGCGGGGGTGGCAGCAGCCTTCTTGTCGGGGCAGTCGTAGGACTTGTGGCCCGGCTTGCCACACGCGAAGCAGGTGACGGTGAAGCCTCCTGCGGCGGGTCGCGCGGTGCTCGGTGGAGCACGAGTGTAGCCTCCAGTCTGCTGGGGGTAGCCGGGGTTCCTCCCTCCGGGGAACGGGCTACGTCCACTACCTCCGAAGCCACGCCCGGCTGGTTGTGCCCCCGGCGGTAGCTCCCCCTCGGCATGTTGCTGCGTCCGCTTCTCGGCCACGGAAGGATCGGTCGGGCCGATCCCGATCTCCCATTCTCTTCTTGCCCCTCATGCGTTCCTCGTGGCCCCTCCTCTCGTCCTCGACCGCGATGGCGCGGTTGACGAGATGGCGCGGGGACTTGTGCTCACTTGCCTTCGGCGCACGGCGAAGGCCGTGGTGGAGGCCTCGCGGAGAACCGGAACCGGCTTCTTTCGGTCGGTGTTGGTGTCGTCGGGGGCGTACCGCATCATCTTCATGAAGTGACGCTCGTACTCCTCGACCCTCATTGCACCCTGTGTCATGGTGCGGAGCTCCCGCGCCTTCGGGACCAGCAGCTCGTCGGGAAGGTGCGCTCGCGGAACGCCTCGCGAGAACTCCGGCCCGAGGTGATGAAAGCCCGGGTTCGGGTGGGTGGCGGTGTAGTTGTCCCACCACGCCTTGGGGCGCGGACCCTCTAGCCGGTGCGCGGCGATAGCGACGCACTCCTCGTCGGAGCAGACGGTGAGGTCGAGCTTGGTCTCGATCACCCTCGCCCGGTCGTCGGCCTCGAGTGGGTCATCCGAGTAGCTGAAGGTGGGGGCCTTCAGGCGGATGAACCTCTCGATCTTCCGCGTGAGGTCCTCGTCCGCGGAGCGACGCGGTTCCCACCGTTGCCACGGTGCTCCATGGCCTGCGCCATCCTCTCGCATCGCCGAGTCCGGAGTGCCATCACTTCCACCAAGTTAGGGTGGGGGTGGTGGTGGGCTGCTCCGGCTCGGGGCCGGCCTTGCGCGGCCGCTCCTTGCTCAACCTCGGCCTCGGGGTTCTCGGGCGGCGGTGGCGGTGCTCCGTCACCTCGGGCCCTAGCCCCCAAGGCTCCTCCACGCGAGGGGTGGACGGCCACGGCCACGACCGCGTCCACGCCCCGGCCCGGGCTTCTTCCTCGGCCAGCCGCCTCCTCGAGGCGAGCTATCAGCCGGTTGGAGCGGCGGATCGACATCCTTCTGAAAACATAAGGGAAAAGAAAGGTGTTTACGCACGTCACTCACCAACTCACACATGAGTCTCGAGCATTCAAGAAAATAGTTCTAATTATAACCTACACTCAAGCAGAAGAGGCATTAAGACACAAATAACACCATTAAGATCCAAGCACACATCAAACATGATTATTACACTTGCTCCCCTAAGGCCGACTCGGACCTTGGGGTAGCAAAGAACAAGTCAACGATCTAATACATCTGTACAATCTCAAAAGGGTAGTGTCTACATGGTGTGGCATGACTCTCTTCATGCACCGGAACATGCTCGCGGCTGCATGGAACATCTCATGGAAACTACTAGCATAGAACACTACTCTAGGTCATGCCTCCTGCTCAGCTCTCTACTCCGTGCGTGCCCGCTGGTACGTGACGGGGTAGCGGTCCTCGGTGGGGTAGTCCGGCGGAAAGATCCGGACACCAAGGCGTGAGCCTCTCGAACCTCCTCGGTCTCGACGGGGGTCGGCAGACGGGCCATCGGGCACAGGTGGAGCTTGAGGCGTGACTGGTGCAGCTCGAAGGTCTCAGTGCGGATCTCTCGGCCGTGACTCGGGGGGTAGCTCTCCGTTGAGCTCGAAGAGCTCGTCCACGCGAAGTGAGTCGGCGTCCTCCCAAGTCCTCCTCAGTCTCTCGGCCTTGTCCCTCAAGTAGACGCCCGTGCGCGTGAGCCACGCGATGTTGGCGACGTTGTCCGCTCGGCTCTTCTCCGGCTTCTCCACCTTGAGCCGCTCACACCCGAAGCGGTGAGCGCGCACCGTGAGCAGGTCGTCCTTGCGCTCGAGCTTGTCCTTCAACCTCGTTCGACTCGCGGTCGGCTCGCGTAGGTCCTCCTTGGCGTGCGCATCTCCTCCCCGGTGTCCACCCTCTCCCTCTCGGAGCGCAGCGCGGGACGGTGGTCGCGCGGTCGAGGCTCAACTCGAGCCGGCGAACACGGTGGCGTAGAGCGGTGTTCTCCCTCTCCCGGCTCGGCGCGGCGGGCCGGTACCGGAGCGCGTCGATGGTAGCGTCCCCGACCCGGCCGTAGAGGGTACGTGACTCGTCCTCCGGTCGGCGCGCGTACTTGTCGAGGTCGACCAAGTAGGCCGGCGGTCTCCACCGCAGTCTCGTCGGTCTCGCGGAAGGGAGCGGCGTCAACGTCGTCCCCGGATCCCCTCGTACGAAGGAACTCCGTCCACGAGCGGTGCGAGGCGCCGTAGTCCCGGGCGGCGGCCGAAGAGTCCCGGTCTCGAAGGAGGCGCGGTGCGTGCGAGTAGGCGCCCCCGGGGCTCCGGCGGCGGGCGACGTCGAGCGCGGTCGCGACGGTGAGTGCGGCGGCGCGCGAGACCTCTCCCTTAAACCCGGGGAGACTCGGGTGAGGGAGCACGGCGACCGTGCGAGCACCATCCGCCCGATCACGGCGGGGACGTACTCGGCGCGGTACGTGACGTAGGTCAGAGGGACTCCAAGCCTGAGAAGGGCCCTCTCCATCCAGTGGCAGATCGCCCCGCAGGTCTCGGGGGTGATCTCCGCGACTTGGTGCTCCATCTCCTGTGAAACGCAAGAAATCTCTGTCAGCGCAGGTGAGTAAGAAATTTTCAAAGAGGGAACGAGTTTTATAACATAGCTCAAGGGTATAACTATAAAGGTAGAGCGTATAGAGTCCTATCTCTATCGACCTTTCCTAGGGATACGTGCTACGGTCAAGCATGGCTGCGGTACCACCGTAAAACTCCGGATTTTCATAGAAAACCCGAATCCTCGTACCGTCGCGATAGTCCCTGGATCGGTGGCTATCGCGTACGTAACGTCTCACGAATGATACACAAAGTCATACATCGCATCACATAAAGTTAATAGTACATTAATTTATTACATGTCCATTATGGAGTACATCATTACAAGCCTCTTGGCTGAATCAGAGTGAAAATTCTACGCAACGGTAGCTATCTTCTCAGAAGGGTCTCCATCTTTATTCTTCCCGCCACAGGCAACTCGAGCGAAGCGACGTATCCCTCAGTCGTACCATCCGTCGGCGTTGCAGTCGAAGTCGGACTCGTACCCTGCACACCCAAAGTCTATCCCCAAGGAGCGGGATAGGTCCACGTCACCAACCGTATGCAGCTTTAAGTGGCCTAATATCTAAAGGGGAAAAGAGAGTAGACAAGGAATCGGCTGTGGTTTCCTAAGCAGCAGCAGCAAAGTATAAACAAGGTATCTCCAACAATATCCCAAAACCCAAGTCTCTCAACACATCCGGATCCAAGCGGTCACCCCGGAGGACCCGTCCCAACTCCTACTCTGTCTAGGGGCGATGCGAGAACTTCCTCTCCTCGCACCTCAATGATTACAACCGGATCAACGAGGTAGATGGAGCCTCTCTCCTCTAGCCGGCTATAACCACGGCTCACCACACTCTCATCTATAAGGGGGAGGTAGAAATCCCAAAACATGAGGAACGAACATGTCTTCTAGGCAGTGTCCATAACCGAGGACGCGGCTATAGCTATAGATCGAACAACTCTGCAGAGCGTGTACACCGTACCCATCCCGGAATGGTACCCGCCGGTGTACGGCCGACCGAGCCCATCCTACCGGCGAACTCTCGGTAGTTACGAACCCATCCCGCATCCGGCCCTCAAAGTTGTCCCCCCCTCGGAAGGGACTACACCGGAAGCGTGAAATGCTCCCGTGTGGCCACACGGGAGTCGCTCTGAGAGGGTGGTCTCACCTCCACCGCTCCCCCACTGATACCCCGCTATCCATCCTAAGCGAGGTATGGTTCCGCACTTGCCGAGCTCAACACGGCCCTATCCCCACTCTCGGCGGGGTGGTGTGTACGATGTCCTATAAACAAGTTGATCCACTCGATTTCAGACCGGGGCGAGCTCATGTCCTCCAAGCGCACGAAAAACCCCAACACCTAGGCTCCGAAAACCGTAACAGGAGGGATGCACCGAGGGGTGCACCCCTATCCCCGATCCCAGATCGGTTGTTTCGAGCTCACCCCCGCCAAAGTACCCAAAACGCCTTCTCCTGCCGGTTTTTACCCCACACACGCCAAGAACCACTACTCCCATCCCAACACATGCATCGCGAAGCTCGGCGCACATACACACCCATATAAACATATATAGTAGTAGTAGGACAATCAAGGACAGGGTAAATAAAGCCGCAGTGCAAGGTTCATCAACATGCATACATAAAGTAAAGCGCTAGCAATACTACTCAGCAATGCCTAATGGGTAGTTCAGAATCGGTCGGGCGTGAACCTGGGGTCGGGTAGTCCTCCGCGGCGAAGTCGTCGGCGTAGTCGTACTCCTGACTCAGCTCTCCAGCTCCTCCTGCTCCTAGTAGCGCGAAAAAGAAAATAAACAGCGGTCCTATTGCAACTTAAATCCAAATGAGAGCAATTAAGATCCAAAACGGGAACAAACACTAGCCCAACCCGTAGTTTAAGATTTTAGATATTTTCTGGAAAAGGTTTCGTAATTTTCGGAGATAAAATGGATTTTCTAGGATTTTTAGAAGAGAAAAGGATTTTCCTGGAATTTTTAATCAAAAGAAAACCCTTCCTTTACTGCCGGCCGCACGGGATCCCCGGATCCCAGTTGCGGCCGGGGCGCTCCGTGGCCCGCGGTGTGGCTCGGCTTTGCTAATGGCCGGCCGCGGCCCGATCCGGCGGCGGCGGTGCGGCGGGCGCGGTGTGGTCCGCGGTGTGCCCCGGGTTACGAGCGGCGGGCCGCACCGGATCCGGGGATCTCTCTCGCGGCCACGCGCGCATGTGGGCTCACCCGTGTCCGGGGGCTATTCCCCTCTCTCGGTGACGACGGGATCGCCGGCCCGGTGAAAACGGACGGCGGCGCGTCGGGTCTCGTCGGCGGTGGCGGCCTCGGCGCCGGGTGGTCGGTGTGCGAGGTGTTCCTGGGTGAGCTCCTTGGGTTGGGGGGTAGGGATCCGCTAGGGCGGCCGGGGTTCGGCCGTGCGCGGCGGTCGCCGGCGTGGGTGCGGCGGCGGCGCGGCGCGATGGCGTGCGGGGGGTCCGCCCTCGTGCGGGCACGGCGGTGAAGATGAGGTGCGTGTGTACGGGGTGCGCTAGAGGGTCTAGGGGCAAACCCGGCACCGAGGTTCGGCTCAAGCTCGCGACGGTGCCGCGGCGGCGCTATGGCGGCCCACGGCTCGACGCCATGGGCGGCGGCGAGCGAGTCGCTTGGGCACGGTGGGTGCGTCTATGACTCGAGGTACGGCACGGCGCTAGGCGGTCATCCCTACGGCAAGCACGGGTCCCGCGACGAGGTCACCCCGGCACGACGGCGGCGTGGCGAGCTCCGTGCTCGGTGGCCGCGGCGG
Organism: Cenchrus americanus; assembly: GCA_947561735.1. NCBI lineage: Eukaryota > Viridiplantae > Streptophyta > Magnoliopsida > Poales > Poaceae > Cenchrus > Cenchrus americanus. The sequence continues at coordinate 200,035,513 of OX387241.1, forward strand.
GGCTCCAAGGAAGGGGCCAAGGCCCGGTTGTTGCCCCAAACGGTTGCGACGCGCGCGTGCGGGGGGGTGCACGCGTGCGTGCTCCGTGGCGTACGCGAGCGCGCGCGCGAGGGCGTGCCCGCGACGTGAACGCGTCGCGGCGCTCGGCACGGCGCGGCGGCGACTCAAACGGCACGGTGCTAGCGCAAAGAGACGAACGGGGCTAGGCGGCGGCGCGCGCTTGGCGACGGCGGCGGCACCGCAGAAGAGTAACCCGGCCGGCACGATGGCCGGCTTCCCGGCGACGGCGCGGCGGCGCGCAGCACGACACGTTCCCACACGGCGCGAAGGCCGGGGGCATCCACGAGCGACGGGGGGATGGGTGCCTTCACCTAGGTGGCCACGGGCCGAAGCGGAGGCGCGTCGGTGAAGATTGGCGGCGCGGAGACGAGGAAGGAGGCGGCGGCGGTAGAGGTGGCGGTGCGGTGCGGCGGCGCGGCGTCGAGGAGGAAGAGGAAGCGAGGGGACGTAGGCGCGCGCGTCCCGCAGTCCGGCCTCCTCCTCACGGGCAGCTCCGGCGTCGCGGGTACGGCTCCGCGGTGGCGGCGCCGCTCCGGCTTCTCCTTCTCCTCCCCTCCCTTCTCTCCTCCGGCCGCGGGTAGGCGGGTAGGGGGTCGATTCCCCCCGAGCGGCTAGGGTTTGGGGGTTTCCGGAGGCGGCGGCGCGAGGCTTCTTATAGCGGCGGAGCGCGGGGGGACACGTGGTCGGGCCGAGGCGTTGGGAGGCCGCGGGGCGCGTCGCGGCGGCGCCATGACCGGCGCGCCCCGGCCCCTTTCGCTTTCGACGCCGGCCCAAAGAGGAAAGGGGGAGGATGACGGTGCCGGCGTCGGCGTGACGCAAGCGGGACCCACCGCGGCGGCTCGGGTGCGGCGGGGGTTGGTGAACGGCGCGGGCGCGCGCCGGGCCGGGCTCGCTGTTGGGCTGAATGTGGAGCTGGGCCGAAGTGGGGCCGCGGCCCGTGTGCAACAAAGTGCGGCTTGCCAATTAATCTTAGGCCTTTAAATGGATTCAAAATTTGAATTCTAACTCGAATTTGAATTCACCCAAACAAAACCCAAATAGAATTTCAATGGAAGAACCAAATTTCCACACTAGCGAGGTTATAAACCCTAAAAGCATCGTCGAAGCCACAACCAAATCTAGGAATTGTGGGGTGAGAGACAGGAAGACAACTTTATTCGATTTACGAGCACTCCAATTCAATTCAAGTTTTTTTGAAATTCAACAATTGAATGCAAGTCAAAACTAGGGATGTTACACTTATAACCCCTCTTTAACCCAACACTTTATGCACACTTTTATTCCCGATTAAATCCAAGTTTCACCACACCCTTCCCAGTAGTACCCCCGCCAAACCAACCCCCTCCCTAGGACTTATATATTCCCCTCTCCGCTCATCTTTCCCTCCTCGAGCTCGGTCGGTAATATGTGTGCTTATATTGCTTGCTTGCCTATGTGTGCACTACAGCCGACGGAGTAGACGAAGGAAGGTACCCCGAGCCGGAGATCGAAGCCAACTACTGCGAGTAGGAGCCCGACGTCCCGAACACCGAGCCGGCACTCCCCGAAGACTTCGAAGACGACAAGTTCAACCTCATCCTTTGATGCATGCTTCTGCCCTAGTTTTATAAATATACCCTATACCCGTTTTATAAATTGCATGTTGTTTTACTGCAAAACATGGTAGGATAGCCACCCTTGATTGCCATGATTGAACCTTGTTTTGGCCTAAATGTTTGCTTTAAAATGTGTGAGTGCTTTCAAAATGTGTGAGTGCTTTAAAACAAAAAGGGGATAAGTTTGGAAAATGAGTAAAGAACTGGGTAGACGGGATGGACGCGTGTGTCAGGAGTATGGGTGAGCTCCTACCTGTGTGGTTGAGCGTGTTGGGAGTTGTCCATCTTGTCGGTTAAGGACCGGGTTGCGTGACATCTCACCTGACCCAAATCATCGTACAACCACTCGACCGTTGTATGTGGCAACGGCTTAGCATAAACCCCACTAGTTAATCTACTTGCCATCCGGTGTGCGGGTGAGCGGCGGGAGACCAAGGAGTAGGGGTACGCTCCGTGTGAGGTACGCCCAGGTTATGTGGGATAACCCCTTGGGTGCTTCCGTGGTGGCTCGTAGTGTTAGCTAAGGTGGGTAATGGCTTTGATAGGATCCGTACCGGCACTGAGGTGTCCGTGTGACGGTACCGTACTTGTGGGTAAAGATGTACAACCTCTGCAGAGTGTCAAACCTATTCGAATAGCCGTGTCCACGGTGCTGGACGAGTCACGGTGTGGTCACAAAAACTAGTGTTTGGGATGGGATGATTTCTGGCGTGAGTTGTTTTTTGGGTGAAGTGTGTGGCTGTGTGCCTGGGCTACGACGGACGGGAAGTCCGGTAGTCTACAGTGGTCTTCCTAAAACAAGTGAGTCACTTTGGTTGTGAAATGATTTGCGAAAACCTGTTTGAAATAAACCCCTACATGTGTAAGTTTGCAAAATGAACCTTAACCTGATCCTTGTTATACTCTATGCATGATTCTGCTTATAAGCCCCTCCGTGGGTGGGGTTGGATTTGCTGAGTACGTATGTGCTCACCCTTGTTTTACTAACTATTTTACAGAGGAGGATCCCGATTATATTCCCGAAGACGTCGAGTAGGTCGCTGCCCTACACCCAACCGTGCCTGTGTACCCAGGGCCCCCGCAGAAAGCTTCCATGGTGTGGTACTCTGAGGAGGCTATGGAAGCCTTTGCTATCGTAGTGTGGTCGTTAGCGTTTGTGTTGTTCCTTGTAGCGTTGGCACTACCGTGCCCTCTGTGTCGCCGTGATGTAAAAGACTGATCCACCTGTTGTAATAAATGTGTTGCCGCCTCCTAGGACCGGTATTTGTGTCACATTTAGTCACCTCGATGAGGGGACGCTTCGATTGATGGGGTGATCCATTCCACGGATCCCATCTTCGCATCTGGTTATGAGTTGTGTTGTCGCCACATGTTTTATACGTGAGCATTCTGCATGTCGAATATGCGAGGCAAGGATACACTCCATTCAAACGGAGGATGTCCGAGGTTGGACGCTGTCCATGCAGCAGCTTAACGCATGGATGTCGTTTCTATAGTGAACGGTAATGTATGTGGACGCTTTCGTGACGTGCTGGCACGAAAGGTTCGTTTTCTGCAGGTACATAACAGCGCTTCGTTAGTCGTTAAGCGAGTACCGTATAGCTCTCGACTAGATATTATAGGGAGAGACGAATAACAACCTTGCCACCGGCACTAACTTTGATTTTGGCTTGATTGCCATGTGAGGTCGGATAGGACGTCTTGCATGCATATTAAAAATCGAAACAACTAAAATGGACCCAAAACCGAACTTCTATGTGCTCTCTAAGGAAGATTTTGCTAGTGTGTGCTTTTTATAAACTAGAGTACCTCTCCTGCATAGGGTTATGCTGCCCAAATTTTGTAAAAGTTGTTGTCTTGCTTTTTGCACCATGTTCTAGAAGTCATTAGGATAGAAATTCTAACCCAAAGTTGCTCCAAATCTAATCTAGTCCTGCTCGCAAAAATTCATGGTCATAGCTTCATTCTATCTCAAGTTATGCTCAGATTTGGGAACCCCTGTTTTGCTATTTTTACAGAACTCAATCCCAACCTTGCTCAATTGCGCAACCTTCCTATCCTTCTAGCTCAGCCTTGAGTACCAAAGATGCATCTCTAACCTTGATGAGTTACCACCCAAAAGTTGGGAATTTTTGGAGCTCTGGTTTTAAGTTATGAATTTTTGTTCACAACTGCCAGGACATGTCATTGTATGTAAGCTCACTTCGAGTTCTAACATACAAATGTGCCCTTGTACACATGACTACCCAGTATTACCCAACATGAGAAAAGAGAACTTTTGCCATTCTACCATGTCCGTGGGAATGTCTTGATCTTAGAATTCAATCTTCAATGGTGATTCTCCTATCAACATGTCATCTCCATCGACTGGTATTTCCCTCCAACCCCTTGTCCTCAGACATGTTGAAATGCTAAGATATTCTTAGTATTGATATCCTTGCCATAGTTATTTTGAACATTCAATCATGAGCTTATTCCCCATGGTCTTGCTCACAACCTTTTGAAAAATAAATAAATAATTATGTCTCTTCTTGAGCATGCATTTGCATAGAATGTGCGTTTGGGAACCTTGGGTGGACTAACGTGCATACGCATGGAGTGTTTCAAAATCTCCTACTCTATCCTTTATGTTTGGTGACGTTGTTATCCCATAACTAAAGGTGCCGTGACGAAACCTAGGGCGTCATGTGCGCTGCATCCACATGATTGCCACTAGGAGCGCACTAGGTATCTTGGTTGTGAGAATGCGACTCGCCACGCATACTCCTTCCCAACCTGTGATTGTCTTCTCAATCACTAACTCATTTTGTGGGTAACCGAGTCATGCTAACATGCATCATAAGCACCATACTACAAGAGCATGTGCATCGTGTCTCCATAAACATGTGCATCACCTCAATTTTCGAAAAGCGTTGCACCGTAGTCGCACGAAACAATGCCACCTAAGGTCGCAAACTAAATGACATATGAGCAAGATCGTTTGGAAGATCCTATACCAATTTATCTTTCCATACTTTCTGCTTGCATCCGCAAGTAAACTCCGTGCAAAAGCTTTCCATTACTTATCTTCTTTGACTACTCTTACGGGCTAATCTGGAACCAATGGTGGTTATACTCCTTGCCCAATAATTCCATCGTGTTGCTCCCTCAGAGTAATTTCAGAACATCCGAGAGGACCACTTCTCTATTTCTCTATCTTGTCCTTGGAATTTCAAATCTCGGGACGAGATTCTTCTTAAGGGGGTAGGTTGTGACGCCCCAGGTTTTAATTAAGCGTCATTAGCACTAATGGCGAACCAGCTGAGTCAAACCGACCGACAGTGGTCAAACCTAGGTTAACATGGGTCATCACCTTGAAGACCTCGCCAATGAACCCTATTGAACCCCTTGACCGAGTCTACACACACCCGTGATCAACCCTTAGCCAAAGACACGGTCAAACAGGGCTTAGCCATTGACGTCGGCGAATGTCGTCCGGAACTTTTGCCACGTTCTCCAAATTTTACCTAAACACTTAAAAATCTACCTTTATGAAAGTTGTCCATCTTGTTGAGGGACACAACTTTCATGTAGATTGGCATTTCAAATTTTGAGCGGAAAAGGGTGAAAAACTTGGTCAAGCGCGGCAGCCTCCGTGCACAGAGACATGGCGGCATTCAATGTTGGCAAGACGTTCCTGCAAAATCCGTTGAGAAAAACACCCTAGAGCCTTTGTAAAAGTTGTAGAGGGTAGTGAGATCTACAACTTTCCTATTCATCACTTAGTGCACTTTAGTTACAAAATTTCGAGTTTCTATCCCTCAATCAATGCTAGTCCGAAAGAAAACAGGCCGGTCGCGACGTCGCCCGCGCTCCCGGCGCGCGCGAGCGCCCGCGCGCGCCGTACGCCGCCTTGGCGTCCGAGCCCCTTGCGCCTTCCCGAGGCCGCGCGTGCACCGAGGCCCTTGAAGTCCGCGCACGCCACGTGGAGCCCTCGACCTCGCCGCCAACCGTGCACTGCCTTGCCCGCCGGTCCGTCGCCGACTCCCCTGCGAGAGCGCACCGCCCAAGTGAGCTCGCCGTACTGCGGAGTAATGGTCGGTACGATGCACAACGAAGGCTTGAAGGCGCTTCCATCCCCCACCGCCTATTTAAGAGGTCTCCACCCTTGCTCGCGGGTAGCACCCCGCCGCCACACCGCCATGGCCGCCGCCAGGCCGAGCTGCCGCGCCCCTCCCTTCTCCGGTCGTGCGACCATTCCAGTATCTTGCCTAGGTCCTATAGAAGCTCAAAAGCTCGCGTGTTGCCCCGCATTCCAGGGAACCTGTGACGCCCCAGGTTTTTGATTAGACATAATAGCCGGTCAAATGGTCAACAGTGGTCAAACCACGGTCAACCTTGGCCCTCACCTCGAAAAACTCACTAACCCACCCTAGTGACCCCCTTTGACTAGTAAACACACTTGTGGGGCCAACCCATGGTCACAGGATGGTCAAGCCCCCTTGCCACTCTAGTGTCCACTGATGTCTGTCGGAACTTTTGCCGCGTTCTCCAAAATTCACCTAAACACTTAAAATTCTACCTTTATGAAAGTTGTCCATCTTGATGAGGGACACAACTTTCATGTAGATTGGCATTTCAAATTTTGAAGGGAAAAGCTTGGAAAATAAGTTGTAAGGCTGATTTTATCGTTTGCCGAACAGCCGACATTCACTTTTGGCATTCAAATAACTTCAAATCGGCGAGAAAAACCCTATATAGCTTTTGTAGAAAATGTTAAGGGTAGCTAGATCTACAACTTTGGTATTCATCACTTGGTCAACCCTCGTACAAAAAAATTGGAGTTTTGCAATTTCCAAAACAAGCCCCAAGAACACAAAACCGACGAACGCCGGCGCGCCGCCCGTCGCCGCCACCGCCGGCATTGCCCCGCGTCCGCGCCCGCGCCGCCCGAGGCCAAGCGCCGCCCGAGGCACGTGCCGCCCGAGGCCCCGCGCCCCGACGCACCCCCCGCCCGAGGCGCCCGAGGTCGGCGCGCCGCCGTACGCGCGTGCGCCACGGACCGGCGGTCCGTCGGCGGTGTCACCGCCGTACGCGCGAGCCCCCGAGCCGCCGTAGCACGGCAAGCATCTCCGTCGTCACCCCCTCATCACCCCGGACGCGCCGAGCCCCGTATAAAAGCACCCCCTTGTCCCTCCGCGCGCCGGCCCCGAGCCGCCGCCGCCATTGCCGCCGCCGCCCGTGCCGGGAGCTCGCCGCCCATGCTCGTCGCCGTCCGGTCGCTCTCGTTAGCTTCCCTAGCCCCTAGTGAAGCTCATGCGTTCGCTTATTGCCGCCCAATTTGCCCCCTCAACGAGAATTCCCCGAGCCGCCACGGCCACCGCCGCCGCCGTCGGCCGAACCTCGTCGCCGGCCACCTCTCTGCCTCCACTCCGGTCCCCTACCACTCCTAGGTGAGCGTGTGGTCCAGCCTGGCTGCTTGCCCGGCCGGGATCGCCGCCGGTTCGCCGGATTTGGCCGGAGCCGCGCCGCCCTCCCCGGCCAGGGACCCAATTGCAAGCATCGAATTCTGTCTAGGGTGTTTCGCGTATAAGTCCAGGGCATAGTTGTTAAGAACCCTATCTAAGTTTTTTTACAGTTCAGTCCAACGCCTTGTAAAATTCCTAGAAATTTGTAGAAAAATCAGAAAAATACCAAACCAATTTTGTTGGGTTCAGGAAGAGAAATCCCACCACTTTTGTTTATTGCACATGGCTGGATTCTAAACAGTCTTAGCACGAAAAAATACAAATGTGAAAAACCTAGATCTGGCATATCTTGAAATCCATAACTCCTCTGTATCCCAATTTTGGATATGTTGTGTGTCAGGTCATGACTAGATGCTATGCCAAAAATTGCACCATGTTATGTTGTAGATCTTGTTAAATAAATTGTTTTCCATTCCTGCAGGAACTACCTAGATGATTTTTCTTGCTAAATGTGTTTATGTGTTTGAGCTCAACTTGTGCACACTGTCTTGTAATACCAAAATACACTTCTTGTGAATTAATCATGATTTTTTGCTTACCAGAAATATTTATTCTTGATTTATGCATGTTTTCCATTGAAAATTTATGAACCAAGATCAGTAGAGTTCCTAGGTGAATGTGCTGGTTCTTTAGGCTTGTTTAGGACCAGAGAGCATGCATGAGAAAGTTTGGATCATTTTGAGGCTTATTTATTTTTGTATGCATTTAAATTGAATCACTAGCTAGCCTTTGTTATTTTCAATAATATTTAATTTCCTAGCATCCAACACTTACATGTGGGTCCAATGGACCAGGATAGGTGCTAATATGCTTAAGGAACACTTCTTTAATTTTTGGTAATTTAATTGCTTAATAAAAAGCTTAAAAGCCCTTGTTAATATTAGAAAGAAATAAATAAAGAAAAACCATAATTAATTCTTTTTCCTTTTTGAAAGTATTATTTAATATAATTAAAAGATAATTAATTATCATTGCTGATAATAAATTAATTCATGGATAGAAATATTATTTATACCTTTGCTTGTGAAAAGAAAAAGGAATTAAAGCCTTCACATGAAATAACAAGTATAATAAATACCTTTATTCAAATGTACAATAAAAGAATAACCCATGTACACCCAATAACCTTCCTAAAATAGAAACACTATCTAGATGCTTGTTAAGGTGAATATGACCAACCAGAGTTGGATAAGACAACAAACTATCACATCACCTAAACTTGCATTGCATTCCGTGTAGATCTTCCGGACGGAGATTACTCCCTTGTCCCGGAAACCGAGGAAGGAGGAGCGGAAGCTTCGCTGCAGTACGTGGAAGTGCTCGACACCGAGGGTGCCCAGGCTAACCTAGCTGACGAAGGCAAGCTCCGGTGCATCTAACCCAGTTTTCAAATTCTTTATTCAATTATCTATGGATGATTGTGCATTTACGTTCAGGAGTTGAATGAAACCCTAGATGCATGACCCATAGGTACCTTGTCCTTACTAGTACGATAGGTCGATAGCTGCTAAGCTATAGGACCGTTACAAGTCGGGTGATGACCTCACTCGCGAGAATAGGTTCCTAGTTAGGAATCACAATTTATCCTTAAATGGATTGCTCAAGTGGTAAAAGCATGGGATCTGGGCTCCGGTCCAGTGGTTGTGTGGGTTAAGTTTTTGAACGTACTAAGCACATGTCGGGAATGGGACCGGTAAGCCTAGTACCTTAATGAGGCAGCGAGGGATCCTACCGTTACTACTCTTGGGATTCGCTCTCACGGCTCGCCACCGGTGGTATATGGTGACTCCGGGTATCTCGCGGGGTATGCCGGATAGCCTGCACCAAAGACTGTAAGATTCGATCCCGACCCGAGGATTTTTGGAAACGGCCTGGGAAAGTTGTCCCTTTGTGGGCAGCCTACCGTGTGTTTGGGTTTACCTTGCAAGGTTTAAATCAATCGATTGTCGGCCTCTCACCGTTATCCGAGACTACTTACTCCACTAGTCATGAGATCCCTAATGATGAAAGTTGATGAACTTTATGCTTGATTAATTGTATTGTACAACTTTGTTTGTACTAGTTGGCTAATGTTGTAAAGATTAAACCTACTAGAACTTGTGCTAAAATCTTGAAAATAAGGACCTACTCTTTGTTACTCTTTAGCAAAAGCAACCCAGTAGACAAAAAGCCTTTCATGGTCTAGTATTGGTGAAGTAGTTATCACCGACGGGTAAGACTTGCTGAGTATTAGTATACTCAGCCTTGCTATAATGTGTTGATCCAGGTAATGCCTTCAGTGATGTGTGGCCCGGAGAGATCCCGCCCGGCTGGGAGCTGGAGTGGGTGGAGGACGACTACTGAAAGCATCATGGATGGCCTCCCGTGGTGTCTTCGCTTCCGTTAGTTTATTTCCGCTGCTTTCGAAAACTCTGAACTATTTCTTCATGGCAAAAACTATGGTTTGTAATAATTAAACCCCTCGGGGTACAAATTTGGATATCAATGATGTTGTATCTCTGGACTCGCCTTCGAGTGAGTTTTAATGCATATATTCGATCCTCATTGTTTTTCAAGTGATTTACCGGGTGTTAACCCGACAACTAACGACAGGATGATACTTTATTATTGCTTAATGACCAAAGTGGATCGGTCTTAGGCGATAGTACGGTATTTTCCTGGGCGGGTTGTCACAGAACCTCACCGGGATGTTGGCCGCAGCGGCCGCCGCCGGCCTCCCAACCCCCAACTCCGGCTCAAGTCAACCCTAGGTGAGCCCTAGCCCATTCCCCAACCACTTCCCGGCCGAACCCCTCGCCGGAGCCGCCGGAATTTTGGCCTCCCGCGCCGCCGGCCATGGCCAAGGGCCACATTGCTTGGCCCCAATTCTTCCCAGGGATCTCAGCGCAAAATTGCAACTTCAATAGTAAATTCAATTTGCTGATTCTTGTAAATTCCGTAGAAAAAAGTGGAAAACTCAGAAAAATGCAAAATCAATTTTGTTGGATTCATGGTGGAAAATACTACAACTTTTGTCATTCTCACAAGTTCTGATTCTGGATATTTTTAACATGAAAAATAGGATTGTGAAATACCTTGATCTGCTATAACTCAAAGACTATAACTCCTCTGCATCCAAGTTTTGGATATGTTGGGTGTCTAGTCATGACTAGCTCCTGTGCCAAAAGTTGCACAAAGTTATGTAGTAAATATTTTTATATAAATTGTTTTCCTTTTCTGCAGAAACTGCCTAGATGATTTTTGAAGCTCAAAATATTTATGTTTTTGTGCCCACCTTGTGCAAGATGTCTTATTATGTCAAAGCACACCTCTAGTGATTTAATCATAATTTTTGGTTTAGCATAATTATTTATTCTTTTTTTGAGCATGTTTTCCTTTGTAAATTAATGAAGCAAGATCAGTAGAGCTTCTAGGTGTACTTGCTTGTTCTTTAGGCTTGTTTAGGACCAGAGAGTATGCATGAAAAAGTTTAGATCATTTTTATGTTTATTTATTTTTGTATGCATTTAATTTGAATCACTAGCTAGTCTTTGTTATTTTTCCAAAATATTTAGTTTCCTAGCTTCCAAGCCTTACTTGTGGGTCCAGTGGACCAGTATAGGTGTTGTTAGGCTTAAGAAACACTTCTCCAAATTTGTAGGGATTTATTGCTTAATAAAAAGCTTTAAAGCCCTTTTTAAAAGATTAAAGAGCAATTAAATAAGGAAAATCCCTTTTTAATTCTTTTCCTTTTGGAAAATATTGCCTAACTTAATTAAAGGCTAAGAAAACATCCTTGCTGATAAGGAATTAATTTATGAACAAAAATCTTGTTCACACCTTTGCTAGTGAGAGGAAAAAGGATTAAACCTTCACATGAAATAACAAGTACAAAAGAAACATTTATTCAAATGTGCAATAAAAGAATGAATCACATCTGACTAATAACCTTCCTAGAGAGATGTGCTATCTAGATACTTGTTAAGGTGAATATGACCAACAAGAGTTGGATAAGATAACAAACTGTCACATCACCTGAACCTTGCATTGCATTCCGTGTAGATCTTCCGGACGGTGACTACTCCCTCGTCTCGGAAACCGAGGAAGGAGGAGCAGAAGCTTCACTGCAGTACGTGGAAGTGCTCGACGACACCGAGGGTGCCCAGGCTAACTTAGCTGACGAAGGCAAGCTCCGGTGCATCTAACCTAGTTTTCAAATTCTTTATTCAATTATCTATGGGTGATTGTGCATTTACGTTCAGGAGTTGAATGGAACCCTAGATGCATGACCCCTAGGTACCTTTGTCCTTACTAGTATGATAGGTCGATAGCTGCTAAGCTATAGGACTGTTACAAGTCGAGTGATGACCTCACTCGCGAGAATAGGTTCCTAGATAGGAATCACAATATATCCTTAAATGGATTGCTCATGTGGTAAGAGCATGGGATGTGGGCTCCGGTCCAATGGCTATTGTGGGTTAAGTGTTTGAACGTACTAAGCACTTGTCGGGAATGGGACCGGTAAGCCTAGTACCTTAATGAGACGGCTAGGGATGGAACTGTCACTACTCTTGGGGTTTGTCTCACGGCTAGCTACCGGTGGTGTATGGTGAGTCCGGGTACTTCGCGGGGTATTTCGGATAGCCTGCACCAAAGACTGTGGCCTTTCATCCCGACCCGAGGATTTTTGGGAAGCGCTTGGGAAGTTGTCCTTGCGGGGGCAGCCTATCGTGTGTTTAGGTCTACCTTGCAAGGTTTGAATCAATCGATTGTCGGCCTCTCACCGTTATCTGAGACTACTTACTCCACTAGCCATGAGATCCCTAATGATGGAAGTTGATGAATACTATGCTTGATTAATTGTATTATACAACTTGTCTGTACTAGTTGGCTAATGTAGTAAAGATTAAACCCACTAGAACTTGTGCTAAAATCTTGAAAGTAAGGACATACTCTTTGTTACTTTTTAGCAAAAGCAACCCAGTGGCCAGAAAGCCTTTCATGTCTAGAGATGGTGAAGTAGTTATCACCGACGGGTAAGTCTTGCTGAGTATTAGTATACTCAGCCTTGCTATAATATGTTGATCCAGGTAATGCTTTCGGTGATGTGTGGCCCGGAGAGATCCCGCCCGGCTGGGAGCTGGAGTGGGTGGAGAACGACTGCTGAGAGCATCATGGATGGCCTCCCGTGGTGTTTCCGCTTCCCGCGAGTTTAATTCCGCTGTTCTAAAACTCTGAACTATTTCTTTATGGCAAAAACTTCAGTTTGTAATAATTAAACCCTTCGGGGTACGAATTTGGATGTTAATGATGTGATATCTCTGGACTCGCCTTCGAGTGAGTTTTAATGCATATATGTCGATCCTTGTTGCTATTCAAGTGATTTACCGGGCGTTAACCCGACAACTAACGACAGGATGATACTTTATTATTGCTTAATGACCAAAGTGGATTGGTTTAGGCGATAGTACGGTATTTTCCTAGGCGGGTTGTCACATGTGCTTGCTCTGCGATGAGGCTGTCGTTGCGGGTGCTCCCGCAGGTCTCGCGATCCATGGAGGTTGAAGCTTCTTTAAGTAGGTCAATATGATGCCTTGATCGCTGAACACAACCATGACACATCAGGAAGTCTTAAGTTGCCGAGCCACGAGAAAATCCTAAGCTGCAAATGACTCGTGGTGACAGCAGAGCTTGCAGCTCGAGGTGTCATGTAGCTGTGCGGCGGGAATGCGGGCTGCCGCAAAATCCACTAATATCTCGCGGGGGCACGCGGGCTGCCACATGAACCCGCATGGACTTTGCGGCGATACGGACGTGGGGCAGACAACCCGCAGTCCGCCCCGCTTGCATCTATAGACAGAGGTACGCTGTCGTGCAGCGTGTGAGGTGGCTGAGATTCTCGGAATCAGCATCCGTGCACTCTCGCGCAACACATCACAGCAAGTATTATGGTGGGCTATAAGGTGGATAAATGATGATGTGGAGGAGAGAAGAGAGAGAGGAGAGATGGGTTGTAAGCTTACAGTCAGCTTGGGTACAAGAACAAAAGATCTATGTGAGAGAGATACATGAGCCATATCTTAAATGTGAAAGGCTAAACCATTATACTAGTTGGCTAAGAGGTAGGCTATAAAAATCATACATCCAACATCCGGCTAAATTATTAACCTTGCTCTCAAAGAAGCCGAACAGGCTTCGCCTGTCGCCGCCCGCGTTGGGCGTGTCGGTGTCGGTGCTCGTACGGTGCACGACTGTGCAGGGGCAAATGTAGTTAGTAATTAGGGTCGTCTGAGTGCAAGTTTCACGGGCACAACAACCTAGACTGAAAACTAGGTAAATGTGTCAGTGGAGTTTCATGGTGATGAAACTCTCCTCACATCCCATGAAACTAGGGCTGGATCGTGAGCTGGCTCGACTCGTGCATAGCTTGGCTCGACTTGACTTGGCTCGGCTTGATCAATTTTTTAACGAGCTGAGCAACTATTTTTGCTCGTTTTGTTAAAACAGGTGGCTCGAGCCAGCTTGCAAGCTACTCGCGAGCCAAACAAGCTAGAAATTCTAATTTCAACATAAAAAACCAAGCTATCAAAGGTGAGGCAAGCCACTGAAGCTATGCTAAACTTTCCTGTGTGCTCCTTGTGTGACTAATTTTATCTTTTACAACTTTATAATTATTATTTTTAAAAATTTTACATATGCTCAGATGTTAATTTCAAATTTACATACAGCTAGGGGTGGTAATAGGCCCTCTATTTTGTACTGAGAAATTTAAGGATCGGACCCTATAAGGATCGGACCATACTTCTATTCAATTTTGAACTAGAAAAATAAAAGGGTCTAGTGGGATTGTGAATGATGCATCAGGGCCATGGCCCATTACCATCCTACTTACGGCTCGCAAGCCTAACGAGCTAGTTCGAGCTATTAACGAGCCAAGCCGAGCCAACCTTTTTCTTGTTTTGTTAACAAGTCAAGCCGAGCTAGCTCGTTACCTTAACGAGCCAGACCAAGCCGAGTCGAGCCAAGCCGAGTTGGCTCGGCGTCCACCCCTACATGAAACTCCACATTCTCTCTCCGCCACATCAACCTATTTAATGTAATGAAACTCTCCATGAAACTCCACTAAGACTGGTCTTTTAGAGGTGCTGATGCACTCTCCGAAATTTTGAAAAACAATAATCATATTCTAATTTTCATCATATTTGCACCTTCACGACTTAATTCAATGTACCTACAAAGCATTGCGCCTCTCAAATTTGCTCCAACTTTACCACTGTGATCATGTATATGTGCATATATACTCCCGTGTGGAAGTCTCGATGCATAGTGTCCTTTCCTTGATATTTCTTTGCATGCTGCGACGAAGATATCATCATCATACAAAATTACACAAGAGCTTCTCACTGGAGAGTTCTCTCAACCCTTAGCGTGCCACATCACTGTCCACTATGCGTTCTCTCAACCTGCAAGGTGGCCACATCACTATCCTCTAAAATCATCAATTTATTTCTTCTACCGATTTTCTATGGCTAATAGCATCCATGTATACAATGTGTTGTTTGCAGTAGAATGTTGCAAACCAATCACTTTAGTTTGTACTTTCAAATTTTATCTTTACAATTTGTTGAAATTCCCGCAGCAAGGCGCGAGGTATCATCTAGTCATTATTTGAGTTTGAGAATCGAGCCTAGCTTGGTTGGTCGGCTTCGCTAGTGGGTAAGCGGTCGAACACGGTTGGGTTCTTGAAATCGATGCTCGTGTGCTTCACGAAGATTTATTCCCCACCAGATGTACGTGTATGCATTATTGAGCAGTCCTATGGTCCTGCTAGTAGTCTGTTGTTGTAAAAAAAATTCTCCTCACATGTCTCCTGCCATAGCACAAGTCTAAGATTAATCTCATCTCACGTATGATGTGATGATGTCGCTATGTGTAGATGTGATGGAGGTTGGGAGATTTTCTCAACCACTTGCAATTGTAGTTTTCTTATTTGAGTTTGAGGGAGCTTTGCTTTCTGTGTTGGCGACTTGCATTGGCGCCACAAAAAATCATCACATCAATTAAAGAACGAGAAAAAAACTAGTTATAAACAAAGCACACAATTCGAGCGTTTCTCCATCGCGTGCGGCGCCGTTTTGTCGTGTGATCGACTCCGATCGTCCGCATGCAGCTAGGCAGCTCTTTATCATGGGAGTCTGGCTCTCGATGGCCTGGCCAAGCACATGCATGCGGCACTGTTTGGTTGTCTGCTTGTAGTTAGCTTGGCTCTTCGGAGTTGTTGATTGGTAAGCCACACGTAAAGCAAATCTCTGCGCACGCAAGTCATTTTTCTTCATCTGTGCACGCGTGTAGCACCACTCCAGCCAGGCCTGGCAAAAACGGCCATTTCTCTCGTTTCCGTCGAGCCTGGCCGCGGGAGCCTTTTTGCATGCGTACAGTCTGGCTAGGAGGTCGCATCAGGCAACCGAACTGACGCCACCTGCATGCGGTGAGCCAGGCTCCGCCTCCTGCAGGAAACCAATCACCCATGCACGCCGGGGGTCAATGCTTAGTCCAAGCACGAGCGCCGGCAGCCTTGCAGAATAAATAATGCACCCGGCCGGCTTCTATTTTAAAATATGTGCAGGGCAATCGTGCAGCGCGACGTGGCTAGCAGCTGGCCGTCTGGGGAGGTCACGTCGACCGTCGGTGCCGGCGCCACCACGCCATCCGGTGCATGATTTGTGCTATACTTTTGTTTCCCTTGCTGCTACCTGGCACGTGCCGCCGACACAATGCAACTCGCCTTGGTAAATTATATTTTTTATATTTATTTTTTCTTGATGTTTTGAAAACTAACTAGCTGATTCAAAATTTTGCAAAAAGTAGCCTCGAGTCGTCGTGGTAAATGGCGGCATAGACCTACTCCCACCAAGAACGGCGGTAGGAGCGGTTACTACAGTCATGGTTCCGTTAGGCGGCGATTCCACGACGACTAGGCGCGACTAGTCGCTGGGCGACGCCCGTCGCCTCGACTAGGCCCATAGTCGGGCTTTGCGGCTCTAGGCGGCGCGGAGGCGGATCTAGGCGGCGAGGAGGCGCGCTAGGCGGGCGCGGAGGCGGCGCAACCCGATTTTGGCGCGGGGAATCGGCGCTACGCGCGAAAATCGCCGCCGCCCGCGCGGAGGCGGATCTAGGCGGCGAGGAGGCGCGCTAGGCGGGCGCGGAGGCGGCACGACCCGATTTTGGCGCGGGAATCAGCGCTACGTGCGAAAATCGCCCCCGCCCGCAATGATTTCCCGCGCGCGCGTTCGCCGATACTCGTGCGGGAGGAATAGAGGCCAGCATGGCTCAATTTCGTCGGCATGTGCCCCTCAATTGGTCGTCCCTTGTTCGTCCCTTCCGTCGGTCCTCCTCGCCGCTCGGCCTCTGCCGTCCTGCTCCTCCCCTACTCCTCCATCCCCTGTCCTGTTGCTCCTCTTCTCCTCCCCTGCTCCTCCATTCGCCGGCACTGCTCGTCCTCGACGAGACTCTGCCAGTCCTGCTCGTCCTGGACTCGCACCGTCTGGAATCCCTCCCTGTCGGCCACCCAAGTCCCCAAGGTGAGTTCTCTTCCCTCCCACGCTCCTCTCCCCTCCCCTGTGCATGCATCTGAATGCTACCCTTAATTTTTAGTGTAGGATTCTAGGATGTCGACAGAGGTAGCAGCAGGAACAAAGGCAGCAGGAACAGAGGATGTCGATCTTTTGAAAAGGAATTCCGATGATGTTGGATGGGAATATGGTGTTCTTGTTGATGCTTCCAACAAGGACAAAGTGAAGTGCAAGCTTTGTAACAAGGAGATGAGAGGAGGGATTCATAGGCTGAAGGAGCATTTGGCTCATGAAGGAAAGAATGTGAGGAAATGCCCAGCAAAAACACCACAGGCTTTGGAGGCTAAAGAGAAGTGCAAGAAAGCACTAGATGATGCAAAAAGGAAGAAGGGGCAGAAGGCTGTTCGTGAGCTAGAACTTAGACAGGAAGTTAATGTATCTAGGGTTGGAGTTGAAGCTGATTCAGAAGAAGTCACTTGTATTGGAAGTTCAGAGCCTCACAAGTTAGGACCCATTGACAAATGAACACGTGCTATTGATCCTATAGTTAGCAAGAATGATTCTCTGAGGCAACAACAGCTGAACAGGGAACTTTGGAAAGAAAGAACCCATGATGTGCATAGGTATATTGCAAGATGGGCCTACATACATGGTATTCCTTTCTATGCATGTGCCAATGATGAGTTCAGCCAAATGTGTGAAGCTATTGGACAGTTTGGTCCAGGACTTGTACCTCCATCTCAAGATGCATTGCGAGAGAAGTTGCTAGAAGAAGAATATGAAAGAACTCAGAGTTTGCTGCAGGAGCATGAAGCTGAGAGGGTGAAAAATGGG
Organism: Cenchrus americanus; assembly: GCA_947561735.1. NCBI lineage: Eukaryota > Viridiplantae > Streptophyta > Magnoliopsida > Poales > Poaceae > Cenchrus > Cenchrus americanus. The sequence goes on from OX387241.1 coordinate 200,053,060, forward strand.
TGCTCTATTATGACTGATACTTGGTCAGATAGGAAGAGGAGGAGCATAATGAATCTGTGCACCAATTGTGCTGATGGAACCTCCTTCATCAGCTTTAAAGAGATGTCAGACGTGTCACATACCAGTGAGGTGATCTTCAATCTTGTGGACACAGCAATTGAAGAGATTGGTCCAGAAAGTGTGGTGCAAGTAGTGACTGACAATGCCTCTAACAACATGGGAGCAAAGAATATATTGGAAGAGAAGAGACCACACGTATTTTGGACTTCTTGTGCAGCTCACACAATCAACCTTATGATCCAAGGAATTGGCAATATGCCTAAGTTCAAGAAAGTGATTGACCAAGCAAAGGCATTTACTATTTTTGTTTATGGCCACACAAGGACATTGGAGTGCTTGAGAAACTTCACAGAGGGGAAAGAGGTAGTGAGGCCAGGTGTGACTAGGTTTGCTTCAAACTTTCTCACTTTGACTAGCATATTAGAGAAGAAGGATGAATTAAAGAAGATGGTGATTCATAGTAGGTGGGAGTCATTGACGGAGGTGAAATCAAAGAAAGGAAAAGATGCAATAGCAATTATGATGAGTCCAAGCTTTTGGAGGGATGTGAAGACAACATTGACTGTTTTTGAGCCATTGTTCAAAGTCCTCCATTTGGTTGATGGGGATGTGAGGCCATCCATGGGTTTCATTTATGGAGAACTACTAAAGGCAAAGAGATAGATCAAAGAGGCCTTGGGAAATTCTGAGGCTCGGTACAAGGATACAATAGCTATTATTGACAAGAAGATGAATGGACGACTTGATTCTCCATTGCATTTGACGACCTATTTGCTGAATCCACACTCTAGCTATAGTGACCCATCAATCTTTGATCAGCCCAAAGTAACAAAAGGGTTTATAGCTTGTGTTGAGAAATTTTATTATCATGATGAGGACATGCAACATGAGGCTGCCAACATTGAACTAAAGAAGTTTCAGAATAGAGAAGGACCATTTAGCAAGAAGCTTGCAAGGACTTTTGAAAGATTTGATTTCAACCCAGGTAGATGTATTGATGTACTTCTTGTAATCTTATTGCTTTGCTGTTTTCCAAACTAATAGAGGTGTTTTTGTTTTATTTCAGCATCATGGTGGTGGCTCTATGGATATGAAGCACCAGCTTTACAGAAGATGGCTATAAGGATCCTTTCTTTGACATCAAGCTCTTCTGGTTGTGAGAGAAACTGGAGTGGGTTTGAAGGGGTTAATACCTAACTACCTATCTATTATGATTTATGAACATTTCAGTACCATTAAAATTAAATTGCAGAATTGAGAATGCTCTTTTTAATTTGTAGATACACACCAAGAAGAGAAACAAGCTTACTACAACACGCGTCAACAAGTTGGTTTATGTTCAATTCAACCTCAAACTGCTTAGTAGGAGAGAAAAGATCAAGTCAAAGAAGCTCACTAATGTTCTCTTGTCTAGTGATACAACTGAAACTCAAGGTTTCCTCCTAGAGGGTGGAGATGATTTCACATTAGTTGAATTTAGAGATGGGGAGGAGGAAGATGCGATGGAAGGTGCAGGGATAGCTTGGTCTGTTATTGGAGAGGCAATGGGAGCAGAAGAACAGCTTGAGCGGCGTAGAAGTGCAAGAGTGAGGCAGCTGTATGATGGAGAAGAATTTGAGTCTGAAGAAGAAGAGTGTGATGAAGATGAGAAAGTGGTCTACAGTGTAGAAGAAATATGACTACATCACTACAATAGAGCCTTTTGTATCATGTGATGGTCTTATGAAGTATGAACTGCGGCTGTGTGTTTTCTTATATGTTTGTGACTGTGAGTCTCTGTGTGTTTTCTTGTTAACTACTACAATGCATGTTATGGTTTTATGAACTACAATGTTGTCCTTTATTTATAAATTGTGTTGTGCACTTGTATTGGTGTCCTATTCCTATCCACTTGTATTGAAATTACCAGCTGTCGGTATGGTGTGCTCATGGATGGGAGATTTTTGAAATTTCGGATAAGTGATAGCATTGTGTTCTCTATTTTTTTATGTTGCCTACTGAGTATTGACTATTTGCTAATTAGCAGCTTTCAAAATGAATTGCAGGAGCTAGGAACATGCAACAAGAAGTCACAAAGAGTAAGGTATGTCTACTAGCCTCTTTTTATATTTACCGTAACTCCTATAGAGTATATATATATATATATATATATATGGCGAGGCTAAAATGCAACAAGGTGCAACTTGTATCTAGGTTGCACAAACCCTGTCTGCCTCCGCCAGTGTCCGGCCCACAACAAAAGGAAGCGCGCGTGCGTCCCGTCCTCCCCCACCGACCGGCCCGCAAAAACAAAATAAAAAGAAAAAGACTGCAGCCCACCGCAGCCTCATTGATTGGGCCCCGCCCCACTCCCCCCCCCCTCGCCCCCGCGCGCGCATCCGGGTGCGAACCTGGCTCAATTTGCGACATTCCTTCACGTGCGTTTACAATACTAGATATACCGTGGTTACCCCTCGCCCGCGAGCAAAAAAAGAAAGATCGCGGCCTCATTAATTGCCTCCCCTCCCTCCCCGTGCACATCCGGGTTCTCGAACAGGACACAGTTTGCAACGTGATGGTCGTGCATTTACAACACATTGTATGCCTTGGTTGCAAACGTTGGTGTCTGTACAAAAAGTTGACTTTCGGGGGAGAGAAAAAGGGAAAGGAATCCAGACAAAAAACACCTGGGAACCCCCCTGAACCCAAATCAGCTTTTTGTCCAACTCTCTCGGGGCAGCCGCCTCGCTGCCGTCGCCACCACCGCACCCCCCTCAAAAAACTTCGGGATTAGTTGCAGATTATGGGGCCGCCATCGCAGATCGACCCTAGTTCGCCCGTAGCGATGATAGTTTCGGGTACAGAAGCGCTGATTCGTTCAATTGTGATTGTTGAGCGCTTGTGTGACGAAAATCGTCGGGGTAGACTAGAGAGTGCTCGTTGCGAAGACCATGGAGGTGGTTCAGCGCCGTCGTCGACACCTCTACTTCTCCCGAGCTCAACAGGTGCGGGTCCAGCTTCTGCGCGGCTGACGCCACCCGAATCTGCTGCTGATCCCCTCCATCATACGTCGATGCTCACGCCGCCAGCTGCATTGCCTCCGGGGGATCTGGTGACACCGGATGCAGAAAGGTTGTTTTATCACGTGAGTTACTCTCATCATAACTACCCTGTTCAAACTGATGTAGTTGCGAGGTTTGGATTATTGAATGCTTGTGCAATGATTAGATGCAAAAAAAATCTGATTGCAGCAGTAGGCAGGGAAAAAAGGGCAGTTGGGATACTGATAATGATTTGCAACTGTGAACGAACCTAATTACAACATTTAGTAGTGCTTCTGTTGCACCTATGTCCTGGAGAAAAAAGTAGCAGTTCCTTCATTGTTGAAAACAGATTGCAACGGTGAACCATACCTAATTACAACATTTAGTAGTGTTTCTGTTGCACCTATGTGCTGGAGGAAAAAGTAGCAGTTCTTCATTGTTGAAAACAGATTGCAACAGTGAACCATACCTAATTACAACAAAGCCAGTTGAATTGATTAAACAAAAAAATGATTTATTGTGCCTAAAATAGTGGGGTGCAGTTCAAAAAAATAAAAAGGAAGGTGTCGTATTTTTACATGTGTTCTCCTTTTTGTGGTAACAGGATACTGCTATAGCCGTTGTATTTGTGCCGAGAGTGGGGCAACGGTTCTCCGCAAAGGGCTCTATTCGCTTGGCTTATCAGCCACCAGCCAGCAGTACTTTTCTCTCAGAACAAACCAGCCACCAGCAACCAGCCAGCAGTACTCTTCTCTCAGAACAAACCAGCACCAGCCATCAGCCACCAGCCAACCGAACAGGCTGAAGGATGATGCTTACTTGTTTTACAAAGACTATGCAAAACTTTCTGGGTTCAGTCTGTGGACAGCAAGAACAAGCAAGGAAACCAACCATTGGGTTTGCAGTAGAGAAGGGTGGCATGATCCCAAAAAAAGAGAGGAGCCAGCAAAAACAGAAAAGGGGTCGAGAAGATGCGGCTGCCCAGCTTATGTGAAGGTCAAAAAGGATGTGAAGCACAATTCTTGGTACTTTGACTATGTACAGGAAGCACACAACCACAAATTGGAACCATCTGCAAGGATGACGAGATATATGCACACCTGCAAGCACATGGAGGATGGCATTAGCAACATATTTAACATAATGACAAAGAACGGGGTTCCGCACCAGGCGGCGTTGAATGTGATGTCAGATCTGTATGATGGCCGACATATGTGGGGCTTCACTGAGAAGGACATAAAAAACCTGTACATGTTGTTTACCTTATTTTCAACAGATTGCAGCTTTAACAAATATCTGATTGCAACATGAAACATATCTGAATTACAACATGTCTTTTTGAAAAAATGTTGTGTTGTATGTTTTTATTTTGAAAATGGTCACAGGAAGGCAGCAAAAGCAAGAGAAGAAAGAGAAGATAACCTGAACAAGCTTTTACAATTCTTCAGAGAATGCAAGGAGAACAACGAGCATTTCTACTGGGATGTGGATACAGATCCAAAGTCTGGTGTGATCAGAAACATTTTCTGGAGCCATGCAAGCCAAAGAGCTGAGTACAGGGATTTTGGGGATGTCATAATCTTTGATACCACGCATAAAACCAACAGCAAGCGCATGCCGCTGGCCATGTTTGTTGGGGCCAACAACAACCTAAAGAATGTGACATTTGGACAGGCGCTGATTGGTGATGAGTCACTAGGGTCATTCAAATGGTTGTTTCAGACGTTTAAGAGTTGCATGGGTGGGAAGGAGCCTCATGTTGTGCTGACAGGTTAGCCTTTTGAAAAAATGCTTTCTCTGAAAATTTAAAATTGATTGCAAACTGTAGTGTAGTAGATTTGATAACAACAAAAAATGCTTCTGTATAAACTGTTGATGCTATTCCCCTACATGTAAGTTGGTAGAAAAGATTTCTCTGGAATCAGTTTTGCACACGTTTACAACATAGGGGCGCGCGCGTTGCAACCAACATGGGTAGTCAATTACTACATGCCTACATCAGATTACATGTTTTTTCTGCATTTTTTTCAGATGAAGATCCTGCCATGAGAATTGCAATTGGGCTGATATTCCTCAAGTCTCAGCACAGGAACTGTCGTTGGCACATCAAACGACAGTGGGAGTTTGAGCTGGAACAATTATACATCGAGCACAAGGATAAGGGGTTGAAGGAAAGACTTGAATCATTAATAAACTATCCATTAGGTCCGACACAGTTTGAGGTTGAGTGGAAGAAACTCGTTGATGAGTGCGGCATTGCTGACTATCCTGCTATCATAGCTTTGTGGCAGAAGAGGGAGAGATGGAGAGCAACTTATTTCAAGGGGATGTATTGTGGCAGGATGACGTCAACACAGCGGTCTGAGAGCCAAAATAGGGTTTTGAAAGAAGGTTATGTCAATGAGAGCACTAGCCTGCACATGTTTGCTAGGTGGATGTTAGATTCGCTCCATCACGCTGACCACATTGATGCGGCAGAGATGCACTATGCACAGGTGATGTACCATTTACAACTATTTGCACTGGCCAAATTACAACACTGTGGTTAAACAAATTACCTGTAAGGGGGGAAAAGAAATCACACTAAAATAAATGTATTGCTTATGCAGGCTGAGGTGGTGCGGGCTTGCAAGGCAAAATTTGATGAGCAGTTGTGTAGAGTGTATACAAGAGTTGTATACCAAGAGTACAAAAAAGAATACAATAACAACACCGCGTTTGTCATCAGACCGGATCCAAACCCAGAATTGAGAAATGGGTGGTTGGTCAAGCATGAACAAGGTGGAGGAATCTTTTGCTGGGCGTAACATGAATTCAAAGTCGTGGCGGATAAGGAGAACGATGAAGACAGATGCGAATGCAAATAGTGGGAACACACAGGTATGATGTCTCTGGTCTGAAAAAAGAAAACAACACATGGGATTTTGCTTAAAAACACAAAAAACAAATTGCAACTCTGGTAGTCACACAATTACAACATGTGTTGGATGTTGTTTGCGACTTATTGACTAATAAATCTGTTCATTGTTGAAAAAAATGCAGGGTTGTTCTGCATGCATGTTATAAGAGCCTTCACACACCTGCAGGTCAAGAAAATCCCAGAGAAGTACATATTGAGACGGTATACACGTGATGCAAGGTAGGAGGTACCATGGGATCGACATGATGGCGTGAGAATTGGTCCAACAGCAAGCCGTGAACAAACCCGGATGTCAAGTCTGCTGCCCAAATTGATGAAGCTAGGAAGAGCAGGGAGTAGGTCAGATCGTGCATGTGAGGAGACCAACTGACATCTTGATAGGATTATTCAAAGGATTGAGATGTTTAGAAGAGGCGGGGATTCTGGATTAGCAGCAAATGAAAGGATGACATCATCAGCCCACCTTGGTAATCTTGAAAGGAGCCCGTCGATAACTGAACATGAAACAACCACTGAATCCCAACCATCAACAGGGGTGTTTAGTGAGGGGGTGTTGCTGATTGAGCCGCCTAAATCGAAGACAAAAGGCAGATCCTATGGGAATAAAAGGAAAAGTGGTGTTGAAGTTGAAAATGAAGGTAACCCATTCAGCACATATGACAAGGAAAACTATGGTGATAGGGAATGCAGCGGGTGTCATGTGCGTGGTTCGCACTACATCACGACATGTCCGCTGAACCCAAATCAAAGCAGTGCATATGAAATGTGTCTGAAAAAAAAGGAGCGAAAAAGCAAAATGTTGGGGCCCCCAAAAAAAGAGGAAGGCCAAAGAAAGGAAAGTATCTGGATGAAGAAAATGACCCACAAGGTAATGACATGGCTGAAACACAATCAAGTTGTGAGACAGAGGGTGTTCAAGGAGTCAGCAGGTCGGTGACAAGAAGCAGTGCGAGGAGAGTTGCACGCGTAAACTATGAGGAGTAAGATGAAAAAGGTTGTTGGAGTAAAAAAACAAAAAACAAAAGTTCTTTGTGTTTTTCTTGCTGTAAAAAAGGTCTTACAACTCCTTGAAATATGTGTGAATTATAAAAAGTATATGCTAAGATACTAAATTACATTAACATTACATAGGTACAAGTCTGGTGATGCCCCATTTGCCACATGTGGGTGAGGCTGATTGCAACATGGTAAGGGCTGTAGATGGTCGTTTACAACATGTGTTATGTGCGAATTGCAACGTGTGTGGCTGGGCATTTGCAGCACCACCAAATTATGTTATCATTACATGGGTACGGGTCGGGTAATGCCCCGTTTACCACATGTGGGGTCAAGCTAATTGCAACATCGTAGGGGGGTTACACAAGGCGGTCAAAAAGAAACCTTTGTTTACATAGGGGGCTGTAGATGGCCGTTTACAACATGTATTATGTGCGAATTGCAACAGTGTGACTGGGCATTTGCAGCACCAAAAAAAACAGAAAAAGGTACTTTTGGTGGATGTCTCTGTGGAGGAAAAAAGGTAATGGTCTTTTAACTTAATATTGACATCTCTGTAGAAACAACCATTTACAACATGGTTCGTGCCAAATTGCAACATGGTGTGTGAATTGCAACACCACCAAAATATGTTATCATTGCATGGGTACAGGTATGGTAATGCCCCGTTTACCACATGTGGGTCAAGCTAATTGCAACATCGTAGAGGTGCGTTACACAAGGCTGTAGATGGTCGTTTACAACATGTGTTATGTGCGAATTGCAACAGTGTGACTGGCCATTTGCAGCACCACCAAAAAACAGAAAAAAAGTCCTTTTGGCTGATGTCTCTGTGGAGGAAAAAAAGGTAATGATCTTTTAACTTAATATTGACATCTCTGTAGAAAGAACCATTTACAACATGGTTCGTGCCGAAGTTGCAATATGGTGTGTGTAAGCTTTGCAACACACTGACATGCAATGTGACACCCCCTTTGCTTAGTGCAGGTTGCTGGCAAAGGTATAAAAAATAAAAAAATAAAAGTAAACGACAAGCAATGAAAAAAATAAATAAAGAAAAATATACCAACTAAATATAGCATTATTTGAACATACTGACATACATGATCCAAAACAACACATTTGTTTAACACACATTTACGATAGCATTTTTTGCGTCTTAGTTACGGACATCAAATAAAACGTAGTTTCATACACGCATTGTGATACACGTACAAGTCCAAATATGCCAGTTACACAGCAACTAGGATGAGGCTGTAAAAAACAAATACATAATCATTGTGAGCTGTCCAGTGCAATCTTTCTTCCGCCAATCCGGTAAACATCGAGCTCATCAGGTAGGTCGGCCTGGTTCAGTGGGTGGAAGATCGCATAGTGCATGAGCTCGACCTTGTAGATATTGCCCTTGAACTGAAAAAATAGATAACCACAGAAAAAAGGTGAAAAAATGAAACATGGAAAATGCTGAATAAAAAATAAACCTACAGCTTGAGAGGGGAAGGAAAAAGGAATGGCAGCTCACAGGATTTATCTCAACGTGCAGCTTGTCACCATCCAAATGTTCCATGTATTTCCAAACAAAAAACATGCAATCACAAGGTCCAGCTCGCTTCGGGACATCAATGAATGGTCTGCTCCAGTTCTCAAAAGTAGGGAACTTCTTCTTTCTGACCTTCTGAAATGCAGCGTGAATGATGGGGATCTTCTCAAAAATGGGGGCATGGCGTGGTTCAGGGCTGGTGTTGATCCACTTGTAGTCAATTGAATCCAGCATGTCGATGCGGTTGTGAATACGATTGATGCAGTAAACAAGATAATGCCTCTCCATAACAACTGGAATAAAATTCTGTAGTTTTGTGTGATGATTTTAGTGCAAAACAAACTGGTGTACAAATGACATAACAGATGCGCAAAAAACCATGAGAGAAATAAAAATGGGGTAGTATAATAAAATCACTAACCAGCTTGGCTTTATCAAAGTCAGGGTAATTTTCGAGCTCACTCTCGAGGTGGTAAGTTAGTAGGGTGAATTCTCTAGTCTCAGTTTTGTTGTCCTCTTCAAAAACACTAACAACATCCTTTGTCATATACTGTGCAAAAAAACATAAAAAATGCAACCAATTACAACACTAGAGTGCAAGAATTGCAACAAAGCATACAAGCCAGATTACTACATGACTACATCCTTTACCATAAAAAATGCAAAAAACCGATTTACAACCATGGGGCACACGAATTGTAACCGACATAAGAAGTAAATTACTACATGACTACATCAGGAAGGGGTTTTCGGTTAGATAGACTCATATAGAATCCAGGCGTGAGAAAATACGGTATCCAATTGAATCTTCCTTGTGGACAATATTGTCATACCGAAGACAGAAAGTGGTGAAATCCAAAAGTGATGAATCGCCATCTTTGTCATCAGCAAAAGATGAAACAAGGTCATTGCCTCAAAAGAGCAGAAGACACTGTAGTCAATCAAAGTTGTCTTGTGGGATCGGGAAAAAATATACATAAGTCAAAGAAAAAGGCAGATTGCAACACAGATGAGAGTGGGTTACAACATAAAAGTATGGGTGCTTACTGTCTCAGCTTCTCATCGGATAAAATCTTGTTTCGCATCGCTAACGCCATTGACAGGGGGACTGCAGTGCGCTTCTTGGCAATTAGGAACGGAGATACAAACTGACTAGGCCTCTTCCTCAAACGATGTCAAGGTGCCTGAATACAATCTTTTGGAACCCATCAAAATCTTAAGAGCCTTGCTCACGTTCCTCTAGAGACAACCGCAGTGGAGGGGTTAAACAATTGACGTCTTCAACTGGGTCGTCGGGGAAGATCGGTTGAGATGCATCTCCACTGGTTCCTGCCTCACCCGTGATAGTGCTCTGAAGGATTGCAAGCTCTTCTTGTGCCTCTTCTTTCTACCGCTCTAGCCATTCTTCATAAGAAGCACGTATTGCTTGCTGCTCTTTACTCAGACGACGCACAGACCTTTGCTTAGGGACCTTCCTCGTAACTTTCTTTTTCACACGGCCACCACCAGCACGTTTGGTGGTTGCTTGCTCTTGTCCTGCATTTGCCGCTGCGGTGTTGCGTGTCTGCCTTCTGCTGTATGTTTTTGGAGCTGCTGGTGCTGGGTTTGGTTGTTTTGGTTGCTGCATGAAAAAATAAGGGGTACAATGCGTTGGGACATGTTTTGAAAAAAATATAGATTGTAAATGTATATGCTGTCATAAAACAATAAAAAACGGAAGAAAAACTAGAAATAATGGTGTCTTATGAAAAAAAAAGCTTACAGCTGATGTCTCGACATTAGCATTAGAGCCCTTGGATACATCATCGGCAGGGGGCGACATCTTTGCCAGAGGTCTCATTTCCAGTCTATACAAATTACAACAAGCAGGTTAAAGAAAAAATGTATGATGCTGTGTAGAGCAATTACAAAAATACAAAGAAAGTTAAAACAAAAAATGTTGTGAGGCCAACATAAAAAAGGAAATGCAAAAACACAGAGCATGGCACCTCTCTGGGGGGCTCATCAATGATGGAAGAAGTTTGCAGCAAATCGCAAATACTTTCAGCATTCTGCACCGACCCACGCAATGCCTTCGGTGCTGGGGGTTCCATGTACAAAAAAGGAGGGGAAAATAGTGCATATAAATTAGTAAATGCATCAAGTGTGATAAAAATGGCAAAAAAATGATTATGCTTCTGGTAGGTAGAGAAAGAATTTAGTAAATCGAGAAGAATTACTTCTAATGCCTTCCTGTTGCTCATCAACATTGGCAGTGGTGTCTGGAGTGGGTGGACAGGTCCTCCGAAGTTCATCAGTTTCAGTATACAGTTGATTTTGAATTGGACCTGGAGTTGGCGGACGGCTCCTGTGATCTTCATCAGTATTCGTCGGGGGTTGAGTTTCGATTGGTATAGCTTCAATGACATCTGGAGTGGGGGAGCGGCTACTAATGATAGGGTTGTCCTCTTGTGCTGCACAAGTAAAAATGTGATTTTGCACTGACCAATTGCAACACAAGAGAAGAGGTGCTTGCAACGCAAAACGTTGCCTATTTGCAACAGGGGTGAAAAAAGATGGAGCTTACTGGTGGATGGGCGTTGAGTTCCAAGTTGATCAGACAATTCATCGTCTGATTGGTTTCCCCCAGCAATGTCTTGGCGTTCATGAGCACATGGGGTCAATATACCAGTTGCATTGTGTAGGGGAGATTAAAAAATGAAAAATTAAACCTACAAATACTAAAGAAACTGAAAATGGTAATTAAGTAACTGAAGCATTGTACCTGGAGATGGGGTGTAATTTACAAATAATCCGGCAATATCAAATAGTAGTCCGAAATTACCTCTAACACCCCCTGCGCCTGCGACATCCTGCCCATCTGCATCTATGCCCATTTCTTCGTCTGTTCCTTGTTGTGCATTGTCTTCTGCAAGTGGACTTTGTACAGAATGTCCTCCCGTAGTATCTCCTAGTGCTGCTACAAAATTGACAAGAAAAAAATCACAACTAAGTTTGGGAGGGAATCATTAAAACATGCTCATTGCAACACAAGTGCAATGTTATTTACAACATGGTGGGTGCAAGGTTGCAGCGAGAAAGAGAAAAAAAAGCGTACATGGAGGTGGATGAGGGGCGTGGAGAGGTTGTCTTAGCTCTGGTGGAGAAGAATTTTGGACACCTCCCTCAACACCAGTCCCTTCTGCTGCTGCATGATGAAAGGTGCTAAATTTAAAAAAAATTGATGTAGTAATCATTAAGAGGCTGATTGCAACATAAGTGTAATGTTATTTACAACATGGTGGGTGCATGGTTGCAGAAAAAAAGAGAGGGGGGGACAAAAAAAGCATACATGGAGATGGATGAGGGGGGCAGGGTGCTGTCCTAGCTCTGGTGGAGAAACATTTTGGTCACCTCCACCAACACCAGTTCCTTCTGCTACTGCTACATGATGAAAGATACTAATTTGAAAAAAATTGATGTAGTGATGATTTGAAACACCATTTGCAACACAGATATGTAGTGGTTTGCAACACAGATATGCAGTGATTTGCAACACACAAAAAACAACACCCAGATGGTCAGGGGGGACAAAATGCTGAAAAATAAAAAAGAGGGCAAAAAGTGTAAATGCAATAAAATGATTACATGGTTCTTCTTCATCTTGTCGAACATCGCTGTGGGCGTGGGCACCGCCTCCTTCAAGATCAGGCCCCCCTGATGGTGCTGAAAAAACAAATCAAATAGAAAGTGCAAATTAACATACAATTTGTAGCACAAACATTTCACTGTTTGCAACATAGTCACACCGCTAATTGCACAAACATAGTGGATATGAAAAAAAGTTAGTGCAGTAAATAAAAGTACATGCTGATTTCCGAGGGAAACGGATAGGAGATGCACACGACGATGGGAACGGGGATGCTACAGGAGATGGTTGGGGGATGGGTGGGGGGATGGGTGAGGAGTTGCATCAGGAGATGTGTGTGGGGATGCACGACAATCTTCTTCCTCAGATCCAGATAGTGCAGGAGATACTGTAACAAAACAACAAAAATGAAAACACAAAAACCCATGTTTACATATTCTTAAAGAACTTTGTAAACAGAAAAAAATAAGTCATGAGCATGACAAATTGCAACACTGCTTTGAACTGTTTGCAACATGGGAGAATAACAGGTTGCAGGGGCCATTACATGGTGCTGTGAGCGGGGATGGGACGCGTCCTCCAGACTGTCCTACAACGAATTGATCATCTCTTGAGGCATCCTCATGGTCTCCTGCAGCAGCATCTTCATCTTCTAACACTGAAAACAACACAAAAAAAGAGTTTATCACATTAAAAACTAATGAATAATGTGAGTAGAAAACTGAATAAATTATAAAAAACACAAGAGGAAAAATACCTAGTCCTGAGGTACCTTCAGTATTCCTTGGCCGCCTCCTGCGCTCATTGGCTGCTTGCCTGTCGGCACGAGCTTCAAAGAACAAGCTTCGAATGCCGCCGTAGCACTCGTGGTGAGCTTTGGCCATAAGCTCATTTGACATGGTGACGAACTGGGCAGCCTTAGTCATATACTTCTGGGCATTCTGAGAAGCCATGTCGAACTCCTGTAAAACCTTAATAGCTTCTGATTTCCTACTTCTTCCAACAACATCAGCAATGCTCTGGGCGAAAGCAGCAGTGAAACTGGGGTAGTTGGGTACAACAGGAGGCTGGAGGACCGTGAAACCTAAACCCCCAGGGTCATGAGATGGTAAGGCCGAGCCAACAGCAGAAGTAGCAGCAGCGGCAGCGAAGCTAAGGCCGATTGAAGAGGTAACAACTCCAGAAGAAGTGACATCCGCACGTATGTAGCAAGCCGGGCGCTGTACCGGCAGGGAACGAGAATGCCAGAAGCTAAAACAGTTGGGATGGCGATAGCTGGGACACAGACAGGAGGAGCATAGCATGTACTGGTGATACTTCTCGGCTGCAAAAAATATATGATTGCAGAAAAAAATAAATAGTAGTGGTAAAAACTTTGCACACAGAAAAAATGATGATTATCAAAAAAGAATCTTACCCTGAGGTGACCGTATTCGCCTTTTGCAGTGTCTCCCCTACGATCGGTTGCTGATATCTTATCAATTGTTGGACTGTCCAACATAGCACATCAAGAGAGCACAAATGAATCGATAAAAACCCATGCTGCAAGTTATCAACGTACAACATCTGCAAAAAAGAAAAAACATAACAATCACTGATTACAGCACACGCCATGATATAGTTGCAATATGTGTGGTGCAACTCCCCCCCCCCCTTAACACACGTGGATATAGTGAGCTACAAATTACAACTCGACAGTAGTTCAATTGCAACATGCATCCAAAAAAGACAGATTACTGCTGCAACAATTTTAAAAAAACGCAAAAATCAATACAAAAAATATTGTGATCACTAATTACAGCACACATCGTGATACAGTTGCAAACATGTATAGTACACCTCCCCCCCTTAAGGTTAGAAAGAAAGGAATTGAGAAAATAAAATTAACACACGTGGATATAGTGAGCTACAAAATACAACTCGACGGTAGTTTAATTGCAACATGCCTTGAAGACAGATTACTACTGCAGCACTTAAAAAACTCAGAAAACACAAAAATTACAGCAAAAAGGAGGAAGAAAAAGGTATAAAAAAGACGTTACCACCAAGAAGATGCCGCATCCAGCCAGCGGTGTGTTGATACCCTTGATCGGGAAATCCTTTTTGAACAACCGTGCTGCTCTGTTCAGGTTGTCCACAACTACTTTGCACCAATTCACGTTGCTGATGTTGTTAATGTCCTCAGTGTAGATCACATCCTCGAACCTGATGTGGGTGTCAGTGTTGGAGAAAAGTATAGTTTGGAATGCAGCCATGAAAAATGCCCTCAGCCCCAAAGCACCTACTAGCCTCCCACTCTTGAAACCCTCCACGATGTTTGTGATCCTAATGCCATTCTTGTCATAAGTAGTTGGGAAGATTTGTTGACCCAACTCATTCCGCCTAATTCGAGCTTCTTCATCGGTCATGGAGGGTGGGTCGTAGCCACGTCTGGGAATCTGGAACGCACACCAGACACTATGCTCATTTATAGGGATGGATTTACCACCACCAATCTCTAAAGTCATGCTCTCTGGGTTGAGCTTCTGCATGATCCACATCAGAAACTTCCTATCCATGCTGGATGGTTTGAACAACAATAGGCCACCAAAACCCTTAGCCTTGACATCATCTATGACACCTTTGGGGAGGGCTTTGACAATGTCCAACCACTTTGTAGGAGAGCACCGCATTGCAGGAGGTTGGATGCGGCGCTTCTTCTTATTCGCCTCATTAGCCGAATCGACATCATCGCCCTCACCGGCATCATCTGATCTCCCGGCATCTGCAGTTTGACTGTCGGGATTCCGATCGGTTGGAAGCCTCAGCCTCTTCTTCCTCTCTTTCCAGGGGACATTAGCTTTCCCCTTCCCCTTATCCTTTGCAGCAATACGGGGCGAACTCCGACGATCACCGCTGCCCTGCTCACCCGGTGGATTACCTTGCGTGCTCATTGTAGGTGCTGCGATTTAAAAAACATCTGAAATGCTAAAAACAACAGAATGAACATAAAACTCAACATAGGAACAAAACACCACTGGAAAAGAATAAAGAACACACAATTGCACTCATTTCATAGTTAGAGCAAGTGAAAAAAATCATATCATCCAGTTTACAACACATTCTGCTAGCTAGTTACATACATCAGCGTAATCTAATTGCAAAAACTGCAGTTATAAAACTAACAATACAGTGCCATTGGCAAATTGCAACAAAAACTGAGGAGCATTTACAACAAGAATAGTAATATGATTATCATCATGTACTCACATCCCAGACTATAAACTAAAATTGCAAAGTACAGTGGACCAAATGCAAAAACATATTGTGTTGGGTGGTTGCACTGATTTCATAGTAGAGCAAGTGAAAAAAGTCACACCATACAGTTTACAACACATTCTGCTAGCTAATTACATACATCAGTGTAATCTAAATTGCAAAAAACTGCAGTTATAAACTAACAAGTGCCATTGGCAAATTGCATCAAAAACTGAGGAGCATTTACAACAAGAATAGTAATATGATTATCATCCTGTACTCACATCCAGACTATAACTAAAACATATTGTGCTGGGTGGTTGCACTGATTTCATAGTAGAGCAAGTGAAAAAAATCACATCATCCAATTTACAACACATTCTGCTAGCTAATTACTTACATCAGTGTAATCTCATTGCAAAAAATGCAATTATAAAACTAACAATACAGTGTCATTGGCAAATTGCAACAAAAACTGAGGAGCATTTACAACAAGAATAGTAATCTGATTATCATCATGTACTCACATCCAGACTATAACTGAAATTGCAAAAGTACAATGGACAAATTGCAACATATTGTACTGGGCGGTTGCAACTGGTACAAAAGCGTAATTATCATCCTATATTGTGCTCTCCCCCACACAACGCCACTGGATTCGATATAAGGGGGTGAAAATCAACACAATGTATCAAACTGTGAAACAAATCACACATCAAAAACGAAAACCCTAGTATCTCATGAGAAAAAAAATCAAAAATCACGAATCGATGAAGCGATTCAGTATGTGAAGGATTCGGGGTCGTCGCGCTACCACGGCTAAATGACGAAATCACAGATTTAAAGTTGTGTGGGGTGCTGGTTACTAACCTCACAACAACGAAATCGACGAACTGCCGACATCGCCCACTCCACTTGACACCGCTGCTACTGCTCGCTGAGGAAGCAGGTCACCGGAGTGCTGAGGAAGCGGGTCAACAGAGCGCTGCTGCTCGCTGCAGGGTCGAGGAGAATGTCGTGGATGGCAGAATCGTCGAGCGGTGATGAAGAAGGTGACGATGCACACTTCTAATCGCGGGGGCACGAGCGCGGGATGTATAACGCACCGGGGTCCTCGAGCACGGGGGGGAGGAGGGGGATCGAACGACGAGCGCGGGGCGGAATCGCGATAGCCCGCGCCCCTCCACGAGTGGCGGCAGCGGAGCGGATTGCGAACTGGGGGAATGGCGGAGGGAGCGGGGAAAAGAAACTGAAGAAGAAGAAGTGGGGGAGAAAAAGGTGGAGCGGTTTTGGACAGGGGATTTTGGATCGGACAGGGGCTCGCGGTGCAGGCGGTTTTGCTTACTGGTTCGAAATGGATGGCGCGGTGCGCCAGTTACTGGGTCGGGTTGTGCGCGTCGGGCTGGTTGGGTCAGCTGGATGGCGCGCCAGTTGGTTGGGTGCATTTCCTATAGAGGATGCACCCATGTGTAGTATATACCTTTAGTGTGTGTGTGTCTGTATTATGGCTATTTTGCCAAAACGCATAGGAGCACCTAGACCGAGTACTCCCGACTAGGCGCTAGGCAATGGGTCAGTGCCTAGACTCCGCCTAGCGCCTAGCTGAACCTTGACTACAGTAACCCGCAGTGGGTTCCCGCCGCTGTTTCCCGTGGCGGCAGGGACAACTTCTCTTTAAAAATCATAACTTTTATGAACTCGGATGAGAATAAAATTTATATGAAAATTGTAGCTTTCGACGAGATTTACAACTTTGTAGTTCAAACTTTTTTCATTTGAAGTCATCTTTGAATTCAAAAAATCGATATACTTCTCAGTTTACGGTATCCAGATCTGGATAATATATCAATTTTTTGAGACTTCAAATGAAAAAATTTTGAATTACAAAGTTGTAGATCTTGTCGAAAGTTACAATTTTCATATAAATTTTATCCTCATCCGAGTTCATACCAAAAAGTTATAATTTTTTAAAAGAAGTTGTGCCTGTCGGTTGCCGCTACGGGAAACGACAACAGGAACCAGCAAGAGTACCCGCGGTGGGTTACTGGCAACCGCTAATTGAAATGATAGTGGGGGTGCTCAGTACCCCCTGCCGCCGTTCCCGGTGGCGGTAGGTCCCTATCACCATTTACCACGGCGGTTGGAGGCTACTTTTGCAAATTTTTGGATCAACGGTACATTTTTTAAAAATTATGAAAAAATAAATATTATTTTTTAAAAAAAACCGCCTTGGTCGGGCACTCTGGGCTACCCACCGGCACGCGAGTACGGTGCGCGAGTTGTACAAATATTACTTGGGCTGGCTGGCTAGATGTCGTCGGGTAGAGATGCATTGGTGGGCTGGGCTATAGGACAAGTACCGACAAGAAATTTTATCCTCATCCGAGTTCATACCAAAAAGTTAAGATTTTTTTAAAAGAAGTTGTGCCCACCGCTACGGGAAACGGCAGCAGGAACCGGCTACAGTACGCGTGGTGGGTTACTGGCAACCGCTAATTGAAATGACGGTAGGGAGTCGCTAATTGAAATGACGGTAGGGGTGCTTCTTCCCGGTGGCTGGCTAGATGTCATCGGGTAGAGATGCATTGGTGGGCTGGGCTAGGACAAGTACCGTGCCCGCTTTATTTGGGCCAACGCCAACCAATTGCGATCACAAGTTTATAAAAAAACAACAACACTCACAAAAACAAGCTCTTGGCTGCTCTCACAAGTCACAAGTCAGAATTTTTTTTATATTTTTTCTTTGATTTTCGAAAAATAAATAGACAAATAAAAAAATTGAGAAATATACACCTGTCGCCGTACCCCTCCTGCCGCCGTGGGGCACAGCGGTAGGGGTGCCACCAACGGTCGACTGACCTGCCAGGTAGGGCTAGACTCCTACCGCTGTGGGGCACGGTGGCAGGGTCCTGGCGTCGTGGGGCATGACGGCAGGGTCCTAGCGCCGTGGGGCACGACGGCAGCGTCACCCCTATGTAAGGAGGCGACGGCTGCTGCCACCGCTCCTCCTCCCTCCCTATCTTCTCTAACCGTGTGTTTGGTTGGAGAGCGAGTGGAGCGGAGCGGAGCCGACCCTCGTTTTGGGGACGGCTCCAACCCTTCTCATGTTTGGTTCGAAATGTTGGGTTGGAGTGGCTCTGACCCTTTTTTTGTTTGGTTGGAGGAATGAGATATGGAGGGGCTGACAAGTTTAACTCCGTTAGTGGGTCCCACATGTCATAGGGTTAAGGGTTCAGCGGGTCCCACATGTGATTTGTACCATCTTCATCCTCGTCCCCACCCCACGCTCCTCGATCCCGACATCTCACCTTCCTCCTGCCGTCCGCCCCTCCCGCTGGCCGCTCCTCCCGTCGGCCGCCCGTGGGCCGGGGAGCTCCGCCGGCCGGGGGGCGCGAGCTCCGCCGGCCGCTCCTCCGCCGAACGAGGGAACGAGCGAAGGCCGGCCGCGGCCTCTCCTCCCGCCGACCGCGGGCCGCAAGCGACGGCCGGCCGCGGGCGCGAGCTCCGCCTAGCCGTGACCGCGAGCTCCCTCCTACCGCGTTCTCCCGCCACGGGCGAGCGACGGCCGGCCGCGGCCGCAAGCTCCCTCCCCGTCGCGCCCTCCCCGCCGCGAGCGAGCGACGGCCGCCCCCGGCGTGAGCTCCGCCCGGCCGCGGCCGCGAGCTCGCCCGGCCGCGGCCGCGAGCTCCCTCCCCGCCACGGGTGAGTGACGGCCGGCCGCGGCCGCGAGCCCCCTCCTGCCACGGGCGCGCTGCTCAATAGACGGACAAAGACGGAGGAGCGAGCACGAGACGGAACCCGGATGGAGCGGCTCCTTCCTTCGAATTTTGAGGGACGAAGCCAACCCACATCTCGTGGGAATATTCCGCCTGGAGCAGCTCCGCTCCCGCCGCTCCTCATCCGAACACCCGCGAGAACGGATCGGCTCAGCTCCGCTCCTGTGGCTCTCCAACCAAACACACTGTAAATCTTCGATTTTCAACCCTTCGGAGCACTTTTGACTATAGTATGTTTTTAAATTTAGTTTAGTTTAGTTAGTTTAGTTATCTTAGTTTAGTTTAGTTTAGAACTTTCAAAAATTTTACAAATAGTTATAATTCAAATAATTAGATATTAATATAGGAGTATTAAAAATTATTTTAATTAACATAATTTGTTTAAATTGGTTTTAAACTTCTAGAAAATGGTTATAATTAACATAATTAGATTAAATTGATATCAAATTTGTAAAAAATAGTTTAAACTCACATAATTCGTTTTAATCCATTTAAAATTCCTATAACATGATTATAATTCACATAATTCGATTAAATTGATATATAATTCGTAGAAAATAGTTTAAATTTGTATAATTCATTTTAATTCATTTAAAATTCCTAGAAAATGGTTATAATTCACATAATTAGATTAAATTGATCTAAAATTCATAGAAAATATTTTAAATTCACATAATTCGTTTTATTTCATTTAAAATTCCTAGAAAATTGTTATAATTTACATAATTAGAAGAAATTAATGTAAAATTTTTAGGAAATATTTTTAATTTGTTTAATTAGGATAATTCGATTAATTGATTAAATTATGGTTTTTGCAGTTATGGCTGGACCGTTGGAGTACGTGTCGGCTGTTCTTGGACGTCCGCATGGCAGTGTACGTTTCCGGACCACCCTCACGTTGATGCCGATACACCAGCAGTGAATTCTGAGTACGTAATTCATTTTTATTATTTATTTTTGTTTCTTTAGGATAATTGTGTTGAGTAAATTAATTTTGTTTTTTCTGGCTACGCACTATAGGACTTCTCCCTTTTGTGCGGTTGGTCGAGGGAGACAGACTACGAGCTAAGGTTCCCCGGGCGGAGCGGTTGACGCGGTTCAGCTACGACGTTCTGCTGATCGCCGCGTCATGGACCAGTGGCGACCAGAGACACACACGTTCCACTTCCCCCGTCGGCGAGATGACGCTCAGTCTGGAGGACGTCGCAATGTTGGGAGGACTGTCGTGTGCTGGCGAGGCGATGGGGCCGATCAACATCCCCGCGACGTGGCACGCCGACTTCATTGCTCGGTTCGCGAATGTTCCTCAGAACGATCGCGCGCTAGCACCGTACGTGCCCTTCGCCAACACCCACGGGCCCACCTGGAATTGGATCCAGCAGTTCAGCGTACGTGATTCTAAATTTTGTTTTCAACGTTTGTATGCATTTTAAACGAATGTGATGATGGACCTTTGTGTGTGTGCAGGTTGACTACATGGCGTACGAGGCCGACGACTTGACGTCAGACGGGTTTTTGGAGGTCTACCTGCTCTGACTGTTCGGGTGGGTGCTGTTCTGCGAGTCAGCGGGAGACTTAGTGTCGAGGTACCTGCTCCCTAGGGCTCAGAAGATCACCGACGCACCCCTCAACCAGATGCCCCAGATCAGCTGGGGCACGGCTGTTGTGGCAGCTACCTACAGGGGCAGTGTTCGGCAGTGTCGAGGTCGGTGAGTAAGGAGGGGATCCTCCTGGGGTGCCCTCTCCTGCTGCAGATGGGATCCACAAGCGGTTCGACATCGGTCGGTTCAAGGCCGACCTCTCGGAGTACCAGCTGCTGCCCGAAGACACCGACCCAGCGGACCTCCACACCATGGGTTCTCTGTGGTGCCTCCGGAAGGTAATGACCTTCCTTATCGTTTTCTTCCTTTACGAGTTTTTAATTCGATTCAATTAACTTTTCATGTTCTGTACAGCATGTTTGGGTTGGGGAGCAGCTGAAGAAGGCGTACAAGGACTTCGTAGGTCAAATCAACCGGATGGTCGATGCCCAGGTCCAGTGGACGCCGTACGCTCCTGCCATGGTCGCTGCCGGCGCATCACAGGGGCTCTCATCCCTGTGCTCCCGAGACCAGACGTACTGGATGACGCGGCGACGATTGGTCTTCGACCTCTACGTCAAGGATTACGCCGTCCACCAGGTGATGAGACAGTTCGACCTCTTCCGGGAGTCGCCAGTACCCGCTACGCCACATCTGCCGCCTACAGCGCACAGGTGAGCTACCATTTGCCAGTTATAATTATTTTTTGTTACAAATAGTCAGTTGCCAATAATTTTCTGTTTCATATATGCTAGGTGGACATGTAAGGGCGTGTCCGCGGCCACGTCGTTCGTCGACAAGCTGCAGCCGTACATGGACGAGTTGGCGTCTGCGGCACACGAGGAGAACGTCGTCACC
This sequence comes from Cenchrus americanus, assembly GCA_947561735.1. NCBI lineage: Eukaryota > Viridiplantae > Streptophyta > Magnoliopsida > Poales > Poaceae > Cenchrus > Cenchrus americanus. The sequence goes on from OX387241.1 coordinate 200,074,678, forward strand.
GAGCACCGCCTTCACGACGGCGCGACCTGTGTAGCGTACCTTCAGTGGTACCTCCCGAGGCGTGGACGCGGGTGACGTACGTGCCTGCTACCCCGCCACCGCCACTGGTCCACGACAGGATCCTGTTGACACCACGCACCCGGTGCGCCGAGGCCAGACCACCGACACAGCGGTAAGCTACGATACTGCGAACATATTACATTCATATGACTTTTCATTATAACATGTGTTACTAATTTTGTGAGTAGCACGCCATGCTTGCTGAGATCGTGCGGCTCGTAGCGTCCGCGAGGGAGTGGTGCTTTACCTGGGGGCCTCAGCAGCACCAGAGCACCTACAACAGGATAGTCGATGCTGCCATGACGTACTCCGCTGTCGTGAACTACGCCGGGGTCGTAGAGATTCCTCTCCTTTCGTGCCACCCAGCGCCGTCCTCGAGCTCCGCCTCGACAGCGGCTTCGCAGCGGACGCCTTCCACCCTTGCCGGCGGCTTCTCGGCTTCGACGGCACAACAGCAGCCACAGGCGCAGGGCTCGCACACCTACGTGCTGCGACTGTTTGTTTCCCTCGGCGCAGGTACTTTCAATGGACCTTATTTTCAACTAATACACTGAATTGTTGTGTGTTTCTGTTATACTATATTCTAATCGTACAGGGCGCCCACCGCTATTTCCGACAGTCATGCCTCGACAGCCGGAGACGACGACGCCTAGAGCGCCGATCTTTCCGCTATGAGGTTTCAGACCGCCGGTCTTTCAGTTTGCGGCGACAGATATTCCTTCCTCGTCCACTCCGCCTATGTTCCAGCCTGGTTTCGACGCGACCACCGAGAACCACCTGGGCTGGGAAGAGTTTGGGTACGTTGACATTCTCGCGACCATGGATGCCCCGCAACAAGCGGAGGAGGTTGGCCCGTCACAGTTGACACAAGCATCGGTTGGGACTCAGCCGACACGACCAGTGGGCGGAGCGACACCGGGCCGACGGGGCGACACCGGCGGGCGGAGGGACACCGGATGCTGCACGCTCGTCGCAGGCGGCCATGGTGACACCGTCTCCCGACCAGCTCAAACCGCGGGTGGTCAGGGCACCTGACCCCTGGACGTACGACCGAGACCACACCTGGGCTGGCGCTAGAGCTGTTAGGCCGAAGAGCCACCAACGCCATGTAGTAGTACTTTTACCATAATTTTGTATAAACTATTTGCATCTACTCGTTGATTATGATATGATCTTGACCTTGTTTCGTTGGTAGGAAAATTTGCCTTTTAAATGTTTTGAACTCCTGTAGCACACTGTAGCACGTTTCGTTTGTTTGTGGTAAATATTATACCATGATCTAACTAGGCTCAAAAGATTCAAGTACATCAAAACTGTGTAATTAATTATTTTTTACCTATATTTAATACTCTAAATATATGTATTTTGGTGCATTTATTGTGATGTGATGGAGAGAGTGAAGAAAACATTAGAATTTCTAGCAAACTAAAGTGTGATTACGCTTATACTTATCAGTTTGTTATTTTTTAAAAAAGTTAACAGTTTTTTAAAATTGAAAAATTAAAAAGAATGTCCTTACTACCACGTGGCACGGCAGTAGGGGCCTCTGCCGCCAGAGGTACCGTACGGCTGCAAGGCCTCAACGCCGTGGGGCATGACGGCAAGGATGTTGCCGTCTTTCGACATGGCGGCAGATAGATATATATTTATCAAAAGTTTTGGTGCGTCCATTTATTTTTCGAAAAACAAAGAAAAAATATATAAAGAAATTCCTTGTGCCAATCCGGCAGGCTCCCCGCCTTCCGCCGCTCCGCCGCCGGCAGGCAGCAGCACGCCGCGATCCGGACCCACCAGGTATTCGCCCCCTCCCACCACCTCTCCCTCCCCCCCGCCCCGTCGGCCGGCGTCTTCATCCTCACCGCGGTTCCCGCTTGCCTGCCCCTTTCGTGCCCCAACCACACGATTCCCTTCTCCCGCGCTGAGTGGCTACTTCCTGTTCCGCGGGATCTACTCCCTGCTGTGGTTTTGCTTACTCCGTATGCGCTGCACGGTGGGTGTTGCGTAGCGCGGCGCGGCCGTCCGTGCCTGTTGTGGCCAGTGCGCACTACCTGTTCGGTGAAATGCTCTGCTGGTGCTAGGAGAACACTGCAGGTGGCTTGGCTGGCGGCCGAGTACGTGCGCTCAACCTGCCCCATGGCATCGGCATGACCCCCTTTGCGTTGGCTTCTCTGGGCAAAAACGAAAACGTTCGTCACTAGCTGTTTCGTGGGACAGTGGTAATCAACTGATGGTAAATTGGTAATTTCAGGCATTCCATTTTGAGCCACTGTAGGCTCTGATAGAGTTTTGAAAGCATTCCGTTTTGGCAGCGTTTCAGCGACTTCCTTCAGAGGACTGATTATGATCATACTATAAATTTCTGTAACTCTTGAAAGTATGTTGTTCCTAACAAGTATTTAGAGCACTGCTGGTGCGTGCTGCATGGTTGTGATTTGGCTACTGATTTGGATATTATCAGTTTAGCTTCTGACAAAGCAGAAATCAAAGTAGTCTACAGTGACCTAGGAAGTGAGAAGTTCAATCATGCAGGTAGCAGGCAGTTCAAGATCTCTAAATGGAAGTAGCATTCATTAGTTCCAGCACTGAACATATAGGTATCAGGCAATTTAATCTTGCATGTAAAAGGTTCAGAATTAATTAGCAGTTAATATTTTGCCATCTTGTTTCACAGCGCTGCAGGAAGACCGGCAATGCTGGTGGCAACCCAGTTTCAGGTCAACATTGAAAAACAGTAGTTTCCTAGGTCTTAAGTTATTAGTTATGAACCTTGACAATGCAAGATACCTATGTGTTACATTGATAGAGTATGATTTTGCTTCTCATTGTATAATTGTGTCACTACAACAACTCATTTTACTAATACGCATGATTAGGAGGCAGCATGCTTATAAAATAGGAGATGTCAAGTTGAGGAGATGCTTGATTAAGTAACATCCAGTTAGTGATTCTGTAGTACCCAGTAGGTTATATAGCAGCAAAATCTAGTGAAAAAAATGAAATAAGTTTATTTATTGTTGCTTAAATGACATGCAAATGACAAGAAGCACCCCCTCATTGTTGTTGTAGTGACATTTTCTAATGAGCTATAATTGTTTATTTTATATGTTAGTAACATCCAGCATGATATGCTTGAATGAGGTCGTATAAGTTTTGGTCCACCCGTGCTGCCCATTGGGCCAGCAAGGCCACAGCCAAGGGCTGACTTGGATCGACCCATGGCCTCGCAAATTGGCCTTGAGGCCACTAGGGTCAGCTTCCAGGCCAGGGCCGGGTTGGCCCATTCACATCCCTACTCTTTATTGTCATTATTCTTGAACTATTTGAGCATCCGTGTCTGTATTCTTTCTTATTTTTTTCAGGTTGGGGGGATGTTATGGTCTTATGAAACATTATTTGTTTATTTATGTATTTAATGCTCTAAATTTGGATTTTATTTTACACTTAGAAGCTCAAGAATATGAAACTATTTATTGTTTACCGAATATGGCATGCATACCTATCCCACAAAAGCTGTAGTTCTGTATGGACAAATCTTTTGCTGATTTGGTACTAATTGAGAATTTTAAGTACATAATGCATCATATTAGGTTGCAGTCTTCAAGAAGTTCCTGATATGCATCTACCTCTATGTTGTATTATCATAGATGTCTGCCAGAATTACTATTTCCCATTTCTCTGCCATCCTCATTCCAAATATGTTACAACTGCACACTACTCGATCATCTTAAAGAGGTCCACTATTGAAAGAAACAATATAAAAATCTCCCTTTCAAAACTACCCGTCCAGTCTTTAATAGGCATCATCAATAATTTAGAGCATCTCCAAGAGTTTGCCAAATTTTACTTGACAAATCTTGTGTTTTGCCAACTTCTAAAAAGATAAGCCAAAGAAAAAAAGAGTTCATCTCCAACAGTTTGACATAATTCACTTGTCAAGTTCAGATCTAATTTACATCAGGAATACTAAGAGAAACAAATTTTTGTTTGTGCCCTTCCACCTCTTGAAAACTTACATCAGGAATCCTTCTCTATTTTTTATTTCTTTTTTCACTCTCCCACCTAGAGGGAAATGCCGATGGCAACCACGATCCGCGCGCGCATATATACGCGCGGGGAGGTGAGTTTTGCCAAGTTTCTATTTTTGCCAAGTTGATTTGCCAAACGGTTGGAGGTCAAATTTTTTTGTTTTGCCAAAATTAGATGGATGCCAAGTTGGTTTACCAAACTGTTGGAGTTGCTCTTATGTATTGAGGAGCTTATGATTTAGTAATCTGTTGTTTCTTTCTTGGTAAAACAAAAGATAGAATGCAATCATCTTTGTATTTCTTTCTTGGAATATGGTTTTTAGCTCTGCTGTCATTTGGAGGTGTTTTCCCATCTTTTGCTGCTAAATTAGATGTATGGTAGACTCTTCTGGTCACAAGAGTGGCTCCCTGGGTGTAGAGTTAGCTGGACATTGGTTACGCTTTTATGGGTGCTGGGATCTGAAATCCCTGTAAGATGTTGCTGGTAACCCCAGTTTACTCTAGCCGTGGTTGTAATCGCCTGTTAAGCTTTCAATAAAGCTAGGCGCCTAGGCGTAATGCATTTGGTTTTATTTTGAATATCTTTCTTGCTGCTTCTACTTTTTCTGATAAAACAAAAAAAAGTTGCAAATGAAAAAACAGTAAAAAGGAGACATTACAGGCTGAAAATAAAACACTAAAACCAAAGAGCCAAACAGGTTGCAATTGACAAAGTTGGAATCTGATGATACCTGGCTGTACTTACATTTTTTTATTTGATACAGCCATATTAGCGTACAGACTAGTTTAACAGAATAATTGATGGTTGCAGGTGATTTGTGGCAAGCAAAATGGCTTTCTCATCAGTTTTCAGGAGAGTAAATGTCAAAGAGCTGATCTCAAATGCTTAGTGTATGCTGTGCAAAAGGTGATAACTGATAACATGTGTGCAGTTCGTGAACTTGGTACTTTTCTTCTATTCTCAACAGTTACTTTACCTGCCTGAGATACGCCTGATTCCTGAATCTTCTGGAGCAATGGGCTTGGTGTTTAGACGCTGGGCCACCAACAAGACTGCTGGATCAACAAAAAATAGCCGTGATTCCAATCCCAAGTATTTGGGTGTCAAGAAGTTTGGTGGAGAGGTACACCCTTTGTGTATACATATGACGTCTATTAAATTTTTACTCTATAATTGCATCAAAATTGCTAGTATTTGGAGTCTGTAGATACCATAATATTGATACTCATTTTCAGAAGAACTTTTGTACATAGGAATTGGTCTGATGCTGTTAGTGTGTTCACTGATGGCGTGCTTTTGTGTTAATTTCCCAGAAAGTGGAACCAGGAAACATCATTGTCCGCCAAAGAGGAACACGTTTCCACCTCGGAACTATGTCGGCATGGGCAAGGATCACACTCTCTTCTGCCTGAAGGAAGGTCATGTGCGGTTCGAGCGCAACAAGCTTACTGGCAGGAAATGGGTTCATGTCAATCCTGTGGCTGGTCATGTGCTCCACCCTGACTACGCTAGGCCCGACTACTGCAGCCGACCTGGATGCACAGTTGTAGCGACCCTGCAGTTGTTTATGCTCTTCCAGCGGATTATGCCACTCCCGTGCTTGTCATCACCACCACCAAGTGCCTCTTATTACACATTGCAACTTGTTCCAGTAAAGATGCTTGCTGAGTCCATATGACAAATACTGCTATATGTAGTTTCAGACTTTTAGTGAGGACTGAGGGGCAGAAAATTTAAGATTGCTTAATGTTCCTTTTTAATGTACTTACTTTGGGAGCAATATTGGTTTTGTAGTTTCATGTCTGTTGAAATGACATATGGACTGGAATTTATCATTTGGTGCATATCTGGAACTATGAGCGCTCGACTGGAAATCAAACGACAAGGCGCTAGCAATTTTCTTTAAGAAATTCTCCAATCACATTGTTTATATAAAGCTGAAATAAAAAATGCTTCCTCTAGAACCTAAAGAAAGTCCATATTTGTGCCCTTTTATAGAGTTCATGAATTTAGTTGCACAGAGAATTTGAAAAGTACCGGAGCTAACAGGGTTGAGAAAACTGTGTAAACCCGAAAGGCCAAAGGGAATGTGCAATCTCCATGCTTGTCTAGTTATCCTCCCTCTCTAAGGATGGAAACGGATCAGATTCGCATGGAATCGGATTCGGATAACACCTTTTACTACATTTTTACTTGAATACGAATATGGATTCGAATGTTCTCGAATACGAATACAAAACGGATGTCTCAAATTCGGATACCCATTCGGACAACATTTACCAATTTTCTTTATTGGAAATTTACAATTACAAAATAATGTAAAGACTAAAGTATTAGTACATAATAGAAATCGCTCATTAAGAATATCACATTCATCCATATTTATTTTAATAATTAATCATATGACAAATAAAACTATTATTAAATACATTTTAAAAAAATATATACACATTTATCAAACAAATAATAAAAAATCATGAAAATATTTTCATCAATGCATAAATAAACTAGAATAATTAACACTATACTTTATATATATGTATTTTTATTATTAAAAATAATGATATTATTCATTAAATTTAAATATAACATTTAAATTGTTTTATGGATGCAATATTTTAAATATTAAAATTAATGTCATAATCATTAGTTATGAATATAATTTTTTCAAGTCTACACTATCACTATTAGTATCCCATTGAACATAATTTATAGTTTTATATAGTTGAATACGGATAGTGTCGGATATTGCCGAATACGCATGGAATCGGAATTAGAAAAATCAATAAAAATGAATTTGGATGTATCTACTTTACTATCACATTTGAATTCGAATATGGATATCCATATGGATATCGGATAATTCGATTGCATTTCCATATTTCCATCTGTATCCCTCTCCCGCAAACCGGCACCCTAGCACTTGTTGGAAATTCTACCGTATCAGGTGTAAAATAGGAAATTCTACAGTAACACTCACGTGGGCTGTTGTAGATGGAAAGAAACTGTCATGTAGTACAAAAGAGATTGGAGTTGCAGCCAGTAGCTTGGTTTATATTTTTTCACTTCTCGCGCAATACTCCCTCCCCATCGAGATATTTGTCGCCATTGACTTTTTTTACAACTTTGACCATTCATCTTATTCAAAAAATTATGTAATTAACAACTATTTTGTTTGCCAGTAGCCAGACTTATCCTTTTACATATTTGCAATAATTTTTAAATAAGACGAATGGTTGAAAAAAGTCAACGGCGACAAATATTTCGATACGGAGGGAGTATTTTTCTTTCTGAGCAAATCAGACATATAAATAAGGCAAAGACTTTGTTACAGCAGGCTAACACGAAGCGAGCCAGCCCAGCCGGCCCGCACACGTGCGGCAGGCGAACCGCCGCGCCCCCACTCCGCTCGAGATGCGCCGCGCGCGCGCTCACTCAGTCGCGGGGCCCACTTGTCGAAGCAACTGTTCAAATTCTGGGAACCGCGCCCGTTCATTTCTATCCACTCGCATTCCCAGCCCATTCATTTCTATCCTCTCCTCTCTCATTCCCATCCTGTCTCTAGGGTTTCTCTCTCTCGCGCGCGGTGAACGGCGATTCCGAGGCGATTCGTGCTCCTCCTCGCGCCGCCGCCGGCGACCCCCCGCGGCGAACCTAACAGAGGTGAGGTCTCTATCAGAGATTCAGCGACGTCCTGCCATTTTTTTCGCGGATCTGACGATGACCATTTTTCGCCGACTTGTTTGACAGGACTCGCATCGAGGATTTTTGTTGGGGGGGGGGGCGGAGATGAATCTCGCGGCGGTTGGAGTTCTGGATCTGGTGCCGTAGCACGAGCGCCGCCGGCGGATCTGGTGCTCGGGTGCCCCTCTGTTTCTTCTCGTCGGCTGCGGATTTTTTTGCTACTGCTCGTTGGCGAGTTCGTCGTACGACTACTTGTGCGTGTGCGAGGCAAGGAAGGAGGTGAGTCCAGTCCAGATCCACTCCATTTTCGGTCGATTCGAGACCCCCTGCTGCCCCTGCTCATATGCTTTTATGAATGTTTTTCGCTCTGCGGTAGGAATCTGTGTTGCGCTTCTAGGGTAATGTCTAATTCGAACATTCCTCAGGGCTATGATGTCTGCTTCGATTTTTTAGGGTTATGCTTCCATGTGGTTTAGATAGATGTATGAAGCCTGATTCGCTATTTTTTCACCCTGTTCCAATAGAGGTGGTCAGGGGGATGGGGTGAGCACTGATTCTGTTTTTTGGGGTTCATGCTCCCCATGTTTTTTTAGACACGCATGATGCCTGATTTTTTCATCATTTCCACCTTGTTCTCATAGAGATGGTCACGGGGGGTGGGGGGGTTGCCCACTGATTCGATATTTTTTTAGGTTTTATGGTATATAGGATTTTTTTTGATGACAGATCCGATATGCATGATGTCTGTTTGACCACTCAGATAGATACATACGATGTCTGATTAGTGAACTAGTGTTCAACCCCCAAAAATATATGATGCATGATGTATCTACAAATGGTTATCTGAATGTTTTCAGTACAATCCATAGTTCGGTCTTTTTTGTGATGAGTAGAACCTATAGCATGCTGGACACTTTTTATTTTTTGCATTACCAGTCCAGTGAATGGCATGTTATAGTGATAGTCATTTGCAAGCTTTGCATCCTGTTGTTTTTCAGATAATTAGTCGGGGGTAAATGTGTCTAGGCAACAATGTAGTATAATTCATTCAAATATTTGTTATGATTTTGGTAATTACATGGTTATATATAGGCAGTTATACAATTCTGTTAGTAACACTTTTTTTCTTTCTCTCTCATGTTTATCGAGCACTAGTTGTTGATACTACTGGTGATTTATTTGCTTCTGGCAACTAGTTTCTATATGCGTATGTTTGCAATCATTGATTCTATGTGTGTAATACGGTACTCAGCTGTGCATGTAGCTAGTATTTTTCGCTCATCTAATATGTGTTCATTGCTGGTTGGATTATTTTTGCTTCTGGCGACTAACCAAATTGATTTGCAACCACTACTATATTGCATACTGGCTAGTGCTAAGTTGCTGCACATTTCTTCTTCTTTTTACTAGTGTCAACATTCTCCATGTGTGTAATACAGTACGCAGCTGTGTATGTGTGTAGTAGTAGTCTTTCCCTTTTTTCCTTGGCCTAAATGATTAGGTTGAACCATGTAAGCATAGCCGATAAAAATCCACCAGAGTGGATTGGGCAGAGCGATTTTTTCCATATCGCTTGTGCGCTGTAACCCCAGTGTGGTGGCACTACATGGGTTGACCCAATTAGTAGGCCAAGGAATTAGAGTTTAGTTTTTTTTCTGTTTTTTGCAATCACATTTTTCAGATCCATTCTAATCCCTTTTTTTCCTACACATGTAACGTGTTGTCTGCAAGGTCGAGAGATCCCTGTTGAACAAGGGGGGAGTTGTGACAATCATTTGTAAGGTTTGTTCTCTCAAAATTTCAACCTTCGATGCAAGTAATTGTTTTTAGTTTTTTGTGTGTGGCTTATTGACCTTTTTTGAAGTAGCTATAGATTACTGAATACGTGTATGCTAAATCTGACACGCATACTGAATATGTTACGCTGTATGTATCTACTTTTTGAACAGTCAAAATCTTTTTTCTCTGATCTTTTTTCTCTGAATCTTCCACATCAGACCTCTGTATATAGCCACTTATTGCACACATGTGTCTAGTTTTTTTGCTCACCCAATATGTGTTCATTGCTGGTTGGATTATTTTTGCTTCCGGCAACTAACCAAATCGATTTCCAACCACTATTATATTGCATACTGGCTAGTGCTAAGTTGCTGCACATTTCATCTTCTTTTTACTAGTGTCAACATTCTCTATGTGTGTAATACAGTACGCAGCTGTGCATGTGTGTAGTAGTAGTCTTTCCCTTTTTTGCTTGGCCTAATGATTAGGTTGAACCATGTAAGCATAGCCGATAAAAATCCACCAGAGTGGATTGGGCAGAGCGATTTTTTCCATATCGCTTGTGCGCTGTAACCCCGGTGTGGTGGCACTACATGGGTTGGCCCAATTGGTAGACCAAGGAATGTTAGAGTTTAGTTTATTTTTTCTGTTTTTTGCAATCACATTTTTCAGATCCATTCTAATCCCTCTTTTTTTCCTACACATGTAACTGCCACAATAACTGTTGTTGTGGAAGGGTTTTTTCTTCTGAGGAACTGATACAATGGCAAGGAGGAGGAGGAATGCCCCGAGACCGCCACCAGTGACAAACGCGGTACGCCTGCTTTTCTGTGTGTCCTGCTTTGCCTTTTTTATATTTTTTATGTTTGATTCTTGCTTGTGCTTTTCTGCAATGTATCTTTTTTTATGAGTTGTGCCACTTTTTGTTTGTTCCTCAATTGCTCCTGAGTTGTTATGTCATGACAGTCAACAATGTTCATTCCAAAAGTCAGAATGCTGCTTCTGGGGGAGATACAAATGTAGATACATACTTTTTCTGTCTTATGCCATGAAGTTTCATCTGAAAACACACCATTGTCTCTACTCCTAAAAAGTATGAAGTGGAGAAAAATCCCGTTAGTACTTTTTTACACACCTCCGTGCGTCCGCCCCGCGCGTCTGCCTTCCGCTCAGCCCGCGCGTCCCCCTCGCAAACGATTCGTACCGTCAGATCCGCACTTGACCGCTCGTCGTCACCCTCCACCGTCTGCTTCCTCCCCGATCCCTCCCATTTTTTCCACCGCCAACCCTAATCGCTGCCCCTCTTGTCACACCCGTTTTCCGAAGAAAACCGAATGCATCTCATACGTGTGCCATAATCACAATTTCACACATATGATAGACAAATGAGTGTAATATCATAGTACAATGCTCAAAACGTACATAGAGAGGTTTATTAATTTATTACACTCATCGATAGACTCGAAGGTCTTAACACGAACATCGATAGCTAGACGATGAAACACCGTCTCCGACTTCACAAGCTCCCGACCGGGGGGTAACGCGAGCCTCGGAATCCATCGAACTCGTCGAAGAACTCGCTCCCGCATCCTCCTCTCGAACACATATGGCAAGGGTGAGTACACTTATGGTTGGTACTCGGCCCGTGGGGGAAAATGCAAAGCTATCAAGGGTAGGCTAGGGTTTTCGGCGGTAAGCATTTTAAGTTGGTCAAATTTTATTAGCAAGCACCTATTTACTAAGTGTAAGTGTATACCACCCCAAAAACTTAGCTTTTTCAAGACTATTCCTCCAAATCATAAGTAAACCACAATTTGAAATCCATTTCTAGTTAACTATCATGTGAGGGTCCAAGCCGCTCTTGACCGTGAGCACGGCTGATCGATCAGTTTTCACTCTGCAGAGGTTGTACACTTTACCCACAGTTCGTGTTCCCCATATTGCCCGGGTTTGCAAAGCCCTTAAACACTTCCGAGGTGAGTGGCAAGGGGTTCACTACGAAGCCTTTACAAAGGCGTGCAAAACACCAATATCCCACGACGATTCTGACTCGGGGCGGACCATAACCCTCCCTAGTGGTCGGCACCTTAGCAAAGGCTACTACCCCAAAAGGACCGGGCTATACCTCTTGCAACCCGGAGCCCCCGTGTTCCTTCCGGACAAGGGCTATTAGATAATTTACACTCCTAATTAATTGGCTAAGCCGAGCCATATGGACCGTGGTTGCACCGTTTCTGGGTGGTTCTCCATGTTTTAATTTATGTGTTCTTGAAATTCCATAAACACAAATTCCATTTAAATCCAACATTTTAAAAAGTTAACTTCCATTCCCAAAGTATAGCATCTAAGCATTTGTCTACCCAAACATTTATTTAAAACAAGGTATGCAAGGTATAAGGATTAAAATCTAGTCATTTCCTTAATAGGCATTTCCCATCGAATTTATGCATAACAATTAAAATTTAAAGTGTGATATTATGCATATTTTTAGGACAAAAAGAGTATGCAGGGGGGGAAATCCACTTGCCTTCTTCTCCTAAAAACTGGGGCTCAACCTCTTCAAAAGATGGCTCCTGCTCAACTTCGAACGGCACGTCCTCTACGATCAAACAAGAAAAACAAACAATAAATAAAACAGTACATCAAACATTGCTAAAAGTCTAATACAAGCTTCTAAACTAACGTGCTTGTTGAGACGATCGCGTAGACACCAAAAACGCCTAAATCGGAGCTAGGACGGAAAAGTTATGATTAAAACAAATTCTAGGGACTATTTTGTAAAAGAAAATGATCCTTAGGGGTTTTTCCATAAAAATCCAGGGGCTAAAACATAATTATAAATATAAATTAGAGGTCCTAGGTGCAAAGAGGGGCTTTTGGACTGCGGTTGTGTATTTTTGAAAGGCTAGGGACTTATCTATAAAAACCAGGGGCTAAACTGCAAGGATTTTATATGGTGGGAGGACCGGCTTGCAAATTGTAAAAAAGACAGGGGCTCTTTAGAAAGATTGCCGGCGCAACCCTAGGTTTGACCGGTATGACTTCGTTGACCGGGGGGCTCGATTAGATCCGGGGCCGTTGGATTGATCTAAGGGCCGCGGACGGTGCGGCCCAAGAGCGGCGGCGGCGGCGGCGGCGGCGGCTCGTCCCGGCGGCGGCGGCTCGCCGGCCGGCTCGCCGGAGAAGCCAAAAAGCGCTACGGTGCACGGAATAACAGGGTGAAGGCACCAAAACAAAGAGGAGAAGTAGGGGATTTCACCGAGCCGCTCGAAGGGGAAGAAGAGGCGGAGGCGGAGTGGATCGGCGGCGAGGTGCGGCCGGTGTACCTTGCTCCGGCGGGCTTCCTTGGGGCGGCGGTGTAGAGGAGAAGAAGAGCTCGAATGAGCGGTGCGAGGTGGAGAGGAGCTCGGGGGCGGCTTTTATAGGTGGTGAGGGGAGAGGAGGAGGCGCGGGCAAGGCGGTGGCGCGGGGCAACGGCGGCGGCCGCCATTAAGGCTGGGCTCGGTGCGTGGCCGTTACAGGGGGAAGAGGAAGGGGAAGGGCTGGGCGGCGCCGGGTTAGTGCTCGGCGCACTAAAGGAGAAGGGGAGGCGGCGCGGGGAGGCGAGGGGGCGCGAGGCGGTGGGCGGCCGGCGCGGCAGGGAGGTGGGGCGGCGCCTGGAGGTGGAAGACGGCCCTGACAGGTAGGCCCCACCGTCGGCCGGCGCGGGGAGTGAGGGGGAGGTAGCGGGCCGGCTGGGTGAAGTGGGCCGGTTGCTGGGCCGCGCGGAAAAAAAAAAGAAAGAAAATAAACAGGCTGGGCTGGGCTGAAAAGGAGAAATGGGTGAGGGGTGATCTGTTTTGTGTTTTTTTTTCAATTCCTTTTCTCTTATTTCTTTTTCAAACTTTTACTCAAAACCTTTTCAAAATTTTTAAACAAACTTCTGACCACACAATCAATTCAAAACCCATGCATTCAACATGATGCACAAACACTTGGTTTCTCTAAATTAATTAATTATCATTGCATATATTTAAAGGCAATTTAATTATTCAAATTCATTAACCTTAGAAATAAAAATTCTAATTGTTGCTAGCATTTTTAAGTGATGGAATTTTTGGGTGTTACACCTCTTCTTCTCTCTCCCTACCCTCGTGCGCCGCCACCGCCCACCATCTCCTCGCTCTTCGTCCTCCTTCTCTACTCCCTCTCTCATCGCCACCGCCGCCGCCCGAATCATATACCTCCGGACCACCCACCCCCGTCCGCCGCCGCCGATCCATCGCCTCCTTCCCCACGCCCCTCGTCCGCGTCGCCGCCATCCCCGCGGCTCCTCACGCCGCCCTCCGCCGCCTTCCCTCCCGCATGTCGCCTCCCCTCCCGCACCGCCACCGCCCACCATCTCCTCGCGCCTGCGCTCGCCAACGCAGCCTCACCTCTCGCGCCTCCCACATTCCCATGCAATCCGAGATCCATCCGCCACCGCTCGTGGACGCCGTCACCTCCTCCAACCACATCCCACCGGTGTTCCGGACTTCAACATCACTCGACCCCATCCGCCACCGGCCGCGGACGACACCGGCGCCGGTGCCCGTTGACACCACCGCCGCCACCGTTCACCTCCTTTTTCCACGGATCGGCTCCTCCCACCATCGCAATCCCGCGCCCGCACCCGGAGTAGCCGCCGCGCCGCGCCGGAGCCATCCGCCATGGTCTCGGCCGCTCACTCCCCCACCGTCGCATCCCCATCCTTGATTGCAAGCGTTGCGGGACGTCCGAGCGGGTTATTTGCGGTGGCGCGCGCCGGGCTTCGATCCCGGCGGTGCTACTCAAACCCTACCCTACCGATTGAAAGTGCATCTTGGCCCCTAATTATTTTGGTGATAATGACAAGCACAATTTGTGGTATTTAATGCTTTGACAAGATGTGTGCAGATCTTAAATGGATAAAACTCATATGGTTTATCAAAGGAAAGCCCCCAATTTCAAGTCGATGCTTTCTACTCGAATCAAGGCTTAATTTTCTTTTTAATTTTGAATTTGAGTATAGGAAACACCGTACTATAAAGGGGGATGCAAATCGATAGCCAAGAGATGCTAAAAGTGCTCTAGAAGGTAATCCAAGTGAGTGAGAAGAGTTGAGAGTCGACACGTGCCCAAATGCTTCTCTTCCCTCGGACTCTCGGCCGGGCCGATTGTACCGACGCCACGTCGGTACTACCGACCACCGCCCTCGGTAGTGCGGCGCGGGCCGTATACCGATAAGGGTTCTCCGGCGAGTTTTAGCCGGGGAGCCGGCACTACCGACCCCGTGTCGGTACTACCGTGTTCGTATCGTTTTTATTCGAAAAAGCCCCCCCCCCCCCCTCGGTAGTACCGACACCGTGTCGGTAGTACGGGGTTACACGTTTTTGCACGGTGACGGCTAGTTTTCAGCACCTAGTATTTAACCCCCCCCTTCTCCCTCCTCACTCATTGCCGACCAACCACGGGACAAACACTTCCTTGAGCATTCACTCCACCTCTTCCCTCTCCTCTAGAGCTAATCCTTGGTTCCCTTGAGCTAGGGTTTGAGAAGAGAGGTGTTTTCTAGTGAAGTGTGACCAAGCTTTGAGAGCCCCTTCGTTCTTCCCCTTCTCAAGAGCACTTGAAGCATCTCCGGGCTTTTGTTTTGCATTTGTTACTCTTGAAGCTTGCTTCTAGACGGTTAGGCGTCGCCCGCGAGTGCCCTCTTGGTGTGGTGCACCCGGGATCATTTGTATTGCCCTCTCCTTCGTGGAGAATTCTTAGTGAGCACCAATCTTCCTTTGTGGGGATTGGAAGAGGAAAAGAGGCTCTTGGTGATAGCCCTCCCTTTGTGGGATCCTCAACAGAGACGCAAAGCATCCTTTGTGGGTGTGAACTTCGGATTAAATCCTGTGTCTCTTTTGCTTGTTTGAATTTCCTTGTTTCTAACTAACCCTAGAACTTGTTTTAGCCCGATCTATCATTTGGTTGCTATCCAACTTGTTTCTGTGGTTGCAGGTGGTTCTTAGCATCTAAACTTAAACTTTGATTCAAGTAGAATTTTTAGAAACCTCACAGAATCCAAATTTCGTTTTAAGTTATCTCTCGCTCGTCGGTAGTACCGACCCCGTCGGTAGAACCAGCACCACGTCGGTAGTACCGACAGGGGTTTTAATCCGCTGCTTTGTTTCAGAAATTTGATGTGATCCTATTCACCCCCCCTATAGGCATCACAAGGTCCTTTCAATTGGTATCAGAGCCTAATCCCTTGATTTAGGCTTAACCGCTAAGGGATCAAGATGTCGGGGATTGGAAGCAACCCAACCGCCGAAGAAATTGCCGCAAAAGAAGCTCAAGAGAGAGAGAGCTCACGGCAGCTCAAGTCGGCGACCTCGTCGGCAGGGCCCCAAGCCGTACTCCATCCAATGTGGACAGCTCCGACGACTCATCGTCGAATTCCGACTCCGACTCGGATTCCGACTCAAGTGATGAGGATGCCAAGGACGATGATCTTGCGGCAAAGAAGGCGGCAAAGAAGAGAAGAAAGGCTAAGAAGAAGAAGGCCAAGAAGATGGCAAAGAAGCTCCTCAAGAAGATGATCAAGAAGGAGCAAGCCAAGTACTCTCATTCCGGCTTCTACGAAGTGCCCCATCACTACGGGCAAATCCCGGCAACAACTCTAACGATAAATTTTATTCCGTGCATTTTGGAAAGCCTCCTCATTTCGATGGGAAGGACTATCCCAAATGGGCTTATGATATGCAAATGCACCTTTACGAGGCTTCACCTTTCTCTTTGGAAGATTGTGGTTGTAGGTGTAACAATTCCCGCCGAAGGAGAAGCCCTCACCATTGAGCATGAGCAAGATCTTCACCGCAATGTACAAGCCACAAGAGTCATCAAGGGATCCTTGTGTGCACAAGAGTTCAACAAAGTGCGGAACATCCAAATTGCCAAGGTAATTTGGGACACACTCAAGGAAGCACATGAGGGAACCGAGCATGTGAGACAAGGGAAGATGGACCTAATCAATGGAGAGCTTGAGCTTTTCTTCATGAAGGATGGAGAGACCGTTCAAGAAATGTATGATAGACTCATGGTACTTGTCTCGGACATTAGAGCTCTTGGAAGCAAAGATTGGGATGACTCAAAGGTCACAAAGAAGTTGCTAAGAGCTTTTGCCCCCAAGGACAAGAACTTGACGCAAATGATAAGAAGAGATCCAAGATATCCAACAATGACTCCCACTCAACTCCTTGGAGAGATATTGCATCAAGAACTTGTTGACCAAGATGTGGAGAAGTCTCTAACTTTGAAGATGGGCAAGAGCCTAGCCCTCAAAGCTAGCTCTAGTGAAGTAGTTGAAGAAAAGCCCAAGGCATCCAAGAGCAAAAAGGAAGACACTAGCGATGAAGAAAGCACGGATGAAGAAACCGCCTTTGCTATAAGGAAGTACAAGAAATTCTTGAAGTCAAGAAACTCAAGAAAAGGTGGAGATGATAGAAGGAAGAAGTCACAAAGGAAGTGTTATGAGTGTGGAGAGTATGGACATTTCATTGCCGAGTGTCCCAAGAACAAGAACAAGAATGAGGAAGAAAAGAGGTTCAAGGAGAGAAGCAAGGAGTACAAGGACAAGTACCAAGGGCGTGCGCACGTGGGTCAACAATGGGACTCAAGTGATGAAGATGAAGAACCAAAGAAGCAAGGGATGGCAACAATTGCCATGGCACAAGGTTCATCCTCAACACGCCTCTTCAACAACCTCTCCGATGATGAAGACCACTCTCATTTTTGCCTCATGGCAAGGGGGAGCAAGGTACAAGAATCGACCGTCTCATCCTCTCCAACATCCTCTTCATCCACCTCTAGTAGCGACATAGAAAACCTAGATGAGGAAAAGGAACTAGAGAACAACATGATAAAGAAATTTGGTAAAAATGGCCACAAGGAAATTAAAAGGCTATTGGACAAACTAGAGAAAAAGAAAGAGATACTTCATGAGCAAGAAGACTTGCTTATCCTTGAAAAGGAAAGAAACCTTGCTCTAGAAAAATCTCTTGCCGAAGAGAAGGCTAAGGTTGAAAAGTTGACCATGGACTTGTCCTTGATCGGCGATTCTAATAAGAAGATGTCAAAGGATTTCACCTTGGCAAATGAATCTTTAGCTTCCCTAAAGACTACCCATAGTGAGCTTCAATCAAGCTTCTCATGCTTGACGGAGAAGTACAAATCTCTTGAAGCTAACTTTAGTAGCCTTTGGGAAAGCACCAAAGCCACTCCATCGGCAAACTTGGACTCTAGTGCCTCCACTAGCAAAACTTGCTCCTCTTGCGCTAACATTGATGTGAATGCTATCAAGACTAACCTTGCAAGTCTAGAAGAGAAAATAAAGAGAAAAGACATGGAAATTGCCCGATTGAACATGTTGTTTACACAAGGCAACATTAGTGCCAAGTCAATACCCAAGGTGGTGGACAAGCAAGGACTTGGACACCGCAAGAACAACAAGGCAAATGGTAGAGTGACGGTGAAGGGGCATGAGATCCCCTTATGGAACAAGGGAGGCTACCTCAACACAATTATGGACATTGCCCATGGAGTCACCACATCTACCACAACCAAGGAAGCTCCAAAGATGGTGCAAATCACAAAGGGAATTGGTGGGAGTAACACCCCACCTAAGACATCAAAGAATGTGGTTGAGCACAAATCCACACCCAACTACACTTGTGATTACATTGTAACCTTGGACCATAATGGTAAAATGGTTGTCAAGTATGTTGGGCCTATGCTATGAAGGCCATGAGAAAGAGTGTGTGGGTTCCAAAAGTTTTTGCATCTAACCTCCAAGGACCCAAATCCTTTTGGGTACCTAAACCAAGAGCTTAAACTTGTTTTGTAGGCCTACTCCTCCGGTGGAAGTGCATGGTTGATTGATAGTGGTGCCACTAATCACATGACCGGAGATGAAGGCTTGTTTGCATCCCTTGACCGTTATGACAACCCTACAAAAACTATCATTTATGGAGACAATGGTCAAGGGGATGTCATTGGTTTAGGTAAAATTGCTATCTCAACAACAAATTCAATTGAAGATGTTTATCATGTGCAAGGGTTGGGATACAACTTGTTGTCGGTTTCACAACTTTGTGAGAAAGGCTACAATTGTCTCTTTACTCATGAGGGTGTGACCGTCTCTAGAAGGGAGGATTCCTCTATTGTCTTTGCGGGTCACTTACGGGGAAAACTTTACTATGTGGATTTCACAAAAGTAAAGGTGGATCCTAAGGCTTGCTTAGTGGCAAAATCCGACTTGGGTTGGCTATGGCATCGCCGACTAGCCCATGTTGGCATGAGGAACTTGGCCAAACTTCAAAAAGACGAGCACATCCTAGGACTAACAAATGTTGTCTTTGAGAAAGATAGGTTATGTAGCGCATGTCAAGCCGGGAAGCAAGTTGGAGCTCATCATCCCGCCAAGAACATTCTATCTTCATCAAGACCATTGGAGTTGCTACACATGGATTTATTTGGACCAATTGCCTACATAAGCATAAGTGGTAATAAATATGGTTTAGTAATTGTTGATGACTTTTCCCGTTTCACTTGGGTATTATTTTTGCAAGATAAAAGTGAGGCAAAGGGAATTGTGAAGAAGTTCATTAGAAGAGTTCAAAATGAGTTCGAGCTCAAGGTCAAGAACATAAGAAGTGACAACGGCTCGGAGTTTAGGAACACACAAGTTGAAGAGTTCCTAGATGAAGAAGGGATCAAGCATGAACTCTCCGCTCCATATACACCTCAACAAAATGGCATTCTTGAGAGGAAGAACCGCACATTGATAGAAGCGGCAAGGACAATGCTTGATGAGTACAAGACCCGGACTCATTTTGGGCGGAAGCCATCAACACCGCATGCCACGCCGCCAACCGACTCTACCTCCACAAGTACTTGAACAAGACTCCCTACGAAATCATCACCGGTAAGAAACCTAGTGTGCATTACTTTAGGGTCTTTGGGTGTAAGTGTTTCATACTTAACAAGAAACCCAAAGCCTCAAAGTTTGCATCCAAGGTTGATGAAGGTTTTCTACTTGGTTATGGAACTAACGAGCATGCCTATCGTGTTTTCAACAAAACCACCGGTTGTGTTGAGACCACGATAGACGTGAAATTTGATGAATCCAACGGCTCTCAACGAGAGCAAGTTAGTGAAAACCTTGTAAATGATGAAGAGCCCCCTAGCATATCCATCTTTAGAATGGGGACCGGTGAAGTGATGCCTCGGGAGATTCAAGCACAAACTCCGGTTGACACAAGCACTCATGATCCATCATCATCAACAAGAGTAGAGCCACCTAGTTCTCAAGTCCAACAAGATGAGAGTCAAGTTCATGGTGACGATCATGGACGGGGCTTTGATCAAGGGGGAGAACTACGTGATGAAGCTCAAGAAGATACACCACAAGTTGAAGATGATGATGATGGACCTATCCAATGTCAATTTCAAGAGCCACACCCAAGGGTACATCAAATGGTTCAACGGGATCATCCCGTCGACAACATTCTTGGAAGTATTCAAAAAGGGGTAACAACTCGATCTAGATTGTCAAATTTTTGTGCATTTTACTTGTTTGTTTCCTCTTTGGAACCTCTTAGTGTGGAACAAGCTCTTGAGGATCCGGATTGGATTATTGCCATGGAGGAAGAATTGAACAACTTCAAGAGAAATGAAGTTTGGGAGTTGGTACCTAGACCCAAGCAAAATGTGATCGGCACCAAATGGGTTTTTAGGAACAAGCAAGATGAATTTGGTGTCGTCACGAAGAACAAGGCAAGGCTTGTTGGCAAGGGTTACACGCAAGTTGAAGGCTTAGATTTTGGAGAGACTTATGCACCGGTAGCAAGGCTCGAGTCAATTCGTATTCTTTTAGCCTATGCTACTCATCATGATTTAAAGCTTCATCAAATGGATGTGAAGAGTGCTTTCTTGAATGGACCTCTCCAAGAAGAAGTGTATGTGGATCAACCACCGGGCTTTGAAGACTCAAGGTTTCCAAATCATGTGTACAAGCACCATAAGGCGCTCTACGGGCTTAAGCAAGCTCCTAGAGCATGGTATGAATGCCTTAAGGATTTTCTTCTCAAGAACGGCTTTGAGATAGGCAAAGCCGATTATACTCTCTTCATTCAAAGAAATGGAAAGGATATTTTCGTTTGTCAAATTTATGTCGATGATATCATTTTTGGGTCTACTAATGATAAATTTTGTGAAGAATTTAGTAGGATCATGACCAAGAGATTTGAGATGTCTATGATGGGAGAATTGAAGTTCTTTCTTGGGTTTCAAATCAAGCAAATAAAGGAAGGGACTTTCTTGTGTCAAACCAAGTATGTGAAGGATATGCTCAAGAGGTTTGACATGGCCGATTCCAAGCCCATCAAAACACCCATGGCATTGAATGGACATCTTGATCTCAATGAAGAAGGGAAGTCGGTCGACCAAAAGGTATTCCGTTCCATGATTGGCTCCCTCCTTTACCTTTGTGCATCTAGGCCCGATATAATGCTTAGTGTGTGCATGTGTGCAAGATTTCAAGCCAATCCTAAGGAGTGTCATCTAATGGCTGTTAAGAGGATCTTTAGATATTTAGTTCATACTCCTAACCTAGGCTTGTGGTATCCCAAAGGTTCCACTTTTGATCTACTTGGCTACTCCGATTCGGATTATGCCGGTTGCAAAGTAGATCGGAAGAGCACTACCGGGACTTGCCAATTTCTTGGTAGGTCTTTGGTGTCGTGGAGCTCAAAGAAGCAAAATTCGGTTGCTTTATCCACGGCCGAAGCCGAATATGTGGCGGCGGTGCTTGTTGTGCACAACTCTTGTGGATGAAGCAAACGTTGAGTGATTATGGTTGCAAGTTTAGTAAGATTCCACTCTTGTGTGACAACGAGAGTGCTATCAAACTAGCGAACTCTGTCCAACACTCTAGAACAAAGCACATAGACATTAGACATCACTTCTTACGGGATCATGAGGCTAAGGGTGACATTGCTTTACGGCATGTTTGCACCGAAAAGCAACTTGCCGACATTTTCACTAAGCCTCTAGATGAGCAAAGGTTTTGTGCTTTGAGGAGTGAGCTAAACATCTTAGATTCTCGTAACTTGGCTTGATCTTTTGCACATAAACTTGCTTGTTGCCTAGATAGGAAGCAAAACGTTTTATTTTAACTTCTTTGTGTGTGCGTTTTACAAAAAATTTGGATTTTTACATAGTGGGTGGTGACTATAGCTTTGATTGATTGCTTGTGACTAGTCACCAACTCCTATGAGTTCTCTAAATCTCCATATTCCTCTTTACCAAAAATCTCAACCTAAGACCTTAATTCTTTCCAAAAGCTGCAATACGCCGGTACAACCGACACAAGGTCGGTAGTACCGATATGAGTTCTCTCGTTGGAATTTCGGCGATCATCGGTAGAACCGACGCCGTGTCGGTACTACGGACCCCCTCGGTAGAACCGGCCCCGTGTCGGTATACCGATAAGACCTTCTGTCTCATTTTCCGGGACCGCCGGTAGTACCGACGTGCTTGTCGGTACTACCGATAAGGGCCGCTGGGCTATATAAGCCTTGCGACCAGGGGTTAGGGTTTCAGTTCTTATTCCAACCGTTGCAACGCCCCTTCTCCTCCTCTCAAATCCGCGAGGGGATCTCAAAACCCAACCGTGGAAAGTGTTTCTAGCCCACATCCTTAGATTCTCCACCCTCCGGAACATCCGATCCTCGCCGGAAGTTCGTCGATTCGCGCGGGAAGCTTCTCAAGGTATTCATTCAAAATCTCCGTGGATCGATCTCTAAATGTAGTTGTTTCTAGATGCAATGCTTTAGGGAATCATTATCTTTACCCCCTTTGAACTCGTATCCATGATTTGGTAGCTTTTGGTTGGCTAAAACCCCCGGATTCAACTCTTTCCACCAAAAACCGACCCCCATCGGTAGTACCGACACCATGTCGGTAGTACCGATGGGGGGCTGCTAACTCAGTTTCCCCCCTTAGGTTGAGCCATCCTTTCTCATTTTCAAAACTTCCATCTTATGCACTCTTGCTTATCCTCCAGATGGGTCGCGCCGGCAAGCAAGTGGTGCGTGAAGGCTCCGATGAAGACGACGTTCCTCTCGCTCAAAGGAAGAGGAAAGGGGGAGCTAGCTCTCAAGCTCCTCGTGGTCGTGGTCGTACCAACCCTCCTGCAGCTCCTCGCCAGTCCACGGGACAAGGTCATCGTGCCCGTACCAAGCAAGCACACCAACCCGATGACCATTATGATGACTATGAGGACATCTCCTTGGAAACCCTCTCATCGTTCATCCTTCGGCCATCAAGACCTCCTCGTCCAGCCACTCAAATGGGGATTGTGAGGATGGTAGACTACACAAGAGGGTCCCACAATGTCTACAAGGAGAGGTACTCCGACCCCGCTCTTTGGCAAAAGGAGTTTGATGCGGACATCCGCTTTTGGCTCAAATTCAATGCCGATTGGTATGAGTCAGTCATTCTCAGCAAGGATCACATGACTATCGATATGAAATCAATCAATTGGGATCTCCTTAGGTCACTTGATATTCCGGCCGTCAATGATGCTATTGATATATGCCATGCCAAGGGAATGACCAATGTGATGTCAATCAACTATGATTGGAATGAGGAAGTGGTCGCCCAATTCTATGCCAATCTCTACATCCGCCGTGAGACCCGGACCTTCCATTGGCTTCTTCAAGGCAAGCCCCTCTCCGTATCTTATGAGCGTTTTGCTCAGATTCTTGGCTTCGGTGAGGAGGATCTCGCTCGTCCAAAGCTGCATGGTGGAGAGTTTCCTCTTGACAGTGAGATGGCCTTCATGTATGACTCGGCGTATGGCAAGGTGGAATTTGGTACCACTCATGGGATGAAGCCAGTTTATCGGATGTTAAATCAACTCTTTCGCTACACTCTCACTCCCAAGATAGGTGACAACACCAACATCTCCAATGTGGCAAAAGAGATCCTAGTGAGGATGGCACCGGCAAGGAAGACTTTAGTATATTCAACTTCATTTGGGAGGAGATCATTGTGTGCTCCGTGTCCGCTAACAAGAGTTGCCAATATGCCCCTTGGATATTCAAGATGATTTGTGAGGTGGCGGGAGTTGATATCCTCCCCGACAAGACCCATTCTTGGTACAAGCCCAACAAAGGCAACATCGAGAGGCTCCTCAAGTTGGGCAAGCATGCCCCCTCCTCGTCCTTCTACCGCGGTGGCTCCTCCTCCGGTGGCCCATCTTCTTTTGAGCCACCTTCCTCCTCTTGTGGGCCATCCGCATCTAGAGGCACCGTTCCCCCGGCAAGAAAAAGAGTATCTTCAATTTCCTCTCTCAAGGTCTTTTTGCTTGCTTCAATGTGGGACGACACAACGCACGGGAAATTCGTGCCCATAGGCACCATGTTGATGAGCGACTCCTCAAGCTAGAGACGCGTCAAAAGTCCTTGCTCGCTCAACACAACATTGAGCACTCTCCCGTTCGCGAGCCCATGGATTTTCCTCCTCCACCAAACTTCTACAACCCTTGGGAGATCTACGGCGACGCCTCCATGATGTATGGAGCTCCTCGGCCGACATCGACGACGAGGACTTTGGTGGTGGTGAGACCGACGACGACGACTCTCCTCCGCTGCCCACTCTCCACATGACTATGATGATTGAAGGGCCTCCTCTTTTTGGCGCTTGATGCCAAAGGGGGAGTGAGCTCACAATTTACTCATGTGTGGTGTGGGCTTGCATCTTCATTTATCCATCTATCTATCCTTGTGGTTGTGGACATGTAAGGACTATGTGTGGTTTCATGTGGTGTAATGCTTGTTGAAGAACTTAGAACTCGTTTAAATTTGTAAGACTTAAGTTATGCTTGTGATGTGAGGAACCTTGGTTATCTATTTGTGATGCTTGTTATTTCTCACCTTATTGTTTTGTATACCATGTCATATGCATCACAGTTTATATATCACACTCATGCACTTGTGTATGCAATTTGAGAGTGAAAAGTCTTCTAATTGTGTGATGGGCATTTGAGGCCTTTATAAAAGTTGAAGCACACATTTAGGGGGAGTTTCATTTTCAAATTCGTCAAATACACACATCTTTTTATAAACAAATTGTGGTTGTCATCAATCACCAAAAAGGGGGAGATTGAAAGTGCATCTTGGCCCCTAATTATTTTGGTGATAATGATAAGCACAATTTGTGGTATTTAATGCTTTGAAAAGATGTGTGCAGGTCTTAAATGAATAAAACTCTTATGGTTGATCAAAGGAAGGCCCCCAATTTCAAGTCGATGCTTTCTACTCGAATCAAGGCTTAATTTCTTTTTGTTTTTGAATTTGAGTATAGGAAACACCGTACTATAAAGGGGGATGCAAATCGATAGCCAAGAGATGCTAAAAGTGCTCTAGAAGGTTTTCCAAGTGAGTGAGAAGAGTTGAGAGTCGACACGTGCCCAAATGCTTCTCTTCCCTCAAACTCTCGGGCTGGGCCGGTTGTACCGACGCCACGTCGGTACTACCGACCACCGCCCCTCGGTAGTGCGGCGCGGGGCCGGTATACCGATAAGGGTTCTCTCCGGCGAGTTTTAGCCGGGGGGCGGTACTACCGACCCCGTGTCGGTACTACCGTGTTCGTACTTGTTTTTATTCAGAAAAAGCCCCCCCTCGGTAGTACCGACACCGTGTCGGTAGTACCGGGGTTACACGTTTTTGCACAGTGACGGCTAGTTTTCGGCACCTAGTATTTAACCCCCCCCCCCCCCTTCTCCCTCCTCACTCATTGCCGACCAACCACGGGACAAACACTTCCTTGAGCATTCACTCCACCTCTTCCCTCTCCTCTAGAGCTAATCCTTGGTTCCCTTGAGCTAGGGTTTGAGAAGAGAGGTGTTTTCTAGTGAAGTGTGACCAAGCTTTGAGGGCCCCTTCGTTCTTCCCCTTCTCAAGAGCACTTGAAGCATCTGCGGGCTTTTGTTTTGCATTTGTTACTCTTGAAGCTTGCTTCTAGACGGTTAGGCGTCGCCCGCGAGTGCCCTCTTGGTGTGGTGCACCGGGATCTTTTGTATTGCCCTCTCCTTCGTGGAGAATTCTTAGTGAGCACCAATCTTCCTTTGTGGGGATTGGAAGAGGAAAAGAGGCTCTTGGTGATAGCCCTCCCTTTGTGGGATCCTCAACGGAGACGCGGCATCCTTTGTGGGTGTGAACTTCGGATTAAATCTCGTGTCTCTTTTGCTTGCTTGAATTTCCTTGTTTCTAACTAACCCTAGAACTTGTTTTAGCCCGATCTATCATTTGGTTGCTATCCAACTTGTTTCTGTGGTTGCAGGTGGTTCTTAGCATCTAAACTTAAACTTTGATTCAAGTAGAATTGCTAGAAACCTCTCGGAATTCAAATTTCGTTTTAAGTTATCTCTGCTGTCGGTAGTACCGACTGGTACGTAGTACCGACCCCGTCGGTAGAACCGGCACCACGTCGGTAGTACCGACAGGGGGTTTTAATCCGCTACTTTGTTTCGTAAATTTAAAGTGATCCTATTCACCCCCCCTCTAGGCATCACAAGGTTTTTTCATCGATCCCTCCCCGATACGGAGGCCGCCCTTGCTCGTGCGGGGCGGGGCACCGAGGGCAAGATCCCCGATACGGAGGCCGCCCTTGCTCGTGCGGGGGCGGGGCACCGAGGGCAAGAACCGAGCACGGAGTGCTCCTCCTCCATCTCCTCCCTCGACGAGGATGCCGACGCCGACCCGTCCTCGACCGCACCGCTCTCGCTGTTGTGCACCGGCTTGCCTGCCCACCAAGACCGAGGAGGAGTGCTTTGGTGTGCTTCGGTGCCGCCGCGATATGCATGAACTCCATGGAAGTGCCCCAAGGTCTCTCGGCTCGCAGGCAATTTGGATTTTCGGTTGATGTGCGATTCTCTAAATGTCGGCAATTGCGGGTGAAGTTCCTTTCTATTTTCTTACTGTTATGTTAAACTATGTGTTATGACTCAACCACGCCACCGTCACTCGATGTTTAGGACCTTATCAATCACTCTTTGTTGTACTTGTACAACTCCTATGGTGCACCTTGCATGGAGCCACTATTCCATCTTGATTGCTTGGAGCATTATCCTCAATGTTAATTTCTTGTCGCAAATCACTTTTTCAAGATGCATTTAGGACTTTGTATGGATTGCTAGAGAATGTTGCAGTACTCTCGCCAATGCCCAAGTGACGAAGATCATTGGTCCGCTCTTCATAGTTGGTTGATGCCCTCTCCATCATTTTTGAAAATTGTCATGTTCTCTAGGTAACTTCAGTGTACTCTCACTTTCCTTGCCTCAAGACACAAATTCATGAGCATGTTTCTTTTGGTTTTTTTATTATGCAGATGCGCAAATGCATATGAGAATGTAGTGCTGAATGGTTCTGGAGGTTGGAATAAGATTGATCGGCGTCTTGGCAATCTTGCTTTTCTCGCTATTTTTGTTTTTGCCTCAAAACACAAGCCGCATGGCAAGGAGCGCTATCTCGCTCGGCACAATTCTCACACAAGCGTAGTATGCTTTTCTCCCTTCGATCCTACTTGTTCTTTTGGCTACTATGAAATGCTCCATTTATCCGAATTCAATTAGTATTTTGATCATTATGTCATTATTATCTCATTTTGTATTGTTCTAAATGGATACATGTATTTGTGGCAAGGCATGGGTAAACCGTTTGTTTAAATTTAGTTTGACATAGGTGTCTCGAAGCTTTAGTTGTAATTTTGTATTGTTCTGAAGCTTTAGTTTCATGGCGTACTATATAGTACACATCTCCGTGGTTTAAAATTTGAAGGAACATTTTTGTACTTTGAGAACAAGTTATATTGAGTCTAAACTCACATTTGTTACAATGTATGCAAATTTAATGGCATTTTCGCAAGTTCACTTTATGTTTCGATGAAGTAATATTATCGGTAGAGTTTACACGGGTGGAATACCGAGTATTTCTTGACATGGCAGTTGCGAGCCTTTCGAATGTTCTCTTGTATAAATATATATTCCACCCACTTATTAGTTCGGTTTCTTGCAGTAACAAGTAGGTCAATGTTCATTAGAAAACAAGAGTGGAGATTCTAATTGATGCATGACATGATCAATGCCCGAGCCAAAAGAGATCATCCTGGGTCTAACTGAAGTTTCCATGTAAGTTTTTTATCATCATCAAAGACACCGCAATTCATGATAATGAAAATGGTAAATGCTTGGTAGGTACGTAAATAATATTTGCACATGCTTAGCAAATTGCATGCCACCTGTTGGTTTTTTAAACCTTCAACTTCTACATTGAGTAGTTTGTCTCTTTGACGGGATGGGAATGGCTTAATAACATATTTAATACTCCGTGAACCATTGTTAGTCAACCTGTTGGGGCTTTCATTTTTATTGTTGCAATGAACTACGGTTTTCTTATTTTGCTACTAAAAATGGTGGACACCTGAAATGGTAGAAAGACACCTTTTAGCGATGTATGTCTAAAGAATTGTTATGTGTGTCATGTTTATAGGTGAAGGTGTCGGGAGTATTTTTACTAACACAAGCTATGCCGGTAACTTTATGCCGGGCGGCGGATGCTTGGACATGGAGCTGGTTGCGCGCGACCATGTGGAGGTACTTATATGCTTAAGGTGCAATGCTCTTCTCCTAGACTCTCCCAAATTAATTATCTTTTAAGAATTTCTCTACGATCATCACTTTACAGTGGAAGAAACTTTGCCAAGTGTTGAGGAAGAATGTTTGAGAAAGCAAACTTTATCAACATAGAAGAATCGGGGTTCCCGTAAATTAGTACAAAGCGGCTATAGAATTTGTTGTGATATTTAGTGCTGATATTTTATTTTACTTTGACAATGTATCTTTTGCAAAGACCGGCTAGACCTTGACAAATTGTAAACATTTCCGGGTGCCGGAGTGACCAAGACGATTTCGCGCGGCAGATCTTGTTTCAAACTTGATACTAATTGGTCAAAAAAATTGATATTTTGTTGATACAACTATAAGCCGGATCGATATTTTACTAATATGGTGCTTGTATCGGGTTAGAAAAAAATTTGCGTAGGAACTCGTTGGAATCAGCTAACAATATAGATGTCGTAATGAGTCCGAGCTCGGAATCGAGATGTCTTGTGTGTAAGTCTCTTCATTTCGTTGATGCGTCACTTGCATATTTTTTTTAACTAAGCTGTTGCTTTACAAAGCATTTTCAGCATTTGGTGAAAAACGGAAGTTCCTTGTTTCTAACGACAATGATGCATCGGTAAAGATACGGGATTAATCCAAACGATTTTCTTCTTAAACAAACAACAATCTTTGAATTGGTGTTGGATATTGATGTGAATAAAAAGGTTAGAACCGGATTGTCATTTTTATATGTACAATTCGGGACAAAATATATTTGTTGCAATTTTGAAAGGCCCAATAAATTGTTCCACGTATTGGTTGTGTACTAATCCGGCTAATTCGGATAACTTCGATTTTATGCGGCAGATCCAAGGTGGTCAAAGTATACAATTTCAGTACATAAGTCAATGTGGGGTGCCTGCTTTTTAGAAAAATTCTGATGTAACAGTGTCGCCTGCCCAACTGTCTCGAGTTGGTCCTAACTCCAGTGTAAAGTGACATGATGCCGTTCCTGCAGCCGATCGTTCTCTAAGTCGACAGTTGTGGCACTTTGCAATGTCTGCTATAGGATGGAACAGAGGCATGAATCTCCTAACTATCTTGTAACAGAGGCATGAAGCTCCTAACTATCTTTATTTTATTCCAAGATGAATCTTCGTTGTGATAATTTTTCGGGCTTTTAGCTAGAGTTGACATGTATATCTGTGTTATATTTGTGACATGAACATATAGTTTTTGAGGAAAAGCTGTTGTCTTGTGTTGGCGGGCATGAATTTTATCTAAATATGTTGGAGATGTGTTTTGCTCTTGTAGATTGCAATAATGGATAATTGTCTTAATTTTGTGTTGGAGATGTGTTTTGCTCTTGTAGATTGCAATAATGGATAATGGTTCGACGCGAGCAATGTATATGTGGTACCACGGACAAAGTATAATAATCGAACCAACCTCAGTTGCACTCTTTCCCTTAGACTGCTTTTGACCATTTGCTTGATAAAAGGAATTCAATTGGCCCGTAGCAACGCACGGGCACGATCCTAGTACCATTCAAAAATAAGAAGGATATGCTAACTGTAGTGTATATGCTGTTTTTCAAGATCACAGGGGTAGCCTGATTTGAATAGCGAAGGAATAGTAGTAGGACGGATCTCCTTGACTACCATTCCATTATTTTTTGTTTCTTACTAGCTTTTTTCCAGGGTGTGAGGAACAGGGCATCACCTGCCAGGCTTGTAAAGCTGAACAGCAGCATGACACCAGAACAGCGCAAGATGATTGAAGATATCAACTTTGGAGGGCTACTTCAGATCTCATGCCATACCATCCCTGCAGATCTCGCGAAATGGCTGCTTACTGAATGTTTTGACCCAGAAGCAATGGAGCTTGTGCTACCTGGCAGGGGCAGGATACCTGTTACAGAAGAAGTCGTATCATATATCCTGGGGCTGCCAAACAGTGGAGGCGAAGTAGCGTACGATCTCCAAGCTGAAGCAATCAAGTTCATCAGCACAAAGTACAGCATTGACCAAGGCACGGCTCCAAGGGTCGAAGAAATTTTCCAAAGGGTGAAGAATAGCAAGGTTGCAAACGAAGATTTTCTAAGGTCATGGCTGATGCTCGCAGTTTCAACATTCCTGTGCCCCACAACAAGTCTGCACATAAGCCCTAGATGTTACCCCAATATTATGGACCTGGATCGTGTCAAGGATTTGAATTGGTCAAAGTTTGTTGTGAAGCATCTTAAGGACACTGGTTCCAAACTCAACACAAAGGGATCAGTCAAGGGATGCGTCTTCGTCCTTGTTGTAAGCACCTTATACCCTCCATATACTTTTTTTTGCAGCACAACATTTTTTTGTGATAGCAAACTTAACCAATTCACCTTTTCTGGGTGGGGTGGGATAGGGCAGCAACTTAACGTTGTTTGGTACCCAAATTAGTATATTATTGTCCCTCAATTCAGTAGTCTGTCAAAGCAAATCAGCCTACCACAAATTAATCAGAGTAATTTTTGTTGCACATTATACACACACTGACCCCCCTATTTCTGTTGTTATTGTACGCAGATATTATACGCAGATTCACTAGAAGCTCCTAGCTTGCATATCCCAGATATAAGGCCAAGGGTAGCAGCATGGTCGAGGAAATTGCTGGATAAGCTTATGAGCCTAGATACCAATCGGGATGGATCATTTGGGAAACTAAAGGTATTTGGACAGCAGCATCAACTTTTATTTTCTGTAAATCTATTTTTTCTGCTCCATTGTTTGCTCTTATGTTATTGATTGCTTTATTCAGCTCAAGCATTCAGTTCACACAAGAGTACAAGAATCACTATTCAAGATGGATGATATATTTCAGTTTGTATGTTCTAAGGCCAGAGGAATGTCAGCTGTGGTAAAAACCCTGTGGCACCAATCAGCCCCCCCTGATTTTTTCATCCACCTTTTTTCTGTGCGGCTGATGGTTTCTATCGCTCATTTTATATGTTTTTGCAGGAAAAGAAGTTGCTTTCAGACGCTGTAGGGAAAATGATGTGCGGAATCACAGATGCAGTCGGCAACTTTGTGCAGGAAGTTGGTGCAATACGAACCCAGACAGCCCCCACACCCCACACAGCTGATGCGACCCCATCATCATCTGGGTTAAGGAGACCCAAGAGAAGAAGGAGCACTGCACATGAAGAACCACGAGAGGATGAAGACAACGACTACGCTGAAACAGAGGATGAATTGGGTGATGATGACGAAGAGACAGAGCTTGAAGACGAGGAAGAAGATGAAGATGGGTTAGGAGAAGAAGATGAGGCATCCGAGGGAGATGATGAAGACGAGGAAGATGAGGAAGATGGAGAAAAAGAGGAAGAGGGACCAGCCAAGGAACCAAGCCCAAAGCATTGCAAGACGGAGAACCAAAATGTTGGTAGTAGCAGGGCTGCATTGCACTCCATATCAGAGGGTAGCGAGGAAGATGCAGGGCATTTTGACTGGGACAGGCCCGGCAGCTCTGCACACTGGGACGATCATGACGCAGCTGACAACACACCATTGAGTGTAAGGTTAAGGAAGCTGAAGGAAGTAATCAAGCCTGCTCCCCTAGAGGTCATCCTCCCACCTACAGCCAAGGATAGAAAGGCTAGGTTAAGGCTGCCAGAAACACCGAAGGAGCCCAGCCCCCCAAATGAACAACAGTTCAGCCGCAACAAGCAGCCACAAGAGGAGCAAGTCGGCCGATGATTCATGCCGGGGACGAGAGGAACCGAGTCAATTGCAAGGAGAAATTCAATGGATTTCACACCACCGAAATAAACATAATGAAGTGGGTTGAGGAGGAAGAAAAATCACTGTTGCCGTAACGTATTTCGAAGAGCGGGTCACATGAAAGAGCCAGGGTCTGACTACTGGGACGGCTTTGATGAAGATGCGTTGAGGGAAATAGAAGAAAATGCTCTGAAGTAGTTTTAATTGAAGAAATCACAAGCCAGCCAGGATGCTGCTACAACGTCAAGACAGGAAAAGCCAGAAGTTTGAAGTAAAGAAGTTGAGAAGTTAACTCCTCCAGCAGAAATCATAGTGGGTGAAACGACAACACGCACAACAACTGATGTTGAACCATCATCAGTCAATTCATCAGTTGCACCTGCTATCCATCTTGGTCCTAGGAGGGTCGTTAGGAAAACCAGAGTTTTGAAGTCCCCGTACACTGATATTGCACCCAGGAAAGGATTCAAGTGCAGCAATGAAGTGCGCCACGTATACGACATGATTCTGAAAACTCACCTGCATCCACCAAGGAACAGGGACTTAACCAGCAAAGAGTATATGCTCCTTCCCCTATCATACACTCTGAAACATCAAATTAACATTCCACAGTACTCAAATTAGCAGCAATTAGCTACCATTTTAATTGTTTTCCAAGATGCAACCCAAAGAATATGTTCTTTTTTATGTAGCATCATAATCATCAATTTCGGCCATCTATTCATATACTTGGACGAGCTCGCAAATTTAGTGAAGCCTGGAGGAGATCTCGTCAACACTGTTGCAGAGATCGCCATTCATGCAATTAAACCCAAGGGCAGGGGCGCTTTGAAGCGGATTATGCCAGTACGCCTATCTGTGAGTATTTTTTGTCCTAGCCTAAGGCAACTATTTTCTTCTTCTTCTTGCCAAAACGCCAAAATAAGATGAATGCGATTAAATATGATATGGAATGTCGGTTATGCTATGATGCGATTCATGATGACAGTTCCTTTTTTTCCGGTCATGCTATTATCAATTTTTTTCTTCTTTAACTTCAGTAAACTATGATCAGAATATATTGAAATTTTCCAGTTTAGTAATATGCCAGCAAGATGTTTTGATAGCTTTGCAGCAAAACTGTTTTTTTGGTTTTTTTTTGTGTTAGTAAAATACGATGAGAAAGTATTGAAAACTGTTTTTTTCTTCAACTACGTTGTTTTTTACACACGGGGATTCTTCTTTGCATGGAGATTTTGATAGGGTAGATGTCAAGCGTCAATTTAAGAAAGGAACAAACAACCTCGACCATAGACAGATGGTACACTTTTTCTATCTCACATAGTTTCCTTGTATTTCTTTTCTCTCTTTTTTCCTGGTATTTCTTCTCTCTTTTTTCGCGCACCTTTCTCCCTCCCTTTTTTTACTGAAAAACAGTCTCCTTTTCTTGCAAAAAAATGCAGGTGATGTTCCCTGTACTACAAGTTATTAAGACCAAGGACCTGGGCAGTTGTGGCTATTACTTTCTCCTAGTGCTCAACATTCGCAACCAGAGGTTTGAAGTGATCGAATCCATGAGATCTTTGGAAGATGTCAATCTAAAGACCTGCTGCGACCAACTTACAGAAGCAATCAAGCAACTCTGGAGCCAATATTACTCAGATTCTGGTGTTGTCATTCAAAACTACAAGACTGTTTCTATCAACGCCCCAGTACAGAGCAATATGTAAGTAACATCAGACACCCCCCGTCCATTTTCACCACAACTTTTGTTTTTATTCGACCACACTCATTTATTTTTTCAAACCAGCAATAACCATTCTTCAAATGTCTTTCCATTGATTTTTTTGTTTACAGCCACGACTGCGGGTTCCACATGCTAATGCATGCTGCACACTGGGATGGACGCACAGTTTGTAATTTCAATGAAAAAGACATGCCAAACATCCGAAGCTTCTCACCTACGGATGGTTCACGCACCCGAGAGAATGACACGGCGTGGAAGCACAAATTCATGCCACAAGGAGGTATGTTTGGTCAAAAAGGGCACCCCCATCATTTTTTGTGCACATCAAGTAGTACTAGTAGTATATAGAAACTAGTTACAGAAGTATATGTCTATCTTTGTACGTAGAGCGCAATTTAGTGTTCTACAGACACCAGCATAAAACCAATTTAGCATTCACCAACCATCACTTTAAATATTTTACAAAACCAACTCTCTTGATCAGGGGAGTAACCCCAAGCCAAGTCTTTTTTTCTTCTGTCATCCCCGGACAACGTTGAATGTTATGCTTTGTAGACTCGCACTTGCTTTTTTGTTCTTCCTCTTAGCCTTTGCATTCATACCTTTCTTTAGCCTTCTTTCTTTTTTGCGCCCTTTAACTATTGATCTAGGCGGGTTCCCAACCTGTAGTGGTAAGCCACCATCACCCTCAATAGCACCTACAAGGGAAATCTGAAATTAGATATAAAACAAGTAATTCAAAAACAGATTATACATCAGTACAAGCATTCTACCTCCGCTGTTAGGAGAAGCACCAGATGTAATTTCTGAACCAATCTGGACAACAGCAGTTGCACTCGTTGCATTTGCGTCAGGAGCTGGAGCAAAGGCACATGGTGCAGATG
Organism: Cenchrus americanus; assembly: GCA_947561735.1. Lineage (NCBI taxonomy): Eukaryota > Viridiplantae > Streptophyta > Magnoliopsida > Poales > Poaceae > Cenchrus > Cenchrus americanus. The sequence goes on from OX387241.1 coordinate 200,109,307, forward strand.
CAGCAACTGCCCCACTGTCTACTTGCTTCCTTCGAGATTTCTTTCTCTTCTTTAGTTCAATAATTTCAGATCTCATCTGCTTGATATGATTCTGCATGATAGTATAGGCTTCATTCGACATACACCCATCTGATGCCAAACTCGCAAAAGCCGTGACGATTTGTGAACCACGAGTCCTTCGCCCACTCAAAGGCATGCCACGGGCCACCATGTCCGGGCCGAGCAAACGCTTTAGTTGCGGCATCAACCACCGCTTGTGGCGGCAAAAGCGGCTCCTGAACCCATCGCTCAAGAATATATTTATCCGGTATAGTTCTCACACCCAACCTGACCATGACTTTCATAATATGGCAACATAGGATCCCATCTCTGTCAAACTTGCTGCACTCACAATAGTAGCTCTCATCTCCATCAATCACAGTCACAATGTACTCTTTTTTCCCATAGCCATACACACACACATTATTAGGCACAATCCTGTATATGATGTCACTTTCCTGCTTCACATCATACTCAGCTGTCTTCTCAAACTCTTTTGAAAACCTATAGAAGAGTCCCTTGGTGTAGATGGCAGCAGCATGTCTTTCTAGGGGGAATTTAGACCATCTCCGCCTCTCTTTATCTTCGGTATCAAACTCTTGCCCCTCCGAGCAACAAGGCACTTATCTTGTATTTTACGGTCTTGTTCCACAAAATGCGGTATCGACATGTTAGGGTTCACATATTTCTTCAACACCGCATTGAAGCCCTCGCTACGCCGGGTTGATTGCGGGAATGGGAAGAAGGAGTGCATGTAGAACGCGAGGGGCAAAGCGCCTCTAAGGGCATAGAGGTTTTGAAAATGGACATTGCCCCGCAAGCCATGTTTGTGCAACATCGCGCCCACCGTGTGTCAAACTCATCCGAGTCACCGTGTGATTCATGCATTCTTTGAAGTCCTCCTCTAACTCCTCACTCTCATCAAGCACCGGACCTATTGTGCCGAGTACTTGTCCATAATGTGGAAGCGGCAGTTCTGTGAGTTGAATTGGGGAAAACCTGGGCAATCGCGGACATCATAACACCATCACGGTCCGTTATAATGTTCATGGGAGCCTTTCCTTTCATCGCTTGCGGGAATGATTGGAACAACCACATATAGCTAGGTGTTTTTTCATCACGTAGGAAGGCGCAACCTAATTGAATCGATTGCCCGTGCTTATTTATTCCAATGAATGGAGCAAATGGCATATCATACATGTTGGTCATGTAGGTAGCATCAAAAGAGACACAATCATGGTAAAGATCAATGTAAGCTTGCCTTCTTTGACCGTCAACCCAAAACATGCTCTCCACCCTGTCCCCGTAAGCCAACTTTCTGTGCGTAAGAAGTTAGGATCTTCCTGCTGTATATCTCTGAAACGGTCTACCGCTTCTTGCATGTCTTTGAACTTCTCTGTCCTCCTAATGGTTGACCTAAAGTTGTTGATGTCCTTCCCTATATACGGTACAATTTGTGCAGAACCATACAACTCATTCATAAGTTGCATTATACGCCCTGTTGTCAGGTTGCAACCATGCAGTAGAGTAATAAACTCCTTCTCTTGTTGAGGGATGCCCTTGTGAGATCTTAGGAATTTCTTTAGAGATGGTTTCGCAACTAAGTCATGGTTGTGGTCAGCCATAAAGTAAGTGACATGCCACCTCTCATCCATCAGGTTCACAACCATCCTTGCTTTGCACCCCGTATGAATCATTTTCTCTCTTTTTCTCTTCTTCTCACCATCAAGTTTCTTCTTCTTAACCTCTTGCCCGGCATCGTTACGTTCGAGTTCGATTCTGTCCCGGAAGAGTTGCCTGTCGTATGGACCTCCCTGGGCCCACTACCTCGGTGGGTACCGGGACCGACTACTCGGTGAGCCCACGGGACTACCGGCTTGCGCTACACGGCACCGAAGGCGTGGAGCACAAGGCCGCATAGGAGAAGTACTCGGTTAGGAAGGCCGTACATGTCCCGCACCGTATGGAAGACTCCTAGACGTACTCGACTAGTACTCTCTCCCTACTCCGACTTGTAACCCCGCCTCCCGGACTATATAAGGCGAGGGCAGGGGACCGATCTCTAGGATCACCTCATCACGGCGCACCATTGCACCATCTTGTAATCGTGCCCAATCAATCCAGAGCTACGCAGCATACAGGACGTAGGGTATTACGCACCTCGCGGCCCGAACCTGTCTAAATTGTGTGCCACGTGTCTCTTCCTTCAAGTTACCGATCTCGGCGAGGCCACATTCATCTACTTCGGGTACTCCCCTTAGTAGGTTGCCGGTCTAAAACACCGACAGCTGGCGCGCCAGGTAGGGGATCTCGCCCGAGGTCACATGGCGAACTCGACGGCTCCCGTCTACTTCAAGCCAACCGTCGCCTTCAACCGCAGCGACACCTTCGTGTTCGGCGCCTGGGTCTGCACTGGCCGACGGCGCGGGCTCCTTCCGGCGCCGCTTAACCTTGCGGCCCAACCCGAAGACAAGGCTTCGTGGACGCTTCCCGAAGTTGTCACGGGCGAACTCGCCAAGCAGGTTCGGCGAAATTTCGCTCTTCAACCACCACGGCGACTTCGAGCTCGAGTCCGCCTCCAACTCAAACTCGATGTCTCCATGGGCCATCGCATGCGAGCCGGGCCGCTCGGCCATCGCACGCGGCCCCCTCACCTCGTGAGCGCTCCACGCGTGGCCCCGCATCCTCGGCGGGCCCGCACGGGGGGCTCCCTCATCGCGCGGGCGGCAAGGAGCCCGTACCCGAGTACAACTCGGACTCCGACATCGTCCCCGACCTCGCTTCGGACTCCGGCCCTCTCTCCGAGTTCTACTCGAACCCCGATTACGAGTTCGACTTCGGGTCGGACCCTGAGGAGCCCGAGTCCGAGGACAACTCCACCGAGCTTCCCTTGTCGGGACCGGCCTGCGGGTTGGTTATAACATCCACACCGGCGGGAGATTCGTCTACTGGCCAGACCGCAAGCCCGCTGACCTGATAAGTGGGGACTCACGCTACGTCGCCTACATCGACTCACTACCGTTCCGGAGGGAACACCCCTAGCCGGGCCGACTCAAGCACACCAGGCGAGGTGGCACCCTGCGAGTCCGGCCTTGGCGGGCCCCGATCGCCAAGTCTTCATGGCGCCGGCGACACCCCGGGGTCTTCGAGGCACGGCTCGGGACAAGTACACGGGAAGACATCTCCTCCCGACGAGCTCTCTCGTCGATGCTCCACCGAACGAGAACCTGCGCGGACGGAGACGCCCGACGTGAGCGTAGCCGGAAGCGCGGCCGAACGTCGCCGGCGCCTCCGCGACAACTTCCCCGTCCGCAACCTTGCGGAAGCTCTCGGGCGGTCGAGAGCGAGTACACACTACCCCCCGAGCAATGCCTCATGTCGATCCACGGCGATCGCACGCCGGGCTCGGGGCATACGCGCCGGGAGAGGTCATCGCCAAGCTCGGCCCCGAAGACGCCTACTTCATGCGGGTCGACAACGAGTCAACCAACCTCCTCCGGCCGGGCCTCGCGACAACGAAGCCACAAGTCGCGGCGCCAACAACGGTCCTAACCGTACTCGGAGCCGACCTCCCGCGCGAGCCCAACCGTCGTCGCTCCAACGCCGGCGGACCTCCGCGGCGGCGACAACAACGCGTGAGGGTCGTCCCCCACCGTGCTCGGCCGGCGGCGGCGGCCAACGACCGCCGACGGCGGCGGCGGCGGTGGAAGCTCCAACCATGGAGCCAACGAAGGGCGGCGGCGGCGGCGGTCGCGGTGGCCGAGGCCACGCGAACGGCCACGCTTCGGCGCCTCACGGGGGGCGGGTATGATGCCCGCGAGAAGATTGAGGAGGCTGCGGCGGAAGAAGTTGACCACCACGGCCCGACGGCGACGGCTTCCCCGCCTTCTCACCTCGACTTCGCAACTTGCTTCTCCCCGACAAGTTCAAGCCTTTGGGGTCACCAAGTACGATGCGAGCAGGATCCCATCCAGTGGCTCAGGTGCTACGCCCTCTCCATCGAGAACGCTGGCGGCAACAGCGACACCAAGTGCCTCTACTTCCCCTTCTGCCTGGACCAAGCTCCACTCACATGGCTCGAGTCGCTGGACAAGCACTCGATCGACAAGTGGGACCAGCTGAAGGAGCAGTTCACCAGTAACTTCGCGGGCGCCATGGGCCGATCGGGTACTCGCATGGACCTGGCCATGATCAAGCAGGAACAAGGCGAGACCCTCCGCAAGTACATGCGCCGTTTCTTCGACAAGCGCGCTACCGTCGTCGACGTCACCGACAAGGAGGTCATCGACCTCTTCCAAGACGGCCTCTATCACCGCCGCACATTCGAAGACTTCGGTCGTCGCCGCCCCGAGTCCATCCCCCACCTCAAGGACATGATCACGTCTGGGCGGATGAAGAAGACAAGGCCAATGCCAAGTACGACGCCATCCGCGGTAAGACCAAGCGAGAACCGGGCGGCGGCGGGCGAAAGCAACGCGAACCGTGGCGGCCGCAGCAACAACAACAACTACTCGGGTCCCAACCGCAAGCGCAAGCCGGACAACACTTGTCGCGGCTATCCGGCGCCGGCGAAAGGGAACTCGAAGAAGAACTCCGGCGGTTTCAAAGACCTGGCCGAAGGAGAAGTGCCGTGGCATCCAAACGGCAACCATACCACCGAGCGGTGCTACCAACTCGGGCACGCACTCAAGGATACGCCGAGCCACCGCACCCTCACGACCAAAAGGGCAAGAAGAAGGACGGCGACAACAACGACTTCCGGGAGCCACGACAAGGCTGTCAACGTCCTCTTCGGCGGATTGCCCGGCGGGCGGGAGCAGAAGGCTACCCGTCGTGAAGTCATGTCCATTGAACCAGCGGTCCCGACCCCTCTCAGATGGTCGGAGGTACCCATGACCTTCTCCCGTGCGGATCAATGGACCAGCTTCTCTGAACCAGGACGGTTCCCCCTCGTCCTGAAGCCAGTGGTCGCGGGCTCCAAACTCAACAAGGTGCTCATCGACGGTGGAAGTGGGCTCAACGTCCTTTTCACCAAGACCTTGAAGAAAATGAAGCTCGACATCACTCACATGCTCACCAAGAGCAACACGCCTTTCTACGGACATCGTCCCCGGCAACGCGGCCTATCCCCTTGGGCTCGGTGGTCCCGCCGATTACCTTCGGGCATCTCGGGACAACTACCGTACCGAGTACATCAAGTTTGAGGTCGCGGACTTCGAGACTTCCTACCACGCCATCCTCGGCGGACCGGCCATCGCCAAGTTCATGGCGGTGCCCCACTACACCTACTTGGTACTCAAAATGCCAAGCCCGGCGGGTGTACTCTCCCTTCAAGGGGACTTGAAGATCTTTCACGGCTTTGCGACACGGAAGCCGTGGAGATCGCCTCTACGAACCAAGTACCCAACGCGATGATGGAGGTCTACACCGCGTCGAAGAAGCTTGCTACAAGTGAACTTGACATCCCGAGAGGAAGTCGACGGCGCCAACAAGCCTCGGCCACCGAGGAGGTACTCGTCAAGATGATCGACCTCGGAACGAGCGACCCCAGGCAAGACCACCACCATCGGGGCCGGCCTCGACCCCAAATAGGAAGATGCGCTCATCGGCTTCCTTCGGGCTAACCGCGACATCTTCACGTGGAAGCCGGCGGACATGCCGGGGAGTGCCGGGGAGCCGATTGAGCACCGCCTCAACGTCGATCCTAAGGCTACCCCCAAGCGACAACACCTCCGACGCTTTGCCGATGACGGACGGGACGCCATCAAGAAGGAACTCGCCAAACTACTCGCGGTGGCTTCATCAAAGAAGTCTTCCATCCCGAGTGGCTCGCCAACCCCGTCCTCGTCCGCAAGAAGAACTCGAACGAGTGGAGGATGTGCGTCGACTACACCGACCTCAACAAGCATCGCCCCCAAGGACCCCTTCGGGTTGCCGCGGATTGATCAAGTCATCGACTCCACGGCGGGGGCTGCGACTGCTCGCTTCCTCGATCGCTACTCCGGTACCACCGGATCGCTATCAAGGAAGAAGACCGAGGAGAAGACCGCGTTCATCACCCTTGTTTGGCGCGTCATCGCTACACGACCATGTCCTTCGGGCCGAAGAACGCGGCGCTACCTACCAACGAGCTATCCGGGCACCGCTTCAAAAGGAAACTCAACAAGAACGTCGAAGCCTACGTGGATGACGTGGTCGTTAAGACCGAAACTCCGGTACCCTCATCGACGACCTTGAAGAGACTTTCGCATCACTGCGCGAGTACCGCCCGGAAGCTCAACCCGAACAAGTGCGTCTTCGGCGTACCTTCGGGCAAACTACTCGGCTTCATCATCGGCCCGGCGCGGCATCGAAGCCAACCCCGAGAAGATCTCCGCCATCACCGGACGCATGAAAGCTCCCACGAGCATCAAAGATGTCCGAGAAGGCGACGGGGGTGCATGGCGGCACCGACTGATTTATCTTGAGGCTAGGAGAACGGGGGCTCCCCTTCTTCAAACTACTCAAGCATCAAGAGAAGTTCGTGTGGACTCCAGAGGCGGATCAAGCCCTTGCCCATCTCAAGGACTTCCTATCAAAGCCACCGATCCTCACGGCTCCTCACAAGGGCGAGCGCCACTGCGCTCGCCTCGCCGCAACTACCCACGTGGTCGATGCGCCATCGTCGTCGAGCGGCAAGAAGACGGCCACACCTATCCGGTCCGGGGCGCCCGGTCTACTTCGTCGGGCGAGGTTCTATCGAGTCCAAGGCCCGCTATCGGCCGTGCGAAGCTCCGTACGCGGTACTCATCACCTCGCGGAAGCTACGACACTACTTCCGGGGAGTACTCGATCTCCGTCGTCACCGACTACCCGCTCGACGACATCTGCGGAACCAAGATGCTACTAGAAGAATCTCCAAGTGGGCGGTTGAGCTCGGCGCCCTCACTATCGACTTCAAGCCACGCACGGCCATCAAGTCGCGAGCACTAGTCGACTTCATGGCGAGTGGCGAGAGAACCGACTACCAACTCCAACCGTGCGACCGAGCATTGGGTGATGTACTTCGACGGCTCACTCAACCTCGAGGGCGCAAGGTGCGGAGTACTCCCGATTTCTCCAACGGGCGAACAACTCAGGTACGTCCTGAGATCTTCTGGAAGGTCTCAAACAACGAAGCCGAGTACGAAGCTCTCCTACACGGGCTCCGCCTCGCGGCTTCATTGGGCATCAAGCGGCTACTAGTCTACGGCGACTCCGCAGTGGTCATCAACCAAGTCAACAAGTCCTGGGACCGCAACAAGGAGAACATGGACGCCTACTGCCTAGAAGTCCGCAAGCTCGAGAACAAGTTCTACGGTCTCGAGTTCCACCACATTGTCCGCGACAACAACGTCGCGACGGACGTCCTCTCGAAAGCTTGGATCCACCCGCGCTCAAGTACTAGCGGGTGTCTTCGTTCACGAGCTTCACGTGCCATCCATCCGGAGCGGCGCCACGGACCCATCGTCCCGGCTCACCCACCGAGGCGGGCGGGAGGTCATGATGATCGACGTGGACCGGAGGCAACCCTTCATCGACTACCTCGGCGAGCGAGAAGGTTCCCTCCGGACAAGAACTTGGGCCGGCGGCTCGTTCGCCGTGCCAAGTCCTACGTCCTCGTCGGAGACAAGCTTTACAAGCGGGCGCATCTTACGGAGTACTCATGAAGTGCGTCCCTCGTGAAGAAGGCAAAGACATCTTGGAGGAGATCCACAAGGGCGTGCGGTAACCACGCGTCCTCACGCACGGCGGTCGGCAAGGCCTTCCGGCGAGCCTTCCTGCGGCCCACGGCTGCGGGTGACGCCGAAGAACTCGTCAGAAGGTGCCAAGGATGCCGGTACTTCGCCAGCGACAACACGTCCCGGCCTACAAGCTAGTCACCATACCGCCAACACCGGCCCTTTGCCTGCTGGGGGCTCGACATGATTGGGCCACTGCCAACGGCGCCGGGCGGCTTCAACAGGGTATTGGTGGCTATCGACAAGTTCACCAAGTGGATCGAGGTCAAGCCGGTCACATGCCCCAAGGCCGACGAGTACTCGACTTCGGATGAACTCGTACATCGCTACGGACTACCCACCGCATCATCACGGACTTGGGCTCCAACTTCAACAATCACCGATTCGGGAGTACCGCAAAAACGAGTGGGATCGACGTACGATACGTCTCGTTGCCCATCCCCGGCCAACGGACAAGTCGAGCGCGCCAACGGGATGGTGCTCGACGCTCTCAAAAAGCGGCTACACGACGCCGCTAACTCCAAAGGGGGCAAGTGGATCAAGGAACTACCCAACGCACTCGGGGGCTACGGACTCGGTCATCCAAGCCAACGAAACAATCCCCCTACTTCTGGTCTACGGATCCAAAGCAATCCTCCCTCGCCGACGTCATATGGAACTCGCCGGCGGTGGAGCACTACAACGAAGGCGTCTCGAAGACGGCGGACGAGTTGATATCGATAGCCTCGAAGAAGCTCGGTGCGCCGCCCTCGTCCAATCGGGAAGAAGGTACCTAGAGGGTATCCGACGCTACCACGATCGCAACGTCAAGGAACGCTCCTTCAACGTTGGAGATCTTGTCCTCCGCCGTATCCAGAACACCGAAGGACTTCATAAGCTCAGCTCCCCCTGGGAAGGTCCCTTCACCGTTGCAAAGGTGACCGGGCCGGGCTCCTACCGCCTCCAGACACTTGAAGGCGAAGACATCAACAACTCGTGGAACGTCGACCAGCTCTGTCGATTCTACGCCTAGTCTAAACGACTACTCCGGGGTTCAAGTCTACACGACTACATCAACACCCCCACGCGTAAGCGGCCTCCGGGTCCCGGCTCCGGTCTCGGGACTTCCCTCTCCGGAGATCCGGCCGCGCGGCCACCTACGGATCCGGGGCCGCGACGAGCGTCAAGGACTCTAGCAACGGTCTACTAAGAGACCACACTCCAAGATCCGACCTACACGGCTACTTACGGATCTCTACCGCCGTAAGCGACTACCGCTCCGGCGCTACTCACCGTAAGCGGCCTCCGGTCCGGGCGACTACTGCCGTAACTACGGCCCCGGCCACCGGTGTGTACTTCTTCGTAATAAAGTTTGATCGTTCATCAACTTCTTTCTCGTCTACTCCCTACAACGGGACCACTATTGCCGAGTACAACTACTCGCATCCACTCCACGATGGGCCCGCACTGCGAGATCGCGACTACGAGTACTCATTACCGGAAATTTTCTTTCATTCATACTTAAGCAATTTATTACAATTGTTTTTGTACAACTTTGGCTACTAGCTACCTATTACGGGGCTACCGGAGATTAAGCTTCTCGGCTACTTGCTCCGCGATGGGAGCCATCTCGCTCCCGGCGGCTCCAAGTACCGCTCATCGGTGCGGTTGGCGGCTACCCCCGCCGGCCGACTACTTCTCTTGTGGCCTTCGGGAAGTAGGACTTCATGAAGGCCAAGACACGCTTCGGGATCGACCTCGCCATGTGCTTCACATAAGCCGCCGGCCGGCTTGGGGCTTCCTTGAGGCGATCCACCGGGGGAGCAATCTTGGGGCCGCCCGGTGCGGCACCGGTGAGCCTTGCGATCGGCGGCTGCGGCTTCCTCAAGCTCCTTCAGTTGGGCCCGCAGCGCCTCGCAGTCTTCATTCAACTTCTGCAATGATTTGTAGCAGTTGACGAGATCGCGGTCAGATGCAATCCGGAGCTCCATGTGCTTCTCGCACTCGAAGGCAAGTTCTTTGTAGTCGAGCTCGAGTACCTGGCGGGCTTCTTGCTCCCGGTAGAAGAGATTCTTCATGCTCGTCTCCGAGGACTTCAGCTGCTCCACCTGGCCCTCAAGCTCTGCAGCATAGCAACAAGACAACGGCGGGTCGACTACCTCTCGACCTCCAACAACTACCTGACAAGTCCAGCGGCGTACCTTTGTTCTTGTTGCGGAGGCCCTTATTCTTCCGCACCAAGTCGTCGCCCTTCGCCTGCAACTCTTGGATATCATTGTGATACTTGGCGAAGGCGGCGTCGAGCTTCGACTGCATGGCGGCCGCGTGCTTCCGCGACTTCAAAAGCTGATCTTCCAGCGCCTCAGCCCGGAGCACCGCGTCACCAAAGCCCTGCAGCATGTTGGACTTCTCACGGGACCTCTCCGCGACGTCCTGCACAAACGACACATGTCAACGAGTACTCAACGACAGAGGATTGACTACTCAGCAGCTACGACTACTTACCTTCATCCACTGCTCGGCCTGGCGGATCGCCTCTGGGTGCTTGGCCACCGTCGCCGCTCGACAAGATCGTCCGCGAGTAGCTCTATCCCGCCGCGACTACTCGCGGTGGCCTCCGTCATCGGCGCGGGCGGATGGGCTCGCATCCCGGATCTCGGGGAACGGATAGCCACCTCCGGAGCGATCTGCGGCGACGTGGTAACCCCCATCTCCTCCGGCCGCCACGGCGGCTTCCTCGACGACTTCCTCCATGGGCTCGGGGGCTCCTCCCGGCGACCTCGCCGCACGCCCGGTGTCGACCTCGCATTGGCACCCCCGCGGGGATGTCACTCCTTTCGGCCTCGGCATTGTCAAAGAAAAGACAAAGTGTATCGGCGACTAAGACTACTCCTCGAGGAGCTCAACGACTTCGAGAGAAAAGTACTCACCTTCGACTACGCCGGCCTCCGACAACGGCGCTTCGGTGGCCGGCGGCTCGGGCACCGCCACGGGAAGCGGGGAGCGGCCTCCTCGGTGGGCGGTGCGACTTCTTCCGCCACCGCCGCGAGGGTTCACCCCCCTCCCGGGACGGATCGGTCGATTTCCTGCGAAGCACACACAATTGGTCGTCGATCCAACCTCGACTACTACAACAAGTACTACTCGGGGAAGATACGGTACTTACAAGTTCGACCGGACTATTGTCACGGCCGGGGCACCGAGGATGCCGGCAATGTCTACCGATCCACCCTCGGCGGGCGCCTCCTCCTCGCGCTCCTCGCGGCCACCGCCTCCTCTGCGCAAAACGGCGGCGGCGCGCGGTGCCCTCCGCGCTCCCCGTAGTCACCACCTCTTCAACGGTGGCGGCCACGGGCTCCGTGCTCCCCCGTGGAGCGAGGGCGGGCGCTCCAACCGCGCCAAGAGCTCCTCGGCGGTGGGGCGGGACTACGACTTCCGGCCGGCTCCCCCCACCGTGTCCCATCCACCTTCGTCGCCCTCCTCGACGGGCTCCGTGGGCGGCACCTCCCGCATACAAGGAAGACTACTCATTAACAAGGGTATTCACACGATGGGTACTCGACTACTCTAGTCAAGACATCTTACCTCCGAGGCGTGGTCTGCGAGACCTTGAGCTTCTTTGTCACCCGCTTGCGAGCGGGGGTTGCGCGGCTTCGTGGCGGCGCGGCCGGGCTAGCCTCCGGTGCTAGTCGGGGGGTCTTGTACAAGAGGCATATGAGGTAAGCCTGGACGGCTAAACCTCGACCGCAACTGAAAGCGGTCCTGCAACGTCTCATCGTCGTCATCGTCGATGGTGTCCTCCACGATGACGGTGTCATCGCCTTCGCCGACTTCTCGCCGTTCTTTGGCTTTGGCCGTCCCTTCCTTTGGGATCTTGATCCCGCTCGGGGGCGGCTACGGCTCGGAGATGAACTTTTTCAAGTCATCCTGCAAAAGCACAAGAACATCAGCAAGTCTACTCCAAGCTAGGACTACTCGACTAAGGGAGTATGACTACTCACCTCCTTTGGCGGGCGCGCGGCGAGTACTCTCACGAACGGGGCACGCCGTGTACGGCGGCATATCCTTGAAGATCCGCGTCAGCCTCTCGATGATGTCGCCGTCGTCCAGCTCGCCTTCGGGCATCCGCGACGTGTCGTCGTCGCCGGTGTACTCGAAGCCCAAGGTGTCGCGGGCCATCAGCGGCCGCACCCTCCGCTTCATGAAACCGAAGGCCACATGCTCGGCCCTCGGTCCGCCCTTCCCTCGGCACCTTGATGCGTGCCGCCAGTTCGGGGAGCCGGATCCCTTCCCGCATGGTGGGCTCCGTGTTCCACCACTCGCGGTGCTCGGGCCGCCGTCCGCTGGCTTCGCGGGCCGGGGTGGTGGTTCGTGATGTAGAACCACCTCGTCTTCCGTCGGTGTTGGAGTCAACGAGCTTGTACGCCGGTCGCGCTCGCGACGTCTTCTCTCAGCCGGATGCGGCTCCTCCGACTACTCTTGGGTTGGTAGCGCTTGGTGCGGCTTGACCCGAAGAACTTCCGAAGAGGATCCGTGTGGCTTGATCCCAAGGAAAGCCTCGCGAAATGCACGAAGACCGCGGTATGGAAGATACCGTTAGGGTTCGGATTCGGTACTCGACTCCATAGTACCCGAGGAGACCCTTGAAGAAATCGCTAGCGGTAGCGTGAGTCCGCGCTCCACGAACCGCGCAAACATTGGAATCTCGTCTTCGGCCTTCTCCATCGGATATGGATCTCCGCAAGGACGGCCCTCCACATGTCAACCTCCTTCTCCCGGATGAACCCGCCGTTCGGGAGGGCCACCGTATCTTCGGCCTTCACTTTGGATTTCTTCCACTCGCGGCTTGGATCGGCCCGTGGTGGAGACATTGGCGCGCCGTTCCGGTGGCGGCCGCGGCGGCCTCCTCGCGGCCCCTCTTCTTCCCGACGACCTTCGCGGACTTGGATGGTGAAGGCTTCATTCTCCAAGTGCGGGGAGTCTTCACGCGCATCCGCTCGGGGGCTACCCTAAAAGCTTTGGGTGGCGGCGCACTTGGATCTACTACGCGGCGGCGTGCGCCGGGAGTGGATCTACTTCGGATGGAATTGAAATGAGCGTTGCACTCGGATGGGTGAAAAACCCTAAGGGTTTTTGCCTCTATTTATAAGTCAAACCGGCTCCGCAACGGCGGGCCGGATAAGTCCACGCGCGGCTGACTCAGCGGCTGCGCGTGACCCTTCGTATTCCACTAGTCGACGCGCCTCATCTCGGGGGCTCGGCTAGTTCTACTCAACTACCTGGGAAGCGGCTAGTCTCAAAGAGCATCTCAGGACACATTCTTCAAGATGACCCTTCAATTCGAGAGGAAGTACTCGACTCAAGGCTCGGGGGCTCCGTGCCACGTGTCCTTCGGTTTTTTCTCTCCGGATTTTTCGGGAGTTTCTTGCCAAGACTTCAGATGGACCCTCAGCCAGAGCTCGCGGCTCAACCTAAGGCTCGGGGGCTACTCCATATGGAGTGCGATTTTGCAATCGCACCTCCATATCGACTCCGCTTCAAGACAAGACGGGCATTTTTTGAAGACCTTCGAAGGCGGCACTCGAGGACGCTTGGGACTACTTGAGAAGACTTCAAGATTGCTCAAACATCAGCTGGAGTACATTCCAGCCTCGGGATGCTTCGACTACTCTTGAGGACATTCGACTTGTAGTACTCGGGGACGCTTGAGGACTACTCGTTGAGGCCGTCAAGACTACTTGAAGCTATCCTTCTCGACTACAAAGTACTCGGGGGCTTGTCGTATGGACCTCCCTGGGCCCACTACCTCGGTGGGTACCAGGACCGACTACTCGGTGGGCCCCCACGGGACTACCGGCTTGCGCTACACGGCACACGAAGGCGTGGAGCACAAGGGCTCGCAGAGGAGAAGTACTCGGTTAGGAAGCCGTACATGTCCCGCACCGTATGGAAGACTCCTAGACGTACTCGACTAGTACTCTCTCCCTACTCCGACTTGTAACCCCGCCTCCCGACTATATAAGGCGAGGCGAGGGACCGATCTCTAGGATCACCTCATCACGGCGCACCATTGCACCATCTTGTAATCGTGCCCAATCAATCCAGAGCTACGCAGCATACAGGACGTAGGGTATTACGCACCTCGCGGCCCGAATCTGTCTAAATTGTGTGCCACGTGTCTCTTCCTTCGAGTTACCGATCTCGGCGAGGCCACATTCATCTACTTCGGGTACTCCCCTTAGTAGGTTGCCGGTCTAAAACACCGACAATGCCATCATCACCGGATTCAATATTTACTAGATCTTCTCTAGGTTTCCTACCACGGCCCTCCTTATTGCACACATATGTCACTTTGCGCTGCTCCCTAGTTGTACCTGACAGACGTGTGGCACTAATGCGAATTGAGAAACCAATCCTTTTTGCATAAGCATTGTAGTAGCATTTTGCCTCCTGCTTAGATGCAAAACTCTGGCCAGTGTACGGGATTGGAGGTGTGCACCATACTTCTTCAACAACGTCATCCAAAATAGCGAGGCCTCCACCACCACGGAGACATGCCATGAGCCTCAAATACACCATTAGCAACATAGTTTGGGGTGATTTCATTGTTCTGGTCACTATGGATTAAAGTGTTTGCAACATTAGCAACAAGCGAATCGTCGCAATCCGGAGCCGAAGGCCGATTGGTAGCCCTCGCCAACTCTACCGAGTACGGAAGGTAGGATTGGCGGCCTCCACATCAATGAAGTCATAATCACGATCGGTGGCAACTGGTTCAGGTCCATTTTTTGCACACTGAAACAAAACAAGTTTTTTGATAGATGTTATGAAACCTGATTCAATTAAAACAATCAGAGAAATTAAAAACAAGTAGGCCAACTGTCATGTAACAAGCATCCACATTGTCACGCAACTTAAATCATTTGTGTAGCCAGTAAAACAAAAACATGGATGCATATTAGTATTCCTTTTTTGCCAACTATGAATCTCCTTGGCTTTTGTATCAATTATCTAACGTTATTCATTCCATTTTTTCGCAGGGCTGGCAAACTAAGGATGGTGTTTTCTGGGGGACACAAGACCTTTTTTATATGACGTGTAGATTTGACAAGTACATGCTACTAGTCTTCAACAGGTTCAAATACAACTAATCGAAAACATCCAGGCAAAAAAAAACAAGGCTTATGCGATGTATGTGGCAATTGAAAACATCATGTCCCATATCTAGTCCGGCTAAACAAATTGATAACTTGTTGGGATTTCTTGCCAGATCCTGATCGAGTTTCTGGGGGGCGATGTCCTCACCAGGTGGATGGGTTATGTGCAGAGAACCACATCTAGAACAACGTGTGGTGTAAAGTTGGATGGATTTTTCGGTGTGGATCTGTTTTTTCTTGTGAAACGTACCTGTTTTTATCGATCTGACGATTTTTTTACCTGGAGGATCCTCCGATGCGCTTCTGTTTCTCCGGCGCTGTTCCTACGACGCCCTGCCCAACGCGCCGCCGAACAGCGACCTGACGAAGAGCGCGTCGGATCGGACCCTAGGTTAGGTTTTGCCGCCTTTTTTTCCCCCCGCGCGGCGGCCCCATGTGGCCTTTTTGGCGCCAAAAAATTGGGTCCCGCAACCGGGAAACGAGGCCTCGTAGAAAACGTGGGCCTAGAGAAACTCGATCCTCGAGAACGGGCCTCGAGAAAAATCGTGGACACTGGAGAGCAAGGCAACAAAAAAAGCAGTCGGAATTTACCGCACCCTAGGCTAAATTACGGTAGCCGTAATTTAATTTCGGGTCCTATAAATAAACCAGCAGAGGATCTACTGAATGTACATTTAAAAAAGATATACGGAACAGGTATTAACCAAACTGCAGGGGATAAAAAATTCCTATCTTGCACTCAAATGGAGAGAAGGAGAATTACGTGTGGGTTGACAGGATGATACCGTGATAGGGAATGTTAGAGCCCTTCGACACATCGAAAAACAATACTCCTATTTGGCTATTTTCAACATCAAAAAATGATGACATTTACAACATAAAAGAATTCAACATATTTTAAATAGCAAACTTTTGCATTCCCTCCTCAATTGTGTTGGCGTGGGATTTGAAACTTGGAAGTCGGAGGAAGAGTAGGACTAGAAGCCTTCGCGCGCGGGGCGCGAGCGCGTGGCGCGCCACCGCACGCCGCTGGATCCGGATGAACGGTGGATGCGGGGGTTGCAGCCCCCCCGGTCGTCCCTCCCGCTGTTCATAACACACCCACCAGTCGCCGTCACTCTCCCAAGCCCTAACCAAAAATCCAAGGGTCCCAAAATCCAATCCCCTCCCCCCCTTCCCGCTGGCGGCGGCCACCCCCGACGAGCCGGCGTTCCCCACCACGCTGCCTGCCTTGCCCCCGGAGCCGGACTCCACCGGCGAGCACCTCCGCCCCGACCCGACGAGCGCGCCCCGCCTCTCCGCCCGTGGACGCTCCCCTACCGCCGGGAGAGCGCGAGCGTCCGCGGCGCCTCGCGCGCATCCTCGCACCGTCGGGTAAGGAAACCCTAGCTCGTCCTCGCTCTTCCGTATCCCGTTCGATTCCGCTCATGCGGGGCTGTTTCCGGCGCTCTGATCCCGCGAATCCGAGGCGGAACACCACGGAAGGGTGCCCCCCAATCCGGCCACAGATTTCGTCCGCTGCGTTGCGGGGGTAGGCGTTGCGTCTGAAATGCGAATTCTGTACGGTGTTCGGGTTGGGTTCAGCCGGAGTTCCCCCCTCCCTTGGTCGTAGGTGTTCGTTGGAGGAACCCTAGGTCGGGGCTGAGGCGTTACAAGCTGCCTTCGACCTGGATGGTGATGTCGAGTGGGAAAATTGTTCTATTCCCTTTGTCTTGTAGATGATGGTTGCCCCTAGGGTTCATGGGCATGGCCCCTTGGTTGAGAATCTGTAGATGTAAGTGTTTCTCCAGGGTGTTTGGGTGGCTATCTGGTGCAGGGACGTGCTAATTAGATCCAGGATTCTGATTCCTTGGCAGTGTGTGCGCCAGATTCGGAGCCGCCTCATGCGGCGGAAGCTGTTGCAAAGAAACTGAAAGTTTTGTCATGCATCCAGCTAACGGCCACGCCAATGCCCACGTGTGTCATCTGTTTTTGAGTTTCCTTGCAGCGTTATAGTGCCAGTTACCTCGGAAATCTGTAACAAGGTTAGTTACTAGTGACTACGCAGATGGGGGATCTTTTTAAGGAAATTGCATGACACGATGCGGTTATTGTAAGCTGTTATTTCATTAATATGCCCACCTTTTGGAATGTTTGTTATGTCACTTGAAGAAAACTGGCGTGAATTTGAATATCTTAGCTACATACATAATTATCATTTGAGTAGCTCAACCACAACATGATTAGTTAATATGGTTTGATGCTTGCTAATAGCATGAACGCTATTAAGGTAATATTTTTTAAAGCTTTTGATACATATCGGGCTATTGTCTTTTACATGATTATTAAGTTCATCAACGGCACAAAGCTTCATATTATGCAATTGCACTCATTAAACATTGTTTTGTACTACCATTCTTACAGAGGCGTGTCAACCATGTATTTTATATTTATTGAGGCAATGATCCAAGTGCTGTGTCCCAATGTTCTGTATTATATGTGCCTTTGTTGATTGGATTCAATGTCTAATTAATAAAAAAAATTAGATTGATGCTGGACCAATCATATGGATACTGAATTATTGATTCATGGTTTCATAATTCACTTAGGGTCTGTTAGGATGAAGTAAATTCCTAAAGATTTGGATCCTGATCCCCCTGTCCAGACTGATCTTTGTCAGTTGATATGTTTTTTTTATAAAAAATCTCAGTTGATATGCTTTGGAGTTTGCAAATTGGGACTAGGAAGTTATCTGCTTGTTTACTGTTAAAAAGGAATGTCTTTTTACAGTGTTATTGGGGCACCATTATTGCTTCTTATGACCATAGCTAATCCATGATTGTTGAAATTTTTTTGCAAGCGTCCCTCTTAGGGAAGAAACTCTTAGCATAACCACTGATAATTTTACATTCTGTATTATTGCTCCATCCTTTTTATCTGTACAGTTTTTGCCTTGTTTTCAAATAATTTTCTTTATGCTTACACTTCTGTAACATTACCTTATGTTAGTATTCCTGTGATCATCTCAAATGGTTTCAGTTGACTAATATTGTTCAGTTTTCTTTCTGCAGTTGCCTAGGTTAATGCTAGCTTCTTGAAAAAGATGGCTGATAATGGTAACACAAAAGGGGGATCTGGAACATATACAATCAATCTAGATAACTTTAGTAAGCGGCTGAAGGTATTCTATGACCATTGGAAGGAACACAAGTCTGATCTTTGGGGTTCTTCTGATGCTATTGCCATTGCTACCCCGCCTCCATCTGATGATCTTCGTTATTTGAAATCCTCAGCTCTGGATATCTGGTTGCTTGGGTATGAATTTCCAGAAACAATAATTGTCTTCATGCACAAGCAAATACATGTCTTGTGTAGTCAGAAGAAAGCAAATCTGATTGGGACCCTCAAGAAGGCTGCAAATGAGGCTGTTGGTGCTGACATTGTCTTGCATGTGAAATCTAAGAATGGAGATGGTGCTGACTTGATGGATGACATAGTGCAGGCTGTTCGCAATCAGTCTAAATCAGGCAATCCAATTGTTGGCCACATTGCAAAAGAGGCACCTGAGGGTAAGCTTCTTGAAACATGGGCAGACAAGTTATCTGGGTCATCTATACAACTTACAGACGTGACAAATGGCTTCTCTGAGCTTTTCTCTGTGAAGGACTCCACAGAGATCACTTGTGTGAAGAAGGCTGCTTACTTAACTACTTCTGTTCTCAGAAATTTTGTAGTTCCAAGGTTGGAGAAGGTTATTGATGAAGAGAAGAAAGTCTCACACTCCTCATTAATGGATGACACAGAAAAGGTCATTCTTGACCCTCTCAAGGTAAAGGTGAAGTTGAAATCTGATAATGTTGATATTTGCTATCCTCCAGTCTTTCAAAGTGGGGGAAAGTATGATCTCAAGCCTGGCGCCTCTAGCAATGATGACCATCTCTATTATGATTCAGCAAGTGTTATCATCTGTGCACTTGGGTCCAAATATTCAAGCTATTGTTCAAATGTTGCCCGGACATATCTGATAGATGCTACCCCTACACAGAGTAAAGCATATGAGACCCTTCTGAAAGCTCATGAAGCTGCTATAGAAGCAGTGAAACCAGGCAATCAGATGAGTGCGGTTTATCAAGCTGCTGTGAAGGTGATTGAGAGAGATGCTCCTGAACTACTTCCCAATTTAACAAAGTCAGCTGGAACTGGAATAGGCCTTGAATTCCGAGAATCTGGCTTAAATCTGAATGCCAAGAATGATCGTCGGATAAAACAGGGAATGGTTTTTAATATTTCTCTTGGTTTGCATAATGTCCAGGCAGAAACCACCAGTGAGAAGACAAAACAGTTTTCACTGTTGTTAGCTGATACAGTTGTAGCAAATGAAAAAGGAAATGAGATCTTAACAGCACCTTGCTCCAAGGCTGTTAAGGATGTTGCCTATTCATTCAATGAAGATGAGGAGGATGTTCCTGTGGCGAAGGTGGAGTCGAAGCCCGTGGACGTTGTGCCAACCAAGGCAACTCTCAGGTCAGACAACCAGGAGATGTCCAAGGAAGAACAAAGGAGACAGCACCAGGCTGAACTTGCTCGTCAAAAGAATGAAGAGACTGCAAGAAGGCTTGCTGGGGTTGGTTCTGGATCTGGTGATGGACGTGGTCCTGCAAGGTCTTCAAATGAGCTTGTTGCATACAAGAATGTTAATGACGTACCATTTGTGAGAGAGTTGGTGATACAGGTGGATCAGAAGAATGAAGCTGTCCTCTTACCTATTTATGGCAGCATGGTACCTTTCCATGTTTCTACTGTGAAGAGTGTGACAAGCCACCAGGACAACCGTACCTGTACTATCCGCATCTTCTTCAATGTGCCTGGCATGCCGTTCTCAAATGATAGCAAGCTGAATTCTCAAGGTGCCATCTACTTGAAAGAAATTACATTTCGCTCAAAAGACCCACGGCATAGCAGTGAAGTTGTTCAGCAGATCAAAACGTTGAGGAGACAAGTTGCATCAAGGGAGTCAGAGAGAGCTGAAAGGGCAACCCTTGTTACTCAAGAGAAGCTTCAGGTGGGAAACAACAGAATGAAGATGATGAGACTTTCTGATGTGTGGATACGACCTGCATTTGGTGGCCGTGGGAGGAAGCTCACAGGAAATCTTGAGGCACATGTCAATGGTTTCAGATATTCTACTTCAAGGGCTGATGAGCGTGTGGACATCATGTATGGTAATATAAAGCATGCCTTTTTCCAGCCTGCAGAGAAAGAAATGATTACTCTCCTTCATTTTCATCTGCACAACCATATCATGGTTGGAAACAAGAAGACAAAGGATGTCCAGTTCTATGTTGAAGTGATGGATGTTGTACAGACTCTTGGTGGCAGTAGGAGATCTGCACTTGATCCTGATGAGATTGAAGAAGAGCAACGTGAGAGGGATCGGAAGAACAGAATAAACATGGATTTCCAGAACTTTGTGAACAAGGTTAATGATCACTGGTCACAGCCACAGTTCAAGGGGCTTGATCTGGAGTTTGATGTTCCATTGCGAGAGCTTGGGTTTCATGGGGTCCCTTATAAGGCTTCTGCTTTTATAATTCCAACTTCTACTTGTTTGGTGGAGCTGATTGAGACCCCCTTCCTTGTGGTGAGCCTGAGTGAAATAGAGATTGTTAACCTGGAGAGGGTGGGCTTTGGAACGAAGAACTTTGACATGGCTATCGTGTTCAAGGACTTCAAGAAGGATGTTCTCCGCATAGATTCAATCCCTTCGACATCTCTTGATGCAATAAAGGAGTGGCTGGACACAACTGACCTGAAGTATTATGAGAGCAGGCTGAATCTGAACTGGCGTCCGATCCTGAAAACTATCATTGATGATCCTCAGAAGTTCATTGATGATGGTGGCTGGGAATTTCTGAACATGGAGGCAAGCGACTCCGAGACAGAGGAGACAGAGGAGTCGGACCAGGGGTATGAGCCTTCTGATGCTGAGCCCGAGTCAGAGTCAGAGGATGATGCCTCTGACAGTGAGTCCTTGGTGGAATCCGATGATGATGATGAAGAGTCCGATGATGACTCAGAGGAGGAGAAGGGCAAGACCTGGGAGGAGCTGGAGCGCGAGGCAAGTAACGCTGACAGGGAGCACGGTGCTGAGTCAGACAGCGAGGAGGAGCGTAGACGCCGCAAAGCGAAGAGCTTTGGCAAGTCGCGCGCACCAGAGCGCAGCAGCTTCAAGGGAGGCCCGCCATCCAAGAAGCCAAAGTTCAGGTGAACGGTGCCTGCCGGTTGCTACGCTGGCTTGGTGTGGCTGCTTCGTGAACCTCCTTTGTTTGAGGAGGCATGTCTGTAGGAGTGCCTTTTGTTATCTCCAGATTATCTTGGTACTATCTATCTCTGCAGTAGCGTAGTCCATTTAGGTAAAAAATCAGCTGAACTCTAGTGAACTTGGATCATAGTGGATGACATGAACATTAAACTCTTGCTTGCATCATTGGGGAAAGCAGATCCGAGTTGATTGATTGGTGTAATATCCTCATTGATGTAATGTTTTCCAGGTAGTATGTAGACCTCCAGTTTGTATAATATTTATTTGTGCTTGCAGTTCAACCTTTTCGGTACATTATCACTACATGGCAGTGCTGGTCTAATGGAGTTCTGTTGGACGCAGCAGCATTTGAATTTCCAATGGTCTTTTGTTCCGGGTTTCATCTTTTTAAAAAGCCGTTCGTTTTTTCTGGAGTCTATTAGGGTGATTGGTTGGAGGTATGAGGTCGTCCAGACCCCCGTCTGGTATAAGATGATGCACTTTCAGTCTGTTTTGTGTGCGTTCTCGTATGATTGGCACCTGTTCATACACATTGTTCCCTCCGTGCCTGCTCCCACAAGTCGAGCTTCCCTCGCGAGCCGAGATGGCTTATGCACACATGGTGCGTTTGAGTGAGTATTTCACCTCCTGAATTGAGGAGACACGTATCTCAGTCGTTACCCGTGCAAGATGATTCCGTGTACAATTTGCACTGAGCCGAAGTGCAACTGCCTCATCAACTTTCGACGTCTGAATCGGACTGCGTTTTTCCAGGAGAGAGAAATGGGCCTGCAAGTTTTCTGCTGCAACGCCGATCGTATCAGTTCAGATTGGGCTTGTCCTCGGGGACAGCATGCCCGGCTTCCTGAAATGTTGTCACTGCCACGTTAAAAGATTCAACCAGGTTTGCAAGAGAATTCACGAGTTCGGCCGATGCAAAATTCGTTGACATCCACATTCAGCTTAGAAAGATTCAATAACGAACCATTGAAAATTTGAGTTGAAACGGTACGCAACAAACTACTAGTCTGAAATGCCAAATGTACGAGAGGGGGCGGAACTGTACCTTTATAGTGAGGAAGGTGAGGTTGTGATCATAACCTTGCGTATACCTGCAAATGGTATAATTTAAGTTGGGATCAATCTTCAGGGAATGTTGATTCCTCCAAAAAGTGAAGCCAGTGAAAATAAGTCCTGACGGATACACGCTTCTCAGTTGCATCGTTGTTACGAACTCAAACGAGAGCTTGTTTTGGTAAAAGCTTAACATGCACCTAAGTATATATATATTTTTTAATCAACAAACTCTCCCTGGAGTCCCATGACTCGTGGCCACTAAGGTGTCGTCGACTTATTGTACTGCAGGACAAAGTTGCTGGAGAACGTTTAAATGTCACTGGTTATTCATATACTGTAAGATCTTTTTATCCCAAGGCAACAAGGCAAAGAAAGGAATTGAGAACACCACCATACCCAGCGATTTGATCTCCGAAGTACCATGGCCGCCATCTATTGACAACTTGGTGGTATCCTATTGATCTCAGTTCCAGGGAAAGGGATGCACAGCTCACGGTCTCCACTTCGACATAATAGCCCACACATTGTGAGATATAGTCTTAAAGTTACTGCATGTGTTTCTTTTTTTGTTAACGAATGGGCACAAGTCTAGAAGTATCAATTACATTCGCGCGCTCAGGCTCGCCAGGCTCTAGGGGCCCCCTTAAACCAAAGTGAGCGCCTGCATATTTAATCTTAATTACAAGAGGTTTTTTATAGTACACAATACGACCTGTATGACCGGTTGAAAAATCACTTGTATGTAATAGAAAATGACTTATATGTAAGGATTCAACGGTTGAGATTAATTCTATACGACCGGTTTTTTTAGTTGTGGCACGGTAGTATTGAAAGGTCGTATGAGTAGTATAAGGGTATTTTCGGAAATGCAAAATGTCAACAGAGGGAGGAGAGGATACCGTGCACACGAGTGGCCCGGGTGAGTAGCGGGGATTTTTTCTAAGTAATATATGTCAATCAAATTACCATTTTACCCGTAGAGAAAAAACGAAAACCCCGATAATACGACCGTACGACCGTTAGGTCGTATTATGTACCGTAAAAACCCCCTATTACAATCGATGGTACGGATGACTCTCGCAACTAAACGCAACAGTTTCTCTCTATCTTGATGTAGAGTCCATTCACCATTCTAAGCGAAGAGTTGTGAGACCGTTCCTCCGAAACCAACCAGTCATCTCAAGTCATGAGCGTTGTATGTGTCAGGCATTCCGCGAGTAGATGTTCCACCAGTCACCATCTTCCTTCTCTAGTGATGTTGTTATATCATTAGTCAGTTTTGTTATATCATTCGCCAGTTTTCTCTAAGGCATATGCTTCAGTGTTCACCATTAGCCTAGGTTAAATCAGAAACTTCACCTAAAAAAGTAGTTGTTCTTGGAAATTAAAGTAGATTTAGAGTTGAATCAATTACCTCAAACATGTCATTTGAGATGAGGCCCATCCCATGCGCAAATGGCACAAAGGAATTGAAGTCGTAGTGGATTGACATCAGACATCAGTGAATGCATTGCCAATCAGATACCCCTGAATAGACACTGTAAACCTCTGTTTGAAGTTACACCTATGAAGCAGAGCACCTTCAGAAGGAACTTGTGCGTGTCAGCTGCAGTATTGAGGTCACCTGCTGTATAGTCCGATTTGTTCAACGAGCACGACATCCCGACGCCAGCAGGAGAGTGCTGGTAATCTCTCCATCCCACAAAGACGATTTGTTTAGCTTCAATTTTTGTTCCACAAAGAGTGTTCATTGACTCCTAGTAAAACTAATCTAAATTAAAGTAATACTCACACCAAGAAAAAAAGATGCATTAAGAAATACATAAAGCCAATGAAATGACCAGTTAATGTTTTTTCTATAATTCCAATACACATGCATTTATTCAGAATCCATGCACTATTCAAACTTTGGCCATACATTGAAAGGAGTAATTTGGATTTTTCATAAAAATGACAAAAAAACATTTGTGTACAAGTAAATTTATTCTGTTTAGATAATAGAATATTTAATTGTAGCCATTAGGATTCAAATCTTGATTAATGGACCCTACCCTTAAGCCTCCATGAAACGACCCGGATTTCCGCGAACGGAATCCCGAATCTTAGCACCTCGGTGATAGTCCCAGGAGGCTACCACGTGCAATCCCTGTCTCAGCGATTCCAAAATCCATACAGAAAAGTTAAAAACAAAGAAAAGAGTACAACATTTATTTTATTACATTAATCAGAGTACATCTCTTCGGCACATGCGGTACAAGTCCATCGGGGACCGAATCAAACGAGAAACAAATCGTCTAGCGGCGGCTCCATGCAAGCGCGGGAAACTCCATATCCGCGAGCGGCTCAAGTGTAGGAAGAGCTCGGTCCACCCGGCCGTCGTTGTCGAAGTCGTAGTACGGCTGCGTCGAGTCACCGGGGGTCTACCCGATAAGCGGGTAGGTCATGTCGACTTCCCAACAAAGAGGCAAAAGCGGTGTATATTCTACTATGCATGAGGTAACCCTAATGCGGTCGTAGAAGGCTTACGCAAAGCAGCGGTGCAACATTCAAGGTAAGCGAGTAGCAAGGAGGTCCACACCTCGGGGAAGCCTTCGCTTCCGAGGTCCACACCTCGGGGGTCCACACCCCGCTCAAGGAACACCACACCAAAGCACCGGATCTCAACCACGATCCGAACCCAACCCTCATCCGCGATGTGGGGCCCACCGCTCCTATCCCCACATCTCAACGGCCGAAGCCGGCTCACACACTCGGGGGGAGAGAAGAAGCACAAGAGAAGTGTAACTAGTCGGGTGAGAGATCGAAAGACCGTCCATAACCGGTGGACACGGACTATAGCTATAGGTTTAACACTGCGCAGAGGTTGTACAACCTGTACCCGCCGAATAGGTCCGGAACCGGCCGTCACCGGTGTCCGAACCTACCATACGGGCGAAGCCCAAGTAAGTGGATAGTACCCTTCGCATCTCCGAGCCCGGCCCGGCCTCCGCGGCGAGCTCATACTACCCGCGAGAGGTCCCTCGAAGGCCGTGGAACCCTTCCCCGGCCTCGCCGGGGCAAAGTCTACTAAGGAGGGACGAGACCACTCCCGACACGATCACACCGATCCTCCTACGGGGAGGGTGCTATCCACTACAAGTCTCACCCCGCACCCCCGCCCAATACAAGGCGGGCGGTCTGTACGAAAGTAGTCTTTCGAAACAAGGTCAGCGACGATCGGTCCTTAAGGGGCCGAGAGCGAGCACTCAACATCTCCATCCCACACGACACGACCCTTGGGTAAGAGGCCAGATCGCATCTTCCCTCGGCAGCCGTTCACGAGTAACCAGCGGCTCGCTCCCGCCAAAACACAGCAAGGGGTACACAACCCAGGACACACGCTAGAAGCACACCGAGACACCCACATCTCAGCTCTACCCAGAGCTCCATCCATAATCAAACAACAAAAGTATGGATAGTTGAAGTAAGGGACTAGCTAGGGGTCTGTAGCTAGTCCGCCAGGTAGAAGAGCAAGGAACGAGGATATAATAAACATCAAGGCATGGCTAGTAAACGAAGTTATGCAATTCATCGAACAATGCATTAAAGTAAAGCACTAGCGACTAGATATCAACATGGGATCTATATGGGCGGGAGTGACATGACACCTCTCGTGCCGTTGAAGCGATCGTTGTCCGGTCTGTGTACTCGGGGTCCTCCGCGTCCTCTCCGGTCGAAGCTCGGGTGTGCGGCACGAGATTCGACGCGAAAATATAAATACGGTGCACATCTATGCAATAACTCCAAATAAAATCCAACTTAGAAAATCCAAAAGAGCCCGAACTACCTACATTCAGCAAGGTTTTGCAAATACGGATTTTTAGAAATTAGTTTTGTATTTTTCGGAGCTCTCTAGAATTTATTACTAATTTTTAAAGGTCAAAATCATTTTCTGGAAATTAAAACAGAAAAAGGAAAAGGGGGGTATTTCAGAAAAACTCTGCTGACGTCAGCGTGACGTCAGCCTTCTGAGTTTAGCGGGCTGAAAACGGCTTTGAAGGGGTGTTTGGGCCGTGGGTGGCCCGGCGGCGTGGTTCGGCTTTGGGGCCGGGTTTCGGCCCAACCAAAGGGCGCGGCGCGGCTCGCTTAGACACTAAAGAAGTCCGAACATCCACCCTGGATTTCTCATGCGCGGGCGGCCGACACTGCTAGAGCGGCTAAGCGGGCTAAAAGCCCGGACTGGCCGGCCGCCCACTCCCTAAGCCGCACGTTCGGGGAGAACCCCGCACGCTAGGTGCTCGGCAAAATGCCCGGGTGCCCCGCGGCCCGCGCGGCGTGTCGCCGGCGCCGGCTCGTGGGTGGCATCTCGTCCGAGGCACCACGGCTCCCCTCAAAAGGCGTCCCCGCCACGGCTCGGAAGCCCCGGGGTGTTCGGCCGGTCCGGCGCTCGCGCCCATGTTCTGCGCGCGGCGGCGGCCGCCGCCGTCCGTGGCCGGGCTCGGCGCCACCGCCGCCGGCGCGTCATGGCGCGGCGTTCGCGAACCGCACCTCGCATCGGACACGGGTCGAAGCCGGTTCACGGATCAAACCTCGTTCTTCCACGCACCGCCCGGCCGGCGCGGTCGCTGGTATCCGGGGGCGCACGCGCGCGCGCGCGCGCGGCGTCCCCGCTCCCCGCACAAGAGGCATGGCGCGATGGCCGGCTACCAACAAACCGGCACGGGGGTCACGGCTCGACGGCCGTATCCACGCTCCGTCCACGTACGGCGACGGCGTGCTCCGGGGAGGGGCTCGCCCGCCCGGCTTGGGGTAGCCGCGGCGCGGCGCCTCCCCGTTCACCTCCACCACCCGAGCCCGCACCGCTCTTCGCGCGGCGGCGGGCGGAGCTCGGAGGCACGGCGGCCTAGGAGCCCCCACCCGCCGCGGCACGGCAGACATGCGGCACGAAGGCCAGCACACAGGCAAAACATCTCACATCGATGCGTCTCCACGCTTGAGGGTAACAACACAGAAAGGAAACAAGGGAGGGGGAAAGAGATGAGGATGGCCGCGGTGCTCACGGTGGGGCGTAGGTGTAGACGTGGCCGGCTCGTCGATGGTGCGGCGTTGCTGCTCCGGCGTGGTAGTCGTCCTCTCGGTGATGCAGGTGTTCACGCCGATGCGTTCCTCCCCCGGCTCGTCGTCGCGGTCCGTGCTTGCGCGCTCTCGGTTCCCGGCTCGCCCTCCTCCCGGTGTGGTGCGACGGCACGCGCCCCTCTCCGGCGCGACGCCTCCCCTCCAACGGCGCGGCGCGGCGGCCGCGCGCCCGCCTTCTCCTCCCTCTCCCGGGCACGCGGCCGGCGGTGGTGGACGAAAACCCCAATGGGGGTGGTTGGTCTTGCCTCCTTCCCGAGCCTGCTCCTCTCCCCTTTTGAATCCACGCCGCGGGGCTTCGGACGGGGATGGACCACCGTGCCCTCGGCCGCCGCCGCCTCGGGCCGGGGTGGCGGCCGCGGCTAAGGCTCGCCCCCGCCTCGGATTCTTGGGGAAATGGGGCAACGGGGTCTTTTCCCTTTTCCCCGCGGTCGCCCACGGGCCCGCGTGCTCACGCCGGCCTTGGCGTGCGCGCCGGCCGGCCGGCTCGGCCGCGCGCGCCACCCCGCGCGGGCTGGCGCGGGCCGGGCCCGGCGGCGCGGCCGCCTGGCTCGGTCTGGTGTGGTCAAGGCGCTGATGTAAGGGAAGGGAAAGGTGTTGGCGTGCGGGGTCCACACGGCAGCGAGAGAGGAGAGGGAAGAAGTGCGGCTGACCGGCGGGGCCCTCGTGGCAGAGATAGAGATGGGATCGGTTTGGGCCGCGCAGCGTAAGTGGGCCGACAGCAGCCGCGGGTTGGGCTGACCGCATAGCTACCGAAGGGAAATCGGCCCACCACTCCTAACTCCCCTTTGGTTTTAAAAGCTAAAGGTTTAAATAAGGGTTTGATTAGGAGGTTGAATTTGAATCCCAAACAAATTCAAACTTCACACAAAAGAACTCCAAATAAAACAGAGAAAATCCAACTCACTTGTTATACCATATTTTAAATATAATTTTTATAATTAGGGTATATTAGTGGAGAAGTTGGTGAGTGGCTAGCAATTGGGCTCAAAAATTGATAGCACTCCAAAGCAAACAAAAAGTTTTAAATTTTTCGCAAAATTCACACACCTAGATTCCTGGGTTGTTACATTCTCCCCCACCACCGAGAATCTCGTCCTCGAGATTTAATCCTCGACCTCCTCCGTGAACAAGTGAGGGTACTCCTTCCCCGAGATCGGCTTCCTTCTCCCATGTCGCCTCTCGCTCGGTATGGTTGCTCCATAACACTTTACAGAAGGGAATGGTAGTTCTCCTCGTTTCCTTGACAGCTCTGTCCAAGATTTTCTCAGGGTATTCTGTATACTCTAGGTTGTCTTGCAAGTCGAGCAACTCCATGGGCACTTGTTTTGCCTCCACTGCCTTCTCACTCTTCTTCAGCTGTGACACGTGAAACACTGGGTGGACTCCTGCCATTGTCTCGGGTAGTGCGAGCTGGTAGGCCAAGCTTCCAATCCTTCGGGTGATAGGGTACGGTCCCACGTACCTCGGTGCAAGCTTTCCTTTCACCAAGAACCTCTTAGTTCCCCGGAGCGGTGAGACCTTCAAATACACACTGTCGCCAACTGCAAAGGTCAACTCTCTTCTTCTCTTGTCGGCATAGCTCTTCTGACGACTTTGAGCGATTCTCAGGTTCTCTCGAACTTTCTCAACCTTCTCCTCTGCTTCCTCGATGATTGCTGGTCCGAACAGAGCTCGCTCTCCCACCTCTGACCAAGCTAGCGGGGTCCTGCACTTCCGTCCGTAAAGTGCCTCAAAGGGTGCCATCCGGAGACTTGCTTGAAAGCTGTTGTTGTACGAGAACCTGCGAACGGCAAGCTGCTCTCCCAATCGGTACCATAGGTGAGTGCACAAGCTCGTAACATGTCCTCCGGGACTTGGTTGACTCTCTCTGTCGCCCGTCGGTGCCGTGGGTGAAAAGTCTCGTGGGCCGAGAGTGGTGCCCATAAGCTTGTGGAAACTGCGCCAAAACTTGGAGACAAGCGTGGCCCTCGATCGGACACGATACTTCGGGTGCCCCGTGTAGCACGAGTATGTGTTCTACGAACGACTACGCCAACTTCTCGGTTGCATACCGGTCTTCACCGGCACAAAGTGAGCCACTTTAGTCAACTTTGTCCACTATGACCCAAACCGAGTCGTTTCCTTTTGGTGTTCTAGGGAGTCCTACCACAAAGTCCATGGAAATGTCCTCCCACTTCCACACCGGAATATCCAACGGCTTCAACAAACCGGCGGGTTTCGATGTTCAATCTTTACTCTTGCTACGGGTGTCGCAACGAGTCACGTAGTGTGCAATGTCCTTCTTCATGTCCTTCCACCGAGCTCGACCTTCGGATCTCTGTACATCTTGGTCTTTGCTGGGTGAATCGAGTACCTCGAGTCGTGAGCTTCTCTCATGATCTGCTCTCGGAGTGTCTTGTCTTGTGGTACACAGATCCGTTCTTTCAACCACACGAGTGCCTGTTCATCAACCCGGTAATCCTCTGCTTTGCCCTGCTTCATTAGTTCTCGCAGCACTTTGATTTCTGCACACTCTTTACGGGGGCTGTACGGATTCGCTCCTCCAGGTCATAGGTCACTTGCATCACGTTGACTTGGCCTTGATCCACAATCTCGATTCTCGGCTTCTCTAGCTCTTCATGCAAAGCGGGTTGTTCTTCCTTTATCATGAGGTTGTTGCGGTATGTTTTCCGGCTCGGTGCATCCGCCACGACGTTAGCTTTGCACGGGTGGTAGTTGATCTCGACGTCGTAATCCTTGATCGGCTCTAACCACCGTCTCGCCTCATGTTCGGCTCGGTACGTGTAAAGAAGTACTTCGGGCTCTTGTGGTCGGAAAACGGCTCACACTTGTTCCCTATCGGGTAGTGTCTCCAGATTTTGAGCGCATGCACAACGGCATCGCCAACTCCAAGTCGTGTGTCGGGTAGTTCTCCTCGTGTTTCTTCGGTACTGTCCGGAAGCATAAGCCACAACTTTCCCTTCTGCATCGGCCACACAACCAAGTCCTTGCTTCGAAGCGTCACGGTAGACCACAAAGTCTTTCTTGATATACGGCAAGGTAAGCAGCGGGCTGTGGTGAGTCTCCTTTTCAGCTCTTGGAAACTCTTCTCACACGCTTCTGACCACTCGAACTTTGTGTTGTTCTTGAGCAATTCTGTCATTGGCTTTGCGATCTTGGAAAAGTTCTCAATAAACCTCCGGTAGTACCTGCCAACCCAAGGAAACTCCTGACATCTGTCACGTTTAACGGTTGCTCCCACTTGGTCACTGACTCAACCTTGGACGGATCCACGGCTATCCCCTCTGCTGACAACACGTGTCCCAAGAACGCGACCTTCTCCATCCAGAACTCGCACTTGCTGAACTTGGCGTACAGTTTCTGCTGCCTCAACCTCTCTAGCACAACTCTCAGGTGCTCCTCGTGCTCCTCAGAGGTCTCAGAGTAGATCAAGATATCATCGATAAACACCACTACAAACCGGTCCAACTCTTCCATGAAGACCTTGTTCATCAAGTTCATGAAGTAGGCAGGGGCGTTGGTCAGCCCAAAGGAAACCACCACGAACTCGTACAAACCGTAGCGTGTGGTGAAGGCTGTCTTGGGTATGTCCTGCTCTCGGATTTTCATCTGGTGGTATCCTGACCTCAAGTCGATCTTGGAGAAGAACCTTGCCTTTTTGAGTCTATCCAGCAAATCCTCGATTACGGGGCGGTGGGTACTTGTTCTTGATTGTCATCGAGTTGAGCGTGCGGTAGTCAATGCACATCCTCTTCGTACCGTCTTTCTTCTCCACGAAGAGCACTGGTGAACCCCACGGTGAGGCACTCGGCCGAACAAACCCTTGCTCGAGCAACTTCTTGAGTTGTTTCTTCAACTCGTCCGGCTCGTCGGACGACATCACTGTGCGGACTCTTTGCAACGGGCCCCGCCCACGGCATCGGCTCAATCACGAACTCCACGTCTCGGTGCGGGGGTAACTCCGTAGCTCCTGCGGGAACACGTCAGGAAACTCACGGACCCTTCGGAATCTCTTCAATTTCTTTCCCACTCATGTTGCACATCATTGTAGCAACCTTCGGACTACGCGGCTCGTCCGTGCTTGTAGTCCGCGCCGGGGGGTGTTCAAGGCTTGTATCACTGCGGGGTTGCAAGAAACTATCCCGTTGTGCTTTGCCAACCAATCCATCCCTAAGATCACATCTATCCGGAAGACTCCAAAGCTGTCAAGTCTGCCGTGAACGGTAGCCCCTCGAACACCACCCTCACTCCCCTGCACTCTAACGTACTCCTCTTCTCTCCTAGCGGAGAGCTAGTCAAGATAGGCCTTGGTCGAGGCTTAGTTGGTAACGACCTTTCTTTAGCAAACTTGGTAGAAATATACGAAAAGCGAGCTCCGGTATCAAACAAAACGGTAGCCAAAAGGCGAGTCAACAAGAAACTCACCAAGTGTGACGTCGGGTGCGGCTGCCGCATCCTCGACGGTGAGGTGGTTCGGACGGCCTCGAGTAGGCGGCGGCGGGGCGGACCTCGCTCGAGTACGAGGTGGCTGTCCGCCTGGTCTTTGGTGGCTTCGCCGGGGTGCGGAAGCGAGTCTTTGCGGCTGCGACTCCCCTGGTGGTACCTGCGGGGGCACTCAAACGACTTATGCCCCACCGACGGCGGTTGAAGCACGTCACCTTGGATCTGTCCCGTGCACGCCGGTGGCGGCCTCGGCTTCCGGTTGTTCGACCTCCACTCCCACACGGGTGGAGTCTGCTCTCGTGGGCGGGCCGAGAGGCGTGGTGCCTCTGCCGAGTCCGGTGGCCACGTGCGTAGCTTTGTCCTCTTGCCTGCGGGGTGGACACGAGCGTCTGCTGGTCGGTGCGCTTGGTCTTGCTCCCTCGTACCTCCATGTACTCCAACACGGACCTCTCCACTATCGAGCCTTGTCGATTATGGAGCGAAGTGTCGGGCGGTCGTGCGCGGACAAGTGGTGTGCCATACCCTTGTGCGGCCCCTTCTCGAACCGGTACACCTTCTTCTTTTACGTGTCGGTGTCGTCGGGCGCGTACCTCATCGGCTCACGGTAACGGTTGGCGTACTCTGAGGCGACATGCTTCCCATCTTGAGGTGCACGAACTCGTCGGCCTTTCGTCCATCCTTGCGTGCGGGATGTGGTGGCTCCGGAAGGCCTCCACGAACTCGTCCCACCCGATGTGTAACGGGTCCCGGTGCGAGTCACGGTGGTGTCCCACCACGCAGCGGCCGTGCCAACCGGGTGGTGCGCGGCCACGATCACACACTCCTCCTGCGTAAGCTCGGTCGGCTCCGGCTTCTTCTCGATCTCACGCAACCGGTTATCCGCATCCATCGGGTCCGGCCGAGTGGTCAAAGGTAGGCGGGCGCGGCTTGTTGAAGTTTTCAACCTTCTTACGGAATCCCTGCGGTGCGTTGCGGTTCGGCCCCTAGGGTTGTTGTGGTTGTTGTTGGGCTAGCATGCGGGTGATCGTCCGCATCGGGCGAGTTTGCTTGCCATCACTTCGGCCAAGTTCGGGGGAGGTGGCGGTGGTGGCACCTCGTGTCCACGAGCATGGCTTTGCTCCTCCCTGCGGGCCGGGGTACTGCTCGTGCTCGAGCTCCCGCCCCCGAGCTCCCTCGTCGTCACGCGCGGTTCCTCGACCGCCGACTCGGCCTCCTCGGCCTCCGCGGAGCCCGCCTCGTGGCGCGAGACCTCCACGACGTCCACGGCCTCTCGCTCCCGGCCCGGGTTAGGGGCATCCTCCCCTCCGTCGTCCCCGGCGACCTCCTCGAAACGGGCCGGAGTCGCCGGACCTCCTTGCTCCCGACATCCGATTTCCGGTTGCAAGAGTTAGTAGCGGTAGGGAGATTGTATTTTAATCGAGGTTATAAACTATAATGGAGTAATCCTGCTAGCAATCACGAAATTTCGGACGAGACATTAAGAAGCATGAAATCCGAATGAAACCATGAAGATCCATGTCACTCAATCAATGCCACCATACAAAAGAGGTGCACCTCGAGGTTTACTCCTACGACCTTCGAGGGTACACGGCAACACATCCCCCTAACGCGTGGTACATCATGGGGTAGCTACTACGGGCATGTCACATGAACGGTAGCATTACATCTATCTCATTACATCTACTGCGAATACTGCTACAAGGTCTCTACTCCCATCACTCGAATACTCGGAGGTGTCTCGGAGCCGGTGTCTGTGGAGCGGGTAGAACGGCGGGGAGTGGACTCTGGGTAACCGGCACCACGATCGCCGGTCCCCGTAGTAGTCACAAGTGTCTGCGAGCACGATCCATCTCCGTGTGTCCTGCGAACCACTCGGGTACGGCCGCACTCGTGGAAGGAGTGTCGGGGGAAGCTCGAAAGTCTCCATCCTCGGTCCGGGTCTCTTCTTAAGTGGTAGGCGTGCGGAGAGCGCCTCCAGCTCGGCCAGCCTCTGCTGGTCGGAACGCTCCCAGGCCGCGCGGGTCCTGTCTGCCCGGTCCCTCTCCTCGTAGACCAGTCCTCCCAGGTAACACATGTGGTGGTAGTTGTGTCGGCTCGCCTCCTGTAAGTCCCACACCTTGACCTGGTAGTCGACTGCTGCGGCTCCGATCGACTCTACTCGGTCTCGAGCCTGCGCCGGCCCTCACTCGATCCTCTCGCGCGGCCTCCACCGGCTTGGGTGAGCCTCCTGCTCCGCCCTCAACCGTGCCTCCAAAGTGGCAATCCTCCAGGAGTCTCTCTCTGTGCTGGCTGCGGCCGCTGCTAGCCCAAGCTGCACTAGCTCTCCGTTCCTCACGTGCGCCGCCTCCAGCTCGTCCAGTAAGTCCTCTCTGTCCTCCTCCAAGTCCCGAACCTGCCGCAGGGCAACGTCACACCTCCACCGAAGGTACAGTGTCTCTCCGTCCGCCCGAGCCGGTGCACGGTCGCGGGCCGGGGATGCACCGCCTAGCCGCGAGCATCGCTCGGTCCTCCCCCGTCCCGCTGGAGTCACCTCACGGTACGGGTGCTCGGTCACTCGAGTCCCGGCGGCGCGTGGTCGAAGATCTCTGCTTGGAAGTACCACGAACGGTGTGTCCTTCGGCCTCTCTGCGAGCGGGTCACAAGCCTTCTTGAGAGCCACTGCGTGCCAGGGTGCGGTGCGCCTCCGTGACCGAGCTCTCGAAGCGGTACACCACTACCTCCTCAAACTCGGCACCGGCGGGCGCTGCGGTACCGTGACGGTCGGGTACGTGGGAGTCCGCTCCCAAGTGCCCCATGGCCCTCCCCCGTGGGCGACACCGTCGGTCTCCACTCTGCGCCTCCGAGCACTCCCTCGGCGGGTGGCGGAAGCCTCCGTAGCTCTTGCGCGTACGACTCCAAGGTAACCCACGTCGGTTCCGCCATCTGCACAACGTTGTTAGAGCGTAGTTAGTAAGGTAGTTAGTGAAAGTTAATCAAGGTAATGCATATATATATATAAGTATAGTTATATACATACGGAAGCCAAGGAGTTTATATAAAGTTTCAAGGTTCAGAAACGGCTTCCTATGCTATCGACCATTCACACGGGGCTCGTCCTACGGTCAAGCATGGCTGCGGTACCAAGCCGAAACGACCGGATTTCCGCGAACGGAATCCGAATCTTAGCACCTCGGTGATAGTCCCGGGAGGCTACCACGTGCAATCCCTGTCTCAGCGATTCCAAAATCCATACAGAAAAGTTAAAAACAAAGAAAAGAGTACAACATTTATTTTATTACATTAATCAGAGTACATCTCTTCGGCACATGCGCGGTACAAGTCCATCGGGCCGAATCAAACGAGAAACAAATCGTCTAGCGGCGGCTCCATGCAAGCGCGGGAAACTCCATATCCGCGGGCGGCTCAAGTGTAGGAAGAGCTCGGTCCACCCGGCCGTCGTTGTCGAAGTCGTAGTCCGCTGCGTCGAGTCACCGGGGGTCTACCGATAAGCGGGTAGGTCATGTCGGCTTCCCAACAAAGAGGCAAAAGCGGTGTATATTCTACTATGCATGAGGTAACCCTAATGCGTGCGTGAGAAGGCTTACGCAAAGCGACGGTGCAACATTCAAGGTAGCGAGTAGCAAGGAGGTCCACACCTCGGGGAAGCCTTCGCTTCGGGGTCCACACCTCGGGGGTCCACACCCCGCTCAAGGAACACCACACCAAAGCACCGGATCTCAACCACGATCCGGAACCCAACCCTCATACGCGATGTGGGGCCCACCGCTCCTATCCCCACATCTCAACGGCCGAAGCGGGCTCACACACTCGGGGGGAGAGAAGAAGCACAAGAGAAGTGTAACTAGTCGGGTGAGAGATCGAAAGGCGTCCATAACCGGTGGACACGGACTATAGCTATAGGTTTA
The DNA here is from genome assembly GCA_947561735.1 of Cenchrus americanus. NCBI lineage: Eukaryota > Viridiplantae > Streptophyta > Magnoliopsida > Poales > Poaceae > Cenchrus > Cenchrus americanus. Next base: position 200,145,062 of record OX387241.1, read on the forward strand.
ACACTGCGAGAGGTTGTACAAGCGTACCCGCCGAATAGGTCGGAGCCGCCGTCACCGGTGTCCGAACCTACCATACGGCGAAGCCCAAGTAAGTGGATAGTACCCTTCCGCATCTCCGAGCACGGCCCGGCCCTCGCGGCGGAGCTCATACTACCCGCGAGAGGCCCCTCGAAGGCCGTGGAACCCTTCCCCCGGCCTCGCCGGGGGCAAAGTCTACTAAGGAGGGACGGACCACTCCCCGACACGATCACACCGATCCTCCTACGGGGAGGGTGCTATCCACTACAAGTCTCACCCGCACCCCCGCCCAATACAAGGCGGGCGGTGCGTACGAAAGTAGTCTTTCGAAACAAGGTCAGCGACGATCGGTCCTTAAGGGGCCGAGAGCGAGCACTCAACATCTCCATCCCACACGACACGACCCTTGGGTAAGAGGCCGAGATCGCATCTTCCCTCGGCGGCCGTTCACGAGTAACCGGCGGCTCGCTCCCGCCAAAACACGGCAAGGGGTACACAACCCGGGACACACGCTAGAAGCACACCAGAGACACCCACATCTCGGCTCTACCCGAGCTCCATCCATAATCAAACAACAAAAGTATGGATAGTTGAAGTAAGGGACTAGCTAGGGGTCCGTAGCTAGTCCGCCGAGGTAGAAGAGCAAGGAACGAGGATATAATAAACATCAAGGCATGGCTAGTAAACGAGGTTATGCAATTCATCGGAACAATGCATTAAAGTAAAGCACTAGCGGCTAGATATCAACATGGGATCTATATGGTGGGAGTGACATGACACCTTGTCTTTGTTGAGGCGATCGGTTGTCCGGTCTTGTGTACTCGGGGTCCTCCGCGTCCTCTGGTCGAAGCTCGGGTACGCGGCACGAGATTCGACGCGAAAATATAAATACGGTGCACATCTATGCAATAACTCCAAATAAAATCCAACTTAGAAAATCCAAAAGAGCCCGAACTACCTACATTCAGCAAGGTTTTGCAAATACGGATTTTTAGAAATTAGTTTTGTATTTTTCGGAGCTCTCTAGAATTTATTACTAATTTTTAAAGGTCAAAATCATTTTACGGAAATTAAAACGAGAAAAAGGAAAAGGGGGTATTTCGAGAAAAACCTGCGACGTCGGCGTGACGTCGGCCTTCGAGTTTAGCGGGGCGAAAACGGCTGAAGGGGGTCTTGGGCCGTGGGTGGCCCGGCGAGCGTGGTTCGGCACGGGGGCGGGTTTCGGCCCAACCAAAGGGCGCGGCGGCGCGGCCTGCTTGGACACTAAAGAAGTGCGAACATCCACCCTGGATTTCTCATGCGCGGGCCGACGACTGCTAGAGCGACTAGCCGGGCTAAAAGCCCGGACTGGCGGCCGACCCACTCCCTAAGCCGGCACGTTCGGGGAGAACCACCGCACGCTAGGTGCTCGGCAAAATGCCCGGGTGCCCCGCCGGCCGCGCGGCGTGTCGCCGGCGCCGGCTCGTGGGTGGCATCTGTCCGGGCACCACGGCTCCCCTCAAAAGGCGTCCCCGCCACGGCTCGGAAGCCGGGGTGTTCGGCCGGTCCGGCGCTCGCGCCCATGTTCTGCGCGCGCGGCGGCGGCGCCGTCCCCGGTGGCCGGGCTCGGCGCCACCGCCGCCGGCGCGTCATGGCGCGGCGTTCGCGAACCGCACTTCGCATCGGACACGGGTCGAAGCCGGTTCACGGATCAAACCTCGTTCTTCCACGCGCCGCCGGCCGGCGCGGTCGCTGGTATCCGGGGCGCACCGCGCGGCGGCGCGGCGGCGTCCCCGCTCCTGCACAAGAGGCATGGCGCGATGGCCAGCTTACCAACAAACCAGCACAGGGGTCACGGCTCGACGGCCGTATCCACGCTCTGTCCACGTACGGCGACGGCGTGCTCCAGGAGGGCTCGCCCGCCGGCTTGGGGTAGCCGCGGCGCGACGCCTCCCCCGTTCACCTCCACCACCCGAGCCCGCACCGCTCTTCGCGCGGCGGCGGCGGAGCTCGGGAGGCACGGGCGGCCTAGGAGCCCCCACCGCCGCGGCACGGCGGACATGCGGCACGAAGGCCGGCACACGGGCAAAACATCTCACATCGATGCGTCTCCACGCTTGAGGGTAACAACACGAGAAAGGAAACAAGGGAGGGGGAAAGAGATGAGGATGGCCGCGGTGCTCACGGTGGGGCGTAGGTGTAGACGTGGCCGGCTCGTCGATGGTGCGGCGTTGCTTTGCTCGGCGTGGTAGTCGTCCTCTCGGTGATGCGGGTGTTCACGCCGATGCGTTCCTCCCCCGGCTCGTCGTCGCGGTCCGTGCTTGCGCGCTCCCGGTTCCCGGCTCGCCCTCCTCCGTGTGGTGCGACGGCACGCGCCCCTCTCGCGCGCGACGCCTCCCCCCTCCAACGGCGCGGCGCGGCGGCGCGCGCGCCCGCCTTCTCCTCCCTCTCCGGGCACGCGGCCGGCGGTGGTGGACGAAAACCCCAATGGGGGTGGTTGGTCTTGCCTCCTTCCCGGCTGCTCCTCTCCCCTTTTGAATCCACGCGCGGGGCTTCGGACGGGGATGGACCACCGTGCCCTCGGCCGCCGCCGCCTCGGGCCGGGTGGCGGCGCGGCTAAGGCTCGCCCCGCCTCGGATTCTTGGGGAAATGGGGCAACGGGGTCTTTTCCCTTTTCCCCGCGGTCGCCCACGGGCCGCGTGCTCACGCCGGCCTTGGCGTGCGCGCCGGCCGGCCGGCTCGGCCGCGCGCGCCGCCCCCCGCGCGGGCGGCGCGGGCGCGGGCCGGCGGCGCGGCCGCCCGGCTCGGTACGGTGTGGTCAAGGCGGCGAGGTAAGGGAAGGGAAAGGTGTTGGCGTGCGGGGTCCACACGGCGGCCGAGAGAGGAGAGGGAAGAAGTGCGGGCGGCCGGCGGGGCCCTCGTGGCGAGAGATAGAGATGGGATCGGTTTGGGCCGCGCGGCTAAGTGGGCCGCCGGCGGCCGCGGGTTGGGGCGACCGCATAGCTACCGAAGGGAAATCGGCCCACCACTCCTAACTCCCCTTTGGTTTTAAAAGCTAAAGGTTTAAATAAGGGTTTGATTAGGAGGTTGAATTTGAATCCCAAACAAATTCAAACTTCACACAAAAGAACTCCAAATAAAACAGAGAAAATCCAACTCACTTGTTATACCATATTTTAAATATAATTTTTATAATTAGGGTATATTAGTGGAGAAGTTGGTGAGTGGCTAGCAATTGGGCTCAAAAATTGATAGCACTCCAAAGCAAACAAAAAGTTTTAAATTTTTCGCAAAATTCACACACCTAGATTCCTGGGTTGTTACACTCCACCACCACACTAAGAGGTTGATATTCATCCGAAACAATTTATTCAGCTGTATATGAAGGGAATTACAACGGGAGAATGGATGCAACCGGCAGGGCTCATGCTACAAAACCCCCCTACTTTCTTATTGGATCTGCCAGCAATTACAGTGAGCCGTTGCACCAAATAAGCAACAATGTTCGATGAGAAAAATCAACAAGACACCGACATTATCCCAGAAAAAATATATGGCTAGTAAAATCTGCAATGACCCTGGTTTTCTTAGAACTTCTCTCCTGCTAGCCAGCGACTGTAAAACGTGAGCGCCTCCTTGGGCTTGTACTCGGGGACAGCATGCCCGGATCCCTGAAATGTTGCCACCACCATGTGAAAAACAAAATGTCTAAACCGCTTTGCAATTCACCGAGGCCATTCCATGGAAATAGCGCAACTGACCAATGCCATGTTGAGATCTCATTCAGGCAAGGCAATTTGAATAACGAGCCGTTGAAGCTTAGTTCAAAATGGTTTGCAGGAAATCAACGCATATGCCAAGTTCATTTTCACATGCGACAAGTGGTAAAGGAACTGGGGTTGCTTTACCTTTACAGTGAGGAAGGTGAGGTTATGATCATATCCTTGTGTATATCTGGAATGGCACAAATTAGATTAGGACCAAACTCCACCAAAAGATGATGTTAATCAGAGTTAACCCCAAACGTTTGCTTTTACAAGGAAAAGTCTAGACATTACTTAGTAGTGCAACTTTAACAACAAACATTTTCTAATCATAAATTGCATTTAAAAGATAGTTTTTGAATTCTGCAGGTGGTGAAGTTTCATTCAAGAACTTGTATTTTAAAAGGACTGCCAAGAACAGAAAATGACATTTAAATTATTCCAATAATTCCTACATGTTATTAGAAGATATTGTTATCAATTTGATGGAAACCATGTGAGAAAAGGACAGAGAACACCATACCCGGCAACTTGGTCACCTAAGTACCATGGCCGCCATCTATCAACAGTTTGATAGCCTATTGATTTTACCCATGCTTCAGTTCCAGTGTGAGGAATGCACAGGTCATGATCTCCACTACAGCACGAGTAGACAGGTAAACATTGTCACATATATTGGTAGCAGGTTGTATTGCTCTGTGCAAATGAACCAGCAGTTATTGTGCCAACTTAAATATTATTTTGCATTCATCTTGTTATGTATATGTTCACAGCACTACTAGCCTTCAGAATGTTTTTTCGACCGAATAGCCTTCAGGATGTTACAAGAACAATATTCATAAACCAGTAAATAGTTACTGCCACCAATGCAAGCACAATATGTATTATACTGAACCCAAATTTATGAGGTACATGGAACTTTAATATAATACAAACAAATAGCAGAAAGGGTCACATTTCTAATGCTAAATGGGTGTGTTTTTCTCTTTTTTGCAGGTAAAATGGATGTTTATTATGTCTATGTTACTATATTATTAGCACTTCGTTCACCATGAAATTATGTCTCCATATAATTTTTAGATTCACCTCCTTTGCTTTGAATTGAAAATTCTAAATTCAGCAAACAAAATATGAAACCTTTGCTTCTTTGTTCTCAACCCCAAATGTGAAATCTTCAGGATATTGAGAATATGCTCCAGTCCTAATGGAACATAAACTCTACAAACTACTTCCTTTTGACATTCCCAAATGACTGGATTAATTGGCTTTGTTACCTGTAGATTAGAACGCGATATCCCAAGGCTGTGAATTTCTTGTGATAGAGCACCATCGTTCCAGTATCATGAGTGAAGTCTATTCTTGCGGTATACAGTTCCCACGATCCAATTAAGCTTTTCTGGTCGACGCGCCATTTTATTGATTCAGTTTCCCACAAAGAAGAGAAGGTTAGTGCTGATTTTTGGGTTAATTCAAATGGGATTCTTACTCACTGCCATACTACATATGTCATACCGATTTCGCATGAATTGCAGCTCGGACGCCTTCATCATCCAGCCATGTAGTAGCAATTTCATCATTCTACATAAAAGCACATTAAAATGTCAAATGGGACAAAAAGGATGACCAAACACAGTTTTCCAAATATGAACTGTGGCGATTGTCATATGAATGAATTTTTCAGAGCAATCAGTTTCTTATTGCATATGATGGACGGCAAGATTTTCATACCGTGCAGGGAAGGGATCTGCCACCAAGGCCTTGCCACATCGGAACGTGGCCATCCTTGAGAGCAAGACGGAGTGGCCAAGAACGCCCAGCCATACGCTTCCTGACCGGAAATGGCCTGTCGGTCTCTCCCAGCCTTCTAAAGCTCAACGGCAAGCTGCTGTTGGCGAACTCTACCTCTTGGATATCAGGACGATGGTAGCAAGGTTCAAGGATGTTGTACTTGTTCAGATCTTTCAGTTCCTGCAAATGACTCCAACAAAAAAGGGAAAAAACTTCAGAGAAACCCCTCAAGAGCACGCATGTGCTGCCAATTTTTATGTTCTAGCTAGGCCTGCAGAGAACATTACCCAATGCACTCTATCTATCTTCTCTTGGCACTGACTATCGACGCTGCCCCAGAATGTACCATGGCAAGTGGCTTTGACTTCCTGAAATAATGAAAGCATACCATGGGCCAACAATTTTAGTTTCAAATCTGATTACAATGTAAATCTCAGCGGTTGTGATCTTCTGCCATCACCTGTGCTTGCAGGGACAGATTCTACTATAAGTGTAGTGAAAAGTACTAGCATAAGAGCTGAACCACAGACCTCATACATGTCATTTGAGATGAGGCCCATTCCATGCGCAAATGGCACAAAAGAATTGAAATCATAGTCTACATCAGTTGCTGGGTTGCCAATGAGATAGCCCTGAACAAATTTTGTAAGCTCCTGATTGTAAATCACACATAAACGATTTACCGTGTGTGGTAGCATAATGAAAAAAAGTGATTAAATGTATAACCTTGAAATTGATTATTGGCTCCACACCTTTTTGGATACCTGTCATGACATTAACATGAAGAGGTAAGAATTTGGATGATCTTAATCATTTTTGTGATATGCCACTTTGCTAGTCACAATAATGCCAACCTTTAACAACTTCATCAGTGATTGTGGGGATATAAATCCCTCCGTATGACTCCCCGGAAATGTAGAAAGGGTTCGACTGAAACTCGGGGTACAACTTGAACCACTGCAACAACACCACTGCATCAAATGAGACACCATGTTCTGCAGATGAAGTGGCTGATAGATGGTAACAGAGTTCTACTGAAGCAGACAGACCTTCAGAAGGAACTTGTGCGCATCGGCTGCGGTTTTAAGGTCACCTGTTATGTAATCCGACTTGTTCAAGGAGTAGGACATCCCCACACCAGCAGGAGAGTCGAGGTACATTATGTTTGAGACCTGTTCCCATGATCGATTGGTGGATTATTGGAAAACGGAGGGAACACATGTAGTGAAGGATCAAATAGAAGATTAGCCACCAAAATCAACTGCCAAACTCACTGGACAAATCATTCGTCAAAGGGAGACACATTTTCGAAACAGAACATAGTATATTTCTCGAAAGACATCAACACATGTATCAGAGGATGCAACCACTAGTGGCATACATTTGCAAAAATGCTTGCCTCAAGGGAAAAAACAACTTTGTAATTAAATCCACAATATATTATTATTATTATATCACTATCCTCATCGTCATCATCGTTAAATGTGCTAAAACTTGTTGATGACACCAAGAAACAATTAATCTCGAAGGAAGTAAAAACTTGCTGATCCAATAAGAAATCAAACCATAACAAGATCGACGAGAAGAGATTGGTTACCACTGTACCTTTGACCAGCTGTAGGGGTTGATGTGCAGCCTGGGCAGGCCGCCGGGCTTGGTCCCGGGCTCGAAGTTGAACGGCCCGTTGGCGTAGACGAAGCCATCGAAGCTGGAGCATCCCGGGCCGCCGTTGAGCCAGAGCACGACGGGGTCGGCGGCCGGGTCGCGCTCCGACAGCGCCAGGTAGTAGAAGAGGCTCCGCTCGCTGGCCTCGTCCACCGTCACGTACCCTGCGTAATGCTTGGAGGGGAAGTTGGCGCCATGGAAGCCGGGGAGGGAGGTGACGAGGTGCTCCTCGGGCGCGGCGGCGGCGGGCGGGCAGAGGAGGAGCGCGGCGGCCGTGACAACGACGGCGAGGAGGAAGAAGGGGGAGGCCATTGGTTGAGACTTGGGAGGCAACAATCATTCGCCGTCACAAATTTTGTATCGTTAGCTCGTGTGCCGTATAGCAGGTTTTCCAGTTTTTTTAAGCAAGAAGAGAGGCTCTGCGATTTGCAAAAAAAAAAGAGAGAGGAAAAAAACTTAACGTTGTTGCTTCGCTTTTTGACAAACGGCGAATGGAAAAGACAAACATTTATTTTTTTAAAATTTGCCGGGAGCACTGCCCGTCGTGTAAGAACTCAATTGAGGCACCTATGCTGACCGCACGCTCAAACACAGCTGAAGCTGCTCGAGCAGTCTTGAAACGCTTACCGAGGCTCACACACCTACACCTACAGCCACCGGTCCCCTCGTGCGACGCAAGCGCCGAGCCAGGGGGCTCGAAAGCTGGCGGGCGGCCTCAGCTTCGTGAGGTCCTACCACCGACAGCTCGTTCGCAAAAAGACAAACATCACTCCATCAGACGAGTTCGACTAGGAACCAATTAAACGGGTTGAAAAAAAATTATAATAAGTAAAAGATTCTCATGCTAATCTATCTATAAAAAAAAATGGACACAATTGCAAACTTTTCTCACCCAATTCTGGCCTGCCTTAACCATCACGTCGGACGCACCCGTCATATGTTTTTGGAAGTGAATAAGGTGGAGGGGCTATGAAATGACAAAAAAATTACAATTTAGAGAGTGTTTCCGTTGCCCCGATGTACCCACCTCGTGTACCCGTTGAGTCCATTGAGAGAACGAGAGGGATCGGCATCGCTTGCGGCCACAACACTCGCAGTTAAAACCGAAAAGGACTGCTACCACGTCACCACATGGCCACATAGGTAACGGACTCAGAGTCCCTTCAAAAAAAACAAAAAAAAGGTATTTAAGACATTTTCAAAAATATAAATACAAGAATTTTAACGAAAACTTGTGTATTTTTTGCAAAATCTGTTGCACAAAAGTTTTATGAAAAGTTTGATAAAAAGCAATTTAGCACAATTTTGGGCATAAGTTTTTGAAGTTAAAACATAAGAACAAATTTTAAAACACATTTTGTGCAAAAATGGGTACTGAAAAATTTTGAAAGAAAAGGTTTAAAATCAATGAAAAAGAAAAAACTAAGGGGTAAGTTTTTTGCAAAACAAACATTTGGGACAAAGATTTTGAGATTTTTTTGAAAATAATATGACAAAAAAATTGGGCAAAATTAGAGTTACTATCGGGGAGAAAACCATCGAAGCCGCAACCGCTCCCCGCAGGGGCTTCGGCCTAGCTGCGCTTGGTGCTGCCACTAGCTCCTGACGTGGAGCTCATTGTGACCCCGACGTGGCCGCCAAAATCCGCACGCCGACACTGCTCTCCGCCGTCACTCCCAATGCAGCCGTCGAAGGGAGCCGTGCGCCACCGTGCACCAGGACAACCATCAATGCCGTAGCTAGCTCTAGACATGCAACGCTCACCGTGGCCCTGACGTGGCCGCCCAGATTCGCACGTAGACACTGCTTCTCGTCGCCAATCCTGACGCAACCGCAGGGAGCACTGCGTCGCCACCCACCACGACCACCGTCTCGGCGCTTCCTAGCGCATACGCCACCTCGCCTGTAACTTCATCGGTGGAAGGTCCGCCTGTTGACCGGTTGGAGAAAGAGAATGAGAAGGATGAAGAGAGTGAGCGCTCGACGGTTGGAGAGAACAGGCGAGCAATAGGTCCCACACCCCATGTGTGCGCTGCTGGAAAAAATTTAACCTTGGCATCAGGTGCAAAGGTGAAGTGTAAATTACTTGTGGGTAGGGTACATGCTACATAAAACAATGAAAATTGTGTTTCAAAAATATAAAACTAGATGCTCACTTCATGCGAGTTGTGATTGATACTAAATATTTATACACGAACCTCTTTTGAGTCGATGCTTTTCACGTGCGGCACGCACGTACGTCTATACTAGTTTTTATAAACAAATTTACTGACTGTTTAATTCTTCCAATTTGGACACTAATCCACTATTCATCAATCACATCGAGCCATATCTTCTCTCACATCATGCACTCCAACGTGTGTTTTTCCCCAACTTTCCACCCTAATACCCTACGGTTTGTTTTTTTGAGAAATATGCTACAATTTTGGTTTTGGAGATGAATAGAAGGCTGGTGGTTATTGCACCGATCCTATCACGCCACATGTCCATCAAATTGTAAAGGGAAAAACATATTTGTTGTGTAATACGGCAGCATTTGCATCCGCATCGTTCTTGCCTCCGAAAAAATCGACTTCACTTATTCTTCAAGCTTGTGACAAGGGTGTGCCACAAAAGTTAAAAGATAAGCTTAGGGTTCCTACAAGATAAGTTCCATAGAATGCCGATTCACGCTACGTGTTATACAATGTTGAATGTTGATTTTGAAAAAAATAATATGTCCAGCAAATGTCCAGCAAGTGAGTGTACAAAAGGTATATATGTTTGTGTTGCTTTTGTGGGCGCACAAAAAGGATGATAAAGTCCGAAAAGAAGATACTATTTGAGATTGGATCGGATGCCACTAATTGATGATAAATTGATTCAACATCAGCTAAGATGGTTTGGACATGTCCAACAAAGACTTCCTGAACGTGAAGCGAGTTGATAATGTAAATACTCCCTCCGGTTTCTTAAAGAAAGTCATTGAAGATAAGATTTTTAGTAACAGTGAGTGTGTAAGTGTTCCCGGTACACCCCTATTAAATGGGGTCGCGGGTGGTCCTATGCAACTACACACCGTAACTTAAACTGGTCTGCCCAGCTAAGCCTAGGGAAGCCTGAGCACGAGGGAGGCCACTGGATCAGCTCCCAGGAGCGCGTAGGGGTACGAAGCGTGAGGAGGTTGAGTATATGCAGAGGTTGTTCAAAATTGACTTGGAACGAGTAGATTAAGAGAGACAAAGAAGTGAGATATTTTCAAGAAACTAGCATTTTTTTTGGATTTTCGTCGCTAACCTACCCAACTTACTTGTGATAAAATGTTATGTTATTGTTGATGTGTCCTCCCTCCGTCTCATAAAAGTGCAATTTTAGTTTTTTTAACACATATTAGTGGTACGAAAAGACTCTACTACCTCTATTTTTTATCCACATACAGTAAATTTTGGCATGCAAATCAGATCTGATTATTTAATTAGGCATTAGATCTATTTTTTAGAATTATACTCTTTCTGGGATTATTTTTCAAATGCTAGGATTATATTCTTCACGAGACGGATGGAGTATTCATGTAATACTGTAGCATACTCCCTCCGCCTCATAAAAAGTGCAATTCTAGTTTTTCTACGACAGATTAGTGATGGCACGAAAAGACCCCTGTTTTTTAGCCACATGTAGTAAGTTTTGACATGCAGATCAGATCCGATTACTTAAGCGAGTAATTAGATCTATTTTCTAGAATTGCATTCTTTATGAGATTTTTTCAAATCCTGAAATTACATTCTTTATGAGATTGTTGAGAGTATAATACTGTACCTAACATTTATATAGGGATGACCGACATGACCGAGTGTGCTTACGAATGTGTGCGTTGCGTCGATCTGTACTGTGTTGTCACGGCTAACAAACACGCAACACGTGCAAAGTGAGATGAACAGGAGTAGCTTCTATATTGGTGTTGCGGCACACATCAATAATTTATATACTTCATAATCTACTCCCTCCGCCCCTAAATATAAGTATTCTTCTATTTTTTAGATTTCGTAAAGGCCTTTGCATAGTTGGATGGAGGGAGTACTTCATAATCTACTCCCTCCGCCCCTAAATATAAGCATTCTTCGGTTTCCGTAGTGCACATTTGACCATTCGTTTTATTCAGAAAATTTGTGAAAATATAAAAATAATTATGATATACTTAATATATATATGATGATAAAATATGTCATAACAAAATAAATAATATTTTCACAAATTTTTTGAATAAGACGAATGGTCAAACGCGATGAACAAAAGTCAACAAATGCTTACATTTAGGGATGGAGGGAGTATATTTTTAATTACTAAATGTTCTCTTGTTAATAGTACCCAAAGGTATAAAAAAAGTAGTCAGCGCATGTACCCAAAAAGTTGCAATCTATATTTGTAAATGGCTAGAAAGGAATGACAGAGTTTTCAACCGATGTCAGTTCCGACAATCTTCGTGTAGATCAAGAGTGAAACCTCTTCTTGGATCATGGCAGGAGCAAAAGGGCTGGCGGCCCTGTCAACGCACGGGTAATTAGCTGTAAACTTGTAAAGTTTATAGTTTTCTTTGCCGGCTCCCAGTTTTGTTCTCTTCCTATATCAGTGAAATAGGTACGCCGTGCGCGTTCGTAAAAAAAAAATATAAAAAAGTGAATTTGGCTACGGCCGCACTACATTCCAACAAGATAAAAAAATCGGGGAAGTGAAACTTGAATAGTACGAGTAGTATCATGTAGTAACTTGCATTAATACTTTTTCACCAGCTAATTTTAATTGGATAGTACCAGGTACTACTAGTATCAGGTCCACCAAACTGGTACTGTCGGTGCGGAAAGTAGTCCCGACACTAACTAGTACGAGCGCTGAGATCTATTTCTCGATGGCCGGTGCTAAGCAACACGATGACACGGGTTTTATCCTGGTTCCGGCCGTGGGCCGTACGTCCAGCAGGGGTGCGCTCGAGGCACTGTATCGCGTTGCACGGTAACACTTGCAGAGGGGGTTACAAGCAAGGCGGGAGAGGAGGAGTAGCCTCCAGGTCCCTGAGGTTTGATTGAGGCGAAGTGCCAATATCGTGGTGAGGGCGGAAACGTGCAAGTGTGCAGCTATCCCCTCTCGTCCCCCGTGGCCAGGGGACCGCCCCCTCCTTTTATAGGCCAAGGGGAGCCGGTTTACAATCGTGCCGCACAGTTCTAAGCTACATATGACAGTATGGTGTACAACGCCGTGGAGTTGATGGTCGTCCTGACGAATGTCACCTGTGTCGTGCGTCATGGCAAGCCCTGTACCTGCTCAGGAGTGGCTTCGAGGGCGGCCGTGTGGGAGCTTCCCGTTTGATTGCCGTCCGTACGCTGGCTCGAGGGTGCGGCTCACGAAAGGGCAACGGACGCACAACAGCGGTCGTGGTGGTGTCTTGTCGTCCCAGGTTCCCACAGCACCGGGGATGGCGTTGCAGTGCCTGGGATGGCAGCACAACGGCATGGATGGCCGCACAAGGCCGAAGGTGACGGAGGAGTCGCGCTTCACTGGCCTGATTTCACGGTGTTGTCCTACGCGGGCGCGGGGTAGGCGTCCGTACCTCTTTCGAGGGTTCCGCCGTCCTCTCTCGAGGGGTGCGGCGTGGAGGCCGTGCAGGAGTGGGCGGCATAGTGTTAGGGAGTTGACACTGGCCTTACCGCACAGCTCCCGTACAGTGCCAGGGATGGCTCCACAGGGAGGGTTGGCGGAACAACGTCGGGATATGATTCCCAGGCGGTGTCAGAGGGCCGGCATGGCGAGGATTCTCCTTTTGACCTGGGCGCCCACGGCGTGTCAGAGCGTTTAATGCCCTAGTCGGGGAGTGGGCGCGGGTGTCACGAGTCCGGGGGCCCTCGAGCGAGGCGGAGATTCGCCTGAGGGGGCGTCAGGCCCTCGAGCGAGGCGGAGATTCGCCTGAGGGGGCGTCAGGCCCTCGAGCGAGGTGGGGATTCGCCCGAGGGGGCGTCAGGCCCTCGAGCGAGGTGGATATTCGCCCGAGGGTCGCCGAGGCCGACCGCTTGATGGGCCGCTGAGGTTATTTGGGCCATGGGCCCTCCTCCGTCTCGGGCCGCGTCTGCGCAGGGTGCGATTTACGGTTTGCAGGTTTGTCCGCGTTTTATTATTTTTTGAGAAAGGGATTTCCCCCCGGCTTTTAGGGGACCCGTTGGGGAATTCAGGAAAACCCGTCACCCTCGAAACGTCGAGTTTAACGGAATTCTCAAAGTATGTTTTTCAGGAGCAAGGAATTCGCGATTCTCGGAAGTCTGAGACCTGCGAAGTCTCGAATTCGCGAATGTGCAGAGTTCGAGAATCTTGATTCGGTGAAGAGGCGGAGTCATGAACATGCGGAAGCCCGGAATCTCAACTGTTGATGGTCCGAACTTCGGAGGTTTGCCGATTCGGGAATCTGGTGAGGACTCTGTTCGGGACTCAGGCGCGAGGACACGCACGAACCTGCTGGAGAGCAAAAGCCACTTCGGGAATCTCGTTGAAGACCTAGTTCGAGAATTTCGGGCGAAGACATTCACGAATCACGGGAGAAGCAAAGTCAAAGTTGTAGTCCCAAAAAGTCCGGGTTTAGAGTGTGAACTAGTGGCAGACTTGTAAATGTGTAAGGGGGGAAAAGACATCCTTGTGTGTGTTCACATTAGGAATATTCTCCGAGCCCGAGGGTGTTATCGGAATGTAAAAGTCCCTTCGTCTCCCTATAAAAGGGGGCGCGAGGGCACGTGTAAACGGATTCAGACTTTTTTGGGACTTGTGCTATTGACAGGAGGGGTTTCAGTCTCTTTGTGCCCTAACTGTGCTGTTGAACGTGTCTTGAACTTTCACTTGTGTTAGGGTAGTATTCCGAATTTTTCGGGTACCCCCAACATTGGCGCCCACCGTGTCCCCGGCCCGAAAAGAAACTCACGATGCCACCTCGAAGAAGTCAAAGAAGATCGCTCCGGTGCGGTGCCAACCGAGAAGACCGCCATCTCACCCGGGGGAACGAAAATTCGTTTGTTCCGGAATCCTCGAACGTAACGGACCGGCAGCCGAAGAGAGAAGCTCGAAGCCCTCATGAAGGCAAGAGCGAGAAAAAAACGGCTCACATCCAAGAACAACTCGCCGAACAAGAAGAGCACGAGAATGTTGATGCCGATGATGATTCCATAGACAGAGAGCTAGCCATGGTCCACCAAAAGATACAACAACCGTAGAAAGACAAAGAAAAGTTCGCGGCTCGGTTGCGGGCGAAGAGGAAAATCTCTCGATAAACTAGAACAAGTTCGAACAAAGCAAAAGAACAAATACAAGCAATACCAGAGAGAAATCGACGAAATGAAAGAGCAAGAGAACAGCCTCCCCGTGGCAAGAAACACCGCAGCAGAACCCCGCGCCTGCAAGAGAATCCCCGAAGGAAACCTTCTTCGCGGGAAACGGAGTCTCGCACTTCGTGGATTCTGAATCACCACTGTCGATAGGGCCGCAAACAAGCACCTTGGCCGCCGAAGTTCAAGCCGTCTCTCTTCCCAAGTACAACGGTTTCGGAAACTCCGGGCAATTTCTCATGAGATACGAGTCACTGTGAATTCGGCGGAGAGGAGATGATGTTGCACTTGCCAAATCCTTCATCATAGCTTGCGAAGGACCGATCGAATTGGTACTCATTACCGCCTCCACACTCGATCTAAAGCCGGGTAGATCTCAAAACAAAGTTCATGCAAGCGTTTCGGATGTTCCATGACACAACAAGCCGAAGCCTCAGATCTGTATAACTGCAAGCAGAAGGACGGGGAACCACCGCGAAACTTCGTGAGAACATTCATGCAACAGAGGTCTCGGATCCCCGACGCCGATGACAAGACAACGATCAAGGCACTGATCAAGGGTCTCACTCCAGGGCCAACAGCCTCCCATCTCACAAGAAAGAAGCCCGAGACAGAGTTGAAGAACTATTTCGGGAATTGGAGGATTACATTCTGTCTGATGATGACCACCGCAAGAGAGTAGCCGAACGAAACGAGGCAAGACGGGCGACAGAGATATGACCGGCGAGCACCACCCCAACATCCTCGAAATATAAACAGTGTTGGAAATCCTCAGCAACAACAAGAAAGCGAGGCCAAGTGCCGGGGGAGGATTCGATCATAGAGGAAGGGGGAGAGGAAGAGGAACCCCAAGCCTCCCGAACCACAACCCAAGAGATCCCCACTTTTACCGCCAATATCATGGAAGAGGCCACAAGACCGAAGGGTGCCCGGAGACAAAGAAGAACATGGCACGAATCCAACAAGAGAAAGCACTCATGAGCATTGCATCCTCGATGCCAACACGGTTCGGCCGAACTTCCGCGGCCGCAGTTCGCGAGTCCGCGTCCCGGCTCCGTACCGGTTCAAGAATTTCCACAACCGCAATCGGCATGGCGGCCTTCACAAGGCAATTCTTCCCTCAGTCGCAAGCGATACAGTCGATCCAGCAGCCACAGCCCATTCGGGAAATCTTGCCACCCCCTCCAGAAAGTTCATCAAGGCCTCAGTCAAGTTCGGGACCTCAGAACTCCAAAGCATTACCGTCGTTCGGGACTATCATGCCAATCACAGGTGGATCTGCTATGGAATTTGAAACAAAAAAGCAGCGAAACAACTACTTCAGATCTGTCAACACCATCATCAACGATGGCCCAGCTGCCCGCCCGGAGTGGGCGAAGGTGCCAATCACCTTTACAGAAGAAGATTTCCGGTTGAAATCCGCGATTCACAATGATGCCATGGTGATCGAAGTCATATTGCTGGGTGGGTCATAGGAAAAATCCTGGTTGACAACGGGAGTTCGGCAGACATTCTGTTCCTGAAAACATTCGAGAAAATGAACCTAAGCCAGCACATGTTGGACCCACCAGAGTACCCATTGCAGGGGTTCGGAGGGAAGCCCATCAAGCCGGTTGGAAAAATATCACTCCCAGTTTCTTTCGGAGATCTTGAGAATGCCAGAACTGAGAACCTCACCTTTGATGTGGTTGACATATATCATCCGTACCTTGCGATCTTCGGCAGAGGATTTATGAACAAGTTTGATCTTGTCATAAGGCAACACTTTTATGCATGAAGATGCTCGCGCCCAAAGGGGTTATCACGGTATTCGGCAATCAACAAGAGGCCGTAAACATAGAAAAGGGCCACACGCCGGTCAAACGAATGTGTATCAGCCGAAAGCACCGAAGAGAGGAAGGAAACCTATGAAGAGCCGAAGCGGGACAAAGAGAAAAATAACATAGCCGCATAGGATGAAACAAAGAAGGTGTATCCGGATGACATGCCCGACAGAGCGGGTCACAATAGGGGCGAACCTCGGCCGCCGAAGAGGATGATGAACTCATACGATTCCCGAATAGAAACAAGGATGTTTTCGCATGGTCGCCAAGGACTTGCAAGGTGTTGACGGGGACATAATCGAACATGCCCTCGAAACGGATGACAAGATACCACCCAAGAAGCAAAAACTCGGGGAAAATGTCCGACGAAAAGGTCAAGGCAAGTAGAAGCGAAGTCCGAGGTTGCGGGACGCCTAGGTAATGCGGGAAGTCAAGTACCCGGTCGGTTAGCCAACACCGTGCCGGGTCAAAAAGAAAAATGGCAAGTGGAGAATGTGTGTGGATTTCACGGATCCGAACAAGGCGTGCAAGAAGGACGATTTTCCCTTGGAAAGGGTAGACAAAATCGTGGATGATGCAGCCAACGGTGAGATGCTTTCGCTCCCGAACATGTTCTCTCGGGTATCATCGGATCGTAGTTCGCAAAGAGGACGAAGAGAAGACGAGTTTCATCACTCCTTTCGGAACGTTTTGTTTCGTAAGAATGCCGAGAGGGACCGAAGAACGCGGGATGCACGTTTTCGAGAATGATAGCAATAGTACCGCACCAGTAGATTCGGAGAAACATTCGGCATATGTGGATGACATAGTTGTCAAAAGTATCCAAAGAAGGAACCACATCGGTGATTTGGCGAAACATTCGCGAACATGAGGGCAGCAAACTTGAAGCTAAATCCAAGCAAAGTGTGTGTTCGGCATTTACAAGGGGAAAGTTCTTGGATGTCTAGTTTCAACGAAAGGCATTGAAGCGAACCCCGACAAGATAAAGGCTCGATGGAGATGCAGGAGCCAATCTCGGTAAAAGATGTTCGAAGTTGACGGGGAGAGTGGCTGCCCTAAACAGATTCATCCCCGAGCCGCGAGTAAAGAAGTTTGCCATTCTTCCAAGTTCTCGAAGTGCCAAGAAATTCCGGTGGTCCGAACCCCGGAAGCAAGCCTTTCGCGAACCGAAGGACTACCCGTCCAACATGACCAAGCTCCGTCCGCCCGAGCCAAAATCGCCGCTCGTCGTACGTGTCCGCATCAAGTTCGGCGGTAAGTGCGCATCGGTACAGAAAAGGAAGAAGAAGGAAAGCTCGGGCAAATTCCCGTATACTTCGCCTCCGAAGCATTGTCCGGTTCCAAGGTTTTCTATTCCGAACCGGAGAAGATCGCGTATGCGATCATCATGGCAGCAAGAAAACTAAGGCATTATTTCGAAGGCCACGGAATAAGAGTGATCACCAACCAACCATTAAATGACTTGTTCGCAAACGAGGAGGCATCCACCCGAATCATCAAGTGGGGTGCCGAACTATCCGAGTATGTGGTGGATTTCGAAAGAAGAAGTGCAATAAAATCGCAAGTACCGGCGGACTTTGTCGTGGACCGGACCTCACCGCTCGAATCTTGAGGAAAATACGCCCGAACCTTGAGTAGTGCGGTGTGATGGAGCATGGTGCTACAAGGGGGTCGGAATTTCGGCTATTGTAACATCCCCGACGGCATAGTCATAAGATATGGCGCGGCTCGTATTCGCGAACAATGAACATTCCACGAACAACACAACAGAGTACGAAGCTCTACTGGCGGCATTGAGAAAAATGAAAGCCTTGGGGTAGCAGACCTTCATAATCGAACGGATTCGAAAGTGATCCAGGAACATATCGAGAAAGAAAGCGAGGCCGAAATCCGATTCTCGTGAAATATCTTGAAAAAGTCGAGAGAAATGGAAAGACACTTCAAAGGCTATTCGGTTCAAAGATATCCCAAGGGATGATAACAATGAGGCGGATAACCGGCGAAGGCGAGAGCAGTAAATCAAGAACTACCACCAGATGTGTTCTTTGAAATCATCAGAGAACCTTCCATCAAAGATTCAAGAACTCAAATCGTGAATATGGTGGAAATTCCAGACTGGAGAGCAGAAATAATGGCCTACCTAAGGGGACATTACGAACCACAAGATGAATTGGAGGAGAAAAGGTTGAAGCAAAGGGCTCGGGGCTACACAGTGGTAAATGGAGAATTGTACAAATCAGGAGTCACTGAGCCTTGGCTACGCTGCATCACCTCCGAAAAAGGTCGCGAACTCCTGAAAGAAATTCACAGTGGATTTTGTGGGGCACACATAGGCACCAGGGCTTTAGCTGGCAAGGCGATAAAGCAAGGATTCTATTGGCCCACTATAAACACCGACGCCAAAATGTTGGTTCGGCAATGTGAAGCATGCCAGAAGACGGGAAATTAGCAGAATCTGCCTTCAATGCCAGTTCATTTAATTCCTCCAACTCCGGCCTCTCGCAAAGATGGGGCATGTACCTAGTAGGCCCGTTGCCAACGGCTCGGGGTAATTGCCGATTCGCGGCCGTAGCGGTCGACTATTTCACGAAGTGGGTAGAAGCAAAACCACTCGCGAACATCACGGCGAAGCAACGGTTCGAAATTTTTTTGGCAGAACATAGTCTGCAGGTTCGGAGTTCCTAGAGAACTGACGGTTGACAATGGCAAACAATTTGACTGTTACACCTTCAAGGAATACTGCAGAACCTTAGGCACACAAGCGAAATTTTCATCAGTATATCATCCACAGTCCAATGGAGCAGTCGAAAGGGCCAATGGCCTGATCTTTTCGGGAATCAAGAAATGCTTATTCGATCAGAAAAAGGGAAAGTGGGTGGATGAACTTCCGAAGGTGATCTGGTCTCACAACACCACAGTTTCAAGGGCAACAGGTTTCACGCCTTTTCGCCTACTCTTCGGAACTGAGGCTATGACACCAGAGGAGATTAAGAATGAAAGCATGAGAGTCTTGAAAGGAAAAGAGATAGAGGAAATTGATAAGAAGGTGGAGAAAGACATGATAGAGCTGACAATCCTTGAAGCAGCAGAAAACATTGAGAAATACCAGAGAGAAACAAGGGCATGGAGAGACAAAAAGGTGGTACGAAAGGACATCAAAACGGGCGATCTTGTCTTGAAAAGAAAGAAAAATTGGGAGAACCCAGGAAAACTTCATGAGTCATGGGAAGGGCCTTACATAGCTAGGGAAACAGGTATGCCAGGGGCTTTTCGCCTGATGGAGCAGACCGGCGAAGAATTGCCGTATTCGTGGAATGCCGACAGCCTAAAGAGGTATTATCCATGAAAACCCTAGTTGTAGATAGACATAGTGGGTAGCAGTTTTACAATTTTCGTGAGTTTACATTCTAGGAAGATAAAAACCCGAATCACGTGTTTATAAGTGACTTCGGAGGAAAACTAGTTTTATTTCTCTTAGTCGTACTAAAATAAGAAGGACCGTACTCTTTTCCTTGCAAAGGGGGCTCTAAATCAAGAGGCAAGGTTTTTAACGAGGCGGCTCCCGTGTAAATACTCTTTCTAATATATATATGAAAAGAGTCTTCCCCCACATCGCATGTTTCGTATTTTGTGTCTCGAGAATCCCATCGTAAAAAAAAAGAAAAGGTTCATGAGAAAAGGCTTCGTGATAGCCAGAGTTCCATCGTGAAAAAAGAATGAGTTCGTGAAAAAGGCTTCCTGATAGCCAGAGTTCCATCGTGAAAAAAGAAAAAAGTTCGTGAGAAAGGCTCCCTGATAGCCGAAATTCCATCGTGAAAAAAGAAAAAAGTTCGTGTGAAAGGCTCCCTGATAGCCGAAATTCCATCGTGAAAAAAGAAAAAAGTTCGTATGAAAGGCTCCGTGATAGCCGAAATTCCATCGTGAAAAAAGAAAAAAGTTCGTGTGAAAGGCTCCCTGATAGCCGAAATTCCATCGTGAAAAAAGAAAAAAAAAGTTCGTGTGAAAGGCTCCCTGATAGCCGAAATTCCATCGTGAAAAAAGAAAAAAGTTCGTATGAAAGGCTCCGTGATAGCCGAAATTCCATCGTGAAAAAAGAAAAAAGTTCGTGAGAAAGGCTTCCTGATAGCCGAAATCCCATCCATCGAGGGATTCCCACTGAAAAGGCCTGAGACAACAACAAGTTGTGGCCTAGAAAAATCCCATCCATCGAGGGATTCCCACTGAAAAGGCCTGAGACAACAACAAGTTGTGGCCTAGAAAAATCCCATCCACGAAGGGATTCCCATCAGAAAATTCGCATGATGATTTCGAGAAAGTGAATGTCTAAGGACTTGCCTGTGTATTCTCACTCAGTATAGATTGTTGAAAATTTTTCAAGTATCATCATTGTAAGAAAAGGGCAAGGGGCTCCATCAGACGATCGCAGAAAAACCTTGGTTGAAGCAACCGAGGGTTGCTGTATCAACCGAGGCAAGTCTGCCAGTCGGGTCAAGTCCACAAAATTCGGAACAAATTTTGTCGACTTGCGCAAAAGCAATCGAGGTTCACAAAAAACTAAGGAAGACTTCTCCTAGAAAGATATGCTAGAAATTCGAGAATAGTAAAGTTCGTGAACCTGCAATCTAGTTTTCATGCGAAACGGCAAGGTGGGGGAGGGTGACGTTTTTTCAAAGAAAAAACATATTCATTGCCTTATTCGCATCAAAACTTCCGAACAGTTCTTCGATAATTACAACACTTGGCGTAAAATTCAAAACGAAAGCTCAACAACATGTCCCGTTTACAAACATTGTCTTCGGCCACATCGCAAGCGTAGGCGAAGTCACGGGCATCGGCTAAGGGGCTAAGGGGCTCGTCTTGGGAACCTTGTCGGACGGCGGAGTGGGTGACACGGAGCGAACCTTCTTGTGAAGTAAGAAAGACGAGGAAAGGTCAAAACAACCTATACAAAACTTAAGCGAGGCCTCAAACCAAAAATCGGAAAAATCCTGTTCGGGATGCGCTCGTTTGAACGGGCGCCACGCTTCACCACTAACGAACATTTCGTCTCGATGAATCCGAAGTGGTAGCACGTCCCGCGCAGCCCGGCTTGCGGGACTCGCGCGAGTTAAAATTTAGCGAACAACCTGTTCGAGAGAAGTTTGATGAATCTACATAAATTTACAGCCAGTCTCGAATTCACCCAAAAAGAGTTTAGACATGTCGCTCAATTCGTAACATCCACCTTCGGCGAATCTTCTTCTTGTTCGGGGACTTGTTCACCGTCGTTGCCATCATCACCGGCCGGCACCTCGGCCGCCGCCGCCCGAGCCGTCCTCGCCGGACCCATCCGAACTCTCCCGGAAGTCGATCCTTCGGGGGACGCGGCGACGCCTTCTCGCTCCTCCTTTTCTCTCGACCGTGAAAGGAAGAGAAGAGTAAGGAAGGCTTAAGAAAGCTGGAACACATGCGACGAACATAAGTCACGAAATCGAGCAAAAAGAAATTACCTCGTCAAGCTTTGCCCGCGCAACGGTCTTAGCCATATCCGCCCCGCCAACCATCCGGAATTCCTTCGCGAACTTCAACTTTATAGCCACAATGTCGTGGTGTCTTGAAGTATCGTATCGCCGGTAACGCTTGGGAACTCGTAAAGGTTCGCGCGAAATTTCGCCAAGTCCACACGGTCGTAATCGTGAAGGACCTTCGGAATACTCTCCACGAAAAAAGATACGGCGAAGTTCTTTGGCACCGAGAGATCACTTCGGGAAGAGCCTTGAATTCCTCCTCAAGCCAATCCATGAAATCGGGGATATCAATGTCATCCGGGAGAGGGGCCGGACGAACACCGTACTCATTCGGGGACTTCGGTACTCTCAAGATAAAGCAATTTCAACCTCCCCGGAATTTCCGAAGTGTGTTTCTTTGAAGCTTCACTTTCTTCCGCCAGTGCCTTCTCAAGATCCACGATCTTCCGATCCTTCGAGCTCGGTGACTTGGCAAGGCCGGGCGTTGTTGGTGCGAAGATCCTCGGCAATCTTTGCGGCCCGCTCTTGTTGTTGCCGAAGTTTTTCGATCACACTCAGGTCATCTTCGTGAGATTTCCGAACTTTCTCTAGTTCTTTCTTGGACTCCTCGAGCGCGGCTTCAGCGACTTTTTTCTCGTCGTGACTCTTTTTCAAAGCCTCGGCCCGGCTCGGCCTACCTTCTTCTCGAGCTCCAGGTTCGTGGATTCCGCGAGGCCAAAGTTACGCTCTAGCTCCTTGGACTTCAGAGAAAGTTCTTCATTAATCTTCTCCTGCTTAGAAAGCCGCTCTATGGCAACCTTCCCAAGCATAGAGTACTTGAGAGTATAGTCTTCGTGGAAGCGTGCAAGTTTCGAAGGAGAGTAGGAATGCAACAGACTCTTGAATTCTGAAAAATTCAGCAATAAATCTCAGGTGAAGATTCAACAATCTCGAATAACACAAAGAGGCAGTGAGAATCAACAAACCTTGCTTGCTAAAATGCTGCATGGTGACTGTTTGGTCGAGCCCGACGAGGCCTTCCCCCGAGATGAAGGAGTAGTTTCGAGAGATAGAAAGAGGCTTTTTTTCGGAGCCTTGAGCGGCTTCTTCAGGTCGTTCCGACGCACCTTCTCCTTTTCATCAACAATTGTGGACGATTTCCATAGAGTTAAAAACTTGGACGTCTTCCCCCCGACGCCAATTGTCTCGAAACCAACACGCAACAGTTTGCCGCGATGAGACGTACCAAAGCTTTTGTTAAAGGCAACCAAGGAGGGAGAAGGCACTTGGTCTTCGGGGACGACCTCCCGAACTTCGACCAAAGGAACATTTTCGGAAGAATGGCCTTCCCTTTGAATAGTACGTTCAAGGTCACGGGCAAAATCGGAGGAGACTTGATCAGCGGCAGTGACATCGGCGGCGGGGAATTTCGGCAGCAGCAGGAGACTCAGTATGAACAGCAACTTCAGTAGCAACAGCTGACTTCTCAGCAGCAGCAGGGGATGCCTCTTGTTGGACTTCGGGAGCAACATCTGAAAAGGAATCGATGTCGACGAACTCATTTTCGGAACCAGCAGGACAAATGTCTCGAAAGTTAAATAATGGCCGCAGGAAAACACCTTTGGGGCTATCTCGTCTTCGTGAGTATGTCGTCGTCGAAGGCGGACGGGACCCGCCGAACTCCGTGGAAGAAACCTTCTTCGCGGCTTTCTTCAATTTTTTGCGGCTCATCTGGGCAAGCCCCGGGCGCACCGGAGTTCAGCTTCTGAGGATTGAGGTTCGGAGGTCTTTCGCTTTGGCTTCGACGATTCAAGAGATCTGGTCCTTGAAGGTTTCACTCCCGAAGAGGTTCCCTCGGTGGCGGGGGGCGACGAGCCGCGCTTCGACGATCCGATTCGGGGAGCGTTTATGGGGGCGGCCGAGCACCGGCAACGGCGACGGCGGGGAAGTTTCAACTTGGGACCGGGTCCTCGAGAGCCTGAAAAATTTATCACCACAAGCTTCCGAAAAGATGCGTCCTTGGCGCTCCGGCCTTCGCGAAGCTTGATCCCGAACTTCGGAAAAGGCACCTTCGATCGGCCCGATTGACATTATAATACACGAGTTCGGCGGGGGCCCAACCATTCGAGATAGTCCGGATTCGCGCGGCGACAAATGCTTCGATAATATCACGGCCGCCAAGTATCGTACGGCCGGATGAAATGCACTCTCGCAATTCCGATTCCCGGGGGCTCGCCGGTTGTACTTCCCTACATTCATCGCGGCGAGGGGCGCGATCGGGCATGACAAACATCGGCACATTGACTTTCAAGTAAAACCAGTACGACTTCCAATCGTCGGAAAGGTTAGACTTGCAGCAAGGAGAAATCTGGATTCGGGTAATCCCTTGTCGGGTGTTCTGGCGTCGTGTATTAAAGGTACAGCATGCGTGCTGGCTGTGGTAGAACTGCCCGTCTTCACCTTTCACAACTTCTGGAATAATCACCAGTTCGTAAAACCTGGTGAAGGCGTCGATGGTAGGACTGCAGCCGAAGGTCTTCAGAATCCAAATAAACTTCGATACTTCGAGGAAGGACGTTGGGGTAAGCTGGTGGATCTTCACTGAGAATGCATCGAGAATTGCTGGTAGGACTGGGTCACAAGGGAACCGCAGCCCACAGATGAAGAAGTCTCGAAAAACCACAATTTCTCCGGCCTTGGGAGTGGGAATTACTTCATCAAGCGGGGCGCGCCCAGCGCCAGGAGAGAAGAATCCGGCCTTCTCGTACTCGCGAATAATGTTGCTCGTCACCTTCGACTCTCCGAAGGCGAGCGAGGGCGGCAGTGGGCCAGAAGTCCTCAGCATGACGAGATCGTCTACACCAGCGTCCACATCCCCGACGTCTTCGCCGCCATCGGACCCAACCTCTCCGTCTTCGCGACTTCGGGAACCGCTGGGTGAACCAACATCTTCGGCCGGTGCATCACGATCTGCACTTTCAGCAGCTTGATCGAGTGGGAGACCGGCAGCGATCAGCTCTTCAGTAGTCATGGGTCTAGCTGTACTTCTAATGCGAGCCACCTAACAAACGCGAGCATTCAGACAGTTTAGACTAATAGTCGAAAATAAACTAGGAAAATCGTAACATTACTACACCAAAGTTTAACGAACTAACGAAACAACAAAGCAAGCATAAAGGAATACCTTAGAAAAGCGCGAACAAGGCCTGGAGTTCGCAAGTTTTCTAGCAGAGAAAGCTAGTCCCGCGAAGGAAGAGAAATGTGAGAATCGTGAAAGGCGCGAGAGCGATAAAAAATTTTTTAACGAGCGCCGGCCCGCTATTTATAGGGCCGGGGAGGGGGTAGTTTCGCGAAGTGCGCCTCGATTTAACCGCCTTTGGCTCCCCGGGTGACGCGTGTCCCCTCCGACGTTCCGAGGGTGACGTTTTTTACTAAATTTCCGAAAGGTTCGTGGAATCGGATCGTCGGAGTCAACCCGCTTCCCCGAGGGGGCTAGTGTTGGGGAATTCGGGAAAACCCGTCACCCTCGAAACGTCGAGTTTAATGGAATTCTCAAAGTATGTTTTTCGGGGAGCAAGGAATTCGTGATTCTCGGAAGTCTGAGACCCGCGAAGTCTCGAATTCGCGAATGTACAGAGTTCGGGAATCTTGATTCGGTGAAGAGGCGGAGTCATGAACATGCGGAAGCCCGGAATCTCAACTGTTGATGGTCCGAACTTCGGAGGTTTGCCGATTCGGGAATCTGGTGAGGACTCTGTTCGGGACTCAGGCGCGAGGACACGCACGAACCTGCTGGAGAGCAAAAGCCACTTCGGGAATCTGTTGAAGACCTAGTTCAGGAATTTCGGGCGAAGACATTCACGAATCACGGGAGAAGCAAAGTCAAAGTTGTAGTCCCAAAAAGTCCGGGTTTAGAGTGTGAACTAGTGGCATACTTGTAAATGTGTAAGGGAGGAAAAGACATCCTTGTGTGTGTGCACATTAGGAATATTCTCCGAGCCCGAGGGTGTTATCGGATGTAAAAGTCCCTTTGTCTCCCTATAAAAGGGGGCGCGAGGGCACGTGTAAACGGATTCGAGACTTTTTTGGGACTTGTGCTATTGACGGGAGAGGGGTTTCGGTCTCTTTGTGCCCTAACCGTGCCGTTGAACGTGTCTTGAACTTTCACTTGTGTTAGGGTAGTATTCCGAATTTTTCGGTACCCCCCAACAGACCCTCATGGCTGTCCCCGACGGTAGCCCCCGAGCCTCTACGGTGGTATCCGTTAGGAACCCGCGGGCCGATGCTTGCCGATGGGACGTTCTTCCCTCCCCGGTTACCGTGTCGTTCCGTGGGGGCGCGCTAGCGCACCCGCGGGTGTAGCCCTCGAAGCCTTGCGGAAGTGTGGGTGCTCCCGCAAGATTTTTTCACGGCCGTTTGTTAGTGTGCGAGGTGTCGGTTTCGGCCGGCATCGGCGGTGTTTCGCCCGGCCTCGGCGGTGCCATACGCGCACATCGACACTCGTACGTGTTCGGTGCATATCCGGGAAGTGTAGCCGTGCGTCGAGCCCCCGAGGCCGGGCCCACTCGAGGCGATCGGGGCGAGCTCTCCGACTTGTTTGTACGCCCCTTTGCCGTCCTTCCGCAGGACAGAGGGGTGAGGTGTCCACAACTCCCATCGAGCAGGTCGCGAATCGCGGATCCCTCGTTGAGCTGTTAATGGGTGATTCAAGTGGGCGTCCGTGCCCCGTTCGATAATGGTCGACTCATGGTCCGGAGACACGTCCATAGAAGCGCTTACGTGGGTGTGCTAGGCAGGGCTCGGTCCCGTTCGATGGGGACCGAGGGCACGAAAGATTTCCTCGATGGGATCCCTCGACTAGCTGCCCTTGTTGGCTCTTGAATACGACACGTAGAGCGCCCTCGAGCTGGTGGACTCAAGGTCAGGCTCGAATGCACGAGCCCTGGTCGTCCCTGACTTTGTCAATCTGGGGTGCCTGTTCGAACCCTTCGAGGGTGAGGCTGTGTACCCCTGATTAGTAGGGCCGTTGTGGGGTGGCAACGCGGTGCCCCCGTCTTGTTGCATCTGTAGGACTCGCGGGGTCGCGACTGAACTGTCCCTCGAGCTACTGATCAGTAACACTCTTGATCGAGGGCATCTGTGGAGCGCACCCTCGATGGGTGGGACTTGAGACCACTGATCGATAAGCGCGTCGTTCGAGGGGCTGGCCCTCGACTTCCTCGAATGAGGGTTGGCATTGCCTGTTTTTAGATCGGGGCGCCGATCACACCCTAAGAGGGTCAGTTTTTTGAGCCTTTGGCCTGGACCGCGTGGGGAGTTACCCTCACTTGGTAAGGGACCCAGCTATTAAATGACAGTGGTCGTGGCAGCGGTCGTGCATAGCAGGCGCGCCTTTTCAGGTGGCGCTGCCGCAGGCGTAGTGGAAGACGTGGGGGCGGACGTGACGGGGCGATGCGGCCTTCGGTTGCCGTGCCGTAATGATCGCGCACACATGCGTACCCGGCTGTTTCAGCGCTGTGGGGCCCGCTGGTCAGCGGTGGATGGCGTTGTCTGCAGTTAATGTGCGCGACGCGCGAGTTTCCGGGAGCGTGGCTCCCCTGGATCTATAAATCACGGGAAGGGGAAGGGTGACTCCCTTACCTCGCCACTTAGCCTCTGCAGCTTTGCTTCTTACCTTCTCCCTGGCCGCACGCTTTGCCAATCTCACCCTCGTTCGTTTCGCTCTTGAACCGCCACCTTCCCAGTTTCCTGCTCTCGCCCGCAATGGCCCCTCCCCAACCAATTGTAGTGCTAGAGCCTCTCCCCTGGACCCGATCGACAGCGATGCCGTTCGCTTTGAACGAGCTGGTGAACGGCGGGCTGCTGGCACCAACCGGTGAAGGGGAGTACCCGGCGTGGATGGTCCCGCTGGCGTCGGACAAGGAGCGCAACCCGCCATACAGCTATGTCATCAGCTTCATCCGGCTGCACGAGTGTGGCTTCACCGCCCCGACGAGCCGCTTCATGCGGGGGTTGTGCCACCACTACGGGGTGGAGCTCCACAACTTCGCCCCCAACGCCATATCACAGGCGGCCACTTTCGTCGGCATCTGCGATGGGTTCCTAGGGATCCCAGTGAACTGGGATCTCTGGGTACACCTATTTCATGTAGAGCTGCACACCCTCGCCACGGGTGAGGCGCGGGTGCGTCAAGCGGTGCGCGCGGTGGCCCTAACGTTTGCGCTCGCAAGACTCGTGCAAGGAACTGTACCCACCGTGCACGATGATGTCGAACAATGGGCAATGGGAGAAGGAGTGGTTCTACCTCCGCAACGACGGCGCCGGCCTCCCCCCTACACCGCATGGTGCCGATGGCGAAGATCGACACACTCGGCACCACGGCGTGTCGCCTCCCTCACGTCAGTAGAGGTTGGAGTCACTCACCACCGCGCTGCGGAGCCTGGCAAACGCCAGACTGGGAGCGGCCTCGATCATCGCCAACCTCCACCACCGGGGGATCGTCCCTCTCATGGAGAGGGAGCTCCACATCTTCGAGATGAGAGACGTGGCCAACCCCTCGTCGGCCGGCGCGCTCCCAGTCCTTCGCAAGAGTGCCTCCTCCCGCAGTATGCGGCTATGAGGGCGAGGCACACGGTCGGCCTCAAGTGGGTATCGCACAACGACGACGACCTTTGGTCGTTCGTGATGCTCCCCGATGCCCCGCCGGTGAGTGCGCCTCTTCTCCTTCTCAGGTTCTCGCGTCGCATTTCCGTTGGTCTTATCGATTCTTATCAGCAGAGGGTGACTGTGAACGCCGCGCGGTCGGACCTGCCAACGCCCGGGCCCGGCGGCGGTCGCGCCGCGTGAAGGACCAATACGGCGAACCGAGAGGGGGGGAGTGAATGGGAGCCGATAAAAATTCTTCTCGAAGGAGATGGAGACTCCAACAAGATGAACACGGCTTCCAACACACGTCTCCGACTCACTACCCAAGTTGGCCAAGCCCACGCAGCCACTGAAGTGCTACTGGACCTAGGAACCAACAAACAACCTTCCGAGCCAAAACACACCAACACGCACAACGGAAACTTGCACGGCTTGCTGCCTGTGCTGCACCGGTCAGACCGATGGCCTGCGCCGGTCAGACCGGTGACACCGGTCAGACCGGTGGACGGCGCGGCCGGCCGATGGCTACAGCAGCCGCACAACAAGCGTTCCGAGAGTCTCGGTGACTTCGTAGGCCCCGGAACAAAAACATCCCCTAAACACAACCCGCACGGAAGGAAACCCTACACAAAACCTAACAAAACAACTCCAAACGGACCAAGAACCGATCAAAGCACCAAGACCCAAAGACACACGACTCAAGCGGTTCACCCGAGGCAAATGCCACAAGTGGCTCGCACCGGTCGGACCGGTGTAACACGGGTAGCTCGGGATGAACGAAGCACCCACGGGTCAACTCCTCCAAATCCAAACTTCGATCTCCCGAATCCCTCTACGGACTTGAACAAGACTTTGGGGATAGTAGGAACACCTCATGAGGAGTCCATAGCCATGATTTTGTCCACCAAAACTTGCCAAATCAAGAGGAATCGGAGAAATCCTGCCAAGAACTCCTCTAACCCTAGACCACCGAAAACCCCAAAATCGAGCCCCTTAACTCATGGATTTGGAAGGGGAATCAAAGGCAAAAGAACCACGAAGGGTTCACACGAATTCCCCCCATCAAATCCCCAAGAGCAAGGTCCCGAAAGCACACCGAGAAACCACCAAGAGAGGGCTCTGAAAATCACCACCAAGAACAACCGGGAACAACACAACAAAGCCTTGAGGAACCACGCCGAATCATCTATACATACCAAGAAGGTTCATACAAGGTCTAGCTTGCCACCCGATCATCCAACCCTCTCACAAGATCTCACCATGAAGCTCTCAAGCTAGTCCTATGGAAATCCTAAGAAAATAGGAAGGGAAAATAGGAAAGCAAATGAACTAGTGTTCCAAGAGATGGTCGACATCCTCTCACCTCATGGGTTATATGGAGGCAACCGAAAGTCTAAAATACCCTTACTTAATAACTAGGGATACAAGCCCCTCAAGGGAGGTTTTGGAAGTCTTCGATTTTCTCCATCGGACGGATGCTCGCCGATCGCACCCTACTTAGCCTCGACGCAAGCCATGCGATCCCGACGCGTGTCCTCCGCTTCGAAGATTCCGGATCGCGTCGTCGCAAGACCGGTCGACCGGGTGCTCCTCATCGGTCGGATCGGTACCCACCGGTCCGGGACCGGCCGACCCACCGGTCGGACAAACTGAGCCGCCGCAAAGACCGTCTTCGGTTCTTCGGTCTTGGCTTTGTGGATCAACCAAGGAACCCGGTGATTTTTCGGTGAACCACCGGAAACCCAACCCCGCGAACTCGGTGTAGCCTGCGCCAATCGCCACTCATGACTCGGCTCCCACGTAGTTCGGCTCGACCTTGGTTTTGAGGCTCAACCAAGAAACCGTCCATGACTTCATCTTCTTGTTCATGCCACCATGCGGCCCGCACTTGACTCCGCCGGCCACCGGGTCCCTCGAATGAAGCCTACTTGTCTTCTCCACACACCGGAGGCCTCACGGTGATGAACTTTCGCTCTTGTTCTTCACCCGCACCAACACCGGTCAAGCCACAACCCGCACCCGCAATACTTAGCCAAGAATCGGTACACACAACGTTGTCAATCACTCATCGCACAAGGAAGCGACCATCCACCGGCCCTCTAACCACACATGGTCCTCAATCTCCCCCTTGATGAGTGCATTGACAACACCCACATAAAGTAACACGAGAGAAATGAAAAAGAAAAGAAAAGAATAAAGAGAAACTCCAACAAGCGATCGAAAGCCAAACAAAGGCAAAGAGCAAGATCACTTGAAGAAGACAAGTCTTGGACCCCTTAGGCAAGGGCAACAACTCGACACATCCGAGACAAAACTAAGCTCAAGCAAAGAGCGCAAACCACCAAACCAAAGCTCGAAAACCACAAAAAGCTCCCCCGCACACATGCAACTCCCCCCGAACCAATGCAACTCCCCCTGGATGAATGCATGCCAACCACTTGAAGAAAACGGAAGAGTTTGCATCAGCTATCCAACCAAAAATTAAGCATAACCAAGCCACTAAAACATGTCATGATCATATAAAGGCATTTACACATGAGAGAGCATATATGTGACATTTTTTTAAAAACATAGCCATCAACCATGGATATAAACCAAGATTATCAAGAGCTAAGCCAAACGAACCATAGCTTACCAAACAAGCTCACAAAGACATATATAGCATTCCATGGTGAACAATGTATATAGGAGAAGCCTTTCCTAGCCAATGCATATGATACAAAATGCATGCAATCTAAGATACAAGGATGCCTATACATCATGTTACATATGCCATGCTGAATGCAAGAAATGCACAAAAGAAACTATACATATGCTACAAAGGAGTTACCACACACAAAGCTCACAAACCACTGGCTCCTCGAGGGGAGGCAAAAAGGACTCGACACCGCCGGTAAAAGAGCAAAGGAGCATAAAACCCACAAGCTCCCCCTAAAGACATGCATTAGGTTCAAAGAGCATACAAAGCTCACCTTACACAGATGAGATAGGGCAAGGAGCAAAACAAACCAAGTGGCTTGACCAAGGCCACACACTTGAAGGTCACTAATTCACTTACCTTTATCATTTTTTTAGAAGTCACTCATCCTTGTCCACCATCCCCGAAAGTGATGTACCTCCATCTCACCACGGGGTATGAGGCCGAAGAACCACCCCCGATATCAACCAAATGTTCTCCGGGCCATCCACCTGCAACTCAAAACCAAGAGCGAGCACGAGCAAATGACTCAACACCGGGGTTAGCTCCAAAGGTGTCAAACCAGGTGTCGGGCCATTTCCTCAAAAGTAGGGTTAGCAACACTCATCCTACCGCGCCTATCGAAGCTCGCGATCCATCCTGTCAAACCTATCAAACCCGGAACCACCATGGGAAAACCATTCTCGTCTCACTGGAGGAGTACGAGTACCACGAAAGAAACACAATGGTCCGTAGCCCCTTTGAGACTCAAAACTGCGACCCCTCTCAAACTTGTATTGACCACGAGGTGGAGAATGTCAGGCAAACTCAACACCACCAAACTCAAGGTGCTTACCATCTGTTCCACAACAGAAAGGACTAAACCCTCTAGCATCACGGCTATGGAAACCAAACTCTCCGACAATCCGCCTAGCAGGTCCGCCCAGGTCACCCCGACCGGTCCGGCCGGTGGTCCTCGGCCAACGACGCGATCTCCACCCGAGGCTCTCCTATCTCTCCATGCCGGAACCGTATACACAAAACCCTTTCCCTTGGGGAGAGACATACGAGACTCAAGCACACCATGAGAAGGGTGGTACCTATACTTGTTTGCCCACTCCTTGGCCATTCTCGCCTCTCTCCTTCTCTTATCGCAAAACTCTTTCTTGTGACCATCCTTTCCACAAAACTCACAATGGAAATGGATTGATCTGGGCTTAGGCTTGGGGTGAGGCTCTTCACAGGGCTTCTCACTTGGTTTCTCTCTCGGTTTAAGCAACTGGTTTGGCTTGGGAGCAAACTTTTCTTTGGGTGTGGATTGTGGTGGAACTGGAACATTCCCAAATTTTCCTTCTCTCTCACCACTGCTCTCACCAACCTTATCAAGTCCCAAAGCCCAACCATCAAAATGCTTTCAACTAGCAATCATCATACCAAGGTGAGGTTCTTGACTAGACAACCAACTCTGCACTTCACGCAACTTATCATTCTCATCTTGCAAGCGACCAATACATTTTGCAAGATCCAAATTCTTTACAGCATGTAATTCACAGGTAGAACGGGAAGTAGGAATAGGCACTTTCAAATCAGCCTCAAGCAAAACAATGCAAGATCGAAGCTCAGCGATTTTTTCATGCAAGCCAGGGCAAGAAGTGCAAGCACCAAACAAAGTGGGTCTAGATTGCGGAGTCGACCAACTCAACCCTAAGCACATCTAGTTCCTCACACTTGGAGGCATGCTTTTCCCTAAGAGCAGTCAAATCAGCTAGGAAAACAGAGCAATCAGCACAATCAACCTCATCAGAAACCACAGGGCTAGCCTTAAGAGAGTCAATTTCAAGCTTGCCATCAAGAAATTGTGTGTCTAGCTCAGCCACTCTAGTCCTAGCATCTTCAAGCAAAGCTCTAAGCTCCTTCCTAAGCTTCTTAGCCTCTCTAAGCATGTGATCGCGATTATCAAGCAAGTCAACCAACTCCTCATTCTCCTTGCGCAAAGATGAAAGCTAATCACATACCTCATCCTCGAAATCTAAGTCTAAGGTGTCCTTCTGGCTTCTATTGCTACTGGAGCTACGAGCCATGCCGCAGAAGTCGTCCTTGAGGCTTAGGCCCGTCACACAAAGGTCGTTGAGATACTTGCCGAAGTTCTTCTTCTTCTTGTCACCCTCTTCGTCTTCATCACTCGAGCTTGAAGATGTGTCCTCGGAGTCGGACTCGATGTCGCTCGATCTCTTCATCTTCTCTCGATACCGCGTCTTCTTCCCATGTCCATGATCCTTCTTCTTGGACTTCCTCCTCTTGTCCTTGGACTTGTGCTTGTCGTTGTTGTTCACCTTCGGACACTTGGCGAAATAGTGTCCGGCCCTTGCCGCACTTGAAACATGTCCTCGTGTTCCTCCTCATGTTCACTCGGTTCTCATGCAGCCTCTCGAACCTCTTCGTCAGCAACGCCAGCTCGTCCTCTCCAAGCACGTCGAACTCCTCATCTGGCATAGACATCAAAGAGGACAAAGAGAACATCCGGTGGATGGGTTAGTGTTAGCCTTTCTTTTCGAACCACCAACGAGGGCAAGACTATGAGAGTCAGTCGGGCCCTCAAGCTTGGCTGTCATGCCCCTATCCACCTCGGCCGACTTGAGCTTCGAGAACGGCTCGTTCACCGTCGAGTGTCATACTTCTCTAAATCCACAATGGCCTCAAACTTTCCACCCCAAATCGTACAATCCAAAGAGTGTAAGAGCTTGACGACTCTATTGTCGGGGACGGCCCTAGGGGTCCCCTTAAACAACCGGGGAATCCCCACTTAAAACCCACAACAAGCCAAAGCCAAACGCGCCTCGCTTAAGTACACGGGGCATGGCCCACGCCATGGTGGCCCCGACGGCCCACCAAGGCGGCCCACTTAAAGATCCCCTCGAGCGGGCTCCGCCTCGCTCGAGGGCACACGCCGTCCTCGGGCGGGCTCCGCCCGTTCGAGGGGGGTGCGCTTATCTCGAGCGAGCTCCGCCCTCGCTCGAGGGTCCGCTCCGCCCTCGGGCGGGCTCCGCCTCGTTCGAGGGCGCTCGCGCGCGCACGCCCCGATCCCGTATGCGGGCATTTAATGTTCGGCCACGGCGGGGCGGCGCCATCATGCGCACGGGGCACGCGCCCCGGTTCCGTTGCACCAACTCCCTAGGGAGGGAACCCATCCCCGCCACGGTGGGGGACTATGCGACGTGGCGGTGCCGGTCCGTGACGTCGCGCCGCCTACTGCGGTATGGCTAACACGCCGAGCCCTCGAAGGGGGGCCGGTCACACCCTCGATTTGCTTTCCCGTGACCTTGCGGGGGATAGGTTGCGGCGTTAGGCCGGTGGGGAGCCATCCCCGCACCGTTAACGGCGTGGCGGCCGCCCCCCGCGCATACAAACCCACGCCGGGCACGCGTGGCAATAGCTCCGACGCCGTGGAGCGTGCGGGAACGGGACGCCGCCTTACACCGCCACCGTGCCCCGTACGGACCGACGTCGACAACTCCCTCGAGCCCGTTCGAAGACATCACCGCCGTCCGCCGCACTCCTACCCTCGAAGCCACTACTTGTTCGGGTACAAGATACGCCATGACGGCCAAGATCGCCGCAAGGACCGTCAAGGCGGCCGCCTACTCTACGGCACGGCGCACCACGCTTCCCCATGTAGCTAAATAGCGCGGCATACATGTGATTTGCTCTCTCCTTGGTCTATAAAAGGAAGACGAACTCCCCGCCGTCGTATGGACCTCCCCGGGCCCACTACCTCGGTGGGTACCGGGACCAACTACTCGGTGGGTCCACGGGACTACCGGCTTGCGCTACACCGGCACTCGAAGGCGTGGAGCACAAGGACTACACGGGAGTAGTACTCGGTTAGGGAGGCTGTACATGTTCGCACGCGTATAGAGGACTCCTAGACGTACTCGACTAGTACTCTCTCCCTACTCCGACCGTAACCCCGCCTCCCGGACTATATAAGGCGAGGCGGTGGACCGATCTCGGGATCACAACACATCCCCTACAACCCACGGCGCACTATTGCACCATCTTGTAATCGTGCCCTATCAATCCGAGCTACGCGGCATACGAGACGTAGGGTATTACGCACCTCGCGGCCCGAACTCGTCTAAATTGTGTGCCACGTGTCTCTTCCTTCGAGTTACCGATCTCGGCGAGTCACAATCATCTACTTCGGGTACTCCCCGTAGTAGGTTGCCGGTCTAAAACACCGACAGTGGCGCGCGGTAGGGGCTCTCGCTCGAGATCACATGGCAAACTCGACGGCTTCCGTCCACTTCAAGCCAACCGTCGCCTTCAACCGCGGCGACACATTCGTCTTCGGTGCACCGGGTCCGCACCGCCGATGGCGCGGGCTCCTTCCGCCGCCGCGACCATGCGCCCCAACTCGAAGACAAAGGCTTCGTGACACTTCCCGAAGTTGTCACGGAGTGAACTCCGCCGCAAATTCGGCGAAATTTCACTTTTCAACCACCACGGCGACTTCGAGCTCGAGTCCGTCTCCAACTCGAACCCGACGTCTCCATGGGCCATCGCATGCGAGCCGGGCCGCTCGGCCATCGCAGGCGGTCCCCTCACCACGCGAGCACTCCGCACGTGGCCCGCGCATCCTCGGCCGGGCCCGCACGGGGGCTCCCCACTCCGCGCCGGCCAGCAAGGTGCCCGTACCCGAGTACAACTCGGACTCCGACGCCGCCCCCGACCACGCTCGGACTCCCGGCCCTCTCTCCGAGTTCTACTCGAACCCGGACTACGAGTTCGACTTCGGGTCGGACCCCGAGGAGCCCGAGTCCGAAGACGACTCCACCGAGCTTCCCTTGTCGGGGCCGGCCTGCGGGGCCGGTTATAAAATCCACGCCGGCCGGGAGATACGTCATGCGGCCGGACCGCAAGCCCGCCGACACGGCGAAGGGAGACTCACGCTACGTCGCCTACGTCGACTCGCTACGTTCCGGGGGGAGGGAACACCGCTAGCCCGGCCGACTCAAACACACCAAGCGAGGTGGCACCCTGCGAGTCCGGCCTTGGCACCCCCGATCGCCAAGTCTTCATGGCTGCCGGCGACACCCCGGGACCTTCGAGGCACGCCCGGAGACAAGTACACGGAGGACATCTCCTCCGACGAGCTCTCTCGCGATGCTCCACGAACGAGACTCCGGCGGATAGAGACGCTCGACGTGAACGCGGCCGGAAGCGCAACGAACGTCGTCGATGCCTCCGTGACAACTTTCCCATCCGCAACCTTGCGGAAGCTCTCGAGGCGGTCGAGAGCGAGTGCACACTACCGAGCAATGCCGATGTCGATCACGGCGATCGCACGCCGGGCTCGGGGCATACGCGGCGGAGAGGTCATCGCCAAGCTCGCCGAAGAAGCCTACTTCATGCGGGTCGACAACCGAGTCAACCGGCCTCCTCCAACTAAACCCCGCGACAACGAAGCCACAAGTCGCGAGCGCCAACAACGGTCCCAATCGTACTCGAGCCGACCTTCCGGCCAAGCCAAACCGTCGCCGCGCCAATGCCGGCGGACCTTCACTACGCGACCACGACAACCGAGAAGTTGTTCCTCACCGCGCTCGGCCGGTGGCTGCGGCAACGACCCCGACGGCCGGCGGCGGCGGCGGCGGCAGCTCCAACCATGGGGCCAACAGAGAGGGCGGGGAGGCGGCGGCGGTCGCGACGGCCGAGGGCCACGCGAACGCCCACGCCTCCGGCGCCTCACACCGGCGGATACGACGCTCGCCGAGAAGATTGAGGAGCTGCGGTGGAAGAAGTCGACCACCGCCGGCCGAAGGCGACGGCTTCCCCGCCTTCTCACCTCGACTTCGCAACTTGCTCCTCCCGACAAGTTCAAGCCTTTGGGGATCACCAAGTACGACGCGAAGCACGATCCCATCCGGTGGCTTCGATGCTACGCCCTCTCCATCGAGAACGGCGGCGTCAACAACGACACCAAGTGCCTCTACTTCCCCTTCGCTCGGACCAAGCACCACTCACATGGCTCGAGTCGGCCGGACAAGCACTCGATCGACAAGTGGGACCAGGCGAAGGAGCAGTTCACAAGTAACTTCGCGGGGGCCATGGGCCAATCGGGTACTCGCATGGACCTGGCCATGATCAAGCAGGAACAAGGCGAGACCCTCCGCAAGTACATGCGCCGCTTTTTCGACAAGCACGCCACCGTCGTCGACGTCACCGACAAGGAGGTCATCGACCTTTTCCAGGACGGTCTCTACCACCGCCGCACCTTTGAAGACTTCGGTCGTCGCCGTCCCAGGTCCATCCCCCACCTCAAGGACATGATCACGTCCTGGGCGGATGAAGAGGACAAGGCCAACGCCAAGTACGACGCCATCCGCGGCAAGTCGAGAAGCGAGAACCGGGCGGCGGCAGCGCAGCCAATGCAAACCAAGGCGGCCGCAACAACAACAACAACAGCAACTACTCGGGTCCCAACCGCAAGCGCAAGCCAGACAACACTGTCGCGGCTATCCAGCGCCCTGCGAAGGGGAACTCGAAGAAGAACTCCGGCGGCTTCAAGGACCTGCTGAAGGAGAAGTGCCCGTGGCATCCAAACGGCAATCACACTACCGAGCAGTGCTACCAACTCAGGCATGCACTCAAGGATACGCCAGAGCCACCGCACCCTCACGATCAAAAGGACAAGAAGAAGGACGGCGACAACAACGACTTCCGGGGAGGCGGACAAGACCGTCAACGTCCTCTTCGGCGGACGCGCCGGCAAGCGGGAGCGAAGGCTACCCGTCGTGAAGTGATGTCCATTGAACCGGCGGTCCCGAGCCCCTCTCAAGTGGTCGGAGGTACCCATCACCTTCTCCCGCGCGGACCAATGGACCGGCTTCTCCCCGAACGAGACGGTTCCCCCTCGTCCGAAGCCAACGGTGGCGGGCTCCAAGCTCAACAAGGTGCTCATCGACGGTGGAAGCGAGGCTCAACGTCCTCTTCACCAAGACCTTGAAGAAAATGAAGCTCGACATCACCCCCATGCTCACCAAGGGCAGCACGCCCTTCTACGGCATCGTCCCAGGCAACGTGGCTATTCCACTGGGCTCGGTGGTCTGCCCGTTACCTTCGGGGCATCTCGGGACAACTACCGTACCGAGTACATCAAGTTCGAGGTCGCGGACTTCGAGACCTCTTACCACGCCATCCTCGGCAGACCGGCCATCGCCAAGTTCATGGCGGTGCCCCACTACACCTACTTGGTACTCAAAATGCCAAGTCCAGGTAGGTGTACTCTCCCTCCGGGGGGGACTTGAAGATCTCCCACGACCGCGACACAGAAGCCGTGGAGATCGCTTCTACAAACCAAGTACCCAACGCGATGATGGAGGTCTACGCCGCGTCGAAGAAGCTTGCTACAAGTGAACTCGACATCCCGGAGAAGTCCGACGACACCAACAAGCCTCGGCCCACCGAGGAGGTACTCGTCAAGTCGGTCGACCTTGGTACGGGCGACCCCGGTAAGACCACCACCATCGGGGCTGGCCTCGACCCCAAATAGGAAGACACGCTCATCAGCTTTCTTCGGGCTAACCGCGACATCTTCGCGTGGAAGCCGACGGACATGCCAGAGTGCCTAGGGAGCCGATCGAGCACGCCCTCAACGTCGATCCTAAGGCCACCCCCAAGCGACAACACCTCCGACGCTTTGCCGACGACAGGGCGGGACGCCATCAAGAAGGAACTCGCCAAGCTACTCGCACGGTGGCTTCATCGAGAAGTTTTCCATCCCGAGTGGCTCGCCAACCCCGTCCTCGTCCGCAAGAAGAACTCGAACGAGTGGAGGATGTGCGTCGACTACACCGACCTCAACAAGCACTCGCCCCAAGGACCCCTTCGGGTTGCGCGGATTGATCAAGTCATCGACTCCACGGCGGGGGGCTGCGACTGCTCTGCTTCCTCGGCCGCTACTCCGGTACCACCGGATCGCAATCAAGGAAGAAGACCGGGAGAAGACCGCGTTCATCACCCCGTTTGGCGCGTCTTGCTACACGACCATGTCATTCGGGTTGAAGAACGCCGGCGCTACCTACCAACGGGCCATCCGGGCACAGCTTCAAGCGGCAACTCAACAAGAACGTCGAGGCCTACGTGGATGACGTGGTTGTCAAAACCGGGGACTCCAACACCCTCATCGACGACCTTGAAGAGACCTTCGCATCACTACGCGAGTACCGCTAGAAGCTCAACCCGAACAAGTGCGTCTTCGGCGTCCCTTCGGGCAAACTACTCGGCTTCATCATCGGCCGGTGCGGCATTGAAGCCAACCCGAGAAGATCTCCGCCATCACCGGCATGAAAGCTCCCACGAGCATCAAGGACGTCCGAGCCGACGGGGTGCATGGCGGCGCTTGAGCGGATTCATCTCGAGGCTAGGAGAACGGGGCCTCCCCTTCTTCAATCTACTCAAGCATCACGAGAAGTTCATGTGGACTCCGAGAGGCGGACCAAGCCCTTGCCCGGCTCAAGGACTTCCTGTCAAAGCCGCCGATCCTCACGGCTCCTCACAAGGGCGAGCGGCCTCTTGCTCTACCTAGGCGCGACTACTCACGTGGTCACTACGCCATCGTTGTCGAGTGGCGGGAAGACGGCCACGCCTACCCGTCCCGGCGCCCGGTCTACTTCGTCGGCAAGGTTCTATCAAAGTCCAAGGCTCGCTATCGGCCGTGCGAGAAGCTCCCGTACGCTCTACTCATCACCTCGCGGAAGCTACGACACTACTTCCAGGCAGTACTCGGTCTCCGTCGTTACCGACTACCCACTCGGCGACATCCCGCGGAACCAAGATGCTACCGGAAGAATCTCCAAGTGGGTCAAGGTCGAGCTCGGCGCCCTCACCATCGACTTCAAGCCACGCACGGCCATCAAGTCGCGGGCACTAGTCGACTTCATGGCGGAGTGGCGGGAGAACCAGCCTTCCTACTCCCACCGTGCGACCGAGCATTGGGTGATGTACTTCGACGGCTCACTCAACCTCGAGGGGCGCGGTGCGGGGGTACTCCCGATCTCCCCAACGGGCGAACAACTCAAGTACGTCCCTGCATCTTCCGGAAGGTCTCAAACAACGAAGCCGAGTACGAAGCCCTCCTACACGGGCTCCGCCTCGCGGCTTCACCGGGAATCAAGCGGCTACTAGTCTACGGCGACTCCCGCGGTGGTCATCAACCAGGTCAACAAGTCCGGGACCGCAACAAGGAGAACATGGACGCCTACGCCTAGAAGTCCGCAAGCTCGAGAACAAATTCTATGGTCTCGAGTTCCATCACATCGTCCGCGACAACAACGTTGCAGCGGACGTCCTCTCGAAGCTTGGATCCACCCGCGCCCAAGTGCCAGCGGGTGTCTTCGTCCACGAGCTTCACGCGCCATCCATCCCGGAGCCGGCGCCACCGACCACTGTCCCAGCCCATCCACCACGGGGCGCGGGGAGGTCATGATGATCGACGTGGACTGGAGGCAACCCTTCATCGACTACCTCAGCGAGCAGAAGGTCCCCTCCGACAAGAACGCGTCCGAGCAACTCGTCCGCCGCGCCAAGTCCTACGTCCTCGTCGGAGACAAGCTTTACAAGCGGGGCGCATCTTCTGAAGTACTCATGAAGTGCGTCCCTCGGGAAGAAGGCAAGGACATCTTGGAGGAGATCCACAAGGGCGTCGCGGCAACCACGCGTCCTCACGCACGGCGGTCGGCAAGACTTTCGGGGCGAGCTTTCCCGGCCCACGGCCACGGGCGACGCCGAAGAACTCGTCGGAAAGTGCCAAGGATGCCGCATCTTCGCCAGCAGCAACACGTCCCGGC
Source organism: Cenchrus americanus (assembly GCA_947561735.1). Classification (NCBI taxonomy): domain Eukaryota; kingdom Viridiplantae; phylum Streptophyta; class Magnoliopsida; order Poales; family Poaceae; genus Cenchrus; species Cenchrus americanus. The sequence goes on from OX387241.1 coordinate 200,186,089, forward strand.
CTACAAGCTAGTCACCATACCGCCAACCCGGCCCTTTGCCCGCCGGGGGGCTCGACATGATTGGGCCACCGCCAAGCCGCACCGGGGAGGATTCAACGGGGTGCGGTGGCTATCGACAAGTTCACCAAGTGGATCGAGGTCAAGCCGGTCACATGCCCCAAGGCCGACAGAGTACTCGACTTCTCGGATGAACTCGTACACCGCTATGGGCTACCCCACCGCATCATCACGGACACGGGGTCCAACTTCAACAACCACCGAGTCCGGGAGTACCGCGAGAACGGCGGGATCGACGTCCGATACGTCTCGGTTGCCCATCCACGGCCAACGGACAAGTCGAGCGCGCCAATGGGATGGTGCTCGACGCCCTCAAGAAGCGGCTACACGACGCCGCTAACTCCAAAGGGGGCAAGTGGATCAAGGAACTACCCAACGCACTGCGGGGGCTACGGACTCAACCATCTAAGCCAACGGGGCAATCCCCCTACTTCTGGTCTACGGCTCCGAAGCTATTCTCCCCGCCGACGTCATATGGAACTCGCCGGCGGTGGAGCACTACGACGAAGGCGTCTCGGAAGACAGCGGACGAGCTAATATCGACGGCCTCGAAGAAGCTTGCCGCGCCGCCCTCGTCCAATCGGCAAGGTACCTAGAGGGTATCCGACGCCGCCACGATCGCAACGTCATGGAACACTCCTTCAACGTTGGAGATCTTGTCCTCCGCCGTATCCGAACACGGAAGGACTTCACAAGCTCGGCCTCTCCCCCTGGGAAGGTCCCTTCACCGTGGCAAAGGTGACCGGGCCGGGCTCCTATCGCCTCCAAACACTTGAAGGCGAAGACATCAACAACTCGTGGAACATCGACCGGCCCTCCGTCGATTCTACACCTAGTCTACACGACTACTCTGGGGTTCAAGTCTACACGACTACATCAACACCCCCTGGCCGTAAGCGACCCCCCGGTCCCGGCTCCGGTCTCTGGGACTTCTCCTCTCCGGGATCCGGCCCCGTGCGGCTACCTACGGACCCGGGCTGCGACGAGCGTCAAGGACTCCGGCAGCGGTCTACTAAGAGACCACACTCCAAGATCCGGCCTCCACGGCTACTTACGGATCTACGATCCAGCCTACACGGCTACCTATGGATCAAGCTGCGCAGCGGCTACTGCTCCGGCGCTACTCGGCGCTACATCGCTCATCAACTTTTTTACTGCATGCTCCCTACAACGGGGCTACTGAAGTCGAGTACTACTACTCGCATCCACTCCATGATGGGCGCTCTGCACTCTAAGATCGTGACTACGAGTACTCATTGCTGGAAAATTTTCTTTCATTACTTGAACAATTCATTACAATTGTTTTCCTGTACAACTATGGCTACTAGCTACCTATTACAGGGCTACTGGAGGTTCAGCTTCTCAGCTACCTGCTCCGCGATGGGAGCCATCTCGCTCCGGCGGCTGCGCATCTGCTCATCAGAGCAGTTGGCGGCTACCCCGCCGGCGACTACCTCCACTCGGGGCCTTCGGGAAGTACGACTTCATGAAGGCCAAGACTTGTCTTGGGATCGACCTCGCCACGTGCTTCACGTAGGAGGCCAAGCCGGCTCGGAGCTTCCCGAAGGCGATCCACCGGAGGAGCAATCTTGGGGCCGCCGGGTGCGGCACCGGGAGTCTTGCGATGGGCGGTGCGGCTTCCTCCAACTCCTTCAAGCGGGCCCGCAATGCCTCGCGGTCTTCGTTCAACTTACGCAAGGATTTGTGCAGTGGTTGACGAGATCTCTGTCGAGAGCAATCCGAAGCTCCATATGCTTCTCGCACTCGAAGGTGAGTTCTTTGTAGTCGAGCTCGAGTACACGGCGGGCTTCTTGCTCCGGTAGAAGAGGTTCTTCATGCTCGTCTCCGAGGCCTTCACGGCTCCACTCGGCCCTCAAGCTGCGACACGGAACGCGACGGCGGGGTCGGATGCTTCTCGACTTCCAACAAGTACCCGACAAGTTGAGGGGGTATACCTTTATTCTTGTTGCAGGAGGCCCTTATTCTTCCGCACCAAGTCGTCGCCCTTCGCATGCAATTCCCGGGACGTCGTTGTGGTACTTGGCGAAGGCGGCGTCGAGCTTCGGCACGCATGGCGCCGCCACGTGCTTCCGCGACTTCGTGAGTTGCTCTTCTAGCGCCTCGGCTCGGAGCACCGTGTCACCATAGCCCTGCAGCAGGTTCGACTTGTCGCGGGACCGCTCCGCAACGTCCTGCACAAGACAACTCAAGTCACAAAGAGTACTCAACAAAAGAGGATTGACTACTCAGAAGCTACGGCTACTTACCTTCATCCACTGCTCGGCCCGGCGGATCGCCTCCAAGTGCTTCGCCACCGTCGCAGGCTCGACAAGATCATCTGCGAGCAGTTCTATCCCGCCGCGAGTACTCGCGGTGGCCTCCGTCATCGGCGCAGAGCGGATGGGCTCTGCGTCCTGGATCTCGGGGGAGTGGATAGCCACCTCCAGAGCAATCTCTGGCGACGTGGTGACCGCCTCTCCCCCGGCGGTCTTCTCGACGACCTCCTCCATGGGCTCGGGGGCTCCTTCCGCAGCCTCCCGGGCCTCGCGGTGTCAACCTCTCGCATTGGCACCCCCGCGGGGATGTCACCGGCTTCGCCGCACAGTAAAAGAGACGACAAGTGCATCGGTGCCTACGACTACTACTCGTGGAGCCCCGTAGCTTCAAGAAGGGTACTCACCTTCGACTACACCGGCCTCCGCCGCGGCGCTTCGCAACCGGTGGCTCAACCGCGGCTTGGGTAGCGGCGGCGGCCTCCTCGGCGGGCGGCGCAATTTCTTCCGCCACCGCCGATGAGGGCTCATCCCCATCCCGAGGTCAGATCCGTGGACCTCCCCGCGGAAACATTGACAGACGGTCGTCGGTCAACATCGACTACCGCAACAAGTACTACTCGCAAGGGTATGGTACTTACAAGTTCGACCAGGACAATAGTCACGGCCGGAGCACCGAGGAGTGCCGGCGATATCGCCCGGCCCACCCTCGGCGGGCGCCTCCTCCCCGCGCTCCGGCGGATACCGCCTCCTCCACGCCAGCCGGTGGCCGACGCGGCGGTCTCCTCGCGCTCCCGAGGCAACCACCTTTTCAACGGCGGCGGCCTACGGGTCCCGTGCTCCCCGAGGAGCAGGGGGCCGGGCGCTCCGCCTGCGCCGAGGAGTTCTTCAACAAGGGGGGGCGGGACTACGGCTTCCAGCCTAGCTCCCCCACGGTGTCCCACACGCCCTCGTCGCCCTCTTCGACGGGCTCCGCTGGCGGTATATCCTGCATACAAGGAAGACTACTCGTCAGCAAACGTACTCGAACAAAGGGTACTCGACTGCTCTGCACAAGACAACTTACCTCCTGAGACGTGGTCTCTGAGACCTTCACCTTCTTCGTCACCCGCTTCCTGGCGGGGTTGCGCGGCTTCCGTGGCGGCACAGCCAGGCTAGCCTCTAGGCTAACCGGGGGGTCTTGTACCAGAGGAACATGAGGCAAGCCCGGGCGGCTAAACCTCGACCGCAGCTGGAAGCGGTCCTGCAACGTCTCCTCGTCTTCGTCATCATCGTCGTCGGAAGTATCCTCCACGATGACGGGGTCATCGCCTGCACCGACTTCTCGGCGATCCTTAGCCTTCCCCTCCCTCGGGATCTCGATTCCGCTCGGAGGTGGCTGCGGCTCGGAGATGAACTTCTTCACGTCATCCCGCGCAAGACACAAGACGTCAGCAACTCTACTCCAATTAATCACTACTCGACCGGGGTAGTTCGACTACTCACCTCCTTCGGTGGGCGCGCGGCGGAGTACTCCTCGACGGAGGCACGCCGTGTACGGCGACATGTCCTTGAAGATCCACGACAACCTCTCGATGATGTCGTTGTCGTCCGGGGCTCGCCTCTCGGCATCCGCGACGCGTCGTCGTCGCCGGTGTACTCGAAGCCCCGGGTGGTCTCCCGAGCCATCAACGGCCGGATCCTTCGCTTCATGAAACCGAAGGCCACGTGCTCGGCCTTCGTCCCGCCTCCCCGAGCACCTTGATGCGTGCTAGCAGCTCGGGAGCCGGATCCCTTCTTGCATGGTGGGCTTCGTGTTCCACCATTCACGGTGCTCCGGGCTGCCATTCGCTCGGCTTCGGTAGGGCCGGGGGTGGTGGTTCGTGATGTAGAACCACCTCGGTCTTCCAATCCGTGTTGGAGTCGACAAGTTTGTATGCCGATATCGCTCCGCGGCGTCCTCCCTCAGCTGGATGCCGGCTCCTCCGACTACCCTGGGATTGGTGGCACTTGGTTGCGGCTTGACGCGGAAGAACTTCCGGAAAAGCACCCAATGCGGCTTGATCCCGAGGAAGGCTTCGCAGAAGTGCACGAAGACCGCCGTGTGGAAGATGCCGTTGGGGTTCAGGTTCAGGTACTCGATCCCGTAGTACCCGAGCAGCCCCTTGAAGAAATCGCTGGCCGGGAGCGCAAGACCGCGCTCCAAGAACCGTGAGAACATTGGGATCTCGTTTTCGGCCTTCTCCATCGGATATGGATCTCCAGCGGCGGATCTCCACATGTCGACTTCCTTCTCCCTGATGAACCCACTGTTCAGAAGGGTCAGCAGATCTTCCGTCTTCACTTTGGACTTTTTCCAACTCGCGGCTTGGATCGGCCCCGCGGTGGAGACATGGGCGGCGCTGCTCCGGTGGCGGCCGCGACGGACTCTTCGCGGCCCCTCTTCTTCCCGGCGGCCTTGGACGTCTTGGACGGTGACGGCTTCATCCTCCAAGTGCGGGCGTCTTCACTCGCATCCGCTCGGGGGCTACCCCTAAAAGCTTTGGGTGGCGGTGCACTTGGATCTACTACGGCGGCAGCAAGCGCCGGGGAGTGGATTCGCTTCGATGCACACGGAATGGCCGCAGCTCGTATGGGTGAAAAACCCTAAGGGTTTTGGCTTCTATTTATAAGCCAAAGCGGCTCCGCAACGCGCGGCCGGATAAGTCCACGCGCGGCCGACTCGCCGGTCGTGCGTGACCCTTCGCATTCCACTAGTCGACGCGCCTCACCTCGGGGGCTCGGCTACTTCTACTCGACTACCCGGGGAAGCGGCTTGTCTCAAGAGCATCTCGAGACACATTCTTCAAGATGACCCTTCAATTCGAGAGGAAGTACTCGACCCAAGGCTCGGGGGCTCCGTGCCACGTGTCCTTCGGTTTTTTTTCTCCGGATTTTTCGGGATTTTCTTGCCAAGACTTCGGATGGACCCTCGAGCCGAGCTCCGCGGCTCAATCTAAGGCTCGGGGGCTGCTCCATACGGAGTGCGATTTTGCAAATCGCACCTCCATATCAGCTCCGGCTTCAAGACAAGGCAGGCAGTTTTTGAAGACCTTCGAAGGCAGTCTTCGAGGACGCTTGGGACTACTCGAGAAGACTTCAAGATTGCTCAAACATCGAGTGGAGTACATTCCGGCCTCGGGATGCTTCGACTACTCTTGAGGACTTTTGACTTGTAGCACTCAGGGACGCTTGAGGACTACTCGTTAAGGCCGTCAAGATTACTTGAAGCTATCCTTCTCGACTACAAAGTACTCGGGGGCTTGTCGTATGGACCTCCCCGGGCCCACTACCTCGGTGGGTACCGGGATCGACTACTCGGTGGGCCCCCGGGACTACCGGCTTGCGCTACACGGCACCTGAAGGCGTGGAGCACAAGGACTACACAGGAGTAGTACTCGGTTAGGGAGCCGTACATGTTCTCGCACCGTATAGAGGACTCCTAGACGTACTCGACTAGTACTCTCTCCCTACTCCGAGCCCGTAACCCCGCCTCCCGACTATTTAAGGCGAGGCAGGGACCGATCTCGGGATCACAACACATCCCCTACAACCCACGGTGCACTATTGCACCATCTTGTAATCGTGCCCTATCAATCCGGAGCTACGCAAAGATACAGACGTAGGGTATTACGCACCTCGCGGCCCGAAGCCGTCTAAATTGTGTGCCACGTGTCTCTTCCTTCGAGTTACCGATCTCGGCGAGTTACAATCATCTACTTCGGGTACTCCCCGTAGTAGGTTGCCGGTCTAAAACACCGACACCCGCCGCGCAGGGACGGACGAGAGGACACAACACAAGGCAGAACCACGCCCGACACCACACACTTGTTCTCCAATTCTCCCACAACATCTTCAGCCACTTCACAGGGACTTGGAGGCCGCTCCTCCTCTCCCGCCTTGCTTGTAGACGCCCCACTACAAGCACCCCGGTGCTGAGCAATATAGTGCCCCGAGCACACCCTCGTCGGACGTACGGCCCCCGGCGGGAACCAAGGATAAAACTCGTGTCATTAGTTGCTTAGCATCGATCATTGGGGGAGAGACCTCGGCGCTTACTACCGGTTAGTGTCGGGACCATATTCCGCACCGACGCTGGCGCCCACCGTGGGGTAGCGAGCGCCTAAGGTCAATCCACCGTCAACTCCCTCCATGGTGATTCGCACCGAGTACCATGGCACGCGTTACTCCATGGGCAGCTCGGACCCCCTCCCCGCCGGTTTGAAATCCGGTTCGGGGGCCCGAACTTTCGTGCCACGGGGAACGGCTACCCGATGCACCTCACCAACCGTGAGAAGCTCCGCGTGCGGCGCCGGCCCGGACCGCCCCGGTCCCCGCCGCGAGCGCCGCCACAACACGGACGCCCGCCGGCACGGATGCCGCAGGCCCGTCGACGCCACGCCGCCGCCGCCGCTCCGCGCCGGCGTTCGCGCCGTGCGCGACCGAGCGACGCGCAAGCCGAACGCGCCGCCTCCCAACGTGGCGCACCCGTCAGCGCGGCAACCACCGCCCCGATGGGGGAACGCACGGTCTCCGGACCGCGCTTCCCCATCGGTCTGCGCGGTGCCGCGACGGCCTACAACGCCAACGTCAACACCACGATGCGCAGGGTACCCCTGGACGTCACGTATTTGTCGCCAGGGACCCTGACGCCTCCGCTGGCGACGAATCATCCCTAGGCTCCCTTGACGCGTTGCCGCCCGCTAACCTGCATGGATACGCGGAATGGGACTTCTCCGGCGTACCGGACCCAGTGATGTTCAAGCGTTTTCTTGACGCCACGGACTACTGGTTCGGCTGCTCCGACGATTCCAGCACCGGGAGCTACGACCCCGCGCGGGAATGCTGCGTCGTCATCGCCAACGACCCAGCAAACGCCACCGGCGCAGGAGGGCGCCGGTGACGGGGAGGTCACGCCCGCCCCGGGGGTCGCTCCGCGCCGGTCGCAGGCCGAGCACCCCCGCCGGGGCCGACGTCGACGCGCGGTTGGCCGGGCTCGCGAGCTCGAGGCCAAGCCGGCGGAGGAATATCGGACGGTGCGGCCGCTCCGCGCCTCTATGGCCGGGAAGCCCTCGCGCGCGGCGAACGCGCGCGGGAGCCGGGCAAACGAGCCCGCGACCGCATCAACGCCGACTTCAACGTCGACAACCCGGACACGCCTCCGCGGGCGAGCGCGGAAGCTTATCGCTGCCGCAACACTGCTACGGGCCATGCCGGCCCCCTCGACGCCCGAGGGCGTGAAACCTGCACCGCGAGGTGCAGGCTCTCATCGAGCAGGCGGCCGTCCAGCAGGCCGAGAGCTCGGCATCACGCATTCGCCAACAGGGGGGATGCGCGGGCGACGAAGCCGCGCGGGGGGGCGAACCCTCGGTCCATGCGGGTGAAGCGGCGGGGCGACCCGCCAACCCGTAGACGCACGCCGCGCCAAGGAGCGGCTCCTCGACACACGCAGGTCGCTGGACGGCGACGCCCGTAACGTCATCAACGCTCGGCGTACGAGCAAGGCAGCCGCGCGAGTGGCGGCGGGCTACCACCCTCGGCGGGGTGGGCGGCGCGGCGGGCCGATGAAGACCGCTCCCCAATGCCGGAACCCCCCGGGACCGTGTGTTCAGTCGGGAGATCCATGCGGCGGCCTTCCCCCAACGCTTCCGCCAGCCCACGACCATCGTCAAGTACAACGGGGAAACGGACCCCCGTGTATGGCTCAACGATTACCGCCTGGCGTGCCAGCTGGGCGGGGCCACCAGCGACGAGGTCATCATCCGCAACCTGCCCCTACACCTCGGCGATTCAGCCCGGACGTGGCTCGAGCACCTGCCCGCCAGCCAGATCCACAACTGGGATGATCTGGTCCGCACGTTCGTGGGCAACTTCCAGGGCACGTATGTGCGCCCCGGGGAATTCGCGGGATATGCGCTCCCCGCACCCGGAGGCCCGGCGAGTCGCTCCGGATTTCATGCGGCGCTTCTCCAAGCGCGCGTACGGAGCTCCCAAGCGTGGCGCAATCCGAGATTGTGCATGCCTTCCTCGAGGGCACCACATGACGGGACCTCGTGCGAGAGCCGGGGGCGCACCGCCGCCCGCGGACTCCAACGAGCTGTTCGAGATCACCACCCGCCTTCGTCTCGGGAGAAGAGGCCGTGGGGGGCGATTTTGACGGCAAGAAGGGCAAGTGCTCGGATGACGTGCCCGCGGAGGGCAGCAAGTCTAGTGAGCCCCACCGGAAGGACAAGCGGGGCAAGAAAGGGAAGAAGCCGCGCCGCGAGGCGCGCGAGCGGGGCGCGACGGCGGCGACGACGCCGAGGCCCTTGTTGTTGACTCCGGCTCGACGGGGCCCTCGACCGGCCCCTCGAGGTTCGGGGGTGTTTGATGACATGCCGAAAAAGCCATGTCTCTACCACAAGACCCCAGTAAACCACACCCTTGAGCAATGCGACATGCTCAAGAAGTTCTACGGTCGCGCCGCCGCGAAGGACGCGGAGGCCAAGAAGGACGGAGGAGATGGCGACGCGAGGCGGCTTCCCCGCCGTGGAGAACGTGTTCCTCATCTTCGGGGGGACCGACCATCGACATGTCGAGCCGCCGGCGCAAGCGTGAGCAGCACGAGGTCCTCGCCGCGGAGAGGGCGCCTCCCTCCTTCCTCGACCGGTCGGAGGACGCCATCACCTTCGGGCCGTGAAGATCACCCGAACCGCATCCCCAACCCGGGCCGTACCCACTGGTGGTCGACCCGATCATTGGGAACGCGCGGTTCTCAAAAGTCCTGATGGACAAGGGGCAACAGCCTCAACATCCTCTACGCGCACACGCTGCGCCTGCTGGGGATCGGGTTGGACCAGCTGCGGCCCAGCACGACGCCGTTCCATGGCGTCGTGCCCGGCAAGCGCGTCCAGCCCCTCGGGCAGATCGACCTGCCGGTTTGGTTCGGCACTCCGAGCAATTTCCGCAAGGAGATGCTCACCTTCGAGGTGGTGGGGTTCCGGGGCGCCTATCACGCCATACTTGGGCGGCCCTGCTACGCCAAGTTCATGGCGGTCCCCAACTACACTTACCTCAAGATGAAGATGCCGGGACCGAACGGCGTCATCACCGTGGGATCGTCCATCGAGCACGCGTTCGACTGCGACGTCGAGTGCGTGGAGCACGCGAAGCGGCGGCGCCGGATGAAGCGCTAGTCACCACTTTGGAGAAGATGGTCAACGAGGACCTCGACTCCACCGCCAAGAACACCGCAACTTCGAGGCCGCGGAGCGGACCAAGGAGGTGCCCCTCGACCTCTATCGCCCCCGAGGGCAAGGCGTTGAGGGTCAGCTCCACCCTCGACCCAAAATAGGAAGTGGTGCTCGTCGACTTCCTCCGCGCCAATGCCGACATCTTCGCGTGGAGCCCCTTGGATATGCCAGGCATCCCGAGGGAGGTCGCCGAGCACTCCCTTGACATCCTGCCTCATTCCCGCGCCGTGCAACAACGGCTCCGCCGCTTCGACGAGGAGCGGCGGCGGGCGATCGGAGCGGAGCTGCGGAAGCTCCTCGAGGCCGGGTTCATCAAGGAAGTGTTCCACCCTACGTGGCTAGCAAACCCTGTACTTGTAAAGAAAAAGAACGGGAAATGGCGGATGTGTATAGACTACACTAGTCTTAATAAAGCATGTCCTAAAGTTCCTTTTCCTTTGCCACGCATTGATCAAATTGTTGATTCAACGGCTGGGTGTGAGCTGCTTTGCTTCCTTGATGCCTACTCCAGGTATCACCAGATAAAGATGAAGGAGTCCGACCAGCTCGCGACTTCGTTCATCACGCCGTTCGGGATGTTCGCTACGTCACGATGCCGTTCGGACTCCGGAATGCGGGTGCAACGTACCAACGGCCGTATGCAGCATGTTTTCGGAGATCACATCGGGCGAACGGTTGAGGCGTACGTAGACGACATCGTCGTAAAGACCAGGAAGGCGGACGACCTGGTTGGCGATCTTAGCATCGCGTTCGGCTGCCTACGGGCCAATGGGGTCAAACTAAACCCCGAAAAATGTGTCTTTGGAGTGCCGCGAGGCATGCTCCTAGGATACATCGTCTCCCAACGGGGCATCGAGGCCAACCCCGAGAAGGTTGCGGCCCTCGAGCGAATGGGTCCAATTCGGGACCTCAAAGGGGTGCAAAAGGTGCTGGGGTGCCTTGCCGCCTTGAGCCGCTTCATCTCGCGGCTCGGTGAGAAGGGCCTGCCCCTCTATCGCCTCCTCAAGAAGCACGAGCGCTTCTCCTGGACCGCCGAGGCCCAAGACGCGCTCGACAAGCTGAAGGCATCCTTGACCCACGCCCCGATCCTCACGCCGCCGCAGGACGGCGAACCCCTGCAGCTCTACGTGGCCGCGACCACCCAGGTGGTCAGCGCCGTAATCGTGGTGGAGCGCACGGAGGAAGGGCACGCCCTGCCGGTCCAGCGGCCGGTCTATTACATCAGTGAAGTCTTGTCCGACACCAAGACGCGCTACCCTCAAGTCCAAAAGCTGCTGTATGCGGTGGTCCTCGCGCGGCGCAAGCTCCGCCACTACTTCGAGGCCCACCCCGTCACGGTGGTCTCCCTCCTTCCCGTTAGGGGGAGATAATCCGTAATCCGGACGTGGCGGGCGAGGATCGCAAAGTGGTCAGTGGAGCTGATGGGCGAGACGCTCGCCTACGCCCCGCGCAAGGCCATCAAGTCCCAGATCCTGGCGGATTTCGTCGCTGAGTGGACAGATACGCAGCTACCACCGCCGCAGATCCAAGCAGAGTGCTGGACTCTGTATTTCGACGGCTCGGTGATGAAAAAAAGGGGCGGGCGCGGGCCCGCTCTTCGTGTCACCACTCGGGGAGCACATGCGGTACGCGATGCGCCTCCACTTCCCCGCGTCAAACAACATGGCCGAGTATGAGGCCCTCCTTTGCGGCCTCAAGATCGCCATCGAGATAGGCGTCAAGCGCCTCGACGTGCGGGGGGATTCACGGCTCGTAATTGACCAAGTCATGAAGAATGCGAGTCGCCACGACGACAAGATGGAAGCGTACGCAAGGACGTGTGAGCCCTCGAGGACAAGTTCTACGGCATCGAGCTCAATCACGTGCCCCGCCGGTACAACGAGTAGGCGGACGAGCTGGCCAAGATCGCGTCCGGGCGGATCACCGTCCCCCCGAACGTTTTTGCCCGCGACATCGCCCAGCCCTCCGTCGTCTTCGAGCCTCACCCCTCGAGCCACGCAGAACCCTCGGGGGCTCCCTTGAATCCAGCGGGCGCAGAGCCCATGGACGAGGACCCCTCGAACGAGGTGTATGTGCTCTCCCTCCTCGAGGGGTACGGCGCCAACGAGGCTGAAGCGATGGACGTCGGGCCAGCCCCCGTCAAGGCAGATTGGCGCGACAAGTATACCGCCTGGCTGGGCCAAGGGGAGCTCCCCTCGGATCGATCCGAGGCCAGGCGCATCGCCAGGATGGCCAAGTCCTTCGCCCTCGTCGACGGCGAGCTGTACAAGCGCGCCGCCTCCGGCATCCTGCAGCGGTGCATCCCCATCCCCGAGGGGCGCGAGCTCCTGCGGGACATCCACGCGGGGATCTGTGGCCATCACGCCGCGCCCCGCACCCTCGTTGGCAACGCTTTCCGTCAAGGCTTTTACTGGCCTACCGCGGTCGCGGATGCCAGCGAGATCGTGCGCACCTGCGAAGGGTGCCAGTTCTACGCCCGCAAGTCCAACCTTCCCGCTCATGTCCTGCAGACCATCCCCATAACATGGCCGTTCGCCGTGTGGGGGCTGGACATCGTCGGGCCCCTGCGGAAGGCGCCCGGGGGCTTCACTCACCTGCTGGTTGCGATCGACAAGTTTTCCAAGTGGGTAGAGGTGCGCCCCATTACGAACCTCAGGGCCGAGCAAGCGGTGACGTTCTTCACCGACATCGTCCACCGTTTTGGAGTGCCGAACTCCATCATCACCGACAACGGGTCCCAGTTCACGGGCAGGAAATTCCTGGAGTTCTGCGACAAATTCCACATCCGTGTGGATTGGGCAGCTGTGGCACACCCACAGACCAATGGCCAAGTAGAGCGTGCCAACGGCATGATCCTACAAGGCCTAAAGCCCCGAATTTTCGACCAGCTGAACAAGTCTAGTCGGAAATGGCTCCAGGAGTTACCAACGGTCGTGTGGAGCCTAAGGACCACCCCAAGCAGAGCCACCGGGTTCACCCCGTTTTTTCTAGTCCATGGCGCAGAGGCCGTCCTCCCCACGGACTTAGAATACGGGTCACCCAGGGTTCGAGGCTACGACGAGGACGCCAACCAGCGAGCCCGCGAGGACTCACTGGACCAGCTGGACGAAGCACGCCTCGTGGCCTTGATGCACTCCGCAAGGTATCAACAGTCCCTCAGGCGCTACCAGGCACGGAAAATACGCCGGCGGGACTTCAGCGAAGGGGATCTGGTCCTAAGGCTACGCCAAGACAACCGAGGACACCACAAGATATCACCTCCGTGGGAGGGTCCCTACGTCGTGGTGAAAGTGCTCAAGCCAAGCACGTACAAGCTGGCCAACGAGGACGGCGAAGAACTCACCAACGCTTGGAACATCCAACAGCTACGTCGCTTCTTTCCCTAGCTAGGATTTCCAAGCTTATCTTTTCGTTGTAAATCACGTGCCCAAGACCCCGCTTGGCGACAACCATGTAAACATCACCGAGTTCAATAAAAAGGGCAACTCGGCTTTCCCCCGAAACCCAAGTTACCCTCGGGGCTACCGCGGGGGCATCCCCCCCCCCCAAAAATGGTCCCATTTTTTCGCAAAGAAACAACTCACACGCGCTAAGTATGTTTCTACTTCGACCTCGAGCAAAGATTCGAACGGGCGCGGGCAGCCTAGCGGAAGGAACGCGCGAGCCGAGATAGCCTACGCCTCCGCGAGGATACGACCCTTCTCTCTTGCCTCCAACCCCGCAGGCCACCGGCGAAAATCGAACTCCCCCAACTAGAATTTACTCGAGAAGGAGAAACAAAAAAAGCGCAATGAGCAAAAGACATCATTTCACTTTGACAAATGTTCATAGCAAAGTAATCCGTTTATTTACAAGGCCCCACGGCCAACACACCGACACGTGAACAAAAAGGGCCTATCGCCGGCGGTCTTCGGGGCCGGGAGGAGCGGCGCCATCGGCGGCATCCGGGAAGAGGAACTCCTCGAAGGCCTCGGCAAGCGTCCCGGCGGCGTCGGCGGCGAGCGCGTCCATGCGCTCCATCGCCACCTCGTCCTCGACACCCTCGGGGGACGACGTAACCCTCCGCCGCCTCGAAGTTGACCTCGTAGTGAGATCGCACCACCCCGAGGGCCTTCTCGGGACGCCGAGATGCGGCGCCGGCGCAAGCGCCCAATGACGTGGCCGCCAAGGGCGCGCGGGCGGCCGGCCGGCCGAGCTCCCGCCTCGCGCCTCGCCCTCCTCCACGGCCGGCAGGTCTCGAGGGCCGCAGGTGTGCAACTCTAGCAGCTCCGCTCGGAGGAGTTGTAGGAGGTCCGCAGCCGCCTCGGCCCGCTCGGCCGCCCGCGTGCCCCGGCCGCGGTACGCAAGCCTGAAGTTGGCCGGCAAGAAAGAAGTCAGAAAAGGGTGCGAACCCCCTAAGAGAAAACCAGCAAAACAGGAGTCAAACAGCGACTTACCTTCGACTTGCTTCCTCTCCACCTCGAGGGCGCGGCGCCCGGCCTCGACCGCCTGCTCAAGGCCCTTGATGGTCTCGCCTTGCTCCTGGAGGGCCAGCTCCTGGCTCACGCTGTTGACACCGAGCACCATCAGCTCGCCCTCGAGCTTCGAGAACTCGGTGTTCCGGTCCTCCGGCGATTTCTCGCGCCGCCCGCGGTGACGCGCTCTTGCTCGCCGGCCGACCGGCGTCGGCAAGGGCGGCCTACTCCCGCCGGAGCCGCCCCTCGGCCCCTTGGCGGGCGGTGCGCTCTGCAGAGCCGGTCCTCCGCAACCGGCGAGCGCCGCGACCTTGGCATCGAGGGCGGCCTTCGCATCGCCGCCCTCCTTGGCCTCTCGCTCGAGCGCGCGCACCCGCTCCTCACCGCTCGCCGATCCCTCGCGCCCCCGGAGCGACGAGCGGAGCTCCCGGTTGTCGTTGCGGACGCCGGCCACCTCCGCCTCCCAGTTGGCCGCCAGGGTGCGCATCTTCTCCAGGTCCGCCCGCGCCTGCCGCAGCGCCTCATCCCGATCGATGAGGGCTGTGCAGACCCGCTCGAGGGTGGAGGGGCGCGCCGGGTCCTGCCTTGCGCTCTCATGGAGTTGATCACGCAGGGCCATGGCCCGGTACGACAGCCAGCCGTCCGGGGTCCTCAGGGCGTCGGCGAGCGCGTCGAAGGCGTCGCACCGCTCCCGGAGCCTGGCGGAGCTCGGCGCTCACCTCGGTCAAAGGTGGCGTACTTGTCGCGGGCGCGGAGCTCAAGCTCCTGTCACCAACAAGTCGAACCTCGTAAGCATCATGACGCAAGGATTGCGCGCAGAGACGAGAAAAAAGAAAGAAACAAGCAACGATGCCCCACCCGGAAGACGCGCCACGCGGGCCGCCGTGGATCCTCGCCGCCTCGCTCAACGCCGGGTCGAGCGCGGTGCCGTGGTGGCGGAGCTCCCCCCATAGCTCCTGCTCTCCCCGAGCGTCGGCGAATGCGGGCGGGTCGCCGGCAAACCTCTCTCCGGGGCGGAGCGGCCGGCGCGCGGAAGACGAGGCCTCGCACCGTGCCCTCGGCCTCCCCGCCACCATGTGGCCCTCCCGCCACCTCACGAGGGCCCCCCTCCCCGGGACTCGGGAGAAAGCGTGGGGAAACTCACCCACCGGTCCCACCCGGCGGCGGGGATTCGTCGTCCGGATCTCCACCACCACCGCCCGGGAGCCACCGGCGGTGCCGACCCCTCGCGCCGCCTCCGTCGACGCCTCCGCCGCGCCTCCGTAGCCGCGGGCTCCCGCCGCGGCGCGCGGCCACCACTTTCGGCCGCGCCCCGCGACCACGGGCGCCCGACCGCCCTCCTCGGCCGCCGCCACTTGCCGCGCTTCCACCGCGCCGCCGCAACGGCCTCGCGCCTCCGTCACAACCGGCGCCGCAGACCGCGCCTCCGCCACAACCGGCGCCGCAGCCGCGCCTCCACCACGCCCGCCGCCGCGCGGCGCGCCTCTCGCCACGACCGGCGCCCGCCGCTCCTCGACGGCCGCCGGCCGGCGGCACGGCGGGCCGATCGCGCGCCCGAGGCCTCGGGGCCTCGCCCGCGCCCCCGCGAGCTCTCGCCCGCCGCGGCCGCCGTCCTCGCCCCCGCCCGCGGCGCCCTTGACGAGTGCCGCCGGTGGGAACGGACGCGTCGCCCTCAACACCTTGGCCGGTGCGAGGGGAGGCACGGTCGGCACCACCCCGCATAAACACAAACAAATAATCGAACACTTGGTTGTCAAAAACCCAACCCCGCGAAGAGCAAGCCCCTTACCTCAAAGAGGAGAAGGCGTGCTTCCTCTTCCTCGAGGCCTCGGTGGATGACGCCGCACGGCCGGCGCGGCCGCCGCCGCGCCCCCGCCATCTCCGCCGCACGCGCGGGCCCCGCCCCGCGCGCGGGCGCGCTTGCCGCACGCGCCCGCGCGCGCGCGCCGCCTCCGTGGCCCGCGCCGCTCCTCGTTGTCAATCGCCGGCGGCGGGCGCCCGCGCCCGCCCTGTGCGCCGCCGCCCTCGACGCCGGAGCCGGCTCCGGCGACGGGGGCGCGAGCTCCCACCTATCGGGGAGGCCCCGCCCCCGGTTTCTTCCTCTTCATCCTCCTCCGAGGACGAGTACTCCTCGGTCCCCGGGGAGGAGAGCCCCCGCCGCCGCCGCGGCCGCACTCCTCGTTCCGCCGCCGCGACGCTCGCGGTGCCGCCTTGCGCGCTCCTTCTTCGCGCGCCGCCCGCTCCCCGCTCCCGTTGCCGCGACGCCCGACCGAGCGCGTGGGAGTCGGGGAGTGGGCGGAACGGATTTCGCGGCGCTCGTGCTCACCATCCGCGAGCAAAAACGTTAGAGGTGCATCGGAAACCCGGAGCACCATCAAGATGAAAGACAGAGCCTAGAGTTCTACTTACCGGCCGGACCGGTGGGGAGCATCTCGAGGTCCCACCGGGGACCGGTCGCTACGCAAGCAACCGGGTGTCGACGGCGCTCCGTGCTCGTGTGAGCGCATACTCCCGCCGGAGGGGGCTCGGAAGCATCCGCAACCTCGCCGCGCGACGGGGTTCGCCGCCTCCGTCATCTCAAAGATGCAGAGGCGGCCTCTCCATCGTGGGCACGATCCGCCGGTGGTGGAGGAAGGCGAGGACGGTCGCCGCGGTTAGCCCGCGCGCGCGCGGAGTTCCTCGGCCGCGGCCAGAGCGAGTCCAACCGCCTCCGATGCGAAGGCGGGGACACGTCGTGGCTCCGGGTGAGTCGGGCCTCTCCCCGAGCACCGTGCCGGTGTAAGGGGGGAGGCCGGGCTCGGCGTTGCAACGGTAGAACCACCCCCCGCTCCCGGCCGGTGTTGTTGGACGTCATAGTACAAGGGATGTAGTCGTCCTTGTACCGCGCCCGCAACGCAAGCGACATGCCGCCGGCGCGCACCGCGCGGCGGGTCCTCTGCTCCGTCGTTGGCTGCGTGAACAGCTCCGCGCGGAAGAGGTGTACCCAGAGATCCCAGTTCACTGGGATCCCTAGATACCCTTCGCAGACGCCCACGAACGTAGCCGCCTGCGAAATCGCGTTCGGCGCGAAGTTGTGCAACTCCACGCCGTAGCGGTGGTAGAGCGCCCGCATGAAGCGGCTTGCCGGCGCCGCGAAGCCGCGCTCGTGGAAGCGAGATGAAGCTCACCACGTAGCCGTCCGGCGGGTTGGGCGCGTGGTCCCCCGCCGGCGGCACGATCCATTCCGCCGGCCGCCCTCCTCGCTCTCCGCCACGGTGGCCGGCGGACACCGGGAGTCGCCTAGGGCCAGCCGCGTCACCGACGAGCGCTCCCACGCGTACGAGTCGACGATCGTGAGGGGCGGAAGCGGCGCCATGAGAAAAAGCAAGGGATCCGGGAACAAAGGACGAGAAGGAGAAGAAGAAACTCCGACGGCGAAAGGGCGCGGTGGCGAGAGCGAAACAGAGGGGGGAGCGCAGGGGGGCGAGAATGGCGAAGCGCTAAGGTAAAAACCGCCGTTTTCCCCTCCCCTCGCATTTATAAGACGCGGGCGTGCTCTCCGGGGCGCACGTCCCGCGCGCATTAACTGCAGGGAATCTTTTTTCGGCCGACGGGCGGGCCCCACCACGACCGCGGCGGCCACGCCACCGCAAATGGGCCATCATCACGGCGTAGAACCGGAGGGGCCGTGGCGGGCGGTCACGTCCGCCCGCCCACGCCGCCCACTACGCGCCGCGCGGCCGCAACGCCTAAAAAGGCGCGCCCGCGACGCGAAACCGCGGCCCTCGACCGTGGAGCATTAAATGGCCCGGCCCCTTACCAAGTAAGGAGGACCCTCGAGCGGCACGAGCTCCTGGCTCGGGAAATTTCAACCCTCGAAAGGGTGCAGGTGTGAGACGGTCGCCTCGGGGCACGTTTGAAGCAAAACGGGCACCGCAAGGACCGATGCCACGCTGTTTTACTGATCAGCGCCTCGAGGGCTGGCTCGCCCAGGCCCCTCAAGGATCCGCAGATGCCAGGACGGGAGCGCTTAGCCGCCACCCCGCACCACTTTACTGATCAGCGCCTCGAGGGCTGGCTCGCCCGGTGCCCCTCGAGGATTCGCGATGCAAAGACGGGGCCGCCTAGGCACCACCCCGCACGGCCCTACTGATCAGAGGTTCGAAGCCTGACCCTCGACGGGTTCGAACAGCGCCCCGCATCGCCGCAGTCGGGGACGACGAGGGCACACGCATTCGAGCCGTTCCTCGAGCCCGCCGGCTCGAGGGTGCCCCACATGTCGTGTTCGAGGGATCCCACCGAGGGAGAGCTTCCGCGCCCTCGGTCCCTAGCGAACGGGACCGAGCCCCACCTAGCAAACCCACGCAAGCGCTTTAATGGACGTGTCTCTGGACCACGCAGCCTACCCTTATCGAACGGGGCATGGGTGTCCACTCGAACCACCCACTAACAGCTCAACGAGGAATCCGCAATCCGCGACCCGACCGATGGGGGTTGCGGAAACCTCACCCTCCGTCCCGCTGAGGGACGGCGAGGGCGCATTAAAAAACAAGTCGTAGAGCTCTACCCGATCGCCTTGAACGGGCCGTGCTCGGGGGCTTGACGCACGGCTACACCTCCCGGATTGCACCCGCCGAGGATAGTGCCGTACCGCGTGCATCACCGAAGCCGGCCGAGACATTGCCGACGCCGGTTGAAACATGTACCACGCCCTCCGACCAAGTCTCGCGGTAAACCTCTACAGAACGCCCGCATCCCCGCAGGCTTCGGGGCTAGACCCGCGGGGCCCGCTGACGCGGCCCCACGGAAAGCGTTCGCAAGACCAGGAGGGAAGAACGTCCTATCAGTAGGCTCAAACATCTGCGGGAGCCTCAATGACGAACCCGCAGATGCTCGGGGGCTACTGTCGGGGACAGCCCTAGGGGCCCCCTTAAACAAACTGGGGAATCCCCACTTAAAACCCACAACAAGCCAAAGCCAAACGCGCCTCGCTTAAGCACACAGGGCATGGCCCATGCCATGGTGGCCCCGACGGCCCACCAAGGCGGCCCACTTAAAGATCCCCTCGAGCAGATCCGCCTCGCTCGAGGGCACACGCCGTCCTCGGGCGGGCTCGCCCCGTTCGAGGGGGTGCGCTTATCTCGAGCGGTCTCCGCCTCGCTCGAGGGTCCGCTCCGCCCTCGGGCGGGCTCCGCCTCGCTCGAGGGCGCTCCGCGCTCGCACGCCCGATCCCGTACGCGGGTATTTAATGTTCGGCCACGGCGGGGCGGCGCCATCATGCGCCGGGGCACGCGCCCCGGTTCCGTTGCACCAACTCCCTAGGAGGGAACCCATCCCCGCCACTGTGGGGGACTGTGCGACGTGGCCGGTGCCAGTCCCGTGACGCCGCGCCGCCTACTCGGGGTACGGCTAACACGCCGAGCCCTCGAAGGGGGGCCAGTCACACCCTCGATTTGCTTTCCCGTGACCTTGCGGGGATAGGTTGCGGCGTTAGGCCGGTGGGGAGCCATCCCCGCCACCGCAACGGCGTGGCGGCCGCCCCTCGCGCGTACAAACCCACGCCGGGCACTGTGGCAACAGCTCCGGCGCTGTGGAGCGTGCGGGAACGGGATGCTGCCTTACCTGCCACTGTGCCCCGTACAGACCGACGTCAGCAACTCCCTCGAGCCCGCCTGAAGACATCACTGCCGTCCGCTGCACTCCTACCCTCGAAGCCACTACTGTTCGGGTATAAGATACACCATGATGGCCAAGATCGCTGCAAGGACCGTCAAGGCGGCCGCCTACTCTACCGCACGGCGCACCACGCTTCCCCACGTAGCTAAATAGCGCGGCATACATGTGATTCACTCTCTCCTTTGTCTATAAAAGTTAGACGAACTCCCCCCGCCGGCAGGGGACGGACGAGAGGACACAACACAAGGCGGAACCACGCCCGACACCACGCACTTGTTCTCCAATTCTCCCACAACATCTTCACCGCTTCCACGGGGACTTGGAGGCCACTCCTCCTCTCCCCGCCTTGCTTGTAGCCGCCCCACTACAGGCACCCCGTGCCGAGCAATATAGTGCCCCCGAGCACACCACCGCCGAACGTACGACCCCGCCGTAACCAGGATAAAACTCGTGTCATTAGTTGCTTAGCATCGACATTGGGGGAGAGACCTCGCCGCTTACTACCGGTTAGTGTCGGGACCATATTCCGCACCGACATCTATCATGATAATCGTACGGGAGAACGTCCACATTGGCCCTCATGTTGTTCACAAGCACCGTGAACCTCTGAAACAAGGCATCGATGGACTCACCAGGCAGATGAGTGAAGTTCTCGTACTCTCTCCTGTAAGTCGCATAAATCCGAGCCTGAACCTGGGCATTCCCAACATGAGCTTCTTTCAACACCGACCAGATTCTACAAGCCAAGTGCTCGGTGTGCACCCGATCGAACTCAGGCTGACACAAAGCACGAAACAAGTAGTCGACCGCCTTATTGTTGGCGTCGAACATGTCTCTCAATCCCGGAGCGAGGAAGTTCATTGGCTGGACATAGCTGTTGTCCACCATGACATCCCAAAGGATTTGACCCTTTCCATGGAGGAACGCCGCCATCCACTTACGCCACATCTGGTAGTTCTTGCCATCGAAGAGTGGAGGACCCGAACCCCGTTCCTGGTACGCCATCCTTGGATCTTAGACTGGTTAGAGTCAATCAAGACCCGTAACCGGCTCGATACCACTTGAAGGACCGATACGGTGAACCAGAGAGGGGGGAGTGAATGGGAGCCGATAAAAATTCTTCTCGAAGGAGATGGAGACTCCAACAAGACGAACACGGCTTCCAACACACGTCTCCGACTCACTACCCAAGTTGGCCAAGCCCACGCAGCCACTGAAGTGCTACTGGACCTAGGAACCAACAAACAACCTTCCGAGCCAAAACACACCAACATGCACAACGAAAACTTGCATGGCTTGCTGCCTATGCTGCACCGGTCAGACCGATGGCCTGCGCCGGTCGGGGACCGGTGACACCGGTCCGACCGGTGGATAGCCTCGGTGACTTCGTAGGCCCCGGAACAAAAACATCCCAAAACACAACCTACACGGAAGGAAAACCCTACACAAAACCTAACAAAACAACTCCAAACGAGACCAAGAACCGACCAACAAGACCAAGACCCAAAGACACACGACTCAAGCAAGTTCACCCGAGGCAAATGCCACAAGTGGCTCGCACCGGTCGGACCGGTGTAACACGGGCGGCTCGGGATGAACAAGCACCCACGGGTCAACTCCCTCTACGGACTTGAACAAGAATTTGGGGATAGTAGGAACACCTCATGAGGAGTCCATAGCCAAGATTTTGTCCACCAAAACTTGCCAAATCAAGAAGAATCGAAGAAATCCCGCCAAGAACTCCTCTAACCCTAGAACATCAAAAACCCCAAAATCGAGCCCCTTAACTCACAGATTTCGGAGGGGAATCAAAGGCAAAAGAACCACGAAGAGTTCACATGAATTTCCCCCATCAAATCCCCAAGAGCAAGGTCCCGAAAACACACCGAGAAAACCACCAAGAGAGGGCTCCGAAAATCACCACCAAGAACAACCGGAACAACACAACAAAGCGTTGAGGAACCACGTTGAATCATCTATACATACCAAGGAGGTTCATACAAGGTCTAGCTTGCCGCCCGATCGTCCAACCCTCTCACAAGATCTCACCATGAAGCTCTCAAGCTAGTCCTATGGAAATCCTAAGATAATAAGAAGGGAAAAATATGAAATCAAATGAACTAGCTCCCAAGAGATCGCTGCCATCCTCTCACCTCATGCGTTATATGGAGGAACCGAAAGTCTAAAGTACCCTTACTTAATAACTAGGGATACAAGCCCCGCAAGGGCGGTTTTGGAAGTCTTCGATTTTCTCCATCGGACGGATGCCCGGCGACCGCACCCTCGCTTAGCCTCGACGTAAGCCATGTGATCCCGACGCGTGTCCTCCGCTTCGAAGATTCACGGATCGCGTCGTCGCACACCGGTCGGACCGGTCTGGAACTTTTGCAGCACCGTCTTCGGTTCTTCGGTCTTGGCTTTGTGGATCAACCAAGGAACCCGGTGATTTTCTCGGTGAACCACCGGAAACCTAACCCCGCGAACTCGGTGTAGCCTCGCCAATCGCCACTCATGACTCGGCTCCCACATAGTCCCGGCTCGACCTTAGTTTTGAGGCTCAACCAAGAAATCGGCAATGACTTCATCTTGCCGTTCATGCTACCATGCGGCCCGCACTTGACTCCGCCGGCCACGGGTCCCTTGAACGAAGCCTACTTGTCTTCTCCACACCCGGAGGCCTCACCGGCGATGACCCTTCGCTCTTGTTCTTCACCCGCACCAACACCGGTCAAGCCGCAACCCGCACCCGCAATACTTAGCCAAGAACCAGTCCACACAACATTGTCAATCACTCATCACACAAGGAAGCGACCATCCACCGGTCCTCGAACCACACATGGTCCTCACCACCCGGCGGCGAGAACGGGAGCGGGCGGCGCGTGCGGGGGAGCAAAAGATCAGGCGGCGGGAGCGCCTGGAATAGTACAATGAGGAGTATCGGCTGCGCGAGTAGCAGGGACTCTCCCCTCCGCTGGCGCCGGCGGACTCGTCGTCAGACGAGGAGGAGCAGAGTGATGGGGGTGGGCCACCCCTGATAGGTGGAATCCCCTGCCCCTGTCGCCATGGGCTGAGGAGGCGGTCGTGGAATCGGTACCCGCAGCGGGCGCGGAAGTGTTCGCCGCCGGGCCATCAGTGGAGGTGCCGGGCGAGGTGCGCGCAGCGCCAACGGGCGCAACAGAGGTACCCCCAGCCCTCGAGGAAGAGGAAGCGGGGTTTCTCCAACTTGAGGTGAGTAGCATCTCCCCTCGCACGCCTTTGATTTCGAGGGGCTGTCGCTCACTCCTTTGACTTTTTGTTGACAGGGTGATGCCAATCGTCTCCGCTCTCACGCCTGCCAAGGCGCTCAGGTCGGTAGCGCCCGCGACGACAAGGCGGTGTTCCGCGAGGGTGCCGTGAACAGCGGCGAGCCCGGAGGCGACGAGCGAGCCGTCGCGCGTCATGGCTGCGGTCACGGGGTCGCATCAAGAGGGGGCGGCGGCAGCGGCATCGCAGGTGTGGGTCCCCCGTGCCCCTTCTAAGGGCACGGGAAGGCTTGTCCGGAGAGCCGGCCTGCCGGGGACCACGAGGCGGTGAGGGCCGATGCCGATGACGATGCTCCCCCCCCGGGTGGTGACAATTAAGGGGGCAACCCGGGTCAGCCCCCGAGCGCGCGCTAGAGGTGCTGGTGATGCGGGAAGACAACCGCGTGATGTTGCGGTGCTCGGCGCATGACGCCGAGGCCTCGGCGTCCCACGCTGCACCGTCCACCCCTGACGCTGCCGTCGCGCACTTGGAGTAGGGGTCGCGACGTGCTGACGCGCCGCCGGTCCACTTCAATAAGGCCCAGGCCGAGCAGGCACTGTGGCAAGAGTTACGTGACCACAACGTTTCGATCAACAACGCATTGACCGAGGCGCTGCGGATCCACAGGGATCCCTCGATCCGGCTTTTTGAGGTAAGTGCTCTTTCGTTGGGCTCAAGGCTTGCCCCTCACCCTTTTTGTGTTCGATCGTTTTCTGATCTCGCTTCTTTCTGTGTCTTTGACTACTATTCGCAGGAGGTGGAGGACCGGGCTCGGGCGAGGTATGACCGCCTTGTCGGTTGAGCACCGAGCTTGACTGGTATTGGGGCCAGACGACGCCCTCGACGCCCTCATGGAGGCTCTGCGGACCGACAACGGGTGGCTGGAGTACCGGCTGCGGGCCATGTAGGATGTGCTCCTGGACCAGGGTGCCTAGACTGCAGAGGGTAGCTCCGCGATTGACACGGTGAAGGCCGCACTTTCAGAGCGGGACGAGGCGTTGCGTAAGGCGCGCACGACCCCGGGCCGAGTTGCGCACTGCGCCGACGGAGAAGGAGACCCGCACTCGCCGTGGCACAAGCCCAGATCCAGCAGGACCGCGCCACCCTCGAGGGGGCACGGTCTTGGCAGACCCAAGCCGAGGAGAAGGCCAAGGAGGTCGAGTGGCTGGGGCTGACCTGGCGGGTAAGGTCTCCTCGCTTGCCGCGGTGGGCGAACAGCTCCGCCAGGAGCAAAGCGTGCGCCAGCAGGTGGAGACTCGGCTGCAGTAGGAGTAGTCCGCCCTCAAGGAGGCCCAGGCAGCCCTCGAGCACGAGCATTTGGCCCGAGAGGAAGCGCAGGGCTAACTCCAGCGGGAGCACGCCACGCTGGAGGAGGCGCGGG
Organism: Cenchrus americanus; assembly: GCA_947561735.1. Taxonomy (NCBI): domain Eukaryota; kingdom Viridiplantae; phylum Streptophyta; class Magnoliopsida; order Poales; family Poaceae; genus Cenchrus; species Cenchrus americanus. The sequence continues at coordinate 200,210,441 of OX387241.1, forward strand.
CTGCCCTCAAGCTCTAGGACGTGGAGATCACGCGGCTCACCGGGGAGCTGGTCCAGGAGGGTGTGTCCTATGAGGACTTGCGGTAGGCCAGCGAGGAGAAGGACGCCGTCATCCTCGAGCTGCAACAGGCGGCCGCCACTGCGCGCACCACCCTTGAGTTTGAGAAGAAGCAAGTCGAGGGTGAGTTACTCTTCCTACTTTTCACTTGCTGACTAAGTTCATTGGGATCCGCTCCCAACTTAGTCCACATTTTTCCTTTCAGGCCTACGGACGGCTCTTGGGACGTCGGAGACCCAAGCGCAGGTGCTTCAGACGGCCTACAACTCTTCCCAGCATGAGGTGGAGGAGCTGCAGGCCGCGGCCCTCGAGGCGTGCCAGGGCATTGAGGAGGGCGAAGCGCAGGCCGGGAGCTCCATGGCGAGTCGCCTCCGTGCCTTGGGCGGGCATGTTACCTAGCGTATGGGCCATGCTTTCCACCTGGGGGTCCAGAAAGCCCTTCGCGTGGTGGCGTCGCACTACCGGGTCAACCTCGGGGCGATCTCCACGGGCTACGTCATCCCCGAGGGTCTCGATGACGAGGTCGAGATGAATCGCATGGACACGCTCGCCGCTCCTGCCGCCAATGTCCTCACGGAAGACTTCACGGAGTTTCTGTTCCTAGACGCTCCTCCCGCTGGTGGTCTCGAGCCCTGAAAGTAGTTGGGCGTTCGAGCCCTTTATGTTTTTTGTTAGAACTCAAGCCGTGCGGCCTATGTAATGAACATAGTTTGTTTGAAATGTTTGTAAGTTTTAATGCTTGTTTCGTTTTAATAGCTGCGTCGTGCCGTCTTTTCCCGTTGTTTGGGTGAACTCTAGCTGGAATGGTTCATTTTTGCGAGTGGCTTGTAGGCGAAGTGGAGAGGGAGAAGGGCCGTATCCTTCTGGAGATGTGAGCTATCGCCGACTCGCGCGTCTTCGCCCTCTGGCCGCTCGCGTCCTGCGTGAGTTCATCCAAAGTCCGGGTCGAGACATACTTGGAGCATTTGCAATGAGGTTTTGGGCAAAAAATGGGACCATTTTTTGGGGGGAATACCCTCGCAGTAGCCTCCGAGGGGGACTTGGTTTTCGGGAGAAAGCCGAGTCGCCCTTTGACTTATTTCGACAACAAAATTTTACATTTGTACAACAAACTGGGGTGTTGGATATGCGAGACGAGAAAAAACTTGGAAATCCTCTAAGGGTAGAAGCGACGTAGCTGTCGGATATTCCAATCGTTGGTGAGCTCCTCGCCGTCCTCGTTCGCTAGCTTGTAGGTGCCGGGCTTGAGTACTTTGACAACGATGTATGGCCCCTCCCATGGGGGCGATAGCTTGTGGCATCCTCAATTGTCTTGGTGCAGCCTTAGGACTAGGTCACCTTTGTCGAAGTCTCGGTGCCGGATCTTCTGGGCTTGGTACCGCCTTAGCGCCTGCTGGTATCTTGCCGAATGCATCAAGGCCACAGTGCAGGTTTCGTCTAGCTGATCCAGTGAGTCCTCGCGGGCTCGCTGGTTAGTGTTTTCATTGTAGCCCTTGACTCTGGGTGACCCGTATTCCAAGTCAGTTGGGAGAACGGCCTCCGCGCCATAGACTAGGAAGAACGGAGTGAATCCCGTGGCTGTGCTCGGGGTGGTCCTAAGGCTCCAAATGACCGTCGGCACTTCCTGGAGCCATTTTCGGCTAGACTTGTTCAGCCCGTCGAAAATCCTGGGCTTAAGGCCCTGTAGGATCATGTCGTTGGCACGCTCCACTTGACCATTAGTCTGTGGATGTGCGACGGCTGCCCAGTCCACACGGATGTGGTGTTCGTCGCAAAACTCCAGTAATTTCTTGCCGGTGAATTGGGAGCTGTTGTCGGTGATGATGGAGTTCGGCACTCCGAACCGGTGGATGATGTCGGTGAAGGACACGGCCGCTCCGCCCGAGGTTCGTGATTGGGTGTGCCTCGATCCACATGGAGAATTTGTCCATGGCGACCAGCAGGGTGGGTGTAGCCCCCGGCGCCATTCGCAAGGGCCCGACGATGTCCGGCCCCCCACATGACGAATGGCCATGTGACAGTATGGTTTGCAGGGTGTGCACCGGGAGATGGGTTTTGCGGGCATAAAACTGGCACCCTTCGCAGGTGCGCACAATCTCGTTTGCATCGGCGACCGCAGTGGGCCAATAAAAGCCTTGGCGGAACGCATTGCCCACGAGGGTGCGTGGCGCCGCGTGGTGGTCACACACACCTGCATGGATGTCTCGAATGAGCTCGCGGCCGTGGGGATGGGGATGCATCGCTACAGAACGCCAGATGCGACGTGCTTGTACAACTCGCTGTCAATTGTAGTGAACGATTTGGCCATCCTGGCGATGCGCCTGGCTTCGGAATCATCCGGGGGAAGCTCCCCTCGATCAATCCAAGCGAGGTATTTGGCCCGCCAATCCTCTCGCGGGGGGGCGTACTCGTCTCCATGGCCTCAGCCTCGTCCGCGCCGTAACTCTCGAGCAAGGAGAGCACAAATGCCTCGTTTGAGGTGTCCACGTCCATGGGCTCCGCGCCTGTCGGATTCGAGGGAGCCCCCGAGGGTTCCTCCTGGCTCGAGGGTGGCGGCCCGAGGTCGACAGACGGCCTCGCCACGTTTCGCGCGAATACGTTCGGAGGAACGGTGATTCGCCCCGACGCGATCTTTGCGAGCTCGTCCGCCTCCTCGTTGTACTTGCGGGGGACGTGGTTGAGCACGATCCGTAAAATTTGTCCTCGAGCACACGCACGGCCTTGCAGTTTGCTTCCATTTTCTCGTCGTGGCAGCTTGCACTTTTCATGACTTGTTCAATCACGAGCTGTGAATCTCCCCTGACGTCGAGGCGTTTGATGTCTATTTCGACGGCGATTCGAAGGCCACAGAGGAGGGCCTCAAACTCCGCCATGTTGTTGGACGCGAGGAAATGCAGGCGCACCGCGCATCTCATGTGCTCCCCGAGGGGTGAGACGAAGAGCAGGCCCGCGCCTGCCCTGGTCTCCATCACTGACCCATCAAAGTAGAGGGTCTAGTACTCAGCCTGAATCTGCAACAGGGGCAACTGTGTGTCCATCCACTCAGCGACGAAGTCCACAAAGATCTGGGACTTGATCGCCTTGCGCGACGTGTAGGCGAGCGTCTCGCCCATGAGCTCCACAGACCATTTAGCGATCCTACCCACAGCGTCCGGGTTACGCATGATCTCTCCCAACAAGAACGAGGAGACTACCGTAACCGGGTGGGCCTCGAAGTAGTGCCGCAACTTGCGTCGCGCGAGCACCACCACGTAGAGTAGCTTCTAAATCTGCGGATATCGTGCCTTGTTCTCGGTCAATACCTCGCTGAAGTAGTAAACCGGCCTTTGGACTGGCGGGGCGTGACCTTCCTCCGTTCGCTCCACTACGATGACCACGCTGATCACCTGGGTGGTCGCAGTGATGTAGAGGTACAGAGGCTCACCATTCTGGGGCGGCTTGAGGATCAGTGCGTGGGCGAGTGTCGCCTTGAGCTTGTCGAGTGCCTCCTGGGCCTCGACGATCCAGGAGAAGAGCTCATGCTTCTTCAGGAGCCGGTAGAGAGGCAAGCCTTTCTCGCCGAGCCGCGAGATGAAGCGGCTCAAGGCGGCGAGGCATCCCAACACCTTTTGCACCCCTTTAAGGTCTCGAATCGAGCCCATCCGGTCGAAGGCTATGACTTTCTCGGGGTTGGGCTCGATGCCCTCGCTAGGAAACAATATATCCCAACAACATGCCGCGCGGCACCCCGAAGACGCATTTTCGGGGTTCGCCTTCACCCCGTTGGCCCGTAGGCGAGAACGCGGTGCGCGAGGTCGTCAACTAGGTCATCCGCCTTCCCGGTTTTCATGACTATATCGTCTACGTATGCCTCAACAGCTTCGCCCGATGTGGTCTCCGAAAACATGTTGCATGCCTCGTTGGTACGCACCTCCCGCATACGGAGGCCAAACGACATCTCTTACCTAGCAAAACATCCCAAATGGCGTGATGAAGGAGGTCGCGAGTTGATCGGACTCCTTCATCTTGATTTGGTGGTACTCGGAATAGGCATCAACGAAGCATAAAAGCTCACATCCCGCAGTAGAATCTACAATCTGATCAATTCGTGGCAAAGAAAAAGGAACCTTGGGACATGCTTTATTCAAACTAGTGTAATCTACACACATCCTCCACTTCCCATTCTTTTTCTTAACTAATACAGGATTGGCTAGCCACGTAGGGTGAAAGACTTCCTTGATGAATCCGGCCTCGAGGAGCTTCCGCAGCTCCACTCCGATCACTCGGCGCCGTTCTTCGTCGAAGCGCCGCAGCCGTTGTTGCACGGCTCGAGAGTAGGTAGGATGTCAAGGGAGTAATCGGCGACCTCCCTCAGGATGCCTGGCATGTTCGAGGGACTCCATGCAAAGATGTCAGCGTTGGCGCGGAGGAAGTCGACGAAAACCACTTCCTATTTCGGGTCGAGGGTGGAACTAACCCTCAACGCCTTACCCTCGGGGGCAGTAGGGTCGAGGGGTACCTCCTTTGTCTACTCGGCAGCCTCGAAGCTGCCCGCATGCTTGGTAGGGGAGTCGACATCCTCATTGACCAACTTCTCCATGTTCGCGACAAGCGCCTCGTCGAGCGCCAGGGCCTCGGCGTGCTCCACGCACTCGACGTCGTAGTCGAACACATGCTTGATCGACGAGCCCACCGTGATGATGCCCTTTGGCCCCGACATCTTCATCTTGAGGTAGGTGTAGTTCGGGACCGCCATGAATTTGGCGTAGCACGGATGTCCGAGGATGGCGTGGTATGCACCCTTGAACCCCACGACCTCGAAGGTGAGAGTTTCCTTGCGTAAATTGTTTGGTGTGCCAAACCAAACCGGCGCATCGACCGCCCGAGGGGGCCGGACACGCTTGCCGGCGCGACGCCATGGCCGTGCCGGGCCGCACTGTTCCAGCCCGATCCCCATCGCCCGCGGGGTATGCGCGTACAGAGATGTTCGGAAGCACGCCCCCGTTCATCGCGCATCTTGGAGAACCACGAGTTGCCGATGACAGATCGACAACCGACGGTACTAGCTCGGGTTGGGTATGCGGTTCGTGTGATCCTCGCGACCGAAGGTGACGGCGTCGTCCGACCGCCGAGGAAGGAAGTAGGGGCCTTCTCCGCAGCGAGGACCTTGTGCCGCTCCCGCTTGTGCTAGCTGTTGGACATGTCCACGCTTGGCCCCCCGAAGATGAGGAAGACGGTCTCCACTGCCGGGAAGCCGCCAGCGTCCCCGCCCCCGACATCCTTCTTTGTCTCGCCTTCCTTTGCGGCAGAGCGGCTGTAGTACTTTTTGAGCATGTCGCACTGCTCGAGGGTATGGTTGACCGGGGTCTTGTGGTACGGGCACGACTTCTTTAGCATGTCGTCGAACACACCGGGGCCTTGAGGGGCCGCTCAAGGGCCCTTGCGGGCCGGTCGACCGCGAGGGCCTTGTCCTCTTCGTTGTCGCATCCCTACGCGCGTGCCTCGTCGGGGCTTCTTGCCCTTCTTGCCCCGCTTGTGCTTTCGCCGGGGGTCCTTGGACTTGCTTCCCTCCGCGGGCACATCATGCACACGTTTGTCCTTCTTGCCGTCGAAGATGGCTTCCACCGCCTCCTCGCCCGAGGCAAAGGCGGTGGCGATGTCTAACAGCTCGTTGGAGTTGACCGGCGGGCTCCGCCCGAGCTCGCGCACGAGGTCCCGGCAGGTCGTGCCCTCGAGGAAGGCGTGCATGATCTCAGACTGAGCCATGCTTGGGAGTTTAGTACAACGCTTGGAAAAGCGTCGTATGAAGTCCCGGAGCGACTCGCCGGGCTTCTAGGTGCACGCCCGCAGGTCCCACAACTTTCCGGGACGCACGTATGTGCCCTAGAAGTTCCCCACGAACGTGCGAACCAGGTCATCCCAGTTGTGGATCTGACTGGGCAGTAAGTGTTTGAGCCACGTCCGAGCCGAGTCCGCGAGGTGCAGCGGTAGGTTGCGGATGATCACCTCGTCGGTGATGGCGCCGCCCAGTTAGCAGGGCAAGCGGTAGTCGTTGAGCCACACACGAGGGTCCATCTCCCCCGTGTACTTGTCGATCGAGGTGGGCTGGCGGAAGCACTGGGGGAAGCTCGCTGTGCGGATATCCCGGCTGAACACACGGGTTGCCGGGGGTTCCGGCGTCGGTGAGCGATCCTCGCGGCTGTCATAGTGGCCACCCCGCCGAGGGTGGTAGCCTACCGCCGCCCGCGCCTCCGCGTCACCCTTTCGGCGAGCGTTGATGACGTTGCGGGTGTCACCGTCCCGGGCTTACTTGCGTGTATCAAGAATCTACTCCCCGACCGGCGTTCGGCCCGGTTAGCCGGTTGCCCCACCGCGTCGCTCGCGTGGACGACGCCTCTTGACCTCGGGCACCGCCCGTCATCACGCGTGCCGCGCCGCCGACGTATGCGGGATGCCGAGCTTTCGGCCTATTGCACGACCGCCCTTGCTCGATGAAAGCCTCGCACCTCGCAAGGTGCGGGGTTTCGCACTTCGGGCGACGAGGGCATGGGCATGGCCCGAGCGGCCGTCGCCGCCGCGATGATCTTTTGACTTGCCCGCGGTGGCGTGTTTGGGTCATCGACGTTGAAGTCGGCATTGATGCGCTCGTGGGCTCGCTTGCCTAACTCGCGCACGCATTCGCCACGCGCCGAGGCTTCTCCAACAATTGAGGCGCGCGCAGCCACACCGCGCGGTACTCTCTCGCGAGCTTAGCCTCGAGCTCGCGAGCTTGAGCCGCTTGCGCGTTGATGCTCATGCCCTCCCGCAGGCGAGGTGGGAGGTGCGCTTGGCCCCGGTTCGGGGTGCGCTCGGTCTCGGTCTTGGGGGGCTTCCCCCGTCGCTGGCCCCTGCCACGTTCGTTCCATCAGCCTGGTCATCGACAACCACCACACTCGTGCCATCAGCCTAGTCGTAGCTCCCGGCACTGGTGTCGTCAGAGCAGCCGAACCAGTAGTCCGCGGCGTCGAGGAACCGCCGGAACATTATTGGGTCCAACACGCCGGAGAAATCCCACTCAGCTACTCGTGTGAGGTCGTGGGGGGCAGTTCGCTGGCCGAGCCGTGATATGACTCGTCATTGGTGGTGACGATGAGGTTCCGGACTGCCAGCAGGTGTTGTCCAGGAAGGTCCTCGTACGCCACCACGTCAGTGCTGACGGGTGAAGCGTAAACCGCCGCTGCATTGCGCATCCCGTAGGGGGACTGCGGCTCGGCAGCCGCACGCTCCCCCGTGGGTGCCACCGTCAAGCTGGCGGGCACGTCGCTTCGTGTCGCGGAGCGCGTGGCCCATCGTCATTCCATTCGTGCCCGGCGCGAGCGCCGGCCGTGGCGCCGTCGGTGTTGAGGTGTCGAAGCGCTCGCGCCGTCCACCCGAGCGGGCACCGAGGCATCGCAGGGTGCGTGGCAGAATTGGGCCCGGCCGGGCCGACCACCACGGGTGGAGCTCGTCACGGTTGGTGATGCGCATGAGGTAGCCTTTCCCCGTGGCCCGAAAGTTCGAGCTATCGAACCGGATTTCGAATCCGGCCGGGAGGGGGTCCGAGCCGCCCATAGAGTACCTCTAGTGAGGAGCCGATCTTCGCCGCGCAGTTCCCCCTACCTGGCGCGCCAACTGACGGTGCGGAAAGTAGTCTCGACACTAACTAGTACGAGCGCTAAGATCTATCTCTCGATGGCCGGTGCTAAGCAACACGATGACACGAGTTTTATCCTGGTTCTGACCGTGGGTCGTACATCCAGCAGGGGTGCGCTCGAGGTGTTGTATTGCGTTGCACCGTAACGCTTGCAGAGGGGGGCTACAAGCAAGGCGGGAGAGGAGGAGTGGCCTCCAGGTCCCTAAGGTTTGATTGAGGCGAAGTGCCAATATCGTGGTGAGGGCGGAAACGTGCAAGTGTGCAGCTATCACCTCTTATCCCCCCGTGGCCAGGGGACTGCCCCCACCTTTTATAGGCCAAGGGGAGGCGGTTTACAATCGTATCGCACGGTTCTAAGCTACATATGACGGTATGATGTACAACGTCGCGGAGTTGATGGTCGTCCTGACGAATCTCACCTGCGTCGTGCGTCGTGGTGAGCCCTGTACCTACCCAGGAGCGGCTTCAAGGGTGGTCATGTGGGAGCTTCCCGTTTGGTTGCCGTCCGTACGCTGGCTCGAGGGGTCGTCGTGGTGTCTTGTAGTCCCGTGTTCCCACAACACCGGGGATGGCGTTGCGGTGCCCGGATGACAGACACGGCGGCGGGGATGGCCGCACAAGGCCAAAGGTGACGGAGGAGTCGCGCTTCACTGGCCTGATGTCACGGTGTTGTCCTGCGCGGGTGCGGGGTAGGCATTCGTACCTCTTTCGAGGGTTCTGTCGTCCTTTCTCGAGGGGTGCGGCGTGGAGGCCATGCAGGAGTGGGCGGCACAGTGTCAGGGAGTTGACACTGGCCTTACCGCACAGCTCCCGTACAGTGTCCAGGATAGCTCCACAGGGAGGGTTGGCGGAACAGCGCCGGGATATGATTCCCAGGCGGTGTCAGAGGGCCGACGTGGCGAGGATTCGCCTTTTGACCTGGGCGCCCGCGGCGTGTTAGAGCGTTTAATGCCCTGGTCGGAGAGTGGGCGCGGATGTCACGAGCCCGGGGGCCCTCGAGCGAGGCGGAGATTCGCCCGAGGGGGGCGTCAGGCCCTCGAGCGAGGCGGGGATTCACCCGAGGGGGCGTCGGGCCCTTGAGCGAGACGGAGATTCGCCCGAGGGTCGCCGAGGCCGGCCGCTTGATGGGCCGCTGACGTTATTTGGGCCGTGGGCCCTCCTCCGTCCCGGGCCAGGACTGCGTGGGGTGCGATTTACGGTTTGCAGGTTTGTTCGCGTTTTAATATTTTTTGAGAAAGGGGTTTTTCCCCGGCTTTTAGGGGGCCTTCATGGCTGCCCCCGACGGGTACTACCTGCTACTACTCTATTGATATTACTTGATACTACCGCCGTTAAATTTCACCGGATGAACGACTCAAATTAATTACAAGTGCCCTAAATTTTTTCTCATTTTGGTATGACTTATTCATAGCCATTCATCTACTTAAAACCAAAGTTTAGATGATTGAGAGTAACTTTTATCTTTTTCACTTGAGATAATAATATAACCTTTTTTTACACATGTTTCAACATACAATTATTACGGTTTGTTTTATAATTACAGAACATTTTTTATTGCAACCTGAAAATAAAAGCATCATACAGGGTCCTCATTTTCAGTATCACGATCCTGCCGTACTACAATCTTATTACGAAGAGTAAAAAAATGTCTAACAACATCGAAATTTAATGTAATTCCAACGGGGAATTAGTAAATTAGGGGCATACTACGAAGTGTTTGTGTGCTTTGGATGTGAATTTGTTATTTAATAACATGCAATTTGCTACTGCTATCACTACAATGTTTAATGTTTATTCCAACCACTCCCATTCTTGCTCAAGTATTCTTATCGCCTCACTCAACGAGCCAAAAAACACAATTGTTTTGCTGTTGCACAGCTGCTCAATCCTACCGAAAAAGGATTTGGCTTGGTAAATCAGCTTACAATGCAAAGTCCGTGAACTAACACTAGCAGCTCAACTTAACAAAGGACACTCAAATTCTGTAGCTTGTACAGTTTTCGCACTATGATGTGCTCATATGAACTGAATCTTTTAGAACAGAGCGTGTGTTTTGTATGTATAGCAAAAAAGACACTCAAATTTTGTAGTTTGTACAGTTTTCACCTTGTGGGACACTAGTTAACACTGTTAACACAATACACAAAATTATTGAAGCACCAAATCATTATGGTAACTATAATACAAGACTTGCAGAACAAAACTTGCTTATGCACCCGTTGACGTAAAATCTGCACCTCACGCCAAGCACACAAAGAAACCGAAAAAGCTGACTTCACACGCGAAGAGATCACAAGACGTGCTAGTCAATTTTTCCTGAAAATTAACAAAAGACAAAGTAGTTAAATTCCAAAGCTTGGAACTTGCCGGGTGGTACCAGACAGTTCCATATTTACGGCTAGAAAGCCAAGCAAGATGACATATAGCTATAGAGAGCTATCTGCCAACAAACTAGAAACCATTCCGGAACTTCAATGCGCAAAAGTAACATAGCCGAATGGATGACGTAAGCATGACGATAGATCGGTCTTTATTTTGGATAAAGATGCACGTGCGCAAGGCTATGACCGATCTTTGCGGTGAATAACATTAAACAATAAATGAAGTAAAGCATGGTCATAAATATGTAATAAACAAGCATGCATAGGCCCAAAGCACTAGTCTACCGCATGTCTAGGTACTTTAAGACCCGTCGTGCATGACATCAAGCAAATCTATCCACCGCATGATACAACTTGTTTGAAATCAAACCACCGTCCACAAATATATCTATCCACCGCATGATACAATCTAAATATGGAAAGCTAAAAGCATACAATATTTAAAGCATAACTTATGAACACGTTTTACTCGCGAAAGCATAACCGAATACGGCCGAACAAAATGTACCGAATCGGGGTCCATGAAGAAGGAATAAACATTACCAAAGCAGATAAATCTATCGATCGGATTGAAAATCTAATCCACCGGATGACTAGCTTCAAAACGACCCAAAAACCTCGCATCTACCGCATGATACCCAAGCTCTTTCAAGATTTATACAAGATCCGGTAAGCTTGAACCCGCAACACGTAACAACCTAGATCGATTCGGTTTCGGCTATTAAGGAACATGTGATCCACGTGCTATTAAAGCCATGGGTACGAACTTGAATCGCATAAGGATCATCCTAGGGGACAAAGCCGATCCAAACCAATCTAGATTGGGAAAAAAAGTGTTACATGAATTTAAACATAAAGTAAAAACTCAAAGCAACACGGGGTAACTTAATGAATCTATTGGATCTTGCCAAAAACCAATAGAGCCGATAACTAGCTTCAAGCTAGATCTTAGCCTACCGCATGGCTCATGATCTAACAAGAAACCCTCTTGAACCAAGCTTGAATCCACCGCATGACACTAAGCATGGTAACAAGACTACTTGCATCAAATCTAAATCCACCGCATGATACTAGATATGATACAAGGTTGCCGGTACTCACGGAGGTCGACAAATCGATGAACCCTCTCGAAGAACTCGACGACACGACAAAGGACTCAAGGGTTTGGCGTAAAGCCGGTTTGTATTGAGAATGTTTCGAATATCTGTTACATACATTCAGGGTCCATATTTATACCCTGTCAAGCATGTCCTCGAATGGATTTGATACCTAATTTATCTCTAGGCGCGATTGCTTATCCATCCATTCACCTCTTCCGCTCGGGCCACGTCATCACGCAATCCCGCAAAATCAAGACAACAAGCCTCTCCTTGCCGAACGGAAGTAAATTGCCGACCGGCGGGCTCCTTTGCCGAATCCATCCGAAGAAACCTTCCTTCCTCCGGCGGATTTTTTCACCGAGTTGAACCCACCAATCGACTCCTTACCTTACCAAATTTTGGTGTTAACATATGCCCCCTCAATTTCGGGATAAAAGTGATTTTATTCCGGAATTGACTCCGACCATCAAACCGAATCTGTTCAATACCTATTCTCTCTCTTCGCAATCCGCCGAATCTTCGTCTAGATCCAAACCCTAGATCACCTTTTTCCTGAGCTCAAATCCTCAATGGCAGGTCAAAATCAAGCTGCTCAGGTAAATTCCTCCCCCATAAGCTTCATTCGGCACTTAACTTTTCGATTTTTACCTGAGATTTCTTCTCCGCCTTCTCTCGGCAGAGCTTTCCACTGAGCTTCTGATTCGCACTGAGGCCAATTCGACGTCCTACTTCCTTGGTCCCGTGGGAATTCCTGATCCTCGCAAATTCATCGTAGCCGAATCCCAAAGAATCCCCTTCAAAGCGGCTTTAACTAAGCCTCCCCGTGGCGGGGACGCTTTCAAGAATCGGCCTTTGCCCCCAATTGCGGGGCCGGAGGAATTGGTATAAGAGGATCCTTGCGGACAACGGTGCTAAGACCCAACTTTGGGACACCCTCCGAATTGCTCAATGTTTGGAGCTCTCTTTGGCCGAGACCCCCAAGAATGAAGACCTTTTGATAGCAGACCGTCACTTCGGTCAAATGACGTCAATGCCTTCCTTTTTTGTCATGGCCCAATGTCCCCAACTCGGCCGATGTATACATGATTACCGGCCTTGATATTTCGGATCCGTATATCCCCGGGACTACAAGAGGTTCCACAAGACAAACGGGAGTGAAGCCGGGGAGTGGATATAAAAATTATATTCGTAACCACATGAAAGATGGCCCTCTTGGTGAAGTTGAATATAGGGCCTTCTTGAATATGTGGTCGTGCGGGTTCATCTTCCGTGGTAAAGCCAATGAGCCTACTCTCGAATCATATTGTAATGGCTACACAATTGGTCGGGCAAGTAAGCGCATTCCCCTTGGAAAATACCTCCTGGGCAAGTGTATACCACATGCTTCATCAAACCGACACCCAAATGTACAAGAGCGTAAGATAGCATGTGTCAATGGCCCCCGGTGGTTCGTACGGATGTGGCTGCAACCGCACATGCACCGCATCATTGGTATTGACCTCAACACCCGGTTTTTTCCTTCATCCAGCTATCATGAAGGGGAAGCTCGGAGTTACCAGAGGATGCCACACCTATGGAGAAGCTGCTTCAAATGTTCCCATCAATCAGAATGTCAGCCAGCTCTTTGAGCTCTTCTTCAAAGGCTTTCCCAACCCTCTCGGCTTCCTTACTTGGACAATGGTAATTTAACTCTCCCTTGTGAGTTCCCCTTTGAATCCGTACGCCAAGATGGAAGGTTTCGGAAATCCTCAATATCATCATCCATCCATGCCTTCCGCCACCGAATTTAGTGGAGGGAGGTTAAACCACAAGCACTTATGAATATTACCGACCAAATATGATGGCTCGACAACTTGGATGTGGCCGGATGCCCCCAAGACTATTTCGCATGAATTCCTCAAACCCGCAGAGGAAATCAAAGAACTTGCTCAATCCAAACAGGTTTTTCAATATGTATGCAAATTCAACCGTTTACACACGGCCCTTCACACCTACAACAATAGCTCACCCCACCTTCAACTCATGGTGGCAAGAATTCCATGACCACATTTTTAGTGAGCCGGTGCATTCTTTTTGCACGTAGCCGATGCCTCGATTTTCAACCAACTACAGAGGTAACATGATTGTCCTTTCCTCCAAATCAGACATTTCTTCTTCTAACCATGACCTTGATTTTTTCATGCAGAATACAGTACCTGCCCCTCGAGCCAGGGCAATTGCTTACAATGCAGTATGCCCAATCTCAGCACTAGGATTTAGATCCCCAACCTTGGCTCAACTGATGGCTAGGTATGCCACAACAGACCCAACTTTGTCCAGTATTACTGCTGACAAGAGGAAAAGCCTGTCTCTGATTGCACCTCCAATTGCCAAGAAAAGGAGAACTGTCAAGAAAGTCCTTATTGAGGTAGAATCTCTCCTTTCTTGATCACAAGATTATCCTTTACCGATAAGTTTCATCTTGTGCAATTTCGTACTAGAATTCAGCGACCTTCGGCTTCGTAACCCGCCAATGCTCCATCCATCGGTATGACCTTTATTGTCCTTTCCCTAAAGATCAACACCGGCATTTACCCTTAATCTGGTACTTGCGGAAGAAACAATGGTGGATCAACTTGTGGATGTCCCCGTCTCTCAACATGCAAGTCCACCAAGGGCCGAACTACTCGCTCAAATAGAGATTTCATCCTCATCGGGGCCTCAATCACCCCCTCGCTCGACAGAGACACCAACTTCACCAGAGATGAACTTTCCAATCCGGCCCGCAGTCTTCAAGTCCTTCAAGGGTTCGGTCCCCTATTGGCCGGGCGAGAAAACTCAACCTCGGCAGAGGTAAATCCATCTCCTCTCCGGCCCGTAAGCTTCGTAGTTACCGAGATCGCACCAAGACCATCTCATACGAAGCTTCACTTTGCCAAGAGTACCTTCTTCACCGGTGGCTTCGTAAATTGCCCCCGAAACCGAACAAAACCCTATTCCGGTTCGGGAAGTCGTGCATGAGGTAAACACTTACACTTAACTCTCGTTATCCTCTTCATTTACCAATAAACTACTCCCCGACTCGGTAATGTTACTCTTTCAGATCAAACTCCATCATCATCAAACCCACCAATGGAGAATAATCCAGCTGCCGAAACAAGAGAAGGATGGACTCAAGCCCTGTCAGAGGCAATGCAAATAAAGCTCAAAGAAATTTTTGCCTGGCTGCAGAAGGATGCTCGAGACCAAATCCGGGATCTTGATTATTTTGAGGAAATGCTTGGATCCATCGCTCAAGAGCTCCCCGAGGACATCAAGACCTCACTTGAACCCATCTCTCGGTTTGGATGTTCATTATGTGGCCATCGGGCGAGCTCGAGAAATGTGTCTTCCCGACCACCGTCGAACAAAAGAAAGCTAAAGCCGAACAAGCCGTGAAGGGAGCACAATCTCAAGCCGAGAATCATAAGGGAGTATTGGCCAATCCGCAAGCTGCTCGTGAATCAAAAATCGCCGTAAAGGCCGCACCGGGAGGCGGAACCGAGAAGCCCGTTGTCGAAATAGAAGCCGACGACAATAAAATAGCCGAACTTCCCAAATTGATAGAGAAAACCCAAGAGGAAGCGTCATCGGCCACAGCTGAGGTGAATCAATGTGATGCAGAACTCACCGCTTTATCCAATGTCCAAAAAGATTATCAGGAACGAATGGAGAACATTCACCAAACAACATCGACCGCCTCTAATGTGATTGCAAAGTATTTAAACATTTAGCCGTACTGATCGATGTGTAACCAAATTTATCGCTCCTGCAATGTTTGCCTTTTGTAAATTCACTTTCCCTTTTCTTTGCATGACTTTGATTGCAACGCTGAACGATCCATTCGGTAATCGGTAGCCAAATAGTGCCATACCCGAGTGGCACCTTAACTTCCATTTAGCCGAGCCGATCAACCGAATACGACTCAGCCTTGGACTCCAAACGACCCGACGGCGGATTGGTCAAGGACACCTCTCCACCTTCCAAGTTTTTGGGATACGCACCACGATCCAAGGCCACGATTCGAGGCCACGATCCGCTTCACCGTACCTATAAATAAAACCGTAGGTGCCCCCGCCTCTTTACCAAGCCTTTGGCCTTCAAACCTTTGCCGACCTCGAGCTTTTTTTCCCCAATCAGCGCAAACCTAAGAATCATGGCGAGCAACAACAACAAGCGCCGCGCTGCCGACGAGGCATAAGGGAGTCGCGCCAGTGCGCGTCGGAGGTAATAATCGTCAACCTTTCCTTTGCGATTCGTCTTTGATCCCCTTTTGCTTCTGACGATCACTTCTGTTTCAGGCTTATTCAATGGAATCCATCCTCTGCACCGGCCGGTCAGCCCCTGCCGGACGACTCTTCGGAGTCAGACCACTACTCCCCCGTGCCTTACGGGGAACTTGATGCTCTCCGCTTCAAGGCGGAGCTCGAGGTGGTCCGGCCGTGAGCCGGAGGACATCTCCAAAAAGGCGGGAATAGCCGAACCGGGAGTGGGAGGACCAACGCAAGCACCGCCGGCGACCATCGATGGTACGGCCTTGAAACCGTTCCCGAATCCAATCGGCTTCGATATTAATTGCCATCACCTTGTACTTTGCGGTCCGCGATGCCGAGCTCAACCACTCGAAAATGCTGGTGGAGCAATTGGCTGACAAGGTGAACGCCCGCGGAGACACGCCGGCGGAGCGCCTCGCCGCGGTGGAAAACCGTGTAGACGAGGTGGCCACTCACGGCATCCGCCTGGGCACCACCTTGGGTCTGGCCGCCATGGCGACGCACACCGGCATCGACTACTCCACCAGGCCGCGCGGCTTCCAGGGCGGCACACCAGAGGACATCGACGAGATCGAGGTCATCTTGGAGCGCCTCGACGGCCACGGCGACGCCATTGCCGAAGTCACTCATCCCCGTCCGTGCTAAAACGTGCTCTTTGATTAGATTGTACTAGGGATGTTTGTTCATCGACAATAAATAAAGAACTCTCAATTCTCGTGCTTGTATTGCGGTGATTCTTCTGTGTTCGCATCTGTGAATCTTGTTTCTCTTTAAACGCATTCGGGAACTCACTTGAGCCGAACACGCAAAAACAGCTGTCCCTTGGTGTAATACCCGCAGAAAATCCTTGATTCGGCAATCCATAAGCACTGTTCAAATGAAAACCTTTCGCATTTGGGAGGAAAACCCCGCCGCTTGGTATTCCAGCAACGTACGCCACCCACCATCACTCCCAATACATTCTCTTGGTCAATAAAATAGCCTCGCCAAGATGCCCCCGCAAATCCACTCGCACATTCATCCATCACCTCTCATCTTTTCCCCGCTCCGAAGAGAAAACCCCAAAGCCATGGACAAAGGCAAGCAGCCCAAGGAAGACAAGTGCTCCAAAGAAACGCACGATTCGAGAGTAAGTTTTCCTTCAACTTGCTTCTTGCTTTCTTGTGTGATCTCGCATTTTACCTCCTCTTTGTTTTTTCTTTCAGCCTTGACCTCGCTTCCCGAATAAATCATTGGGACCGAAGCGGCCGCTCGAATACATCTCCTCCGACTCCTCCCTCGCGCAGGATGCCATGCCCGAGCAGAGGATCAACCATCAGCTGCGCCGCCGCGTTCGGCACCTGGAGCATGACCTCAGGGACATCACCGCTCGTTGCCAGGCCGAACGCGACCGCCGCATGGCCTTGGAGGCATTAGTAGGAGGTAAACCTTTTCAACTTCATCTTATTCCCGCACTTGCACCTGGACTTTTGTTCCTAACCACTGTTCCTCTGTCCTAGATGTCTCTGACAAGTACAACAACCTGAGAGCGGCTTGGGACAGCTTAGTGGAGGCAGCGAACCATGGTCATCCCCACAGCTTCCAAGTTGCTGTCACGGTGGTCCTGGAACAACTGAAGAGGGAGCAGCTGAAGAAGCAAAGAAAAAAGGATTGAGGCATACTTTCGCTTCTTTCGCCAGGCCTTCTGCTTCCCACCCCTTCGTAGTCCTGAGCAACTGGGTTGATAAATGTAAACCTACAAGAAGCATTTGTAATGTAGTTTTGTGCTAAGGGCAATACATCTAAGTATTGGCCATTTCCTCTGTTTAGGAATTCTTGTTCTGAAGGCGGCTTCGTTCTCGAACGCCGACTGTTTCTGTATTAGATGCATGTAATCCCAATGCTTGTAATCAACGATCGATTTCAACACTAGGATAATATTTCTTCAAGTATCTTCCATTTATTGCAGCAGAAAATTCTTCTCCTAGTAAAGTTTTCAACATGTAGGCATTACCGGGCACACATCTGACCACTCGAAAGGGTCCTTCCCGTTAGGAGATCATTTGCCGAATACACCGTATTTAGTTCCAATCGGCAGTAAAGCTTTCCAAACCAAATCCCCTTCTGCAAATTGCCTGACTTTTACTTTCTTGTTGTAATATTTGGCAACCCGCAGTTTGTTCTTTTCGATGTTTTCCAGGGCTCTAAGACGTATCATGTGCAAATCATCTAGTTCGTCCATCGTTAAGCCACTGTAATCTTTGGAGCTTAAATCCTTTTGCAAAACCACTCTCCTGGAATCTGATTGCACCTCCCAAGGCAAAACCGCATGGTGCCCATAAACCAGTTCATAAGGAGACGTTTTTGTTGCTCCATGAGGGGCCATTCGGTAAGCCCATAAAGCCTCACCGAGTACCGAATGCCACCTTCTTGGCTTCTGGTCGATCTTCTTTTGTATAAGCTTGATCATGATCTTATTAGAAGCCTCTACCTGACCGTTAGCTTGGGCATAATAGGGAGAAGAATTGAACAATTTGATCTCCATGCTTTCGGCAAACTCTCCGAATTCTAAGGACACAAACCGGGCTCCTTGATCGTTGTGATCGTTTGAGGGATTCCAAACCGATAGATAATATGTTTTTTGACAAACTCAACCATGTTTTCCGATGTTACCTTCTTCGGTGGAATTTCCTCGACCCATTTGGTAAAGTAATCTGTTGCCAAAAGCGTAAACTTATGCCCCTTGCTCGATGGTGGATTAATCCGGCCAATCGTGTCTATACCCCACTCCCCCTAAATTGCCATGGCTTGATAATGGGATTTAATGCCGATGCAGAACTCTCCGAATATTTCCAAACCTCTCGACAATCTTGACATCCCTTGTAATACTCAAAGCAAAGTCCTCCAATATCGTCGGCCAAAAACATCCAAATCTTGCTCGATAACCCATTTCATGCGGTAGGCCGATTGGTGAGCCCCACATATCCCATCATGCACCTCGCTCATCATTCTTTTTGCTTCTTCCGGACCCGGGCATCACAAAGAATACCCCATCTAATGATTTGTAAAATAGACTATCATCCGGAAGAACAAATTTTTTGGCTTTGTACCGAGCTTCCTAGAGACTTTTCGGGATGGATCCTTCAAATAATCAACAATCTCTTTTCTCCAATCACCCTCTCGCAAGATCCATTCCCAAAGACACATAGCTCGCGGCAAACGCTTCTTGATTTTCTTTATAACCGGGAGCGCTTTGAGCCAACCCGTTTGCTTCTTCATTGTGTTCTCTAGGAATATCTCGTAGAATTACCAACCGAAAACTCTTCAAGATTTCCCCGCATTCTTCGTAGTAACTCCTCGCCGCATCACTTTTACATTTGTATTGGCCGTTCAATTGCTTTATAACCAACTCGAATCTCCATAAACCTCAACCAAAATGGCCCCGCTTCTCTCAAATATTGAAGCCCCCGAAGCAATGCCTCGTACTCACTCGATTGTTTGTAACGGTAGGTTGGATAGGGATAGCGAACTCAAACATCTCACCCCCGGGTGAAATTAATAAAATCCCTACTCCTCCACCTTTACCACATGATGATCCATCAAAAAACAAAGCCCAAGGAGTAATTTCAAGCAAATCAATTGATGGATCACGATGTTCGCTTATAAAATCGGCAATGATATGACCTTTTATAGCCTTTGCCGATTCGAACTTCAATTCAAACTCCGATAAAGCCAAGATCCAATTGCCAATCCTGCCATTCAAAATTGGCATAGATAACATATGTTTTATTACATCAAACTTGGAGTATACAACGCATTCGGCATTCAACAAGTAGTGCCGAAATTTTGTACACGAGTAGTACACACATAGGCACAGTTTCTCTACAGCCGAATACCTGGTCTCAGGATCAAGTAATTTTCGGCTAAGATACGCTACTATCCGCTCCTTTCCTTCGAACTCTTGAATAAAGGCCGATCCAATGGTTTGGGTATCGGCCGCCACGTACAACTTGAAAGGCTTATCCAACTGCGGAGGGACCAGTACTGGTGGTTCCTTCATATATTGCTTGATCTCGTCAAAAGCCTCTCGTTGTTCGTCGCCCCATGTGAATTCTCGATCTTTCTTAAGCTTCAACAATGGAGAAAATGGCAAAACCTTTTGTCACAGATTTGAGATGAATCTCCTTACAAAATTGATCTTGCCGAGTAGTGATTGCAATTCCTTGAGATTAGTTGGAGGGACAACTTCATCAATAGCCTTCATGCTTTTCTTGCCAACTTCAATTCCCCCTTCGTGTACCAAGAATCCCAAGAATTCTCCAGCTGATACCCCAAAAGCGCATTTGTTTGGATTCATCTTCAAACCATGCTTCCGGGTGCATTCCAAGGTTCTCTTCACGTTCTCCAAATGTGTGTCATGATTCAAGGACTTGATCACGACATCATCAATGTAAATTTCAACAACATTGCCGATCAACTCGTGAAAGATGTAATTCATGGCTCGCTGATAGGTTGCACCGGCATTTTTCAACCCAAATGTCATGACGATCCATTCAAACAGGCCTATGTGACCAGGAAACCTGAAGGCTGTCTTTGATATATCTTCTATTGCCATAAAAATCTGGTTGTATCCCGCATTACCATCCATGAAACTGATAACTTTGTGTCCAAAGGCGGCATCAACCAACGAATCGGCAACAGGCATGGGGTAACCATCCATAGGAGTAGCCCTGTTCAAATCCCTGAAATCTATGCAGACCCTCATCTTTCCATTCTTCTTGTAGACAGGGACAATATTAGAGATCCACTCCGCATATCTGCATGGCCGAACGAAGTTTGCATCAAGTAATCTTTCAACTTCTTTCTTCACATCGGCCAATACTTCATCTTTGTAGATTTTCCGGGGAGGTTGCTTGTATGGCTTAAAACCAGATTTGATTGGCAACCGATGCTCAACAATGGAACGGTCCAATCCAGGCATCTCCGAATAACCCCAAGCAAAGCAATCTTTATATTCCTTAAGCAACTTGATCAATTCCTCCCTGAAGTTTGATTGCAAGTTTGCGCTGATGAATGTCGGCCTTGGTTTATCACCGTCTCCAATGTCAACTTCTTCTAATTTGTCGGCCGACATGAATCCTCGCCCCAACTTGCCATCAGTTCCGTCCACGGGGTTATCCATTAAAAATTGCTATAAGAGCCGATCGCTTGAATCACTGTTGATCGCCGCCGACGAGCTCAACAGACCTTCTCCCCGCTCTTTCCCTGAGAAACAATCAATACCCTGATATTCCCAGAAAGCTGGTTCCACATTTGCAATGCTCACGGAGTCATCTCGCTTGTACCACCTCAATATCGTCATCTACCCATTGGATGAGCTGCTGATGCATGGTAGATGGGACACAGCAGTTGGCGTGAATCCAGTCCCGCCCAAGCAAAGAGGGCCGTAGGCTCCTTTACCTTCGATGACAAAGAAGGTTGTGAGCAGCGTTTTGGATCCGATCATCGCATCCACGTGGATGCACCCCTTGGTATCCGAAGGATTCCCGGCCGAAATCGTTCGTAATTATGCTTGTAGGTGTCAAGTCGCCGTGGTCCATGCCAAGTTTCCCGAAAGTGGTGTATGGCATCACGTTGACCGCCGCTCCGCCGTCGACAAACATCTTGGTCAATGGTTTGCCATTGACGTATCCTTTCAAGTACGGCGGCCTCATGTGACAATTTTTTGCCGGTTTGTCGAAGATGGCTTGCTTGGCTAGCACCACCGCGCCATTAGCCCCCCAAGTCGTTCATCGTCCGGGGACGTTTCTTCCCGCACAACCCGATTAGCAGGAGCCATAAACTCATTCGGCGTAAAAATATACCATACATGCCGGAGCCGAATGGTTTGATCCTTCGTGTTTGTCCTTTGGACGCCACACCGTCTCGTCCGGATCCCCGCCCGCCCCCGCTCGCGGTTCCTCAAGCACCGAACCCTCCTTTTTTTACTCTTTCTTAAACCGGGCGGGCACCATTGCTCCTTTTGCCGACGTACTCGTCCTCGTCTTCTTCCCCGATCACCCCACCTCAAATCAGCTTGCCTCTTTCTGGGATGATCAATGATTTCTATTTTTTGACGCTGATCGTCAATGGGATGTATCCTTCCAATTCTTTCATGGACGGATCGGCGATTGGCGCTTCCCCGCCTATACTCTAAGTATCCGTCGCTGCACTCGGGTAGTTTCTCGCCGTAGGAAGCTTCAATCCTTCGTTCCAACAGTGCCTGAAGAAGGCGCACCCCCAATGCGCGCGCTCCCCGCTCGCACGTGTATTGCTCCGCATCTCTCCCCGCGTGCTTCTTCTTCGGCCCTGCGTCTCTCCTCCTTGTGCTTTCGTTTCTGGTAGCGCTCTTTCTGTAGCTGGCGCTGCCACTTGTTGAGGAGGATGCGTGTGGTCACCCTGGGTTTGGCCCTGGACGACTCCCCGATCTCGACATGGCTCCTGAGAACGTGAGGGGCTTCTCCATGAACCTGCTCCAAGGTCACTTGACGTTCTGGGTCTACTGCTCCATCTTGCCTTGCCCTAGCTGAAGTCAAGACCTTAACCTTGCCCTTTTCCTCGGCAGTCACCATGTTGACATAAAAGCTTATCATGTTCGGGGAAAAGGGTGGCCGTCCGCTTTCATCTTGTTGTCGAACTTGAGATGACCCTCTTGGATAGCCTTCTAGATCCTCATCCCGAAGACCCCGCAATCGTTGATGGAGTGAGAATTCCGTCATGGAAGCCGCAAGAACGTTTGTCCTTTACTCCATCGGCCGAAGCATGGAATGCCCTTCGTGCAACTTGATTCGGCCTTCCTTCACCAGGAATTCAAACAAACTTATCGCCTTTAGTGACGTCAAAGTCGTATGTGCCTTTGGTCCGCTTGATCCGGCATACGATTCATGGTCAACGGTTCCTTCCCCCACATGATCTCGGCAGCTGTCCACTTCCCGATCATCGTCGAATCCTCCATTTGATCGGCCTTCTCCAGAACCGATTGTAGATATCGGCTACATCGTGCCGTTGCCGAACCCGGTGTCTTTCTTAAAACCGTAGGCCCGGTTGCTCATCAACGACGCCTTTTGGGACAGGTTGACCCGGGTTATCAAACTCCATACCGAACAGCTTTTCTCGTACGGCCGGACAGCATCCCCGCAACGGCCCATGTCGGCCAACCGATCATCCGGCGCATTCAACGAAAAACACATGCCTTTGATTTCCCCGAACCTCCCGAGGAACTCCAAGGGCGTCTCACCGTGTCTCTCGCTTCGCAGTGGTGAGGTCGATGAGCTTCTTCTCCGTGCTACCGCTGAAGTAATGGGCGTGGAATTTTCGCTCCAGCTCCCTCCATGTGCCAACTGATTGGGGAGGCAAAGATGAGAACCACTGGAACGCTGGGCCCGTCAGTGACATGGGGAAGTACCTGACCCTGAACGCCTCTTCAGATGAGGCCTCTCCGAGCTGCATCAGATAGCGAGCGATGTGCTCCGCCGTGCTCGTGTCATCCTGTCCGGAAAACTTTGTAAATTCCGTCGGAGGTTTTACTCTTGGCGGCGAGGATTACATTGTAATACCATTCCGGGAACGGAGGCGTGTAGGTAGGTCCCCGCATTTTAGATTTGAGGCCGAATTGATTTCGCATCAAGTCGGCCATCTTCGAGCCAGGATATCGTCCTCCCCGCACGCCCGTAGCTAGGCCGTAGCCCGGATTCGAGGAGAGCATCGATGGCACCATAGTTCATCACCTCGTGGTAGCCTCCACCGTACAAATTCTTCTCGGTCTCCGTTGCTAGGCCGGGGCAATCCCGTAGCCGGGAAGCAAGTGGAACTCCGTACGAGCCAAATGCCAACTCCCCATACGTGGGCCGATATGGGTTCCGCCATTGCATCGGTTGACCCGTGCCACTACGGGAGAACCGTAATTCCCCGAGTGCTCGGAACTTCCCCGAGAGCCAAAAATCGGGCACTCGGGGAAGCCAATCTTCCCCGAGTGTTGCACTCGGGGAAGAATTGCACTCGGGGAAGATAGCCTTCCCCGAGTGCCTAAAAGGGCATGGCACTCGGGGAAGACCAAGCACTCGGGGAAGGCCATCTTCCCCGAGCGCAACACTCGGGGAAGACGGGCACACGAAAAAGAAAAGTTACATTTGACGGCGACAATAGACGGAGCCGTTTACAAAAAAATTGAAAAAACTCTTCCCCGAGTGCCTAGTCCTAGCACTCGGGGAAGGTGACCTCTTCCCCGAGTGCCCCGTCACTAAATATTTTTTGTTTTTTTGTTTTTTTGCCCCAATTTTTTTGTGAGGTCTTCAAACATTATTTAAAACTCCTTGCCCAAATTTGACTTAATTTTGAATTTTTTTGTTATATTTCGTTAGTTTTTCCTTTTTCTTGAATTTTTAGGCACACTTCAAATTTGAACTACGGGTACATGAACATGTGATCCATGTGATAACACACCGGGAGATGTGTGAGTTGTAGGCATCAAACGTCGCAGACTTGCTCAAAATCTTCTCTAGTCTTGCACACAACCTATACATGTGATAACACAACTCCCCAACAAGTTTCGTGTATTTCGGACTTCGTCCGGATTTTTCCGTAATTCGAAACACTTTTCCCGTATGTTGTTAGTCATGTCACGACAACAAGATGCTTGATATTTCATGTGAGTTGGTGGATAAGGCCTCAATGTACATCAAATATTATGAATATCATTTTTTGAATCGCTAAATTATATGATTTCATGTACATGTAGTTTAAATTTGAACTTTTCCTAAAAATTCAAGAAAAAGAAAAAACTAACGAAATATAACAAACAAATTCAAAAGTAAGCCAAATTTGGGCTAAGAGTTTTAAATAATGTGGGAAGGCCTCACAAAAAAATTGGGGCAAAAAAACAAAAAAAAATAAATATTTCCCCGAGTGCCTTGCTATAGCACTCGGGGAACTAATTTTTGTTTTTTTAGTTTTTCTACCCCATTTTTTTTAGTCCGGAAATTACGAAACTTGTCTTGGAGTCATGTTATCACATGTAGAGATTGTGTGCAACAATTGAGAAGATTTCAAGGAAGTTGCTACGTCAGATGCTTAAAACCGAGACATCTCCACATGTGATCAATGTGATAACACACAGAGATGTCTGGGTTTTAGGCATCCGGCATCCCAACTTGCTCGAAATCTTCTCAATTCTTGCACACAACCTATACATGTGATAACACAACGTCCCGACAAGTTTCGTGATTTTCAAACTTCGTTCGGATTTTCTGTAATTTAAAAACACTTTTCTTGTAAGTTGTTTGTCATGTTATAGCAACAAGATGCTCGACATTTCATATGAGTTTCTGATACCACCTTAATATACATCAAATATCATGAATATCATTTTTTTGAATCACCAAAATATATTATTTCATGCACCTGCAGTTCAAATTTGAAGTATGAAAAAAAATTCAACAAAACGTAAAAACTCATTAAATATAAAAAAATCAAAATTACTCCAAATTTGAGCACTTTAATTTTAATAATGTGGGAAGACTTAACAAAAAAATAAGGCAAAAAAACTAAAAATATAATAAGTAATTCCCCGAGTGCCGGATCGAGCTCTCGGGGAAGAGGGGTCGCGCGGCTCTCGGGGAAGAAATAAAAGAACAAATAAGCCGGCCGGCGCAAAGCATCGAACCCTATCCAATTCCACTCACCCCGTCACCGCGCCCCCGCCTCGCTCCGCGAGGACCGCGACCGGCGACCCCGCCGCCCGCGCGCGCCCCGCCGACGCGTCCCACCGCCGCCCCGCTCCGCGCCGCCGCCCCCGCCTCCACGCCGGCCCGCGCCGCCGCCCGCCCGCGCCGCCGGATTCGCCACCGCCCCCGCCTCCGTGCCCCGGACCCCGCCCCCTCCTCCACGCCGCCGGATCCGCGCGGCGCCCCCGCCTCCGCGCCCCGGACCCCGCCCCCTCCTCCACGCCGCCGGATCCGCCGCCGCCCCCCGCCTCCGCGCCCGGACCCCGCCCCCTCCTCCACGCCGCCGGATCCGCCGTCGGCCCCCGCCTACACGCTGCGCATCCGCGCCCGGGCCCCGAAGCCTACACCGCCAAGGTCGTCCACAGTCCTTCGTCGAGCTTAACAAAAATGGTAACATCTTCGCCCCATCCGCATCCATGACGATCGGCAATTGCTCGCTTGTGATGTTCGCTCGTTCATGATATAAATTGTGGTGCTCTTAGTTACGGAGCCGATATAAATTTGTTAACTATTTGCTACGGAAGCCAGCACTTGTGTTTTTATCAATCGTTGATCTTGGTTATAGCCATATAGGCCCGTTATGGAACTCCATGCAACTCTGTCGCTAGCATACCGGATGTGAACTTTTTGTCTATGCAATTTTCGGATATCCTCTTGTGCACGGAAAGGTTGCATGGCAACAAACTTCGGATAAAAAATAGCCTAGACTCGGGCATCACATATAGCAGATGATATGAATAATACAAATGCAATATCGTTTGAGCAAAAATAATACAAATGCAATACACATTTCATGGCGATTCTTGTGTGATATTAACATGAATAAGAGAAAACGCAAACCTTGTAAAGATGAAGTATCCTCTCGTTTGTATTCTTTGTGGCTTTGCACCTGTAATATGACTTGACATGAGATCCTTAGTATCAAGTTCATTAGGATATTTGTGAAGTAAAAGCTAACTAGCAAATAAAGGTAGTAAAGGGAAGTAACCTTGCTAGAAAGATTTACATTTTGTTTTTGCTATGATCTTGACATTCTTTATGCAAATAATTTCTTTAGCCCCATGAAATATTTACATTTTTTAGTCTCATCTTGTAGTTTATTGATCAATTCTCCATTTAACTATTGGTTCTTTTCTACGGCATGCTTCACCGCGAGTTGCTAACCCCGATAATAATGTGGGTGCACCGGATGGTTCCGCAACCAAAACACAGGAGAGCACCGAGAAAAAGTTAGGCTCACTACTAGATAGTTTCTTTTTTTTTCCTATGCAACAAGCATCATGCCCGCATGGCTTAATGAGTTTTCTTTTTTTGCCTCCGCAAAAAGCATCATGCTTGCATGGCTTAATGTGTTGCTTCTAGATCTCGCTCGACAGAAGGAGGGCCAACTGCAACCTTGCCTATCTCGGGGTCGACAAGTCCAAGACTCCACCAGTGCCGCTGTTTCGCAACCATATGGTAATTTCGCTATCTTCATCCTGAACAAAGAAACTAAATTGTGTCTTAGAGCTATATGTTCAGCAGAAGAATTCAAGTAATAAGCATGCATGAGCTGCATGCTAGATATATAGTACTACTAGTTGTGCTTAATTCGTACACCACGGCGGTTCATTTGTACATGAGGTGAATAACTTAATTTCCTTGCTGCTTGGGCTTGTATGAGTGATATCTGGTTTTAGTGCACTTTTCTGGTGAGCTACTGAGCTGGTGATAGATGCATTGTTAAAGGCTCAAAGAGTAAGTGTTTGTCTGGAATCAATTGGTTCTGTTTAAAGGATAAAAATCACCTTTTAACCGGAACTCTTATGTATGAATATCTAGTCCTTATATCTGCTATACAGACCAAATTGTTAAGATCTCTAATACTTTTGAAACTGAAAATTGAGCTAACACACATGTGTACTCCGACTTGTGACTACCGAGCATAGCTTCTCCTTTGAAGCCTACAATGCATGAATTATAGCATATAACGGATCCCTTATCATTTCAACTATTATCGGCTCCCTTACATTTTGTGATACATAGTCACCGAATCCTTTAAAAATCGAAACTACTATCTACTAATATGCGATGTCTTGCATTCTTTTTTTTCTTCTAGCTTTGCAAAAGTGATCTGATCGCATGTTCCCGTTTGTTTGGCGAGGTTGGTGGAAAATTTGGAATAAAACACATCACATCCATGATGCTATTGCGGTGCGGGAATATGTAAGCACCGAACTAGATGTTCAATTTGATAACGGATTTATGCCTAGAGTTTATTTAAAAAAAGATTTATGCCTAGAGTTCTAGATGGACGATGAGCTCTTAGTTTTGGTCTTGTGAGCTGGATACTTTAATGGTGTTTTCATTGGTCAGTCATGACTCATGAGCACTGATAGGGCATTCCATTTTAGAATAATTATGTAATTTGTGCCAAACTGTACCTTGTAGTGTGTGATTTAATATTATGGATTTGATTTCATATTAATTATTGTCGTGTTGAATAATGTGTGTTGCATTGCAAATATTTTGTTGTCTGTATATATATGATTTGTTATTCTCACGGAAAAGAAAAAGGCATATATATATATATATGATCAGTTCACACAAGAAGAAAAAAACCTTCCCCGAGTGCCTAGGTAGGGGCACTCGGGGAAGGGCTGATAAAAAAGGGAAAAACCTTCCCCGAGTGCCTAGGTAGGGGCACTCGGGGAAGGGCTGTTAAAAAAAAGGGAAATACCCTTCCCCGAGTGCTTGGGATGGGGCACTTGGGGAAGAGGATTTTTTTAAAAAAAATCGAATTTCTTCCCCGAGTGCAACACTCGGGGAAGAGGATTTTTATAAAAAAAAGAAAAAAAAATTCCCCGAGTGTTGCACTCGGGGAAGATGTTTTTTCAAAAAAAACAAAGCGGACGATACCGACGGCGTCAAATCTTTCCCGAGTGCTAGGACGGTACTCGGGGAAGGCTTCCCGAGTGTATGATTTTTGGCACTCGGGGAAGACCTCTTTCCCGTGAGAGGTATCCCCGAAGCTCTTCCCCGAGTGTTGCACTTGGGGAAGGCTTCCCCAAGTGTTTATGTGCCTTCCCCGAGTGCATTTGGCACTCGGGGAAGCATGTGCCTCCCGTAGTGTGCCGCCCCGTGGAGGTGGCCGGATCGGCCGCCCTCCGCGGCCCGGGCAGAGGGGGTTGAAGCGGTTGACCTCCGGCACCTTGTGGAGGAGGCCGAACGGCTTGGCTTCCAACGCTCGCGGAGGAGGCCGGGCCGGGCCGGCTTCGCAATGGCGGGCCGAGAACTGGACTCTCCAATCTCCACGCTGCCTCTCTGAAGGGGTGCTCGATTGAATACTTGCTCCATGCCCGGGCCGAAAACAGCCACCATCATCTGCTTGAACGCACCCAGGAAAGCTCTATGATGCCTGCCTAGCACGTCATCCGCGGCGTCTCGAAACGCTTGCATGCATTCCTCCCTCTCCTGGAGAGTTGTAGCGTCACTCTCTCCTGGCAATAGAACCCTGGGCATCTCACTTTTGAGGTATGGGACGCCACTCCTGTTCTTTTTAAATGACAGCAAGCACTTTTGTTGGAACTGATCCGTAGCATCCTTTAGCCGTTGCAACTGCTCCGAGCGAGATCCTCGATGTTGACATCCATGATGTCACCGATGTCGAGCATCTTGATTTTCGGCTATTGGTCCCACCGGGCGTGCCGAAAGTGTGTTGACGTAAAATCCGCACCTCACGCCAAGCACACAACAAGCCGAAAAAAGCGGCTTCACACGCGAAGAGATCACAAGACGTGCCGTCAATTTTCCCCGAAAATTAACAAAAGACAAAGTAGTTAAATTCCAAAGCTTGGAACTTGCCGGGTGGTACCGCACGGTTCCATATTTACGGCTAGAAAGCCAAGTGAGATGACATATAGCTATAGAGAGCTATCGCCAACAAACTAGAAACCATTCGGGAACCTCAATACGCAAAAAGTAACATAGCCGAATGGATGACGTAAGCGTGACGATAGATCGGTCTTTATTTGGATAAAGATGCACGTGCGCTAGGCTATGACCGATCCTCGCGGTAAATAACATTAAACAATAAATGAAGCAAAGCATGGTCATAAATATGTAATAAACAAGCATGCATAGGTCCAAAGCACTAGTCTACCGCATGTCTAGATACCTTAAGACCCGTCAGGCATGACATCAAGCAAATCTATCCACCGCATGATACAACTTGTTTGAAATCAAACCACCGTCCACAAATAGATCTATCCACCGCATGATACAATCTAAATATGGAAAGCTAAAAGCATACAATATTTAAAGCATAACTTATGAACACGTTTTACTCGCGAAAGCATAACCGAATACGGCCGAACGGACGAATCGGGGTCCATGAAGAAGGAACAAACATTACCAAAGCGAGATAAATCTATCGGATCGGATTGAAAATCTAATCCACCGGATGATTAGCTTCAAAACGACCCAAAAACCCGCATCTACCGCATGATACCCGGCTCTTTCAAGATTTATACAAGATCCGGTAAGCTTGAACCCGCAAAGACGTAACAACCTATATCGATTCGGTTTCGGCTATTAAGGAGCATGTGATCCACGTGCTATTAAAGCTATGGGTACGAACTTGAATCGCATAAGGATCATCCAAGGGGACAAAGCCGATCCAAACCAATCTAGATTGAGCAAAAAGGTGTTACATGAATTTAAACATAAAGTAAAAACTCAAAGCAACACGGGGTAACTTAATGAATCTATTGAATCTTGCCAAAACTCAATAGAGCCGATAACTAGCTTCAAGCTAGATCTTAGCCTACCGCATGGCTCATGATCTAACAAGAAACCCTCTTGAACCAAACTTGAATCTACCGCATGACACTAAGCATGGTAACAAGACTACTTGCATCGATCTAAATCCACCGCATGATACTAGACATGATACAAGGTTGCCGGTACTCACGGAGGTCGACGGATCGATGAACCCTCTCGAAGAACTCGACGACACGACAAAGGACTCAAGGGTTTGGCGTAAAGCCGGTTTGTATTGAGAATGTTTCGAATATCCGTTACGTACATTCGGGGTCCATATTTATACCCCGTAAAGCATGACCTCGAATGGATTTGATACCTAATTTATATCTAAGCGCGATTGCTTATCCATCCATTCACTCCTTCCGCTCGGGCCACGTCATCACGCAATCCCGCAAAATCAGCACAATGAGTCTCCTTGCCGAACGGAAGTAAATTGCCGATCGCGGGCTCCTTTGCCGGATCCATCCGAAGAAACCTTCCTTCCTCCGGCGGATTTTTTCACCGAGTTGGACCCACCAATCGGACTCCTTACCTTACCAAATTTTGGTGTTAACAGCACCCAACGAGAATGGTTTGTAGCTACAGCAATGGAAATACACTACAAAACATGGTGTTGGCGTGTCCGAAAACCGGCTGGAGTCCCCGAACACAAGAGTTACGAAGCAGGACCACAAACAAGAGCACACGAGTCGCGAAAGGTGAGGAGACAAAGAATCTCCGAAAGGCTGTGCACACCTCAAAAGTTGTGAATCCTTTTATACGTGCCCTCGCGCCCCCCTTTTGTAAGACGAAGGAACTTTTACATTCTGAGATTACTCTCGAATCTAATGAATATTCCTAATGTGAACACGTACAAGAATGTCTTTTACATCTCGTGATTTGCAGGGCTAATTTCATACATTTACAATCCTGCCACTAGTTCACACTTCAAATCCGGACTTTTGAAGCGACATCTTTGACTTGCTTCTTCTAGAACCCCAAAGTCCTCATTCACGAAAATCAGCGCTCTCTGTGATTCCCGAATTAAGACTCTACCGATTCCCGAAATGACTTCTTCTAGAACCCCAAAGTCCTCATTCACGAAAATCAGCGCTCTCTGTGATTCCCGAATTAAAACTCCGCCAGATTCCCGATTCCCGAACTTCGCAGATTCCTGATCCTCCGAATGACGAGGGACTGGATTAGGCCCCCTTTGATGGCAAAAAGATCTTCCTTAAACACAAGGTAATTCAACATCGTCGACAACGTCAAGGCCAAGATTCAGGACAGAGAGGACTGAGTACCTTGGTCAAGACCCAACTGGCAAGACGTCCGGTCTTCGGCCAGTTGGCTGCATCTCCGACTAGTTCCCTACAAGAGGGATCCCCACGACAAGTCCCCGCCTCGCACAAGTCCCCACCTCGGACGACAAGTCTCCGCCTCGCACGACCACCCTCCGACTCCGACTGGTACGTGGGCGGCGCGCAGCGCGAGCACAGGGCGCGAGCACTACCACCGACGCGCGTGAGGGAACGATTCCCCATGTCGTGCAAGTACAACGGTCGGCGGACATGCAAGCGCCTCACCCCGACAAGAGCTTTAATGCTAGCCCGACCGACTGCGCGGCCCATCCCATCACCATCATCTCTCGCTCTGCCACACGCAAGCTCTGCCCGAGGCACTCAAGCACCCACTACGACGCGCACGAGCCTAGACTTAGGCTCGGGTGTGGCGGACTAGTCGAGTACTCGGGCGTGTGCCAAGGCAAGCACAAACTACTCGGAGGAGAAGCGAGGCGTCCCGGGATGAACAGTCACGCCCGACCACGCGGCGGCTCCCACGACTAAGCATCACAGCTCGGCTTCAATGCGCCCTGACGGACAGCGACGTACGACGGGACATTCCAGCAACCAAGCACTGTACTTCTTTTTTCTTCCCCCTTGTGCCCCTCCCCTTGTGACTATAAGGGACTTGGGCTCGACACCATCTCCTGACCACCTTGTAACCCCTACTACGAACACCCCAAGCCCGGGAACACGACAGCTCAACACTAGACGTAGGGTATTACTCCTCGGAGGCCCGAACCAGTCTAAGTCCCGTTGTCTCCCGCGCTAACCATCTGAGCCCGATGCACGATCGATACAAATTTACTGCCGGCGGTAGAGAACCCCGACACCGAACTTTGCCAATTCGCACTTATCCTGAAACGAACAGCAAATTCACGAACAGAAGCCTAATTCGGCTATCTTTTTCGCGTATCATTAGAAGGTCAGCGAGATGTATGCGATTCATCAGTATTTCTGCACGAATGTTGCCTTCTCGCGAAACAGAGCTTCCCACTCTGAAGGTGACTCACGAATTCGGCAACTCCAAAGTTTCGAGGGTGTAAGGTTTTTGCCCAATTCCCCAACACATGGACAAAGAAAACTGTAATATAAACAAACCATCACCTAACAGTATCTCTGTCAAAACTAAAAGAATATATTACAAAATAAGGGAGAAACCTCATCCCATGCATGGATCTGAGCAGCTCATCCATCAATAGCTGGTACATTATTACTACTATGATATGACTATTATTACTGTGAATTGACCACACTAATCTGGATGAATCCTGTACAGGAAAAAAGAAAGCTGCAGTCCTACCCATACCATCATGCAGATTACAGCACGAAACAACTTTCTCGAATTCACCAACAAAACTGGGCACTTGATCTTCAACTTCAACGTATGCAAACTCACAGCACAAGCTGAACAACTGTCCAGTAAAAATTGGCACCACCACAGTCGTTGGGCAACCTCAATCTTTTGTGCTCTCGTTCACAACTAAGTAGGCTTTGGCAAAATTGGCAGAGTGACAGACCCAGAGATGGCATCAAGAACAGACCACTCTTCGTCCGCTACCAATGTGGTAACAAGGTTTGCAGGAACCATAGTGCTTGATTTGACAGTCAATGAGTGCTTACTGCTGCTTGCTTCTACATTCGTCGAACCTTCAGCTCCAGAACTGGAGGATGTACTTGCTGCTTTGGTATTGAGGAAGAGACAGACAGCAGCACAGTCATCGGTTTTTGATGTGGGGTACCGAGTCCTCCATGCTCTCTGAGCCGATTCAACAAGAAACCGGGCTGCTGAGACCCGTGAAGGAGTATTGCTGATGATGCTAACAACCTCATCATTGGACAGTACATCCCATACCTACATTCAGCAAAGAAACACAGAAATAATATAGCAAAAATCATCATAGCTCTTAACAATATCTAATTCTATAAATATACAGAAACCAATATGTTTATGTAAATTTGTGCTTCTACATTCATCGAACATATAGCAAAAATCATCATAGCTCTTAACAATATCTAATTCTATAAATATACAGAAACCAATATGTTTATGTAAATTTGTGCTCACCCCATCAGTCGCCAACACAACAAATTCATCCTTCTCAGTTATGCGGTGGTATGAAACATCAGGCATTGAAATAATACCATAGTTCTTTAAACAGAAATCTCCAAATGATCTTGCCATGGCCAATCCTGGCGAGTTGAATGTCGGAAGCCACACACGTGCAACATTGGGCTCATCTGGAAGAGAAAATATTCTGCCCCTTCGTTGTATGATTCTCTCTGCTTCACCTGTAAATGATTCAATTGGCTTTGTTTCAGATAATAGCTAGAAATTATAGAACAAAAATTACTTTCATGCTAACAGAGGAAAATAATTGAAGGAAACAGACATTTGTGATGTGCTCTTTCAGCATCATTTGGCACTAAAGCACAATCTGACATATCAGCACAAGAAGTTTAGAGGATACTGTTTATAGAAACATTTCTTTTGCAGAGATTGTATGCATGAGCATTAATAGTCTTGGAAGAATGCTTACAAAAAAGGACTCCACTGAATGATATGTCTTAATACACCAGAAATCCACAATAATGAAAGAAACATTCAAATTCTTGGGTTGCATTCAAAAACAGGAAATCTGCACTATGGGCTAGGCAAATCAAATTAAGCTTGTGTGAAGACGAGAGGCAGATTCAGAAGCACTTTTAAGTTTTAGCGAAGTAACATGCCTGCTAGATACAATTACCTAAACTTTTTCTTTAATATTACTGCAACAGTGATCAGTTTTTTATCTTATAATACCTCTGAGCATAAATGGTTAAAATAAAAACGAGTACTAGTATAAGAGCATCTAAAAGAATGTGACACGTATGAATCACATTCTTGCGAGATGATGCATTGCAAAGGGTCAAATTCAGAAATTATATGACACCGCTGTTTCAGGTAATGAAAAATATTCCCATTTCAGGCAATCGTAGCAATGTATCATGTTGGTAGAGAAACTTATAATCTCATGATTGATCTAAGCCAAAATAGAATAGAGAAGATAAACAAGCGCATAATATCTTTTCAGTTATACCAACAATTTTCCCAATTTTTTGGATATTTGTCCTGCAAGAAGATCCCAGTTTCACAAAGGTATTTTGGTCTCTAATCTACAGCAACAAATGCTACAACTGACAAAGTTTATCATTGGTTATTCCCAGCACTCTGACCCTATCAACATCCTAATAAGGTAATCTTAAGATTAAATGCCAAAATTATCACTGTAAACTCCCTTGGAAATTAAAAGGAAAAAATAAAAAATATATAATTTCGCCTAGTTATGAAAATTGGAGCATTTAAACAACAAATACAACCGGATCTCAACAAGCTCCTTTCAAAAGTATATCATGAAGTAGTTTTCTTACAAAATTACAGGCATATGCACCTATTTGAGGAGCTTCAGTGACATGCACAACTAAATCATCCACTAAACTTGTTACACAGCCACAACACAGTTAAATGTTTTCAGAATTGAGAAAAATTATAACGTCAGAAGGCAAAAGAATGATAGCGTTGTCACACTCCTTGTAATAATAGGAAATATATAAGTATGAATTGTGCAGCACTAAACAACGGAAGAAAAAATCCATCATCATAGAGTAGACTTCTAAAGTAACACAGTACTAGTGAAAAGAAAACTAGCACATTAGGGCAGATGAATCATACTTGGGATGCTAGGTTTGAGGTCCACCGTCAACTGAACAGAAACTAATTGATTATTTTCGTCTCTAGTACCCAAGACAGCTCTAGAATCCCCCAAGTTACCAATTATAAGATTTTGTCCCTGTAGAAACAGCAAAATAAATGAGCTGGAGCTTTAAAAAAGATGCAACAGCAGCTTTTTAAATAAAGAAAGGACATTGGACATCATGAAAAGATTAAGTCTTGACAAACAAAATAGGTGTAGTGCTACCTGCTTGAATACTGTAACTGCTGTTGTTCCACTGAATGCACAATCAATATTTCTGTGCAATTTCAGATCCCTGTCCATAACATAGAATGCCCGCAAGAATGACGCTCTCAATGCTGGGAAAATTTCTGGATGCTCGCCATTCTCCTCATTTTCAAGGGACGGATCAGTATTCTCAACCCTGTGTGGAGTGGTACCTCCAGTAAC
Organism: Cenchrus americanus; assembly: GCA_947561735.1. Taxonomy (NCBI): domain Eukaryota; kingdom Viridiplantae; phylum Streptophyta; class Magnoliopsida; order Poales; family Poaceae; genus Cenchrus; species Cenchrus americanus. The sequence goes on from OX387241.1 coordinate 200,245,950, forward strand.
AGTCTCATTCCTTCCTAAATTTGCACTCAACTTTACAGGGAGAAGATCTCTGACCCTCTTGGCAACCAAATGCCCATTTGGTCCATGGCCATCAAAAACACCACAAAACATGGTGTCCTCTTTTAAACAAAAATTCTGCAAGTGAAAGGCAATCATTATTGTTGGAACCAACTATATAGTACCAAAGGGGATCCTCCAACATGGAAATCGAGACTGCACAATAATTCTAGTTGCAGTTTACAATTAAGCCAATCAAGATAGGAAGTGCTCACTCCATAGCCATCACCACATAGACTTAGAAAGTCTAGGTTCAAGAAGAAGTTGATGAAAATATACCAAGGATATATCATGGTATAATCATCTTTTGCCTCACTAAAGCAGGGGCTCAGAGTGAAAATGTTGAAATAACTACACTCTAGTTTCCTCGAATGGACATCACTTTCCAATGATAATGCATGCAAGGATATTATTTGCCTTTGCCCGCATGGTAAGCTGGCAGCCAGCCAGCCACAGGAAGAAATGATATAACTTTTAAAACTTAAGGGAACTGTGAAGAAGATCCTAATGAATTCCAATGAAATCGAGATAAGGACATCTCATGTGGCATCTACACATAGATAGCCAAAATCAGTGAACTGGGAAGAAGATTCTATCAAAACCTAAGTCTAAACAGCCAAGAACATCTTGTATGGCATAATACATGTCGATAACCAAATAATAACTTGATAAAAAGGAAATGGCATGTCCCATCAGTTAAATCTATTAAGTACATCAAGCAGATAAGACTGTCCATAAACAGAAACACTAAGGATAAGGATGAGAATCAAGTGGAGCCCCTTACTGCCTCCAGGTTTCTCCATCTGGAGAGCAATTATTAAGCACTGATTAAATTACTATAAGTAAACGACCCTTGACCCGCAACATCCAATGGCGATCCATGTGAAGCTGAGAGACGAATCGAACTGGTATTCTAATCCAGATGTAGTGGGATGAGGCAGGCATTCTAGGACGAGATGACACATGTACGTCCTGTGTCAAAGTTAAAATCTTTCGTTGTTGGGGCCAGCTCAAGCATACCTAAGAACTCCTATTTAAAAAATAACATAAAAAGCAGACAGTTCTGCTTCTGCACGTTAACATCACATATGGCCAAAATCAAAGCTCAACAAACCATGAACATGTTTCGTTTTCGTCGTATCAGAAAGCTGCTTCTAGAGCGTCCTCGTTTCGAGGTTCACATCATGCGGAGCAATCACATGAAAAAGGTGTGGATGGAGCTAATTGAGAGATATTCACTGCGCAAGAGCCAAGAGGAAATGGTGATTGTGGGACGTTACCTCCCAGACGACCATGGCGTCCTGGTTGACGCCCTTCTTCCCCTGCATGGTGTAGAGCGACGCGGCGGTGGAGGCGGAGGCGCCGTTCCCGGCGATGCGGCCCGGGGGCGCGGGGGGCTCGGCGACCCCGGCGCGGCGGCCCTCGGCGGACGCGCCGCGGGGCCGGCCCCGGCGCCGGATCGAGCGCACGGCCCACTTGTACTGCGCGGGCGCCGGGGCGACGGCGGTGACGCTGACGCCCAGCGCCCCGAGCAGGCACTCGAGGAGCTCGACGCAGCAGCCGCCGGCGCCGGCGGAGCCGTCGGCGGATCGGACCGCCCCGGCCTCCGCGAAGCGCGCGGCGACGGCGACCGCCATCAACCTCTGCTGCGCCTGCGACTGCTCGCCGCACCCCGCGCGCCTGCGGCTGCCGCCGCCCGCGGCGGTGGCCCGCCTCCCCGCCGCAACGGCCACCATCGATCGCAGTCGTAGCCAAGAAACTCTCCCTGAAATCTGCTCCTGCGAGGCTCTCGTCGGAAACAATCAGATCACGGCCGGGGTGGCTGGCTCCCTGGGGTCGGGGTCGGATCTTGGAAAAGGGAGGGGGGATGAGACCGCGAGGGAGGGAGGTGGTGGACGTGGCCGCGGGGCGTGAAGCCGTGAAGGGAGGAGGGAGGGAGGAGGGAGGGAGCGCGAGAGGGACGCGGTCGTGGCGGGGGCGAAGGAAAGGGGTGGAACGGTCAAGCGCCCTTGTTTATCGTGCGCTGTGCGGCGCGCGACGGCGAAAGCGAGCCCGAGGACGCAGCAACGGGACGAGCTCGTGCCGCCCGCGTCGCCGTGTGGTGGGCCTCCAAGGCCGGGCGCTGCGGACCAGGAGTGAGAAGCGGAGAGGATCTCCCTCGCTCGGAGGCTGCTGTGCTGGATGCTCGGCCTCGGCCTCGGCCTCGGCGTCCCTGGAGGAAAGCGACGGCACGCCGAGCAGACGGGAGGCCCAGGGGGAAAACGTTGGTGGCCGGTGGAAGGATCAGCGTCTGCGATGGACGGACGGATTACCTGCAGCGTCGTAGCTGGCGGTGGGGGCCGCTCGTCGGTCCTGGACCCCGGAGCCGAGCGGGGCGACGGCGACTTGGGATGCGTGCACGGCGCACGGACCAGAATGGGCCGTGCGCTCGTCTCTGGCAGCGGCACACTTTCACACGGTTCGGACAACGTGGGTGTTCAGCTGGTAAAATGAATAGTTCTCGACTGGTAGAATGAATAGTATTCTGTGAGAGGAAATAAGTCCGAATAAACCGGAATAAGCCGAGATATGTCAGCTGAACAACCTCAATCTTCCGTGTACAAAGTGCTAGATAAATTTATTTACAAGATCTTTCGTGTAATTTTGTACGATGAATGCACCGCATGATCTTTCCGAACGCTGCAACAACATGCTCAATGTTATTTCTTCAAAAAAATTCTTCATTTATTTCTTCAAGAAAACATGCTCAATGTTGGGCGGGCCTTGTGTCGAGACAAATTAGTGATTATTTTTTTGAGAATAGACAAATTTGTGACTGAAAATGTGTTGTAAGCAGTAGAATTTTCGGGTAGCATCTAGTGGCTACACAATTATTAGACTCATATGATTTTTTTTTCCTTTGTCGCCCATTTGTTTATCCTGGCAACCCCTTCGACGCTTGCTGCAGCTGACCTCCGCATCGAATATCTGAACTTCTATCAACAACACCAGAACTGCTTCCCTGCGAGCTAGCCTCTACGCCGACGCAACCTTGTTTCTCAAGCCGGTTAAAGAAGCGCAGGTGGTGGCACATAACTTGGATATATTCGGTCAGGCTTCAGGGCTTGTAACCAACCGGGCAAATTGTGCAGTATGACAATATCAATGTGGCAGAAGTAAAGGAAGGGTTTCAGTGTCCCATTGCGTTTTTTTCCAAGCAAATATTTGGAATTGCCGTTGCATTATAAAGTGTTGAGGCGAGTTGAGGTTCAACCTTTAATAGATACTAGGATAGTGCCCGTGCGTTGCTACGGACATCTAAATATTATTAAATAAAATCACACAAGAATAATAGGAAATGAAAAACTATTAAGCAAACATATTACAACGAGGGAAATCATTCGCGTTTTGAAAACCATAAATACAACGTCCATTGATTTCTATCAGTTTTACTCCACATGGAATTCATTGAGCAAAGTAGCAAACTGTGGTAAAGAACAATGTATAGACCGCATTTATAGAGGTGAAAAACATGAGAACAATCTGTAAATCTTCGAATCGTAAGCTTTTACCTTCCATCATCTACAGTCGGGAAAAGCCACAAAGAATGTGAATAGTTTCAAAAGAAATGAAAAATTAAGTAGACATGGGCCTTGTTTGGATGGTAGGGGTAAATATTTACCCTAAGTAAAATGATTTGCCCCTCCTATTTGCCCCTACTAATATTTGCCCCTTGGGTGTTTGGATGGAGGGGTAAATGTGGATGTGGATGAGAGAGGGAGAGCGGGACCCACCACAAATTTGCTCCAATTTGCTACCTTTTAGGGGTAAATGGAATTAGGGGGGCAAAACATTTGCCCCACCACATTTGCCCCACATGTTTGGCACCTTAGGGGTAAATTAGGGGTAAATTTGCCCCATTTACCCCATTTACCCCACCATCCAAACAGGCCCATGGTCATCTTTACCTGCAATTTATCTATTTTTTTCAAATTAACCAGATGGTATGCATTCATAACACCGCAATGCAGATTCAATCATGAGCTCTAGCCACGAGGTATACAATAGGATCTTATGACTAAAGAATAGGAATAAGAAGTTATCAGTAAAGGAACCACATCCCTATCACGATCAGCAACTGACAGTTGATGCATTGCAGGCATCAAAGAACAAAATGCTAACATTTAACATTTATGCACAAATTATTGAATCAAGTCTTGCAGTCAGCAATCTCCCACAGCTCGATTTCCTCTACTTGGTTGCTCCTCATCTGCATTGGAACAACAATCACGCCCAACACCTCACCCTCTTCCAGTTCGAGGCATTCTCACCCATTCAATGAGGTTGCAATTGAAGGCACACCATACACTAAGGCCCTCCTTGCAACATCAATGGCTGAAGAGTGGGACCTACATATTCTGCAATGAATTAATAAAAGAATCAAATTGCCATCAAACATAACCCCTCAAACCTGTCTGCTCACTAACTGGCTTGCTAACAGAACCAAAGGACTTATATTAGTTCTACTTATCATCGTTCAGTACCTGACAACATTCTGAAATGGGACATTATCCCCATAAAAAGCTTGTAGATACATTGCACAAATTAATATTGGAGGAGGTTTCTGTAATAAAATTGCCCAAACTAAAAATAACTATTACCCATCTCACGTTCGGATCAAGGCAAAAGAAAGAGGCCACCTTGTATTATCGGTAGCCCCACGAGGCCACGTGGATGACGAGTAAAAGTAAAATAAAATAAACAACTTAGAATAAGTGTTGATGTTTTCACATGATGAGATGCTTTGGTGTCTTTCAGACTTTGTCATGTCATCAAGATATCTTTTATAGTTCAGATAATTAAATTCAGATAATTAACTATTACTCATGTTTTAACTACAATCAAATTTGGCACAAACATAGTTTAGATAATTAAATACAAATGAACTCAACCTAATAGTTACAACAATCAGGAACAGGGGCATTAGCACAACTGAGCATTAGCACCAAGGCAACAAAGACTCTTGTCAGAAAACTGAGCATTAGTACCAAGGTTCGCATCATTAGATCTACCTTTGACCCACTAAGGGCATCATGCAACACGTACTCCTGCTGAAATATATGCCTGAACATACTGACTATTGACAATCTAATATATATGTAAAGACAAAATGACACAATTGTATTGTTGTTCAAAAGCTAGAATGCATAAATAACAAATTTGCATAAAGATCAAATTTGTAAATGGAGAGTAGAATATAACTACAACATTATACCTAAGAGCTATATCCAAGTGAGGCATTAAGTTGTTTTACTATTGCTTTGAAAAGGAAATAAAAATGTAGATTGATAAATACCCATCTATTTTATTATATTCTACTTTATCAGAAATTGCATTTCATTTTTCGATCTAGTTGGGTCATTTCTTAGTTATGAACCAGCATTGACATGCTAGCAAGAGCATAAGCCCGAACCGAGATTCGTGCAAATCGATGAGAATAAAAGAACTTAAAGAGAAGCAATGCATTGAATCACTCAATTTAACGATCCTATGAACGAGAAAAAGGGGCGACCAAATTTCGAAGTTTTCGAGCGCCAAACGAGAGAGCACAAGGGTATCATAAATATTTGTCAAATCTATACACCGCAAATGAAACTGGAGGTTGGCCATATTAACAAGATTCATATTTTTGTATGGTCTTGGAACATCAAGCCTGCACAACTCTGATCTCCAATGCATCTTTCAGCCACTGCTAGGTCAAACACAATCCAAGGCAATAAAGTGCTACTTCAATTAAGAAATTGGCAAACAGATGGAGTGCATCCACATATTTCTAAACAGATGAAGATCTTAAAAATCTTAAAATTATAAAATCAAAAGGAAATATAACTTGAGTGACATATACTCGGTAAATAAACCACATATTCTAATAACTGTTTGGGTAGTATGTTTCTTCTCCATATCAGAACAATATATATCACCTAGGTATCATCTTGTGAAAACTACATTGGGAAAAAAATCTATGACCAGCTAGTTACCTTATACTGAATATAATGTACAATTTTCCATTGTAGTAGGCCAGTACTCCGAACCCCTAGTAACAGATATCGTGTCCTGAATATAGTGTGTCCCTCACCACATTTGGCGCATTCTTATAGAACTGGAAAACATGAAACCTCATGTATTGTCATTCGTAGGTTTAACATACTGATACCTCTTTTCACTGCTTGACTAATGACTGCAAAATGTCCTCAACTAAACTGCCTCATGTACTGCTTGACAGAGCAGGGAGAGGAGGTACGTACGATCGAGCAGGTATTTGAGGTTGGCGGTGGAGACGTCTTCCATGGTCTTGTTGGGGGAGAAGAGGTCAAGCTTACTGACCATCTCGTCGCAGCATCGCAGCAGCTCGAACAACTTTGGGACCCCTTCCGTCCTCTTCTCATCTGGCGCCGACGGCTGGAGCGGCGATGAAGGAGACAGCAGGCGAGCAGAGGGGATGGAGGTCGTGCGGGAAACAGATCGCATATTGCGGTGACGGGGAAGGCGCCGTAGGGAGGGAGCGGAGGCGGACTCGCGGACCGACGGCGCAAAGATGATCCAGCCCGATTTGAAGGCAGGCGGTGGTGTTGGTCGGAGAAGACGGCGGCGGCGGCGCGGGTCGGAGAAGACGGCGGTCTCGCGGGGCATCGGCGACGGTGGAGGCGATGGCGCAAGAGGAGGGCGGTGGACGGCGACGGCTCCGACGTACAGCGAAACCTCCCGGCGCGGGCGACTTGGGCGGCGAGGACGAAGCAGCCGCCGTGTAGGGTGGTCGAGCGGGCACCGTATAGGGTCCGTCTAGGGTTCGGGTAGAAGGAAGGTAGGCGGGGTGTGGGTGTTGATGGGTAGCGGATGGTGGATCGAGGTGAGGGATCGGAACGCAGGAATCGGTCGCGAGGGTGGGGGTGTGTGGGCGGAGCGGAGGGACACCGAGGCTGAGGCGTCGAAAGTGAAGAGATTTTTTTTTGTCTCCACTTCATTCTTTTTAGGAGCGAGAGAAAATGGCAAATAGATTGTCGTCGTGCAAAGGACTACTTTTGAAATTTGCGAGCAATTGAAGTTGCTCGGTTCGGTGTTGTCGGCCATGTCAACCTACGGTACATCCTAACAATGGGCTCGTTTGGGGACGCTTAACTTAGATTATAAGCGAAATAAGTGAAAAAATCCCGCCAAACGGGTGGTTTATTCATCCGCGTTGTTGGATCGCCGTCGCAAGAAAATCTCCCCCAACACGGCGTTTCTAGAAGCGGCCTCCACCTCGCATTACGAAAAAACGCACGCGTTTTTCCTCACCTGCCCTCACGGCCCGCTCCACCCTCGACCGCACGGCGCCGGATCCGCGCGAGCGGCGGCCTACTCGATCCCTCCCGCGACTCCTCTAGCGTCGGGAGCCATCTCGTGAGGAAGAAGACAAGGGCAAAAAATGATTAGAAACTCTTTCTTGGAGCCATCTCGTGAGGAAGAAGACAAGGGCAAAAAATGATTAGAAACTCTTTCTTGGTTCCCGACGCAAAAGTGCGAGAGAGAAACTTTCTCATGTTTGAACTTGGTTGTTTTGTGATACCGCAGGGGTCCTTGTTGCATAAATGTTTTGCTATAAGGCTTAGGGTATGTCGGACATTATACACTCAAAATACATAATCGCAAAAATAATCGGAAGCGACCAAACACCTTGCTTATTTGGACGGCAGATTATCTAGATCGCGGCGTACAAAATAAGTTTGCTCAACTTATAAGCGAGTTCCGGAAACGCGGTCCCAAACGGGGCCAATAGTGTTTGCGACATCAAAATGGATGCTTAAGAAGGTGGACGGGATCCGAAGGGGTTTCTTGTGGAAAGGGTCGAAATTGCTAGTGGAGGTCACTACCTAGTTCATTGGGGTAATGTGCGAAACCGAAGAAGGTAGGGGGTAGGCCTGTGCGGGCATAAACTCATGCCTTGTACAAAATTCTAAAACTAGGCCCAATGGGGTTTCATTAAGAAAAAAAACTTTCTCCGGGCTTAGAAAACCCCCGAACCCCGGCTTCATCGGAAAGGGATTTTTTTTAAAAAAACCAACTCCATAATTTGCTCCAATGAGGAATCGAACCGGGTCTCTTGGTTACGACCATATCTCCGCCCCTCTAACGGAGTAGACTAGAGGAGCTTTGGTCCGTACAAGATTCCAAGGAGGGACCGGCGAAATAGAATAATAAATGATAGATATGGTATAATGTATTAAATTATAATTGAATGTATCAAGAATTATACCTATTTAATCTTTATTCCATACAATAATTTCTACTTGAACAGCTTCAATTCTTGTGGTGTTTTTTAAAATAAAATCTTCAATACTCCCTCCTTTTCTTTTTATAAGGCACGACGCGACATGACACGGTCTTTAAAATTAGACTTGGACCATCTATTTCTCTTATATTATATTTTTTATGGTTATAAACATATAATTATTAAAAAGTATATTTGATGACAAATCCAACCATATCAAATTTATCGTATAAAAATAAAAAATGATGTGTAAATTATTGGTCAAAGATCGTAAAGTTTGAATCTTAATTTGTGTGCGCCGTATAAAAAGAAAAAGAGGGAGTAATAAATTCATAATCAATCATGTCACTCTCAAGTGCAATCATGGTCAAATCATTAAATCTTTCTTGTGTCATGTAGAACGCAAGATGAAAATAATTAAAATATTATGTTATGGATTGCATGCCGGGGGAAGTGAATTGGATGATTTGAGGCTGATTTATGGGGGGGAATTAGGGCTGCGTGCTATAGTACCCGTGGTGCTACAAGGCACCCGCGGGTACTTGTTCACGCCTAGGTTGTGGCGGCAACTAAGGTTGGAGGGGCGCAGGGAACGCCGGCCGCGGGGCTTCACCCATGGCCGGCAAGAGAGAAGGGTTTTCCTTCTAATCTCAAGCTTGATTTAATTCATACACCTCCTCTCTTTAAATAGAGAGGATTACTTGACCCCTAAGTAAGTACTTGATCTTTTCCCTAAACCTAACCCTAATGGGCCTATTGAGTCGGCCCATTGGACCCGGCCCATTAGTCCCCCGACACCGACATATTAATTATTAAATGACACAATAACATAGTTAATTGAGACAAAAATAGATAACTTACATGGAGGGCTCCTGAATCCTGCTTGCTGCGTGAGTGTTGTGATGAGATCGTCGAGATGCCCAGGCTGGGCGCCAGGCCGCAGGCCGCCGGCATAGATCGTCTCATGAGAAAGAAGAAAACCAATCGTGTATTCTGACGGGAAACAATCAATATGCAAAGCTAAGCTACTACTCCTGCTGCGCGCGAGACATGTGACCGTGATTGGAATTTTTTCTTCCCAACTGCACTCCGCGTAGGATTTTTTGGGGCCCTGAAAATTTGAGGCCCTATATATACCAGCGCACAGGCTGCACTCCCACAGGCACGGGTCTGGCTGGGTAGGGGGCTTGGGGGTAATGGATCTTGAGCGCTTCCCACGGGTAGCCCTCGTCATACTCCATTTGCATACTCTAAAAGAGAATATTCCGCCTAATCACTAAGATTCTGCGTGCAGCACCGCTTTTCCCGCACCCATCATCACTTAGGCTGGTCGCACTCGGGGTGCGGTAAAGGCAACCGCACGGGACACGGTGGCGTATAGGGTAGGCTTTTGGCGTTTTTGCTGCTGCACCGGTGGACGCCAAAGCCAACGGCATGTCCCGTTCGCCCCCAACCCGCACCAAATCCGGCGCTTTGCGGGGTGTGCGCTACGCACTACGGTGCCCCCACCTCATGTCGTTGTTGGTGTTGCGCGCCATCACCGGGTTTCTCCGCCGCCGGCCCCCGCCTCGCCCATTGCCTCATCACCGAGTAGATGCCGACGAACTCCGCCGAGCCGAGCCGCGCCGGACCACCACCTCCTTTTCCCTCGGGCCGGCCGGGCCTCCGCGCGCGCCGCCGCGCCGGCGAACCTCCACGCGCGCCGCCACGCGAGAGCTCCTCGGCGGTCACACCGTCCCCGCCGCCCCCAAATCGCCGCTACGGGAGAGAGAGATCCACCTTGCCTCGTCGGCCCGGAAGGATGGAGCACGCGCGGATTTGAGGAGGAAGAAAAGGACGACGACGAGAGGAAGATCGGGGGACGCGCCACCGAGCTCCGCCCTTGCTCGAGGCTCCGTGCGAGATTGGGCGGGGAAGGAGGGGGGTGGACCGACTGCCGCACCCGCCGGCGTCGGATCCCTCTACTTCGGGCGACCCGCCGCCACTCACCGCGGCCCCGGAGGTTGGGGCGCGCGAGAGGAGTTCACGGCGGAGCCGCCCCGCGCCGCACGCCACGGGGACCCCGCTCGTTGTGATGGGTGGAGGGAGGGCGCCGCTCCTCGCCCGGCTGCGCCGCCGGCGAGCTCGGGGAAGTCGTCACCGACCAATGGGGAGGGGATGGCCGGATGGGGTGGGCGGAGGTTGCGAGGTGGGAGGAAAGGAGGGAGAGAGTGGCTAGAGGGGAGGAAAGTGACCGAGGGGGGGTGGGTTAAAAAAATGATATACGTGGGCCCCACGGGTGTTGGTTGGTATTGAGTAGGAGATATTGGGGATGACGTGTGCGACGAAATTGGTACTTGTACCGCAAAATCTCGATGACCAGGGCGGGAATATTCTCTTTTAGGGGATGTATTTGGAGTATGACGAGTGCTACCGGTCTTATACTCCATACCCCATACAAACTAATTCTTGCGGGGTCCACATGTCACACTCTCTCCCCTTCTTTTCTCCTTTTCTCTTCCCTTCTCCACCCGGTCTCCCCATCCGGCCTCTCGTCTCTCCCTTGCGGTCCACTCTCCCTCGCTCCATCCCCCGTTCTTCTTCGCGGCGACGGGACACGGTGTTGGGCGTGGCGGCGGGTGGGCGTGAGGAGGATGCGGGGGCGCGGCGGCGGGCGGGCCCCGAGGAGGATGCCGATGGCGCGGCGGGGGTAGGACCGCGGGAGGAGAGGCGGGCGCGACCGCGTGGCTTCGAGGATGGCGGCCCGGGGCCATGGCGGCGGTGGGCGGGTATGGAGCGAGCACGGCCTCGAGCTCGACCATGGAGCGATCGCGCCTCCATGTCTCCTCCATGGCGGCGACGCGGGGGTAGCAGCTCGGCCTCAAGCTCGGCCATGGCCATGGAGCAGCCGCGCGCGGCGGAGATCCGTGTGCGCGAGAGGTCGTCGCGGCCGCGCCCCCCACGGCACGGCTTCGACGGCGGCGCCGCGACCTCGCCCACGCGACCGGCCTCCTCCTCCCACGAGCACGGCGACGCTCCTCCTCCTTGGCTCGTCCAATTTCTTTCGGCGGCCATGGAGGCGAGAGGCACCCCCATCTCTAGTGCCCGCCGCCGGCCGGCGATTGCTAGCGGGGGATCTCCGCCGCGGCGGGAGATAGGAGACGGAGGAGGAGGTCAACGCGGCGGCCTCGCGGGGGGGCTTCGGAAGGCGGCGGCGGAGCTCCCCGGTTTCTTCCCCTCGGCGAGCACGACGGCGGGGAGGCCGGCGCGGTAGCGGCGGCTCCCTTTCCCCCTCCCGGCGGCGCGCCACCACCGCCCTTCCCACCAACGGCCGGACGCGAGGTGGGGCCGGCGCGGGGCATAGCGCACGCCCCCGTCTGCACTCTATTTGGAGCACACCAAGTGCGAACGGGACATAGCGTGGGTACTCCGGTACCTCGGTGCGGCCTCTCGGTGCTCTATTGCGTATTGGAGCACGCCGTGTCGCACGGGTGGAGTACCCGGTGCTACCAATCTCGGTAGAGCACTCGGGGCCGCGCTAGGCCGCTAGCTGCGGTTTCAATGGTTTGAACCGGATCGCCCATAGGTTGTCTCCGAGGTACCATGCAATGAAGTTGTGAAAGATCTTTGTCGTTTAGAGGGGGTTGAATAGGCGAGATGACCAATTTAAATTTTTTATCCCTTGAAAACTTGAACTGTCGGCCACCACCGGTCGGACCGGTGGGATAGACCGATCAAACCGGTCCCGGCTCGCCATGCGGAGGGTGCCGATCGGACCGGTGACTCACGAGAGACCCGTAGAAGCATCTCAAACTCCTCTTAACTTCTAGCCTCGAACCAAACTTGGAGAGTGTCTTTGGTAGATGATCGCAAGCAGGATAATGATCTATGCACACACAATGAGCACACGTAAGTAGATCAAAGTGGAAACAAATCAAATATGCAAGAAAAACAACTTAGAGAGACAAACAACAAGGAGACACGATGATTTGTTTAAGTCAAACCTCCAAGAGTAACAAAGCTTCAAATACTTTAGGCGCAAATCAAAATGCTCAAGTTTTGAAATGTTTTTTCTTATCTCACAAAGGATCTCTTAAGCTTACTATCTCAACCCAACTCAAGGATATGGCTTAAAACACACAAATCTCACAGAGAGATTGGGGAGAACCACGAAGTTTGGCTTGTCAAAGAATGACTTAGAAGCTCAAGCAATGGCACTAGGAACAACACTATCGTATGGATACAAGATGTCTTATGGACACCCCGGGGCCCACAACCCGGGCGGGTATTGGAACCGACTACTTGGGAGCTGTGGCCATGACTACTAACCTTCTTTGGTGGACGCGAAGCAAAGTACTCCTCCACCGGGCAAGGAGTGTACGGGGGCATATCCTTGAAGATCCTGCCCAACCTCTCGACGATCGGCTCGTCATCGACCTCCTCTTCAAGCGGCCGTGAGGTGTGGTCCACCATGGTGTACTCGTACCCGAGGTGGTGTCGAGCCATCGGCGGGCCGGATCCTTCTCTTCATGAAATTGAAGACCACGTGTTCGGCCCTCGGTCCGGCCTTCCTCAAGGCCTTCACCTTCTCCGGCAACGCGAGCGGTACCGGAGGCATTCATGCATGGTGGGCTCGGTGTTCCACCATGGTGGTGCTTCGGTGGGTACCCGCTCGGCTTCGGTAGGGCGGGGTAGTGGCCATTCACATAGAACAACCGCGCCTTCCAATCTTGGTTGGAATCGATCGGCTTGTACGACAAGTACCGCACGACGACATCTTCACGCATCCGCACTCCGAAGCACCTACGACTACTCTTAGGTCATCCACGCTCACTGTGGCTTCAATTGGAAGAACTTCGGAAGAGGATCCAATTAGGCTTGATTCCCATGAAGGCTTCGCTGAAATTCACAAAGACAGAGATGTGGAAGATCCTGTTGGGATTGAGATTGACATACTCAATACGTAGTACCTGGAGTGTCCCCTTGAAGAAATCGGCGGTGGGGAGTGCGAGTCCGCGCTTGACAAATCGCGCGAACATCAAGATCTCGTCGGGGTTTCTCTCCCTCGGATAGGCATGTTCGATGGTAGTGCTCCATCCATCAACCTCCTTCTCCCAAAGGAATCCACCGTTGACAAGGGCGAGGATGTCGTCGGTCTTCAATTTTGCCTTCTTCCACTCCTTCCCTAGGTTCGGTGGGGCGGGGCGGGACGATGATTGCCCGGCATCACCAGCCTCTTCATGGCTTCGCCTCTTCAACGTGTCTCTCTTCATACTCTTCGATGGTGAGGACTTCATCCTTCCAATCACGAACATCTTCACTCGCATTCACTTGGGGGCTGCGGGGTGGAGACTACGACGACGGCACTAGTAGATCTAATCTATTGGCAGCAACGGTAGTGGAGGGGGCTCTTCAAATCTATTCGCAAGACTTCAACAGTTGGGAGTGGAAAAACCCTAAGGGGTTGCGCTCTTATTTCTACCCACTTGCACGAGACGGTTCGGTGCGGGCGACTCGGCGCAAGCGGGTTGAACCTTCAACTTCCAATACTTGAGGCTCTTCATCTTGGGGGCTCGACTTCAACTGCTGGATTTGGAGAACTTCAACACATCAAGGATCCACTACGGACACATTCTACGGTCAAGATGACCCTCCATTTCGAGAGAAGTACTCGACTCAAGGCTCGGGGGCTCCGTGTCATGTGTCCTTCGGCTTTTTTCTCCGAATTTTTAGGGATAAGATTGGCGAGAACTTTTGATTGACCCTCAACTTGAATCTACAATTCAAACTAAGGCTCGGGGGCTACATTCCATATGGAATGCGATTCTTCAAATCACATTTTCCACATGGTTTTTTCATCAAGACATCATGAGTACTATTGAAGACCCTCGAGAGAAGCACTCGGGGACGCTTGGGGACTACTCGAGAAGACTTCAAGACTACTCAAAGATCAATCGGAGTACCTTCCGGCCTTGGGATGAGTCAATCATTCTTGAGGACTTTCGACTTGTGGGACTCGGGGATACTCAAGGACTACTCGCCAAGGCCGTAAAGATTACTAGAAGACATCCCGCTCGACTACAAAGTACTCGGGACTTGTCGTATGGACATCCCGGGGCCCACTACCCGGATGGTACTGGAACCGACTACTACGTGGGCCCTAGGTACTACTCGACTTGTGCTACATGGTGCAAGGCGGTGTGGAGCGCAAGGCAACCGGATGACTAGTGCTCGGATAGGAAAGCTAGACATTTCGGAACCCATGTAGAGAACTCCTACCCGTGTACGGCTCCCTCAAACCGACTTGAAACCCTACCTCCCGGACTATATAAGGTGAGGCAGGGACGCCTACTAGACATCCGCATCATCTTGTAAGCAACACCCCATCAATCAAGAGCTACATAGCATACGGGACATATGGTATTACGCACCCCGCGGCCCGAACCTGTCTAAATTGTGTGTCACGTGTATCTCCTTCGAGTTTTTGATCTCGGCGAGGCCACAAACATCTACCTCGAGTACCCCCCTTGGTAGGTTGTCGGTCTAAAACACCGACAAGCACCCCTCCACAAGGGAGGGCATGGAGTATAAATACTCTACTCAAGGAAAACTAGTCGTTCTAGCATGTGGCACACCGATCGGATCGGTTTCCTTGACCGGTCGGACTAGTCAAACTAGAGTTAGCCCCAAAACCCATGCTTTCTCTCCAACACTTCACCAAAAAGATCAAGTGACTCGGGTTAGCTTAGATAGGACCGTTAGCACACCTTAAGGCCCTCAAGGCTATGTCTCACAACAGTTCTTAAGAGCACTTTTGACTTGGTAATTAAACTAATGTTGCATCTCTCTTGATAGTATGACATTTCTATAAGGATAAATAAAAATACCATGTCAACCTCTTGAGCTTGAATATCTTCGATCTTGCCACACTTGAACAAATTCCACTTGAGGGCTTCCAACATTGCTATTTTCTTGAGCACATCCATACATAATCTAGTGACTTAAGATTCTTCAATTACATATAAGAATGCACACTTGAATCTTTAAGTTACTCCATATTGCCAATCATAACAAAACGATGCATCTTATTGCTTCCCTCGGGTGGATATGACTCTTCGAGACCCCACGGATACTAGTTACTTCACCCTAGCAAAAACACTAATGGTAGCCACGCTAATCAAAGATTGATTGGTGCCTTGCCCCAATCATCTCGGTTGATCTATTCATCACTTATCCTAGCCATAGTGAGTTTGGCTTTGCTTCTTCAACAATTAATCTTCATTTGAAAAAACATTTCAAATGTTTGTTCTTGATTGACAATGAATATGCAAGCTTCCAATTGAGGATCATCAAATGGAAACATCCTTGTATCCTTTTGCAATCACCATCATAGCCTTGCATTTATTCTAGTGAAAAATACCATTTTTATTTATATGATCCCTTTCATTTGTACCCAATCTATCACATATGTTGGAGATCTTGTAGATCATTCTTGAAACATACCCCAACATTACCTTTTATTTAGCTTGTCATTGATCAACATTTTCAACACGGGATCACACACTTGATTGCTTTCAATGAAGTGAGTCATATTTATTCATCCAATTGAGTGAACCAAAATTACATCGGGAATAAGGACATTAAAAACCTGCTCACAATCTTTAGCAACCAACTTAGTCCTTTAATCATTTTGTCATACAATTCACCAAAATCCACTTAGAAGCCTAGATGCACTTTCAAGTTGACAAGTAATTGTTCGGAATAAGCACTAGGGTCAACATTGCCGATGGGCAACAAAGCCTCGTTTTGGCACTCCTCTTGGTTGGAAGGCGAGTACCTAGAGACGTGGCACCAAATCTTTTCAAGCTTGCTTGGAGGAAAAATAACACAGGTGGTTGATGACCTCTGCAGTCTCGAATTGGATGCACGGTCTCTAGAGAATGTCCACCGCCGAGGAGATGGCTCAATTCGTTACACTTTCGGGCTTGGTTGAGCAAGTGTAGTTGACGGACGACGAAGAGGTTGATTCAATTATTGGGGATGGACGCTAGATGGTGCCTCCAACATCCCTAGTGTTTATTTAAGATAATTATCATAATTAGTTGGGTTATGTCGGGGTTCTCTACCGCCGGCGCGTGAATTTGAATCGATCATGTGTCGGGCTCGGATGGTTAGCGAGAGGAGACAACGGGATTATACTGGTTCGGGCCTCCGAGGAGTAATATCCTACGTCCAAGGTGTCGAGCTTTCGTGTTCCCAAGCTAGGGGTGTTTGTATTACAAACCGGTCGGGGAGAGGGTGTCGGACCCAAGTCCCTTTGAGTGGTGTTCGATCTATCGGAGGTCTAACCCTTGTAACGGTTGCTCTCCTCTCCCTTCTATAATACAAGGGGAGGGGCACAAGAGGAAAGTAAAAAAGAAGTACAATGCTCGGTAGCCGGGATGTCCCGTCATGTGTCTCTTGTCCGTCGGGCGCATTGAAGTGGGGTTGTGCTACTATTGACGGTGTATTTTGGTACACCAAGCTCGTTCATTACACTTTCGTTTGGATTTGATTATGGAACTAACCCGCCACTAGGCACATAATCATATAACAAGTTCATCTATGTGCATGCATTTGTAAGTGTTGTGTTTATGTAGGAAAACATGGACATAAAGGACGGATTCGCAACAAGTTCAAAGGAGCATTACGAGTCTTGTTCGTGTTCATGAGCTTGATGAAATCACTTCCAATGGTGGCAAGGACCGAAGTGCTACGAGGAACACCCCCGAGGATTGAAGCGTAAAAGACCGAACTTCATGCGCGGAGAACCTCCATCTTGGACGCGAGGATGACATCGTCAAAATCATGCAAGTGGAGGGGGCAAAGTGCATAATCACCTGAGGACCCACGGGAGCGAAGGGGCGACCGAACCGGGCCGAGATGGGCCCCGAGCCGGTCGGCCCAGGCCGGCCGGCCCAGCCCACTCCGGTGGTCGGTTCGGCCCCCCTTTCCTTGCACCCGAAGGATCTTCAACCCTAAAACCCCGGAGGTGCCGCCATTCGACGGGGGGAGAGCCATTCGCACCGGAGGCCATCCACAAGCTAGAGAGAGAGAGAGGGAGATCTCCGGAGGGAGATCAACCACCCGAAGGAAGCACCCACAAGTGGAGGAGAAAGAAGACATCGCCGGAAGGGAAACCATGATCAACGGTGCTATGTCTAGCACCTTGATGGGGTAATCTCCTTATTCGTCCATGGGTTGTAATCGATCTTGAGATGTAATCATAGTTTGTTGGATTATCTATCTATCATCTCGTGTTGAATATACTTTAATGCTTAAGGTTAGTTGCCATGCCGTAAAGGGAGTAAGAGCTCCAATGCTTCCTTGGATCCATTCAATACACTATGTCCATCATAGGTCTAGTCATGAATACCTTCACGTAGTGACAAGACGACGGAGGAGGGAAAGGGCGAAACCATGGTCACAACCCCGATAGATTAGATTGGTTTTCTTGTTTAAAGCGATTGCATGCTCTAGTATCGTAGACCAATGGGTGAGTGTCTTTTATCTTGATATCTTGATCATTCTCTCTAGTGTAGTTTAGTTGTTTTCTAGTTTAATCGTAGTTAGAGGTTTGAGTAGCTAGAGTGTGAATGTAGATCGAACGCTTGTAATCCCCTTGCTCCGCGAATTGACAAGAACCTTGGGAATCCCGTGGTGAAAAAGGTGTGAGGTCCGTACGCTTGCGGATCGTAGAGGGATACGTCTTTTATCCGTCAACAGCCTACTCGGTCGTGGGAGACGCCGCGTGGTCGGGCATGGTTGTTCACACCGGGACGCTTGGCGCCTCCTCCGAGTAGTTTGTTGTTGTCTTGGCTCGCCCGAGTACCCGACTAGCCCGCCACGCTAAGATGCCAAGTTTGAAGAGGTAAGGCGAATCCCAAAAGTATTTTTGACTTTTGTAAATTATCCTCATTTGAGTGTTTTTATCTAAGTGATCAAGAGGCATCTTCTAAATTGCTCGAATGATATCGATCGTCCAACTATCTTTGTCGAGTACTCTATAGAGGTGGTCATCTCTCATCTTGTCTTCTATGGGCTCTTTATCATCTTGTCCATGGTTCATCCTAGACAAATGATCGGCCACAACATTTTCCACCCCCTTTTTATCACGAATTTCAACATCAAACTCTTGGAGAAGAAGGATCCAACGAATCGGTCTTGGTTTAGCATCCTTCTTAGCCAAGAGATACTTGATGGCTGCGTGATTGGTGTAAACAATGACCTTTGAGTTCACGATGTAAGATCTGAATTTTTCAAAGGCGAATACCACCGCTAGCAATTCTTTCTCCATATTGACATAATTTAATTGTGCCTCATTAAGAGTTTTACTAGCGTAGTAAACACTCGGCCTTCCTTTCTTTGACCCAAAACCGCTCCTACGGTGTAGTCACTTGCATCACACATGATCTCGAAAGGTTGGCTCCAATCCGGAGGTTGAATAATGGGGGCACTCACCAAAGCACTTTTGAAGGTCGGAATGCCGCTAAACGCTTCTAATCGAAGTCAAAAGCCACATCCTTTTGAAGGAGATGTGTTAAAGGCTTAGTGATCTTTGAGAAGTCCTTAATAAATCTTCTATATAATCCGGCATGGCCTAGAAATCTCCTCAAGGACTTAACATCTGTTGGAGGTGGGAGTTGCTTAACCGTCTCCACTCTAGCTTTGTCCACTTCGATTCCTCTCTCGGATATAACATGTCCGAGCACTATGCCTTGCTTTACCATGAAGTGGCACTTTTCCCAATTTAGCACCAAGTCTACCTCCGCACACCTCGTGAGGACCTTATCCAAGTTTGCCAAGCAATCCACGAACGTCTTCCCATAAACGGAAAAATCATCCATGAACACCTCGACAATTTCTTCGATGAATTCCGAGAATACGGCCATCATGCAACGTTGAAAAGAGGACGGAGCATTGCATAGACCGAAGGGCATCCTTCTATATGAGAATGTTCCATAAGCGCATGTAAATGTTGTTTTGTGTTGATCATCTGGGTGAATGGGAATTTGCATAAACCCTGAGTACCCATCGTGAAAGGACCTTGATGCCGCCTAGAGGGGGGTGAATAGGCGGGACGACCAAATAGAACTTTTCCCCCAAAAAAACTTGAGCTTCACTAGCACGGGCGGTTAGACCGCCCCTACCGAGCGGTTAGACCTCCCCCGATGTGCCGAACCACAAGGGGCGGTTAGGCCGGGTCCGGGGCGGTTAGACCGCCCCGCCCGTAAACCCGCAAAACAACTCAAGTCTTCTTGACTTCTAGCTCGAACCGAAGTTCTTGAGTAGCTCCCGTAGATGATCACGAGCAAGGTAATGATCCCCGCACCCAAAGACAAGCACACCCAAGTAGATCGAGCGGAAGCAAAGTAAATGTGCTAGAAATCAAAACAAGTGAGGCAAACCACAAGGAGAGATGAGGATTTGTTTCCCGAAGTTCACCGCCCACAAAGGAACGGCTACGTCTCCGTTGAGGAGCTTGTAAGGGAGTTCTCCCACAACAAGCCGGGTCTCTTTCAACCGCTTTCCTCGCTTCCACTAAGGCGATCTTTTCCACAAAGAGGCAAGATCACAGCCCTTACAAACTTGCCGCTGCTCACCACAACTTTGAGAGCTAACCGGCGACGCCTAGCCATCTAGGAGGCAAACCTCCAAGAGTAACAAATGCTTCAAATGCTTTCCGACGTGAATCACAAGTGCTCAAGCTATGGGATGCTCTTGCTCAGCTCACACAAGCTCACAAAGGCTTAAACTCTCAACCCAACACAAGGATGTGGCTTGAATAGCTAATCTCACAAAGAGAGTTGGGGAGTGTTTCTTTTGGCTTTGGCTTATGAAAAACAACAGGGGAAGCACCTCAAAGCAACCCTAGAATCGGCCAGCCCCAACAAGTGGAGCTCGTGGGGTACTTATACCCCTCACAAGGAAAACTAGCCGTTAGTTCTCCGACAAAGGCGGTTAGACCACCCGGTCGTGGCGGTTAGACCGCCCCCCAACGGTCGCCTTGAAAAACTAGTCGTTGGGCCGCCAAGGGCGATTAGACCGCCCCCCTTGGGCGGTTAGGACCGCCCCGGCGAGAGAGACCCCTAAAGCCCTTTTCTCTTCTCACAAGCATTTCAACACAAGTTGAAATGGCAAAGGCCGGGTTAGAGGTTGGTTAGACCACTCAAGGACTCTCTCAAGGCTTGTTCTCACTTAGGTCAACTAATAAGCACTTTTGATCTTTTGTCTTAGAGCTAATGTTGCATCCCTCTTGATAGTACAACATACCTAAACTCAAGAATAAATATAAAACCGGTTGATCACTTGAGTTTGTAGATCTTCAATCTTGTCGTACTTTTGTAAATCCAATGTGAGGGCTTTTAACATAGCCGATGTCTTGAGCAACTCCATACTTGAGCTAGTGACTTAGGATTTTCCCTTTTTGCATGAGAGTGAACACTTTAATCCTTAAGTCACTCCATATTGCCAATCATAACATTTTGATATGTTGCAACGCTTCCCTCGGTTAAGGCTTGGATATGATACAAGACCCCACGGATGCTAGAACTTCACCTTAGCAAAACACTAATGGCGGCCGGGCTAAGACCCCAAAGATTGCTTAGTCCCTCACCCTAGACACCTCGGTTGATCTCTTCATCACTTACCCAATCCACTTTGAGTTCCGCTTTGCCTCATACACAATTAACCTTTCATTTGAAAACCCTGCTCCAAATGCTTGATCTTGATTGACAATGGATGTGCAAGCTTCCAATTTAGAACCATAGTGTGTACACTCATCATTTTGTCCTTTTTTAATAAACTCATGAAGTCTTGCATCGCATACTTGTCTTTGTCAATGTGAGCCATAATATACATCCATATTTAAATACTTCAATGGTTGCTCATGAATATATAAAGGAAACCTGCTCACAATCTTAGATAAATTCATTAGTCCTTTAATCACCTTGTCATTCAATTCACCAAAATCCACCGTTGACGGATAAAAGACGTATCCCTCTACGATCCGCAAGCGTACGGACCCCACACCTTTTTCACCACGGGATTCCCAAGGTTCTTGTCAATCCGCGGAGCAAGGGGGATTACAAGCGTTTGATCAACAACGACACACTAGCTACTAAAACCCTAACTAATATTATACTAGAAAACAACTAAACTACACTAGAGAGAATGATAAACGATCAAGGTAGAAGACACTCGCCCACGGGTCTACGATACTAGAGCATGCAAACGCTAAAAGACATGAAAACCAATCTAATCTATCGGGGTTGTGACCACGGTTTCGCCCTTTCCCTCCTCTCGTCTGTCACTACAAGAAAGGTATTCATGACTAGACCTTTGATGGACACGGTGTATTGAATGGATCCAAGGAAGCATTGAGGCCTTACTTCCTTTACGGCAAGGTAGCTAACCTTAAGCATGAAAGTATATTCAACACAAGATGATAGATAGATAATCCGACAAAGTGCGATTACATCTCAAGATCGATTACAACCCATGGACGATGAGAAGATTACCCCATCAAGGTGCTGATCATGGCACCGTTGATCATGGTTTCCCTTCCGACGGTGTCTTCCTTCTTCTCCACGAGAGGGTGCTTCCTTCGAGGTGGTTGATCTCCCGTTGGAGATCCTCCTCCTCTCTCTCTAGCTTGTGGATGGCCTTCTGGTGCGAATCACTCCTCGGTGTTGGCGGCGCCTCGAGGCTTTTAGGGTTGAAGATCCTTCGAGGGCAAGGAAAACGGGACCGAACCGGCGCCGGAACCGGGCCGGGCCGGACGGCTCGGACCGGCCGGCCCGAGCCCAACTCGGCCCGGTTCGGTCGCCCCTTTTGCTCCGTGGGTCCTCGTGCACTTATGTAGTTTGCCCCCTCCACTTGCATGATTTTGATGATGTTATCCTCGCGTCCAAGATGGAGGTTCTCTTCGCATGAAATTCGATCTTTTACGCTTCAATCCCCGGGGGTGTTCCTCGTAGCACTTCGGTCCTCGCCACCATTGGAAGTGATTTCATCAAGCTCACGAGCACGAACAAGACTCCGTAAATGCTCCTTTGAACTTATTGTGAATCCGTCCTTTATGTCCATGTTTTCCTACATAAACACAACACTTCCAAATGTGTGCACAGAGATGAACTTGTTATATGATTAGTGTGCCTAGTGGCGGGTTAGTTCCACAATCAAAT
Source organism: Cenchrus americanus (assembly GCA_947561735.1). Taxonomy (NCBI): domain Eukaryota; kingdom Viridiplantae; phylum Streptophyta; class Magnoliopsida; order Poales; family Poaceae; genus Cenchrus; species Cenchrus americanus. Next base: position 200,268,498 of record OX387241.1, read on the forward strand.
CCAAACCAAAGTGTAATGAACATGCTAGGTGCACCAAAATACACCGTCAACATCTCCCCCACACTTAGCTCTTGCTCGTCCTCGAGCAAGTACTCGTAAAAGAATTTCGTCCAAAGTGTTGTAATCATATACCACTTATCCTTCCTCACAAGTTAGTCAATCCCTTCATCTTTAATACATAAACACAAAGTAATGATAATCAAACATAAACATGGGCGTTTAGAATTTTTACCACGTCAAGTTTTACCCCACAACTCAAACTTTTCACTTGAAGTCTTCAAATTCGGCCATGCTTACTTCTTTTCTTCCATCGGAGGGTTTTTATGATTTTCAAAACAAAAATTCCTGCAACAAGTATTAGGCAAAAACCTTTCTCCAAGCTCTCTCAAGTCACTCATATGAAGTGGCTATCCTAACCAAATTTTATAAAACTCTCACCTCCCATTAATCTCTCACATATCACGTAAAGTGGAGCTATAGGTAGGGCTAGCGCAATCAACACAAGTATTGTCAAACTAAGAACTTCCTCTAATGGTTGTCTACCTTTCAAAGCCAATGATCATGAGAATTAACCATATGTAGGGATATCAAGGATGAGAAGATTTAGAATGGTGGACATGTGCAAGGGCAAAAGAAAATTGTGACTACAAGGCACCAATGATGTCCTCGTTGTCGGATTGCACATGGTTGGAAATAGAGTAAAAGTTTCGTCTCACAATCAACGTGACACCCTTCCTTGCACTTTATTTTTATTTTCTTTCACTTGATCCATCCCTCTCATATCTTCATTGCTACCTCATCTTTTTCTCTTTTTTTCTTCTTTCATTCACATATGATTCTTTTTCTTTCTTTCTTTCTTTCTTTCTTTCTTTTCCATACACATACTTTTTCTCTTTATTTTTCTCTCTCTTGACAACTTTTCAAAGCTTTCAATTCTCTCTTTCCTCGCATGCATACAATCTGAATTTTTAAATAAATCATGCTAGAGACGAGACGAAACTGCGAAAATAGGTTGTGTTCAAGGAATACGATGTACAAAAGAGATGTATAGGGTTGGGTATGGAATCCGCGATATACGTGACTTCCGTTGTGAAAGTCACGTGACCGAATATATGACGAGGCTAGCAACAAAAGATAAGCACAAGGACATGATCATTGCTCGAAATTAAAACTCACCGAGAGAGAAGGGTCCTAGCCTAACTCATCGTGCTAATCACACTTATGGTGGAGCGAAAAAAATAAACTTGGCTTTGGATAGGAATTTTTTTCTTACTCTCAACTTGGAAAAAGAGGTTTTGCTAACCTTTATTACAAGGGTTTTAAGATAATTTTCAGAACTGAAATCCTCCAATTTTTAGCATCGAACATAGCACAACTAACATGTGAAGCTCAAGATCGAAGTGCGGTATGGGTACTTTAAGTAGTAGCGATTCCACTAAGCACCACGGTAAACATTTTTCAAACCACATACTTGTGTTCATATATCAAGAATCGGAGATTAAACAAACAAGTAAATAAAGATAAGCAATACATAAAACACAAAGATATATATAAAGACTCTTTTTATTTGATTTTCTTGACTCAACACTAATTTAAGACACTTGCAAAAATTTTAAAACACACTAAAAAACTAAAGACTCATTAAAACACTAAGACTCACACACGAAGATTAAACCGAACCTAAACTTGAAGTTCAAAAGCTAAGGCTAGCGAGCTAGCTCTCCCCCACACTTAAAACATACGACGTCCTCGTCGTATCTTACAAAATCCTAAGGGGAAAACTAGATCTAGTGGTACTTCAAGCAAGTTTTGCACCACTTGCCTCTCATGTTTCCAACCATGCCGAAAAGTTTGCGCACGTTGCGGTTAAGGAACTTGTAGTCGTCTTCAACTACGCGCTCCAAGTCCTCCATACGCTGCTTCATCGCTTCCATGGCTTGGAGACATTCGTCAACCGACGTGTAGAGATCCGCAATGGATTGACGGCAAGCTCGACAACACATCGGATGCAATCCGAAAGGGTCGTCGTCGCCATAATCTCCACCATCGTCACCACCGTCGTTGCCCCCTTCATTGTCGTCGCCTTCGTTGCCATCGGTGCCGTCGCCGTTGGGGCTGTCGGGAGTCCTTTCCTTGGGCTGCTCATCCCAATCATCATCATTTCTACCGGCAGCCGCCCACGAGCTCGGGCTACGATCGTCGGAGTAGTCGCTATCCCCATAATCCTTAGGCTCTGGCGACACCTCCTTGTAGTCTTTGCGCTTGATGCCTTGGATGCGTGCCGACCTTCGGACGGGTGTAGGGACCTTCTCTCCTTCGACGGGGTTGCGAGATGCAAGAGCTCCGGTCGGGACACGCCCTCCGCAACGGATGCGTGCGGTCCTCTTGACGGGTAGCTTGAGCTCGCATCGCATCGCCTCCTCCATCGATGGCTTCTTGGCTTCTAGCTTCAACTCTAAGCTTCTTGGGGGCACAATGATCGCTACAAGGGTGCAAAATTTTGCTTGAAAGGTTTGATCCTCGAGCTCCCAATTCGTCCAAATAAATAGTCCCGAGAGAAAAGCCCCGGGAACCTTATTTTCCTTTTTTACACTTCCCTTAAAATTTTTCGACCAAACAAGGAAGTCAAAAAGGAGCAATTCGAGTGAAATTCGGCGTCATCGGACGTCGGGCCCCTCCCGGGCCGGTCCGCCCGGGCCGGCCGGCCCACCCCCGCCTCGGGGGCGGGCCGGTCCGTGTTTTGCACACCGCCCTATTTTTTCTTCCTTAGCCCATGGGAAAAAGTTGGCCCAGTAAATCTTCGCGAAAAACTCCGAGAAAACTAAAAGAAAAATTATTTACGAAGTTGATGCCTTGTTTTTCGTCCTAGGCGGGACGTTCGGGCTCTTCCTCCATGGTGAAGACGTCAACATGGTGAAGGGGCATGACATCGGGTTCGTAGTAAACCTTAAGCCGCTGTCCATTCACCACAAATTGACCGCCTTTTATATCCATAATGGTTACCGCTCCGTTGGAGAACACCGAATGCACAACATAAGGTCCGTCCCACTTGCTTTGCAATTTCCCCTTTCCGAAGGTTTTAAACCTCGAATTGTAGAGGAGGACCTTATCTCCTTCTTTAAATTCTTTTTTCTTTAATCTTTTATCATACCACCTTTTGATTCTCTCCTTGTATATGCTTGCGTTTTCATATGCTTTCAACCTCAACTCCTCTAGCTCGCTTATTTGAATTCTTCGTTTCACCACCGCGGCATCGAGATCAAGGTTCATCTCTTTAATCGCCCAATAGGCTTTATGTTCCAACTCAACCGGAAGGTGGCAAGCTTTTCGATAGATGAATTGATAAGGGGTCATACCTATCGGTGTTTTAAACGCCGTTCGATAAGCCCATAAAGCTCCGTCTAATTTCTTTGACCAATCCTTGCCTCCCTTCTCTATGGTTTTGTTGAGTATGCTTTTTAATTGCCTATTTGACGTCTCCGCTTGTCCGTTGGTTTGTGGGTGATAGGCCGTGGAGACCCTATGCTCAATTCCCAACTTGGACAAGCACTTTTTGAAGTTCTTCCGGTGAAATGAGTTCCTCCATCACTTATCAAGATCCTCGGTGTACCGAAACGGAGAAAAATCACGTTCTTAATCATAGTGATGGACTCCTCCGTGGAAGCTTTACGACATGGTGTTGCCTCTACCCACTTGGATACATAATCAACCATGACTAGGATGTATTCGAATCCAAATGAGTTTTTAAAAGGCCCCATGAAGTCTATGCCCCATACATCGAATATGTCGATTTGCAAGTTGTATTTCAAAGGCATAGAATTTCTTTGAGAGATGTTTCCGGTCCTTTGGCATTCGGGGCATGATGCAACATATCTTTTAGTATCTTCATGCATCTCCGGCCAATAGAATCCGCTCGACCATACTTTTGCTTGGGTTCGAAAATGGCTATAGTGTCCACCGTACTCCGCCGAGTGGCACTTTCTCAAAATCTCTACCCTTTCTTCTCTTGGCACACATCTTCTCATTACTCCGTCATTGCCAAGTTTGAAGAGGTATGGTGCATCCCAAAAATATTTCTTACTTTCGGAGATTATCTTCCTTTGAGTGTTTTTATCTAGATGATCGAGGGGCATCTTTCGAATTGCTCGAATGATGTCGATCATCCAAGTATCTTTATCAAGCACTCTATAGAGGTGGTCATCTCTCATTTTATCTTCTATGGGCTCTTTATCATCTTGTCCACGATTCATCCTAGACAAATGATCGGCCACAACATTTTCCACCCCCTTTTTATCACGAATTTCAACATCAAACTCTTGGAGAAGAAGGATCCAACGAATCAAACGTGGTTTAGCTTCCTTCTTAGCCAGGAGATACTTGATGGCTGCGTGATCGGTGTAGACAATGACCTTCGAGTTCACGATGTAAGATCTGAATTTTTCGAAAGCGAATACCACCGCTAGCAACTCCTTTTCCGTAGTGGCGTAATTTAATTGTGCCCCACTAAGAGTTTTGCTAGCATAGTAAACGGCGTGGACTAGGCCTTCCTTTCTTTGACCCAAGACCGCGCCTACGGCGTAGTCACTTGCGTCACACATGATCTCGAAAGGTTGGCTCCAATCTGGAGGTTGGATGATGGGAGCACTCACCAACGCATTTTTCAAGGTCCGGAATGCCGCTAGGCACTTCTCATCAAAGTCGAAAGCCACATCCTTTTGAAGAAGATGCGTTAAAGGCTTAGTGATCTTCGAGAAGTCCTTTAGAAATCTTCTATAGAATCCGGCATGGCCTAGAAAGCTCCTTAAGGACTTAACATCCGTAGGAGGTGGGAGTTGCTCAACCGTCTCTACCTTAGCCTTGTCCACTTCAATTCCTCTCTCGGATATGACATGTCCGAGCACTATGCCTTGCTTAACCATGAAGTGGCACTTTTCCCAATTTAATACCAAGTCTACCTCCGCACACCTCGTGAGGACCTTTTCTAGGTTTGCTAAGTAATCCATGAATGTCTTCCCATAAATGGAAAAATCATCCATAAACACTTCAACAATTTCTTCGATGAATTCCGAAAACACGGCCATCATGCAACGTTGAAAAGAGGCCGGAGCGTTGCATAGGCCGAAGGGCATCCTCCTATATGCAAACGTTCCGTAAGGGCACATAAACGTTGTCTTATGTTGATCTTCGGGTGAATAGGAATTTGCATGAACCCCGAGTATCCATCGAGAAAGCAAAAATAAGCATGGTTTGCTAACCTCTCGAGCATCTCGTCTATGAACTGTAGGGGGAAGTGATCTTTCTTCGTCGCCTTGTTAAGCTTACGATAATCGATACACATCCGCCACCCGGTCACGGTTCTTTGCGGTATCAACTCGTTCTTCTCATTATTCACCACGGTTAAACCTCCTTTCTTCGGTACACAATGTACTGGGGCTCACCCACTCGCTATGCGAACCGGGTAGATGATTCCGGCATCAAGTAACTTGATAACCACTTTCTTTACTACCTCTCGCATGGCATGGGTTAGCCTCCTTTGGTGGTCCACTACGGGCTTACATTGGTCTTCCATTGGTATACGATGAGTGCAAAAGGCCGGGCTAATACCTTTGAGATCATTAATTGAATATCCAATCACCTTCCTATGTTTTTTAATAAAATCAGCAACGCTTCATTTTCTTCGGGACTCAACTCGTCGCTCACAATGACCGGATAAGTTTTGTCCGGGCCCAAAAATTCATATTTTAATCCCTTGGGCAAAGGTTTAAGTTCTACCTCGGGCACTTGTGGCTCCTCGGGTTTTATTTCTCCTATGTCTTCGAATTTCTCTTCCTCCATACTACCATCATGCGGCTCTAAGCCTTTTGTTGCTTCCTCTAGTTCTTCATCTTGTTGATTACTAATTTGATTTTCCATCGCTCTTTGCGGCGGGTATCTAAGGGTTTCAACAAAACAAAGACTATCTATCTCTTCTACTTCTTCATCTTCGGGAGGAAAGGGTGTAAGGTGTTTAGAAGCACGAAGAAAGTTATATGTGTACTTTGTTCCATTAAGGTTCATTGTTACTTTGCCTTCTCCGGCATCTAACACAACAGCAACCAACTTAAGAAAAGGCCTACCTAAGATTATATGATCATGATTACTATGGTGAGCATCAATAACAAAGAAATCGGTTGGTATATAGTTTCTAGAGATTTTTACTTTCATGTTGCAAGCAATACCTAGAGGTTTGATAGCTCTACCATCTCCCATAATTAATTTCGTTGATGTTGGAGCTAAGTCTAGGTTGTGGTATTGAACTTTATCGTAAATTTTAGAAGATAGAACACTTACTTGGGCTCCGATGTCGCATAAAGCTTTGCATTGAACTCCGTTGATCTCGCAACTCAAGTGTGGTGTCATCTTCTCTTCTTCTTCGGATCCTATCGCGTAAATTTCAGCGAGGCGAGCGTATGGTGATGCTTCGCTTGAACCCCATGATTCTCTTCACCTCGGCAATATGTTCGGATCCACCACGTCATCTCCAAAGAGCTTTTCAAAAATCTCACCGGTGGTTTCGAGGTCGTATGAATTTTCAGCTTTCTTCTCCGGTGGGAAATCCACTTCCAATGCTCTTGCCATTCCCTTTTGATTAGGGAACGGTCTTCTCTTGTCGAATACTTCTCCGTAATCAATAGGAACCCAATCCATTGGTTCGAACTCCCTTAGTGGCTTCGCGCTTGACATGCTTCTCTTGTTCGTCTCCTTTGGTACGGCGAAGTCGACGTTTGGTGTAGTTCTTGACTTGATGTGTTCTTGTTCAAGCTTTTCTATGATTGGTTCCTCTTTTGTGACTTCCGGGGTTGCCTCTTTAGAAAAATCAGCAAGCTTCTTCTTCCTTGAATTGTATTCCGGCTCTTCCACAAGTCTTGTTTCCCAATCTCTCCGCATGGCGCCCACTTTACTAACTTTTTGTAGAAGTTGGGCGGCTTCCGTGAGTGTTTTCTCCATGAGATCCCCACCCGCACACATTTCGACGTGTCACATGCAACTAGGGGTTAGGGAAAAGAAAAATGTATGCAAGAGTACGTCACCGGTGAAGCCGAGTTTTGGTCCTTGTTCGATTAATTCATTAAACCTATCCCAGGCTTGGTCTATCCCTTCCTCTTCTCCTTGCATGAAAGTGATCACTTGCCTCCTTAGATGTTGAACCTTGCTAATTGGAAAGAACTTCTCGCAAAATTTCTTTGTCAACTTGTTCCAATTGCCTTCAACTTCAAAGGACGCAACCGAATACCATGTCTTTGCTTTGCCGGCAAGTGAGTAGGGAAAGAGATTCCATTTGAACCATTCATCGGGAACTCCTTCTTGACGCACCGTGTTGCATATTGTCGTGAAATCCCTTATGTGTCTATATGGGTTCTCCGTAACCATCCCTTCAAATGGGTTTTCCGCCACCATCTTGATGATCTTGGATTTAATTTCATATTTGGTCGCTTCGAGCTTCGAATCCGACTCTTGTACTTTTATGTCTTCACATCGAGGGCTAGCGTAATCCCTTAGTGATTTCTCTAGTTCTTCCACGAGTTGATTAACGAACTCCATCTAGACAATAAGATAAAAACAAAAACAAAAACAAAACAAGTGTTTTTCTAGATAATATATGTTAGATATAGCAAATAAAAGATAAACTAAATATAAAACTAAGTTAGATGCAAATCAAACGATGTAAACTAACTTGCTCCCCGGCAACGGCGCCAGAAAAAGGGGCTTGTTGACGGATAAAAGACATATCCCTCTACGATCCGCAAGCGTACGGACCCCACACCTTTTTCACCACGGGATTCCCAAGGTTCTTGTCAATCCGCGGAGCAAGGGGATTACAAGCGTTCGATCAACAACGACACACTAGCTACTAAAACCCTAACTTACTATTAAACTAGAAAACAACTAAACACACTAGAGAGAATGATAAACGATCAAGGTAGAAGACACTCGCCCACGGGTCTACGATACTAGAGCATGCAAACGCTAAAAGACATGAAAACCAATCTAATCTATCGGGGTTGTGACCACGGTTTCGCCCTTTCCCTCCTCTCGTACTGTCACTACGCGAAGGTATTCATGACTAGACCTTTGATGGACACGGCGTATTGAATGGATCCAAGGAAGCATTGAGGCCTTACTTCCTTTACGGCAAGGTAGCTAACCTTAAGCATGAAAGTATATTCAACACAAGACGATAGATAGATAATCCGACAAAGTGCGATTACATCTCAAGATCGATTACAACCCATGGACGAATGAGAAGATTACCCCATCAAGGTGCTGATCATGGCACCGTTGATCATGGTTTCCCTTCCGCCGATGTCTTCCTTCTTCTCCACGAGAGGGTGCTTCCTTCGAGGTGGTTGATCTCCCGCCGGAGATCCTCCTCCTCTCTCGCTAGCTTGTGGATGGCCTTCTGGTGCGAATGACTCCTACCTTTGGTGTTGGCGGCGTCTCGGGGCTTTTAGGGTTGAAGATCCTTCGAGGGCAAGGAAAACAGGACCGAACCGGTGCCGGAACTGGGCCGGGCCGGCCGGCTGGGCCGGCCGGCCCGTGCCCAATTCGGCCCGGTTCGGTCGCCCCTTTTGCTCCGTGGGTCCTCGTGCACTTATGTACTTTGCCCCCTCCACTTGCATGATTTTGATCTTTGTTATCCTCGGGTCCAAGATGGAGGCTCTCTTTGCATGAAGTTTGATCTTTTACGCTTCAATCCCGGGGGTGTTCCTCGTAGCACTTCGGTCCTCGCCACCATTGGAAGTGATTTCATCAAGCTCATGATCACGAACAAGACTCCGTAAATGCTCCTTTGAACTTGTTGCGAATCCGTCCTTTATGTCCATGTTTTCCTACATAAACACAACACTTCCAAATGCATGCACAAAGATGAACTTGTTATATGATTAGTGTGCCTAGTGGCGGGTTAGTTCCATAATCAAATCCAAACCAAAGTGTAATGAACATGCTAGGTGCACCAAAATACACCGTCAACATCTACTTAGGGGCCTAGATGCACTTTCAATCTCCCCCTTTTTGGTGATTGATGACAACTCGATTAAAGCTTACAAATAAAACATTAAAGTGCATTTAGATTCTCAGATGAAGCTAGAGCTCCCCCTTAATTTGTGCTTTGAGTTGAATTTCAAAATGTTGGCCTCAAATGCCAATAGCACAAATTTGGAAGAAAAAGCGTGTGAGCTCCCCCTTTATCTTAGAATCAGTGGAGTGCAACATGTGTGAGCGACAAAAATAAAAACAGTGATGCATATGGCATGGCAAGCACTCAACAAGGAGAAGTGTAGGCTGTTTGGGCAGGGGCGGTCGGACGGGGTTGCGGGACGGTTAGACCGCCTCCCCCATTCAGCCCACAAAAACATTCATCAAACAATCCATGCATCACAAACTATCACATATGTCACTTAAGATACATAAATAAGTTCTACACACTCGGTAGCACTCATACAAATACCGAAGTCCACAAGATAAGGTAGAGATCCATTTATTACAAGCCAAGTCTCACTCTCAACTCATAGGGGTAGGGCGGTTAGACCGCCTACCGGGGGGCGGTTAGACCGCCCCTACGGAAACGACTAAAGAACACAAAGCTTTAATCCAACTCTTCTCCCCCTTTGTCATCAAACATCCATAAAGGGCTTGGAGAAGGAATATCTCTTTCGCCAAATTACCGTCGCGCCATCGATCCCAAGTGTCGCCTCTAGTGCTCGGATTTGCAACTAGGCACCCACAAAAGAGAAGCTAGGATAAGAAAGAGCTAAATATGGATGGATTTCGGAAATAGAGAGAAGAGTGAATTATCCATACCATAGGAAGTGGCGGTCGATCAAAGAATTCATTAGAGACACGTGCCACCCAATCATCGGTCGATGGAGGAGGAACCTATGAAGGTGGGGCGAGTAGTGTCACCTTCAAACATTGAATAAAATCCGGTAGGGGGTGGAGGAGGAGGAGCCGAGGAGGAAGATTCACCAATGTCCGATCCAAAGTTGCTCCCATACCGATTGTAAAGATCGGAGTTGAGAAAAGAGTTCACCCTATCATCCACGGAGGGTATCTCAACCTCTGGAGGGGATGGAGAGATGGGAGACCTAGGTGGCTGACAACCGGCCTGATTATGAAGAGCCTTCATTGTATCCCTCATCTTCTTATTCTTCTTCCTTTCATCTTGCTGAGCAACTTCAATGTCTCTCTGTGTTTTGCACATACCAAGGAAGATACTGATCAATTTGCGAAGAGGTGACGTGTGCTTCTTCTCTTTTTGCCAAGGGCGGTTAGACCGCCCCTGGGGGGCGGTTAAACCGCCCCAGGCTGGTAAGCCTCCCAACTGCGCGGCGCCTCCCTTTCTTCATACATCTCTTGCTCCTCTTGCTGATCATCCTGTGGAGAGGGCACCCTCACTGTCCTACTGGGCTTGGGTTGCAACGGGCTTGGGTTGCAATGTCCTACTGTGTCATTTGGATAAGCCCTTTGTGTTACTTTCTTGATGATGTAGCTAATGTAGGGGCCATAGCTACATAACCTTTGTGGATTTTCGGAGGAGTTCTTTATTTCTTGCCATAAAAGTCACCAACATGAAATGCCGGCTCACCGGGCTTCATAGCCACCATCAAGTTCCTCTGAAAAGCGGTGATGTCTGAGGTGTTGCCATCCCTAGGAGTGAGCGTTTTTCTGAATAGACGATTGAGGATAGAGTAGTACGTGTATAGGCCCTTCACATGTCCCCAACTGTCCCTTGCATTTCTGGGATACATAAATGTCATCCTTTTTGCCTCAAGTGGACCCTCATCATGGAGAAATCTAGCAAACCCATCATCAGGTAACCTGAATAGAGTGAGAAAGTTGGAGAAAGAGAGGTGGTGACTCTCACCCTCGGTCATCCAAAACATGGCTCCGTCACTCCGCCCATCCTCTTTTGTCACATAGCCAAAATACTCTGTCGCATAAAACCGGGCAATGAGTTCTTTGTTCCAATGTCGCTTAAACCCCATGAGGGCCTTAATCCCTTTAGCCTCACAAGCCTGAATCACCTCATCAAAGATCGGATTATTCTTCCTCTCCATAAACTCCCAATCCACATACTGAGCATCATTAGTGATTTTTGACTTTCTGCCAGTGATGATAGCTGTGGTGTAGTAGTCCTGCTGAAAGATGGTACGAAACCTGTAATCTGTAGCAGTCCTCTCCTCATTAGCTGGGTTAGTCCTTCTCAAGTTCACTACAGTGTCTGCCATTCCTGCCTGATAATAATCAATAGGCCCTCTGTAGGAAGGATAGTTAGGCTCCCTGATGTATGGCCTACCAAGCTGCTGCTGCTGACCACCTTGCTGCTCTTCTTCCTCATCCTCTTCCTCAGCACTATCATCATCACTGTCATTGCCTCCACCTGCAACTCCCCGGTTACGCCAGCTGAGCTCAAAGTTGAGAGAGGGATCCTCAACATCATCATCGCTACTCTCCACACCGTCACTCATCTCAATATCATCCCCATAGTAGACGAGGAGGTGGTGGCGGTCCTCTTGGCCTCAAATTAACGCTAGGACCGGAGGATGGTCCGGCATCACCACTACCTCTTTTCTTCCTTTTCGAACACACCGCACCCTTGAAGGATCGGATGGCGACTAGAGATGGGGGGGAGTGAATAGGAGCCGGTAAAAATTCTTCCCAAAGAACCCGGCCTATGCCCTAGTCAAATCTCGGTTACACACAAGCGATGGATCGAATCACACACCAATCGCCAAGACAACGAGGTTATAGATCAACCTCTAGCCTTAGGAATGATTCCTTGAAGCACACGCGGAAGCACGAGAGAGGAAGGGAGGAATCGAACCAAGAAGCAAAGCTCACGGGCTGCGGCGGACCGTCCCGGCCGGGGAGGGGCGGACCGTCCGCACAGGCCTCGCGGACCGTCCGGCCTGCTGTCGCGGACCGTCCGCGCCAACACCGCGGACCGTCCGGCCCTACGCCGCGGACTGTCCGTTAAATCACACAGAACCAACAGAAGCACACCACGAACCACGGACCGTCCGCGGGGAGCACGCGGACTGTCCGCCAGGCACCCGCGGACCGTCCGCCCTCTCTCGCGGACGTCCGAAACTCCGTCCAACCGAAACTCAAAATCGCGACGGATCGAAACGAAAGGCGAGCAAGAACACGAAGAACACGGGACAAACACGAGCGGCGCGGACCGTCCGCCGCGGAGGGCGCGGACCGTCCGCGAGGCTCGGACGGAGCGAAAAACGCCCGACCTCGAAAGTCAACTCCCCCAAATCATCATCGGATTTCCCAAACGGTTAAAGTTTGTGGAGACAAGGGTTTGGGGACTTGAAAAGCGTCACACAAGGATGCTATAGCCCAAAAATCTTGCCTCCTAACTCCCTAAATCACCGGGAATCGCGAATCCTTTGAGCACCACCAAAAGCTTGAGCACCGAACGAAAACTCTCGAATCGAAGTGGTTTCCGGCGTTTGAGGGCACAAGATCAAACAAAAAGATGCACGAGACATCTATCCATGTTTCCCTCAAAGAAATCCGGGAGAAACCCACTCAAATTCGCGGAATCGCACCGAGAACAAGAGCACGAAAACAAGCACAAAAAGACCACGAAAAACACAACTCCGAATCTTCTATACAAACCAGGAAAGATTCACAAGGTCTAGCATGCCGCCCTAGCATCCATCCCTCTCAACAAATCTCTCATGAAGCTCTCATGCTAGCCTAGAGAAAATGGAAGAAAAATAGCTACGAAAATGAGAAATGGGAGGGAGGAAATGAAACCCTAAGTCGCGGAGAGAGAAAGCCATCCACACACACTCATGGCTTATATATCAGGTCCTGCCGGAGTGGTAAATGACTCGACTACCCCTAACTTAACTACTGGCGATACAACCCACGCGAGGGGCATTTAGGTAATGTTTGTGGGTCTTGCCATCGGACGGCCACGCCTTTGCCGCACCCCGCGTCCTCCCGACGCAAGCCATGCGATCCCGCCGCGTGTCCTCCGCCTCGAAGCTTCCCGACACGCCCGGATCCCGTCTCCGTCGTGTTGGGCCCTCGGACTTGGTTTTGAGGCCCAAACCAAGAAACCGTCCGCCGATGGTTTTGTGGGCAAACCACCAAACCCCGCGTGCTCGGTCCGGCCTCCCGCCAAACCACTTGACTCAACCGCCACCGTGCACCGGCTCGCTTGTCCATGACTTCGTCTTGCTTGTGTCGCCACCATGTGGCCCGCACCCAGTCCCGCCGTCCACCGGTCCCTCGAACCGAGCCTACTTATCTCTCCATCTCCGGGAGGCCCCTCAAGGCCGAAGACCTTTCGCGCCCACTCTTCACCGCAACAACACGAACTAGGCCGCAGCCTACACCTGCGCACTAAGCCAAGAGTCAGTCCAACACCCGTTGTCAATCACTCATCACTGCGGAGCGGTCATCCATCGACCACCGGGACGCTCCTGGTCCTCAATCTCCCCCTTGATGAGTGCATTGACAACACACAACGCGAAATGAAATTCAGAGAAAGAAAGAAAGGAAGAAGAAAGAGAAACAAAGAAACTCAACTCATGACCAAAACCGAAGAAAGGCGAAGAAAGGTCACAAGCCAAGCAAAGCACAAACTCCACACCGAAAACGGCGGGAAAGCTCCCCCCGAACACATGCAAGCTCCCCCCGAACATGTGGATGCAAACTTCCAAATTTTTTGCTCACCTCTTCCCGAATTTTCATTAAGCTCACCTCTTCTCCCCCTTGTTGACAATGTATGAATCAAGGTGAAAATGCGAAATGCAAAACAAAGCATAGAAACATCTACATGAGCTTCTCAAATCGGCCAAATCTAGTTTCAAAGGCTAAAAATGAGACAAAGATCACACATAGGAATCATAGCATAGTCAAAGCATTGCCACAAGTAATATAGGAAATACAAGCATGTGACAAAGCAAAATTTTCAGATTTAAGCAGTTTTACCAAAAGAAGGCTCGCTTCACATGTAAAAGCCTATCCATGTCACACTTGAGCCACAAACATGCATACCATTCAAAGATCATACAAGGATATCAAATTCTCAGCAAAAGATCATGGCAAACACCCATAAAGCAAAGCATGTCATGTCAAAGCTCATGAGCCATGTGTCCACTTCGGGGAGACTTCTCCACTGGTGAACATCATGCAACATGTTTTGCACCCATATGTGAGAGATAAGACATTTTAAGCATAGACATGATGGATGGAGCATTTTTCAAACATTATACACTTCTTTTCAAGATTAAATCATTTCATGGTACATGAAGTGCCTTTGCGGCAAAAAGAAGCTTATGCTCCCCCATGAATGCAACATAGGCTAAACATTCACAATGATATTCGGCCTTTGGCCCAAATGCAAGCAAAAGGCATCCAAGCACAATCTAAGCATAGAAAAGCACATTTAGACCAAACTGTGACATGGATACACCACTACACACGAGTAGAGCACATTTCACCAAAAATTAGTCAAGATTAGCATTTATTTCAAAAGGGGCTATCTCACCACACATATATCTCAAATATTCCAAGAGCATAGCCTCACATCACCATTTCTCCACACATATGACCAATATCTCACAAATAGCCAAAGAGACTCAAATAAGGCATATGAAAGAAGCTCATCATCCTAAAATGCAATATGAGACAAATGCAACATGATATATGACAAGATGGCTATCCTACCATGGTTTGTACATCAAGCAAAGCATGTATATACATCAAAGTAAAACATGGTATGATACATATGGTACAAAAAGGAAATCCCCCAAGAATCAACTAGAAAGAACAACAAACCCCAAGTTCCCCCCGCAAGCGCACAAATGTAGCTTGGTCGAGAGGCTTTGTAAAGATGTCGGCTAGGCGATCTTGGGTAGGGACATGACTCAACACAATGGTTCCTTTCTCCACATTGTCCCTCAAGAAATGATACCTCACTTCTATGTGTTTGGTTCGGAGTGAAGCACCGGGTTTTTAGCTACGCTTATGGCACCGGTGCTATCACAAAGAAGTGGGATGCGGGTGCACTCCTCACCAAAGTCTCTCAAAGTGTATGAAATCCACAACGGTGGGAACAACAACTCGCGGCCGCAACATACTCCGCCTCGGTGGTAGACCGAGCTACACTAGAGCGCTTGCGGGAAGACCATGAAACCAACGAAGACCCAAGAAAGCGGCAAGTACCGAAGTAGACTTCCTCTCGACTCGACAACCGGCAAAATCCGCATCGAGAAAAACCATGAAGAGAAAGAGTCGAGGAGGACGAATACCAAAGACCAAGACCGGGGGCGGATCGTAGGTACCTAAAAATCCTCTTGACGGCCCTGTCGATGTGATGTCCTCGGCGAAGCCTCGAAAACGAGCGCACGGACACACGGCCGAACTCGTATGTCCGGCATTGTCGCCGTCAAGTAGAGGAGGGAGCCGATCATGCTCCTGTACTCCCGCCGGTCCACCGGTTCTCCGTCCTCATCCGCATCCAAAGTGGCCGTACTCCCCATGGGAGTCGACATCGGCTTCACATCTTGCATCCGGAACTTCCTCGCATGTCTTTCGTGTACTTGGTCCGGTGCACAAATGTTCCGTCCTTCACTTGCTTGATCCGCAACACGAGAAAGTACCGCAACTCGCCCATCATACTCATGTCGAACTCCCCGCTCATCTCATCCGCAAACTTGGCAACAAGGTTATGTGACGAGCCACCAAAGACAATATCATCCACATATATCTGAACAATCAACAAGTCATTTCCATGCTTGAGGAGAAACAAGGTCCTATCCACGGTACCCATCACAAACCCTCTCGCTCAACGAGAAAACCTCTCAATCTCCCATACCAAGCACGGGGCGCCTGTTTCAACCCATACAGAGCCCTTTTCAACCTGTACACCCGGTGTGGGTACAACTCGCTCTCAAACCCGGTGTGGTCGCTTCACATACACCTCCTCCTCTATGACCCCATTCGGAAAAGCACTCTTCACGTACATCCGAAACAACTTGAACCCTTTAGCCACGGCAAAGGCTAGAAGGATCCGAATTGCCTCAAAACGGGCCACGGGAGCAAAGGTCAACTCATAGTCGATCCCCTCCTTCGACCGAACCCCTGAGCAACAAGTCTGGACTTGTTCCTCACAACCATCCCATTCTCTCCCTCGTTGTTCTTCCAAACCCACTTGGTTCCTATGGGATGGCAATTTGGAGGTGGTTCAACTAACTCCCACACCTGGTTCCTCTCAAAGTTTTCCAACTCCTCATGCATAGAATTGACCCAGTTTGCATCAGATAAAGCATGTCCAATGTCCTTGGGCTCAAAGGTGGCAACAAAAGCAGCATGAGAAAAATGAGAGGAATTCCTGGACCTTGACCGTGTAGTGCGTTCGTCGATGTTCCCAATGATCTTTGACAGGGGATGCACTTCTTGAATCCGCCGGGGAGCCTCACGCCTCGAGACTACCTCCCCCTCAACTTCAGCTTCTCTCGCCTGGTCCTCTTGTTGCACCGTCGTTGTCCATGAAGTAGACGGTCCACACTCTGTAGTAGTCGTAGGGGAAGTAGTGGGTACACACTCAGCTTCAGGCGCATGGTTCTCTCCATCATCATCTCTAGCTTCATCCTTCTCCTCTTCAAAGAGGTCCTCGGCCATCTCCTCATCACCTGCACATTCAAAGCCAAGAGAGGTACATGGCATTGTCTCGTCGAAGGTTACCTCGCAAGTCTCCATGATTTTGTTAGTCTCAAGGTTAAGCACCCTATAGGCTCTAGAGTGGTTAGCATATCCAAAGAAAATACCATCACTAGACCTAGCCTCAAACTTGTCGAGTTTTCCCTTCTTAAGAATAAAGCACTTGCAGCCAAAGACTCGAAAATGACTCACCTTGGGTGCCCGACCATGCATAAGCTCATAACAGGTCTTCTTCTTGAAAGCTCGCAATAAAATCCGTTGGAAACATGACAAGCCGTATTGACCGCCTCGGCCCAATACCTCCTAGGAGTCTGTGCTCATCGAGCATCGTCCTAGCCATCTCACAAAGAGTCCGATTTTTCCTTTCCACGACTCCGTTTTGAGGGGGCACATAAGGGGTCGAATACCGATGTTCAAGACCTAGATCATGACAAAAGGCATCAAAGCGAGAGTTCTTGAACTGCGAGCCATTATCCTTGCGGATAGCTCGAATAGCATTCCCATGCCTCTCGTTTTTCAACCTCACGATCGGATCTCGAACAAAACCAAATGTCTCACTTTTGTCTTCCAAGAAAAACACCCGGGCATAGCGAGAGTAATCGTCCACCACAACAAGGACATACCACTTCCCACCCACCGAGCGAACTCGAGCCGGCCCAACAAGGTCCATGTGCAACGGCTACGTCGGACGCTCGGTCATGACATCGGTCAGGGGTGGATGGGGAGTGGCTACCATCTTGCCATGCCTACACGGAGCACATACCAAATCCTTCTCAAGCTTCAACCTCGGCAATCCTCGGACAAGGTCAAGACCACTCAAGCGGGAAACCAAATCAAAGCTCAAATGTCCCAACCGCCTATGCCATTTCCACAAATCGAGAAGAAGGACCGGCCATCAAATAGCGAGCGAGGACCCAAAGAACGAGAGAAATCGGCCCACGAAAATCCGACCCTCGGGGATGATCATACGGACAAGATCACCTCGAGAATCCGACAAACGAGACTCGCCAGACTTGAAACGCACCTCAAAACCCTCATCAAGCAATTGAGACACCGAAAGCAAATTGAAACCCAAAGACTTCACAAGAGCCACTCTCTTCAATGTTACCTTGTCACTCACATGCACAACACCCTCCGAAAGCACCCTTCCTCGTCCATTGTCCCCAAATGTGATGTACATCTTTTCCTTCACTGGGGTGAGGCTGGAGAACCACTTCTTATCTCCGATCATGTGTCGAGAACACCGGAGTCGATCAACTAAATGTCCTCCAAGCCTCCTGCCTGCAGTCGGAAACAGGAACGAGAATAAGCTAGCGACTCGACACTGGGGTTAGCACAAAGAAAGTTAAACCAGTGTCGAGCCATCTGCTCAAAAGAGGGGTTAGCAAACATCATTCCCTTGCCACCAAACTTCCCATGTCCCATGGAAGGATTACGAGCACCACGAGGGGGAAAATGTGGTCCGTAGTTCCTCTGGAACCCAAAGCTGCGATCATCTCCCCTAAACCCGTATTGAGGACGAGTAGGGGGACGTCCAGCAAAACCACCACGAGCCCGACCAAACCTCTCACCAGCACGCACACCATCATCTCTCCTCACAAACCTACCACTCTGAGCTCCAACTCTACCAACACTCTTCACACTTCCCACACCCCGTGGAAGTGGCACTCTAGGCTCAGGAATACCATGAGGCGGCGATACCGTCCGGTTTGCTTGCTCCCTAGCAAGCCTCTCATCCCTCTTCCTCTTGTAGCAAAACTCGCAAGATGTCTCTCCTTGCCACAATACTCACACTCGAAGGGGATGGGTTTTGGTTTTGGCTCGGCTTTTCTCTAGGCTTCTCACCCTTCTCACTCACAAACCAAACCGGTTTACGGGAAGTCATTTGTCTTAGGTGGGAATTTGGGTGGATCTTGGGTTGTGTCAAGCTTGTTGCAAAGGTGGTTGGGCTTTGGTGTGAAAGAGTTCTTGGGTGCTTTTGGAAGTGGGACTTGGATGTCTCCGATCACCTCAAACTCGGGGTTAGACTCAACACACTTCTCATACACACTCTCCCCACTTTGTTCTCTCCCACTTTCTCACCCAACTTCTCAAAACCCAAACCACGACCATCCGCTCTCTTGAACTCCTCAATCATGATTTTCAATTGAGGTTCCGCCCGTACAACCAACCCAACACCTGCCTCAAATAGTCATTCTCCTCATACATGACATCCAAACGGGAAGTAAGTTCAAGATTGCGCAAAGTAACTTCATCACAGCTAGTGCATGCATTAACAACGGGAGATTTCAAAGAAGCTTCCAAAGAGCTAATAGTAGAACGAGCATCAACAATCTTAGCATGCATAGTAGGACATGATTTACAAGCACCAAGCAAAGTGGGTCTAGCCTTAAGCTCATCATATTCGGTCCTAAGAGCATCTAGTTTAGCCAAAGTGGAAGCATTCTTCTCATTAAGCAACTTGATCTCATTCAACCATGCATCACACTCAAGACACTCAACATCATCAGGAGTAGTAGGAGCAAGTTTCAAAGAGTCATTCTCAAGTTTCAATTCAAGCAATTTCGACTCTAACTCTCCTACTTTCTCACTAGCATTCTCAAGTTGAGCCCTAAGATCTTTCCTCATCTTTTTGGCATCTCTTAGCACACTATCACGGTTGTCAATCAAGCCATTCAACCTAGCGATCTCAGCAAGCAAAGAGTCGGGGTCACGATTTACCTCATCCTCCGAGTCGGAGTCCGCTGTCTTCCTTCTCGCTCTTCTTGCTTGCTTGAGCTATGGGCCATGCCACAAAAGCCCTCAAGCGCCACACAACTCAACCCGCTGAGGTTCCGGCTTGCACTCTTCTTGCCCTTGCGCCTCCCGGCGTCTTCATCTTCGCTGCTTGAGCTTGACTGCTCGTCGCTTGAGCTTGAGTCGACATCGCTCGCACCGGCCACCATCGCTCTTGCCTTGTTCTTCTTGTAGCCGCTCTTGCTCGGTCGCCACTTGTCCTTGTCCTTACTCTTGGACTTGCTGAAGTGCTTGCCCTTGGAGGAGTAATTGTCTTCACGCCTCGGGTGCGCCTTGTACTCGTTCACCTTGTACTTGTTCTCCTCCGCTTCCGGGCACTCGGCGATGAAGTGGCCACGCTTGCCACACTTGTAGCACGTCCCTGAGCTCCGCCTTGCATTCCTCCGACTCTCGTGTAGTCGATCAAACCTTCTTGAGAGCAAGGCCAGCTCCTCCTCGCCCAGCACATCAAACTCCTCATCTGGAATGGACATAAGAGAGGACAAGGAAAAGCGTCGACGGGGAAGGGTTAGATTTGCCCTTTGATCCGCCCACAAGAGCAAGACTATGATCGGTCGAGCCCTCATGCTTGGATTGCAACTTCCTGTCAACCTCGGCCGACTTGAGCTTAGAAAAGAGGTCATCCAACTCAATAGTCAAATAATGCCCGGACTCCTTGATGGCCTCAACCTTAGCACCCCAAACATTTGGGTCCAAGACATGCAAGAGCTTCAAAGCTTCGATCATGCTCGGTGTAAGGAAAATCCTCAACATTAGCCTTCATGTTGTTCACGATGGCGGCGAACCTGCGAAACATCGCATCGATGTCCTCACCGGGAAGTGGAGTGAAATTCTCATATTGCATCCAGGTAAGAGACAAAGAGGTGAGCCTTCACATGGTTATCACCACCGTGAGCAACCAACAACTTTTCCCAAATTTGCCAAGCAAGATTCAAATGGCGAACACGCTCAAACTCGGGATCACACAAGCTCGGACCAAGTGATCAACGGCTTTTGCATTAGCCTCATACTTGGCCTTAGCACCGGCATCGGTCACCATAAGAGTATGGATGTTGACCGGAATAGCATAGGTCTTGTCAAGCACAATGAAATCCAACGACTTCCCACGAAGAAAGATCATCATACGAGCCGCCCACTTGTGGTAACCCTTGCCATCGAAGTGCGGCGGACCGCCCCGCTCAACGTACGCCGGCTTAGGATTCGAGACTTGTCAAAGTCGCAAAGAATGCGGCACCAAGCTACGATACCAATTGAAGGATCAGATGGCGACTAGAGAGGGGGGAGTGAATAGGAGCCGGTAAAAATTCTTCCCAAAGAACCCGGCCTATGCCCTAGTCAAATCCCGGTCACACACAAGCGATGGATCGAATCACACACCAATCGCCAAGACAACGAGGATATGGATCAACCTCTAGCCTTAGGAACGATTCCTTGAAGCACACGCGGAAGCACGAGAGAGGAAGGGAGGAATCGAACCAAGAAGCAAAGCTCACGGGCTGCGGCGGACCGTCCCGGCCGGGAGGGGCGGACCGTCCGCACGGAGCCTCGCGGACCGTCCCGCCGCTGTCGCGGACCGTCCGCGCCAACACCGCGGACCGTCCGGCCCTACGCCGCGGACCGTCCGTTAAATCACACAGAACCAACAAAAGCACACCACGAACCACGGACCGTCCGCGGGGAGCACGCGGACCGTCCGCCGGGGCACCCGCGGACCGTCCGCCCTCTGCTGCGGACCGTCCGAAACTCCGTCCAACCGAAACTCAAAATCGTGACGGATCGAAATGAAAGGAGAGCAAGAACACGAAGAACACGGGACGAACACGAGCGGCGCGGACCGTCCGCCAGGAGGGCGCGGACCGTCCTCGAGGCTCGGACAGAGCAGAAAAACGCCCGACCTCGAAAGTTAACTCCCCCAAATCATCATCGGATTTCCCAAATGGTTGAAGCTGTGGAGACAAGGGTTTGGGGACTTGAAAAGCGTCACACAAGGATGCTAAAGCCCAAAAATCTTGCCTCCTAACTCCCTTAATCACCGGGAATCGCGAATCCTTTGAGCACCACCAAAAGCTTGAGCACCGAACGAAAACTCTCGAATCGAAGTGGTTTCCGGCGTTTGAGGGCACAAGATCAAACAAAAAGATGCACGAGACATCTATCCATGTTTCCCTCAAAGAAATCCGGGAGAAACCCACTCAAATCCGCGGAATCGCACCGAGAACAAGAGCACGAAAACAAGCACAAAAAGACCACGAAAAACACAACTCCGAATCTTCTATACAAACCAGGAAAGATTCACAAGGTCTAGCATGCCGCCCTAGCATCCATCCCTCTCAACAAATCTCTCATGAAGCTCTCATGCTAGCCTAGAGAAAATGGAAGAAAAATAGCTACGAAAATGAGAAATGGGAGGGAGGAAATGAAACCCTAAGTCGCGGAGAGAGAAAGCCATCCACACACACTCATGGCTTATATATTAGGTCTTGGGAGTGGTAAATGACTCGACTACCCCTAACTTAACTACTGGCGATACAACCCACGCAGGGGCATTTAGGTAATGTTTGTGGGTCTTGCCATCGGACGGCCACGCCTTTGCCGCACCCCGCGTCCTCCCGACGCAAGCCATGTGATCCCGTCGCGTGTCCTCCGCCTCGAAGCTTCCCAACACGCCCGGATCTCGTCTCCGTCATGTTGGGCCCTCGGACTTGGTTTTGAGGCCCAAACCAAGAAACTGTCCGCCGATGGTTTTGTGCGCAAACCACCAAACCTGCGTGCTCGGTCCGGCCTCCCTCCAAACCACTTGACTCGACCGCCACCGTGCACTGGCTCGATTGTCCATGACTTCGTCTTGCTTGTGTCGCCACCATGTGGCCCGCACCTGTCCCGTGTCCACCGGGTCCCTCGAACCGAGCCTACTTGTCTCTCCATCTCCGGAGGCCCCTCAAGGCCGAAGACCTTTCGCGCCCGTTCTTCACTTGCAACAACACGAACTAGGCCGCGGCGTACACTGCGCACTAAGCCAAGAGTCGGTCCAACACCCGTTGTCAATCACTCATCAGCGAGGAGCGGTCATCCATCGACCACCGGGACGCTCTTGGTCCTCAACCCTTTGGCATTGCTTCTTGTTCCTGGATCACAAGATGTGAAAATAGCGAGTGTGTGAGATACCGGGAACAAGATTGGCTTGAATGAGCATCGAGGCTCGGTAATCCAAAGCAATTGGCACAAAAGCGGCCGGGCGGTTAAAGCGCCCCGGGGGGGCGGTTAGACCGCCCCTGCTAGTTTTGAGCCAATGGTTTCTTTCGGCCAAACACGGCAACACGGATTTTGAATAGCGATTCTTGTTCATGAGACGATCCTAAAGCGATTGAGGATTCAAGTACATGCAGAGATCAACAATTGGCTCACCAATGCGTAGGGCGGTTAGACCGCCCTGCAGGGGCGGTTAGACCGCCCCCCTGCAGTCCGCCAAAAATTGAGTTCATGACAATGTACTAAAGGAAATGGAACCAAACTTTAGGAATGTCTTCTAGGGGTTGCCAGGATATGCTCTACCAAAGGATATTCAAAACTACTCATGGAGTTGATAGATCGGGTAAAAACAAGATTTGAATACCTCTGGAGAGATGAAACTGAGATGAAATCCAAAGAACCGGGTGGGGGGCTGGTTCGGCCGCCTTAGGGGAGTGCTTTCCACGGATTGGATTTGATTTTTAGGGGTGGAAACTTAAAATCTCCATGGGAGGGTGTGAGAGCTTGAGGAGGAAGAAGGGGTGGAGCTCTTGGTCGAAAAAGGCTGTTCCGGTCGTTGGAGAGAGATAGGAGTGAGTAGATAGGGTTGAGGGGGTGTAGAGTCACGGGTTGGGTAAAAACGAGAACAACTTTGTGGTACCGGTCCCTAACGGGTAGGGGAGGCGGTTAGACCACCCCCGCCGCCGACTCGGCGAGGAATGAGTTACGGGCTTAGGGTTCGACTCCTTTTTCCACATAGGCCCCCGGGATGCCCGAGATTTCACTTAGAAAAGATAAGGAGGGCGGGGAGAGAAAACTTGTGGGGTCGGTTAGACCGCCCCTACCCCCGGTTAAACCGCCCTCCCGAAAAATTCCTCCAGAGACGCCATATCGGTAGTACCGATGTGGTGTCGGAAGTACCGAGAATTTCTAGGATTTTGGACAGAGAGCTCTTATCGGTAGTTCCGCCCTAGTGTCAGTAGTTCCGGAAAACACTTTTTAAGCAACAGTGAATGTGATCCTTTATTTCCATGGAATGTTTGGATAAAAGATATAGAGTAGAATTCGATCCAACATTCACTAATCTTAGAAGAATTTGAGATGATCCAAATGAGTCGCAATCTTGATTCTTCCAGGAGATTTTGAGAGAGAGAGATAAAGATATGGATTTAGGGATACTATAGACTTGAGTAAAATATCACCACTTGTGACTAGCCATCAAACAAACATGGAGAACTATAGTCACAAATGGATCAATAGGGTCACAAAGACCAAGAACCAAGTATTTTTAAAAGTAAGCACACTTCCTACACATGCTAGTTGGATTTTTGAAAAATCTATCCTATTTCACGAAATGCATGCATCCACTTCAAATAAATAGCTTTTCAAGAATATTTGGCTCATACCTCCATCCTTGAGACACAAAGACGAGTGATAGAAAGGTATCAACCAAATATCTAGAGTAGCCCACAAAGATTCATTTGAGGCAATTACAAGCTAAAGGAGGCACACTAGCATGGTATTATGGCCTAGATGCATTTCGGTAAGTAAATGAGTTCATGATGACATACCTTTGCCTTTAGACCATTTGAATTTGTGCATAAGTAAATGTTTACGAACAACTAGCTCTTATTTGATTATTTGAGATTTATTGATGAAGACAAGAGGTTGGTTAAGATGCACAAACATATGAGACTACAAGTTTACCAGAAGAAATTGTTAGTCCCACAAAAGACACAACCTTTGAAGTAAACTCCCCCTTAATTAGTGCTTAGAGAATTTTGAATTTCTCGGACTTAGCACATAATTCAATAAAGAATAAGGGAGATTGCTACAGAGGCATGTCTTTGGCATAAAACGGTTCACAATAATCAAATATGCCGAAAGTCTCATTACCACTTGCCTTGTAAACACCAAAACGTCGATAATGTTGCTCCAAGTCGGGTTACCGGGCATGGGTGTCGGGTCACCCGCCACTCTCCACGGGCGCACGGGTCACCCCCGCCACCGGTGCGGGGTCACCCGCCAAACACACTTACGGGGGCCAGGCGGTTAGACCGCCCCCAAGGGGCGGTTAGACCGCCATGCCCTTCCTTGGTCATTTTGGTGATTTTTTGGCTCTAGATTCTTGATAAGCCTCTATTTTACCTGTATTACACCCTGCAAAGCTTATCAAAACAAATGCTCTTCTAGAGAGCCATTAGGAGCATCGAATGGCACGAGACAATGAAATTATTGAAAGTGTCAAGGTCACTTCCTCATGCTTCACAAACCTAGTTCTAGTGATTCATGAGTGTTCACAAAGGACTAAGAGTGACCAAGGCACAACTCAAGTGCTAGTTACCGAGATTGCATTGGTTGAGTGATGTTCTCTTGCTAGTCCGTCTCATGGCATGTTATCAAGTAACCAATCATTTCTTCATTGCCATGACTTCAATGCAACTTGATTAACCTACAAGCTCGGCAAGCATCTTTTGGTACCCAACGCTTGTTGGGTCCTACAAGATTAGTTACAATGTGCTTTGGAACCCATATGGCCCTTGTCTTGACTTGAGGTGAACAAATCAACCTCATAGTACAAATGTCCACCTTGTCATTTCTAAGCTTATGAAAATCATAATGGACAAGGTTGGATTGAGGAGTGTTACCATTCGGGCAATTATTGCCCAAGTGACCCTTCACACGACATGTGTAGCGAGATGCGACCTTTGGCACTTCCGGGCTTGGGATCCATTTGCACGCTTGTCTTGGCTTGCATAGAGGCTTCTTGCTTGAAGGGTGAACTTTCTTCTTGGTGCACCGGACCCGGTTTAACCGCCCACGGGGGGCGGTTAGACCGCCCATGGTCTGTGCGGCTACCTTGTTTGCAATCCGCAACCAAATGACCCTTCTCTTTGCATATATAGAACAATCTCCCTTTGATTGATGTTCTTTTCTTCTTGGAGATCGTTTCTTGAGCCTTGAGCTTGGTGGGGCGATGTGGAGTGTCATGCCTCGTTTTCTTTGCTTGAATGTTGCCCTTGATGATCTTGATATGTTGTTGAGGAGTTCGGCTTGTGACGGTTGATCCCTTCTCAAGCTTCTTCACCATGTCGTCACGGTTATCTTGAGAAGGTTGCACTTGGCTCTCTTCCTTCAGCACATGCAAGTCTCTTTTAAGCTTTTCAACTTCTTGCTTGAGTTCATCATTTTCTTGGGCAATGAGGTCATCACAGGTTTCTACAAATTACATGCTCAATACTAGATTGGCTTGCTTGGATACAACAAGGTTTAGTACAAGCAAATTCATTATTGACAAGTGAGCATGTGCAAATGGGTATGAGAGGTTGTAGGTATTTTACCGATGAAAGGACAACCTCATGAGCAATTTCTAGTGAGGCATATGAATCCACAAGCTTCTCATGTGAACACTCAAGTTCTTTGTGAGTCGCTTGCAAAGTCATATGCTCACTAGTGAGCTTTGCTAGTTGAGCTTCTAGCACATCATTGGCTTCTTCTTCTATCTTCGTTCTAGACGAGAAAGATTTGATATCATGATCATATTTGTTAGCTAATAAATCATACTTACGGGTCAAGGAGGCAAGTTCGGATTTGAGAAGTTCAAGTTCTCTTGACGGAGATCTTGAATCTTCGATCTTTTGACTCTTTGCGCCCTTGGACTGCCTCTTCTTCTTGCTTTTCTTCTTGGCCACAAGACAAGCGCCTTCACCGTAGAAAGTTGAGGCTTCTCTGTTGGGGGCGGTTAGACCGCCCCTAGGGGGCGGTTGAACCGCCTCCTCCGAGAGAGAATCTTCTTTCGCTTCTCTTGTCTCCTTCTTGCTTGAAAGTCAATGTTTGATGTTCGGTGGTTGTTGTAGAGGTTGTAGGGCACATCTCCTTTGCTTCATCATCATCCTCACTCTCAACCTCATCCCATTTGATGTGTGCTATCCCAAATAGCAATTTTCCAAATGAGATGAGTATCCTTGCTAATTCCTTTACTTGTTAGAATAAGATGCTTTAGTTCACTACATACACAACTACACAAAAGGTTAGTAACAACGGCATTGAGTCGCTTCTTCTCCAATTCCATAGGTAAGACACGAGTCTCATCCTTCGGATGGATACTCGCAACCATAATGCCCTCAGCGATGGGACCCAAAACCTTAAGTGCAATGCGAACATTGGAATGCCAAGAAGAGTAGTTTGAGCCATCAAAAGCTAGAGGCTCAAACGGTACCTCACAAGTAGTCGACAACGAAAAACTCCGAGCGGTTAAGCTCGGATCGGAGCACCAAGATCCGATACCAATTGAAAGGACCTTGATGCCGCCTAGAGGGGGGGGGGTGAATAGGCGGGATGACCAAATAGAACCTTTTCCCGAAAAACTTGAGCTTCACCGGCACGGGCGGTTAGACCGCCCCTACCGAGCGGTTAGACCGCCCCCGATGTGTCGAACCATAGGGGGCGGTTAGACCGGGTCCGGGGGCGGTTAGACCGCCCCGCCCGATAAACCCGCAAAACAACTCAAGTCTTCTCGACTTCTAGCTCGAACCGAATTTCTTGAGTAGCTCCTGTAGATGATCACGAGCGGGGGTAATGATCCCCGCACTCAAAGACAAGCACACCCAAGTAGATCGAGTGGAAGCAAAGTAAATGTGCTAGAAATCAAAACAAGCGAGGCAAACCACAAGGAGAGACGAGGATTTGTTTCCCGAAGTTCACCGCCCACAAAGGAACGGATGCGTCTCCGTTGAGGAGCTTGTAAGGGAATTCTCCCACAACAAGCCGGGTCTCTTTCAACCACTTTCCTCACTTCCACTAAGGTGATATTTTCCACAAAGAGGCAAGATCACGGCCCTTACAAACTTGCCGCTGCTCACCACAACCTTGGGAGCTATCCGGCGACGCCTAGCCGTCTAGGAGGCAAACCTCCAAGAGTAACAAATGCTTCAAAGGCTTTCCGACGTGAATCTCAAGTGCTCAAGCTATGGGATGCTCTTGCTCATCTCACACAAGCTCACAAAGGCTTAAACTCTCAACCCAACACAAGGATGTGGCTTGAATAGCTAATCTCACAAAGAGAGTTGGGGAGTGTTTCTTTTGGCTTTGGCTTATGAAAAACAACGGGGGAAGCACCTCGGCAACCCTAGAATTAGCGGCCCCAACAAGTGGAGCTCATGGGGTACTTATACCCCTCACAAGGAAAACTAGCTGTTAGTTCTGCGACAAAGGCGGTTAGACCGCCCCCCAACGGTCAGTTTGAAAAACTAGCCGTTGGGCTGCCAAGGGCGGTTAGACCGCCCCCCATGGGCGGTTAGACCGCCGTGGGCAGAGAGACCCCTAAAGCCCTTTTCTCTTCTCACAAGCATTTCAACACGAGTTGAAATGGCAAAGGCTGGGTTAGAGGTTGGTTAGACTACTTGGGGACTCTCTCAAGGCTTGTTCTCACTTAGGTCAACTAATGAGCACTTTTGATCTTTTGTCTTAGAGCTAATGTTGCATCCCTCTTGATAGTACGACATACCTAAACTCAAGAATAAATGTAAAACCAGTTGATCACTTGAGTTTGTAGATCTTCAATCTTGTCGTACTTTTGTAAATCCAATGTGAGGGCTTTTAACATAGCCGATGTCTTGAGCAACTCCATACTTGAGCTAGTGACTTAGGATTTTCCCTTTTTGCATGAGAGTGAACACTTTAATCCTTAAGTCACTCCATATTGCCAATCATAACATTTTGATATGTTGCAACGCTTCCCTCGGTTAAGGCTTGGATATGATACTTGAAGACCCCACGGATGCTAGAACTTCACCTTAGCAAAACACTAATGGCGGCGGGCCAAGACCCCAAAGATTGCTTAGTCCCTCACCCTAGACACCTCGGTTGATCTCTTCATCACTTACCCAATCCACTTTGAGTTCCGCTTTGCCTCATACACAATTAACCTTTCATTTGAAAACCCTGCTCCAAATGCTTGATCTTGATTGACAATGGATGTGCAAGCTTCCAATTTAGAACCATAGTGTGTACACTCATCATTTTGTCCTTTTTTAA
The DNA here is from genome assembly GCA_947561735.1 of Cenchrus americanus. NCBI lineage: Eukaryota > Viridiplantae > Streptophyta > Magnoliopsida > Poales > Poaceae > Cenchrus > Cenchrus americanus. The sequence continues at coordinate 200,297,289 of OX387241.1, forward strand.
TAAACTCATGAAGTCTTGCATCGCATACTTGTCTTTGTCAATGTGAGTACATCCATATTTAAATACTTCAATGGTTGCTCATGAATATATAAAGGAAACCTGCTCACAATCTTAGACAAATTCATTAGTCCTTTAATCGCCTTGTCATTCAATTCACCAAAATCCACTTAGGGGCCTAGATGCACTTTCACATCGAGAAAGCAAAAATAAGCGTGATTTGCTAATCTCTCGAGCATCTCGTCAATGAACGGTAAGGGGAAGTGATCTGTCTTCGTTGCTTTGTTTAGCTTTTGATAATCGATACACATCCGCCACCCGGTCACGGTTCTTTTCGGTATTAATTCATTCTTTTCATTCTTCACCACGGTTAAACCTCCTTTCTTCGGTACACAATGTACCATGCTCACCCATTCGCTATGCGGAACCAAGTAGATGATTCCGTCATCAAGTAACTTGATGATTTCTTTCTTTACTACCTCTCGCATGGCATGAGTGCAAAAGGCTTACATTGGTCTTCCATAGGTATACGATCAGTGCAAAAGGCTGGGCTAAGTCTTTTGAGATCATTAATCGAATATCCAATCACCTTCCTATGCTTTTTCAATAAATTCAACAACTTCTCATTTTCTTCGGGACTCAATTCGTCACTCACGATGACTGGATAAGTCTTATCTGGGCCCAAAAAATCGTACTTTAATGCTTTGGGCAAAGGTTTAAGATCTACCTCGGGCACTTGTGGCTCTTCGGGTTTAATTTCTCCTATGTCCTCGAATTTTTCTTCCTCCACACTTCCATCTTGTGGTTCTAATCCTTTCGTTGCTTCCTCTAGTTCTTCGTCTTGTTGATCATTAGCTAGGTTCTCCATCGCTCTTTGCAACGGGTCTCTAAGGGTTTCAACAAAATAAAGACTATCTACCTCCTCTACTTCTTCGTCTTCGGGAGGAAAAGGTGAAGGGTGTTTAGATACATGAAGAAAATTATATGTGTACTTCTCTCCACTAAGATTCATTGTTACTTTGCCTTTCCCGGCATCCAACACGGCATCAACCAACTTAAGAAAGGGCCTACCTAGGATTATGTGATCATGATTACTATGATAAGCATCTATAACAAAAAAAATCGATTGGTATACATTTTCTAGAGATGATTACATTCATGTTGCAAGCAATAACTAGAGGTCTAATAGTTCTAACATCTCCCATAATTAACTTTGTTGATGTCGAAGCTAAGTCTAGGTTGGGGTCTTGAACTTTATCGTAAATTTTAGAAGATAGGACACTTACTTGGGCTCTGATATCACATAAAGCTTTGCATTGAACTCCATTGATCTCGCAACTCAAGTGCGGTGCCTTCTTCTCCTCTTCTTCGGATCTTATCGCGTAAACTTTGGTGAGGCGAGCGTATGGCGATGCTTCAGGTTTGATCCCCATGATTCTTTTCACCTCGGCTATGTGTTCCGGATCCACTTCATCATCACCAAAGAGCTTTTGAAAGATCTCACCGGTGGTTTGAAGGTCGTATGAAACTTTTGCTTGCTTTTCCGGTGGGAAATCCGCTTCCAACGCTCTTGCCATCCCCTTTTGGTTAGAGAACGGTCTTCTTTTGTTGAATACTTCTCCGTAGTCGATTGGAACCCAATCCATATGTTCGAACTCCCTTAATGGCTTTGCGCTTGACATACTCCTCTTGTTTGTTTTAATTGGTTCGGCGAAGTCAACGCTCGGGGTAGTTCTTGTCATGATATGTACTTCTTCAAACTGTTCCGGGATTGGCTCCTCTTTCTTGACTTCTGAGGTTGCCTCTTTAGAAATTTCAGCAGACCCTTCATCCTTGAATTGTGTTCCGGCTCTCCCGCAAGTCTTGTTTCCCAATCTCTTTGTATGGCCGCCGCTTTGCTAATCTTTTGTAAAAGTTTAGCGGCTTCCGTGAGTGTTTTCTCTATGAGATCCCCACCTGCACACATTTGGACGTGTTGCATGCAACTAGGGGTTAGGGAAAAGAAAAATGTATGCAAGAGTACATCACCGGAGAAGCCGAGTCTTGGTCCTTGTTCAATCAACTCATTAAATCTATTCCAAGCTTGGTCTATCCCTTCCTCTTCTCCTTGCGTGAAAGTGATCACTTGCCTCCTTAGATGTTGAACTTTGCTAAGCTCGGGCTCGCAAAATTTCTTTGTCAACTTGTTCCAATTGCCTTCAACTTCAAAGGACGCAAACGAGTATCACGTCTTTGCTTCACCAGCAAGTGAGTAGGGAAAGAGATTCCATTTGAACCATTCATCGGGAACTCCTTCTTGACGCACTGTGTTGCATAGCGTCATGAAATTCCTTATGTGTCTATATGGGTTCTCCGTAGCCATCCCACCAAACAGGGTTGCCGCTGCCATCTCGATGATCTTGGATTTGATTTCATTACTTGGTCGCTTCGAGCTTCGAATCCGACTCTTGTACCTTTATGTTTTCACATTGAGGACTAGCGTAATCCCTTAGAGCACCAGCAATGTATAGGTCCAACCCTGACCACATTTGATCTGACCTCAGCTATCATGCAAGCCGCAGTGGAAGGGACCGACCCCGCATCCATAGTTGGGCCCCGCAGGACAAAGAAATCTCCCGCAGCTCTCATCCGGTCGTTGCTTCCCGGGTGTTCTCGCGTCCATTTGTTCCCCAATCTTGCCCACGCCGCCTCCATTCCATTGGCTTGAGGATCCGAATCCACACCGTGGTAGCTGCCGCCAGACGCGCTGCCGACGCGAAGCGAGCTGGTTGTAACCTGCGCCTCCGCTCCGCCCTCGTGGGGCGCGGCCCCTCTCTAAAAGGACCTTGATGTCGCCTAGAGGGGGGTGAATAGGCGAGACGACCAGTTTAAACTCTTTCTCCCCAAACACTTGAGTTGACGGTGCTCCACCGGTCAGACCGGTGGTGGTGACCGGTCGAGCACTAAACTTCACGGGTGACACCGGTCGGACGGTGCGCCTCACCGGTCGAGCCGGTGTAGCACGAGAGAACACTGCAAAAAACAACTTCAACCACCTCTTGGCTTCTAGCGCGAACCAAACTCGGGGTGTGGCCTTTGTAGATGATCACAAGCGAGTAATGAGCCCTACTCACACAAGTAACACACCCAAGTAGATCGAAGCGGAAGCAAATGTAATATGCTAGAATAAACAACTTAGAGAGTCGAACCACACGAAGAAGCAAGGATTTTTTTCGCGAAGTTCACCACCCAACCGAGGAATGGCTACGTCTCCATTGAGGAGCTTGTAAGGGACAATTCCCACAACAAGCCGGGTCTCTTTCAACCACTTTCCTCCTTTCCACTAAGGTGATCTTTTCCACGAAGAGGCAAGATCGCAGCCCTTACAAACTTCCCGTGCTCACCACAACCTTGGAAGCTAGCCGGCGACCCCTAGCCGTCTAGGAGGAAAACCTCCAAGAGTAACAAATGCTTCAAAGTTTGTAGACGCGAAACCAAAGTGCTCAAGCTATGGAAATTGCTCTTGTTAGCTCACAAGGTCACTCCTAGGCTCACTTCCTCAACCCAACACAAAGATGATGGCTTGAATCCACAAATCTCACAAAGAGATGGTTGGGGAGAGCCACTAAAGCTTAGAGCTAGTTAGAAATGGCTTGGGACCTCAGCAAACTCACTAGAAACAGCAACCCTCACTTGAAGAAGGCTTGGGGTATTTATACCCCTCAAAAGAGAAAACTAGCCGTTAGTCCCGGGTGGCACCGGTCGGACGGGTGCCCCACACCGGTCGGGACCGTGTTCGAAAAACTAGTCGTTGGGCTAGCGGCACCGGTCAGACCGGTGCCTCGGATCGGTCGGGCCCGAGATACCCCCAAAACCTCTTTTGAAGAAACTAGCACTTCACTACCAAGATGAAATGACCCGGGTAGGTTAGGAGGGTTTGTTAGCACACTTTAAGGCTAGATCTCACTTAGGTCAACTAAAGAGCACTTTGACTTGGTCAACTCACTAAGATGCATCCCTCTTGATAGTACGGCATACCTATACTCAAGAAAAGAAGAAAAGAGCTTTGTTAACCTCTTGAGCTTGAACAACTTCAATTCTTACCATACTTGAACAATATCCACTTGAGGGCTTTCATCCTAGCCTTTGACTTGAGCACGTGCATACTTGAACTAATGACTTAGGATCTTTCCATATAGCATAGGAATGCACACTTGGATCCATGGTCACTCCATGTTGCCAATCTTAACGAGTTGATGACTTGCAAAGCTTCCCTCGGTTAAGGTTTGAATATGATACTTGAAGACCCCACGGATTCTAGACCTTCACCTTAGCAAAACACGAATGGCGGCTTAGCTACGGCCCCAAAGATTGCTTAGTCCCTCACCCTAGACATCTCGTTTGATCTCTTCATCACTTATCCAATCCATTTTGAGTTCCACTTTGCTTCATACGCAATTGACCTTCATTTGAAAATCCCGCTTCAAATGTTTGATCTTGATTGACAACGAATGTGCAAGCTTCCATTTTTAGAACCATGGTGTGTACACTCATCATCTTGTTCTCTTTCAATAAACTCATGAAGTCTTGCACCATATACATGTCTTTAAAGATGTGAGCCGAAATATTCATCCACAATTAAGATACTTCAATGGTTGCTCATGAATATATAGAGAAAACCTGCTCACAATCTTAGACAAAATCATTAGTCCTTTAATCGCCTTGTCATTCAATTCACCAAAATCCACTTAGGGGCCTAGATGCACTTTCAATCTCCCCCTTTTTGGTGATTGATGACAATTCGATTAAAGCTCACAAATAAAACATTAAAGCGCATTTAGATTCTTAGATATAGCTAGAGCTCCCCCTTAATTTGTGCTTTTGAGTTGAATTTCAAAAAGTTGGCCTTAAACACCATTAGCACAAATTTGGAAGAAAAAAAATGAGTGAGCTCCCCCTATATCTTAGAATCAGTGGAGTGCAACATGTGTGAGCGACAAAAAACAAAAAATAAAAACCGTGATGCGTATGACAAGATATGCACAAAGCAAAGAGAAACGTATCGGCTAGGCAAGACCGGTCGGACGGTGCCCACGACCGGTCGGAGCCGGTCGAGTCCGGCCAACACACACGGCCGGGCGTCACCGGTCGAGCCGGTGCCCCCGACCGGTCGGACCGGTCGGAGTCCGTCGCCGCACAAAGCAACATAGGTGCGTACTATTTGGTCCAAGGTGATCATGCCGGGGTTGCAAGCTAGTTTAGATCACTTTGCTCCATTTAGCCAACACAAACAAACATCATTCAATTCATGCATCACAATCTAGCAATAGAGTCGCTTAAATATTGCAATAAGGTTTAAACACACGGTAGCACTCACACAAATGTTCTCAAGTCCACCAAGATAAAGTTCTAACTTATTACAAGGCTTCTCTCAACGGCCCGGCAGGCACCGGTCGGACGGTGCGGGGCACCGGTCAGACCGGTGCAACACAGACAGCAACCCAGACAGCGCAAACTTGTGGCTTTAATCACGAATATTCTCCCCCTTTGTCATCAAGCATCCAAGAAGGGCCGGGAGAAGAAGCACTGCCGATCACCGTCCTTGAGATCCATCTCCGGGTGAGAGCTCCCTCCTATTTGAGATTTGTCAAGAATCCAATGTAAAGGAGAGTTTAGGTAAATAGACTCCGAGACGGTGATTGAGATGGATGAGCTATGGGAGCGCGGTTTTTACCGTAGAAGTAAGGGTTGTAGTCAAAGATCTCGGCGGAGAAGCGAGCGCCCCAATCTTGTACTTGCTCGGTTGGTGGAGGAGGTGGGGGTGCTTGCTCTTCTTCCATGAAATGAGACGATCCTGCCACATCCGGAGGAGGAGGTACAAATGGTGGAGGTGGAGAAGGAACCGATGAGGACGACCCTTGTCCTTGCCGGACTCGAAGAACATCGGCCCATATTGATTAAGCATGTCGAGTTGGCCCATCCTCTCATCCTTTCCTCAAAGGACGGTATCTCAACCTGTGGAGACTCGGAGATGGTGGAGAGTGAGGGAGGTTGAAATCCTTGGGCATTGTGCATTAGCTTCATCGTGTTCCTCATTTGCTTGTTTGCCCTTCTCGACCTTTGTTGCTCAACTTGAATGTCATGCGGCTCCCGCACATCCCAAATATGAAGTTGAGAAACTTCCGCAAAGGGGAGGTGGACCTGCGAGGCTGTCTGGCTGCCAGCCACCCCACCGGTCAAGCCGGGTGACGGTCTGAGCCCCTGCCTGAGGCAGATCTGGTCGAGCTACTCCCTCCTCAAATATTTCTTCCTCATGTCCTGGTGCATGCTCAACTCTGGGTGATGGAAACCGAGGATTCTTACTAGGATTGAGCTTCAGAGGCTTGTGTGTCACATTTTTGGGAAACTCCATCTTTGCAACCTTTTCAATCATGTACATGATGTAAGGACTATAGCTGCAAATCTTCTTGGGGTCCTCGGATAAGTGCTTGATTTCTTGCCAAATAAAATCCCCAACACTAAACTCTGGAGCTCCCGGCCTCAAAGAAATCATCAAGTTTTTCTGAAATTTTGTAATCTCTGAGGGATTTCCATCTCTAGGTGTAGTGGACACCCTAATGAGCCTGTTTAGGACAGCAAAGTAGGTGTAGAGATTCTTCACCTTCCCATAGTTGGCATGCTCACCTCGAGGGTACATCACATGCAAAGCATCCTTCTCGAGCTCTCCCTCATCATGGAGCTTCCTCAACTCCCCATCTCCCGCCATGATCCCAAAGCACCTCAAAAATCTATGGAAAGTGATGGAGTACTTTTGGCCATTGGTCATCCAAGTCATAGCCCTATCGGTCTCAATGTAACCAAAGTGCACCGTGGCAAAGAACTGGGCTATGATCTCCTTGTTCCAATCCTGTCGGAAACCCATAAGTGTCTTCACCCTTTGCCTCTCACAGTTGCTAATGACTTCATCAAATATTGGGTCTCCTTTCCTAGCCATGTGCTCCCAATCCACATACTGTGCCTTGTGAGTGATTTTGGGCTTCTTTATGATCACCGTGGCATAGTAATCCTGCTGAAACTTAGCCCAAAACCTCGGATCAGACGCGGTCTTACCCTCCTCATATGGGTTCTTGTCCCTCAGCTTCTTTAGGGCCTTGGTCATGCCGGCCCGTGGTACTTCACCGGCTGTCGGGGGTAAATGTAAGTGGGTGGCATGATCTTCAATCTACTCGGGTCATTGTCATCCTCATCCATGGCATCCACATCCTCTTCCTCATCCTCCTCATCCTCATCCTCAGCCTCATCGCTGTCAGACCCAGCCTCCTGGTGCCTCCTCAGCTCAAACTGACCCGGAAAGGTCTCATCCTCAACATTATCATCGCTGCTAGTGCCGGTGTCACCTCCTAGGTTGGGATCCTCTGCACTTGCTTGAGCTGAGCGGCATCTCAACCTCTTGCCGCTGACGTTGACGGTGCTGCCTCCTTCCCCAAAATCACCGGGGATAGCTCCTCGGCGAGAGAGCACCTCTTCTCTTCTTTTCTTTCCCCCTTCCTTTTCCCGTACCATAGGCTGCGTCCCGAGTCACAAATAGGATGACAAGATTGTATAAGACTCTAGGAAAAAGATTGAATTGATATGGAATTTATTCTTGAGAGTTCGAACAATTGGGTCTGCTCCGGGCCACACCAGTCGGGCCGGGTGAAGGGCACCGGTCGGACCGGTGCCACCCGAACAGAGCCAATTGCTCCCACATTCAAACCGAGCGGCTAGGAATCTAAGATTTGGTCTAGATGAACAAAAGATATCTTAGAATATATATGTGTTGAAAAACATGAAGAAAACACAATTTGGGGGTGGACATGCGCCACCGGTCAGACCGGTGACGGCGCCGGTCGAGCCGGTGAAGGCCGTCCGACCCTAAATCGTGGGTTCTCACAATGTGTCCAACGAAACCTTATGGATCTATAGGTATGTCTTCTAGGTGATCTCAGAAGATGCTCTACCAAAGGAAATTCAAATCTTTCCACCATGTGAGGAGATCAGGCAAAAGAGAGGTTTGGATACCTTTGGAGAGTGGAACTCGAGTTGAATCCAAAAAACTCGAAGGGGAAAGTGAAGAGGGGCCTTGGGAGATCCTTTTGCTTCCAATCTTGAGACTTTTTCTTGGTTGAAACTTCAAATCTCCATGGGGGTTGATAGAGGTGAGAGAGAGGAGAAGGAGGAGGTTCTTCACGGTTTGGCGGGGGTGGGAGGGGGTGAAATGATAGATGAGAGAGAAGGAGGGGGGGTAAAAGAGGATTCCTTTTACTGTGGCCCCACGGGTTGACGTCGGGCGTCACCGGTCAGACCGGTGACCGCCCCTGGTCGAGCCAGAGAGCCCTTACCGGTTTTTCCGACCCACCATCGGTAGAACCGAAGATCTTGATAAAATTCGACAGAGAGTCCTTATCGGTAGAACCAACATGCCCTCGGTAGTACCGATCCTTTTCCTCCTTTTTGAGATTTTGCTCCTTAAACCTTCTCCAAATATTTTATAGGACATTTTGCATCCACTTAGGTCGCAGAAAAAAGATTATGTGACTTCAAGGTCACCACCGGTCAGACCGGTGATGCGCACCGGCCGACCCGGTGCTTCCTTGAGAAACGATTTTGAACCACAAAGGTAGATTTCCATTTCAACCTTTAGAGATGTTTTGGATATGAGATATAAAGATGATATTGATCCAAAAACCATCAATTCTCCGAAGAATGGAGGATTAACCAATTTATTCGTGAATTCTTGATCCTTCCAAGATAGAGAGAGATAAATAAAGATGGATTTTGGGGACTTGAGAAAATCTTCTTAATTGTGACTAGTCATCAATCAAACAAGGAGAACTATAGTCACAACTAAGTTGATTAGGTCACTAAGACCAAGAACCAAATATTTTTACAAAGTAAGCACACTACCTATACATGCTAGTTGATTTTTCGAAAAATCTATGCTATGTCACAAAGTGCATGCATCCACTTCAAATGAATGCCCTAACAAGCATATTTGGCTCATATCTTCATCCTCGAGACACAAAGACGAGTGGAAATAAAGATATCAACCAAATATCTAGTGAGGAGCACAAGAGATTCACTTGAGGCAATTACACGCTAAGGATGGCACACTAGCATGGTTTTATGGCCTAGATGCATTACGGTATTTCAATGAGTTTCATGAAAACATACCTTTGCCTTAAGACCATTTCATTTGTGCATATATTAAATTTTGATCGGTGTTAGCTCTTACTTGTTCTTTTGGAAGTTACGCTTATCGAGAGCTTCCTTTGAGATGCACAAACGAATGAGACTACAAGATCACTTAGAAGAAATTGTTAGTCCCACAAGTGACTCAAGTGTTGTAATGAGCTCCCCCTTAAGTAGTGCTAGAGAATTTGAATTTCTCGATCAAGGCACTTTGTTCAGTTAAGAACTCGGTGAGGCTCATTCCAAACTTGGTCACAACACATGAATGATTTGTTAATTGAAATGTGTTTAGCCTCTCATAACCTTCGACGCCAAATCACCCTTCTTCTTGATGGTTTGGACAACCGCGGGTCACCCGGGCACTCGTGTCGGTCACCCTGCAGCATACAGAGGCGTGCCGGGTCACCCGGGCACTCGTGCGGGTCACCCACCCAATTTGCACTTCTTTGCGTTGGCACCGGTCGGACCGGTGCACTGTCACCGGCCGACCGGTGACCACCACCGACACCATTTTGGTGATTTTTCCTTCCCTTTTCCTTGAGTGAGTGAATGTATCACTGATTTAAATCCTGCAATCAAGGATAAGGCATTGCTCTACTAGAGAGCCATTAAAAGCATCGAATGGCATGAGAGAGTAAATTTTCATAAAATTAGTCAAAGTCACTACCTCATGCTTTGCTCATGCAAGAGGAGCGTCACATGAGTGTTCACCAAGAACCAAAAGTGACTTAGACTCAATCGAGCATATTAGTTACCGAGATGACATTGATTTCACGATTTATATGAGTTTTCTCTTCACATGGTCAATTGAATCCATCAAGATTTCCAAGTCTTCCAACCATGTGCTCAATGCATCTCTTTCAACCTGCAAGCTCAGTAAGCACTTCTTGGTACCCAACACTTGTTGGGTCCTATTGGGTTAGTCACAAGGTGCTTAGGAACCCAAATAGCTCTCATGCTACAATGAGGTGAACTAATCTCCCTCATAGCACAAGTTTTATTCTTATCGTTCCTAAGCTTATGGAAATCATAATGGACAAGGTTTGATTTAGGAATGTTACCATTTGGACAATCCTTGCCCAAGTGACCCTTTTGACGGCATTCATAGCAAATGCGACTTTTGTTCTTGTTGGTCACATCATTCCTTGCAATTTCTTTTCTACACTTGCTTCTGAGTCTTGTTCTTGGAGAAGATGGCTTCCTTGCCTTGTTAGCTTGAAGTGGGGCTGCCCTGGCCAGCACCGGTCTGACCGGTGGCATGCACTGGTCTGACCAGTCACGGTCAGTGCCACTGCCCATTGTTGCTTTTGGGCAGGAGTCGGCAAGGTGTCCCTTCTCTCGCACTTGTAGCACACCCTCCACTTGTTGGAGCTTCCAGGCTTCTTGGAGAGTGACTCTTGTGCCTTGTGCTTGATCGGGCGATATTGGGGTTTGATTTGCCCAATCTCGCTCTTTTCTTGAATCTTGTTCTTGTGGGACGTTGTATGTTGTTGAGGGGTTGAACTGGTGGTGGTTGATCCCTTCTCAAGCTTCTTCACCATGCTTTCACGGTTATCTTGAGAAGGTTGCACTTTGCTCTTCTCCTTCAACACATACAAGTCCTTTTGGAGCTTTTCAACCTCTTGCTTTAGTTTATCATTCTCTTCGACAATGAGGTCATCACAAGATTCTACAAGTACATGCTCAATGCTAGATTGGCTTGCTTGAGACAAGCAATCATTAGCGCTAGATAAAACAACTTGAACTTGTGAGCATGTGCATGTGTGAGATAGAGGTTGTATAGATTTTACCGATGAAAGCACAACCTCATGGGCTATCTCTAGTGTTGCATAAGAATCAACAAGCTTCTCAAAGGAAAGTTCAAGTTCATTGTGATTAGCTTGTAGGACCATATGCTCGCTAGTGAGCTTCGCTAGTTTGGCTTCTAGATCATCATTGGCATCTTCTTCTATTTTAGCTCTACAAGCAAAGGATTTGATGTCATGATCATATTTGTTAGCCAAAGTTTCATACTTACAAACCAAGGATGCAAGTTCGGATTTGAGAAGTTCAAGTTCTCTTGACGAAGAGCTTGAAGCTTCAATCTTCTGGTCCTTAGCCCCTTTGGTTTGTCTCTTCTTCTTGCTCTTCGTTTCCTTCTTGGCCATCAAGCAAGTTGGTGTGCCCTGTCGTCACCGGTCCGACCGGTGGGTGTCACCGGTCGACCGGTCCCTGCGGAGGGACGGCGTCTTCGCTGCTTTGATCTTCTTTTTGCTTGGGGATTGATGCTTGATGATCGGTGGATGTTGTAGAGGTAGGACACATCTCCACCGACTCATCTTCATCATCGCTCTCGAGTTCATCCCATTTGGTGTTTACCAACTCAAGTAGTGAATTCCAAATGAGATGAGCATCTTCGGAAATCTTTTTGCTCTTCAAGATAATATACTTTAGTTCTCTACATACACAGCTACACAAAAGGTTAGTAATAACGGCATTGAGTTGCTTCTTCTCCAAGTCCATTGGCGAGACACATGTCTCATCCTTTGGAAGGATACTCGCAACCATAATGCTCTCAGCGGTAGGACCCAAAACCTTAAGTGCAATGAGAACATTAGAGCACCAAGAAGAATAGTTTGAGCCATCTAGAGCTAGAGGCTCAAACGGTACCTCACAAGTTGTCGACATCGAAGAACTCCAAGCGGTTAAGCTCGAATCGGAGCACCAAGCTCTGATACCAATTGAAAGGACCTTGATGTCGCCTAGAGGGGGGTGAATAGGCGAGACGACCAATTTAAACTCTTTCTCCCCAAACACTTGAGTTGACAGTGCTCCACCGGTCAGACCGGTGGTGGTGACCGGTCAGACCGGTCAGGCACTGAACTTCACAGGTGACACCGGTCAGACCGGTGCGCCTCACCGATCGAGCCGGTGTAGCACGAGAGAACCCGCAAAAAACAACTTCAACCACCTCTTGGCTTCTAGCACGAACCAAACTCGGGGTGTGGCCTTTGTAGATGATCACAAGGCGAGTAATGAGCCCCGCACACACAAGTAGCACACCCAAGTAGATCGAAGCGGAAGCAAATGTAATATGCTAGAATAAACAACTAGAGAGTCGAACCACACGAAGAAGCAAGGATTTTTTTCGCGAAGTTCACCACCCAGCGAGGAATGACTACGTCTCCGTTGAGGAGCTTGTAAGGGACAATTCCCACAACAAGCGGGTCTCTTTCAACCACTTTCCTCCTTTCCACTAAGGTGATCTTTTCCACGAAGAGGCAAGATCGCGGCCCTTACAAACTTCCCGTTGCTCACCACAACCTTGGGAGCTAGCCGGCGACACCTAGCCGTCTAGGAAGCAAACCTCTAAGAGTAACAAATGCTTCAAAGTTTGTAGACGCGAAACCAAAGTGCTTAAGCTATGGAAATTACTCTTGTTAGCTCACAAGGTCACTCTTACGCTCACTTCCTCAACCCAACACAAAGATGATGGCTTGAATCCACAAATCTAACAAAGAGATGGTTGGGGAGAGCCACTAAGGCTTAGAGCTAGTTAGAAATGGCTTGGGACCTCGGCAAACACACTAGAAACGGCAACCCTCACTTGAAGAAGGCTTGGGGTATTTATACCCCTCAAAGGAGAAAACTAGCCGTTAGTCCTCGGGTGGCACCGGTCGGGCCGGTGCCCCACACCGTCGGCCGGTGTTCCAAAAACTAGCCGTTGGGCTAGCGGCACCGGTCGAGACCGGTTCCTCGACCGGTCGGACCGGTCGAGCCCGAGATACCCCCAAAACCTCTTTTGAAGAAACTAGCACTTCACTACCAAGATGAAATGACCCGGGTAGGTTAGGAGGGTTTGTTAGCACACTTTAAGGCTAGATCTCACTTAGGTCAACTAAAGAGCACTTTGACTTGGTCAACTCGCTAAGATGCATCCCTCTTGATAGTACGGCATATCTATACTCAAGAAAAGAAGAAAAGAGCTTTGTTAACCTCTTGAGCTTGAACAACTTCAATTCTTGCCATACTTGAACAATATCCACTTGAGGGCTTTCATCCTAGCCTTTGACTTGAGCACGTCCATACTTGAGCTAATGCCTTAGGATCTTTCCATATAGCATAGGAATGCACACTTGGATCCATGGTCACTGCATGTTGCCAATCTTAACGAGTTGATGACTTGCAAAGCTTCCCTCGGTTAAGGTTTGAATATGATACTTGAAGACCCCACGAATTCTAGACCTTCACCTTAGCAAAACACGAATGGCGGTTTAGCTACGGCCCCAAAGATTGCTTAGTCCCTCACCCTAGACATCTCGGTTGATCTCTTCATCACTTATCCAATCCACTTTGAGTTCCACTTTGCTTCATACGCAATTGACCTTCATTTGAAAATTCCGCTTCAAATGTTTGATCTTGATTGACAACGAATGTGCAAGCTTCCATTTTTAGAACCATAGTGTGTACACTCATCATCTTGTTCTCTTTCAATAAACTCATGAAGTCTTGCACCATATACATGTCTTTGAAGATGTGAGCCGAAATATTCATCCATAATTAAGTACATCAATGGTTGCTCAAGAATATATAGAGAAAACATGCACACAATCTTAGACAAAATCATTAGTATTTTAATCACCTTGTCATTTAATTCACCAAAATCCACTTAGGGGCCTAGATGCACTTTCACTATCGTCGAGGCTGCGGCAGTGTCGGGAGGCCGGCGACGCGGCCGCGGCTACTGGTGAGGAGGACCGGCATCTTGCAGCTGGGCCTAAAGAAGCGGAGCGCGACGACGACCGCGCTACCCGTGAGAAGGAGCTTCGCCGGGTCCGCCACTACAAGCACAACATCGAGGTTCGTCCGCTAGCAGACTATTTATCCCTTCTGGCCGATTATTTTGCCTTCCCGTCATGATTCAATGCTTGCTCTTTTGACTGGTATTTATTAGCTATCCTGTGTTTGTGTGGCTCAATGGCAATGGAAGATTGCCTACCTGCCCATGAGTACGTGGGCTGTTTTGGGGATATTGTGCATGGTTGAAAGATGTGGGATGAAACTGAGAGTGGTTGAAAGAGTTGGGAATTTGGTTTGGAGTGAAATTTGGGATGTACTGGAAACTTGTATTTTCTGGATTTGTGGGATCAAAACCAAGCAATCTTGAGAAACTTCTATCTGGTGGATCCATCTGATATTGTCTTGTTTTAAGATTGAACCTATCCTCTTCCTATGCAGGCTATTGGTGTTGGTTTGACCGTGAACCTTTCATGTCTTTTTATGCAGGTAGGAAGCAACGGCTAGAAGATTGCAGGAAGAGGAACAAAACTGCATGAAAGGAAAAAGACTACAGGAAGAGGAACACTGATGAATGAAAAGAGCAATGGGTATAAGAAATAGGAAGGCAACGGTCAAGTGCACCAACGGTTAAAATCTTGAATTGGCTGTGTTGCTGGTAGTTGGAATTTGTCACGCATGTGTCAGCCTTTTGATTTCTTTATTTGCAAGGACCTGGACCCATGTATGGATCCTGGATCTCCATGGAACCAGGTACATAGTGTTTACACCCTAGATCCATAGGTGCATTTATTGTATAGGACCACCTTTTCCTGCACATTGGAGAGGCCCTTAGCGATTTCTCCGGTTCTTCCACGGGGTGGTTGATGAACGCCATCTAGACAACAAAGTAAAACAAAAACAAAAACAAAACAAAGTGGTTTTCTAGGTAATAGGGGTTAGATATTAGCAAATAAATGATAAACTAAATATAAAACAAAGTTAGATGCAAAACCAAACGATGTAAACTGGCTTGCTCCCCGGCAACGGCGCCAGAAAAAGGGGCTTGTTGATGTATAAAACTCGTATCCACCTACGATCCGCAAGCGTACGGACCTACACCTTTTTCACCATGAGGACTCCCTAGGTTCTTATCAATCCGCGGAGCAAGGGGATTACACACATTTGATCTACATCTACTTACTAACTTACCCAAACCCTAATCTACGGTTAAACTGGAGACAACTACGCTACACTAGAGAGAACGATTAAACTAACAAGATATGTGAAAGACACTTGCCCAAGGGTCTATGATACTTGAACATGCAACCGCTTAAGATAAGAAAACCAATCTAATCTATCGGGGGTTGTGACAACGGTTTCGCCCTTTCCCTCCCCCCGTACTGTCACTACGCGGAGGTATTCGTGACTAGACCTATAATAGACACGTCGTATTGAATGGATCCAAGGGAGCATTGAGATCTTACTCCCTTTACGGCATGGTAGCTAACCTTAAACATCAAAGCTTCTTCAACATTAGATGATAGATAGATATCCGAACAAAGTAGCGATTACATCTCAAGATTTGATGAGGACATGACACCCATGCGGACGACCATGATTGGTGCATGGAATGGAGTAGAAGAAGTCCAACAAGGGTTTCCAAGTCAACAAGGAGGTCCAAGGTTGATCCGGTTCGAGTCCCCGAGGTGGAGGCCAAAAGCAATTCAAGTTCGAGTCCAGTTCGGAGTCCAGGAGCAGTGCGCAATAAAACGGACGCCCAGGTCGCATACGGAGTCGGTTTTGGACGTTCTATATATGGTTGGAAGCACAATTTCATAGATCTTCCAATGGCACCAGTCTGATGCCAAAATTCATCCTGAGTCAACGGGAATCTCCGAAACAAGTTGACGTCCAGTATCTGCCAGGGCGCTGCACCAATACCTTTTGGGGCTGTTGGCCCAACGGGTGGCCCATGTGGGCCTAGGGTACTGTTCACGCGCGTGAACAGTACCCGAGGGTACTGTAGCGCCGCCCCTTGTGGCCGCCGGGGGCAGCGTTCCCTATTTAGATAGACCTCTCGTTTATTTTCAGACTTGAGTTTGATTTATTTGTTAGCCTTATCTACAACCGAACCGGCCGCCATCGTGCCGCCGTCGTGTAATTCGGACTCCACCTTCGAGTGATATTAAGATTGCTCGCCTCAAATTCTTGTTCGTTCTTCGATTGCATACGGGAATTGATCTTCGTGATCGGGGCGATCTTACGCCAGCAAGATCGGTAACCATCGGGAGTTGGTTCAGCGATTGCATTGGCGATTCGAGTCTCGCTCGTCGTAGTCGGATCGTGAGGGTCAACAACCACCAAATCGGATTTATCTCCACTCACCGAAAGATCGGGCACTCCCCCTCTATCAAGTGGTATCAGATTTCCAGGTTGATCGGTGAGTTTATCTAGTGTTTTTTAATTCCTATAGTCCACATAAACCATAAATTTTTTTTCTAGGTTAGACCCTTGTCCCAGCAACCTGTTTTAGCCTTGCACTTTCTTTCAATAATTTGCATTGTTGAATTTGTGTGCTTTCGTGTTACATTGTTGCTGGTTACATTGTATTCTATCACCTTATTTTGCTCCCCACCCTTCTGCGCCGCCACCACCATCCATCCTGCACGCCCTCCCGATCCCCGCGCCCCGAACCCCCCTCCCCCGAACCGATCCTCTGATTGCCCCACCCCCCTGTCGTGTGTCTCTGTTGGCAAGTCCAAAAAAACAAGGAAGGCAGACAAAAAAAGGAAAAAAGACAAAAAAACCCAAATCGCTCGCGCCGCTCACTTTCCCTGGAGCGCGCCTCGCGCATCACACCTCCGGGTGCGCGTCTGGGTCACCGATCGAATCTCCTGATTTTCAGTGTGTTGTTTTGGCAAGTAAAAAAAGGAAGGTAAACAAAAAAAGAGAAACAAAAAGGAAACATGAAAGAGTTTTCCATCTGACTGAGTCCGTTTGGGGTGCACTCGCCCAACCGGCCATCACGCATGATTCCGGGGGCGTGGCGCCCTGCTAACCTTTCCTCTGTATTTCTTTTTCCTCTAATCCTTGTTCAACTTTTACACTTGTGTCCAGCAACATTTGATCATGTTTAGCACTATAATTCAACTTCGCATTATTGTTTGATTGTGCTAATCCTTCAATTGAGTGCAGCCTTCCCAAAACTCCACAAAGTTCTACGCCGACCAGGTTTCGTTTTGCCAGGCAATCGCTCCTCCAATCTTTCGCGAGGTTCCACCGGTTGGTTGCGGTTCGCCCCTGTGTGCTTGGTAAGAAGGGCTAAGAATTTGATAAAAGCACTAGTTTGAGCGCCTTTGTGAGCAACTACACCCCTATTTTGCTTGTCGATTTTTGTTTTTCTTTTTGTGTTTGCGCTAACAATGGCAAGCAACGACAAGAGGGATGCACGGACGCGAGGCCACTAAGACCAAGCTCGACACCATTGTGTCACACCTCGATGCAATGAAAACATTGATCACAAGTTTACGAAGGAGATGAATGCGGAGACTTCATTGGACGTGCCGTCGTGCGTGCATCCATGGTGGTAATGATTTTGCTAAGCTTCCTTTTACAATTCCACCTTACAATGGCAAATATGATCCAGTCGCATATCTTGATTGGGAGTTAGCGGTCGAACAGAAATTTTCATGTCATGATCTTCATGCTAGTTCTCAAGTTACAAGCTTGCTATTAGTGCTTTTACGATCTTGCCTTACATTGGTGGCGTTATGAACAAAAAAAATCCCATTAGCACTCCCACCACTTGGGCTGAATTAAAAGTCGCTATGCGACGTAATTTGTGCCTTCATATTATGCTCGCAACGCTTTACGTGATGTGCGGGGACATCGCTCGAAGCAATATTCTAACTCTTTTGCGCGCGGATAAGCTCGACATCCGAGCTCGGGGGCGCCGCTCTCCCGGCGCCATCTACTCCCACCACTACGGTGCTTGAGAGCCCAACGCCATTCACGCCCACCACTACACCGCTCGAGAGGACGGCTGAACCTGCGGGGAGCATCCTCGGATCCATCACTTCACAATGCACCTAATACTCCTACCGAGAACATAGGTAATGTCCATGGTGCTACACTCACGGAAGGTGAGAATTGTGTTAATATGCTGAATTTTTCCATAAATCATACTTTAGTTGAGCAATTAATAATGGAACCATCTCTTGATTTATCTTGCTCACATGCTGATTTGCTTGATGTTCCTTGTGATAAAGATGATTTGGTTGCTAATGCTTCAGTTTTACATGCTTTGGAACCAAATACTATTGCTGAAACTAAACATGTTATGCATATTGTTAGTGCTAATGATGAGCGAGAAATTATTGTCTTCTTTACATACTTTGGGTTACATTGAATTTGATGTTTTGTGTAATCTAGATTGTTTGGAAGAGCAACTTTCTAAATATGCTGATTTGCCATGTTTTTCTAAACGCACATATCGTGCTATTGGCAAATATAACAACAAAGGAGAATATATGATACATCGAGTGTACATTTGTGAAAATTTGAATTATCCTTTTGTTGTGCTCAATTTTGATCCACTAGAGGGCATCCACACTACACATATTTATTCACCTTTCTCTAGTTCAGTTTACGTGAAACAAGTTTACTTCCAAGAAGGGGAGCATTGCTGGTTGCTACCTATGCCTACTTTGTCTTTTGTTGGTACTAATTTTTTGCGGGGGTAGTGTTGCCAAATATTATGTGTCATCCAATCAAGATGCTTACATGCTCGCTAAATTTTATATGCAAGATGACATATTCACCAATTGGAGACATGGTGACATTCCTCCTCACAATAATTTTGATTTCTTTGGTTTTCGAAACCCCGTTCGCTCTTGTGTTGTGCGGGATCGGTTCCAAGTACAATCGACGCCGAGGACGGCTTTTCATCAAGAAGGGGAGAATGATGAGGACATGACACCCATGCGGACAACCATGATTGGTGCATGGAATGGAGTAGAAGAAGTCCAGCAAGGTTTTCCAAGTTAAGAAGGAGATCCAAGGTTGATCCGGTTCGAGTCCCCGAGGTGGAGGCCAAAAGCAATTCAAGTTCGAGCCCAGTTCGGAGTCCAAGAGCAGTGCGCAATAAAACGGACGCCCAGGTCGCATACGGAGTCGGTTTTGGACGTTCTATATATGGTTAGAAGCACAATTTCAAAGAGCTTCCAATGGCGTCGGTCGCATGCCAAAATTCGTCGTGAGTCAACAGGAATCTGCGAAACAAGTTGACGTCCAGAATCTGCCAGGGCGCTGCGCCAATACCTTTTGGGCTGTTGGCCCAACAGGAGGCCCATGTGGGCCTAGGGTACTGTTCACGCGCGTGAACAGTACCCGAGGAGTACTGTAGCGCCGCCCCTTGTGGCCGCCGGGGGCAGCGTTCCCTATTTAGATAGACCTCTCGTTTATTTTCAGACTTGAGTTTGATTTATTTGTTAGCCTTAGCTACAACCGAACGGCCGCCGTCGTGTAATTCGGACTCCACCTTCGAGTGATATTAAGATTGCTCGCCTCAAATTCTTGTTCGTTCTTCGATTGCATACGAGGAATTGATCTTCGTGATCGGCTGATCTTGCGCCGGCAAGGTTGGTAACCATCGGGAGTTGGTTCGGCGATTGCATTGGCGCTTCGAGTCTCGCTCGTCGTAGTCGGATCGTGAGGGTCAACAACCACCAAATCGGATTTATCTCCACTCACCGAAAGATCGGGCACTACCCCTCTATCAAGATTGATTACAACCCATGGACAAATGAGAAGATTACCCCATCAAGGTGCTAGACATGTCATCATTGATCATGGTGACGCTTCCGATGGTGTCTTTCTTCTTCTCCACTTGTGGGTGCTTCCTTCGAGTTGAGCGATCCTTCTCCCGAACGATCTCCCTCCTCTCTCCCTAGCTTGTGGATGGCCTCTCAGTGCGAATGGCTCTCTGTCTTGTGAATGGCGGCGCCTCCATGAACTTAGGATTGAAGGATCTTTGGGTGCAAGAAGGGGGGCCGAACCGACCCCCGAAGTGGGCCAGGCCGGACGGCTTGGGCCGACTGGCCCAGGCCTAACTCGGCCCGGTTCGGTCGCCCCTTCGCTCCCGTGGGTCCTCATGTATTTATGCACTTTGCCCCCTCCATTTGCACTATTTTGACGATGTCATCCTCGCGTCCAAGATGGAGGTCCTCCTTGCATGAAGTTCGGTCTTTTACGCTTCAATCCTCGGGGATGTTCCTTTGTAACACTTCGGTCCTTGCCACCATTCGAAGTGATTTCATCAAGCTCATAAACTCGAACAAGACTCCTTAATTGCTCCTTTGAACTTGTTGTGAATCCATCCTTTATGTCCATGTTTTCCTACATAAACATAACTCTTCCAAATGCACACACGAAGATGAACTTGTTACATGATTAGTGTGCCTAGTGGCGGGTTAGTTCCATAATCAAATCCAAACCAAAGTGTAATGAACATGTTTGGTGTACCAAAATACATCGTCAACAGTACACACCAAGCGCCTTGGGGCACTCTCGATTGTGGATGCGCCCGCCAAAGATGTTCTTCACCCACACCGCCATCTCCCCTTTGGATACATTGCGCTTGACAACCCGGGTGGGGTTGAACTGGCCCTAGTACTCATAGGCCGGGTGGACTCGGTCCTGGATGGGCTGAATCAGCCGGCAGCTGAAGTTGATAGCCACCACGCTGCGGGTCAGCCCCTCCGCCTTCAACCTCTCCAGGTCTTCTAATAGAGAGCGCAACTCCTCAGTTTCCCGTGACATGAGCTGGTTGGTCCACTCCAGAAAAGGGACGGATGCACGACTCGTCCTGTTATGAAGCGCCGACGCGGGGTTGTCGAGGTAGAACCACCCTGTTTCCAGCCGGTGGTGTTGTCGGGGAGCACGAGGTCGGTGTACTCCAGCTTCATGTACTGGCGTAGCATGAAGCCGATGCTCCCCACGACGTTGGACTTCACCGCCTTCTTGAAGCGTCCCCACATAGGTAGAGACTAAATGTGATACGATTATCGATGGCTCATAACCGTTACAACTCCTACGAAGGAGCACAATGACGAAACACTATTATGATAAGCAAGATAACAATAGTGATGCTCCAAAGCACAATCCAGACCGGGTCCAGGACGATCGGGATCTAGGTCATTGTCGGTGTTTTAGACCGGCAACCTACTAAGGGGAGTACCCGAAGTAGATGAATGTGGCCTCGCCGAGATCGGTAACTCAAAGGAAGAGACACGTGGCACACAATTTAGACAGGTTCGGGCCGCCAGGTGCGTAATACCCTACGTCCTGTATGTTGCGTAGCTCTGGATTGATTGGGTACGATTACAAGATGGTGTAATATTATGCCGTGAGATGAGATTGGATGCTTGAGAAAGGTCCCTGCCTCGCCTTATATAGTCCAGGAGGCAGGGTTACAAGTCGGAGTAGGGAGAGAGTACTAGTCGAGTACGTCTAGGAGTCTTCCATACAGCGCGGGACATGTACAGCTTCCTATCCGAGTACTTCTCCTCCGTAGTCCTTGTGCTCCACGCCATCAGGTGCCGTGTAGCGCAGGCCGGTAGTCCTGGGGGCCCACCGAGTAGTCGATCCCGGTACCCACCGAGGTAGTGGGCCCAGGGAGGCCCATACGACAAGCCCCCGAGTACTTTGTAGTCGAGAAGGATAGCTTCAAGTAGTCTTGACGGCCTTAACGAGTAGTCCTCAAGCGTCCCCGAGTACTACAAGTCAAAAGTCCTCAAGAGTAGTCGAAGCATCCCGAGGCCGGAATGTACTCCGGTTGATATCCGAGCAATCTTGAAATCTTCTCGAGTAGTCCCAAGCGTCCTCGAGTGTCGCCTTCGAAGGTCTTCAAAATGCCCGCATTGTCTTGAAGCCGGAGGGCGATATGGAAGTGCGATTGCAAAATCGCACTCCATATGGAGTAGCCCCCGAGCCTTAGGTTGAGTCGTAGAATCTGGCTAAGGGTCCATCTGAAGTCTTGGCAAGAAAATCCCGAAAAATTCGGAGAGAAAAAACCGAAGGACACGTGGCACGGAGCCCCCGAGCCTTGAGTCGAGTACTTCCTCTCGAATTGAAGGGTCATCTTGTAGAATGTGTCCTGAGATGCTCCTGAGTTTTGTCGCTTCCCAGGTAGTCGAGTAGAAGTAGCCGAGCCTCCAAGGTGAGGCGCATCGACTAGTAGAATACGAAGGGTCACGCGCGGCCGCTGAGTCAGCCGAGCGCGGACTTATCCGTTTGGCCGTTGGAGGGCCGTTTTGGCTTATAAATAGAAACCAAAACCCTTAGGGTTTTCCACCCATTGTTGCTGTAGCCATTTCGGTTAGATCTTGGCCAGATTCACTTCCAGCGCACGCCGCCGCCGCCGTAAATCCAAGCGCGCCGCCACCCGTAGGGGCCGGGAGGAGCCCCCGAGCGAATGCGCGTGAAGACACCGTGCACTTGGAGAATGAAGCCTTCACCGTCAAAGTCTACGAAGACCGCCGGGAAGAAGAGAGGCCGTGAAGAGGCCGCCGTGTCTGCCGCAGGAGCAGCGCCACCGATGTCTCCACCGCGGCCAGATCTGAGCCGCGAGTGGAAGAAGTCAAAGACGAAGACCGAAGATCTGCTGGCTCTCCTCAACAGCGGATTCATCTGTGAAAAGGTGATGGACAGTTGGAGGGCCGCCGCCGGGGACCCGTACCCCATGAAGAAAAGCGAGGAGGAGATTCCGATGTTCGTGCGCTTCGCGGAGCGCGGACTCGCACTGCCGGCAAGTGACTTCTTCAAAGGCCTTCTAGGGTACTACGGCGTCGAGTACGTCAATCTCAACCCCAACGGTATATTCCATACCGCTGTCTTCATTCACTTTGTGAGGCATTCCTGGGAATCAAGCCCCCACCGGGATCTCGTTCCGAAGTTCTTCCGGGTGAAGCCGCAGCCGAGCGCCAGCAACCCGCGAGTAGTTGGAGGAGCAGGCATCCAGATGCGGGAGGACGCTGCCGAGCAGTACCTCTCGTACAAGCTCATCGACTCCAACCAAGATTGGAAGGCAAAGTGGTTCTACGTCACGAACCACCACCCCAGATTGCCGAAGCCGAGCGGGAAGCAGCCGAAGCATCGCGCCTGGTGGAACACGGAGCCCACGATGCAGGAGGGGATCCAGCTCCCCGAGCTGTTGGTGCGCATCAAGGTGTTGAGAGAAGTCGGGCTGAGGGCCGAACACGTGGCCTTCAGCTTCATGAAGCGCAGGGTGCAGCCTCTGATGGCCCGCGACACCCTGGGCTTCAAGTACACCGGCGACGACGACACGTCGCGGATGCCTGGAGGTGAAGTCGACGACGATGACATCGTTGATAGGCTGACGCGCATCTTCAAGGACATGCCACCGTACACGGCGTGCCCGGTCCAAGAGTACTCCGCCGCGCGCCTGCCAAAGGAGGTAAGTAGCCGTACCCCCTAGTCGAGTAGTCATTGCTTGTGAGTAGTCGCGCTGATGTCTTGCGTCTTTCGGGACGACTTGAAGAAGTTCGTCTCCGAGCCGCAGCCGCCCCCTCAGGAAGTCGAGATCCCGGAGGAGGGAAAGACCAAGGCCAAGGAGCGGCGGGAGGTCGGGGAAGGAGATGACACCGTCATCGTGGAAGACACGTCCGACGAGGACGACGACGACGAGGAGACGCTCCAGGACCGCTTCCAGCTACGGTCGAGGTTCAGCCGTCCGGGCCTACCCCACGTGCCACTCGTTCAAGATCCGCCGGCTAGCCTGGAGGCTAGTCCGCCCGCACCGCCACGGAAGCCGCGCAACCCCACCCCGCAAGCGGGTGATGAAGAAGCTGAAGGTCTCTGAGACCACGCCTCAAGAGGTAAGACGTCTTGAGTAGTGTAGTCGAGTACCCGTGGTTCGAGTTCACTTGCTGATGACCAAGCTATCTTTGCTTGCAGGAGGTGCCGCCGATGGAGTCCGCTGATCAGGGCGACGAAGGCGAGTGGGACACAGTGGGGGAGCCGGCTGGGAGTCGTAGCCTAGCCCCCAATGTAGAAGAGTTATTGGCGCAACTGGAGCGCCAGCCCCCCTGCTCCGCAAGGGAGCATGGAGCCCACAGCCCCCACCGTTGAAAAGGTGGTGGCCATAGGAGCGCAAGAGAGTGCTGCACCGGCCGCCGTCGCTGCAGAGGAGGCGGTGGTCGCCGAGGCGCAAGAGGAAACGCCCGCCGAGGGTGGACTGGTAGACATTGCCAGCATCCTCGGTGCCCCGACCGTGACGATAGTCCGGTCAAGCTTGTAAGTGCGGAGCTTTCCCGAGTTGTACTTGGTATAGTAGTCGAGCTTGATTGACAACCAATTGTGTACTTCTGCAGGAAATCAACAGATTTGTCTTGGGAGGGAGATGAGCCCTCTATGGCGGTGGCGGAGGAAGAAGTCGCGCCGCCCGCCGAGGAGTCGGCCCCCCCGCCCCCGGCCGAGTCCGAAGCGCCGGCCGCCGGAGCTGCATTGCCCGAGGCCAGCGTGGTCGAAGGTAAGTACTCTGCTGAGGCTTTGGTATTCCCCATAGAGTAGTCGTAGTTGCCGATGCACTTGTCTTCTTCTTGACAAAGCCGAGGCCGAAGGGAGCGATATCCCCGTAGCGGTACCCATGCGAGAGGTTGATACCGGAAGGCCGGAGGCCGCGGAAGGAGCCCCCGAGCCAATGGAGGAGGCCGCCGAGGAGGTCGCCGTGGCCACCGGAGGAGAGGAGGCCACCGTGCCGCTAGGGGTTGCTCCGGGAGGTGGTTGTCCGCTCACCGGAGATCCAGGACGCAGAGCCTATCCGCTCCGCGCCAATGACTGAAGCCGCCGCGAGCGGGCCGTCGTGGCGGAGTGGAGCTGCTGGCAGACGACCTAGTCGACCCGGCGACGGTGGCCAGGCACTTGGAGGCGGTCTGCCAGGCTGAACAATGGATGAAGGTGAGTAGTCTTTAACTCCTGAGTAGTCAATCCTCTAGTGTTGAGTACTCGTGTGACATGTGTTGTCTGTGCGGGACGTCATGGAGAGGTCCGCGAGAAGTCCAACATCTCGCAAGGCTTCGGCGACGCGGTGCTCCGGGCTGAAGCGCTTGAAGATCAACTCTTGAAGCCGCGGAAGCACGCGGCTGCCATGCAGTCCAAGCTCGACGCCGCCTTTGCCAAATATCACAATGACATCCAGGATATGCAGGCAAAGAGCGACGACTTGGTGCAGAGGAACAAGACACTCCACAACAAGAACAAAGGTACATCACTTGTCTTGTTGGGTAGTTGTTGGAGGTCGAGAGGTAGTCTAACCCGCCGCACCTTGTTGTGTTGCGAGCTTGAGACCCGTGTGGGAGCGGTTGAAGTCCTCGAGAGACAAGTATGAAGAACCTCTTCTACCGGGAGCGGGGAGGCCCGCCGGTACTCGAGCTTGACTATAAGGAACTTTCCTTCGAGTGTGACAAGCACATGGAGCTTCGGATTGCTTCGATCGTGATCTCGTCAATCGCTACAAATCGTTGCGAGAAGCCGAACGAAGATTGCGAGGCGGCGCGGGCCCACTCGAAGGAACTTGAAGAAGTCGCGCTTCCGATTGCAAGACTCTTGGTGCCTCATCATGGCGGCCCCAAGATCGCGCAACTCGTGGATCGCCTCAGGGAAGCCCCCAGCCGGCTGGCGACTTATTTGAAGCACCTGGCGAGGTCGATCCCGAAGCAAGTGCTAGCCTTCATGAAGTCTTACTTCCCGAAGGCGCCTGTGGAAGTAGTCGGCGGCGGGGTAGCCACCAACCGTACGGATGAGCGAAGACGCGGAGCCGCCGGGAGCAGATGGCACCCATTGCGGAGCAAGTAGCCGATAAGCTCAATCTCTAGTAGCCCTGTAAAAGTTAGCTCGTAGCCAAAGCTGTACAAAAACAATTGTAATGGAATTGCTTAAGTGTTAATGGAAGAAAAAATCCATCAATGAGTACTCGTAGTCGCGATCTCGGAGTGCGGAGCCCCATCGTGGAGTGGATGCGAGTAGTCGTACTCGGCGAGTAGTCCCGTTGAGGGAAGTAGACAGAAAGAAGTTGATGAACGATCAAGCTTTATTACCGAAGAAGTACACACGGGTGGCCAGGGCCGTAGTTACAGAGTAGTCGCCTGGACCCGGAGGCCGCTTACAGCTAAGTGGTGCTAGGGCGGGTAGCCGCTTATAGCAGTAGATCCGTAGGTAGCCGTTTAGGCTGGATCTTGGAGTATGGTCTCTCAGTAGACCGCTGCTAGAGTCCTTTGTCGCTCGTCGCAACCCAGGATCCGTAGGTAGCCGCACGGGCTGGATCCTGGAGAGGAGTAGTCGGAGGACCGGAGCCGGGGCCGGAGGCCGCTTCGCGGAGGGGGTCTTGATGTAGTCGTGTAGACTTGAACCCGGGGGTAGTCGTGTAGACTAGGCGTAGAACCGACAGAGTTGGTCGACGTTCCACGAGTTGTTGATGTCTTCGCCTTCAAGTGTCCGGAGGCGGTAGGAGCCCGGCCGATCACCTTTGCAACCGTGAAGGTACCTTCCCGGGGGGAGGCCGAGCTTGTGTAGTCCCTCCGTGTTCGGGATACGGCGGAGGACGAGATCACCAACGTTGAAGGAGCGTTCCTTGATGTTGCGATCATGGTAGCGTCGGATACCCTCCGGTACCTTGTTGATTGGACGAGGGCGGCGCGGCGAGCTTCTTCGAGGCCGTCGATGTCAACTCGTCTCATCGTCTTCGAGACGCCTTCGTCGTAGTGCTCCACCGCCGGTGAGTTCCATATGACATCAGCAGGGAGGATTGCTTCGGAGCCGTAGACCAGGAAGTAAGGAGATTGCCCCGTTGGCTTGGAGGGCTGAGTTCGTAGCCCCCGAGTGTGTTGGGTAGTTCCTTGATCCACTTGCCCCCTTTGGAGTTAGCGCATCGTGTAGCCGCTTCTTGAGAGCGTCGAGCACCATCCCGTTGGCGCGCTCGACTTGTCCGTTGGCCCGAGGATGGGCAACTGAGACGTATCGGACGTCGATCCCGCTGTTCTCGCAGTACTCCCAGAACTGGTGGTTGTTGAAGTTGGAGCCCAGATCTGTGATGATGCGGTGGGGTAGTCCGTAGCGATGTACGAGTTCATCCGGGGAAGTCGAGTACTCGTCGGCCTTAGGGCATGTAACCGGCTTGACCTCGATCCACTTGGTGAACTTGTCGATGGCCACCGGCACTCGTTGAAACCACCCGGCGCGGTTGGCGGTGGCCCAATCATGTCGAGCCCCCGGCAGGCAAAGGGCCGGGTTGGCGGTATGGTGACTAGCTTGTAGGCCGGGATGTGTTGCCGCTTGGCGAAGTACCGGCATCCTTGGCACCTTCCGACGA
Organism: Cenchrus americanus; assembly: GCA_947561735.1. NCBI lineage: Eukaryota > Viridiplantae > Streptophyta > Magnoliopsida > Poales > Poaceae > Cenchrus > Cenchrus americanus. The sequence continues at coordinate 200,324,641 of OX387241.1, forward strand.
GTTCTTCGGCGTCGCCCAAGGTTGTGGGCCGCAGAAAGCTCGCCGGAAGGCCTTGCCGACCGGCGTGCGAGAGGACGCATGGTTGCTTGCGGACACCCCCGTGGATCTCCTCCAAGATGTCCTTGCCTTCTTGCCGGGGACGCACTTCATGAGCACTCCGAAGATGCGCCCCCGCTTGTAAAGCTTGTCTCCGACGAGGACGTAAGACTTGGCGCGGCGGATGAGCCGCTCGGCCGAGTTCTTGTCGAGGGAACCTTCTACTCGGCCGAGGTAGTCGATGAAGGGTTGCCTCCAATCCACGTCGATCATCATGACCTCCTGTTCGGCGGTGGGTGCGCCGGGACGGTGGTCGGTGGCGCCGGCTCCGGATGGATGGCGTGTGAAGCTCGTGAACGAAGACACCCGCCGGTACTTGAGCGCGGGTAGATCCAAGCTTCGACGAGACGTCCGCCGCAACGTTGTTGTCGCGGACGATGTGGTGGAACTCAAGACCATAGAATTTGTTCTCAAGCTTTCGGACCTCTAGGCAGTAGGTGTCCATGTTCTCCTTGTTGTGCCCCAAGACTTGTTGACTTCGTTGATGACCACTGCGGAGTCGTCGTATACTAGTAGTCGCTTGATGCCTAGTGATACTACGAGACGGAGCCCGTGTAGTAGAGCTTCGTACTCGGCTTTGTTATTTGAGACCTTCCAGAAGATCTGTAGGACGTACTTGAGTTGTTCGCTCGTTGGAGAGATCGGGAGTACCCCCGCACCGCGCCCTCGAAGTTGAGTCGCCCGTCGAAGTACATCACCCAATGCTCGGTCGCACGGTTGGAGTAGGTAGTTGGTTCTCCCACCACTCGCCATGAAGTCAACTAGCGCCCGCGACTTGATGGCCGTGCGTGGCTTGAAGTCGATGGTGAGGGCGCCGAGCTCGACCGCCCACTTGGAGATTCTTCCCGTAGCATCTTGGTTCCGCGAATGTCGCCGAGCGGGTAGTCGGTGACGACGGAGATCGAGTACTCCCGGAAGTAGTGTCGTAGCTTCCGCGAGGTGATGAGTACCGCGTACGGAGAGCTTCGCACAGCCGATAGCGTGCCTTGGACTCGACGGGGACCTCGCCGACGATGTAGACCGGGCGCCGGGACCGGGTAGGCGTGGCCGTCTTCCCCGCCGCTCGACGATGATGGCAATACCGACCACGTGAGTAGTCGCGGCGAGGTAGAGCAAGAGCTTCTCGCCCTTGCGAGGGGCCGTGAGGACCGGCGGCTTCGATAGGAAGTCCTTGAGCTGGGCAAGGGCTTGATCCGCCTCTGGAGTCCACACGAACTTCTCTTGGTGCTTGAGTAGTTTGAAGAAGGGGGAGTCCCCGTTCTCCAAGCTTCGAGATAAATCTGTTCAGTGCCGCCATGCACTCGGTCAGCTTCTGGACGTCTTTGATGCATGTGGGAGCTTTCATGCTGGTGATGGCGGAGATCTTCTCGGGGTTGGCTTCGATGCCGCGCTGGCTGATGATGAAGCCGAGTAGTTTGCCCGAAGGTATGCCAAAGACGCACTTGTTCGGGTTGAGCTTCCAGCGGTACTCGCGCGAGAGATGCGAAAGTCTCTTCAAGGTCGTCGATGAGGGTACTCGGAGTTTCGGTCTTGACGACCACATCATCCGCGTAGGCTTCGACATTCTTGTTGAGCTACTTCTTGAAGCGAGCCCGGATAGCTCGTTGGTAGGTGGCGCCGGTGTGGTGGTCTTGCCGGAGTCGCTCGTTCCGATGTCGATCGTCTTGACGAGAACCTCCTCGGTAGGCCGAGGCATGTTGGCGTTGTCAGACTTCTCCGGGATGTCGAGTTCACTTGTAGCAAGCTTCTTCGACGCAACATAGACCTCCATCATAGCGTTGGGTACTTGATTCGTAGAGGTGATCTCCACGGCTTCTGTGTCGCAGACGTGGGGGATCTTCAAGTCCCCTTGGAGAGAGAGTACACCCGCTGGGCTTGGCATCTTGAGTACCAAGTAGGTGTAGTGGGGCACCGCCATGAACTTGGCGATGGCCGGTCTGTCGAGGATGGCGTGGTAGGAAGTTTCGAAGTCCGCGACCTCGAACTTGATGTACTCGGTACGGTAGTTGTCCCGAGATTCCCCGAAGGTAATCGGCGGGACCACCGAGCCCAGGTGGGATAGCCGCGTTGCCGGGGACGATGCCGTAGAAGTGAGGAACCAAGTTGAGAAGTACCTTGGTTCGTGTGTGATGAGTGATTGACCGGATGGTTTGAAGCTTTGTGTGTGTAGTGTTGAGTTGTGTTGTGTGTGTTTTATTTTGTGTATTTACCTTATTGTTTATGTGGTGTGTTGTCAATGCACTCGTGAGGAGTGGTTGACAACGTTGTGTGGACCGACTCTTGGCCTAGTATTGCGGTGTGTTGGTTGCGGCTTGGTTTGCGTTGGTGCGGGTGAAGAACAAGCGCGAAAGGTCTTAGCCTTGCGGGGCCTCCGAGGAGTGGAGAGACAAGTAGGCTTGGTTCGAGGGACCCGTGGCCGACGGGATCAAGTGCGAGCCGCATGGTGCAAGAAGAGCAAGACGAAGTCGTGGACATGGAGCCGGTGCATCGGTGGTGGCCAAGTCAAGGAACGAGGCAAGACCGAGTAGACCCGTCCGGCGCCGGGAGGTGAAAGGCTTGGCGGGCTCGACGCTTGGCGTGGTGAGGCCGGTGCCGTGTACGCGGGGTTTGGTGGTTTGGCCACAAAACCATCGGAGGAGGGTTTCTCGGTTTGGGCCTCAAAACCGAGCCCGAGGGCCCGACGTGACGGAGACGGTATCCGGTGCGTCGGGAAGCTTCGAGGCGGGCGACACGCGGCATGATCGAGGTGCTTGCGTCGGGAGGACGTGAAGGCCCGATGGATGCGCGGCCGTCCGATGGTGAACTTCATGTGTTGACCAAAATGCCCCCGTGAGGGCTTGTGTTGTACTCCTAGTGTAGGGGCACTTCGGTCTTTTCGGAGGGCCTATATATAGGAGGAGGGGGCTGAATTTTGAGCCAACTCTTGGGCTAGAGGCGCCGTACTCTTTCATTTTGGAGTGCTTTGGGAGAGAGGGAGAGAGGAGAGAGTGGCTCTTTGATTGGAGCTTTTTGCCATCTTAGATTTGGTTTCTAGGAGTGGCTTGTAATCGATTGGACAAGATATTCATAGCAATTTCATCCTCTAAATCTTGTGCCAATCTTTCTATTCCGGATTTCTTTTATTGCTTTTTCGCAGCTCCTCCGTGCTATTTTCGTGCTTGTTTTTGGTGCCTTTGTTCTTGGTGTGATTCTCGCGGATTTGAGTGGGTTCCTCCCGGATTTCTTTGAGGGAAATATGGATGGATGTCTAGTGCATCTTTGTGATCGATCTTGTGCCCTCAAACGCCGGAAACCACTTCGATTCAAGGATTTTTGTTCGGTGCTCTAGCTTTTGGTGGTGTTCAAAGGATCCGCGATTCCCGATGATTTAGGGAGTTAGGAGACGAAATTTTTGGGGTATAGCATCCTTGGTTGACGCTTTTACATGTCCCCAAACTCTTGTCTCAACAACTTCTATCGTTAGGGAGATCCGGTGATGAATTGGGAGTGTTGGCTTTCGGGGGTCGAGCGGTTTTCGGTTCGTTCGTGCTTGGCGGACGGTCCGCGAGGGCCGGGCGGACGGTCCGCGTGTCTGGTGTTCTTCGCGTGTTCTTCGTGTTCTTGCGCGCCTTTGTTTTCGATCCGGTTTGGCTTTTGGTTTTTGTTGCGGCCCGGTTTGCGGACGGTCCGGGCTTGAGTAGCGGACGGTCCGCGGGTGGGCGCGGACGTCCGCCGGCCTCGGCGGACGGTCCGTTTTTCTCGGTCGCCTCGGTGTTCTCGTGTGCTTTAACGGACGGTCCGCGGTGTACGGCCGGACGAGCCCGCGGGGTTGGCGCGGACGGTCCGCGAGGGCTGCGCGGACGGTCCGCTCCTCCTGTCCGGACGGTCCGCCGGAGCCCGGGTCGCTTTGCTCTTTGGTTCGATTCCTCCCTCCTTCATTCGTGCTTCCGCGTGTGTTTCTAGGACTCGTTGTTTTGGCGATTGGTGTGTGATTCGTTCCAACGCTTGCGTGTGACCGGGTTTTGACTAGGGTATAGGCCGGGTTCTTTGAGAAGAATTTTTACCGGCTCCTATTCACCCCCCCCGCTCTCTAGTCGCCATCCGATCCTTCAAGAAGGGCGTGTTGCTCTTGGTGAGCATGTGGGTGATGTCGAGCTTCATCTTCTTCAAGGTCTTATTGAAAAGGACGTTGAGCCCGCTTCCACCATCGATGAGGACCTTGTTGAGTTTGGAGCCCGCGACCACCGGCTTCAGGACGAGGGGGAAACGTCCTGGTTCGGAGAAGCTGGTCCATTGATCCACGCGGGAGAAGGTAATGGGTACCTCTTACCACCTGAGAGGGGTCGGGACCGCTGGTTCAATGCTCATGACTTCTCGACGGGTAGCCTTCGCTCCCGCCCGCCGGGGTAGTCCGCCGAAGAGGACGTTGACGGTCTTGTCGGGTTCCCGGAAGTCGTTGTTGTCTCCGTCGTTCTTCTTCTTGCCCTTTTTGTCGTGAGGGTGCGGTGGCTGCGGAGTGCCCTTGAGTGCATGCCCGAGTTGGTAGCACTCGCTCGGTGGTGTGGTTGCCGTTCGGATGCCACGGGCACTTCTCCTTGACAAGTCTTTGAAGCCGCCGAGTTCTCCTTCGAGTTCTCCTTCGCAGGCGCCGGATAGCCACGACGGTGTTGTCTGGCTTGCGCTTGCGGTTGGGACCCGAGTAGTAGTTGTTGTTGTTGTTGTTGTGACCGCCTTGGTTCCCGTTGTTGCCGCTGCCGCCGCCTGCGTTCTGCTTGTTCTTGCCACGGATGGCGTCGTACTTGGCGTTGGCCTTGTCTTCTTCATCCGCCCAGGACGTGATCATGTCCTTGAGATGGGGGATGGACTTGGGGTGGCGACGAACGAAGTCTTCGAAGGTGCGGCGGTGGTAGAGGCCGTCTTGGAAGAGGTCGATGACCTCCTTGTCGGTGACGTCGACCACGGTAGCACGCTTGTCGAAGAAGTGGCGCATATACTTGCGGAGGGTCTCGCCTTGTTCTCGCTTGACCATGGCCGGTGTCCATGCGAGTACCCGATCGGCCCATGGCGCCCGTGAAGTTGCTTCGGTGAACTCGCTCCTTCGGTCGGTCCCACTTGTCGATTGAGTGCTTGTCCGGCGACTCGAGCCATGTGAGTGGGGCCTCCGGTCCGGGCGAAGGGGAAGTAGAGGCACTTGGTGTCGTTGTTGCCGCCGCATTCTCGATGGAGAGGGCGTAGCACCCGAGCCACCGGATGGGGTCCGCTCGCATCGTACTTGGTGATCCCCAAAGGCTTGAACTTGTCGGGGGAGGAGAAAGTTGCGAAGTCGAGGTGAGAAGGCGGGGAAGCCGTCGTTGTCGCCCTGCAAGGGTCGACTTCTTCCGCCGCGGCTCCTCAATCTTCGGCGCGCGTCGTAGCCGCCCGTGAGGCACCGGAGGCGTGGCCGTTCGCGTGGCCTCGGCCGCCGCGACCGCCGCCGCCGCCGGCCCTCCCCGTTGGCTCCATGGTTGAAGCTTCCGCCGGCGGCCGCCGCCGCCGTCGGGGATCGTGGCCGCCGCCGCCGGGCCGGAGCACGGTGAGGGACGACCTCGCGGTTGTCGTTGCCACCCCGTGGAGGTCCGCCGGCGTTGGAGCGAGTACGGTCGGGCCGGGCTAGGATCTCGCCCGAGTACGATTGGGACCGTTGTTGGCGCCGCGACTTGTAGCTTCGTTGTCGCGGTGCCTAGCGGGGAGGCCGGTTGACCCCGTTGTCAACCCACATGAAGTAGGCGTCTTCGGCCGAGCTTGGCGATGACCTCCCCGCGCGAACTCCCCGGGGCCTAACGTGCGATCGCCGTGATCGACATGAGGCATTGCTCAAGGGTAGTGTGTACTCGCTCTCGACCGCTCGAGAGCTTCCGCAAGGTTGCGGACGGGGAAATTGTCGCGAGGCGTCGGCGACGTTTGTTGCGCTTCCCGTTGCGCTCACGTCGAGCGTCTCTCGTCCGCGGGGGTCTCATTTGCCGGAGCATTAGCGAGCAGAGCTCGTCGGAGGAGATGTCTTCAAGGTACTTGTCTTGAGCCGTCCCCGAAGGTCTCGGGGTGTCGCCGGCGACCATGAAGACTTGGCGATCGGGGGTGCCAAGGCCGGGACTCGAAGGCGCCACCTCGGTTGGTGTGTTCGAGTCGGCCCCGGCTAGCGGTGTTCCCTCCCGGAACGGGAGCGAGTCAATGTAGGCGACGTAGCGTGAGTCTCCGCTTATCGGTCGGCGAGCTTGCGGGTCCGGCCGCAGACGAATCTCCCCGCCGCCGTGGAGGTTATAACCGGCCCCGCAGGCCGGCCCCGATAAGGGATGCTCGGTGGAGTTGTCCTCGGACTCGGGATCCTCTCGGGTCCGACCCGAAGTCGAACTTGTACGCGTAATCCGAGTAGAACCCGGAGATGGGGTTGGAGTCCGAAGCGCGGCCGGAGGCGGTGTCCGAGTCCGAGTTGTACTCGGGCACGGGCTCCTTGCGCCGCCCGCGCGAGGAGGGGAGCCTCCGCGCGGTCCCGCCGAGGATGCGGGGGCCGCGCGCGTAGCGCTCACGGGGTGAGGGGACCGCCCGCGATGGCCGAGCGGCCGGCTCGCATGCGATGGCCCATGGAGACGTCGAGTTCGAGTTGGAAGCGGACTCGAGCTCGAAGTCGCCGTGGTGGTTGAAGAGCGAAATTTCGCCGAACTTAGCGGCGAGTTCGCCCGTGGCCGCCTTCGGGAAGCGTCACGAAGCCGGCCTTCGGGTTGGGCGGCATGGTGAGGCGGCGCCGGAAAGAGCCCGCGCCGTCCGCAATGCGGCACCCGCGCGCCATCTCCCCTTTGGATACATTGCGCTTGACAACCCGGTTGGGGTTGGACCGGCCCCAGTACTCATAGGCCGAGTGGACTCGGTCCGGATGGGCCGAATCGCCGGCCACCGAAGTTGATGGCCACCACGCCGGCGGGTCAGCCCCTCCGCCTTCAACCTCTCCAGGTCTTCTAATAGAGAGCGCAACTCCTCAGTTTCCCGTGACATGAGCTGGTTGGTCCACTCCAGAAAAGGGACGGATGCACGACTCGTCCTGTTATGAAGCGCCGACGCGGGGTTGTCGAGGTAGAACCACCCTGTTTCCAGCCGGTGGTGTTGTCGGGGAGCACGAGGTCGGTGTACTCCAGCTTCATGTACTGGCGTAGCATGAAGCCGATGCTCCCCACGACGTTGGACTTCACCGCCTTCTTGAAGCGTCCCCACATAGGTAGAGACTAAATGTGATATGATTATCGAGATGGCTCATAACCATTACAACTCCTACGAAGGAGCACAATGAAGAAACACTATTATGATAAGCAAGATAACAATAGTGATGCTCCAAAGCACAATCCAGACCGGGTCCGAGATCGGGATCTAGGTCATTGTCGGTGTTTTAGACCGGCAACATACTAAGGAGAGTACCCGAAGTAGATGAATGTGGCCTCGCCGAGATCGGTAACTCGAAGGAAGAGACACGTGGCACACAATTTAGACGAGTTCGGACCGCGAGGTGCGTAATACCCTACGTCCTATTTGTTGTGTAGCTCGTATTGATTGGGTACGATTACAAGATGGTGTAATTGTACGCCGTGAGATGAGATTGGATGCTAGAGAAAGGTCTCTGCCTCGCCTTATATAGTCGGGAGGGGGGTTACAAGTCGGAGTAGGGAGAGAGTACTAGTCGAGTACGTCTAGGAGTCTTCCATACGAGCGCGAGACATGTACAAGCTTCCTAACCGAGTACTTCTCCTCCGTAGTCCTTGTGCTCCACGCCAACGAGAGCCGTGTAGCGCAAGCCGGGTAGTCCCGGGGGCCCACCGAGTAGTCGGCCCTGGTACCCACCGAGGTAGTGGGCCCGGGGGAGGCCCATACGACGCTCATCGAGCATCTACACGCCAGCGGAAGCATTCTGCAAAGGCCAACACCACAGGCAATGTTGGGTGCGGAAGCGACCACCTACACAACGTCCTCGGCAACGAAGTCCGGGTCTTCCTCTAAAGCAACATAAGTAACAAGGGTGAGTACAAAAGTACTCAACAAGTCCAACCACACCCACGGAGGGGGATAATACAAGAATATGCCCGAGGTATATGTCAAGGATAAGGCTAAGGTTCATTTGCAATAAAGCTGGATTTTACACATGCAATAGTTCATTTTCAAAGGATTTTCATAAAACATTTATTTAGTAGTGGGGAGTTGATCCACACAAGGATCCAAGTTTTAATGCTACCGGACTCCCCGTCCGCAGTAGCTCACGACACAACTGCCAGACACTTCCAAAATCAACTCACATCATAAAATCACCCATCCCACAAACACTAGCTATGTGCCCAAACCATAACTTGTCCAATACCATGGACATGGCTATTCGAATAGGTTTTACACTCTGCAGAGGTTGTACATCTTTACCCACAAGTAGGGTACCACAAACGGACACCTTAGTGCCGCTGCAGATCCTAACAAAGCCATTACCCACCATAGCTAAATTAGAGTAGCCAACACAGAAGCAAACCAAGGGGCTGAATATCACTAAGAACCTCAACCGGGATGTAAGTCACAAATACCTTACTCCTGCTCCATGATCTCCCGTTGCTCACCGACTCTCCTTTTGGCTAACTAACTAGCTAGTGGGATTTATGCTAAGCCGTTGCCTCACACAACGGTCGAGTGGTTGCACGATAAAATGGGTTAGGCAAGATGACACATCGACTCAATCCTTACACATGACAAGATGGATATCTCCCAACCATTCTCAACCACAAAGGTACAAGTTCTCCACATAAGGCATTTCACACAAAAAATACCATCCATCTCATTTAGGCAATTCTTTCCATTTTTCGAAATCCCTTTTTTATCTTTCAAAACACTCACACCTTTATTCTTTCATGAATCACATTGCCATATTTGAGTTTGTAATGAAAGAGCAACACGGTCCTAAGCATTTATAGCATTAATTATCATCCAAATAGAGCACATCATATTTAGAGATAATTATAGGCAATCAAGGAATAGTCATAACAATCAAGGGGTGGCTATCCAACCATGTTTCAGCAGTAAAACAATGCAATTTGTAAATTAGGCTAATAGGTTGTGTCTCTAAAAACATAGGATAAAATATGCATCAAAGGGTGGAATTGGACTTGCCGTCCTCAAAGCCTTCCGGGGTTCCTGCTCGCGGTACGCGTCCTCGGGCTCCTGCTCGTGGTACTCAGCTTCAAACTCCTGCTCGCGGTACTCCTCGTTCACTCCGTCGGGTACGGCCCACACAATCCATCACATAACAAATAAAATAAAATAAAGATTTTACCTTTCGAGCTCAAAGGAAGATTAAATAGAAAATGAAGGACAAAATGTTATTTTGGAGGAAATTGACATATGGCTCGGTGAGAATATGTCCGAGAAAAGTGTGGTGAAAGTTGGGATTAAATTGAGATGATTGGCGCATAAAATGATGGATCAAAGAGTGTTTAGGGGTAGTTTAAAGGATCTGTAGACAACTTTTTTTTTTGAGAAACATCTGTAGACAACTTAAGAGAGGGAGGTGCTCCTAGCGAATAAACCAGAGGGAGGTGCTGCGAGTGGAAAAGAAATAGGGAAGGGGGCTCTAGGCAAAAGTGACATCTTCCTCAATTCCCCACGGGAAAAACAGAGGAGCGGACTCAGGAGCGGACGGCTGGCCGGCGGACCAGGGCGCGGCGGCGAGCGGGAAGTGGGGGAATCGAGAGAGGAGGTCGAGGGCGACAGATTCCCTTGCTTACCTCGGGCAGAGATGGTCCAGAGAGGGAGATCGATGGGCGGCGGCGGGCTGCGGCAATGGCGGTGGCGCTACGAGCTCGGGAGAGAGGGGAAGTTGGCCGGGGAGCTGTGTTGCGGTGGAGGGCGACGGTGGCAGTGCGGAGGCAAGGGGGGGCGGCCGGCTGGTGGTTGGCACAGGCGAGCTCGCAAGAGCTCAGCAATGGCGGCCACTGTGCGGCATGGCGCGGCGCAGGGCTGCCGGCGGCAGTGCGGCCGCGGCGGTGGCGCTGAGGCGACGGCGGTGCTGACTCCTGCGGCGCGTGGTTCGCGTGGGGAGGCCGACGAGGCAGAGCGACGTGCGGGCGGTGCACAGGCGGCGTGCGCACAGAGGAGAGGGGCCGGGCTGCTAGCGACGGCGCGACGGTAGCGAGCATGCGTCGGCTTGCAGGTAATGGTGGCGTGTGCGCGGGCTAGGTGTGGAGCAAGGCGCGCGTGCCGGCGGTGTTACGACAGCGGCGGTGGTGCTGGGGTGACGGCGTCGTTGACGACGCGTGCGACGAGGTGGCGAGGCTAGGCTGCTGCGACGTGGTGGAGGTGGGGACGCAGTGAGGAGCTGCACGGCGTGGTGCTGGAGGCAGTGTGCGGCCGTGTCGTGGGGTCAGGCTGCTGCTCGAGCAGAGCGAAGCGGACACGGCACAGGGGGCTGGCGTGCGAGCTTCGCATGCGGCCTTCGTGCTGGTGCATTCTGGGCTGCTTGCTGACCATCGAGTGTAAACAGACAGCAAGTAGGAGGGTGCCTAGTATTGTGCGTGTTCTTGCTGCATGCATGCTGAATGACAGGTGCGACATGGTGTGTGCATGGACAAAAAATGCTTGTGACTTTGTGTGTGCAGCTGTCTCTGGTTCGTGTGTGCCCAAGTTGGAGGAATGGCATAAGTGTGATGCTAGCTTGTGCATGGGTGCATACATGAAAGAAGAATTAACATATTGATGGTGAGGGTTTAAGGAAGAACAAAGGTTAGGGAAAAAACCTTTGGTACTGATGAAGAGAAAATAGGTTTGAAAATGGATTTCAGATAAAAAAGGATTTGAGCTCAAAAGATGAAAACATTTTTTAAAATGATTTTTAGCGAATGATTTAACCAGTGATTTAATTGGAGAAATTTTCCGGGCGTTACACTTCTTGAGCTCGAAGAAGTGGCGCCACAGGTGGAAGTGTGGCGCTATGCCGAGGTAGGCCTCGTAGAGGTGGATGAAGGAAGAAATGATGGTGATGGGGTTAGGAATGAGGTGTACCAGCTCGATCCTGTAGAAGAAGAGGAAGTCACGGAAGAAGTCACCCGCTGTGACCCCAAATCCGCGCTCGATGTGCGCGAGGAAGACGACGGTCTCACCGGTCCCCTCCGTCGGGAACTCCTCGCCCGCTGCCAGCCTCCATCCGACCTCCGTCTTGGGCCTTAGCAACCCGTGGGCAGTCAAGGCCTGCATATGCTCCTCCGTCACCACAAACGGCTCCCAGACGGTCTGCGGGGGCGGAGTCGGTGCTAGCTCCATCTTCTCCTCCTCTAGGCTGTCGACAACCTCTTGGTCCTAATCACAGCTCCTCGCTGAGGCCCCATTGCCTTCTAGGTCGATCACGACCTACAGAGTTGAGGACTGACACCCTGCGTTGTGCCACTGCACAGCGGTCGTGTTGACATGGTCGGCGTGCTTCTACAGCCCTGCCGGGACTTTGGCCATGCCATTGCCGCCCGGGCGCCTCTCCACATTAGTCGAGACACATCGTTTGCCATGCAGACATGTGTATAAAAGCTTCATGAGCCACAAAAGACGGCCCAAGGCCAATTAAAAGACTACGGTGAAACCTAGACTGATGAAGTGTGTTGCAAGCTTTCTTCTAGCTTCAGGACCTACTCAGAGGCCTCCACTGTTGCCGTTGTCGCAGCTGCCACACAACCACCTCTACGCCAACCCCAGCAGGTTTCTTGTAGAGTCCCATCTCTTGCTAGGGTGCTCTCACAAGATCCCAAATCGGACCATTGTCACCTCGGGCCTTCCTCGGTGCAGCAGAGTGGTCTCCAACACCACATTAGGCCCCTACTCACAAGGCCTGTCAAGGCATGTACTGCCCCATGCTGCACCTGGATTCCCCGCTGGGCGTGGGTGGAGTGGATGATGGAGTTCTCCCAACTTCGCAAGCATTCTTCTAGCTCTAGGAGATGATTTTCTAGCACTACGCTCTGGTGGCCGGACACAAGACCAGGGCACCGCATAATTATCAAGTTGCTTCGCCATGGTGCTCCTACTTGGTCCAAGAAGTAAGCCATGAGGCCTCCTATTTATAGCAGTAGAGCTTGGCTTTGGTTACCGCCTGCACCATAGTCGGCATGGCATCCTTATCGACAACACTGTTACCACGTGGAGCGCAAGGTCCTTGTCCGCTTCTAGGAGTGCTGACACGTCTGCCACATGCCTAATGACATCTTTTCAGCTTTTGTCCCATACTAGTAGTGGCCACTTTTCTATTGAAAGCAGGCCCCGTGCTCATGCAGTACACCCATGGGATGCTACGCGACAAGACACCTAGCGTCTAACACTGCCTCGCAAAGATTCCGGATGGCTTGTCTTACTCAGTGGATAGAGCATCTTAAAGCACCAACAGAAGGGTGTAGGTTCTCGGTTCATCCTTCGAGCATCAACCCGACCATTCAGGTCGCCTTACTGCTCGGGGGCTACTCCATGAGTGCGTCTTGTGAAGCCCTCTTCCTCTACGTCGCGTCGACCTACCGGAAGCCAGCTTCCACCATCCTTCCCCTTGACCTCCCTTCGGTCGCACGGGAATCGTCCTAGTTGGTGCCACGATCTACTCTGACTCTGGTCAGGTCGGCGGATCATCAACACTACAGCGCCTTGCCTTCACTTCAAACCCCTGGATCTGTGTTCTAGGAGCTTAATGCTCGACTTCATGTGCGCTGGGAAGGTTTTCTTTTTTGGATCTCCGTGCACCCTACACGACCTTGACGATGCCATGACTTCGCCAAGCCTCGACATGACTTCATTTCAGCCGCTGCGCCTACACGTCGATCAGAGGCTTGAGAGATAGGGTACCTATGGGTTCCCACCGACCAGGGTCCTAGAGGTCTCTGTCAAGTGGACCCGACCTGTCAAAAGCCCCGCCGACCTGCAAGTGGGCCTGGAGACAACCTTTGCGACCTTGGAAGGCTCCAGAAGACCTTATCCAAATCCCGAAGGATCTGGTGGACTTGAGGCGCAAGACTTTCCCCTAGGTCGCGACTCGGCGCCGCCAGTAGGTCCGTGGATCGTGGGATTCACCCTGTAATCATGGAAGATGACCTTCCTAACTTGTAACCGACCCCGATGAGGTCCACCGACCTCAAATGGAAGCCCTAGCCCGTTGACCATATAAGTCGGCCTAGAGCTCCATTCGAGGGGAGGGCCCCCCATTCACGCATAATTCCACTACATACTGGACGTAGGGTTTTACTCCCCAGAGGCCTGAACTAGTCTAAATCCCTATGTCCTTAGCCATTCTCGCCGTGTTCCGAGTTCCTCCTGCGAACTACCACCTACTCTCTTAGTTCTCGATCCCCTCCAATTAACCTACAACCGCTTGGGTCGTCCCTTGCGGATCTATCCAGGTCTCACCCCTTGACAACCCTGGTTTGTAATAATGTGACTTGTTGACTTTTGTGTAATGTTGAACTTGTACTCTGGTCCCGCATTTGTGTGGGCTTTGCGCATATTAGCGACCCTGTTGTAAGTGATTCACCTGGCATGACCCGGCAGAGACGATAGAATATTTCTTTATTATTGCTTAATGGCCACTTGGACAGGATTAGGCGATAATACAAAATTATTTTGGACGGTTCTGTCACATTGACTATACAGAAAAATCTGCCTACACAGCTTAGTTCAGAGGAACTTTCTGTTCTTTCAACAACAGTGATATCTAGAAGGCACAATGAGAAGGGACGCACCGGGTTTTGCTTGGTTACTGATCCAATGTAAAACTCAGACAGCTGACCGACGACTATCATCTAGAATTGGCCTTACAATCCGGTATGTGCTTTGTGTGATCAAGCTCAGGAGACGGCAACTCATTTGTGCCTTCACTCACTGTGTTGTTTGCTAGACAGGTCTAGGACCTGGTTTCTCGGTGGCTTGATGGCATCATTCAGGTGCCTCCTATGAATGTGACAATGGAGCTTTGGTGGAATTCTTCACTCATAACTTACCTCGACGGATTAAGCGTGTGGTGGTTGTTGGAATGTAATCTGGCACATATGGCAAGTGGGCCTGTCCACAAGCCTATATATATGTATGACCATCAATCACAGTAATGTATTGTGTATTTCCCCTAATCACTTTCTATCATGGTATCACGAGTCTATCGATTCCTACCCTAAACCTTCCGCTTCTCTCGCGTCGTGCGCTCCTCCCGAGCGCCGCGCCGCCGCCGCCTGGTCCTCACGATCGCGGCCGGCTTTCCCCTCGCCGCGGACGCGCGTCGCGCGAGCCCCCGCCGGCCCTCCTCCTTCCTCGCCGCGGCCGCGCCAAGCGCGACACACCGCCGGCCCTTCTTCCGATCGCGCGCCGTCATCGCTCGATCGATCGCCCGGTCTCCCCGACCCGCCGATCACGATCGCGTCATGGCCGAGACCGACGCCCGAGCGCGAGGCACGGGCGCGCCGGGGAGGCGGCCGATCGCGCCGCCGCCGAACGCATCGCGGCCCTGGAGGCCTACGAGGCCCAGCACGCTGCTGTCCACGCCGCCGCGATTGCCGTCCTCAACATCAAGGTCCTCGTGCCCTTGGTCCTCGATCGCGCCTCCGACAACTACAACCGCTGGCGCGCCATGTTCCTCACCGTGCTCGGCAAGTACGCCCTCACCGACCATGTCCTCTCCGACGTCGTCAACGCCGATCGCTCGGCGTGGGTGCAGATGAATTGTACTGTGCTCACATGGATCTACTGCACGATCCATGCCGACCTGCAGCAGTCCACCATGCTCCGCAAGCCCAACGCCCGTGGCGCATGGCTGTACCTCGAGGGCGAGTTCCTTGGGCAGCGCGAATCGCGCGCCCTTCTTCTCTCGGCGGAGTTTCGCACGGCAAAGCAAGGTTCGTCCTCTATTACAGATTTTTGCCGCCGCCTTGAGACTATGTCCGCGACCCTCACCGACTATGGCGACCCAATCGGCGACCGCACCCTCGTCCTCACCCTTCTTCGCGGACTCAACGGCAAGTTCCGAGCCATGGTGACCAACCTCAAGATGCGGCAACCCTTCCCCACGTTTGAAGAGGCCCGCACTCTTCTTCTCCTTGAGGAGATCGACATCGACGACAACGCTGCAGGCGAGGCCGCGGGCGCGTCCGAACCGCCCCCGGCTTCCTCCGCGCCGACCGCCCTCGTCGCCGGCCCCCGCAACAACAATGGCCGCGGCACCCGGGCGGGCACGGCCATGCGGCCACCGGCGGCACCCCGGCCGGCACCGGGGGGCCACCCGGCCACTACGCGCCCGGCCGGGCGGGGCCGCCGGCCGGGCGGTCGGCCAACGGCCGTTCGGTCGCCGCCGCGGTGGCCGTGGCCGGCGGCGGCGGCGGCCACATCCGCCTGGCGCGGCTGCTGGTGGCCAACGTCCTTCGATGCCGGTCTTCAACCCATGGACTGGGACAGTGCAGCTGTGGCCGCCCCAGCCAGCCGCGGGTGGCCATGGTGCGCAGTTCCGTCCTTCGCCGCCGCCCGCGTTCGCTGTCCAGCAACACTACGGGCAACCTCCACCCGTCTACGCCCCTCCCGGCTTTGCACCTCCCGGTTTCGGCTACAGCAACCCGGCGGCACCACCACCGCCACAGTAGCAGCCCTGGACGCCCATGCAGGGCGCGTCTTGGGATCCGTCCGTCCTCGGCCTCGTCAGCAACTTCAACACGATGACGCTGACACCTCCTTCGAGCGAATGGTATGCCGACTCCGGTGCCGGTGCTCACATGGCCAACAATGCTGGTATACTTTCCACTCTTCATCCTCCATCGTCATCTAGTCCTTCCTCTATCATTGTTGGTAACGGGGCTTCCCTTCCCGTCACATCTATTGGGTCTCACTCCTTTTCCACCGCACGTCGTCCTCTCGTTCTTTCTGATGTCTTAGTTTCGCCTAACATTATTAAGAACTTGATCTCCGTGCGTCGTTTCACTACTGATAACAACTGTTCCATTGAGTTTGACCCATTTGGCCTCTCTGTGAAGGATCTTCAGACGCGGAGCGTGATCGCCAGGTGCAATAGCACGGGTGACCTCTACCCGTTCTTCTCAGCACCATCCAGCACCACCGCTGCCCTTGCCACCGCCTCGTCATCCACGCTATGGCACCGTCGTCTCGGTCACATCGGGCACGCGGCTTTATCCCAGCTTATTAGTTCCCAGGCTATTTCATGTAATAAGCCTGCCACCGATCATATTTGTCATGCCTGTCAGCTAGGTCGCCATGTGCGTCTACCTTTTAGTGTGTCCAACTCTCGTGCTATGCGTCCTTTTGATTTAATACATTGTGATCTTTGGACCTCTCCAGTTGTCAGTGTGTCGGGATATAAATATTATTTGGTCATTCTTGATGATTGCACTCACTACACCTGGACTTTTCCTTTGCGCCTTAAATCTGATACTTTTGGCGTCCTCTCTAACTTTTTCTCCTATGTGCGCACGCGACTTGCCTCCGCCATCAAGGCAGTTCAGTGCGACAACGGCCGCGAGTTTGACCACTCCTCGGCCCGCACGTTCTTCCTCACTCACGGGGTCATCTTTCGGATGTCGTGCCCATATACCTCCCAACAGAACGGACGTGCCGAACGCACTCTTCGCACCGTGAACAACATCGTGCGGTCTCTTCTGTTCCAGGCCAGTCTTCCTCCTGCTTATTGGGCTGACTCTCTTCATACCGCCACATATCTTCTCAATCGTCACCCAACCAAAACCTTAGACGGCCGCACTCCCTACCTCGCATTACATGGCACACCACCCTCCTACACCCACCTTCGAGTCTTTGGATGTGCCTGCTACCCCAACCTTACGTCCACAGCCCCCCACAAACTATCCCCTCGCTCCACCTTGTGTGTATTTCTCGGGTATTCCTCCGATCATAAAGGGTACCGATGTCTCGATCTTCACTCCAACCGGATCATTGTTTCTCGTCACGTTGTTTTTGACGAAACTTTGTTTCCGTTCTCCGCGATGTCCTCCACCCCGTCGGACCCTCACACACTCGATTTCTTGGACGATGCTAATGATTCTTCTTTGCCACATTGGCCAAGAATTGTGACCGCAGGTACTCGTCTTCCCGGGGGCCTGGACGCTGCCCCAGGCGCTCCTGGCCACAGCAGCCCGGCTCCTGCTGCCCACAGCCGGGCGCGGCCGGCCACGGCCACGGCGGCTCGGGCGCCGGCGGCCACGGCCGGGCGCGGCCGGCCACGGCCACGGCGGCTCGGCGGCCGGTGGCCACGGTCACGGCGTGGGCGGCTCCGGCGGCCACCTCGGCCGGCCGGGGGTGGCCCGACCGGCCCTGCGGGCGCCGGTAGCGGCCGGCCGTCCCCGGCGGTCTCCCGGAGCCGCTCCCTTGCGCGGCCCCGGTGGCCGCACCACCTCGACGGCTCCTCAGTCGATCGACCCCGTCACCAATGCGCATGGGATGCGCACCCGTGGCAAGGATGGTTTTCGGCAACCAGTGGATCGTCTCAACCTCAACACGACGATTGCCACTGCCTCTCCAGTGCCTTCTTCTGTCCGCACTGCTCTGTCGGACCCGGCCTGGCGTCTCGCTATGCAGGATGAGTTTGATGCCCTACTGAGCAATGAGACCTGGACATTGGTGCCCCGCCCCCCTGGTGTCAACCTCGTCACTGGCAAGTGGGTTTTCCGTCACAAGCTCAAGTCTGATGGCTCTCTTGACCGCTACAAGGCTCGCTGGGTCCTCCGTGGTTTCACACAGCGCCCTGGGGTTGATTATGATGAGACATTTAGTCCAGTTGTCAAGCCAGCCACTATTCGGATGGTCCTCACCCTGGCATTGTCCCGCTCCTGGCCGATCCATCAGCTTGATGTGAAGAATGCTTTTCTCCACGGCACTCTGAATGAGACGGTCTACTGTGTTCAGCCGACTGGGTTTGTTGATCCGTCCAAGCCCCAGCATGTTTGCCGTCTGAACAAGTCCTTATATGGTCTGAAGCAGGCTCCTCGCGCGTGGCACGATCGTTTCGCCTCCCACATTATCTCCCTTGGTTTTGTTGAGGCCAAGTCAGACACGTCGCTGTTCATCTTCTCCAGAGGTGCTGATATGGCTTTTCTCCTCCTCTACGTTGATGATATTGTGTTGACTGCCTCCTCCGTGGATTTTCTTCACCGGATCATTGCTGCCCTCCGCCGTGAGTTCTCTATGACTGATATGGGTCCTCTTCACCACTTTCTGGGAGTCAGTGTTCAGCGCCGCGGTGACACCCTGTTCCTTTCTCAGCGCCAATACATGTTGGACATTTTGGAGCGTGCCGGTATGAGTCAGTGCAAACCGAGCAGTACTCCCGTGGACACTCACTCCAAGCTTGCTGCAGATGGCGTCCCTATTGCCGATCCTACTCGCACCGCGGTCTTCTTTGGAGCTCTTCGATACCTTACTTTCACCGGACTCGATATTGCTTATCTTGTTCGGCGGAGTGCCCGCTTGTTTATGCATGATCCCCGAGAGCCTCATCTCGGCGCGTTGAAGAGGATTCTCCGGTACCTCCGGGGTACATTGGATCTTGGCTTGCACCTTTCCGGGGACGTCTCCGGCTGATCTTCTTGTCTACACCGATGCGATTGGGCCGGTTGTCCGGATACACGCAAATCCACCTCGGGTTATGCCGTGTTTCTTGGGGACAACCTCATCTCTTGGTCGTCTAAGCGTCAGCCTACAGTGTCCCAGTCCAGTGCAGAGGCGGAATATAGAGCTGTGGCAAACGGAGTCGCCGAAGCATCTTGGCTGCGCCAGCTTCTCACTGAGCTTCGCTGTCCTCTTCGTCGCGCTACAGTGGTGTACTGTGATAATGTCAGTGCCATGTATCTCTCCACCAACCCGGTTCAGCATCAGCGAACCAAGCACATAGAGATTGATCTACACTTCGTCAGAGAGCGAGTCGCCCTAGGTGAAGTCCGCGTCCTGCATGTTCCTACTACGTGCCAGTACGCCGACATCTTCACCAATGGTTTGCCGACGTCCGTCTTCACCGAGTTTAGGTCCAGTCTCAATGTCCGCGGTGCTCCCAGTTTAGACTGCGGGGGAGTGTTGGAATGTAATCTGGCACATATGGCAAGTGGGCCTGTCCACAAGCCTATATATATGTATGACCATCAATCACAGTAATGCATTGTGTATTTCCCCTAATCACTTGCTATCAGTGGTGAACGTCCTCATGTGCACAGCTTGGAATATCTTGAAGGAGAAAAACAGAAGGATCTTTGATGGAACTTTTGCTTCGCCTTCTAGAGTTTTTCAATCACTGAAAGAGGAATGGGACCTTAGAAGTAATGCATCCGGGGGAGATGTGTTTCTTTTAGTTTAGCTATGTTGTTCCAGTTGTGGAGTCAAAGTTTTTCAGTTATTTTGTAATCATAAAATTGTAAGACCACCCTCGCATGCTTCTTCTACTTAATTGACATGGCATCGCTCCTACTAATCTTTCAAAAAAAAATCATATGAACATGATGCATCTGAGATCAGCAGCAGATCTAAGGGTGGTGGCAAGTTTCTAAAAATGGCATACATTTTTAGTTTTAGTTAGTAGGATTAGTCGCTAACCTTCAGTCATTTCATAATTCAGTCACACCATAAGGGTTCATAAGGCTACAACTGTAACTCACTATATGCAAGACTAATATGATGGCAACATTAGTTAATGGTGGGTACAAAAAAGTGATGTGTGTATGTAGCGCTGTAAATCACACATGCAACTGAGTTTCTCGAGTTACATGCATGGTTAGGCCTAGTCATAGGGCACACGACCCGCAAAAAAAGTAGGATAGTTTGTTAGCAATAGCTTAACATAATTGCTATTAATAATAATAAAAAGGTTTATGTGAATATCGAGTTTGTTGCGCATGAGGAGATCATGAGAACACGGTGGATATGGTCGTGTCCACAACTCATTTATATTCAATAACATAGCAAAATATTTTCATCATATGTTCGTCTGGCTTATCTGTCACCAGTCAACAATATTTTTCTCTCATAACAAATCAATCACCAGACAACATGCGGACTTCTCTCAGCACAAATTAGCACCAACCACCGGTCACGAACATGCAATTCATTATTCTGTTTTGTAATCGTTTAGTCTTGGGGTGATAAAATATGATGATGTCTAGTTTTTGACAATGTATTGTACCACAATTGAAAATTAAATTTATGTATGACGACTAAGTAGTGGCAGACCTATAAGCTTTGGAAAATCCAAGATTGAAAAGATCAAATCATATGACAAAAAAAATTAAAATGTTTATGGAGCATCGAAGCAGTATTAGGTGCATTAGACACTATCCCTAAAGCCAGCCTCCAGAGAACAATGATTTTAGTTCTTTCTGAACATTTCTTCTGGTAAAATTAGCACAAACTTATGTTTGAATCTGTATTGCACCAGTAATCATATACGATGATAAACTACTCCCATTTTTCAAATATATATGTTGATGTTTTGGAACAAGTTAAACTAATTAATTTATCACTCATAAATATTATATATTTAAAGACAAAGAAAGTGAGGAGGGGGAGGCTGAAATAAAGTTTCAGACCCCTGCGACCTCTGCGACCTGTTGCCTGGGTCACCCCCGCGCAACGCGACTCGAGTGCCTGCAAACCCTAACCGCTGGCCCGCCCCAGTCGCCGCCCTCCACATCACTGTTGCCCTAGCAAGTCGATGGGGTGCTTGTGCGGCCTGCGATGACGGTGACGATGGGGCCTTTCCCCCTCCTTTTGGTAGATCCGGGTGGGCGCGGCCGCCAGAAAAGCTTCAAGATGCCCACCGGTGGGGGTGCCGACTCGTTGCGGTGAGAACCAGTGACTGCAGATCTGGCACGACGCCTGTCGGATCTGGTGCCCGCGCGGCCGTAGATTACGTGTGGGGCAGCGGGGGATCTCGACTGACAGCTGAGGTGCAGACGGCGGCGGCGCTCTAGTGGGGGGTGCTGAGCTTCTTTCTGCGCATCTAGGTGTTTCCCGCTCTCCAGCGACTATGATTTCGATGACGATGTTATGGTGGCACGACCATAGGTGTCTGGCGGAGCGTGTCCGTTGCATCATGGTGTCACGGTGGATATGCTCTGCCAAGCGTTTCCGGTGTCACTAAGGTGGTGAGGCTGGTGATCCTCAGCTTCATGGAGGTGGTGTGGCGGGGGAGCCTGTGTGTAGGTCGAGCACGCGCAATGGTGTGGTGTTCATGCGGTGGTCGCGCGTTAGTGAGGGGCTGTTCGTGGTTGCGGTGACATGCGTCCTGAGAGGTGAGGTTAGTGTGGTTGGCGGTGACCTCGTGGCAGCTGCGGGGCAGGACGATGCTGAGAGAAATCCTACTTGGTGATGTTGGGCCGACAATGGCAACATCTTGGATGCAAAGCATCCTCCCTGTTTCGACGTTTAAGTCTCCAGGTGAAAACCTTGCCCATCTTGGGTGGGGCGGCGACGACGTGCTTTTAGCATCGTGTTTCTTCTTGAGTCCTCAATGGCTGGTTCGACGGCGTTCGGCCACACATAGCGTCGACCATGCCCGTGATAGATCCCCACTGTATTGGTGGCAAGGTGAATAGGCCCATGAGTGCTGGAGGGATTGAGCTAGCGCGCAAGGGCAATGGTGATCTCGGTGACGGATGTTAGGGATCTGGGGGAGGGGCCCTTGCCCCTTGGTAGACAACCCCCGGACCCAATAAAGAGGGCCCCTCTCCCCGCGGCGGGGCCCACTGCACAATCGGCTAGGAGAAGGCAGCGTCCCCTGAGAAAGAGGAAGGTGGAGACCGCTAATGGTGCGGAGGCACCCAAAAGGACCCAACGGGGGTGCACCGAGGGTTAGCTAAGGCGCGGAGAAACTCTGCTCACGCCTTGGCGGAAGGTCACCGAAACATGAGGTGGAATTAGGATCAGCCCGGAAGGCGCGGGTGGAGGGACCACATAGTACTATAGAGTCACGTGGACAAGCATAGTACAATAGGATGGAAGGACTACAATGCTCCCGATGGAGGGCCTAGAGTCGAGAGTCTGTATCGGGACCGTACCGGGTGTAAAACAGACATTGTACCGGAGGGTGCCCTTGAGGCCTATAAAAGCGGGTGTCGCCCCTTTTATCCGGTTCGGTTGTGAGGACCATGTTGGTTCGAGGACCGGTGGATGGTCGCTTCCTTGTGTGATGAGTGATTGACAACGTTGTGTGGACCGATTCTTGGCTAAGTATTGCGGGTGCGGGTTGCGGCTTGACCGGTGTTGGTGCGGGTGAAGAACAAGCGCGAAAGGTCGTCGTCGGTGAGGCCTCCGGGTGTGGAGAAGACAAGTAGGCTTCGTTTGAGGGACCCGGTGGCCGGCGGGGGTCAAGTGCGGGCCGCATGGTGGCATGAACAAGCAAGATGAAGTCATGGACGGTTTCTTGTTTGAGCTCGAAAACCAAGGTCGAGCCGGGACTACGTGGGAGCCAAGTCATGAGTGGTGATTGGCGGAGGCTACACCGAGTTCGCGGGGTTTCCGGTGGTTCACCGAAAACCACCGGGTTCCTTGGTTGATCCACAAAGCCAAGACCGAAGGACCGAAGACGGTGCCGCGGTAGCTCCCGGACCGATCCGACCGGTGGGTACCGGTCCGACCGGTGTGCGACGACGCGGTCCGGAGACTTCGAAGCGGAGGACACACGTCGGGATCGCATGGCTTGCGTCGAGGCTAAGCGAGGGTGCGGTCGCCGGCATCCGTCCGATGGAGAAAACTTGAAGACTTCCAAAACCGTCCTTGAGGGGCTTGTATCCCTAGTTGTTAAGTAAGGGTATTTTAGACTTTCGGTTGCCTCCATATAACCCATGGGGTGATAGGATGGCCGCCATCTCTTGGAACCCTAGTTCATTTGCTTTCCTATTTTCCCTTCCTATTTTCTTAGGATTTCCATAGGACTAGCTTGAGAGCTTCATGGAGAGATTTTGTGAGAGGGTTGGATGATCGGGCGGCAAGCTAGACCTTGTATGAACCTCCTTGGTATGTATAGATGATTCGACGTGGTTCCTCAAGGCTTTGTTGTGTTGTTCCCGGTTGTTCTTGGTAGTGATTTTCGGAGCCCTCTCTTGGTGGTTTTCTCGGTGTGTTTTCGGGACCTTGCTCTCGGGGATTTGATGGGGGAAATTCATGTGAACCCTTCGTGGTTTTTTGCCTTTGATTCCCCTCCCAAATCCGTGAGTTAAGGGGCTCGATTTTGGGGTTTTCGGTGTTCTAGGGTTAGAGGAGTTCTTGGCGGGATTTCTTCGATTCCTCTTGATTTGGCAAGTCTTGGTGGACAAATTCATGGCTATGGACTCCTCATGAGGTGTTTCTATTATCCCCAAAGTCTTTTTCAAGTCCGTGGAGCGATCCGGAGATCGAAGTTTGGATTTGGAGGAGTTGACCCACGGTCGTTGTTCATCCCGAGCCGCCGAGCTACACCGGTCGACCGGTGCTCTTGGACCGGGTCTCGACCGGTGCGTGTCACTTGTGGGATTTGCCTCGGGTGAACCGCTTGACTCGTGTGTCTTTGGGTCTTGGTGTTCTTTGGTCGGTTCTTGATCTGTTTGGAGTTGGTTTGCTAGGTTTTGTGTAGGGTTTTCCTTCCGTGCACGTTGTGTTTTGGGGGTGTTTTTGTTCCGTGTCCTAGAGAAGTCACCGAGGCTTTCCGGGAACGCTTGTTGTGCGGGCCGTCGTAGCCACCGCCCGACCGGCTCGTCCGCCGGTCCGACCGCGCGAGCCATCGGCTCGGCCGGTGCAAAGCACAGGGAAGCAAGCCGTGCAAGTTTCCGCCGTGCGTGTTGGTGTGTTTTGGCTCGGAAGGTTGTGTGTTGGTTCCTAGGTCGGTAGCACTTCGGTGGGCTGCGTGGACTTGGCCAACTTGGGTAGTGAGTCGGAGACGTGTGTTGGAAGCCGTGTTCGTCTTGTTGGAGTCTTCATCTCCTTCGAGAAGAATTTTTATCGGTTCCTATTCACTCCTCCCCCCTCCGGTTCGCCGTATCGTCCTTCAAGTTGCAATATATTCACTACACTAGTCACTCAGTCCCCTAGTAGCTCTTCTGAGCCATTTAGCACGGTCCAAGAGCCCCACTTCTTACTGTTTGGGCTATTACAACCACCAACAACGGGTGGGCAGAAGTGTTGCTCTCATAGCGGTTTCAGATATGGCCCCTACACAGAGTGTCCAAGATTAGTGTTATTCATTGGTGTTGTGATAGTGATGGGAGTGTTCTGCTAAGGCAGAGGGATGGACGCTTCAGTACATTATGTATGATTGCTTCTTGTTATATGACAAAGCAATGCTCCTTATGTATTATTGCTTCTTCTTCTTATATAACAAAGCAGTACTCATGCTACCTAAAAAAAAAGTTGAAGTACCGGAAGCATGTCAGTCGTGCAGTGTCAACCGGTAAACTGTTTTTATTTTCTGTAATTTTGGGCAAACAGAAATCACCACTAGGCCGGCAAGTATAAGGTAAACCATGCAAAATAAAATCTAACATAATAATCTCTGATTTTTAAGCTCCTCACAATCATCCAAATTATAAAGGTTATTATGCTTTATAAACTCCAAAGAAATTTCAAAC
Source organism: Cenchrus americanus (assembly GCA_947561735.1). Lineage (NCBI taxonomy): Eukaryota > Viridiplantae > Streptophyta > Magnoliopsida > Poales > Poaceae > Cenchrus > Cenchrus americanus. The sequence continues at coordinate 200,349,318 of OX387241.1, forward strand.
ATTACTGCATCGAAAACAGCAGAGAGAAAGGTCATACTATACAAAAGTGAAAATATATTTGACACACACTTCTTTCCTTGTGGAAATTAAAATTGCGTGCAGCCATATTTCCCACCTCGATCAGCATTCACTAGTGACATAAAGGCTGATCACTGTTTACTCTACAATGTTTCTGTTTTGAATGTTTTACGTGGTCAGACAACACAATCTAAAGCCCTATATTTCCTTTTCTTTCATGAAAGGAATCTCAATCGAAAGCATTTCCATCTGTGTTCGAGGTGTACAACACTGTTAGCATATTAGGTAGCTGCATACAAGCGTTACCAACAACAGAACCAGGGACTTCTGCCACTGGAATCTCCATCCGGAGGATTCGATATCATGTGAATTGACAGTATACGTTGTGCCTGTCTTGTCGTCCTTAACTTTAATGCTCGATGAACCTGAAATTACAAGCAGATGAACAGGACAAAATAGGCAACCCACACTATTTTTAGAATTCAGATGAAATTGTCTTTAACCAGAAAAAAGAAATAACAATAAAAAAAGTAAATAAGTGTAGATGACGTTTCATCCAAACCGCAAAGGTAATGTCAGTTGATGGTTTAGGTTATAAACTATTGAATGCTGAGGGTTCGCAGTTTCATGCAATACTTGTCAGAAAATAATCAAGATTTCCAAAAAGAGAACAGCAACCTACAGCTGCAACATATTATGAAATAAACTACGAAGGAGCAGATTTTGACGTGCTAGAACTTACAGTTGTAGTCAGTCCACCCGATGACTTGATTTTCCAAGTCATAGACAACCAACTTGTTTGAAAGAACAAGATCTGGAAGAAAACAGACTGGCATCAACAAAAACAACACTTAAAACAAAAAGGAATTGCTAATGCAGTGCAATGCTGACCTCCCATAAGCACAATGTCCTTTCCATCCTTTGATTGTGACCCACCATTTTGAAATCCCACGCAGTATGCATCATTCTGCTCCAACAGAAGAAAATGTGTATCCTAAGATTCATGACCACTACTTTTCGTGAAGCACTCATAATCACTGTTATTTCAAACAATTGTTGTGCTAGAATCCAAAATATCGATAATAGATTTTTATTTAAAATCTACTACCAATAACTCTTAACTATATGTCTGTCTCCTACTGTTAAGTATGCAGCATTGAGGCTTTACTACTTTACTAAACAGTGGTTGGTTGGTTGGTTGGTGCCAAAGGACACCCTGCCAATTGTAGGCGCGCCCTGCAATTTTGGCTGCTGCTTAGATAGATGGCTGCACGTTGGCACGCTATCGCCCCTACGCCCGCAACAACACAGCTCACATTGTTTTTTTGCACCCGCACGTTGGTGAATCGAGGGCGGCAGAATCGGCCGCCCATGCAATGGCACGCCCACGGTTGGCAGGGCAAAGCAGGGCCAAACCCAAACGTGCCCTAAATGCCATGTATCCATTCAAACAAAGGCTAGAGAAAGAATTTATTCCTGAAAGATAAGAGTTTCCAGCTACGAACATTTAGAAAATGTATATAGAGATAGAAAGAATGGTCGGCCAATTTTTATATTTATATAAGCAGGCAAGGCATGTAGATGTCAATCCATGTTCACAATATAAATGCGTGTCATTATTCCTTCCCCATCTCTACAGCATGGATGAATTTCGACATTAAAATTTTCAAGTGCACATAAAGCTAGATGTGCTATATGTGTACTAGTGTTTTGCTTTGGTTGTACTCTTTTGTGACCACTTTTTGAAGCAGAGTGTTATGGGTGATAACCATGGCCAATTGTGTAATTCCACAGTTTGGAAAATTACTTTTCTGAAGCATAATAACTGAAGAAATGCCAACGGGTGAATAAACTTTTCTTGCAGGAATATACCACCAGGAGAGAAATACCACATTACCCCATTTGCGAAAAAGTACTCATGTGGATAAACATGCAGTGGAAGATCGCCCTCAAAATGGAAGGTGATAGTTGGGAATCCATCATCTACACTGCAAAGAAATGAAAACAACAGTTAAAATAATAATCATGGCAAGAGAAAATTGTACACAGGCTGGATTCCAGTTTGCATCAATTCAAATGAAAACAAAGAATGTATGAAGAAAGGAGGTTGTCCATTCATGAAAGAAGTGTGGCAGGGCATTATTGATATCAGAATGTCAATATCATGATTATGTTAGCATAGAAGAAATTTACGTAATAATTGGTATTCATCCAACTGTAGTTATATTGTGTATAAAGTGTACCTTGCGGAGTATTGGAAACACAGAAAACCTTGAACATTATGGAATGCTATATCCTGATGCTTGTTAAATACCTACAATTAGTTGAGAAATATATTATGTAAGTAATACATATCTTCCTCCATCACAAGGATAAGGAACGAGATCTTTGTCATACCGCAAGCATTACTTCTTTGAAAACCAATTCTGGAAGGTATGTCAAGGTTGTACCACTGTCAATTATGGTACCTTTTTTCTCTCCTGTTTCGAAAACATGAGCTGGGAGCTGTAATGCAGTACCACCAACATCAATGGACTTAAGGTTCACATTGTAGTGCGGCCTGGAAGGTAAAATTATGACAGGCTATGAGAAAGATAAAAATGAAGTGAAACAGCCAGCTGCACTGCATTGCACATCAAGTAGGACTGAACACTACGGAGTATGTGCCAAGAACTGTGCACTTATACAAAGTTTGTAATAATATCATTGATAACTTTTATGGATTCAAACTCCAAAAAACGATCATGTGTTTAAAGTGGCCACGAGCAAATAAAAAAGAAGAACAGGAAGGATCACTAGCACAATGGCATTGGTGTTGGTGAAACATCTGTTTGTAGCATGATATGAATGCAAGTGATAGCAGTATAGCACATTTGCCTAACGAGCAGATCTTCTGATAAAATATATCTTTCTTTTCTTTGTACATGCTACATTATCGAATTTTATTTCATATCTATTTTATAATCAGTTCTCATATCATTTTTTTTGCTTGTTAGTTGGATAGTAAGCAAAATGCGTAATCCATGGTTGTCGTTGGGACAGCAGTCCGCACCCACGTCAAGCTCTTGGACACAGTTAATCAAGTAGGTTAACTTTTAACATTTTCAAATCATAAAGAGCGAACAACATGCCTACTATGTTGAAAGATTTCTGGTGAGTAATGCGTTAATTGTCCATCATTTCATAGAACAAGTATGATTAGGGGTGGTAATGGGCAATGGCCCTAATGCATTCTTCACAATCTAACAAAGCCCTACTACTTTTTAGCTCAAAATTGTATACTAATATGGCCCGGACCTTATTTGGCCCGATCCTTAAATTTGCTAGGCTAAATTGGAGAGCCCTTTACCGCCCCTAAATATGATAGGGCTGGGACACTTCCTTTTCTTCTATTTTGCTTGAAGTTTCGTGTTTGAATCCTAGCAAGCGCATATATTTTTTTTTCAGAATCTATATCCATCTGAATGCTTAGAAATGTCTTTAACCACTCAAATCACAAATCAGTATGTTTCCAGAAACATGCTTCATTTTCCCTTGGACTGACTACAACATAATAGCACAGTATACCTTGATCCTACATATTAATGATGGATCAAATAATGATATATGGGAATAGGTTCAAAGTCAGCCTTTGTTGCTGGAATCTTCGGGTGGAGCAGGACCTGGGGCCTTCAATTATTTTATTGGGTAATAGGACAGAACAGCAACATGAGTGGATACAACATATAGGAATATTCCATTGAAATGTTGAGCAGTGAAATTCAACTTTCACGCCACAAGAGCGCATAATAATTCTCTAATCACATATGGAAAATAGCTAAAAGTAATTGTAGTCAGTCTTGTAATAAAAGATTAAAGTTGTGGTTAATTAAGTCAAGCACATATGCTAAAATAAGTAAGTCAAGCGCGTATGAGGACTATTAGCAGGGTTTTTTTTAAGTTGTGGTTAATTAAGTCAAGCACATATAGCATAAAAGATACAATTCACATCAACAACAACAACTTAGCCTTTTGTCCCAAGCAAGTCGGGGTAGGCTAGATATGAAACCCAAAGGTACCATCAACATAAAGACACGTAGAAGAAGTCATGGCTCCGGAACGTTGATGGCTAGTCTCCCAGCGCCCCTATCCAAAGCTAAGTCCTTGGAGATATTCCACTCCCTAAGGTCTCTCTTAACCGACTCATCCCGAGTCGGTTTAGGTCGACCTCTAACTTTCTTCACATTGTCGTCCCGCTCTAGGACCCCACTACGCACCGGAGCCTCGGGAGGCCTTCGTTGGACATGTCCAAACCATCTCAACCGATGCTTCGGATCGGTTTCTCCTCAATTGGCGCCACCCCGACCCCCGTCCCGAATATCATCGTTCCGTACTCTATCCCTCCTCGTGTGCCCACAAACCCAACGCAACATACGCATCTCCGCCACACTCAATTGCTGGACATGTCGCCTTTTTGTAGGCCAACACTCCGCACCGTATAACATCGCCGGGCGAATCACCGTCCTATAAAACTTACCTTTTAGCTTCGAGGCACCCTTTTGTCACAGAGGACGCCGAGAGGCTTGACGCCATTTCAACCAACCGACTGAAATTCTATGCCTAACATCTTCGTCGATGTCGCCATCCTTCGTAGTATCGAACCTAAATACCTAAAAGTATCCTTCTTGGTCACCACTTGCCCATCAAGGGTGACGTCTCCCTCCTCACGCGTCGTACCGCTAAAGTCGCACCTCATGTACTCGGTCTTGGTCCTACTAAGTCTAAACCCTTTCGATTCTAACGTATGCCTCCACAGTTCTAACTTCCTATTTACCCCCCGCCCTACTCTCATCAACTAGCACCACATCATCGGCAAAGAGCATACACCGGGGGATATCACCTTGAATGTCCCTCGTGACCTCATCCATCACCAAAGCAAATAGATAAGGGCTCAACACCGACCCTTGATGTAGTCCTATTTTAATTGGGAAATCACTAGTATCGCCATCGCATGTCCGGACACACGTCACCACATCCCCGTACATATCCTTGATGAGGTTAACATACTTAGTTGGGACCTTGTGCTTCTCCGGTGCCCACCACATGACGTGTCTCGGCACTTTGTCGTATGCCTTCTCGAGGTCAATAAATACCATGTGCAAGTCCTTCTTCTCGCTCCCTATACCTCTCCATCAATTGGCGTATTAAGAAAATCGCCTCCATGGTCGACCTACCAGGCATGAACCCAAACCGATTTTGAGTCACACTCGTCCCTCTTCTTAGGCGATGCTCGATAACCCTCTCCCGCAGCTTCATCGTATGGCTCATCAACTTAATTCCACGGTAGTTCGTACAACTCGAACGTCTCCCTTGTTCTTGAAGATCGGTACTAATATGCTTCTCCTCCATTCTTTAGGCATCTTGTTTGACCGAAAAATAAGGTTAAAAAGCTTAGTTAACCAAACTACCGCTGCGGCACCCAGGCATCTCCACACCTCAATGGGGATACCATCGAGTCCCAAAGCCTTGCCTCCCGTCATCCTCTTCAAGGCCTCTCGCGGTCTCGCCTCTTGAATTCTCCTCACAAAGCGTCTGTTGGTATCATCAAATGAATCATCCAACTCAAGGGTAGGATCCTCATTCTCTCCATTAAACGGCTTGTCGAAGTACTCTCTCCATCCGTCCTTGATTTCCTCATCCTTCACCGAAGTCGATTTGTTCCGTCCTTGATGCATTTGATTTGGTTGATGTCCCTTGTCTTCCTCTCCGGATCTTAGCCAACCTATAGATGTCCTTCTCCCCTTCCTTCGTGCCTAGCCGCCGGTAAAGGTCATCATACGCCGACCTTTTGCTACACTCACCGCTCGCTTTGCGGCCCTCTTTGCTATTTTATATCCCTCAATGTTGGCTGCACTCTTGTCATGATGGAGGCGCTTGTAACACTCTTTCTTCTCCTTGATAGTCCTTTGCACCTCGTCATTCCACCACCGGTGTCTTTCACTTCCCGTTTGCCTCCCTTGCTCACACCAAACACTTCCGAAGCCACCTTCCGAACACATGTTGCCATCTTTAGCCACGTGTCTTCTCGCATCTTCGCCTTCCTCCCAAGGCCCCTCGACTAGCATCCTCTCCTTAAACCTTTGCGCTTCTTCTCCTCTAAGTTTCCACCACTTCGTTCTTGCAATCTTGGTCCGTTTGTCCGGAGGACACGTACCCGAAAGCGAAAATCCGCCACCACAAGCTTGTGTTGAGGGACAACACACTCCCCCGGAAACACCCTACGGTCTAAGCACGCACGTCTATCCTCCCTCCTTGCAAGAATAAAGTCGATCGGCTAGAGTGTTGACCACTACGAAAAGTCACTAGATGGGATTCCCTCTTCCTAAAGAGGGTGTTCGATATCAATTCACATAACTACCCAAAACATGCCATTATTAGGCGGTGTATATAGCTTACCATATATAGGCTTACCATATATAGGCGATTGTAGTTTCTATGTATAGCCGATTGCCGATCGATTTGTATTAGGATAGTTTCCTTGTAATACAAGCCTCCTTGGCTATATATATGAAAGGCTCACCCCCCTAATTGGGTGTGGTGTTCTCCCTATTCCTTTTCTCCACATGGTATCAAGAGTCCGGGTCCTCCCCAACCCCGACCCCTTCCGCCGAAACCGTCATGTGCGGTCGCACATATGCCGAGCGCCGAAGAGCCGCGACGTGCGCCGGCCGCGGAACGGGCGGAGGCCGAGCGAGCGCCAAGGCGCGGGATGGGCGGGCGAGTGGATAAGAAGGAAATTAGCGAGTTGATTAGTTATTTCCTTGTTAGGCTGATCCTAAAATCAAGGAGAGCCTTCCTAGTTTGTTGGGCCAGAGGCCATATATATGCTTGTACGTTGAACCGTTTTGGGCGAGCAATAAAGTCATCTCTAATCTCCTCCCTCTCTGTTAAGCCCGCGGTAGAGGGGATTACCCTCTCCGGAGAAGACGACGGACCAAGGCTACGACCGCGTAGCCGAGGGCCGCTACCCTAGGGCCCGAGGTCCTTGACAACCGGTATCACGATCCGGACGATCCTCGTCATCATCATCTCGTCCTAGCTCGCCTCCGACATCGCCATCCACCGCGACAAGCGTTGCCGCCATGGGCGACCCCGCGGCCGACTCCATCAAGTCCCTCACCGACTCCCTCAAGGCGCTCCAAGCCACGATGGAGGCCAACGCCAAGGCCATCGCGGCCCTCGCCGGGGACAAGTCCGCCTCTTCGTCGGGCTCCAAGCCCGGCTCGGGTGAACACCACACCGATCGGCCGCCCAAGTTTCACAAGTTGGACTTCCCGCGGTTTGACGGCAAAACCGATCCGATGCTCGTTCATTAACAAATGCGAATCCTATTTTCGTCAACGGCGGACCATGGCCGAGGAACGCGTCCGGATGGCCTCCTTCAACCTCGACGACGTCGCCCACCGTGGTACATCCCGGCTTGAGGAGGACGAGGGCACACCAACGTGGGGGCGTTTCAAGGATCCGCTCAACCGCGGTTCGGCCCCCCTCTCCGCTCGGCGCCGTTGTTCGAACTCGCCAAGTGCGGGCGCACAGAACCGTGGAGGAATACTCCAATCGGTTCCGGGCCCCGCTCCCTCGCGCGGATCGCCTCGACGAGCACCAACGGGTCCGGCTCTTCACCGGGGTCTCCTTCCACCGCCGAGCCACGCGGTGCGCATCCACAACCCCCGAGACACTCGCAACCGCGATGAGTTTGGCGCGGCGAGTGGAACTCATGGAGCTCGAACGGCCGGCTCCGGCCGGGCCGGGCCACCGCACGGGGTCTCCTCCCGCCTCCACCACGAGAGGACGCCGCTTCCCTGTTCCTCAACCGCGGTTGGCGCCGCCCGCGCCCCCGGTGGGTTCGGACCGAGGGACGCCGAGAGGGTACCGCGCCGCCGTCTCTCTCCGGCGGAGCAAGCGGAACGTAGGCGTCTCGGGTTATGTTTTAACCGTGATGAAAAGTATTCTCGTGGCCATAACGGGTTCCGCAAGCGTCTCTTTTTCGTCGAAGGGGTGGAGATCGATGACTCCGAAGACGCCACGGCGGAGGCCGACAATGACGCCCCGTGCTTTTCCCTCCGGGCCGTGGCCGTGTGCCCGTGGCGGGGACCATGCGGATCGCGGTGACGCCGGGGGCCGCCTCGCTCGTCGCCCTCCTCGACTCGGGGAGCACCCACAACTTCATCTCCGAGGCGGCGGCGCGACGGTCCCGCCTACCCCTACGCCGGCGCCCCGGCTCACGGCGATGGTTGCCAACGGCGAACGGATCACCGCGCCGGCGTCCTCCGTGACGCGCCACCGCTCATCGCCGACGCCTCGTTCCCGGCGGACCTCTTCGTCATGCCCTTAGCCGGCTACGACATCGTCCTCCGCACCAAGTGGCTCGGCGCGCCGGGGCCCATTGTGTGGGATCCGGCCCACCGTCGCATGACGTTCCACCGTGACGGCCGCACCATCTCCGGGTGGGCGTACCCGCGGGGGAGGGACCGGCCGTGCGCTCCGTGACCGGCGGAGGAGCCCCTCCCGACGCCCTCCTCGACGCGTTCGCGGGGGGTCTTCGCCACGCCGACCGGCTGCCTCCACGGCCGCGCCCACGACCACCGCATCCTCCCCGAAGACCGGTGCACGGCCCCGTGGCCGTCCGGCCATACGGCATGCCGCCGCCCACAAGGACGAGCCGGAGCGGCGGTGTGCCGCCATGATCGAGCAAGGGATCGTTCGGCGCGCGACTCGCCTTTCTCCTCGCCGGTCCTCCTCGTCAAGAAGCCGGACGGCTCCCGGCGTTTCGCGTCGACTACGGGCCCCCGAACGCGTTGACGAAGAAAGGACGCGTTTCCGATTCCGGTGGTGGACGAGCTCCTTGACGAGCTCAACGGCGCCAAGTTCTTCACCAAGCCGGACTGCGCTCGGGGTACCACCGAGTCCGCATGCGGCCCAAGGACGTCCACAAGACGGCGTTCCGCACGCACTATGGCTTGTATGAGTTCTTGGTCATGGCGTTCGGTCTCTCGCAACGCGCCGGCCACGTTCCAAGCTCTAATGAATGACGTCCTCCGCCGTTCCTCCGCCGCTTCGTCCTAGTATTTTTTGACGATATTTTGGTTTACGGCAAGTCTTGGGCGGATCATCTACGCCACCTCCGAGCGATCCTCGACGAGCTTCGCCGACACCGGCTCTTCGTCAAGCGCTCCAAGTGTTCCTTTGGAGCATCCGCCGTCGCCTACCTCGGCCACATCATATCGGCGAAGGGGGTCGCCATGGACTCGGCCAAGGTCCGGGCCATCCACGAGCGGCCCGCACCGCGCTCGGTGCGGGCGGTTCGCGGTTTCCTCGGGCTCGCGGGGTACTACCGCAAGTTCGTGCATAACTATGGCACCGTGGCCGCCCCCTCACGGCACTTCTCAAGAAAGATGGCTTCCGCCGGGATGAGGCCGCCACGGCGGCATTCGCGGCCCTCAAAACGGCCGTCACGACGGCCCCCTGTCCTCGCCATGCCCGACTTCAACAAGCCGTTCGTCGTGGAGTGTGACGCGTCGACGTTCGGCTTCGGGGCCGTGCTCGTGCGGGGAGGGCCACCCGGTGGCTTTCTTCGGCCCGGCCGGTGGCTCCTCGCCACCGCGCTTTGGCCGCATATGAGCGTGAACTCATAAGGCCTTGTCCGGGCGCATGACGCCACCGGAGGCCCTACCCGTGGGGGCGCCGCTTTCTTGTCAAGACGGATCACTACGGCCTCAAGTTCCTCCTCGACCGGCGCCTCGCTACGATCCCTCGGCACCACCGGGTCGGCAAGTTGCCGGGCTTCGACTTTGCGGTGGAATACCGCTCCGGCGCGGCCAACACCGTCGCGGACGCGCTATCACGCCGCGACAACGACGAGGCCGAGCCGCCGGCCATCTCGGCACCCGGGTTCGATTTCATGGAGCGCCGCGCCATGCCCGTGCCACCGATCCGCGCCGGTGGCTATCCACGACGAAATCCGCGCGGGCTCCCGCGCCGCCCCATGGACCATCACCGATGGCATGGTCGCCCCGGAGGGCCGCCTCTACATCCCGGCGGCCTCGCCGCTCCTGCAGAGACCCTCGCCGCGGTCCACGACGACGGGCACGAGGGCGTCCACCGCACGCTCCATCGCCTACGCCGCGACTTTCATTTTCCCAACATGCGTCGTGTGGTGCGAGGAATTCGTGAAGGCATGCGCCATCCGCCGTAAGTACAAGTCCGACCACCGCGGCCGGCGGGACCGCGCGCCCGCCGCCCTCGTCCCCTCACGTGTATGGGCGGACATCGGCATCGACTTCATCGAGGCGCCGCCCGAGTCCGGGGCAAGACGGTCATCCTCTCCGTCGTCGACCTCTTCAGCAAGTACTGCCACTTCATCCCGCTGGCCCACCCCTACACCGTTGAGTCCGTCGCCCAGGCCTTCTTCGGCGACATCGTCGGCCTTCATGGAGTGCCGCGTCAATCGTCTCCGACCGCGACCGGTGTTCACGTCCGACTTCCGGACCGAGCTCATGGCGCCTCACCGGCACCAAACTCTTCATGTCCTCGGCCTTCCACCCGCGGACGGATGGTAAGACGAAGGCCGCCAACCGGGTGATCGTCATGTACCTCCGCTCGTTTCACCGGGGATCGGCCTCGGCGGGGATCCGCCGGCTCCCATGGGCCGAGTACACGTACAACACGGCCTTCCAGTCATCGCTCCGGGAGACGCCGTTCCGCGTGGTCTATGGCCGTGACCCACCGACGATCCGCTCGTACGAGCCGGCGAGGCGCGGGTGGCCGCCGTCGCGCGAGAGATGGAAGACCGCACCGCCTTCCTCGCCGACGTCCGCTACCGCCTTGAACGAGCTCGGGCGGCCCGTAAGCGTGTCTACGACCGGCACCACCACCGTCCCGTGACGTATGAGGTCGGCGCCCGGGCCTCGTTGCGCCTCCGCAACGCCCGGCCAGCCGTCCCCCGCCCCGCACGCCCACCGGCAAGCTCAAGCCACGCTATGTGGGTCCATATCGCGTCGAGGAGATCATCAACGACGTCGCGGTTCGGCTACAGCTTCCCCAGGGTGCCCGGATCCATGATGTTTTCCACGTCGGGGTCCTCAAAAAGTTCGTCGGCACGCCACCGGGTGAGCCTCCTGCGCTGCCGCCTACCCACCACGGTGCAGTGGTGCCTACGCCGGCCGGGGATTACGGCTACACGGACGGCTCGCGGCGTGCGACGGGTGCTCGTCCGGTGGCGGGATCGGCCCGGCAACCGCGTCCACCTGGGAGGACTACGACAACTTCACCGCCCGATTTCCCACTTTCCAGCTCGAGGACGAGCTGGTCTTCGACGGCGGGAGAGATGTCATGTGCGGTCGCACATATGCCAGGCGCCGAAGGGCCCGCGACGTGCGCCGGGCCGCGGAACGGGCGGAGGCCGAGCAGGGACCAAGGCGCGGGATGGGCGGGCGAGTGGATAAGAAGGAAATTAGCGAGTTGATTAGTTATTTCCTTGTTAGGCTAATCCTAGAATTAGGGAGAGCCTTCCTAGTTTGTTGGGCCAGAGGCCATATATATGCTTGTACGTTGAACCGTTTTGGGCGAGCAATAAAGTCATCTCTAATCTCCTCCCTCTCTGTTAAGCCTCGCGGTAGAGGGGATTACCCTCGCCGGAGAAGACGACGGACCAAGGCTACGGCCTTCGTAGCCGAGGGCCGGCTACCCTAGGGCCCCGAGGTCCTTGACGTAAACCCCCCCCCCCCCCCCCCTCGCGACCCCCCCCCCCTCCCCTCGCGACCCCTTCCCCGACCGCGCCCCCTCCCCGCGCGATCCCCCCCCCCCCCGCCGCCGCCAAACCCTGCGGCCGCCGCACCCTCCCCCTCGCTCCCATCTCCTAGCCGCCGGCCCGCCCCCATGTCCGGCACCAATTCCTCCCCGTCCGCCGACTCCGGGCGCCTCCTCCGCCGGCACCCGGGCGCCTCCGTCGGCCCCCTCTCGGTCCATCCCTTCGCCTCCATCAACGCGTCAAGCACCATGTGCCGACTACCCCCGGAGCTCAAGGGAGGCAACTACGCCCGCCGGTCCTCCCCACTTCCTTGCCATGTGCGGCAAGTTCGGCGTTGCTCATCACGTCGACGGCTCTGCCCCAGCGCCCCCCACCGACTCCTCCTGGCAGCAGGCGGACTGCTGCGTCAGGAGTTGGATTTTCGGCTCCGTGGCTGAGGTCGTCCTCGACATGGCCACGGACGACTCCACCACCACCCAGACCGCTCGCCAACTCTGGGTCGCCATTAAAGGTCTCTTCCAGGCGAACAAGGCGCAGCGGGCTATTTTCTTGAGTCATGAGTTCCACTCCATGACTCAAGGGGATTCCTCCATTCGACGACTATTGTCTCCGCGTCAAGGTCGCCGCCGACAAGCTTCGCGACGTCGGTCACCCCGTCGGGGAGTCGCGGCTCGTCCTCAACCCTCCTCCCGGGGCACGAACGACGAGTTCTCCAAGCACGGCGAACCACATCGCCGCCACCAACCTCACCCTCACCTACGCCCGAGACCAGCTCTCCCTCAAGGAGCTTCGCCGGCCAACGCTAAGAAGGTCGCCGCCGGCACCGCCCTCGTCGCCAACCCTACCTCTTCCGCGGCCCTTCGTCGCCGCGGGCGCCGCACCCGGCCGGCCGCCATACCGGGCGGCGCGGCAGCCGGGGCCGGGCGACGCAACCGCAACGGCGGCGGCGGCCGGCGGCGGCCGGGGGCGCTTCGTCGGGTGGACGGACCCGCCCCTCCCTTCCCCGCCGGGCCGTGGGTGTGCTTCACCCCCGGCGGACGACGGTGGGTCGCGCCGGCGGCTCCCGCAGTGGCGTGGGGGGCCCGGCCTCCTCGGCCCGGGCCCCGGCCCAGCCCACACCGGCCTTTGCGCCGCTCCGCACTCACCGGCCTCCTTCGCCGCTCCTCCCCCCGCCCCGGCCAGCGAGCCTTGGGACCGGGCCGGCTCATCGCGGCTGCGGCAAATGTCGGTCTAGGGATCCTCTCCCTGGGTCCCGGACTCCGCGCCTCTTCCCACATGACGTCGTCGGATGGTATCATCGCTTCGTCGTACTCCCACCTCTATTTCCTCTATTTTAGTAGGCAATGGCACTAGTATCCCAGTAACTTCACACGGTCACTCCGTCCTAGCCACCCCAAAGCATCCACCTTTGCCCTAAACGTCCTTGTCGTTCCATCCATAGTTCGTACTTCACCGTCCGTTCGTCGGTTCACTCGCGATAACCACGTTACCATTGAGTTTGACGCTTTCGGTTTTTCTGTCAAGGAACTTCCGACGGGGCGCGTGATTCTCGCGCCGCAATAGCGACGGGGACCTCTACACCTGGCAGCCCTCACCACCCACCGCGTCCGCCCTCATCACCGCTTCCCGCTCCCTATGGCATCAGCGTCTCGGTCATCCACCTCCGGCAGCTTTAGATCATTTACATAAGAACAATCTTTTGTCTTGTAATAAAGCAGGTCGCTCACTTTTCCACTCCTGTCAGCTTGGCAAACATACTCGCCTGCCCTTTGCCCCATCTAGTTCTTCTACTGTTGGGCCTTTCGACCTTGTTCACTGTGATGTTTGGACGTCGCCCGTCTCCAGTATTTCAGGCTTTAATTACTACCTCGTAATTTTGGACGATTACACCCACTTCTGCTGGACATTCCCCCTCAGACGCAAGTCTGACGTCCACCAGACCATTCTTAACTTTGTCACTTACGTTCGCACTCAGTTTAGCCTACCCATTAAGTGTTTTCGGGCCGATAAACGACACGCAGTTTGTCAACAACGCCACGACCACCTTCCTCGCAAAGACACGGCACCCTTATGCGCCTCTCGTGTCCTTACACCTCTCGCACAAAATGGCAAAGCCGAACGCATTCTTCGCACCCTTAACAACTCGTGCGAACCCCGCTTCTCCACGCGTCCATGCTCGCGACATACCGGGCCGAGGCCCTTGCGCCCGCCCCGTTATCTCCTTAACAGCGCCCCTCTTCCTCCATCCACAATGATATCCCCTACACCCGCTTACACCGCGAGCCACCTAGCTATGATCACCGCGAGTCTTTGGGTGCCTCTCGCTACCCCAATCTCCGTGCCACTTCTTCACACAAGCTAGCTCCCCGCTCTACCGCCTGTGTTTTCCTCGGGTATCCTTCGGCACACAAAGGGTATCGCTGCCTTGATCTCTCCACTAAACGCATCATCATCTCACGACATGTCATATTTGACGAGACGGTTTTTCCCTTCGCTACTACTCCACCCGCCTCACCCACTCCCTCCCGGACATTTTGACCGATGATGATACTGTGGATCTTTTGCCTTGTTCTACTAACCCCCGCAGCTCGTCCACGACGGTCGACACTCGCGGTAGCTCCGTTCCTCCCGAACGTTGAGCGCCCGCCCCCTCCCTCCGCGCCGGCAGTCCGAGCGGGCTTGGTCTCGTGCCTCCGCCGGGGCCCCGCCCCTCCCGGTCGGGTCCGAAGACCGCGGTGCCCCCCGCCGGCCCCACCACCGCTCGGTCTACTCGCGCCGACGGCATGCCCCGGCGCCCGGCCACCGCGGCGCCCGCGCCCGAGGCTCCGCCGCCCGCGCTCGTGCCCGCCCCTCGTCGCCATGGCTCCGCCCAGACCCGTGACTCGTACACGGTCCGGGGCACTCCCAAAGACAGGGGGGCTTGCCGCGATCGTCCCGTCGCCACTTCCGCAAACTACCGCAGCCGGCCTTGCCGATCCGAATTGGCGGCTGCTATGGCTGACGAGTTCTAGGCTCTCATCGACAACGACACTTGGCGTCTCGTACCACGACCGCCTGGTGCCAATGTCGTCTCCGGAAGTGGATTTTCAAGCAAAAGTACCACACCGACGGTACTCTTGCTCGCCACAAGGCCCGATGGGTCGTCCGCGGCTTTTCTCGGCAAAGCACGGCATTGACTACGACGAGACGTTCGGCCGGTGGTCAAACCGGCAACCATCCGGCCGTTCGCCGCCTCCCGTACTTGGCCCATCCACCGACCGGACGTGAAGAATGCCTTCCTTCACGGCCACCTCGACGAGACGGCCATCGCCGGCGGCCACCCGGCTTCGTCGACCCCGGCTCGTCCCGATCACGTCTCGCCACCTCGCTCAAGTCCTTATACGGACTCAGCGGTGCGCCGCGAGCGTGATACCGGCGTTTCGCCGCCTTCCTTCGACGGCTCGGATTCGTCGCCTCGGCCCTCCGACGCCTCCATCTTCGTCCTATGGGACCGGTGGCCACCTCGCCTACCTACTCCTCTATGTCGACGACATCATCCTCACCGCCTCCTCCTCGACGCTTCTCCACCAGATCATGGCCAAGCTCGCCTCCGAGTTTGCCATGACCGACCTCGGGGAGCTGCACCACTTCCTCGGCATCTCCGTCACCCGCTCGACAGATGGTTTATTCCTGTCCCAGCGCCAGTACGCCGTGGATCTTCTCCAGCGCGCGGGCATGGCTGAGTGTCACTCCACGGCGACTCCAGTGGACACTCAGGCCAAGCTCTCCGCCACGGCTGGCGATCCGCTGTCATCCTCTCGACGGCCTCCGACTACGGGGAGTCTCGTGGGCGCCCCTCCGTACCTCACGTTGACACGGCCCGACTTAGCGTATGCTGTTCAGCAGGCGTGCCTCTTTATGCATGCCCCTCGCACGCCTCACCTCGCTTTGGTGAAGCGCATTCTACGCTATGTGAAGGGCACCCTCTCCTCCGGTCTCCACATTGGCACCGGCTCCATCGACAGCTCTCACCGCTATTCCGACGTCGACCGGGCCGGGCCGCCCGGACACCCGACGCTCCACCTCGCGCTCGCGTCTTCCTTGGCGACAACCCGATCTCGTGGTCCTCGAAGCGCCGGACCACGGTGTCCGTGTCCGCCGGCGGGGGCCGAGTACCGTGCGGTTGCTCATGTCGTCGCCGAGTGCCGCCGGGATCCGCCGCCTTCTTCGAGAACTTCACGTTCCCCCGACTTCGCCTACGATTGTCTATTGCGACAACGTCAGCGCGGTATACATGACTGCCAACCCTGTTCACCACCGGCGCACGAAGCACATCGAGCTCGACATTCACTTCGTCCGTGAGAAGGTCGCGCTTGGACAAGTCCGGTTCTTCATGTGCCCTCCGCTCACCAGTTCGCTGACATCATGACCAAGGGTCCGCCTATACGGCTCTTCACGGACTTTCGCTCCCGGTGCGTTCGTTCCACTCCCGCTACGACTGCGGGCGGGTATTAGGCAGTGTATATAGCTTACCATATATAGGCTTTACCATATATAGGCGATTGTAGTTTCTGTGTATAGCTGATTGCTGATTGATTTGTATTAGGATAGTTTCCTTGTAATACAAGCCTCCTTGGCTATATATATGAAAGGCTCACCCCCTAATTGGGTGTGGTGTTCTCCCTATTCCTTTTCTCTACAGCCATGCTGCAGCCACTATTTCAAATAACAGATGAATGGCCCATGTAGGCACCACACTATTTCTCTTATATAGAGTGTGATAATCGCCTAAGTCCTGAAGCAAGTTTTAGGAACTGAACATTAGCTAAAAGAAAATATCAACGTAGAAGACAACTCCAGAAAGGTTCACCATGAGTGTAATGCAACAAAGCTAATAATTAGTACGGCAGAAGTTAAGATACATACATGTCAGCTACCAATGGTGTTGTTTTTACTTTTGGCTGCACCACGTTTCCAATAGCGAAAACTCCACCTCCTTTTATGGTATCCAAGCAATGAGCAAATACCTTCTTAACTTTACCAGCAGCAGCTAGCTGTGATAGCATTGATGTATTTGCCTGGCCAAAACCAACAATTCCATCAAGGGCTTGGTTTGAAGTTCCTAAATCCCCACCTTGCTGAGCACCACACCTACAAAAGAAAGGAAAATCATTTATACCCACTGAAGTTTTCAGCACGATCAAACGATGTTAGTGATTTAACCCTGTATCATACTCAGTTTCTCTATTGCAGTCTTATTAACAAAAAACGTGTGATTAATATAGTAACACAACAGCAGAGTTAGGTACCTTCCTTGATACCTAACTTTTGAATGGAGTAGCACCACAGGCACGGCCAAGATAAAGGGCAAAGTACACAGTTTGTTCACTGAGCATAAGAAAGTCAAGCTCATGCCAATAGAGGAATATTAGCTAGCTTTGCGGCAATGACCAAGAATCATGTTAGTCTTTTGAGACAGCGTAATAATAAATACATATCCTACCTACAGGGATTGCCGCATGATGGAAGTGGATATATCGGAGTAGTTGCAGATTGTTTCATTTACATACACATCACTTTAATTGAGGAAGTTATTGACATCCAAAGTTAGACTGCATATCCAACATCTTTGTGCTGCCGAACGTTAGCTCGTATGAAAACGGTTGTAACTCAACAAACCGAAGTGACGGACTCACCCGAAAGTGACGCTACCATTGCCAGGCTGCGTCTGCCCATCCCCGGTCACCTGATCAAACTGTAGCAAATCGGTGACGAAGAACCCTGTCGTCGAGCTGCCATCGCCGTACATGACTTTGTACTCGCAGGGGTCATTGGTGCCGCACCCCGGCAGCTTGCCCCCGTAGGTGGCCGCGCAGAATCCCTGCTCGCACGACACGGCGCTCCCGCTGGAGGACGCCTTGGGGTCGTAGAGCGTCAAGTCAAACTGCGCAGGAACGCCCACACCACGTCACATGAATCTGCAATTGAGAATTTGAGACCCGGGAAAAGGGAAATGGTTAATTACCCCGAGCCCGCTCCTGCGGGGGCATCGTTCGCAGGAGATGCAGTTGACCCAGAGGATGTCGCTGCCGGTGTCGACCTGCACGTAGTAGCGCTTGGGCGGCGTCCCGAGCTTGATCTCCGTGAAGTAGAGCCTGCGCGCGCTCGCCCAGCCCATCCGGATTAATAATCCTCCATAAACCAAATCAATCACCCACCACGGGATCTCCCGGAAACAAGCTAGCGAGCGAGCGAGCGTCCGCCCGCGCGGAGGCGGAGGGCGGGTAGTAGATAGAGGAACACGTACCCGGTGTCGGTGGGGAGGCCGAGGCCGCCGAGCGGGACGTCGGCGGCAGCGAGGAGGCGGCCGTGCCGGTGGCCGTCGTGGGCGCGGAGAGCGGCGATGTTGCCTCCACCGTTGGGGAACTTGCGGCGCACCTGGAAGACGCCGGTGGCCGCGGGGCCGAGGTCGGGGCTGGCCGCCGCCACCACCACCAGCACCAGCGCGAGCGCGGCGACGAGGAGGAGGGTGGCGCGGGGAGCCATGGGGTCTGCTGCTACCCGCGGGCGAGGCGAATGCCGATGCGGAACCGCCCTGCGCGGCGCAGGCGCAGCGAACGGCGACTGCGGGCGGCGGCGGGTATTATTCGTGGAGCGCCCTCCTCCTCCGCGGCTCGTCCTCGTCCTCCCTCCCCGCGGCCTCGGAGGCTCAGCTTGGGAGGCATTTGAGTGCGGGGGGAGGGGCAAGCAAGGCACCGGAAAACGGGGAGGAGAGGGGAGGTCCTGGAGGAGGAGAGGCAGGGGGAAAGCGGGGCGCCCGCGCTGGGGACGGAGGATGGGGGCGGCCGGGCAACTCGCCGCTCTTCGCGGCCCCCACCCGCCGACCACCAACGTCTCAAAACCGGTCTGTTCCTTCGTGGACGGGTGGACGAGTGGGTATACCGTTATAGAAATCTGAATTTTTTATTTAATTTAATCTTTTCAATTATACTTCCTCTATTTCAAAATTGTCATTTCGGGTTTCCTAGATACAATCTTCTTTGTTATACACCTATATATACTAGTAAAATGTACGTGTGACACGCACATATTTTGAAAAATAAAACTTTTTAAATACTTATTTTATATTATTATAACATATGTAGTAATACTGACCAGACACGTATTTGTGCTATTATAACACACACACATATATATAGTAGTAACAACCAAATCGCTAGACTGTAGTAATCAAAATCTTATAGCAAATTTAGTATTTAACGGAAACTAATACCCTTGCAATCATCATTTTTGCATACCAGTCTTTTTTTTGCTTGACGCGTAGATGAAATAGCTTTGGATTGGGCAAGTGGGATGGTGGATTCATTCATGTTGTCATTCAATTGTTAATTTTGTAATTTGCAACTTTGTGCATCCTAGTTAATGTATGCCCATACCCATCACATAGTAGTGCATCAATAATATTTCTTGCAGTACGGTGACAAGTTGACACGGAGGGAGTATTGTGGAGGGCACTACAATCTTCTTATTAGTCATCATGTGGATGCTATATCTTTGAGTATCATGTCACTTGGGAGGGATATTATTTATAATTGGAGAAGGTTTAATTGTGCGAAAATCAAAACCAAACTTTACGGTGTTGCAATTAGGCCTGAGCACGGGTTCAGCCGAAACCAGCTAATAAACCACCAACCCAACCCAGATTAAACCAATTAATTGGAATTGAGTGGGCTAGTTGGTGCTTGGGTGCAACCCACTCACTTAGAAAAGGTGTGTGGTTCTATTGGTTTAGAACCCATCAATACCACTCAATCCGTCAGCCCAAATATCCGCATGTCACCGGCATAGAGGAGGCAGGTGCCCCACTCGACGACGGCGGCCGTGGTGACGACCCTAGAGTGGGGCACCTGCGCGACGCCCTCTTAGTGGCACAACTCCGACTTGTCCTCCATCAACACCAGGAAGTCCAGGACGCCTTCTCGTCTGCAGCGGCCGCGCCGGAAGCAGGTCCAGACCGGCCGCCTCCGCGACAGCCGCCCAGGACGCAACGGCGGCGAACTTGCTGTGAGCACGCAGCAAGGAACATGCGGAGAAGCTCCACCTCACGCCCGTCCGCAAGTGTCGGCAGTGTTATGAGAAGGGATGGGTTGCCTCGTTGGTCCTCGCCTCAGCGAGGAAGGCTGTGAGGGTGTCGACAAACAAGGCCGGCACGGCCGAGGAAGAGCTCTCACGCGCGCCCTTGGCGGAGCTCACCCACAGCGGCCAGGCAGAGCTCGCCTGTGCGCGCCTATGGCGGCCGAGGTAGAGGGACACTTGTGGCAGCAAGCAAGTTAGCTGCGTTAAAACCATTTGAATAGTAGAACCAAACCAACTAACCCGTGCTGCCACATGATCATTGAGTACAGGAACCAAACCAACCCAGGCAACCCGCCTAGCAATGCGCTGGTTTAAGAAACCAGCTAAAACTAGCTTAACCCGTTAATGCACTGCTAGTTGCAATTCATTGATCTCTTATCTAGGGATGCCATCAATGATCATCAGTTTTTCTTTCTCTAGCACTACATAAGAAGCAGCTTAAAAAAGATATGATGTGTGAGAAATATATACTCGTAGACTACATCTGGACACGTGTCATTATTCTTCAGAGATAATGCACAGGGCTAGTTTCAATTCATTGATCTCTTATCTAGGGATGCCATCAATGATCATCAGTTTTTCTTTCTCTAGCACTACATAAGAAGCAGCTAAAAAAGATATGATGTGTGGGAAATATATATTCGTAGACTACATCTGGACACGCATTATTATTCTTAAGAGATAATGAACAAGTTATTGTCGAGTGACATTGCATTTGTAAATTGGTGCGTCATGATTTCTCTACGATCCAACAAGAGGAAAAGTGATGTGGAGATAAAAACAATATGTGCAACTCATGAGGATGGGTAGCTGCTTGGTTAAATGAAATGTAGATAACTACAGTGCAGCATGGAAGGTTAAAAGGATGTTGAACTTCACTCATAGTGAATTTGCATTTTAGTTTTTGAGATATTCTCAAAACATCATATTGCCAATGAAAGGAGGACATTTTTGAGTCGCGTGACATTTTCATCTCTACTACCACTGAAATAAACAGAAACACAAGCATTAAGAAATTAGAAAAGTCATAAAAGAAGACTACCATATTAGGTTGTTCTCGACAGGCTGTTTGACATGACATGAAATAAATTTTGCCCCGTAAGGTCATCAGTAAACCATTGAATTGTGAACAATTGCTTCGTCATGCATTATATTACTTAGCCCCTGAGTCTGTCCACACCGGCGTACGGCACCGGTGTGCTACGGCACGGTCCCGTATGGGTATGCCGTTTTCCCCCGCACCGGGGGACGACAATCCATACGGGACGTCCCGTTCGCGAGCCGAATCCCCCATCCCTGGCGTTGGCCCAGGGAATGCCACAGCACGACGTCGCGGGGTGGGTCCCGCACCGGCGCGCCATCTCCAACTACCTCGTGCGCCATCCCGCACCACCCGCCGCCGGGAAGAAGAGGATGGGCCGCCACCGAGAGAGGGGTGAGGGCGGGGAGCGAGGCCGCTGCACGACGCCGTGACGAAGAAAGAGAGGAGGATGGGGCCGGCGGAGGAGATCGAGGACAAATCACGTCGCCGCCCTCTCGCTCCGTCGCACTCCCCGCCTCCCGCCGCCGCACGTCGCGCGCGCGCGCCGACCCCCCCCCCCCCCCCCCCACACCACCACCACCACCCTGGAGGCTCGATCCGAGCACGCAGTGCCGCCGCCGGGACCGCGGCCACCGACCTCCGCCCCCCCCCCCCCCCTCGATGCTCGATCCGGCGCGGCGGAGGAGCCGAGGAAGCCGCGCCTCCTCCTCTTTCATCGGGGTGGCCATCCTCTGCGTGTGCGCTGACGCGCAGAAGCTGTGCACCGCGCCGCCTCCTCCTACTCCTCTGCAGATGCGTGGCGTGCCCCCAAGGCGATGGAGCTCTGCCGCGGCTACGGCTGGCGTGCCTTGGTCGCGGCCTCTGCGCGTGCGAGCTCCTCCGTCGGAATCGCGGCCGACCACACCTCCGAGCTCCACCACAGGACGCCACTGGAAGAAGAGGAGGAGAGGGGGTAGGTAGGGGAGAAGAGAGAGAGTGGAGATGGAAGGGGCGCCGGTGGGGTAAATGAGTGGATGAGGATGACACATGGTCCCACTGGTGGTAGTTGGTATGGAATACGAGATTTAGGGGATGACGGGTACGGGAAAATTAGTACTGGACTGTACAATCTTAATGACCAGGCAGGAATATTCCTTTTAGGGGATGAATTTGGAGTATGACGAGTGTGGATAGCCTGAAACATGTGAAATGTCAGCATAAACTGTATATGATTGCAATTTTTGATGCACACACAATATTTCATCAAACAAGCAGCTATGTAGAAACTTTAATCAGATGAAATGAACAAAAGAGGAAGAGTATTTTAAGGACATCTTATTGTCAAGCATGAGAGCAGTAGGAAGTGACAGGCTTTAGGAAGTGAACATAGGAGCATGTCATTTAGAAACCGATTCATAGGAGCATAAGTATGCATGAACCTATCCACGGAAACCAATATCTTCACGATTAGATGATAGCACGAGTTTGATGTACACCAAGTTTAGCTCAGGGATTATGTCGAACATCTAGCGAGCATATGTAGAGGTTGAGAAGGACATTACTGCTGAAGGTATCCTGCCATGGCACCATGTTGTGCCAACAGATTCTGAGACAGCCCCAAATTGGCAGCGACGATGTCCCAGATCAGGCGATAGCTGCTGGGCGGCGTGAGCTAGCTCAGGGTGTACTCAGGCTGCACGGATGGCCTTGGCTAGGTCGTGGACCCAGCGAGCTTCGAGCTGCGCTCCAGGCCTGATGGACGGCGTTGATCGACCAGGGGTGCGGCCGTGTAGGGCGTGGTGACCGTCGAGCAGCCGGCCTCTTCGTCGTGGCTGGCAGGGGGCGGCGACCAGGACTTCGCGTTGCGACTCACCGGGGAAGGTCCCCTCCGCACCATCGCTCGCCGTGGAAGGCCGCCTATGCACCAGGGTTGGCCGGGGGCAGCGACTTGGGCTCTGCACCACCGCTCGCCGGGGGGGCTGCAAGCACGTCCACGCTCCTGCTCCCATATCTATACTATAGGGAGCGAAGACAATTGAAAACTTTTCTCACCCAATTCGGGCCCGCCTTACCCCTCACGCCGGACCCCTCCGTCAGGTTGTGTGATGACCAAAGAACAACCATAAAAATTGTAATTTAGGGAGCGTTTCCGCCAAAATCATAATGTTTTTGTCACCTGGTCATTGTTTACCAACAATCGTACCTGCACCTGGCCCCTCCCCCAAGTCCCATGTATTAACGCCTCCTCTCCTAGGCTGGTAGTGTCTGCTCTCTTTTTCCTTATCCGCGCTTGCCTCTCGGACTCCTAATTCGCTTTTGCTTTAGGGCATTGCTAGCGCCGGACGTCCGGAGGGACGCGGGCCTCCGGACGGGCGCGGAGCCGTCGGATCAACCGTGGGCGTCGATGCGCCACCGTAGCGTTAAAAAAAGAAAAGTAGAAAATAATCCCGTCGCAACATCGACCATATTGCATGCAACATGACGAAGGAAATTCGCAACATTCAAAAGCAACATCCGCAACATTCAAAAAATAACACCAAGCAAACATCAAACATCGAGATCTACTTTGCAACATTACAACATGGAAAAAATCATGGCGCAACATGATGAAAGAAATTCGCAACATTCAAAAAATAACACCCGCAACCATCGAGATCTACTTTGGCAACATTACAACATGAAAAAAACCATGACGCAACATCAACTTATGTTACGTGCAACATGGAGTAGAATTCCGCAACATTCAAAAATAACATCCGCAACATTCAAAAATAACATATGCAACATGGAGATCTTATTTTACAAACATTGCAACATCGAGATCTCGCTTTTGCAACAACCAAATGAAACACTTGCAACATCGTTAAAAACCCGTTGTCGTTCGCCATCGCCGCCGCCCAAAGCTCCTTCGCCGGCCGGCGAGCTTCGCCCGGCTTGACCGCTTGCCCGGCGGGATGAAGCCGCGGGTGAGCCATGGACGCGCCCATCCGCACCTCGGCTCATGTGTCCGCCCACGCGTGGTGGTGCGCGGGCGACCCGACCGAGGAATGGATGCATCACCTGCCATGACAGCACCTCGGGGCAGCATGGCGCGACGGCACTGGCGAGCCGCGGCCCTCACCTCTGCCCCGAGAGCTCGCATCTGAAATATTGATGCAACATTCGTGTAAAGTCATTGCAACATATGCAACATCTATTCTACTTTTGCAACATTCGCAAGACTTACTTGCAACATATCCTGAAAACAACATGAACATTTCAAACATACGAGGGGGGGGGGCACACGTTGGTGCCTACCCGTGCCCTGCGGCAGAGCATGGCGGGTTCGTCGCCACGACCGACGTGGGTCTCCCACCGCGGGGAAGTGCAGCCGACACTGGAGCAGCTCCCAATCATGTTGCAACATCCCCAACGAAATCAACTCAAAATAAAAAAACATAGCTGCAACACGGCGGAACCATGACTTCAACATGGCAAAACAATGTTTGCAACACCTCGATTAATTTCAAAAACATAGCTGCAACATCACAAAAATCCAATTGCAACATCACAAAAACACATGGTTGAAACATAACAATTCGTCTCACCGAGAAGTGAGATCTAGCATGCTGCTTGACATTCATTGCTAGATCTGCACATGAGGAAGGAATGAGCAGCAAGGGGAGGGAGGACTGGCCGGCGACGAGCTCAAGGGAGGAGGAATGGATGGGCGGCCATGGGCTTCAGGGACACGGCGGCGGCAGGCTTCAGGGGAGGGGAGGTCGTGCGGTGCCACTGTGCCACCGCATCTAGCCGCGCCACCACCTCCCACAGAGACGTCCTGCCCCCCGCTGATCCGTGCCTCCCGTGCGGCGGCCGCGCGCCGCTCCTCCCCGCGAGGACGTCGTGGCGGGCGGCCCGAGCCCCCGTGCGCCGAGGGAGGAACCGGTGTTGGCGACGCATGGGGCAGAGCGAGGAGCTCGTGCCACTCCCCGCAGGGGAGCTCCATCGCCGATCCGGGGCTTGGGAGGGAAGAGGAGCCGGGCCGGCCACCGGAAGATGGCCGTGGAGGTGCATCGTCGCCGGGATGGCACCGTTGGTGGAAATCGGGCCCGAAGGGTGGACGCCGACACAACGGCCCCCCCGAGTCCTTTCTCTCCCTTCGGCTCTTGCTACGAAACTACTTCTACTACCGGGACGGGAAAGTAAATCTAGGGAATGCTTAACAACACGGGGAAAGAAACAAGGAAGTACTCAACGAACCGAAGACCGAGAGACAAGCGGACGCCTTCGGTGCTCTCTTCTCATTACGGTGTGTTTGTTGCATTACAAGGGGTTCGCTATTTATAGGAGGCCCCCGGGTATAGTCATTTGCCTCAATTACACCTTTTCCGTTCCCGACAAACGGCTTTAGACACTTTACAAGGGTATAACAAGTAAGTCCCCGCGTCGTACGGTGCCTCCAGCGTGTCTTCGTACGGCCGAAACGCCTTTACACGCGGCACCCTTTGTCTCTGCCTCATACGACGCCCTTTCTACACGTCGGCGGCGGCCACGTGTCCAGGATCGCCGCGCCTTTGGCGCCGAAGTAGCGCTCCTGCCCCGGTCGCGTCGCACCTCTCCGGGCATCTCGCCGTGCCGCCTCCGGCCCCGGACGCGATGTTCCCGGCCGGCGCACCGCGCTCCCGGTCCTCTCGAACCTTCGTCGGCCGGAGTACGGCCATCCGTGCCTTCGGCACCGAAGGCGGGCGCCGCCATGTGGGGCCATCCCCGCACAACAAACCTCACGTGACATGAGCGAGTATTAGCGTTTTTGTTATCACCCGTACATCGAAGGTTCCTCCGCGAGACCGAAGCCGTACGCGGACCGAAGGTCGCCGGCGTTGCTCGTTGACGGATAAAAGACGTATCCCTCTACGATCCGCAAGCGTACGGACCCCACACCTTTTTCACCACGGGATTCCCAAGGTTCTTGTCAATCCGCGGAGCAAGGGGATTACAAGCGTTCGATCAACAACGACACACTAGCTACTAAAACCCTAACTACTATTATACTAGAAAACAACTAAACACACTAGAGAATGATAAACAATCAAGGTAGAAGACACTCGCCCACGGGTCTACGATACTAGAGCATGCAATCGCTTAAAGACATGAAAACCAATCTAGTCTATCGGGGTTGTGACCACGGTTTCGCCCTTTCCCTCCTCTCGTACTGTCACTACGCGAAGGTATTCATGACTAGACCTTTGATGGACACGGCGTATTGAATGGATCCAAGGAAGCATTGAGGCCTATACTCCCTTTACGGCATGGCAACAAACCTTAAGCATGAAAGTATATTCAACACAAGATGATAGATAGATAATCCGACAAAGTGCGATTACATCTCAATACCGATTACAACCCATGGACGAATGAGAAGATTACCCCATCAAGGTGCCGATCATGGCACCGTTGATCATGGTTTCCCTTCCGCCGGTGTCTTCCTTCTTCTCCACGAGAGGGTGCTTCCTTCGAGGTGGTTGATCTCCCGCCGGAGATCCTCCTCCTCTCTCTCTAGCTTGTGGATGGCCTTCGGTGCGAATGACTCCTCCCTTATGTGTTGGCGGTGCCTCGGGGGTTTTAGGGTTGAAGATCCTTCGAGGGCAAGGAAAACGGGACCGAACCGGTGCCGGAAGTGGGCCGGGCCCAGGCCCAGTCGGCCCCGGTTGTCGCCCCTTTTGCTTCGTGGGTCCTCGTGCACTTATGTACTTTGCCCCCTCCACTTGCATGATTTTGAGTGCTTGTTATCCTCGCGTCCAAGATGGAGGCTCTCTTTGCATGAAGTTTGATCTTTTACGCTTCAATCCCCGGGGGTGTTCCTCGTAGCACTTCGGTCCTCGCCACCATTGGAAGTGATTTCAGCAAGCTCATGAACACGAACAAGACTCCATGAATGCTCCTTTGAACTTGTTGCGAATCCGTCCTTTATGTACATGTTTTCGTACATAAACACAACACTTCCAAATGCATGCACAAAGATGAACTTGTTATATGATTAGTGTGCCTAGTGGCAGGTTAGTTCCATAATCAAATCCAAACCAAAGTGTAATGAACATGCTAGGTGCACCAAAATACACCGTCAACATCTCCCCCACACTTAGCTCTTGCTCGTCCTCGAGCAAGTACTCATAAAAGAATTTCGTCCAAGGTGTTGTAATTGTGTATCATTAATCCTCCTTCACAAGTTAGTCAATCTTCTCATCTTTAATACATAAACACAAAGTAATGATAATCAAACATAAACATGGGCGTTTAGAACTTTTACCACGTCAAGTTTTACCCCACAACTCAAACTCTTCACTTGAAGTCTTCAATTTCAGCCATGCTTACTCCTTTGCTTCCATCGGAGGGTTTTTATGGTTTTCAAAACAAAAATTCCTGCAACAAGTATTAGACAAAAAACCTTTCTCCAAGCTCTCTCAAGTCACTCATATGAAGTGGCTATCCTAACCAAATTTTATAAAACTCTCACCTCCCATTAATCTCTCATATATCATGTAAAGTGGAGCTATAGGTAGGGCTAGCGCAATCAACACAAGTATTGTCAAACTAAGAACTTCCTCTAATGGTTGTCTACCTTTCAAAGTCAATGATCATGAGAATTAACCATATGTAGGGATATCAAGGATGAGAAGATTTAGAATGGTGGACATATGCAAGGGCAAAAGAAAATTGTGACTTCAAGGCACCAATGATGTCCTCGTTGTCGGATTGCACATGGTTGGAAAAAGAGTAAAAGTTTCGTCTCACAATCAACGTGACATCCTTCCTTACACTTTATTTTTTTTTCTTTTCTTTCACTTGATCCATCCCTCTCATATCTTCATTGCTAACTCATCTTTTTCTTTTTTTTTCTTCCTTCATTCACATATGATTTTTTTCTTTCTTTCTTTCTTTTCCCTACACATACTTTTTCTCTTTATTTTTCTCTCTCTTGACAACTTTTCAAAGCTTTCAATTCTCTCTTTCCTCGCATGCATACAATCTGAAATTTTAAATAAATCATGCTAGAGACGAGACGAAACTTTGAAAATAGGTTGTGTTCAAGGAATACGATGTACAAAAGAGATGTATAGGGTTGGGTATGGAATTCGGTGATATACGTGACTTTCGTTGTGAAGGTCATGTTACCGAATATATGACGAGGCTAGCAACAAAAGATAAGCACAAGGACATGATCATTGCTCGAAATTAAAACTCACCAAGAGAGAAGGGTCCTAGCCTAACTCATCGTGCTAATCACACTTATGGTGGAGCGAAAAAAAATGAACTTGGCTTTGGATAGGAATTTTTTCTTACTCTCAACTTGGAAAAAGAGGTTTTGCTAACCTTTATTACAAGGGTTTTAAAATAATTTTCAGAACTGAAATCCTCCAATTTTTAGCATCGAACATAGCACAACTAACATGTGAAGCTCAAGATCGAAGTGAGGTATGGGTACTTTAAGTAGTAGCGATTCCACTAAGCACCACGGTAAACGTTTTTCAAACCACATACTTGTGTTCATATATCAAGAATCGAAGATTAAACAAACAAGTAAATAAAGATAAACAATATATAAAACACAGAGATATATATAAAGACTCTTTTTATTTGATTTTCTTGACTCAACACTAATTTAAGACACTTGCAAAAATTTTAAAACACACTCAAAAACTAAAGACTCATTAAAAACACTAAGACTCTCACACGAAGATTAAACCGAACCTAAACTTGAAGTTCAAAAGCTAAGGCTAGCGAGCTAGCTCTCCCCCACACTTAAAACATACGACGTCCTCGTCGTATCTTACAAAAATCCTAAGGGGAAAACTAGATCTAGTGGTACTTCAGGCAAGTTTTGCACCACTTGCCTCTCATGTTTCCAACCATGCCGAAAAGTTTGCGCACATTGCGGTTAAGGAACTTGTAGTCATCTTCAACTACGCGCTCCAAGTCCTCCATACGCTGCTTCATCGCTTCCATGGCTTGGAGACATTCGTCGGCCGACGTGTAGAGATCCGCGATGGATTGACGGCAGACTCGACAACACATCGGATGCAATCCGAAGGGGTCGTCGTCGCCATAATCTCCACCGTTGTCACCACCGTCGTTGCCACCTCCATTGTCGTTGCCTTCGCCGCCGTCGTTGCCGTCGCCGTTGGGGCCTTCGGGAGTCCTTTCCTTGGGCTGCTCATCCCAA
Source organism: Cenchrus americanus (assembly GCA_947561735.1). Classification (NCBI taxonomy): domain Eukaryota; kingdom Viridiplantae; phylum Streptophyta; class Magnoliopsida; order Poales; family Poaceae; genus Cenchrus; species Cenchrus americanus. The sequence goes on from OX387241.1 coordinate 200,378,463, forward strand.
TCATCATCATCTCTACCGGTGGCCGCCCACGAGCTCGGGCTACGATCGTCGGAGTAGTCGCTATCCCCATAATCCTTAGGCTCTGGCGACACCTCCTTGTAATCTTTGCGCTTGATGCCTTGGAGGCGTGCCGACCTTCGGACGGGTGTAGGGACCTTCTCTCCTTCGACGGGGTTGCGAGATGCAAGAGCTCCGGTCGGGACACGCCCTCCGCAACAGATGCGTGCGGTCCTCTTGACGGGTAGCTTGAGCTCGCATCGCATCGCCTCTTCCATCGATGGCTTCTAGCTTCAACTCTAAGCTGCTTGGAGGCACAAAGGCTGCTGCAAGGGTGCAAAATATTGCTTGAAAGGTTTGACCCTCGAGCTCCCAATTCGACCAAATAAATAGTCCTGAGAGAAAAGCCCCGGGAACCTTATTTTCCTTTTTTACACTTCCCTTAAAATTTTCCGACCAAACAAGGAAGTCAAAAAGGAGCAATTCGGGCGAAATTCGGCGTCATCGGGCGTCGGGCCCCTCCGGGCCGGTCCGCCCGGGCCGGCCGGCCCACCCTGCCTCGGGGGCGGGGCGAGTCCGGTTTTTGCACACCGCCCTATTTTTTTCTTCCTTAGCCCATGGGAAAAAGTTGGCCCAGTAAATCTTCGCGAAAAACTCCAGAAAACTAAAAGAAAAATTATTTACAGAAATTCATGCCTTGTTTTTCATCCTAGGCGGGACGTTCGGGCTCTTCCTCCATGGTGAAGACGTCAACATGGTGAAGGGGCACGACATCGTGTTCGTAGTAAACCTTAAGCCGCTGACCATTCACCACAAATTGATCGCCGTTTATATCCATAATGGTTACCGCTCCGTTGGAGAATACCGAATGCACAACATAAGGTCCGTCCCACTTGCTTTGCAATTTCCCCTTTCCGAAGGTTTTAAACCTCGAATTGTAGAGGAGGACCTTATCTCCTTCTTTAAATTCTTTTTTCTTCAATCTTTCATCATACCACCTTTTGATTCTCTCTTTGTATATGCTTGCGTTTTCATAAGCTTTCAACCTCAACTCCTCTAGCTCGCTTATTTGAATTCTTCGTTTCACCACCGCGGCATCGAGATCAAGGTTCATCTCTTTAATTGCCCAATAGGCTTTATGTTCCAACTCAACCGGAAGGTGGCAAGCTTTTCCATAGACGAATTGATAAGGGGTCATACCTATCGGTGTTTTAAACGCCGTTCGATAAGCCCATAAAGCTCCGTCTAATTTCTTTGACCAATCCTTGCCTCCCTTCTCTATGGTCTTGTTGAGTATGCTTTTTAATTGCCTATTTGACGTCTCCGCTTGTCCGTTGGTTTGTGGGTGATAGGCCGTGGAGACCCTATGCTCAATTCCCAATTTGGACAAGCACTTTTTGAAGTTCTTCCGGTGAAATGAGTTCCCCCATCACTTATCAAGATTCTCGGTGTACCGAAACGGAGAAAAATCACGTTCTTGATCATAGTGATGGACTCCTCCGTGGAAGCTTTACGACATGGTATAGCCTCTACCCACTTGGATACATAATCAACCATAACAAGGATATACTCGAATCCAAATGAGTTTTTAAAAGGCCCCATGAAGTCTATGCCCCATACGTCGAATATGTCGATGTGCAAGTTGTATTTCAAAGGCATAGAATTTCTTTGAGAGATGTTTCCGGTTCTTTGGCATTCGGGGCATGACGCAACATATCTTTTAGTATCTTCATGCATCTCCGCCAATAGAATCCGCTCGACCATACTTTTGCTTCGGTTCGAAAATGGCTATAGTGTCCACCGTACTCCGCCGAGTGGCATTTCCTTAGAATCTCAACCCTCTCTTCTCTTGGCACACATCTTCTCATCACTCCATCATTGCCAAGCTTGAAGAGGTATGGTGCATCCCAAAAATATTTCTTACTTTCGGAGATTATCTTCCTTTGAGTGTTTTTATCTAGATGATCGAGGGGCATCTTTCGAATTGCTCGAATGATGTCGATCATCCAAGTATCTTTATCAAGCACTCTATAGAGGTGGTCATCTCTCATCTTATCTTCTATGGGCTCTTTATCATCTTGTCCACGATTCATCCTAGACAAATGATCGGCCACAACATTCTCCACCCCCTTTTTATCACGAATTTCCACATCAAACTCTTGAAGAAGAAGGATCCAACGAATCAAACGTGGTTTAGCTTCCTTCTTAGCCAAGAGATACTTGATGGCTGCGTGATCGGTGTAAACAATGACTTTCGAGTTCACGATGTAAGATCTGAATTTTTCGAAAGCGAATACCACCGCTAGCAACTCTTTTTCCGTAGTGGCGTAATTTAATTGTGCCCCACTAAGAGTTTTGCTAGCGTAGTAAACGGCGTGAACTCGGCCTTCCTTTCTTTGACCCAAGACCGCGCCTACGGCGTAGTCACTTGCGTCACACATGATCTCGAAAGGTTGGCTCCAATCCGGAGGTTGGATGATGGGAGCACTCACCAACGCATTTTTCATGGTCGGAATGCCGCTAGGCACTTCTCGTCAAAGTCGAAAGCCACATCCTTTTGAAGAAGGTGCGTTAAAGGCTTAGTGATCTTCGAGAAGTCCTTTATAAATCTCCTATAAAATCCGGCATGACCTAGAAAGCTCCTTAAGGACTTAACATCCGTAGGAGGTGGGAGTTGCTCAACCGTCTCTACCTTAGCCTTGTCCACTTCAATTCCTCTCTCGGATATAACATGTCCGAGCACTATGCCTTGCTTAACCATGAAGTGGCACTTTTCCCAATTTAAAACCAAATCTACCTCCGCACACCTTGTAAGGACCTTTTCTAAATTTGCTAAGCAATCCATGAACGTCTTCCCATAAACGGAAAAATCATCCATAAACACTTCAACAATTTCTTCAATGAATTCCGAAAACACGGCCATCATGCAACGTTGAAAAGAGGCTGGAGCGTTGCATAGGCCGAAGGGCATCCTCCTATATGCAAACATTCCGTAAGGACACGTAAACGTTGTCTTATGTTGATCTTCCGGTGAATGGGAATTTGCATGAACCCCGAGTATCCATCGAGAAAGCAAAAATAAGCGTGGTTTGCTAACCTCTCGAGCATCTCGTCTATGAACGGTAGGGGGAAGTGATCTTTCTTCGTCGCTTTGTTAAGCTTACGGTAATCGATACACATCCGCCACCCGGTCACGGTCCTTTGCGGTATCAACTCGTTCTTCCCATTCTTCACCATGGTCAAACCTCCTTTCTTCGGTACACAATGTACGGGCTCACCCATTCGCTATGCGGAACCGGTAGATGATTCGGCATCAAGTAACTTGATAACCTCTTTCTTTACTACCTCTCGCATGGCATGGGTTAGCCTCCTTTGATGGTCCACTACGGGCTTACATTGGTCTTCCATTGGTATACGATGAGTGCAAAATGGGCTAATACCTTTGAGATCATTAATTGAATATCCAATCACCTTCCTATGTTTTTTTAATAAAATCAGCAACGCTTCATTTTCTTCGGGACTCAACTCGTCGCTCACAATGACTGGATAAGTTTTGTCTGGGCCCAAAAATTCATATTTTAATCCCTTGGGCAAAGGTTTAAGGTCTACCTCGGGCACTTGTGGCTCCTCGGGTTTGATTTCTCCTATGTCTTCGAATTTCTCTTCCTCCACACTACCATCATGCGGCTCTAAGCCTTTTGTTGCTTCCTCTAGTTCTTCATCTTGTTGATTGCTAATTTGATTTTCCATCGCTCTTTGCGGCGGGTCTCTAAGGGTTTCAACAAAACAAAGACTATCTATCTCTTCTACTTCTTCATCTTCGGGAGGAAAAGGTGTAAGGTGTTTAGAAGCACGAAGAAAGTTATATGTGTACTTTGTTCCATTAAGGTTCATTGTTACTTTGCCTTCTCCGGCATCTAACACGGCATCAACCAACTTAAGAAAAGGCCTACCTAAGATTATATGATCAGAATTACTATGGTAAGCATCAATAACAAAGAAATCGGTTGGTATATAGTTTCTAGAGATTTTTACTTTCATGTTGCAAGCAATACCTAGAGGTTTGATAGTTCTACCATCTCCCATAATTAATTTCGTTGATGTTGGAGCTAAGTCTAGGTTGTGGTATTGAACTTTATCGTAAATTTTAGAAGATAGAACACTTACTTGGGCTCCGATGTCGCATAAAGCTTTGCATTGAACTCCGTTGATCTCGCAACTCAAGTGTGGCGTCATCTTCTCTTCTTCTTCGGATCCTATCGAGTAAATTTCAGCGAGGCGAGCGTATGGTGATGCTTCGGGCTTGATCCCCATGATTCTCTTCACCTCGGCAATATGTTCCGGATCCACCACGTCATCTCCAAAGAGATTTTCAAAAATCTCACCGGTGGTTTCGAGGTCGTATGAATTTTCAGCTTTCTTCTCCGTGGGAAATCTACTTCCAATGCTCTTGCCATCCCCTTTTGATTAGGGAACGGTCCTCTCTTGTCGAATACTTCTCCGTAATCAATAGGAACCCAATCCATTGGCTCGAACTCCCTTAGTGGCTTCGCGCTTGACATGCTTCTCTTGTTCGTCTCATTTGGTGTGGCGAAGTCGACGCTTGGTGTAGTTCTTGACTTGATGTGTTCTTGTTCAAGTTTTTCCATGATTGGCTCCTCTTTTGTGACTTCCGGGTTGCCTCTTTAGAAAAATCAGCAAGCTTCTTCTTACTTGAATTGAATTCCGGCTCTTCCACAAGTCTTGTTTCCCAATCTCTTCGCATGGCGCCGCTTTACTAACTTTTTGTAGAAGTTAGGCGGCTTCCGTGAGTGTTTTCTCCATGAGATCCCCACCGCACACATTTCGACGTGTCGCATGCAACTAGGGGTTAGGGAAAAGAAAAATGTATGCAAGAGTACGTCACGGTGAAGCCGAGTTTTGGTCCTTGTTCGATTAATTCATTAAACCTATCCCGAGTGCTTGGTCTATCCCTTCCTCTTCTCCTTGCATGAAAGTGATCACTTGCCTCCTTAGACGTTGAACCTTGCTAATTGGAAAGAACTTCTCGCAAAACTTCTTTGTCAACTTGTTCCAATTGCCTTCAACTTCAAAGGACGCAACCGAATACCATGTCTTTGCTTTGCCGGCAAGTGAGTAGGGAAAGAGATTCCATTTGAACCATTCATCGGGAACTCCTTCTTGACGCACCGTGTTGCATATTGTCGTGAAATCCCTTATGTGTCTATATGGGTTCTCCGTAACCATCCCTTCAAATGGGTTTTCCGCCACCATCTTGATGATCTTGGATTTAACTTCGTACTTGGTCGCTTCGAGCTTCGAATCCGACTCTTGTACCTTTATGTCTTCACATCGAGGGCTAGCGTAATCCCTTAATGATTTCTCCGGTTCTTCCACGGGTTGATTAACGAACTCCATCTAGACAATAAGATAAAAAAAAAAACAAAAACGAAACAAGTGTTTTTCTAGATAATATATGTTAGATATAGCAAATAAAAGATAAACTAAAATATAAAACTAAGCTAGATGCAAATCAAACGATGTAAACTAACTTGTTCCCCGGCAACGGCGCCGGAAAAAGGGGCTTGTTGACGGATAAAAGACGTATCCCTCTACGATCCGCAAGCGTACGGACCCCACACCTTTTTCACCCACGGGATTCCCAAGGTTCTTGTCAATCCGCGGAGCAAGGGGATTACAAGCGTTCGATCAACAACGACACACTAGCTACTAAAACCCTAACTACTATTATACTAGAAAACAACTAAACACACTAGAGAGAATGATAAACGATCAAGGTAGAAGACACTCGCCCACGGGTCTACGATACTAGAGCATGCAATCGCTTAAAGACATGAAAACCAATCTAATCTATCGGGGTTGTGACCACGGTTTCGCCCTTTCCCTCCTCTCGTACTGTCACTACGCGAAGGTATTCATGACTAGACCTTTGATGGACACGGTGTATTGAATGGATCCAAGGAAGCATTGAGGCCTATACTCCCTTTACGGAATGGCAAAGCAAACCTTAAGCATGAAAGTATATTCAACACAAGATGATAGATAGATAATCCGACAAAGTGCGATTACATCTCAAGATCGATTACAACCCATGGACGAATGAGAAGATTACCCCATCAAGGTGCCGATCATGGCACCGTTGATCATGGTTTCCCTTCCGCCGGTGTCTTCCTTCTTCTCCACGAGAGGGTGCTTCCTTCGAGGTGGTTGATTTCCACCGGAGATCCTCCTCCTCTCTCTCTAGCTTGTGGATGGCCTTCTCGGTGCGAATGACTCCTCCCTTCCGTGTTGGCGGCGCCTCGGGGGTTTTAGGGTTGAAGATCCTTCGAGGGCAAGGAAAACGGGACCGAACCGGTGCGGAAGTGGGCCGGGCCGGCCGCCCAGGCCCAATTCGGCCTAGTTTGGTCGCCCCTTTTGCTTCATGGGTCCTCGTGCACTTATGTACTTTGCCCCCTCCACTTGCATGATTTTTATGCGTTATCCTCGCGTCCAAGATGGAGGCTCTCTTTGCATGAAGTTTGATCTTTTACGCTTCAATCCCGGGGGTGTTCCTCGTAGCACTTCGGTCCTCGCCACCATTGGAAGTGATTTCAAAGCAAGCTCATGAACACGAACAAGACTCCATGAATGCTCCTTTGAACTTGTTGCGAATCCGTCCTTTATGTCCATGTTTTCCTACATAAACACAACACTTCCAAATGCATGCACAAAGATGAACTTGTTATATGATTAGTGTGCCTAGTGGCGGGTTAGTTCCATAATCAAATCCAAACCAAAGTGTAATGATCATGCTAGGTGCACCAAAATACATTGTCAACATTGCCGGACGAGGGTGAGGCTTCCGAAGACCAACTTCCCCAACGGTAGCCCCCTCGTCGGTGAGGGCCGTCCCGAACCTACGATGGGCCGAACTTACGATTTACCTTGTCGGGGTAAGAACGGTCTTCGGAACTCCCCCCGACGGCCCCGCCGACGCGGTAACCCGAAAAAAGACGTGCGTTGCCCCTTGGGGATTTTACCGTTGTGAGGGGTCACATTCGGGTAAAACCGTAATTTCGGTCCTCTCGGCGCGATTATCGGGACTCATTACTATAAAAAGGGGGGGCCGCCCTTTGGGTTGCCCCACACCGCGGCTACAACTCGAAGCTACGACGCGCGAGAGCTCCGAAGGTCTACCGTAAGACTTCCTCCGGCCCCCTTGCTTTCGTTTTCGCTTCGTGCTTAGTTACGTCCATGGCGCCGAAGCGGAGACGCGATGCCGTCGCGAGAGAGATTGCGAAGACCTTCACGTTCGGTCGGAGCCGATCGACAAGGCCGACGTGGAGTCGCCGGTGAAGAACCGATTGGTCGGGGCCGGCCGAGCCCCCGGCCGGGAGACCGTGCCGCGGCCATGGGACAACGAAGTCGTCATCTTTCGCGATCCGCCGTACGCGGGGCTTCGGTTCCCGCCGCACCCCGCCGTTGTCGACATCCTCCGTATTTCGACATCTTCTTGCACCGACTCACTCCAAACGCCATCCTCGCGACTGTCGGTGTACATGTGGATATGCCGGACCACGAAGATCAAGCCCTCCGCCGAGGGGTTCGCTTCGGCGCATCAAGTGCACCACCAGCGGCGGACGGTCTTCGAGGAGGAGGGGGGCCAATCTGTCGAGAAGGACTGCCAGCTCGTCTGTCTAAACTTTCCGTACAAGTCTGGCGTGGTGAGCCCAGTTACCGCATACCGGAATAAATGGCCTTCGGATTGGCAGCAGCACTGGTTCTACTACACCGTGAACCCTCCTTCTTCCGGAGGGGCTCACCCGCTGGCCACGAAGGAGCTCCCGCCCCTCCACGAGTCCTACGCCAAGAACCCTTCGTGCCCCGAAGGCGACGAGTTCGTGATAATGCTACGCCGGTTCGCGCGCAAATACGTACGCGCGACATCATGGAGGAGTACCGCAAGCATCCCCGTGTGCCCGTTGGTGGACGGCCGGTCCGTGGCCGACGACGAGTGGGCGGGGAGGATGTCGGGGGCATTCCCCGCCCGACCGGACGAGGGTCTTCGGTTTCACCGCCGAATGTAAGTTACTTGGGGTCCTTCGGAGGGTTTTTCATTAGCTACATTCCCGGTGAATGCAAAGCGATCGAGTAAGGTTATTTTCCCCGCACGGCCGAGGAGAAGGAAGGTGGAGGCGCACGGGGACTTTATCCTCGGCCCCGTCTCGCCGAAGAGTATAAAGACACGCGTCGTGGAGCCGAACGGATCTCGGACGAACCGAGTATTCGAGTTCTTCAAGATCACTCCTCCCCGAGCGCGTCGGTTCGCCAAGCACCACGAGGCGGTCGAGAAGAAAGCCGTGGCGCTTGCGGCCGCCGAAGCGGACGCCGAGGGAGACGGCAACGTCACCGCGCGCCGCTCCGCGAAGACCCGGGGGAGGAGCGCGCCCGCCGCCGCGGCCACCGCCGCCGCCGAAGGGAAGGCCCGAAAGAAGCGGGCGGCGGCCGGCGGACTCGCCCCCATCTCCCAAGAGGACTCGTGTCGTCGACGTGGAGACGGGCCTCGTCGAGGATGTGATCGCCGCCGTGCCGCGCGCGCGCGGCCTCGCCTTCGGATGCGCCTTCGGCGAGGGCCGGAAGGGAGCTACCGGCCGCCGCTTGTCCCCCCTCGCCCGCAAGAAAAAGACAAGGACGACGACGGCCGACGTTCGCATCGTGTCTTCCGTTGGGGACGCGCCGTGCAAGCCGAGCCCCTTCGCCCTCGGCGCGAAGCCCCACAAGGGAAGGATAATTCCGGCTCCACCTCCGGCCAGCCTCATCCGACACGTCCTCCGGTGGCACCGAGCGGGGTCCGCCTCCCCTTCGGCCCCCGCTTCCGAGAAGGATGACGTCATTGCCGAAGCGGAGGAAGGGGAGGACGAGGAGCCCGTGAGCCGGCGGCACCGGGTGACACCTGAGGAGCCCCGCGCCGCCGCTGTCCGTCTTCAAGTTCCCGCCGAAGCCAAGCTGATTGGCGGGAAGACGATCCGTTTTTTGGGGCTGACGAGTGGCGGGCACGAACGCCAGTTCCTGGAGGAGGCCGGGGCAAGCTTCGCCATACCTCATGAAGAGGAATACTTCGGGAAGCTTACCGCAGCTGAGCTCACGACGGCGTGTGGGGATCTGTCCCTGAAGGCTTTCATCGCGTCGTGATGCCTCGCCCGAAGGCCGGAGCGAGGAGAGCAAGGAGTCGAAGGAGAGATCGGTGGCCGCCGTCTCCTCGCTTGAAAGCCGTGTGGCGGAGCCGGGAGGGGCGACCGGGCCGCGGAGCAAGAGCGAGCCGGAGGCCGCAAAGAAGAGAAGGAAGACGCGGCGAAATCCTCCGAAGTCGCTCTCCAAATGCCGCGCCACGACATGGAGACACTAAGCAACGCCAAGGAGGATTTACACGCTCGCCTTGCCGACGGGGAGGCCAAGTTGACCGAAGCGCGGAAAGAGGCGAGCGAGCTAAGCGGGGCGGCGGAGCGTACCGCGCATCATGTTCGGAGCGCGGAGGCCCTTCGGAACGATATACGCGCACCGTTGAATCGGTGCAATCTCGGTGCGCCGCCTATCCCGTTCCCCCGGTGCACCGTCGAATCGTATTATGAGTGGGTGAATGCCTGCTTCGACCTCATCTCCACGAACACAAAATTCTTCGGAGAGCTCGGGGCCGCGGTGGGGGTTCGCACGCTGGCGTGTTCGGTCTGCTCGCTGGTGCCCTCGGACCGTCCATCGTCGGAGAAGACGATCAGCAAAAGCGACCTTCGTCGGCTTACCAAGGAGAACTTCGAGTGGCCCACCGACGCGGACCTCGACGTTGGACAGCTCCCAGTGCTCCCCAAGAACCTTGCGAAAAAATTCATGAACACATTCTTCGCCCAACGCGGGTATCGTCTCACTTTGGACGAGTCCGCTCGCCTTAGTGCTCGGTGTACGCCAAAGCCGCTTCTTCCCTTCGTTTAAGGTTTCGTTAAAGGTACATTCTCACAAGTATTTTGACACGTTGCCCTCGCTATTTTGCGGATAAGGCCTCGTACGCAAGAGCGTGTTTACAAACGCATCCGGGTTCGGTTCGGTGGCACTCGCCCCTACCCCGGTTCATGACGGAGGGGGATTGGATCGCCATGCCCGGCGTTCCTCTTATCACCGCCGGGGCCCCCGAAGCCGCGGCGCGGGGAGGAAGGTGAGGCCACCGGCGTTCCCGACGATGAAGGTGGCGCCGCCGAGGACACGACGGCTCCCACTACCGAAGAAAGGCACGGGGAGAGCGCGCGGAGCCCGCGACCGAGGGCGGGCGTGCCGAGGCCGCCGCCGGGGACCGCTCCTTCCGTGCCCGCCGGCCTTGAAGCCGCCTTCCGCCGCCGAGGAAGAGCTTGCGCCGCCCCCGCCGACGTCGTTGCGGCCGCCGTCCCCGCGGGGGAAGACGCCGCGCGTACGCTTCGGAGGCGGCACACGCGGTGGGAACTTGAGGCCGTGCCGCCGGGCCGCGCCTCTCCCGGCGGCGAAGGACCCGCGGAGCCGGCGGTCGATGCGGCCGTCGCGTCGGTCGAGGCCACCGAAGCGAGCGCCGTGCCGAGCGAAGCCCCCGTCGTCGCCGAAGGTGCCGAGGTCCGAACCGTGCCGCCCTAGGCCTTGTAAAGGAGTGAAACACTCTCCCCTCGGTGGGATGAATTTTTGTAAAGTAAACTGATGTACGGTGTCTCTGCGCGGGTTCCTTCGGTGGTTCCTGCGCAGAGGGCCGAAGGTGCGAGCAGTTCAACTCTGCCCCTTAACTCTCTTTTTGTCGCGCCGAATGTTTGGACGAAGTTTAGCATTCGCCACCCCCAATGTTTTGTACGCCGAGTTTTTGTCGTATCGTGCGGAGCGTTACCGCCTTCACAATGAAGCCGCTAAACGCTTTTTTGCGAATTTTTCAAAGGATCCCGTCGGTCGGGATGCCATTCTTAGAGAGCGAGCTCGCCCGTAGGGCGGCTAAACGAGACTCCGTGGACCCCTTCGTGACCGAAGGGGTTATTCCGAAAGTAGAGCCGATCGAGGAGGGGGTCCTTGGACCGCCCGAGTATGTATATTTAATTCCCCGACACCACATCGGAGAGCTTCGCGGCCGTGAAGGTGGAGACGGAGAATGATCACCGCGCATCGACTCTAATCCCGACTTCGGTGCGAGACGGATGCCTTCCGACGGCGAGCTTCGGGAGATGGCTCTAGAGATTATAGATATGGCGTATCTTCGGTTGATCGATGAGATCCGTGAAGACGTGCTAAACAAAGATTGATTGCTAAGTGTAGCTACGGCCGCCGCGAGACTTGAAGCGCGGGACTTCGGAACTCCCCCGGAAGTGTTCGCGGTATGCCGGAGCGAATTTCCGCCTACGGATTTGTAAATTTAGCGTTCGAGGCGATGTGTATTGTAACCGCCTTCGTTTTTCCCTTGTAAAGTTGAATTGTTGTCGCGAAGTACCTGTATGTTGAAAATGTGATAAAGGAATGAAACGAAGGGTGCCTCGTGCCCATCTCTTGCGTGCTTCGGTGTTGCGTTCGCTACTTGTTCGATCATGACTACCCCCGAGTACGTTGAGACGAAGCGGCACCGCGCTTCCCCTCCAAACGCAATTTGCACGAGACGTGTGTTTTTCTTTGTCTACGTAGCCGTTTCGTGCCGCGCCGAAAGGCCTTTTTAGTGCGCTTGCACAAGCCAAGTCGGGGGGGTGTACCGCGTGGGCGGGCTTCCCTTCGGTCGATCGGGACCGACGCATTGCTTCCGGGTGTGCGCTTTCTCCGGCCGAATCGTGGCCTTCCGCCGCATCAAGCGATCTTTTCCTTCGGTCAAATCGTGACCGACGCATCGCTCCGGGCGTGCGTTTGCTCGACGATAAGTGACAGGCTTGGCGCGCGCGCCCCCAAGGCGATCCGTGCCTAGGCCGTTACTTACTCCGCCGAAGGCCACCTCGGAGACTAGGCCCCCCCCGGGGTGGTGGCCTAGCTTCGACAAAGTGGCGAAAGCATTCTTGAAGAGAGAATAGACGGGCACGAAGGGATGGGGGAAAACCGACTTATATTACATGTCGGGAACAAAAGGGGTACAAGGGGCCGCCTCGTTAAAAACCTCACACTTCGCGGATCCGGAGGGGAACCGCGAAACCTCCCCCGTGAGGAAAAGAGTACGTCCCCCACTACTTTAATGTACATAAGATACGGACTCGTTACCATGACTTGATAGAAAAAGAAACTCGTTGAAACTTAAACTACGCTAAAAATTCGCATTTGCTTCGGACGAAGTACTTCGAAGCATGTCCACATTCCGGGTGTATGGCTCTTCGTCGCCGGTTAGCCGGCGCGGCCTTGAACGCCGCTTCGTTTGCGGTCGCGGTCGCTATGAACGGGCCTTCCCACTTCCCATGCATCTTGCCCTTCGCGTTGCCCTTCGGCACCTTGCGTGGCACCGGGTCCCCCGACCGTATAAGCTTTGGTCCGATCTTCTTGTTTTTCCACCTTCGGGTCTCGTCTTGATAGGCCGAAAGGTTTGTGGCCGCCCGTAGGCGGACCTCCTCAATGTTCCGAACCGAAGCCTTAAGGTCTTCGTCTCGGAGGGTGTGCTCCTCCGGGTGCCCGAGCATAGCTCTTCGGGCGGCATGGCTTCCTCCCCCGTACAACGGTTTGAAGGGTGAGAACCGGGTAGTTACGGATGTGGTGGTGTTGTGGGACCGGATTACCCTCGGTAATCCTTCGGCCCATTTGCTCTTAGGCGGAGTCGGTGATGTTCCTCTTGATGCCGGCCGAAGATGATCCCGTTGGCCCGCTCTCGTCACACCCGTTTTTCCAAAGAAAACCAAGTGCAAACCTATATGCATGCCGGGATCAATTTTCATGCATATAGATGACATAAGTGAATAACGAAACAATATCACGTAAGAAAAAGGTAGATTATCGAGATTTACGCTTAATCTTGGAAACGGAGGCACCAAACTTCACAAGCAATCGGCGGGGGTTGCGTACGCCTAGAACCAAGCAACATCTTCACAAGACTTCGAGTAGCTTCCTCCTTCGAGCAACATTGTTTATAGCAAGGGTGAGCACTTGTCGTACTCGGCAAGTCTCGGGGAAAGTATGAATGCAAAGGCTTTATAGTAGAGCGGGCTATAAGCATTTAGCATTTTAGTTGATCAAGTTTTATTAGCATCTGATTACTAATAAAAGTATAAGTTTATACCAACCCACATTAAGCATAAAGAGTTAGATAAGATACGCCATAAGCATATGGCAAGGATAACCATAACACATATCACAAATTAAGTCCATCTTCAAGTTCAATTAATCATGTGAGGGTCCAGGCCGCTCTTGACCGTGAGCACGGCTAATCGATTAGTTTAACACTCTGCAGAGGTTGTACACTTTCACCACAAGCAGCGTAAAAGCTCCGAAGAACTTTGAACCCAACCATGCGATGCTGCGCAGGCACCATACCACACTACCGAGGTGTGGTTGCATAGGGACGCTACAAGGCCTTTACAAAGGTTCTCCAACAAGTTGTGACCCACAAGGTCCGGATCAGTTAGCAAGGTATAAAGTCCCCTAGCAGGTCGATACCCCACCATAAAAAGAATAACTCACCCAACCCCCTGCTAGAGCGAGTCCATACCCCGCAAGACCGCCGATCCCTTGTCCTTATCGGGTAAGATCACCCCAAGCTAAAGTTCCTAATTATTCGGCCATGACCATTGCCCATTAGTTCTTGTGGTTGTCTTGTTTTCCTGGGTGGTTCTCCATGTTCCGATTAAACATATGGTCTTGTATATTAAACATCACATAACACATTGGAACATAGAGCATAAGATGATAACCATGTTGATTATTACCAACCCAGTTGAGCAAACTAAGCAATAGCTACCATCAATATTAATTAAAACCAGGTTCAAGATAATGGTCAAAAGAGGCTAGTCATCCTTAATAGGAACCCATCAAAATTAATGCAAGGCACATGCGATAGTGATTAATAAAGTTATTGGGACAAAAGATCAAGGACACACTTGCCTTTAACCAAGGAGTAGTTGCTCAGAATCTTCACCTTCACACTCTTCCAAGCTCTCGAACCACGTTCATTCTACTCGCATCAATCATCGGGCATAAGCATACAAAGCAAACAAACAAGCATACACTAAGAACAATACATCAATCAAAAGAAAGCTTTAAAAGAACGCACTAAAGGATAGGCTCGATTAGATGGATTACTAAAGAACACAAAGTGTGCTTGGAAGGGAAAGGCTTGGTTAACTTTGAGGAGATGGTCACGGGAGATTGAGCAAGGACCAGAAAGATCACACTAGGATAGAGCTCGACTCTATTGGTTACGCAAGCGCAAGAAACGCTGAAACAGAACTAAGCTCGAAACTATCGTGAGATCATTATCAAACAACAAAAGACTACGCTTGGCATATTTTAATTAAGAAATCATGTGAAAGAATATTTCAGAGAAATACTCTATGTTACCATTAAACAAGTTACATTTAATTAAAGAAATCACGATAAACCTAATCATATTTTATTTATAACATTCGAGTAGAAGTTATGTCAAGTTAACAATTACTTTAGAAAGATAAAGCAAGTATAAGACATCTAAACGAGTAACTTTGTGTCACGTGTTCAACTAAACATATTTTAATATTGAAAAGGCATTTATGATGTCATTAGGCATATTAACTTTATTAAGAAAACCGATGTTTATCTCTAACATCTTTTATTTAGAAAAACTAGTTATGAATAGGGATTAACCAATTACATCATGATTAAAGAAAATCGGATTAGAACCTAATCACTTTTTATGTATAAAAGCATTGGAATAAGAATTAGTCAAGATTAACATGCATCTTTAGTGTTAAAACAAGTAACGGGTAATACACATGCTAACGTACAAGTTACGTGAAACGAACTAGGCGGATAGAAACAAACTATCAAGCGCATAAGAAAACCTTAAGGTGGGTTTAGGAAAACTGATCTACAAAGAGAGCTCGGATGAAGAGCTGACACACCAACCAAGGGTGAACTGATCTGACAGGTGAAGTAGATAACAGGGTAAACTTTAAAGAAAGATAGCTACGATAGATTAGGTACAAGAACACAGCTGATTCAAAGAGAGACAACCAAACTGAGATGGAATAGACATCAACTAGCTAGATGCCGATAAATAAGATTCTAAGATAAACATGAAACAAGAGTGATAAGATTACTTGATAGGCAAATGAGCAGTGCAAACTACTCACACAGATAAAGCTATTAAGTTGAGCAGAAACTCTATGGCTTGATTGAATACACACGGTTTAGCTTGGGCTAACACTAGAAAGGTTTAGAGCTTCTGATAAACTTGATCAAGAGAGATATCGAAGGTAAAGCTGACACCGAACGTCTAACGAATCATTTGCACATGTGAGAGAACAAACTATAAGCTTAGGTTTATTTTAATTAGCAAAAATGTGCAAAGGATATTTCATAAAGAAAATACCCTAAGTTGGTTTTAATGCAAATTAGATTTTTATTTGCAAAGCCGGTGTAAAGAACTAGTCAACTTTTAATTATAAAAGATTAATTAACTATTAAACGAATTAACATTTGGTTTACGAAAACCGAGATAAAGATCTAATTAACTTTTATGTGCGGAAACATGTGATAGAAACATTAATCAAGTTAAATTTGCTTATAAAAAACGATATATAGATCTATATTACTTTTATTTATAAAAGACATGTGTAAATAGACATTAATCAAAATTAATATTAATTTTATTTTCAGAAAACAAAACATGGTGAAAACACTCCGCTAACGAGTGCTTTACATTATTATGAACCTAACGCAACTTGAACGGATTAAAGCAGAGCTAAAACGAAGGAGATATAGGTAAAACAAGATTGGAAGGACCTTTACGCGATTATCTATAGATTTCAGGGGCTAGCAAAGAAGATTCGCAAGACACATCAAACAGTGCTTGCAAAAAGGATACAATTCAGGGTTAGATCTATAAAAGTGCTTGGGATGGATCTGATTGTGAGGATCTAATAGATCTAGGGGTTAGGAGCAAGATCTGCAAGACACAAAAGATGTGCTAATCATTACAGGGTTCTCCAGGGACCTACGTGCAAAACTATCAACTCCATCCCCTACCTTCGGTTAGATGGCCAAGAAGACCGGTGGCGGACAGGAGGGTTGGCGGCGGGATTGGGGGCGCTCCGGCGACCCTAGAGCTTGGCTGAGGTGGGGAATCGAGAGAGGAGAAGGAGGGGAACTTCGAGGGGCGCTCACCGGCGGCGGACGTGAAGGGAAGCGGCCGGTTTCGGCAGTCAATCGCCAGCGGCAGAAGCTTGTGTGGCCGGCTCAGGTTCTGGTACAAGCGGTGTTCCAGTGATCCACCGGCGACCAGAGGACGCGCCGGGTGTGCGACTCGGCGTGGCGGAGCTCAAGGTGGTCGCGGCGTCGTCCACCGGCGCTCCATTGCGTTGGTTCCCGAGGTGGCCACCGGCGTGGCTTGGTGCGTACAGAGGCGGCGAGCACCGGATGGGGCAGCGCGGAAGCCAAGGGCGCCTGGGCTCAGAGCACGCAGGACGAGGCGACGCATTAAATAGGGTCGAGGGCGGGGCCGCACGGCGTGGCGTGCACCGGCACGGACGCCAAGGGAAAGGCGCGGCCGGCGCAAGCCGTGTCCGCCATGGACACTGGGGAGTTGGGGATCTGGGCCCAGATGGGCTTTCGCAGGCGGGCTCGGGGCCGGGCCGGCGGTTTGGGATGCAGGGTTGCGGCCTGAGAACCCGAGGGACGTTGAGCGGCCTCGCGAAGAAGCTAAGGGGGCGGCAGAAGACTTTGGACAGATGGGCCGGAAGTGGTAAAGGGCCGAAAAGGAGGATGGAAAAAAATAAAGAAAAAGAATTTATTTTGATTTTCAGAATTTTATTTCCGGGAAAAGAATAATCTAGAAATAGCTAGATAATTCATAAAATCCACGAAAAATATTCGAAAATTCCAAAAATTCTAGGAAAATTCCCGAGAGGCTCATTGGAACATGATCAATCCAAATAAAGTATTTGGAGCTCATGAAAAAGATTTGAGAGCCTTCTAATAAATAGAATAAGCTCGGAGAAAATGAGAATAAATTCCGGAAAAATCCGGAAAATTCTCGGAAGAGTTTGGACGACTCCTAAACGCGTTTTTGAAACCTTTAGTACTCAAGAAGCACCAAGATGCATCGGCATGAATGCAACACTCACAACTTTTTATTTGATTCAGAAAATCAACAAGGATTTTTCCTATACTATGTTCCCTGTAAAGAGAATAAATGTTGGAAAAATTTTAAAATTATGAGAAAATCGTTATTTAATTATTCTTTCTATTCACATCCTGAAATTGGAAATTTCAGGGTGACAACTCTACCCCCCTTAAAAGGAATCTCGTCCCGAGATTCGAAAAAGGCTAGCAAGAAACAAAGACTCATGTGGGTATTATCCAAAGCTTATCAACTTTCCTCATATCGACCTTCTTTGCACAAGCACACCAAACATGCTCTTCTATTCTTCATAGCTCATTGGACTTGTATAGGAATATATAGTCGAGGTCCCACTTATAACTTATCCATTCTTCTATCATTGTGTTTTCTCCATTCTTCGCTTTGCTCCTTCATAGTCCTTGGTAGATCAACTTGTGCATCGGGATTCTTCTTGATAGGAGTGCATACGTAGGTTGAACAATCTTAGGCTGGGGTTTGCCGGAACCAGGTTCCGTACCATTATCTGCCCATAGATGTGATAACTTCTTCTCTCGTCTTGTTCTACGGTTTTGTTTGTTAGATCGCTTGCGTCTACCAAGTTTGTATTCCTTGCAAGTGATAATCCAATCACCAAGGTTTAGGGTTTGAGTATGACCTTCAGCTTGAGAACCTTCTTCTTGAGTTGGGTTTTAGGTGTACAACGTCTTACGCTTATTGATATCTATGGGGTTATGTTGGCGAGCTCTCGCTGTCATAAGACTAGCTTCCTTCGGGGGACATGAAAGACCATGGTGCTCACCACACGGACACATATCCGGAGCCTTGTTAACCTCATGTTATTCTCCATTGTTAGTTTCAGTGCTTCATGCTTCTTCTTCTTTCTTTGATTATTCCATACTTCAGCAACTTGCCTCTTCACCGGCCTAATGGGAACTCTGTCTTTGGCCATCTCATTACGAAAGTAGGTCGTGCTAGGCTGCATCCTTCCTTGTAAGACTTGAGTCGGCATAACTGGTAGCTTCTCTTTATCAAATGGTGGAGGAGTCATGTTTTGATAGTTATCATTGGTGACAGTATTGTGGGCTTTAGGGAGTGAAGCTTGCTTTATAATGGACTGATGAATCTTAACCATGGTTTGGGCCATTGCTTGCAAAAACTGAGTTTGTGCAGCGACATACTCCAACATCTTGCGTTCCCATGATGAGGTTGCAAGAAGAATGTTGATGTTGCCTTCATTATCTTTAGCTTCATGATTTGTGTTGGCGCTCTCCATTTGGGTGGGTATTTGCGATAGGATCAGAAGAGATAGACGGAAGAGTAGAGAGAGAATGGAAAGAGCAAGGAGGTGGGAGATACAAAAGATCCCAACTAAGCAAGCGATGTTATTGCCGATATAAGATCCACAATACACCAACACTCACTTCAAAGAACCAACACAAACAATGTCATAAAACCAAGCATCATCATGCAAGCACTCAATTCCACCAACCAAGGCATAGCTAAGGGAACGACACTACGCGTTGTTAACAAAGTCGAGGGTATCCTCCTAATAGATGAGATGTAGCTCCCAGCAAGGATATCCATAAACAATGGATTTTTTTCCCAGATCAAGGAGGTCGAAATTATAAGTTCATCCCAACTGGAATCACCTCAATTGGAGATTTAGAACTCGAGATATGAATGGGACAAGATGGCTATGTCAGCAGTGTTGACAGATTCGGAAATCTCCAAAGTTTCGGGCATAACTCTCTGTATATACAACCAAAATTAATTAGTTTTGGTCAGAGTTAATCTTATGAAATTCCTGAACTACTCCAATTGGATTTACCTCAATCGGAGGTCCATAGCCCGAGATATAAAATAATGAAGGTAACTAGGTTAGCAGGGTTTACAGATTCTGATAGCTCCAATGTTTCAAGCATAGCTCTTGGAATATATACTGGATAGGGCTGAATTTTTGATAGAAATTCACTTATGGAATTTAGGAACTAACCCAACTGGTTTCATGTCAATCGGATTTCTGTAGCTCGAGAAAGAATTAAAACAGCGCTGATGTGTCGGAGATCTGCGCGAAAAAGATAGAATATCAAGGGTAACAATTCACCTTTTGACTTATTGGTGGAATTGCTTGAGAGAAGTGGAAAGAGAGACAAGATCAAGACCAAGGGAAGAGTAAATAAATAGGCAAGGGTAGAGGTCATAATAATTCGCAAAACAATGATGTGCAAATGAAAATGTGACGAGTCAAAGATGAGCTATCAAGGAGGATCGATGAAAGATATGGTTTAAGGAGCAAGAATATTCATCACAAAGCTCAAGGGAGGGGTAGTGATGAATTTTAGATCGGGGAAACCTTAAGAAATGACCATTACTATCTAGGCTCACGTCCTACGATCGATACGGCTCGATACCACTCTGTCACACCTGTTTTTCCAAAAAAAACCAAGTGCAAACCTATATGCATGCCAGGATCAATTTTGATGCATATAGCTGACATAAGTGAATAACAGAAACAATATCACGTAAGAAAGAGGGAGATTATCAGAGATTTACGCTTATTCTTGGAAACGGAGGCACCAAACTTCACAAGCAGTCGACTGGGGGTTGCGTACGCCTAGAACCAGCAACATCTTCACAAGACTTCAGAGTAGCTTCCTCCTTCTGAGCAACATTGTTTATAGCAAGGGTGAGCACTTGTCGTACTCAGCAAGTGTGGGGAAAGTATGAATGCAAAGGCTTTATAGTGGACTGGGCTATAAGCATTTAGCATTTTAGTTGATCAAGTTTTATTAGCACCTGATTACTAATAAAAGTATAAGTTTATACCAACCCACAATTAAGCATAAAGAGATAGATAAGATACACCATAAGCATATGGCAAGCATAACCATAACACAAATCACAATTTAAGTCCATCTTAAAGTTCGGTTAATCATGTGAGGGTCCCGGGCCGCTCTTGACCGTGAGCACGGCTAATCGATTAGTTTAACACTCTGCGGAGGTTGTACACTTTCACCACAAGCGGCGTAAAAGCTCCGAAGAACTTTGAACCCAACCATGCGATGCGCGCGCAGCGCCATACCACACTACCGAGGTGTGGTTGCATAGGGACGCTACAAGGCCTTTACAAAGGTTCTCCAACAAGTTGTGACCCACAAGGTCGGATCGATTAGCAAGGTATAAAGTCCCCTAGCAGGTCGATACCCCACCATAAAAAGAATAACTCACCCAACCCCCGCTAGAGCGAGTCCATACCCCGCAGTATCGCGGATCCCTTGTCCTTATCGGGTAAGATCACCCCAAGCTAAAGTTCCTAATTATTCAGCCATGACCATTGCCCATTAGTTCTTGTGGTTGTCTTGTTTTCCGGGTGGTTCTCCATGTTCCGATTAAACATATGGTCTTGTATATTAAACATCACATAACACATTGGAACATAGAACATAAGATGATAACCATGTTGATTATTACCAACCCGATTGAGCAAACTAAGCAATAGCTACCATCAATATTAATTAAAACCAGGTTCAAGATAATGGTCAAAAGAGGCTAGTCATCCTTAATAGGAACCCATCAAAATTAATGCAAGGCACATGCGATAGTGATTAATAAAGTTATTGGGACAAAAGATCAAGGACACACTTGCCTTTAACCAAGGAGTAGTTGCTCAGAATATCTTCACCTTCACATTCTTCCAAGCTCTTGAACCACGTTCATTCTACTCGCATCAATCATCGAGCACAAGCATACAAAGCAAACAAACAAGCATAACTAAGAACAATGCATCAATCAAATCAAAGCTTTAAAAGAACGCACTAAAGGATAGGCTCGATTGGATGGATCACTAAAGAACACAAAGTGTGCTTGGAAGGGAAAGGCTTCGTTAACTTTGAAGAGATGGTCGCGGAAGATTGAGCAAGGACCGGAAAGATCACACAAAGATAGAGCTTGATTCTAATGGTTACGTAAGCGCAAGAAACGCGAAACGAACTAAGCTCGAAACTATCGTGAGATCATTATCAAACAACAAAAGACTACGCTTGGCATATTTTAATTAAGAAATCATGTGAAAGAATATTTCAGAGAAATACTCTTTGTTACCATTAAACAAGTTACATTTAATTAAAGAAATCACGATAAACCTAATCATATTTTATTTATAACATTCGAGTAGAAGTTATGTCAAGTTAACAATTACTTTAGAAAGATAAAGCAAGTATAAGATATCTAAACGAGTAACTTTATGTCACGTGTTCAACTAAACATATTTTAATATTGAAAAGGCATTTATGATGTCATTAGGCATATTAACTTTATTAAGAGAACCGATGTTTATCTCTAACATCTTTTATTTAGAAAAACTAGTTATGAATAGGGATTAACCAATTACATCATGATTAAAGAAAACCGGATTAGAACCTAATCACTTTTTATGTATAAAAGCATTGGAATAAGAATTAGTCAAGATTAACATGCATCTTTAGTATTAAAACAAGTAACAGGTGATACACATGCTAACGTACAAGTTACTGTGAAACGAACTAGGCGGATAGCAACAAACTATCAAGCGCATAAGAAAACCTTAAGGTGGGTTTAGGAAAACCGATCTACAAAGAGAGCTCGGATGAAGAGCCGACACACCAACCAAGGGTGAAGCGATCGGACGGTGAAGTAGATAACGGGGGTAAACTTTAAAGAAAGATAGCTACGATAGATTAGGTACAAGAACACAGCTGATTCAAAGAGAGACAACCAAACTGAGATGGAATAGACATCAACTAGCTAGATGCCGATAAATAAGATTCTAAGATAAACATGAAACAAGAGTGATAAGATTACTTGATAGGCAAATGAGTAGTGCAAACTACTCACACAGATAAAGCTATTAAGCTGAGCAGAAACTCTATGGCTTGATTGAATACACACGGTTTAGCTTGGGCTAACACTAGAAAGGTTTAGAGCTTCTGATAAACTTGATCAAGAGAGATATCGAAGGTAAAGCTGACACCGAACGTCTAACGAATCATTTGCACATGTGAGAGAACAAACTATAAGCTTAGGTTTATTTTAATTAGCAAAAATGTGCAAAGGATATTTCATAAAGAAAATACCCTAAGTTGGTTTTAATGCAAATTAGATTTTTATTTGCAAAGCCGGTGTAAAGAACTAGTCAACTTTTAATTATAAAAGATTAATTAACTATTAAACGAATTAACATTTGGTTTACGAAAACCGAGATAAAGATCTAATTAACTTTTATGTGCGGAAACATGTGATAGAAACATTAATCAAGTTAAATTTGCTTATAAAAAACGATATATAGATCTATATTACTTTTATTTATAAAAGACATGTGTAAATAGACATTAATCAAAATTAATATTAATTTTATTTTCAGAAAACAAAACATGGTGAAAACACTCTGCTAACGCGTGCTTTACATTATTATGAACCTAACGTAACTTGAACGGATTAAAACAGAGCTAAAACGAAGGAGATATAGGTAAAACAAGATTGGAAGGACCTTTACGCGATTAACTATAGATTTCAGGGGCTAGCAAAGAAGATTCGCAAGACACATCAAACAGTGCTTGCAAAAAGGATACAACTCAGGGTTAGATCTATAAAAGTGCTTGGGATGGATCTGATTGTGAGGATCTAATAGATCTAGGGGTTAGGAGCAAGATCTCCAAGACACAAAAGATGTGCTAATCATTACAGGGTTCTCCAGGGACCTAAGTGCAAAACTATCAACTCCATCCCCTACCTTTGGTTAGATGGCCAAGAAGACCGGTGGCGGACAGGAGGGTTGGCCGGCGGGATTGGGGGTGCTCCGGCGACCCTAGAGCTTGGCTGAGGTGGGGAATCGAGAGAGGAGAAGGAGGGGAACTTCGAGGGGCGCTCACCGGCGGCGGACGTGAAGGGAAGCGGCCGGTTTCGGCGGTCAATCGCCAGCGGCAGAAGCTTGTGTGGCCGGCTCAGGTTCTAGTACGAGCGGTGTTCCAGTGATCCACCGGCGACCAGAGGACGCGCCGGGTGTGCGACTCGGCGTGGCGGAGCTCAAGGTGGTCGCGGCGTCGTCCACCGGCGCTCCATTGCGTTGGTTCCCGAGGTGGCCACCGGCGTGGCTTGGTGCGTACAGAGGCGGCGAGCACCGGATGGGGCAGCGCGGAAGCCAAGGGCGCCTGGGCTCAGAGCACGCAGGACAAGGCGATGCATTAAATAGGGTCGAGGGCGCGGGCTGCACGGCGTGGCGTGTACGACACGGACGCCAAGGGAAAGGCGTGGCCGGCGCAAGCCGTGTCCGCCATGGACACCGGGGAGTTGGGGGATGCGGGGCCCGGATGGGCTTTCGAGGGCGGGCTCGGGGCGGCCGGCGGTTTGGGATGCAGGGCTGCGGCCTGAGAACCTGAGGGACGTTGAGCGGCCTCGCGAAGAAGCTAAGGGGGCGGCAGAAGACTTTGGACAGATGGGCCGGAAGTGGTAAAGGGCCGAAAAGGAGGATGGAAAAAAATAAGGAAAAAGAATTTATTTTGATTTTCAGAATTTTATTTCCGGGAAAAGAATAATCTAGAAATAGCTAGATAATTCATAAAATCCACGAAAAATATTCTGAAAATTCCAAAAATTCTAGGAAAATTTCCAAAGGCTCATTGGAACATGATCAATCCAAATAAAGTATTTGGAGCTCATGAAAAAGATTTTAGAGCCTTCTAATAAATAGAAATAGCTCATGGAAAATGAGAATAAATTCCAGAAAAATCTAGAAAATTCTCGGAAGGATTTGGACAGCTCCTAAATGCCTTTTTGAAACCTTTTTCACTCAAGAAGCACCAAGATGCATCGGCATGAATGCAACACTCACAACTTTTTATTTGATTTGGAAAATCAAACAAGGATTTTTCCTATACTATATTCCTTGTAAAGAAAATAAATGTTGGAAAATTTTTTAAAATTGTGAGAAATTTGTTATTTAATTATTCTCTCTATTCACATCCCGAAATTGGAAATTTCGTGGTGTGACAACTCCACCGCCCCGTTGGATTTGCGGGTGATAGATCGAAGCGAAGCACAACTTCGTTCCTAAGTATGCACGGAATTTCTTGAACTCCGCGCCGTCAAATTGCTTGCCATATCCACCGTGACCTCGTGGGGGACGCCGAAGCGGCACACTATGTTCGCCAAAAGAACTTCGAATGGTTGCCGAAGTGATACTCGTAACGGCTTCGCTTCAACCCACTTGGAGAAATACTCGACCGCCACAACCGCCCGGGTGTAGTTTCGGGCGCCATGGGTAGCGGGCGACGATGTCAATACCCCACCGGCGAAGGGCCACACCGGTGGTAATAGGCGTATCTCGTTGGAAGCGAACTTGTTGTAGGGCGCATGGCGCCGGCACTCTGGACATTGGCGCACTATATCATGGGCATCCGCGACCGCCGAAGGCCGTAAAAGCCTTGGCGGAAATCCTTCGTACTAATGCCCCGGTGCCGAGGTGGTGTGAGCACATGCCGCTGTGGATTTCGTGAAGCAGCTGTTTGCCTTCGGTGGCCGATATGCACTTTAGCAGTGGGGCACACACCCCTCTTCGGTACAAGTTGCCGTCGACGAGGTGATAGTTTCGCGCCCTGATGGCCACTCTCTTACTGATGACCCCATCTTCGGCCTCGTAGTAACCTTTGAGCGCCGCCACTATTGGGGCGCGCCAGTCCTCACTCTGTATGGCGTTCACAAACTTGGGGGGTGCTGCTTCATCGGCGGCGGACTTCGAGGTGGTCGTTTCATAGAAGACATCCGGTGGCAGGGGCTCGAGTAATGCGGTTGCCTTTGCGATGGCATCGGCCTCCTTGTTACAATTCCTGGGAAAACTTCTTACTGTGATGCCGATGAAGAATTTTTCCATGCTTCGGACAGCCTGCAGGTACTTCATCATGTCTGGGTTCTTTGCCTTGTAAGTTTTTCCAATATGGCAGGCAACAAGTTCGGAGTCTGTCAAGATGACAAGCCTCCTTGCACCTACGGCCACGGCTTTCCGAAGCGCGAGCGACGAGCCTTCGTATTCGCCACGTTGTTTGTGCAGTTGTCATAGTTCAGCCGCAAGGCATATCGGAGCTTGATGCCCGAAGGGGACTTTAGGACTGCTGCGGCCACCGACCCAAGGTGGCAGTATGCACCATCGCACTGGACTTCCCATATCGGCTCTGTAATTATTGCTTCCCCCTTCGGCGTCGAAGGCGTCCAGTCGGCTACAAAGTCAGCGAGGACTTGAGACTTTATCGCACTGCGCGCGACGAAGCTTATGACGTGCTCCGCCAACTCCGAGGCCCACTTGCCCATCCTGCCCGTTGACTCCTTGTTTTCGAACATGTCCGGGGGGAAGGCTGTTGGCACCGAAATGTTGTGGCTCCGGAAGTAGTGCCGAAGTTTCCTCTTTGCCATCACAACAAGATATGCCATCTTCTCCATTTCGGAGTAGAGAAGTTTTGAGCCGCTCGAGCTTCGGAGACAATATATGGGGAATTGCCTCGAGTGTCCGCCTCTTTGCGCTCTTCCACAAGCACCGCACTAACCGCTGTGTCGGTTCTTTGCGATGTACAATAGTAGTTCGGCCTTCGGTGATGGTTTGGTCATGACCGCTGCATCTTCAAGGTATTTCTTGAGGTCGTCGAAGGCTTGTTGTTGCTCTCCGGGGCCCCATTGAAAAGTTGAGTTTGCTCGAAGCACCTTAAAGAAAGGAAGGCTTCGTTCGGCGGCTCGGGAGATGAAGCGGTTCGGCGAAGCGATTCCGCCCGTGAGCCTTTGGACTTCCTTTCTAGTGCTCGGGAGGCTCGCATCCTTCGTAGGGCTTCAATCTTTTGGGGGTTCGCCCGAATGCCCCGCTTAGAGACCATGCGGCCCGGCCAGCCGCCCTTCCGGATGCCGAAGATGCACTTCTCTCGGGTTGAGCTTGAGGCCGTTTCGCCTCATGTTGTCGAAGGTCTCGGTCAGATCTGCAATGTGATCTTCCTCTTTCTCGCTCATGATGACGATGTCATCAACGTACGCCGAGGCGTTGCGCCCCAGCTGACTGCCCAGGATCAGCTTCATCATGCGGTTGAAGGTGGACCGGCGTTGTGTAGGCCCTCCGGCATCCCGACGAAGCGAGAAGATGCCGAAGGGGGTTGTGAATCCGGTATTTGCTTCGTCTTCCCTTCGCATCCACACTTGGTGATAGCCGGAGAAGCAATCCGGGAGGCTCAACATGTCACGGCCCGGCGGCCCGATCAATAATGATGTCGATCCTTGGCGGCGGGTAAGGGTCCTTCGGGCATGCCTTGTTGAGTTCGGTGAAGTCAATACACATTCGCATGTTGCCGTTCTTCTTCGGCACCATCACCACGTTTGCCACCCGGATGGGGTATTGGACTTCTCTAATGATTCTTGCATCAAGCGCGTTTTGCACTTCGGCCTCCGCGAGATTTGACCCCCGTCCGCCGACATCGGCCGCCGCCTCTGCGGCTTCGGTTTGACTCTTGGATCGGTGTTGAGCGCATGCTCTATGACGGAACGATGGACGCCCGTCGGATTGGACTTGGACCATGCAAACACATCTTGATTGTTACGAAGGATCCGCAAGAGCCGGTCTTCGTCCTCCGTGCCGACTTCGGTACCTATCATTACGGTCTTGCTGGGTACGTCCGCGCATAAGGGGACCGTCTTCGTGACGTCGACGGCTTTCATGCGCTCGGCTTCGGCCCCCCTTCATGGACCGCCTCATTTGGGCTTCGGCTTTCGCTCTTCGGCCGCTGCAGCCTTCATTGCTCTCGTCTTCATTGATGACATGAACTTGTCCGTTGTGGACCGACGTGTTGCGCTCGGCTCTTCGGGCCTCCTCCCGGCCGCCGTACACGGAGATAACCCCCGCCGTCGTTGGTATCTTCATCGGCAGGTACCCTTGATGGATGACTCGCCGCGAATTTGTTGATGGTGTTGCGGCCGAAGATGGCATTGTACGAGTATGCGAAGTCAACAACATTGAATGTTATGACCTCGGTTCTCATAGTGGCATCTTGGCCGAAGGACACATTGACATCAATCTTGCCTAGGGCTTCGATTTTCTTGTTGCCGAAGCCGTACGGCGGTTGTTCCGCCTTCTTCAAGTCTTCCTTCTTGAACCCCATGCCGGTGAAGCACCGCCGTGTCGAATATCCGCCGAACTCGCCGTTGTCCACTAAGATTCTCCCCACGTCATTGCCGAAGTAGTACTTCGTGTTCTTGCCGATGTTGGCCCTTATGACGAGCGGATCATTGTGAGGGTAGTCTGCGGCGGATGTCACCGCCGTGAAGGTTATGGGGACGTGGGACCATGGCAAGTGAAAGTACTTGCCGGAGCAGATGTGCGACACGCTTCGGTAATAGTCCTGGCGTTGCCTCTTTGTCTCATGCACCGGCTCATTGGATCCGCCGGAGATCGCATTGATGATGTTGAGCATGCCCGTCATCCCCGAGCTGCTAAAGTCAGGGGCCTCTTGCTTTGGTGGGGGTGGAGGTGGCGGTTGGGTGTGGTTGTAGTGTGCCGGGGTGGTGGGCGGCGGGTTCGGCCACGAAGGCACGAAAACCGAAGATTGCTGCGCGTGTGGGGGGGTGGCGAAAGCGGCAGCCGCGCGCCGAAGGTGTATACGGTTGCGGTGGGTGAAAAGCATGCGCAGTGCCGAAGGTTGGTAGGGCGGTGATGGTATGGTGGTGGCAGGGCCCTGAACTGACCCGCATTCTGGTATTTCATGACATGGTTCACGGCCATGCCCGCTGCCTTCGCCTTCTCCTCCGCCTCCCTCCCGGTTTCATCTTGACCGCCGAGGGGCACCGGTGCGTGTGGTGCCGGGCATCAATTCCGTGGAGCCGGCGGAAGAAACGTTCGCCCCCGCCCGCCGAGGCGGGTTGCCGCCGCGGCTTCGCCCCCCTCGTTATGCTTGTAGCCACCCTTGTGCCCGCCGCCCGGTGCTGGTTCGGTCGGGGGGCGCGGACACGTTGTTGATCTGACGGTTCGCTTGCTTCGGCGGCTGATTTTGCCACCCCTTCGGCTGGTCCCACTGCCCCTGTTGTTTCTGCTTCTTTGCGTTTGCCCGGTCGAGCCTTCGGCGGCGGCCTTTGTCGGACTTGCAGTATTCTTGCATAACTTCAAATAACTCTTGCAGAGACTTCGGCTTGACTCGTCGAGCACATCTTGGCGCTTCCAACCCTCGGGCCCCCGACGATGGCGTCGATGATGCCGCTTTCGGACACCGTAGGCGCGCGCGCCGCCGCCTTGACAACCCCGTGCATGTACTCTTGCAGGTGACTCGCGGTCCCCCCGGACACACATGTTAACGAGGTTGTTGGAGTCCGGCTCTTCGACCGCATGCCTTTGAAGCCGGACGACAACTTGTTCCGCAACCGAGACCAAGATGTTATATGCCCCCTCGGTATGTTCGCATACCAATACCGGACTTCTCCCGCGAGCGCGAGCACAAGGGCCTTCGCCTTCGTAGTGGCATCGCCTCCGTTGGATTCCACCGCCGCCTCGAACTTCATCGAAACTCCTTGGGGTCGTAGTCTTCGTCGTATGCGGGGCGGGGTGTTGGCGTTGAATCGACGGGGCCACGGCGCGCTCTCGAGCTCGACCGAGAGCGGGGACACCGGGACAACGTTGCGAGGTGGTGCGTCGTCGGGAGCGAGTTGCTCGTGCGCCCGCCCCCCTCTCTTGGCGGTGGCCTATGCTTTGCCCTTCGGATGCATCCTTCGTGTGCCTCCATTGATCCGGCCGAACCCGCATGGCTGCGCGGGGGTGAGCCAGGCGTGCTGCTGGGCCGCCGGCGCAGCATGCGCGGCGGGCGTCGTCGTTGGTGCGGGCGGCGTCGGAGCGACTTGCGTGGCGGCGTCGCGCCGCAATCCGGCTTTGCGGCATGGCGAGGTAGCGCTCGGCCGCTCGATGTTGAAGTCGATGGCTTCGGAGGCGGTGTGGGGCGGGGCCGCATCCTGGTGCTGGGATGGCTGCACCTGCGACGAGGATGGACGCGACTCCTGCCCCGGCTGAGCCGGCACGGACTTGCCAGCGATGAGGGCCCGGATCCTTCGGAGGGCCTCGATGTCTTGCGCCGAAGCCCCCAGCCCCTCGAGGCTGACCTCGAACATCCCCGAAGCAGTGTGCTCTACCTCCGGGGCGCTCGGCCCGGCACCGGTCCCCGCCGAAGGCTGGACGGCCGAAGCAGATGGGTTGGCGGGCTCCGATGCGAGTGGAGGGATCGACGCCTGAGCCGTTGTGGCTTCGGCGCCTGCCGAACGTGTCCTAGCCATGTGGTCTTGAATTCTTCCACGAGGTGGGCGCCAAACTGTTGGTGGAAATCGGGCCGAAGGGTGGACGCCGACACAACGGCCCCCGAGTCCTTTCTCTCCCTTCGGCTCATCGCTACGAAACTACTTCTACTACCGGGACGGGAAAGTAAATCTAGGGAATGCTTAACAACACAGGGAAAGAAACAAGGAAGTACTCAACGAACCGAAGACCGAGAGACAAGCGGATGCCTTCGGTGCTCTCTTCTCATTACAAGGTGTTTGTTGCATTACAAGGGGTTCGCTATTTATAGGAGGCCCCTGGGTATAGTCATTTGCCTTAATTACACCTTTTCCGTTCCTGACAAACGGCTTTAAACACTTTACAAGGGTATAACAGTAAGTCCCCGCGTCGTACAGGCCTCCAGCGTGTCTTCGTACGGCCGAAACGCCTTTACACGCGGCACCCCTTGTCTCTGCCTCGTACGGCGCCCTTTCTACACGTCGGCGGCGCCCACGTGTCCGGGATCGCCGCGCCTTCGGCTCCGGAGTAGCGATCCTGCCCCGGTCGCGTCGCACCTCTCCGGCATCTCGCCGGTCGCCGCCTCCGGCCCCGGACGCGATGTTCCCGGCCGGCGCACCGCGCTCCGGTCCTCTCGAACCTTCGTCGCCGGAGTACGGCCATCCGTGCCTTCGGCACCGAAGGCGAGCGCCGCCATGTGGGTCCATCCCCGCACAACAAACCTCACGTGACATGAGCAAGTATTAGCGTTTTTGTTATCACCCGTACATCGAAGGTTCCTCCGCGAGACCGAAGCCGTACGCGGACCGAAGGTCGCCGGCGTTGCCGGACGAGGGTGAGGCTTCCGAAGACCAACTTCCCCAACAGGCACCTCATCGCATCTAGCCGGTTGTCTCGAGGTGGGCTACGAGAGAAGGAGAGGGCGGGGGGAATGGATGTGTGGCGTGTGAAGGAGGATGGGGTGGATAAGGATGGAGGGAATTGTGGAAGAGGATGTGCCACGTGTGTGTCGACCGTGCGAGATCGGATGGTGGGCGGGGCGTCCGATATTCTGGGTCCCTCCGGACGTCCTAACTAGAGCATTACCGTTTGCTTTATTCCTTCTTCAAGCGCAACCACGGTGCATTCACATCGACACAGGTTTTAACTCTTAGTGTTGTTGGGAGCATCATCTGCACGCGTTCTTTCTTCTTCCAGAGACGCTGGCGTCGGCGAGGCCATCGTCATTTCGCTCCAAGCTCCGTCTAGTCGAGGGAGAGCATCTGCACATGTTCTTCCTTCTTCTGGAGGCGGCAACGCTGGTGAGGCCATCAACTCTAAAAGCCTTGTTCAGTCCGGCCTGCGATCTCCAACACGGCAACACGGCCGGCCTACGCATTCACTCGTTCCGTCTAATTGGTAAGTACAGTTTCCATCTATTATTAGCAGCTGTTTTTTTAGATGATGGGCTTGTTTGAATCGAGACTAAGTTGTTAGCTGTACAATTGATCACGTACATACGGCTCCGTTGATAGGTGATTAGATTCAGATGTATACATCCACGTATCACGTATCACGCATCCTATCAACGCTTCCCTGGTTATTTTCGTTTGATGTGGCAAAGGAACCCCACACTGGTTGATGGATCGGGGTCTAGGAGCCATAAATCAGAGGCTCAGAGTTGTCTTCTCTTCTACTGTATTTTCATCTCATCCAGAGGTGACTATTTATTCAGTATAGTTCCCAAAATTTTCACCAACGACCCGTCACATCAATCCTATTTCCACTAATTTGGAGTATTAAATGTAGATTAATGACAAAACTCATTCCACGACCCCTACCTTAATTTTCGAGACGAATCTAACGAACCTAATTATGTTATTATTAGACAATGTCATGCTACAGTAGACAATCTCTAATAATGGATTAATTAGATTTAATGGATTCATCTCGCAATTTTCGGTCCATTCGTGTAATTATTTTTTAAATAATGTACGTTTAATACTCCTAATAGACCTTGAAAGGGGACCCAAAAGTTTCGGTTCACGAACCAAAAGTTTTCTGAAACATTTACCAAGTCTTAAGTAAAAGAGGGAAGATGCTTTCCATTACTTTCTCTCAATTCATCTGGCGTTGATATAAGGTATAATTGTTTTTTAATCGAACAACACGTGAGGCCCCTACTGAATCTTTTCATTTTCAAAATATATGATACTAGGTGATTCCCCGCGCGTTGCTCGCGGGATTTTTTGCATTTTTATAAACTATGAATAATGCTACATGATTTGAGAGAGCATTTTGATAACTATGAACTAATAAAAAGACGGCTTGTGATGATAGGACATTGTGTGTTGGAATGACGATTTCATAACAATGATATATATATATGACAGTTTTTTTACATCTAAAAGTTTGTTAATTAAGAAAATTAGGGAACGGTGACATAATCATTTTTTGTTGTCGCAATTTTACTTGCCACTCTGCCGTCGTCGTGTGGTGGATCTTCGACCTCTTTCAAAAGGTCAGCACTTTGTGAGAACATGATGGGCGGACGTAATCGAAAACTCGTGATGAAAAATGGATGTCCGGATGATATATCAATTGCAATGCGAAATCTGAATGACATGACAATCGTAAGGATAGGCAGACAGTCCCCATGCCACCGCAGAATCTTTGGAATAATGAAATTAGATGAACTCGACATGCTTACATGGGATTAAAGGTGTATTACCTGGGCGTGCGTTGCGTGCTAGTGCAAGGCATGGGCCCGATTGGCTGTCCCAGTGGAGCTCCCGCTGCATAGCCTGAACGGGAGTTGCGACTGGTAGCTGCAGCGCGCGGCGGAGATGTACAACCTGTGGCTCATGGCGCTGCTGGCGGACCTCAACGCCAGGTACAGCAGCGTGAACACGCAGCAGATCCACAACGACTTCATCGACAACCCCAAGGTGTACGACTTCGAATGGCCACCAAATGTGCAGATCGGGAAGAGGAGGTCGTCGGCGTGTAGATTAGGAAGCGAGAAGGTAGTCGGCTTGCGAGAGGAGGTGGTCCGGTGGCTCGATTTTCATGGTCGCGAGATGGGGGAAGTGGAGGAACGCCTCCATGGCCGCAAGATCGTGGGAGTTCGAGGAACGTCGGCGGCGGCTTTTGAGGCCAGATAGCCATGTCTGGAGGGGATGCACGGGCCAGCCTGGGACAATTTGAAGGACCGGGTGACGGTGGGGAACCGAAGCGGCACCGTGGCGGGGAGGCGAGGGGGTAGCGGCGCGGTGAAGCGCAACGGCCGGAGGAGGCGAGGGGGGCGGCGCGGGGATGATGCGCAAGTGGATGAGGTGTGAGGGACGACGCAGAGGGTCGCGCTGACGTGTGGGGAGGGGACGGCGACGGGGGAGGGGGAGGGGCGACGGCGTGGGGACGCGGAATCCGGGGGCCGCGGGGGTGGGATGAGTGGGGATTAGGGGTGATGACGTGGATTGCTTGAGAAGGCTAGAGAATGGTACCGAAAACAATGTTTTGTATGATGTACAAGTTACAAGGCTTCGGGTCCAAAATAAAAGAGAGTTAAATAGTCTAACAGAAATTACAAAACCAACGTTCCAACTCCACCCTAAGGGTCGGCCTAGCTCTGTGCAACAGAAGTGTGAATTCAGATTTGAAAAGGTGTTTCCACCTAGCCAAAGAGACAGGGACTCCATCGAAAATGACTTCATTCCTATGCACCCAAATTGCCCAACAGCTGATTAAGAAAATCTCTCTGTAAATACATTGACCAAACTTATGATGACCATCCACAATTCTGTGGAGGCATGAATCCAATTGTGATCAAGAAATAGATAGCAGACGCCAACACCACTGACCGAAAGAGCAGTTGAAAAAGAGGTGTGTTGGGGAAAATGGTCTTCGGAAGCGTCATGCCACGTCCGGCCGGGTGGTTGGCTTCGGTCCACGTGCGACTTCGGTTTGTTTGATGAAGTGTGCAATGGTGATTTAACGATAACACCGATGCTACTCAAGTTATGTGAGTGTTGTTTCGCAGAACAACCCCCCCCCCCCCTCGACGATCCCGAATGGCGCTGACCTTCGGTGCCGAAGGTGTGGGTTGGTGACCCTCGGCGCCGAAGGTGTGAAGGGGCTTGAGGCACCACACGTCGGTTGTGCTCAGGCTCATGGTTGAAGGCAGTCCGGGCGGGACGTCTCGGAAGCCCGTTGCGACCGGGGCGGAGTCATGGGCCGGCTTGGCGCCGAAGGCGCGGCGCGAACGGTGGCCTCGGCTCCGCCGGATGGGTGCCATGACACGTGTCTGCAGCGGACGTGTAAAGGGGCACCATACGAGGTAGAGACGAGATGCGCCGCGTGTAAAGGTGGCTTGGCCGTGCGAAGACACGCTGGAGGCCTTTACGACGCGGGGAGTTACTGTTATGCCCTTGTAAAGCGTGTAAAGCCGTTTGTCAGGAACGGAAAAGGTGTAATTGAGGTAGATGATCATACCCAGGGGCCTCCTATAAATAGTGACCCCCTTTGTAATAGAACGGACACACCTTAATGAGAAGAGAGCTCCGAAGGCTCCGACTTGTTTCTTGACTTTCGGTTTTCTAAGTGCTTCGTTTCTCTTTCGTAATAGAAGTAGTTGAAGTAGGAGTATTTAGAAGGTAGTAGTAGTGGGATTAGCGAGAGGTAGCGTTAGTGACTAAGTTTCTCCGCCTTTCTCCGAGGGGGGCCTTCGGCCGCTTTCCCCCTTTGGAGGAGGGAGGACACTCGGGGGTTGTTGTGTCGGCATCCACCTTTGGGCCCAATCTCCACCAACAATGTGCTCCAAGGACTCATCCAGATTGAAAGAGCAAAGTGCACAGCTATAATCATCAAGAGCTTTCCTTTTCCTTCTCAGCATATTTCATGTATTTAATCTATCACAAGATAGTAGCCAACCAAAAAAATTATGCCTTCCTCTAGCACCTGATTTCCAAAGCCACTTGTAAGCCGGGTGAGCATGGCAGGAACCTTGCAGTTGCTAGTAAGCCTTCTTAGGAGTGAAAGAAGGAGAACCCCAAATATAAGTCCATTGATCCTCATTAGTGGCCGAAAGATTAATATTCAGAAGCATATTTGATAATTGCGCCCACTGATCAGCAGCTTCCTCAGAAAGTGGGGTGAAAAAGTTGGAGTAAGCATCCTGTGAAACAAATTTTTTTCAGGGATATGTTCTTGTTCCCGACAAATGAAAAGAGCCGGGGGGATTGCCATTTAAGAACACCTAGGTTCCAAGTGTCTGTCCAGAAACAAACTATGGAGCCCTTAGCAGCTTGGCAAGACACAATCATGAAATATCTATCAGAAAAGGTCATAACATCCATCCACCAAAAAGAACCAACGGGCCTTTTAACATGATGTACAATTTGCCCAGAGTAGAGGCATTGCCAGGTGAGAAAAACCCAAGGAACGTTTTCGTCATTATATAATTTATGCAAGTACTTTAAGAGCATAGCAGCATTCTGAGTTCTGAGATTAATAATTCCAAGACCATCTTAGTCTTTAGGCAAACATGCCTTTTTCCAAGCGACAAGGCAACCTCCTTTTCTGTTTATGTCACCTCTGTCCCAGAGACAGTGCTTATGGTATTTATCTATCTGCTGAATAATACTGCTGAATCACAAATGCTGGCACTTTAAGAGTTCCCAAGTAAAAGGTAGGAAGAGCAGATAGTAAGGTAGAATTGATGATCATGTTCTGGCCTCTACTTTTTGGGAATGTGGTGTATATATGTAGGAAAACATGACCGTGTCATGTTCAAGGTAGATTGGTTCCAACTGTGATAGATATGATGAATTCAGTGAACTTGCTGGATTTCTTAACTAACCTGTGTTAGCCTGATCATTAATTTGCTTACTAATCAAATATTGCATAGTCATGTGTTTTTTTCTTGTGACCGGCACTAAGGATCTTTTTTCTGATTTTAATTCAATAAAATGCAGTTGAAGGCTAATCTTATGTTTGCTACTTTATTTGAAATACATGTTCAGGGCAGGGAAGGAGCACATGGATTCCGGTTCCAGTGATCTAAAAACAATTAATATACATCATCCAGTGCTGTCATTGCAGATTTTCATTGAATAGGGGGTTGTACCTCGCTAGCGATATGGACGAGGAGCTGCTGATAGGCCCTGAGAAAGAGGGTAATTAGCTATTAACTCGATGCCCTTAGAAAAAAAAGGGTATATCTGAATGGTTAAAAGCTTTTTCTGATTATGTGTGGTAGAAAGTTACCTGTAATTTAAACACTGATGAATTGAATAACACAAAAGAAGTTAGGAGCAGCAGGTGATAATAACCTGCATATTCTTTAGTTTATTACTACTAATGGCACTTGTTAAACTATGTTAAGCAAATAACTAAAACTGAACAGGAACCCCAATGGCATTCAACATGTATGGTTCTATTCTATAGAACCAGCTTTTGGTGCAAACCTTGTAGTATAGATTAGTACAGATGTGCTGACCCTGGATGTAACATCCTTAGTTTTGACTTGAATTCAAAATGTTGAATTTCAAAACTTGAACTGAAGTTGAGTGCTCGAGATTTGAATAAGAGTGTCTTCCTGTTTCTTTCCCCCAAACTCCTAGATTTAATTTTGGCTTCGACGATGCTTTTAGGGCTTATAACCTGCTAGTGTGAAAAGTTGGTTCTTCATTTGAATTTTATTTGGGTTTTATTTGGGTGAATTCAAATTTGAATTGAAATTCAAATTTGAATCAATTTTGTGGCCTAAAGGAAATTAGTAAGCTGCACTATGCACCGCGGGCCGCCAACCTCACTTCTGGCCCAGACCTGTTTTCGGCCCGTTGGCCGGCCCGGCCCGACCACCGCGCCGTCCACCTACCGCCCGCCGCGCCGCAGCCGCCGCCAAGTGGGGCCGCCCTGCGTCATGCCGACGTCGGCGTCGTCATCCTCGCGCCTTTCCCCTTTTGCCGGCGTCGAAAGGGGCAAAGCCGCGCGCGCGGTCATGGCGCCGTCGCGACGCGCCCCCGCGGCCTCCCGTCGCATCGGCGCCGTCCATGTACCCCCCGCGCCCCCGCCACTATAAGTAGCCGCCGCCGCCTGCGGATCTCCCCAACCCTAGCCGCCGGGGGAACCCAATCCCCCCGCTCACCTACCGCGGCAGCCCGGAGGAGAGGGGGGAGAAGAGGAGGAGGGGGAGCTAGGGAGCGCCGCCACCGCGGAGCCGCACCGCGCCGCCGCCGCGACGCCGGAGGCCGCCCGCGAGGGAGGAGCCGGACCCGCGGGAGCCACGCACACCTTCGACCTCGGCCTCGCTCAACTTCCTCGCCGCCGTACCGCTCTACGACCCCTACCGGGCGCCGCCTCCCTCCTCGTCACAAAGACCGCGCGCCGTCACCGACGCCGCACATCGGCCGGAGGCCACCCGTGTGAGGATGGCGCTCACCTCCCCTCCGTGCGCCGCGGCCTTCGAGCCGCGACGGAACGCCACCGCCGCCGCCGCGCCGCCGCCGGTGATGCCGGCCTTCGAGCCGGGCCGGGTCGCCGTTTTCCGCAGGTGCCGCCGCCCTCGTCGCCGCGCGCGTCGCCCGCCTAGTTTCCCTTTTTCCCTTTGCGTTAGGTTTCGTGCCGTCCCGTCGCCGCCGCGCCGTGTCGAGCGCCGCGTCGCGTTCGCGAGGCGTACGTGCCCTCGCGCGCGCACCGTGCGCGCCACGGAGCTCGCACGCGTGCACCCCGGCACGCGCGCGTCGCGACCGTAAGGGCGAGGCCGGACCTTGACCCCCGCTACTCGAGCCCCGCCGTGGCCGGCGCACCCCCGTGCTCGCCGCGTCGCCGCCATGCACGGCCGTCCGTGTCACCATAGCCCGAGGGAAGCGCCGTGTCGAGGGTCACCACTAGCGCCATGCCGTGCCCCCGACCGAGCACGCGCCAACCCCAACCGCGGGCACCTCGCTCGCCGCCGCCCATGGCGTCGAGCCGGCCACCGCCGTAGCACCACCGCGGCACCCCGTCGCGAACCCGAGCCCGTACCCCCGGCTAGGTTTGGCCTAACGTGCCGGCGTACCCCCGTGCACGCCCATCCTTCCCTTCACGCCGCCGCACCCCGCGCGGGATGAGCCCCCGCACACCGCCGCGCCGCCGCCGCGCCCACGCCGGCCGGCCGGCGCGCGCACGACGCCCACCGGCCGCCCTAGCGGCCTCCGAGCCCCCAACCCGAGGAACTCGTGTAGGGGCGCCTTGCAGGCCGGCCACCCAGGCGTCGATGGCCATCACCGCCGGCGAGACCCCACGCGCCGCCGTCCCCTTCTTCTTGGGCATTCTGTCGAACACTGGGGCGGCGGTCTAGTAATCGCAAGGGAAGGGGGGGAACGCCTGGACACAACTGAGCCTACACACACGCGTGGCCGCAAACGATCCACGGGATGCGGTGCGGCCCGCCACCGATGGTCGGGCC
Organism: Cenchrus americanus; assembly: GCA_947561735.1. Lineage (NCBI taxonomy): Eukaryota > Viridiplantae > Streptophyta > Magnoliopsida > Poales > Poaceae > Cenchrus > Cenchrus americanus. The sequence goes on from OX387241.1 coordinate 200,416,464, forward strand.
ACACGGTGGCCTACACCGCGCCCGCCACACCGCCCGCCGCCGGATCGGCCGCGGCGGCCGGTGGGGCCGGCCGAGCCGCAGCGCAGGCCACAGGGGATCCCGGCCGCATATGGGATCCGGGGATCCCGTGCGGCCAGACGTAAGGGGGGTTTTCTTTTTATTTAAAAATTCCAGAAAATCGTTTTCCTCTTTTAAAAATCCTAGAAAATCCATTTTAACTCCGAAAATTACGAAACCTCTTCCAGAAAATTTCTAAAATCTCAAACTCCGGGTTGGGTTGGTGTTTGTTCCCTTGTTGGTTCTTAAATGCTCTTATTTGGATTTATGTTGCCTTAGGACCGCTATTTATTTTCTTTTTCGCGCTACTAGGAGCAGGAGGAGCCGGAGAGAGCCGAGCCGGGGGGGAGTACGACTACGCCGACGACTTCGCCGCGGAGGACTACCCGACCCCGGGTTCACGCCCGACCGATTTCGAACTACCCATTAGGCATTGCCGAGTAGTATTGCTAGCGCTTTACTTAATGTATGCATGTTGATGAACCTTGCACTCGCCTCTTTATTAACCCTATCCTTGATTGTCCTACTACTACTATATATGTTTATGCGGGCGTGTATGTGCGCCGAGCTTCGCGATGCATGTGTTGGGATGGGAATAGTGGTTCTTGGCGTGTGTGGGATAAAAACCGGCAGGAGAAGGCGTTTTGGGTACTTTGGCGGGGGTGAGCTCGAAACAACCGATCTGGGATCGGGGATAGGGGTGCACTCCTCAGTGCATCCCTCCGTTACGGTTTTCGGAGCCTAGGTGTTGGGGTTTTTACGTGCGCTTGGAGGACATGAGCTCGCCCCGTCCGAAATCGAGTGGATCAACTTGTTTATAGGACATCGTACACACCACCCCGCCGAGAGTGGGGATAGGGCCGTGTTGAGCTCGGCAAGTGCGGAACCATACCGCTTAGGATGGATAGCGGGGTATCGGTGGGGGGAGCGGTGGAGGTGAGACCACCCTCTTAGAGTGACTCCCGTGTGGCCACACGGGAGCATTTCACAGTTCCGGTGCAGTCCCTTCCGAGGGGGGACGGCTTTGAGGGCCGGATGCGGGGATGGGTTCGTAACTACCGAGAGTTCGCCGGTAGGATGGGCTCGGTCGGCCGTACACCGGCCGGGTACCATTCCGGGATGGGTACGGGTGTACACGCTCCGCGAGTTGTTCGATCTATAGCTATAGCCGCGTCCTCGGTTATGGACACTGCCTAGAAGACATGTTCGTTCCTCATGTTTTGGGATTTCTACCTCCCCCTATAGGCGAGAGTGTGGTGAGCCGTGATTACAGCCGGCTAGAGGAGAGAGGCTCCATCTACCTCGTCGATCCGGTTGTAATCATTGAGGTGCGAGGAGAGGAAGTCCTTGCACCGACCCTAGACCGGAGTAGGAGGTGGTGACGGGTCTTCTGGGTGACCAGTTGGATCCGGGTTGTGTTGAGAGACTTGGGTTTTGGGATATTGATGGAGATACCTTGTTTATACTCTGCTCGTCGTCGCATAGGAAACCCCGGCCGATTCCTTGTCTACTCTCTTTTCCCTTTAGATGTTAGGCCACTTAAAGCCGCATACGGTTGGTGACGTGGACCTATCCCACTCCTTGGGGATAGAATTTGGGTGTGCGGGGTACGAGTCCGAGTTCGACCGCAACGCCGACGGATGGTACGACCGAGGGGATACGTCGCTTCGCTCGAGTTTGCCGTGGCGGGAAGAATAAAGATGGAGACCCTTCGAGAAGATAGCTACCGTTGCGTAGAATTTTCACTCCGATTCGCCAAGAGGCTTGTAATGATGTACTCCATAATGGACATGTAATAAATTAATGTACTATTAACTTTATGTGATGCGATTTATGACTTTGTGTATCTATCCGTGAGACGTTACGTACGCGATAGCCACCGATCCGGGGACTATCGCGATGGTACGAGGATTCGGGTTTTCTACGAAAATCCGGGTTTTACACCGGAAACTTATGTTATTATTTAGAATACTATGAAAAGTTAAATCTAGAGAAAGGATATACCATATGAGATTGGTTGATAAGCTGTAACACTTTGTATGGCAGAGGAATTATTCTTTTCTTTTCATGTAAAAATAAATAATCTATTTCATGTGACGATGCTGAAATCCATAAGAAACAATCTTTTTGTTACCATGATTTGGATGAAATATGAGAACTTATATGGAGTTCCTTGGATAAGAGAACAAAGATATCCGCCTGTTCGCTTGGCTTATCGACCACCGCCAACGGTGCTTTTCTCTCGGAACAAACCGACCACCAAAGAACTGACCAACGGTATTTTCTCTCAAAACAAATCGGCACCGGCCACCAAAGAACTCCGCCAAACGAACAGGCTGATTAATAACCTTTTGCTTCACACAATGCTTGGGAGATATTAATAAATGAACATACATTAATTATTTTCTTAGCCAGGAGGAGAAATGTTTGGGGAATAAGATGCTGGACCAAGGCTACTCTGAGATAGTATTCGCAGACTGGAGAGGGTTTTTTCTGACCTATGAATGCCTCGGTCGTTGTGTGCATGTTCCTTTTATGCGTACAACGGTGCAACCACAAAGACTATATGGCTCGGTCTTGGCCGAGTAATTAGGGAAGTCTTTGTGTGGTTATTACTCGCATAGTAGGTTGGGGACGGAGGAATGCTTTTATGGCTACTTCTATTCCGGAGTGGTCTTGGAACGGAAGTACTCTATGGTTGACCGTCCGTAATAGAAGTGTGGTACAAAAGATAACCTCTATGACATACTACTATGGATTAATACGCACGGGGGGCTCTTTGTAAAGGCCTCGTAGCGTCCCTATGCAGCCACACCTCGGTAGTGTGGTATTGTGCCTACTTTTGCACAGCGTGGTTGGGTGCAAAGCTCTTCGGAGTTTTTACGCAACTTGTGGGTAAAGATGTATAACCTCTGCAGAGTGTAAAACTAATCGATTAGCCGTGCTCACGGTCAAGAGCGGCCTGGACCCTCACATGATAATTGAACTTGAAGATGGACTTAAATCGTGTTCTCTCGGTTATGCTTGCCATATGCTTATGGTGTATTTCTTACCTTATGCTTAATTGTGGGATGTATAAACTTATACTTTATTAGTAATCGGGTGCTAATAAAACTTGACCACTAAAATTGCTTAAATGCTTATAGCCCAGTCCACTATAAAGCCTTTGCATTCATTCTTTTTCCCCACACTTGCCGAGTACGATAAGTGCTCACCCTTGCTATAAACAATGTTGCTCGAAAGAGGAAGCCGCTATGAAGATGTTGCTGGTGCTAGGCGTACGCAACCCCCGCCGACCGCCCGTGATGTTTGGAGCCTTCGTTTCCGGGATAAAGCGTAAATCTCGATAATCTTTCTTTTTTCTCACGTGATGTTGTTTCGTATACACTTATATGTCACTATATGCATGAAACTTGATCCCGGCATGCATATAGGTTTGCACTTGGTTTTCTTTGGAAAATCGGGTGTGACATTTCTCCCTCACACTTGCCTTGAGGGTTATAGAACATTATCTTTGTTTAGAATCTCTTTTGTTACTTTGTACAAAACTGTTCCAACATTAGAATCAACAACAAATGGTCAGCAGATGTCCATGAATGAGAAACAAGCTACATGTGGCATGCGTGGATGAAAGGTTATATTACATTGTGAACAAATTAGGTAAGGAAACATGTACTTGAGCAAGGGTTTATATATTTAAAAGAGTTAGCTTCATCTTTAACTTGCTATATTCATATATCTTATACCCATGTGTGTCTGTTTTTCTTGTGTCTCACCGACAGTGAGAATCTTTTAATGATGTTAAGGCTAACCTCCTTGCATTGGCACAATAATCTTTTAATTAGTTGTCAATTATGAACATAACATTCTTTTTAATATATTTCAAAAAAACTTTACTGTTTCAAAAGCAGATATCCAAGTTTTCATTGCATTCAATTTTAGGTCATCAACTTTAAATTTTAATTGATAAAATGTATTTGGCTTTGCCATTTATTAGTACTACTATGTGTTCTATCAGAATAAAACATGTATTTAATAAATTATTTTTTAAAACATGTGTGTGCCGCAAGTGCACTTTACTAGTGGGCAGCAAATCACCAGGGAGACCGTCCATGCCGCGGGGAGGGAGGTTAAGAGATAAGGTGGGAGCCGTGCACGTGGAATAGTGAGGAGTTCAGACGGCAGTACGACTACGACACGACGCACGAATGTAGGCGCGTTTCAGGATGTGGGCCCAGCGGGTATACAGCGGGTACGCACACAGCAGGTAACAAAAACATTAGCTTTTTGGCAGAAACGCTCCCCATATTACGATTTTTATGGTCGTTCCACCATTTTGGTCATCATGCAAGTTGACGGGTGGGTCCGACGTGAGGGGTAAGACAGGCCCGAATTGGATGAGAAAAGTTTTCAATTGTCTTCGCTCCTTATAGTATAGATATTATATCCACGTACATGATAAACGAAATATATGTAGAAAAGTCAGAATGATATATATTTCGAAACGAAGGGAGTATATATTTTTTAACCAACCAATGCTAACCTATATTTTCAAAAACTAGTTATTTTGATCACTCCAAATTCCATGACACAACTCACCATATGCAAAGGCATGACCAATGTATAGACAAAATTGCGAAAAACTTGTGAGATGACACTGACGTGACGGAGCTAGTCACGTGTTCAAAGCTGAACTATGACTACTCATATTACTCTACTAACGGTGTTGGCATTGTCCTCTTAATCTCGCATAGGTATCAACGTCTTTCCTATTATCAAATATGGTACAAAATATAAATCTCTACCTAATATTAAAGCAAGGACTGCTTCTGCCCAAAATTTTGGTCCGTCATCCAAAATCGAGTAGGTTACGGTAAGAAACCGGTGTAAAACCGCTTGTTTGTACGCTAAACCGAAAAAAAACCGCGCTCAACCGCAGGAGAGATTAAAAACCGGGAACTGCAGTCCTGAACCGTCAGCAGTTGGGAAAAACCGAGCGCGTCCGCGGTAGCTGTGCGCTGCGCTAGGCTGCTGCCGCTGCCGCCGGTACGGATGTGCGGGTGGGAGAAATCGTGAGATGGAGGGAAAGGTAAAAAATAAATTGTGACGGCTGACAGAACCCTACCTCAATCTCTACCTTTTTTTAATACGTAGTAGGCATAAACCTGGCCATGTCAATTTTTTTAAAAAATACCAATACAAAATTTTATATTTAAGGTGGCCGAGGTGGAATTCAATACCACGTCTCCACCGACAACTTAACTTGTGGCGTATGCACGCATTTGATTTTAGTTAACTAAATATTGAAAATTATCTAGCAAACCACTAAAATATGTCATACGGAAGGCTCCTTTATTAGTTTCGTATAAAAAAAATCTTTACTCAAAAATAATGTGCATGCATCCACACATGATGTTAACTTGTTTGGTACATGCAACTCACTTGCATTGATAAATAGATTCATGTATGCAATTTTTTTTTGAATGAGATGAGCTGTCAACCTTGGGTCTACAAAGTCTTAAAAAATAAATAATTTGAAACGGATGGAGTAGTATACATCAATTCATATAAGAAAGTGTGACGTTGTATGGTACAATATCATTATACCTATTTGTCATCTTAGCAAATCGTTTTATATTTTTATAAGGAGGATATAAATGAATTCTTATTCGAGTATAAGGATATATGCATAAATCCACTAAATTTAATAAACATATATATATAGTGGTAGATAAATAAAAAAACACGAGTTTTAAAAATAAAACTAAGTGATACCCCGCGTGTTGCCGCAGGAATTTTTAGACAAAATTTTAAGGTGAAATGTGAAAGTAGAAACAACAAAGCGATTACATGGCGATATTCATATGTAAATAATATTATATATGAAAGCATGTTAATTTTGTTGAGAGATAACCATTATTAAATGATTGATTGTACATATATTTCAACTACGAGAACTTTATGGCGCGCTACTCGCAAATACAACATGCTATTAGTCACGGGAAATCGATGAAGACATAAATATATGGTTCGGTAGATGTTGACATGACTTATAGTGGATAGTAACATGACGTTTAGTGGGATATGATATAGCGCATTGAGAGATAGGAGAAATCGTTAGTGGGTACCAATTATATAGTTGTATATGATATGATGATGATATGGTTAGCATTCAACCGTAAAGAACGCACGGGCATTTAGCTAGTCGAACTTAAATGTGGATGTGGACATCTGTGACACACAGATACGCCTGGGGGTAGCATATCGTGTATCCGATATGTATCATATACACGCTCTGGATATGAATTGGATACATTTCAAATTGTATCTAAAAAATAGATACATATCTTGGATACGCGTATATGACACGTTTGGGCCAGATAAGATACGACCCAAAGCATTAATCGCCCCAATTGGTAATCCATAGTGGAATCACATTGTGCTTTTAGAGAAGGCTAGTTCTGTAGGTAATGTTGCACGACGATGCAAGTATTGCTCATAAGAGTACAGGGGAAGTTACTCGAGAGTCAAATCTCACTTTGCTTTAGATTTCTAGAGGTGGAATCAATATATTATTGCTCTAATGTTTCAAAGTCAATCTTAACCTGTCCAAGAATGAATTGTGAAAGCTGCATATGAGAATGACAAATCAAAGCCTGAAGATATGTCATTGCCACTACCAACCATAACCATTACAACTACTATTTTTAGCATGAAGAAGGGACTCAACACTTGAGAATGCCCAAAAGAATGAAATTAAGTCAATTATTATCTAATTGTGGCCTATTTGCCTTAGACCACCGCTCCTATGTTTGCTGAATATCTATGTGATATTGGGCCTGTTTGGATGATGGGGTAAATAGGGTAAATGAGGCAAATTTACCCCTAATTTACTCCTAAGGTGCCAAACATGTGGGGCAAATGTGGTGGGGCAAATGTTTTGCCCCCTAATTCCATTTACCCCTAAAAGGTAGCAAATTGGAGCAAATTTGTGGTGGGTCCCACTCTCCCTCTCTCATCCACATCCACATTTACCCCTCCATCCAACCACCCGAAGGGGCAAATATTAGTAGGGGCAAATGAGAGGGGCAAATCATTTTCCTTGGGGCAAATATTTACCCCCGTCATCCAAACAGTGCCATTATATATACAATTATCAGTTATCCTAGCCGTATCGCCTATCGATATTTGTTAGGAAAGTGTGTATCCGCATACTATACCGGTATAAAGGTAACATAGGTGGACATGGTCGGGCGTGTCCACGCTGTCTAAAGGCACGTTTATTAGTACATGATGAAGCATCTACGATCATTGCTCTTGTACCTATTCATCTTCGATGGCAGTGAATCCGTTAGAGCATCTTCAAGTGTTTGCTAAATTTTACTTGACAAATCTTGTATTTTGCCAACTTGTAAAAAGATATGAAAAAAGAGTTCATCTCCAACAATTTGGCATAATCACTTGCCAAACTCAGATCTAATTTACATTAGGAATCCTGAAAAAAATAAAATTATGTTTGTGCTCTTCCACCTCTTGAAAACTTAGAGCATCTTTAAGAGTTTGTTAAATTTTACTTGGCAAATCTTGTGTTTTGCCAACTTGTAAAAAGATATGCCAAGTAAAAAAGAGTTCATCTCCAACAATTTGGCATAAGTCACTTGCCAAACTCAGATCTAATTTACATCAGGAATCCTGAGAGAAATAAAATTATGTTTGTGTCCTTCCACCTCTTGAAAATTTACATCAGGATTCCTTCTCTATTCTTTATTTCTTTTTTCACCCTCTCACCTACAGGGAAAGGACGATGGCAACCGCGATCCGCGCACGCATATATACGCGTGGGGAGGTGAGTTTTGCCAAGTTTCTATTTTTGCCAAATTGGTTTGCCAAACTGTTGGAGGCTAATTTTTCTTATTTTGCCAAAATTAGATGGATGACAATTTGATTTACCAAACTGTTGGAGTTACTCTAACAATGACTTAAGTATTTATTGGTCTCTCTCACTAGTCTATAGTCGAGATCAGAATGGTGCTCAATAGTTCATATTTATCAATGTTATCGAATATCTTTTAACATAACATATCACACTAAAAAACTCGTTAAGTATTGTAGTATGTCTCGCTTGTTTCGTTCCACGAACTAAACTTTAGTCTCATATCAATATAGATTACAATACAAATTACACAAATGGTGACCTGCTCATGGTGGACTGCGGTGTGGACGGTGATGGCTTGTTGTTGGGTGGCGATTCTCGAAGCCTACCTTGCGTAGACTAAGAGCTGGGGAAGGATTTGGTCACCGTTGATTGTTCCCACAGGGAGTTCGGAGGTGGCGTGTGGGAGTCGGCGGCTTCGACCGACATCGCGTTCCAGTGTGCGGATCTTTCCCAAGGCCTAAGTGCAGCGGAGGTCCGCCGACAGGCTGCGCGGTGACGGTGGCGGCTGCTGCGGGTTGCTTTCATCATCGACATCCCCGTGTGATGTTGTGGGCCTCACCAGTCCGTGTCAGTGCGTCGGCGAGTCGAGCAGGGTGTCACGACTCTCGAGGTGTTCGTCGGTGGTCCGGTCGAGGGGAGCCTAAGTGCTCGCCCCTCACGCTACCGGTGGATCGCGACTTGAGTTGTGGTTCATCGTGTTCTTTGTCGGTGGTTCGGTAGTGGCCGGAGCTTCGGGCGAAAGTCTTTCCCGCGCCGGTGTCGGGGGTCGGCAACGGCGGCGTTTTCGGATGTCATGGACCTCCATGGAGCGTTGGTTGAGAGGCTCCTCGCTTGGTCTTTGATTTTCCGGTGAAAACCTTTCTCCGGCTATCGGAGGGGCGGCGACGGCGGTGGCTTCGACGTCGTTTACTTCTTGGAGGCGTCGTCTTGGAAATCAAGTGATCGACTTCAATTGTGGAGGAACGTTCGGTGAGCGGTTGGAGGTTTGTTTGGAGCATGGACGGAGAAGAAGTTTGAAGTTTAGTCTTTCTTTTCTTTGTGCTAGTGTGTTTTTTCTTATTTTTTTACCTCGGTGTGAGGTTTAAAGTCTAAGTACCGTAATGTCATGTAACCGGTGGCCGTATATATCTCCTTGTGGATATAGAGGTTGGAATTGTATTCCTTAGTCTAAAAAATGGAGGCTAATTGACGAGATGAATCTACTAAGTCTAATTAGTTCACATTTTGATAATGTAATGCTATGACAAATTAATTAAGTTTAATAGATTTGTGTCGCAAATCAACCTCCATTCGTGTAATTAATTTTAAAATTTTGTCCTTATAATTAGCAAGATTCGATGCTATAAGGAGTAAAATTTAGCTTTTGATCAAAATAGCTTATACATTAAAGAGTGTTTATGCTTATATAATGTTGCTGCTCAGAGCAGCTACAGTAGTCCCCTACTTGAACCCCTATCCAAAAAGTAGGGGGGTTGAGAGAAAAAAATTCACTCCAACATGGCTCCTACTCAGGGCCCTATTATAGGGGGCACCCAAATCCTCCGCACCGGCACTAATTCCCGCGGGAGGAGAGAGAGGCCCCTACTCGTTGGTTGCGTCGGTTCTCCCTCTCGCACCACCACAAAGAACAACGCCGCCGCTCCACCGCGGCATGCCGACGTCCTAGCTCCATTGTCGCTGCACAAGGGCGTGCCACATCCTCTGCGCGCGACACCGCCGCACGAGTTAGCTGTGGCCCCGCTGCCTCCGCCACTGCTCCAACCCGAGCGCCGCTTGATCCGTCGGATCCTATGCGGGAGGAGGTCCGCGACGACGACCATCAAGCTCCATCCGAAACTTCAGTCGAAGCTTGCGCAGGTGCCGCCTCCGCGGCCATGGGGAACTCCGCCGTCGACCGTCGCGAGCTGGGGTAGCAGGGCCACAGTGCGGAACCAGGCCACGCACGCATGCAGAGCTTGTTCACGTCACCGTCTTCCCTCCTCGGCACCGCCAGACAAGCGTGCCGCGCCATCTCTGCTCCTCCACGTCGCCGAATAAGCTCGTCGAGCCATCCCCGCACTTCTGCACCTTCCGGATCTAGATTCGCCGACCCTCGACCTCGATTCGTACGACTGGAACTCGATTTGCTGACCTCAACCTCAATTCACCTGGCCACAGCTTGATTCACCGACCCACGACCTGGATTCGCGCAGCCACGGGAGGAAGAGGAGCGAGCGAGGAGAGGAGGGGCAGATCTGGGTGGCCGACGAGCTGGAGCGAGAGGCGATGGGCGGCGCCGAAGAGCTTGAGGGGCGTGTGGTGGCTACCTGTGCGAGCGATGCCGAGCAGCTGGCTGGAGAAGATGGAAGCGCCGTATTGACCACGGGGGAAGGGAGGGAGGCTGGTGGGGTTGGAGAAAATATGTGACCCACTAACAAATTGAGCCCGCATGTCATAAGAGAATAGGGGCTTTGAAGAAGGGGCGATTGCTGGAGTTGAAGCTTAAGGGGGTGTTTGGGGAGAGCTCCACGCGGCTCCGGATCCGGAAAACCAACTCCGCTCCAAAACTTGTCGCCCAAACACAACCGGCTCCCGGCGGCTCCACCGTGGATCTGCTCCAAAAAAACGGTGGAGCAGGCCCCAACTCCATGGTTTTCATGGAGTAGCTGAGGAGGTGCTCCACCAAATCCAAATTTCGTGGAGTTTGGGTAAATTACCCACCACTGCCACTGTTAAGTGGAAAATGATCGGTTGGATTCTTTTTTCTCCTCGTCACTTCCTTCTTCCTCTACCGCGGCCTTCACCGAGTTTATGTCGTGCGCCCACCCCCATAGCGAGGCCGCGCGCCGCCGCGCCGCCACGGCGAGGGCTTCGAGGCTAGCCCGCGCCCGCCCGTCCCCGGCGAGGCCGCGCGCGCGCCGCCGCCGCGGCGAGGGTCGCCGGGCTGGCCGGCGCCCGCCCGTCCCCGGCGAGGTCGCGCGCCCGCCCAACCGCGGCGAGGGCCCACGCCCGCCCATCCCCGCGAGGTCGCGGCCCCCAACCGCGGTGAGGGCGGCGCCGGCCGGCCGGATTCGGGCGGCGCCGGCGGCCGGATTCGGGCGGAGTCGCGCCGGAGGCCACGGCGGCAAGGTTGCCGTCCGCCGGGCGGTGAGGCCCGGCCCGACGAGGTCGCCGCGTCCGCCGTGCCGCAAGGTCGGCCGTGCTCGCCGGCGGTGAGGCCCCGCCCGGCGAGGCCGCCGCGCCGCCGCGCCGGCGATGGCGAGGTCGCCGCTCGTCCGGCGGAATCCTCGCGATGTTGCGTCACATAAACACGAAGGAGGAAGAGGAGTTTTTTCTTTTTTTATTCTCCCGACATGTGGACCCTAGATGTCATAGACATGATTAGAAATGCGGAGCCGTACCAAACACTTTACTAGATCTCGGATCCACGGTGGAGCCGCTCCACGGTGGAACTGCGTGGATCTGCGGCTCCGGAGCTATTTTTGCGGAGCCGGAGCTCTCCCAAACACGCCCTAAATCTACAGCTCCAAAACGTTGGGAGAGCCCCTACTAAAAAAGTAGGGGCCTTGAATAAGTGCTATTGCTGGTACGGATGGAAACAGATCGGATTCGCATGAAATCGGATTCAGATAACACCTTTTACCACATTTTTACTTGAACACGAATACATATTCGAATGTTCTCGAATACGATACAAAATGGATGTCTCCCATTCAGAAACACATTAGGATATCTACTCAATTTGGAAGACAACATTTACCAATTTTCTTTATTGGAAATTTACAATTACAAAATCATGTAAAGACTAAAGTATTATCACATAATAGAAATCGCTCATTAAGAATATCACATTCATCCATATTTATTTTAATAATTAATCATGTAATAAATAAAATTATTAATAAATACATTTTTAAATATATACACACTTATCAAACAAATAATAAAAAATACATGAAAAATATTTTCATCAATGCATAAATAAGCTAGAGTAATTAACATTAAACTTCATATTAATGTATTTTTATTGTTAAAAATTATGATATTGATCATTAAATTTAAATATAACTTTTAAATTGTTTTTTGGATGCAATATTTTAATATTAAAATTAATGTCATAATCATTAGTTATGGAATTTTTTCAATTCCACACTATTAGTATTAGTATTCCATTGAACATAATTTGATCATCATTAGTATTCTATTAAACATAATTTGTCTTTAGTTATAGACATAACTTACAATTTTATAGAGTCGAATCCGGATAGTGTCGGATATTGCCGAATATGCATGAAATCGGATAGAGAAAAAATTGTTAAAAACGAATTCAGATGTATCAACTTTACTGTCACATTTAAATTCAAATACTAATACAAATATCTATATTTATGTTTTAGCGCCTACAAATATAGGATATTTCAGATACCATTTCCATGCTTCCCTCCCTGCGCTCAAACCTAGGGAAGCGCTACAGGGGTGGGGTTGCGGCCCAAAAGCCCTGGACTAAACAAACCCTAGCGTTAAGATACCAACCCCAACGTTTTCTCTGCTTGGCTGCCTCGCGCACGCACGCGTCTCGTCTCGCCTCCCGAAGTCTCCGCGAGGCAAGGCCACCCCAGGAGGGCAGGCACCAGGACATCCCCCACTTCCCCCACCCGTGCGCCGCCTTCGCAGCAGCAGCAGCAGCAGCGGCGGCGGCGGCGGCGGCGGAGGCCTAGCCCGAGGAGCCCGTAGCTAGTTCGAGGGCCCCACCCCGCGCCCTCCCGGCGGCCGCGCGCTCGCATCCGCCGGCGGCGTTCGCGGTCGTCCCCGCCAGCCGCCACCACCGCCGCCGCGATGGATCTGCCGAGCCTGGTCGTCGTGCTGCGCGCGGCGCTCAGCCACGCGCCCGAGGAGCGCAAGGCCGCCGAGGCCAGCCTCGAGCAGGTGAGCCGCCCGCCCCGCCTCGCCCCGGATCGTGCGCCACTCCTCCCTGTCCTGCCGCTCCTGCAGCCGCGGCCGCAGCCGCTACTGTTTGATTTGACATCCACCGGTCTGTCGCGCTCGTGTAGGGGCGTTATCGAGGCTAGGATTGACCGCTGGATTAGATTGGGAGTGTGACTCGTTTCGATTTTAGCTGATGAACCCAGCTTAATTGAATGATCATAGCTGTTACAGTCTTTTATTTTCCGTTGGATTGAGTTGCCATGCCTTTGGGGATCTGTTTCTAGTTTACCCTGTTGAATTGGATGACTTCCGATCAATTAAGGGTTCTCACGCTTGTTTCCAATCTGTATTAGTTGGATTCAGATGTGTCTATGCTTGATGGAATCGTTGCAAATTGCATGTGGGCTCATGCAGGTGTTGCTGTCAGCAGTTCAGCATTATTTGCCCTGCCAGATCATGGAACACCTCAAAAGTTGGTGGCTTTAGCTGCCTGTTCAATATAATAGACTGGTGTTTCAATCAATGGAATCATGGACCAATTTCTGTTTATTGCCCTAGGATTTAAATGTTGGGAGCTGATTGTCCATTCTCTTTCTTAAATAAATAGACCAAACGTCTGATGTCATCCTTCCCTTTTAGCTGTTTCTTTGCAGATGCAAACAGAGGCAACCTTTTCTTAAAGATAGTTTCTGACACAACCTGGGTGCATCAATGAACTATGCAACACAGTTGGATTTGTTAGATTCATAGCGCTGTATTTATTAAAAGAAGTTCATTTACACATTATGGCACTGACATGCACAATCTTATAAGAACAGTTTATTTCCTTGATTGTTTTTCTGAAGGTTGTGACTTACTATTACTTTTAATGAAATAGACGCCTCTACCCACTTGTCTTCTTAACTTAGTCATGGAGCTTTAAGTTTGGTCATGTTTCATCGTTACAAAATGCCTACAGAGTCAGTCTGATTTCTGATACGATCTGCAGTCCTGTTCTAGTGTTGAACCCATAATTTGTTACGCTAAAACCAGCAGTATAAGATTAAATAGTAGCAGTGGAGGAATGAATTGCGCGGTCAAATTGACAAGGTGATCACCGTTTAAATTTCCCTGAGGATTCTGTAAGAAACTTAGCTAGGTTGCACTGCTGTTTAATTGATACTTACAGCCTCAGATGTCCTTTTTTTTCCCAAAGATCGTGCTGGTGCCATGCTTAGTTATCTTATTTCAGAATCTTGTATTGACATTCTACAATTCCTGCAGCTCCAGTACACCCCACAACATTTGGTGAGATTATTGCAAATCATTGTAGATGGAAACTGTGACATGGCTGTGAGACAGGTTGCAAGTATTCATTTCAAGAACTTTGTTGCGAAAAACTGGTCCCCTCTTGATTCTGGTATGTGAAAGCCAGTAGTTGTGCACTGTTTCTTTTGTGTCTTGTTAACTTATGCCCCTTTCTCTTTCGGTAGAAGAAAAACACAAAATACCAGAAACTGAAAAGTCCATGGTCCGTGAGAATATACTGGGCTTTGTCACACAACTGCCTCCACTGCTAAGGTATATAACTTCCTCACAGTCCGCCTATCCTTTTTCTTAATGAATAGTGGTTCCATTGTGATCCTTCGGTAACTTTGTATTAGCAAAGTGGTGAAAACACATTTGTATATAGCCAGTTCATTTTATCGGGCAATCCAACTGGACAGTCTCTAAACAAGATTATGCTTTTTGTGCTTATTACTTTGTAAATTTCTACATCATCTGTTCAGGATATCTGTTGGTCACATATTTTAAGTCTAGTTAAAGAATATTGTGTATGCTTTCTCAGAAATCAGAAACATGGAACTATGGAAGGCAAGATGCAGTAACTTAGAATTCCAGTTATGGATGGAGGAGTCTTCTAGCTTACAACTTTTATTACAGCTTCAGTTTGTACATAGCCTGTGCAAGCATTATATGAAGTGTTTCTTTAATTTGTAATATGATAGGGTTGCTTTTTGTGGTTCTAAGATATGTTCCTTATATCAGCTCACATCATTTTGATCTTACTAATATTTAGTCACTAGTTTGGTATGCTTCATGAAATTTACTGCAATTCTGCACCCTTTGACCGTTTCTTAAGAGTGATTTGTGGATAATTGAGATATCTTTCATGGGTATTTCTTTAGAGCACAGCTTGGAGAAAGTATCAAGACTTTGATCGTTGTGGATTACCCTGAGCAGTGGCCTAACCTTCTACATTGGGTTACACATAACCTAGAATCACAGGACCAAATTTTTGGAGCTCTCTATGTACTAAGAATTCTTGCCCGGAAATACGAGTAAGTATAAATATTATACTTTAGTTTTTGTTCGTGTATTTATTTCTGTCTTGTGTGAAGCACATTGTTTGTACTTGAAGCAATATTAGGACTCCTCATTCTAGATTTATGCTAAATGAATGACATTAGCATAACTCTTTTCTCAAATGTAATTTGCATGTATGGTGAATAGTATCCTAGCAGTGTTATGTTTGTGGCTTTCTTTTGTTTGTATGACAGCCTACACCATCTTATTTGCCCTTTCATGATTAGGTTCAAGTCAGAGGAGGAAAGGATACCTTTGTATCAAGTTGTTGAAGAATCTTTCCCCCGTTTGTTAAATATCTTCAGCAAACTTGCCCAGATTCCGAATCCTCCAATTGAAGTAGCTGACTTGATGAAGCTGATATGCAAAATATTCTGGTCGTCAATTTATGTATGTTCTTTGCTTGATTAATGTTCAGTTGTACTTCCAGTTTTTCCTCATTACTTATTGCTGATCCTATCATGCACTTTATGCAGCTCGAAATTCCTAAACAACTCTTTGATCCAAACGTCTTCAATTCGTGGATGGTTTTGTTCTTGAATTTGTTAGAGAGGCCAGTTCCAGTGGAAGGACAACCGTCAGATCCTGATGCTAGAAAAGCTTGGGGATGGTGGAAAGTCAAGAAATGGGTTGCCCATATCTTAAACCGTTTGTATACTCGGTCAGTATTCAACTAAACCTGTTTTGTTAGGTTGGGTAACCTGCAATTTTACTTGATTGTCTGTTCTTCATCAACAGGTTTGCTGATTTGAAGATCCAGAAACCAGAGAGCAAAGCTTTTGCTCAAATGTTTCAAAAGAACTACGCTGGAAAAATTTTGGGATGCCACTTACAGTTGCTCAATGCTATCCGTACAGGTGGCTATTTGCCCGATAGAGTGATCAATCTTATTCTTCAATATCTTACCAACAGGTTTGTGTGAACAAAAGGCCCACAGAAGCATGTTTTTAAAATTAGTTTTGCTGTTTTTGTTCACCATGCATCTTTTGGTTTCTTGTTTTCTGTAAACCTACCAGTCTGTGTATGTTAGACGATTTCAGTAAACCACTTGCTCTATTAGCTTTCTATAATGGCACAAGTTCCCTGGGGCAATGAGTATTTTTCTTGACTTTTATTCCCTGGTGTGGTTGGACCATTTGTTGCGCGAAAAGCTTATGTGCAAATATTTGTTCTCCGCCAAGGGCAAGAGGGGAATTTTGACATTTCCCCTACTGCCACATAAGTACTCTTGAGGGCCAGGAGAAACGGGGGAAAGCTCATTTCCACTGGCCTTAAGGCATACTCCCTCTGTCATGAAATACAAGGCATCTAAGGGTTCAAATTTTGTACCCAAATACAAGGCATTGTAGGAATTTTGGATGAGTAATAAAGGGATCTAATTAATTAGTGTTTTTTCCTCCCATTGACATCCGTGTATCCGACTATCCGTGTTCCCGCCTCCAGAAAAATCTCCACCTCACATGACTTTCTTAATCCTCTCACCCAGGACGTGAACGTGAAACATCCTGATGGGACTAATTGTCTGCTTAAATGATGGTCAATCGCTAAATCATCGTGCGGCCGGGATACGATGCAGTGGACTGAATTTCTTGCTACCAATCAGACTTGCATGTATAAAACTGAAAGGCACATGCGTCCTGCATCATTTGTTATTCCCTTAGTCTTAGAATTGTTAGGATGCCTTGTATTTCAAAAATTGTTAGGATGCCTTGTATTTCAGGATGGAGTGAGTACCTGAAATATTTTCATAGTCGCAACACCATTATACTTAACTCAGGGGATATGTGACCTCAAAATTAGCTTTTGTTAATATTATGTTCATTTTAGGGAAACTAATTTGAGATTGATCTTTATCGAAACTAATTTGAGATTGATCTCTATCGGTTTGTACATTGCAATTTTCTCATGCGATTTTACCTATAGGCACATGAAGGAAAACATTTCTGTACTATCTGTGTCCTTCCCGTGATAATTAGTTCCGTGATTTGAAATTTATGGCTGTTGTGTATAAACAATAGAATCTGTTGTTTCTTGCAGTGTTACAAAGAACAGCATGTATCAACTGATGCAGCCACAAATGGACATCATTATGTTTGAGATAATATTTCCATTATTGTGCTTCAATGACAATGACCAAATGTTGTGGGATGAAGATCCTCATGAATATGTTCGGAAAGGCTATGGTGCAGTATTCTGTGTGGCAGTTTGTTTTATCTTTAGACTTTTATTCTATTAAATTACAACAATGCTACTTCCTTTACTTTTCTACAGATATCATTGAAGATTTGTATAGTCCTCGAACGGCTGCCATGGACTTTGTGAATGAACTTATAAGAAAACGGGGAAAAGGCAACCTGCAAAAGTTTATACATTTTGTTGTGGGAATATTTATGAGGTATATGACTTAGTCATTCTTGTCATATATAACCTTGTGGATAGGCCATATATGATATATCTAATTCAACAAAATGTGTTCAGGTATAATGAGGCATCTATTGAATTGAAGCCATATCGCCAAAAAGATGGTGCCCTTCTTGCCATCGGAACGTTATGTGATAGGCTGAAGCAAACTGATCCATATAAGGGTGAGCTGGAGCGGATGTTGGTTCAGCATGTCTTTCCAGAGTTTAGTAGTCATGTTGGACACTTGCGAGCAAAGGTAGTGCCCTCAACCTAGCTAGAAGTTCCACCATTTTTCATTGCTATAGCCTCTGGAGGTTGGAACACTTTTTATATTACGGTTGATTTACTAGAAGCATCTTCATTTCATTGATGCAACCCATTCATATTTTTTTTAACTTTAAATGTTCCTTATTTTCCAGGAATTTTTTTGGTGCTCCTAGTAAAAAATTATGCCACCTCTAGTTCAAATATAGAAACAATTTACGATAACGTAATGCTGTGAAAGTATATTTTTTCATTGTAATAAGCAGGACAAACTGCATATCATTTCATTAATGTGGAAGAAAAAAACTGCACAAGGCCGAAGCCTTACAAAACATTTCAACTTACACACTGCCTTCCAGAAAGGTAGTGTTGAAGACACTCATTATATGATGCTTCCACAGCTCACAAAATAAGGATCATCAACGAGTAAAGTCACTCTCTTTGTTGTTTGTTCACTACAAAAGCATCTGATGTCACAACTAAGTGCTGTTTTATCTTGGATGAGAGTTTAGTTTTGGATGTACCCTTTGAGTGTACCATTGTCACTGGACACAGACAATGCATCTGTATAGTTTACCTTTGCTCTTTTTTGTACTTGTCTTTGCCATGCACTTGGTTTTGTTTATGAAGTGTGCCATATTGAATCCAGTATTAGTGATGTAACTCGTATCCACATGCATTTCACTGTACTTCACTGGAGTTGGTAAGATTTTGTATAGTGATTGACATCGTTGCCTTATTTTGGATGGATTTAATAGATTCCACTCATTCACATAATTTTCTGTAAGTGTCCTAGCTGTTAAATTAGGAACTTACTCCCTCCAGTTTCCTATTAGAAGTGGTTTTGGACAAGGCTTGAGTCAAACATTGGGAATATAAATCATGAATAACTTTTAAGTTGCTGAGTTTGAAAATGTGAAAATCGTATAAATAGATTTGTCTTGAAAATTATTTTCACAAGAATATACATATATATAACTTTCCAATAAAGATTTTTATATAAAAGAGAAGTCAAAGTTATGCTTTGGTGACCGTGTCGCTGTCCTAAACGACTTCTAATATGGTACCGGAGGGAGTATCATTAGCCTGTTTCAACTAATAGTTGCTGGTATTACCTAGCACACTGGACCAATTTTATTAGTTCTTAGAGTGAAAGATATGCCAATTGGAGTATGCTAAATTTAACTTGAGTGTGGGGTAAGCAGAATCTTGTGGAGGGCATAGCACACTGCAGCCTTTTCTTATAACAACACTTGAGCTACTTTTTGTTACACGTCCTTTTTATTCAAGTATGTCTTCTTTAGTTTATCTTAATCCTGTGTTGCTTAGAGATGTGTTTTCTTGTTGTCTTTTTCTGTACTTAATTTTAATTCCTCAATACTTGTTTTTAAGTATTTCATTGGTGTACTTCTTAATTGAATCAAACTGATTATATGAGTATTAGGCAGCATGGGTTGCTGGACAGTATGCTCACATCAAGTTCTCAGACCAGAACAACTTTCGCAAAGCTATGCATTGTGTTATAGCTGGTATGCGTGATGCTGAACTTCCTGTCCGAGTTGATTCAGTCTTTGCCCTCCGCTCTTTCGTTGAAGCATGCACAGGTAAACATGATGTGAATTTATAGTTACAGCCAATTCTTTATTAAGTGTTTTAGTTTGTTTACTAAAATTAGTTTTTATTGTGCAGATCTTGATGAGATCCGACCAATACTTCCTCAACTTCTTGATGGTATCCACAGAAACCACTCTTGTCAAACCTTTTTCTGATGATGGTTTAATGTTGGTTTGCTTGTTTATGTTGCAGAGTTTTTTAAGCTTATGAGTGAAGTTGAGAATGAGGACCTTGTCTTCACCCTTGAGACAATTGTCGACAGATTTGGTGAAGAAATGGCACCATATGCACTTGGATTATGCCAGAGTTTGGTATGTTGCGTAAACTCTATTGCCTCTTTTCGATTTCCTCTACAAAATATATGGTTATGTGGTGCCAACTTCCATATGACTTCATGCTTACTATGTTGGTAGGCTGCTGCATTCTGGAGATGCATGGCTAGTTCAGAAGCTGATGAGGAAGCTGAGGATACTGGTGCTTTAGCTGCTGTTGGTTGCTTACGTGCCATAAGCACCATCCTTGAGTCCATCAGCAGTCTTCCTCATCTTTATATGCAAATAGAACCTACTCTGTTGCCTATATTGCGCAAGATGTTAACTTCAGATGGTCAAGGTAGCTTAACGATCACAGTTATGTAGATATTTGCACTTGGGATCATATTGAACAATTTGTATTGTTTGTTTAGTTTGCTGGATGCTTGTAGGATGTTTCTGCCCCCCTTCAAACTTAGGGATAAAATCATGAGTTAAAAAGGACAAAATATTTGTGTTAGCACCAAGTTTTGGTTGCATCAATTTGTACCTCTGTCCTCCAACCTTATGCTCTTGAGTTTGTATGACAGATGTCTACGAAGAAGTTCTGGAAATAGTCTCCTATATGACATTTTACTCGCCGTCAATTTCGTTGGACATGTGGACCTTGTGGCCATTGATAATGGAAGCTCTTAATGACTGGGCCATTGATTTCTTTGAGAGTAAGTGTAGTTTTGAACGACAAGCTGTTATTTTAACCACATTATGAAAAAAATCATGCATATTGTTGGCTCTGTTGTAAGGCTCCCCATTTTACTGTTGCTGACTGTATCAATCTGTTTGCCGTTTCCTGTTCATATTTTTGAATTCAATTTGTTTTGTGCTGGATCTTTGCACAATGCCATTTGACTATTTGCACCCTTTATTTTGCCATATCTGTAGTCAAATGACATACCCTTACTTGAAATGTTCATCAATTTGTTCAGTTCTGTTTTTTCGCTTGGTAACAATAGCCAGTATTCCATACCTAGTGTCCTACATATAAGCTGTGAAATTAAATTGTGTATGTTCTGAAATTTGGTGGAGACTATATTTGTCATGTGGGGCTGCCACCACTACAGCTGTAGGTCCAGGGCCCTTGCCGGCGGCGCCCAGCAACAACCACCGGAAAGTGGCTAAGGACTCTCTGTTAGGATTAGATTTGGTTTGTAAGCAATTGGTTTGTTTAGAGATTGGTTTGATTGCTTGGATTAGGGGCTAAGTGCCTATTTAAACAATTGTAATTAGGATGCTTTGGTCAAGAAGGAATTAATCTATCTCCTACCTCCTCTGCTTCTAGTTCCCTTCTCCACCATTGCAGGCGGGCGCGACAGCGCCGCTGGCCCTGCCAGCTCCGGCTACGAGCTCTGTAGCCGGGGAGCCGCCGCCTTGGGCATTGAGGCCCTTGACAATATTCTTACCACATTCAAGATAGTAGTGTTGAACAAAACAACAACAATAACAACACAGCCTTTTGTCCCAAGCAAGTTGGGGTAGGCTAGAGATGAAACCAAAAAGAAACATGGGTAGGAGAAACACAAAAAATGCACAATATAGCAGGTAGAGTTAAGGGTAAACAGAGAGAAGAAATAGAGATCATGGTTCGGGCATGTTGATTGCTAGTCTCCAAGCACTCCTATCCATAACTAACTCCTTGAAGATGTTCCACTCCTTTAAGATCCCTCTTAAGTAACTCGTCCCAAGTCAGTTTAGGTCAACCTCTACCACTCTTTACATTATCGACCCGCTCTAGAACCCCACTACGCACCGGTGCCTCCGGAGGCCTACTTTGGACATGACCAAACCATCTCAACTGATGTTGAATCAATTTTTCTTCAATAGGTGCCAGCCCGACCCTATCCTGAATATCTTTGTTTCGGACTCCATCCCTTCTTGTGTGCCCACAAAGTCTACATAACTACGCATCTCTGCTACACTCATTGCACATGTCGCCTTTTTGTAGGCCGACATCTTGCACCATATAACATCGCCGGGTGAATCGCCGTCCTATAGAACTTACCTTTTAGCTTTTTAGGTACCCTCTTGTTACAGAGGGCGCCAGAAGCTGGACGCCATTTCAACCAACCGGCTGAAATCCTGTGCCTAGCATCTTCATCAATGTCACTAACCTTCTGCAGCATCGATCCTAAATAAATATTATTGAAATATTTTTGAGCAACCAAACTATCTTGATCAATATATTAAACGAAAAGTTATGAGTTAATTTTAAATGGTTCAACTGTATTTATGATAAACGGGAATCGCAATATGTTACAATCCTGTTTAGTCTGCACAAATATACTTCCATAAACATCATTTGTCAGTGGTAAGTATTTAGTGTTTATTTGCTGGGATGTCTGTCTGCATCTGTTAAAGGAGTATCTTTTTTTTTATTGCAAAAAGCCCCCTGGAAGAAGTCTAGGTTTTGACCCCTTCTCAATTGGCTAATGGAAAACTTAATGTGAGGTCAATTTGAATGAGAACATATTTTTAAGACATCTGGATATAGTGTTGCCATGTAATTACCGGATTTTGAAATGATGGTTGAAAACTTGAGAGTTCAACTTTCTGCAGTATCTTTGGCATCTTCTTACAGGTCAACTTTGGATTTTCTTTTTGGTTTGCAGATATTCTTGTCCCATTAGATAACTACATTTCCCGGGGCACTGAGCATTTTCTTACATGCAAAGATCCTAACTATCAACATAGCTTATGGAAAGCACTATCATCTGTGAGTTAACAATTCATAGTGTAATTAAAATACACACTTTTATTAAATTTCAAGTGCTTTTGGTTCTTATAGTTGAATATCTATACCTTTTAGATTATGACAGATCAAAACATGGAAGATTCTGATATTGTGCCTGCACCTAAGCTCCTTGAAGTGTTTTTCCAAAACTGCAAAGGACAAGTAGATCATTGGGTTGAGCCGTATCTCAGGCTTACAATTGATCGGTTGCGTCGAACAGAGAAGCCATATTTGAAGAGTCTTCTTCTACAAGTGGTAAGAAACACAAACTCTTGCTTTTCTCCATTTGTTCTAAGCAGGCTAATCCTAGTCCGTTATCATGCCTGATTGCTAAGCTGCTGGCACTTTGTCCTAATTTCTTTCTTAATTTTGTAGATTTGCAGTATCAGTTTCTGACTTACTGTGTACATATGTAGATTATTTTGGAAAGTAGCCTTTGCAGCACTTCTGTTTTGCATGTTGCTAAATCACCAATCCAAGAGCTCAACTGCATTGTAGATAATCAAACAAAATTTTGAGGTCACCGAAATAGCTAATATTCTCAGTTTGGTTCATCTGAACTCTGCATGTATCTCATTCATGTGTTATAAATGTATTTTTTGAGGATGCTTTGTGTCCCATATTGTATTCCCTTCTTTTAGACATATTGTATTCCTGAAGGCATTTAAGAGACCTTTTTTTGTACCCTTTGAAACCAGCACCTCCAAATTCACTCTCTGCCTCAGATTCAGATTCAAGGAGCCTTGTCTTCCCAAAAGCTATAGAGCTTTGTCCTGCTACAAGGTACATAGCTATTATGTACCAAGACATAGGAACCCAGAGACCGAGCTGTAGCTCGGATGTTGTGAAATGCGTGAGTGTTGGTGTCTGTTTGTTCACATGAGTCCTAAGTTAGTGTTGGTGGAGGAGGAGCAGGGAACGTGCGGGGCCTATTTTTTTAGCTAAAGGCCCACTTGAACCAGAGAAAGAGAGTGAGAGGAGGCCAGGAGGAGCTCTCCGCTCCCATCGCCGCCGCCGGTAGATCTCACCCCGCATGACCTCGATCTGCTCCCGCCCGCCAACTGCGCTGCTTCCCATCCGCCTGGTTTGCCCCCGCCTCCTCTGCAGCCCTGCTTCCTTCCTCTTCCTCTGCTTCTCCCCTCTTCCTCTGTTTCTATCCCTCACTCTACACCCTTGTCTTCTTTTGTAATTATAATCTTGGAATGGCTATATGATTACAGTGCAATGTGTAGCTTGTAGTAAGCAATATATGTTTATGAATCTAAGTGCCATTAGTGGACCGACCTTGTCTTTTGCATGAGTGTGAATCCATGTCCTAGCAAGTTGTATTCCTTCTGATAACTATAATCTTATGATATCCTGAATTCATGTATGGTGTATTGGTGATTGGTGTACTGATAATCTGAATTCGTGTATGTATGACAGTCAACACAGAGCTTTATTTAACGATTACATACACCTGATACTGTCCATCTCGATCACAGATAGCTAACATGCTGTACTACAACCCTTCGCTAGCACTTCAAAAGTTGCATACACTTGGAGTTGCAACAGAAATTTTCAATCTTTGGTTTGTAATGTTACAACAAGTCAAAAGAAGTGGCCAGCGAGCTAACTTCAAGAGGTAAGTTTTACTATCTCATATAATTATTGCAAGGTTATGCAGTTACGGCTATATACCATAGCGACTGAGGAGTGGTTCTTTCCTTTATCTGCAGAGAGTATGCTAAGAAAGTCTGCTGCTTAGGGTTGACTTCCCTTATAGGCCTTCCGGCTAGTCACATTCCAGGAGAAGCTCTAGAGAGGATTTTCAAATCAACCTTAGAGCTGCTTGTGGCCTACAAGGATCAAGTTGCAGGTGCAGTTCTACTCTTGTTTCATGTTTATTGATTGGCAATCACTTCATAAAGCATCATGTGCTTCTAGCGCTTGAAACACGAGGCTGAATGAATCAGCCTCCAGTAGAGTTTTGATCTCGTTGTGCTAATCACGCCACAGCATGCTTTTTGCAGTGATTTTTCCATCCTTATTTTACCTCTTGCTGTGATAGTGTGGTTGTAGTGGTGAAGTTTGTGTTCTTCAAAATCCTTCTGGTTGACTCTTGATCTTTTTGCGTTTATAAGCAGAATCCAAGAGGCAAAATGAAGCTGCTGCAGATGATTTGGATGGCTTTGATGCTGATGAAGAAGGGGATGATGAAGTTGAGTCTGACAAGGAGATGGGTCTTGATGATGAAGATGGTGATGGAGTTGATAATTTCAATCCTCAGAGTTTTGCAGAGGTTTGTGCCATGATATTGACTTATGATTTGTTACATTTGTATTTGTAGATGTTTTTGGCTCCTCTTCCTTATAAAAAACTATCATGGGAAAGTTAGTGTAAAGAACCGACCAAAAAAAAGGGGGGAATCAGTGTTTCATTTTCATTGGAGCACCCAGAATTACAGCAGGAATGCTGACCTGTGAATGAAGTGCAGTATGCATTTTTGTCAACATATTTTTACTAATACGGAGGACAGCTACAGTTGACAAGTAGTTTAGTATGAATCTTAGTGAACCCCAGATATTTCTCTTAGCAGAATGTTTGGCAGTAAATCTGAAAGGCTTTTTATAGAAAAATATGTGAAATTGTATTTTGGGTATTCCTATTGTTTGGTTTCCTGGGTTCCCCTTTACACATTATTTATTTCTCTTGCTTTCCATGATTCAGGTGAGAGGTTTCCATCGAGAAGATTCGGAAGATGATTCTGATGATGATTTTAGTGATGATGAAGAGCTGCAGACACCAATAGATGATGTGGACCCGTTTATATTCTTTGTCGAAACTATCCAGGGTAAGGATTATTTTGTGCATGAGTTCATTTTTATCGAAACGTTCTTGTGTCCTAAGTTGCCTGACAAGGTTGTAATCTCGTGGTGCAGCTTTGCAAGCATCTGACCCAGGTAGGTTCCAGAGTCTTATGCAGACTATGGATTTCCACTACCAGGCCCTTGCAAGTGGTGTAGCTCAGCACGCTGAGGAAAGAAGAACTGAAATTGCAAAAGAGAAGTTGGAGAAGGCAAATGCACAGTGATTACTTGTAGCATGGTTGGGTTGTGTCTTCAGTTTTGCCAATGCTTGGGGACTGGCACGGGGCCAGTATCCTGTGATTCTGGGGATCGCAGGTGAGTTTTTTCTTCTTTTTGCTGCCTTGGCCTACCTGCTTTTGGGAGGCCAGTTTTGAGGCACACTATTTCTAGGGAGAGAAATGGATGGCAACCATAGAAGAGTCTGTTCTTGAGTGGGTCATGGTGGGGGTGTATCAGTGAACACTTGTGTTGACGCTGTTTTGGGTCATGAGTGTCGTGTCACCATATTTGGTTGATGAGCCCTTTGATGGATAGTACTGTGGGTGCAGCCCAAGGTCGTCGCTGCCTGTAGTTTTGGGAGACTGGGTGTAGAGTGTATATGATCTTGGCAATTGTTGACGGCTATAAGTACAACAGTTCATATATGGTTTCTTTTTTTTTTGAAAGACATTGAATCAAAATTTCGGTCTTGATTCTTTTGACGTTGCTTGAAGCTTGTTATCTTATTTTGTATTAAGAAAATGAAAAAAAAGAGAAACACTTGCAACTGGTGAAGCGAACTATACGATTGCAGTTTCAGCGTAAACTGGACCTATTTTTGCTGCCGCTGTGACATGAATATTCATTTTTTTCCCTATCAGGATGATATTCATGATACTTTTATACCATTTGTGTACCCGACAGGTGTTGGTGATATGATCCCGTGCCTTCTACTGCTTGTCCCTCATTACTGTAAAATGATTCCACGGCTTGACCGTTCTATATTATATTATTACCCTTATATAATTTGCACGATGGATGCTTGGTGCTCAATCTGTATGCGAGTAGGATTTTCTGCTGGACTGTTACTCTGTTCCAAATTGTGGGTTGTTTTGGTGTTTCTATGTTCATAGATGTTTTTATATGCATTTTCAGTGAAAAACAATTTACAATTTAGAGCTAAACAACTACAAGTTGAACCTGTTTGTCTCAAGGCCTTGGTCACTAGTAATCATCCACACACTTTTACCTCTAGCTCGGCCTCGGAGAAGTGGGAATCATTGACTATCTAGTAGCAGTTGTTTTGCATTTTCCGTCCACTATAACATCAATAGGAGCATATGGTACATATAAAATTTTCTAATACGAGTATGATTGAGAACCGTGGTGAGCGAGTCGGATCCCATTTGCAGCCATCTTTGCCCCCTTCCCAGATCCGTGAACTTACTCCTTATGGTTCATGTACTTGCAGATGCTCTGGTTTACTAGCCAGGCTACGCTAGGTTAGGTTTGGCATGTGTGCTGGGATATCGGCGACGGGGTCAAAAATCTCCGGCGCTGCATGGAGTGTGGAGTGGGCGCTCTGTGCGCGCGCAAGATACAGGAGGATTCCAAATCGAGAAAGCAGGGCGGGCGGGCGGCCGGCCACTTTGGACGGCCGCGGTTGCCGGGATGGGATGGGCTACGACGCTACGTCAACAGTCTATCTGCTAGCTAGGTTGACGCTCAGTGGAGCTAGCATGCGAGTGGAGTGATCGATGGCATGCATGATGATAGCATCTCGTCGTCGTGTCGTCTCGCTGATGCGTCCCCTGTGCTATATAAACAACCACGCCACGGGGGATTCAGCACACAAGCAGCTAGCTAGCGGCAGCAGCAAGAGTTCTCTGACTGTGTCAGTGTGTGCAAGAGTTCTCTCGTCGAGGCTAACGGAAGAAGAGAGAGAGTACAGCTTTGGGTGGTTAATTAAGGTCGTCACTCAACTTGTCAAGAAGAGATCTCTGCTTTTCTTTTTCGCCCAAGGCTGTACCCTCTCTCTTCCTCTCTTAGCATATCTTGATGCAAGCGCATGCCATGGCGTTCCAACACTCGTCACTCTTCCATTCCTTTAAAGAGTCTCCACCAAGCTTCCGAGGTAGTTCTTCCCAGTATCGTCGTCATTCAATGAAAAGTTCCATTTTTTTTAACGAGTTTGATGTCGGGTTTTTGTTTGGTTTTCCAAACGTGAAGTTTATCGCTTTCAAAGGGAACAAATGTTCCACTTTTAAAAAAGAGTGAAGGGTTTTAAAGTACTTGAGAGGGAGTATGTAATTCAACTTTCTTTTGCTCCATTTCTTGTCATGTTTCTAAAAAAATGTTGATTTTATTTTTGAAAAATGTTGACATATTTTTTTAAAAAATGTTGATGCATCTGTTTTGAAAAATGTTGGAAACAACTTTTTGTATAAACAAATGTTGGTGCAACTCTTCTCGAAAAATGTTTATCCATTTTTTTAAAAAATGACGATCCAACTTTTTTTTAAATGTTTGCAATATTTTACTTGGATTTGGATAAAAATATATCATAAATTTTAAATAAAAAATCTCCAAAACAAAATTATATTTTGGAATTTAGCTAAGCTTGTTGCCCTCAAGATGACCTCAATAAATCTAGAAAAAACACCAGAATTCATGATTCAGTGGAAACTAATTTATCATGCCAATTTCAATGTTCCTTCATGAATCATCTAGGACGAATTCCTGTCGGCTGTGTACCGATGTCAAATTTAGCTAGTATGTTGGAGTGTACCAAAATATGGAGAGGAAATTTTAGCTAAATGGGAATATGAAAAGTGCGATTTAGCTAGCTCTTAGAGTTCAAGCTAGGCAATCAGCAAGAAAAGGGAAACCTGCCCACGTCTCCCCATAATTGATGGGACTTGGGCTAGCTCTAAACTAGACATTTGGATGGAGACACCGTTAAGCCTCAAACCCCTGCTTCTTTTGAGTTCACGTGGTTTTGCTTGAATGACTCCTACTTAACTCGAATACTATTGCATTAAAAATAATAAAAATAGGGGAAATTGACAAAAATGTAAATAGTTTTGAAATCATAAAATATTAATACTCTTTAAAAAAATAAAAGTTCACCAAACTGCACATAGATCTTTTTTAGAAAGACTGACATAATGAAATGTTTCTTACAAAACCTCATGAAAAACACTACTAAGCAGCAGCTCTTAGGTAGCAAAACATGAACTACATATAGCTGACTATCTCTCAAACAAAATAACATTAGGACCTAGGAATCGACACTCTGTATGAAACTCTGCTTTGTCCTCTTAACTTGATGTCACATCTGGTTTTAAAGGCAAAACCAGATGCATAAATTACATGTGTGCCAGGATCAACTTACACACACGTAATGACTCAGTGAAATACCAAATACAGTGTCAAAGCGTAAAAGAGAGTATTATAACCATTACATGACAAAATGTCTCATAAACATATCATCAGAGCGACCAACTAGCAGCGGATCCTCAGAAAGGAACTCCACAGGCAACTGACTGGTGGCACGCTCGCTTAGGACTCATCAGAAATCACTGGGGAAATCCTCAATTATCTTCAAGTCTGAGCAGCAATCCGGGTTGTGTAGATGCAATAAATAAACAAGCATGAGCACATGTCGTACTCAGTAAGGGGAGAATATGATAATAAACATGCAAGACTATGTAAGTGGATGGCCAAAGGGTTTAAGCACATTAGCATTTTAGTTGGTCAAATTTTATTAAGCAACTTACTTAATAGCTGTTGACGGTGAATTTTGGTGCTCTAAACATATTCGTTACACTTTGGTTTGAGCTCGATTATGTAACTAATCCGCCACTAGGCTCACTAATGATATAACAAGTTCAACTTTGTATGAGCATTTGGAAGTGTTGTGTTTTTGCAGGAAAACATGGGCAAAAGGGACGGAGTCACAACAAGTTCAAAGGAGCAAATGAGGAGTTTCGTTCGTGTTCGAGTGCAAGGCAAAATCACTTCCAAAGGTGGCAAGGACCAAGGTGCTACGACGTATCATCCCTGAGGACTAAGAGGTAAAGTTCAGACTTCATGCGAGAAGACCCCCTATCTTGATCGCGGGGATGACGACCTCAAAATGACACAAATGAAGGGGCCAAGTGCAAAATGTCAAGATGAGCCGCGGGGAGGAAGACGGGCCCGAACCGGGCCGAAAACAACCTAGGCCGACCGACCTAGTCGGATCGGCCCAGGCCCTTTTTGCCTCGGTCCGCGTTCCCCTTTGACCTAGAGGCTCCTTGGTCTATTAGTAACTCCCTCCTCCGATGGCCGCCGCACCCAAAATCGACGCCATTCACCAGAAAGCCGCCGTCACAAGATGAGGGAGAGAGTTGGATGAGCTCGTCGCAAGGATCGACGCCGGCGGGGGGAAGGAAGCAAGAGGAGGACTCCAAGCCGCTAGCCTAGGGGTGTTCCCAAGCTTCATCGCCGCCATCTTCGTTGACGACGTTCTCCGGAGTCTCCATCACCCCTTCAATCCATGTAAGATGGTGGGGGTAATGCCTCTGTTCATCCCTAGGGTTAGATGGATACATGATTTGTGATCGCACATGAACCCTATACATTTTGATGCTTAATGGTCTATGTATATGTGAGTGCTTTATTCACATATGTATGTACAACATGTGGTCTTAGTAGGGTTTGTGGTAATCGTGGCGATTAGCTTAACCCTATGGATGCTTAGATATAGATGCGGTTATATGTGAAAGTGGTTGATTACCTTGCGTAGTGATAGTGCGATTTAGGGAAAAGGCTTAGCGGCCTCATAACCGCCATGAAGCTAGTGAGGGCAACACCCTTTTCATGTCGTAGATCCATGTTCATGAGATCCTAAACTCTAGGGAGAGAACGATTATCTATCTTAATCTCTCTTTTGTATTCACCCTTTGCATCTAGTTTAACCTTAGACTTCTTAGATTAACATAGGTTAGATCGTCTTTACTTTAGATTAATACCCCTTTGAAAGGTTTTCCATCAACTATATTAGTACTTGGTTAAGCGCTAGCAAAGTAGTAATCCCCTTGCTCCGCGGGTGACAAGAACCTTGGGGGTCACCTAGTGGTGAAAAAAGGCAATATGTGGTCTGTACGCTTGCGGATCGAAACTTGACACGTGTTTCAACCATCAACACTAGCAAGTATAAGTGTATACCATCCCACAATTAAAGTGTAGCATCATCATCATAAACATAATGTAAATAACAATTTGAATTCCTCTTCCGATAGATTAATCATGTGAGGGTCCAGGACGCTCATGACCGTGAGCACGTCTAATCAATTAGTTTTACACTCTGCAGAGGTTGTACACTTTCACTGCAAGTCGCATAAAAGTTCAAAAGAACTTTAGACCCAACCACGCGATGCTGATCAGACATCATACCATACTGCCAAGGTGTGATTGCATAGGGATGCTACGAGGCCTTTACAAAGATTCCCTAACATGTAGCAACCCACTAGGTGTCAGGTCAAAGCAGGGAATAAAGCTCCCTAGCAGGTACCGTGTCTTAGCAAAGCCCAACTCCCCCGCAAGGTCTATACCCCCATCAATGCCTCCCCATTTACCCCTTTCAGGTAAGATCACTAAAACAAGGTTTCTAATTATTCAGCCAAGCCAGAGCCATATAGCCTTGTGGTTGCACTGTTGTCCTGGGTGGTTCTCCATGTTTCAATTAAGCATGTGGTCTTGCAATTAAATTATCATAAAAGAACATAGAGTATAAAGAGTATCCATATTGTTTATTACCAACCTATTTGAGCAAACTAAGCAGCAACTACCAGCAAAATTAATTAAGCAACCCAATTACAAGGCAATGGACAAAAGAAGCTACGCATAATCCTTAATAGGAACCCATCAAAATTAATGCAAAGCAACAGAGTAAATACAAGGAGTAAATGCATGTTTATATGGGATAAATCAGGTATGACCAATGACACTTGCCTTCTACAAGATTTGAAAACTGCTCAGAGTCTTCAAAGTCTTCACCTTCAGAAAATCCCTCGAACTGCTTGTTCTCTACGCATCACACATTCACATGCAAAGGAGCAATACAATAAAATAAGAAACAATACACCAGTCATTGCAAACAGAAACATACGCTGTACTAAACTAATCTACTCATCGAAATGATCACGTGGATATAAAGAATGCTAAAAACATACTTAAAACAGTGAAGATATGAGTTGTACAAGGTTGAAGGGCTTATCTGCAGGAAAACTAAGTTTCCAGGGGTCTAACTGTGAAAGACCGAGGGCTAAAACATGATTATACATATAAACACAAGGTCTACAATGCAAAACCACTAGAGTTGGACTTTGAGCACAAAAACTGGAAAGATCAGGGGCTAAAACATAAGGAAAAGGACCTAAATCAAATTACTTTTGAACTGCAAGGGACATCGGGTGCAAAAACAAAAGAGTTTAGGGGCTCTTTTGCAAAACACACACGACTGACCGGTGTTGATAGAAAAGCGTTGGTGAGAGAGGTCGAGCATGGCAGCTTGAGCTAGGGTTTGGAGATCGGCGGCGGCACTGAGGCTTGCAGCTAGGGTGGAAAAGGGTTGCACAAGATGGTGGCAGGTTTTATAGGCTGCAAGGTCAGCCTAGGGGTGCGAGCCGGAGGCCAACATGGCGTGCGGGGGGGGGGGGGGGACTGGAGCTTGGAATGAGTCCGGCTCAGCAGCGGTACGGGGAGAGGATGACAGGCGGGACCCGTCTGTCAGTGCTAGCGAGTGGAGGGAGGCACAAGTGGGCTGAGCCAGGCCATTTTGCGAGCTAGGCTGCGCGACGGCTGCTCCTGTGGGCTGACCAAAAGAAAGAAAGATATGGGAGGGAAAAATAAATGCCTTTGATGTTTTTCAAAGGAGACCAAGCAAGTTAATTCAAGCACAAATTTGAATTCAAACAACCAAAAACTATGCTCCTGCATGAATGCAACAAAAGAAACCTATGATTCATTAATTAAACTTGGAAAACATTTAAATGCCTATAAATCACATTAAACCTCAGGGAAAACCTTAAATCCTTAAACAAGCTCACAATAAAGCCTAAAAATTCTAATAAATTTTATTAAATTGCAAAACATTAAATTTAGGGTGTTACAAGTCCTACCCCATTAAGAAGAATCTCGTCCTCGAGATTCAGATGGATCATCGAAGAGGTGGGGATAATCTTCCTTCAATTCATCATCTCTTTCCCATGGTGCCTCATCCTCTACATGATTACTCCACTGCACCTTGCACATCTTAATTACCTGATTCCTTGTGACCCGATCTAGAGTTTCCAAGATCCTGATGGGACATTCGGTGTAGGGAGATCCTCCTTAACGTCCAACCCATCCATAGGCAATGGCTCCTTGTCATGAGGTTTGAGACCCATTTTCAACTGAGAGATATGAAACACATCATACACATCCGAGAGCTGATTTGGCAACTCTAATCTGTAAGCTACTTCCCCCACTCTCTCTAAGATCTTGAAGGGTCCGATAAAGCGAGATGACAACTTTCCCTTTGCCTTGAATCTACGCAAACATCTGACCGATGATACTTTTAGATACACATAGGCGCCCTCTTGAAGAACCACGTCTCTCCTCTTCCCGTCCGCATATCTTTTCTGCCTAGATTGAGAGGGCCTCACGTTTTCCCTTATGATCTGAACTTGCCTCTCTGCTTCCTTAATGATAGCAGTTCCAAACAACTGACTCTCTCCCATTTGGCTTCAATACAAAGGTGTTCTACACTTTCTTCCATACAATGCCTCGAAGGGCGCCATACTAAGACTAGCCTGATAGCTATTGTTATAAGAGAACTCAACATAAGGCAAACTCTTATCCCAACTGCCTCCATGCTTAAGAGCACAAGCTCTCAACATGTCCTCCAAATTTGGTCAGTCCTTTCAGTCTGTCCACCTGTCTGTGGGTGATAAGCTAAGATGAAATTCAACTTCGTATCCATGGATTCATGAACCTTTTTCCAGAAACGTGATGTGAATTGAGTACCTTTGTCGAACACTATCTTCTTGGGAACACCGTGCAAACACACAATCCTAGACATATACAACTCAACTAGCTTTTCTCCTGTATAGGTGGTTCACACTGGTATAAAGTGAGCAACCTTGATTAAGCGATCCACAACAACCCATATCGAATCATATCCATCTCGGGTACGTGGTAACCCAACAATGAAATCCATGTTGATCTCTTCCCACTTCCATTCTGGCACCTTCAATGGTTGAAGTAATACAGTTTATACATCACTGCTCAGTACATGACGTGAAACATAACGATAAGAAGAGATCAACGCGAATGCTTATAAATGCACTCAAGTTCAGCATCTTCGATAAGATCAATAACTTCAACCTTCGGGGAAACAAGGGGGCTTGAAGACGAAGAACCATCTTCGCGAGCTGGCACAACAGACGAAGATCCATTGCCACCAATACGATGATGACGAGTGCTATCATAAGTAAGGCGGTTGCGGGTAAATTGCTCGAAGAAATTCTTTGACTCAAGATTTCGCTGCACATATTTTGTTATCTTGTTAGACCAAAAAATGTCGAAAGGCACATCGGGAAACTTAGATCAGAACTTGCTTCAAATAGAGCCCGTCATAAAGTTGTCACCACAGTTTATAGTTACAGGACACACATCTTCAGCAATCAGCACAACATACACCTCCGACACGTGCGCAAAATTGCAAATGTTTTAGTACAACCACCCACAAAATATTCTAAGTTTGTACAACCATCAAGCCTACACACTCTCTCACACCTCAAGTGCTCCTGAAGTAATGTTAGTAGTGCGAGCTTCGTGAGGTGAAGCAGCTTCGATGGAGGGTGCAGTTGAAAAAACAACAACCGAAGAAGGATCCCCTCCACCTCCAGAAGAAGCAACAACATGCGAAGGAGCTACCTTAGATTTGGATGCCACTTGGGAATCCTACAAAAAACAAGTATAAGAAAAACTGCAAATACAATAAAAATGAAGATGAGGGGAGGAATTGTTCACAAACCTTCCAAAGCACGTGGCGACCTTCGGCAACAGTCAAACGATAGCCAAACTTCTTAAAAATGTCTACATAAAGTTCTTGGCTATGTTGTTCGGCAGAGCAGGAATCTTATTGACACACATTTCGGTTGGCCACGCGAAGTTCGTGTCACGAAGTAGATGAAGATCAGACTTGGCAACACTAGGTTCACCATCCCCCGAAGACTTCAATAAAGAATAGATATAGTGAGCCAGACTTCGCGTAGAAACAACAGCTCCAAGTTCACCAAAAGACTGCTCGGTCGAAGCAAGCGAACTGACACCATTAGAAAGCCACTGAAATATTTGACCGATATACATCATCTTGACGTCATGATGAGCAAGAGTGATGCCAAAGTCCACAAGAAGATCACGAACCTTCTAACAAACATGCCCTATATGAAGCTCAACCTCATTGCAGTAGGCGTTATGCTTATTGACAAGGTTGGTGTGAGTCTGCTTCAACTCAGAAAGTTCAGTACACTTAAAGTCATACAAACTCTGGAGACCTTCGACTTTCCTCTTTTCGTCCTCAATAGAAGCAGCAAGACGCCAAAGATCGGCCAATTGAAGCTTAAGATCAACATTCTTCTTAATAAGATCATCTTTTTCCTTAATAAGATCCAAGCATTTTTTTCTTTTCTTCTTCCAATGAAGAAACAAGAGACGTCTTCTCAGCTCCGATCTCTTTAGTGAGTGTAGCAGCAGAGGTCCTCTCAGAAAGTTGATGAGCGTGAAGGTCGGCGCGTCAGCAGTTCTGAGCAGCACGACAAGCAAGAAAGGATTTCATACTTAAGTTTTGAACCTGATACAAAATTTCCTTGGCACTATCTTTGCTCAACTCTTCTTCCATGATAGGGAAGCCGAAGCTATCACTAGCTTCTTGAAGCAAACTACATTCGCGATCATCGTTGCAGAACTGGAGCACCTTCCTCATCAAATCCCTGAAGATACGTGCATTGGAGGACATGCTGAGCCGTCGTGCCACAACACTGGGAGACTCGTTGCTCACAAAAATGCCACCACAAGGGGCTTCGATGTCAGTATCATATGAAGAACTACCACTGTCACCAGCATGAGAAAAAACCCTTTGGTGAACAGCAGAAACAACTTTACTACTGCCAGTAAGGTCACTAGCAGAGGGAAGAATAGAATCAACAACAGGATACTGAGGGGTAGGAGACTTATCCTTCGCAGATCTAGACCGAATAGTGCAATCCTCATCACTTTCAGGTTCAAGCTCGCTGTAGTCAATGTTCAAAGGATCAACAAGAGTGGCTCTAGCCTTTGGCCTAGGATAAAGCGAGGTGATATCAACAATCCCATCAGGTTGAGTGGTAGCAGGAGCACCACCACTAGTGCCAGATCCAAGAGCAGCATCAGGCACGACCTTGCATCCTGATTAGACCTGAGCATTCCATGGGTCGGGCCGAAAAACTCTGGTTTTTCGTGTAGAGAAAATCCTGCCCATGACTGTCCC
Source organism: Cenchrus americanus (assembly GCA_947561735.1). Taxonomy (NCBI): domain Eukaryota; kingdom Viridiplantae; phylum Streptophyta; class Magnoliopsida; order Poales; family Poaceae; genus Cenchrus; species Cenchrus americanus. Next base: position 200,452,414 of record OX387241.1, read on the forward strand.
ATGGGACGCGTCGGGCCTCAGTTTTCGGGCTGGGCTCGGGTCGGGCCTGGGCCGGGTGGGCCGCCCGTGCATTTTATAGTGTAAAATAACTAAAAACAGGATTTCGGGCCGAGCTCGGTCCAAAAAAAATTTCACGGGCTTCAAGATCTCTGCCCACGCCCGTCCAGTAAAGTTCGTGGGCGGGCCTGGCTGAAAGTGCATCTTGGCCCCTAATTATTTTGGTGATAATGACAAGCACGATTTGTGGTATTTAATGCTTTGTCAAGATGTGTGCAGGTCTTAAATGAATAAAACTCATATGGTTGATCAAAAGAAGGCCCCCAATTTCAAGTCGTTGTTTTCAACTCGAACCAAGGCTTTATTTCATTTTACTTTTGAATTTGAGTATAGGAAACACCGTACTATAAAGGGGGATGCAAATCGATAACCAAGAGATGCTAAAAGTGCTCTAGAAGGTAATCCAAGTGAGTGAGAAGAGTTAAGAGTTGGCACGCACTCAAATGCTTCTCTTTTCCCAAATTCTCAGCCTGGGTCGGTTGTACCGACGCCACGTCGGTACTACCGGCGCTCACCCCTCGGTAGTACCGGCGTAGGGCCGGTATACCGATATGGCTTCACTGGCGAGTTTTAGCCAGGGGGTCGGTTCTACCGACCCTATGTCGGTACTACCGATGGCCGTCTCGTTTTGGTTCCGAAACCCCCCCCTCGGTAGTACCGACACCGTGTCGGTAGTACCGGGGTTACACGATTCTGCACAGTAACGGCTAGTTTTTGGCCCTGAGTATTTAAGCCCCCTTCTCCCTCCTCACTCATTGCTGACCAACCACGAGACAAACACTTCCTTGAGCATTCACTCCACCTCTCCCCTCTCCTCTAGAGCTAATCCTTGGTTACCTTGAGCTAGGGTTTGAGTAGAGAGATGAATTCTAGTGAAGTGTGCCCAAGCTTTGAGAGCCCCATCGTTCTTCTCCTTTTGCTTGCTTGAATTCTTTGTTTCTAACGAGCCCTAGAACTTGTTTTAGCCCGATCTATCATTTTGTTGCTATCCAACTCATCTCTGTGGTTGCAGGTGGTTCTTAGCCTCTAAACTTAAACTTTGATTCAAGTAGAATTGCTAGAAACCTCACAGAATTCAAATTTCGCTTTAAGTCATTTCTGCCTGTCGGTAGAACCGGCACCACGTCGGTAGTACCGACAGGAGTTTTAATCCGCTGTTTTTGTTTCAGAAATTTGAAGTGATCCTGTTCACCCCCTTCTAGGCATCACAAGGTCCTTTCAATTGGTATCGGAGCCTAATACCTTGATTAGGCTTAACCGCTAAGGGATCAAGATGTCGGGGATTGGAAGCAACCCAACCGCCGAAGAAATTGCCGCAAAAGAAGCTCAAGAGAGAGAGCTCAAGGCAGCTCAAGTCGGCGACCTCGTCGGCACGGCCCCAAGCCGTACACCATCCAACGTTGATAGCTCCGACGACTCATCATCGGATTCCGACTCCGACTCGGATTCCGACTGAAGCGATGAGGATGTCAAGGACGATGATCATGCGGCAAAGAAGAGAAGAAAGGCCAAGAAAGAAGAAGGCCAAGAAGATGGCAAAGAAGCTCCTCAAGAAGATGATCAAGAAGGAGCAAGCCAAGTACTCTCACTCCGGCTTCTACGAAGTGCCCCACAACTACGGGCAAATTCCGGGCAACAACTCTAACGACAAATTTTATTCCGTGCATTTGGGAAAGCCTCCTCATTTCGATGGGAAGGACTATCCCAAATGGGCTTATGATATGCAAATGCACCTTTACGGGCTTCACCCTTCTCTTTGGAAGATTGTGGTTGTAGGTGTGACAATTCCCGCCGAAGGAGAAGCCCTCACTATTGAGCATGAGCAAGACCTTCACCGCAATGTACAAGCCACAAGAGTCATCACGGGATCCTTGTGTGCACAAGAGTTCAACAAGGTGTGGAACATCCAAATTGCCAAGGTAATTTGGGATACACTCAAGGAAGCACATGAGGGAACCGAGCATGTGAGACAAGGGAAGATGGACCTAATCAACGGAGAGCTTGAGCTTTTCTCCATGAAGGATGGATAGACCGTACAAGAAATGTATGATAGGCTCATGGTACTTGTCTCGGACATTAGAGCTCTCGGAAGTAAAGATTGGGATGACTCAAAGGTCACAAAGAAGTTGCTAAGAGCTTTTGCCCCCAAGGACAAGAACTTGACGCAAATGATAAGAAGAGATCCAAGATATCCAACAATGACTCCCACTCAACTCCTTGGAGAAATATTGCATCAAGAACTTGTTGACCAAGATGTGGAGAAGTCTCTAACCTTGAAGATGGGCAAGAGTCTAGCTCTCAAATCTAGCTCTAGTGAAGTAGTTGAAGAGAAGCCCAAGGCATCCAAGAGCAAAAAGGAAGACACTAGCGATGAAGAAAGCACGGATGAAGAAACCGCCTTTGCTATAAGGAAGTACAAGAAATTCTTGAAGTCAAGAAACTCAAGAAAAGGTGGAGATGATAGAAGGAAGAAGTCACAAAGGAAGTGTTATGAGTGTGGAGAGTATGGACATTTCATTGCCGAGTGCCCCAAGAACAAGAACAAGAATGAGGAAGAGAAGAGGTTCAAGGAGAGGAGCAAGGAGTACAAGAGCAAGTACCAAGGGCGTGCACACGTGGGTCAACAATGGGACTCAAGTGATGAAGATGAAGAACCGAAGAAGCAAGGGATGGCAACAATTGCCATGGCACAAGGTTCATCCTCAACACGCCTCTTCAACAACCTCTCCGATGATGAAGACCACTCTCATTTTTGCCTCATGGCAAGGGGGAGCAAGGTACAAGAATCTACCGTCTCGTCCTCTCCAACCTCCTCTTCATCCACTCCTAGTAGTGACATAGAAAACATAGATGAGGAAAAGGAAATAGAGAACAACATGATAAAGAAATTTGGTAAAAATGGCCACAAGGAAATTAAAAGGCTTTTGGACAAACTAGAGAAAAAGAAAGAGATTCTTCATGAGCAAGAAGACTTGCTTATCCTTGAAAAGGAAAGAAACCTTGCTTTAGAAAAATCTCTTGCTGAAGAGAAGGCTAAGGTTGAAAAGTTGACCATGGACTTGTCCTTGATCAACAATTCTAATAAGAGGATGTCAAAGGATTACACCTTGGCAAATGAATCTTTAGCTTCCCTAAAGGCTACTCATAGTGAGCTTCAATCAAGCTTCTCATGCTTGACGGAGAAATACAAATCTCTTGAAGCTAACTTTAGTAGTATTTGGGAAAGCACCAAAGCCACTCCATCGGCAAGATTGGACTCTAGTGCCTCCACTAGCAAAACTTGCTCTTCTTGCACTAACATTGATATAAATGCTATAAAGACTAACCATGCAAGGCTTGAAGAGAAAATTAAGAGCAAGGACAAGGAAATTGCCTGATTGAACATGTTGTTTACACAAGGCAACATTAGTGCCAAGTCCATACCCAAGATAGTGGACAAGCAAGGACTTGGACACCGCAAGAACAACAAGGCCAATGGTAGAGTGACAGTGAAAGGGCATGAGATTCCCTTATGGAACAAGGGAGGTTACCTCAACACGATAATGGATATTGCCCATGGAGTCACCACATCTGCCACAACCAAGGAAATTCCCAAGATAGTGCAAACCACAAAGGGAATTGGTGGGAGTAACACCCCACCTAAGGCATCGAAGAATGTGGTTGAGCACAAATCCACACCCAACTACAGTTGTGATTACATTGTAACCTTGGACCATAATGGTAAAATGGTCGTCAAGTATGTTGGGGCCTATGCCATGAAGGCCATGAGAAAGAGTGTGTGGGTTCCAAAAGTTTACGCATCTAACCTCCAAGGACCCAAATCCTTTTGGGTACCTAAACCAAGAGCTTAAACTTGTTTTGTAGGCCTACTCCTCCGGTGGAAGCGCGTGGTTAATTGATAGTGGTGCCACTAATCATATGATCGGAGATGAAGGCTTGTTTGCATCCCTTGACCGTTATGACAACCCTACGGAAACTATCATCTATGGAGACAATGGTCAAGGAGATGTCATTGGTTTAGGTAAAATTGCTATCTCAACAACAAATTCAATTGAAGATGTTTATCATGTGCAAGGGTTGGGATACAACTTGTTGTCGGTTTCACAACTTTGTGAGAAAGGCTACAATTGTCTCTTTACTCATGAGGGTGTGACCATCTCTAGAAGGGAGGATTCCTCTATTGTCTTTGCGGGTCATTTACGGGGGAAACTTTACTATGTGGATTTCACAAAAGTAAAGGTGGATCCTAAGGCTTGCTTAGTGGCAAAATCCGACTTGGGTTGGCTATGGCATCGCCGACTAGCCCATGTTGGCATGAGGAACTTGGCCAAACATCAAAAGGACGAGCACATCCTAGGACTAACAAATGTTGTCTTTGAGAAAGATAGGTTGTGTAGCGCATGTCAAGCCGGGAAGCAAGTTGGAGCTCATCATCCCGCCAAGAACATTCTATCCTCATCAAGACCATTGAAGCTACTACACATGGATTTATTTGGACCAACTGCCTACATAAGCATCGGTGGTAACAAATATGGTTTAGTAATTGTTGATGACTTTTCCCGTTTCACTTGGGTATTCTTTTTGCAAGATAAAAGTGAGGCGAAGGGAATTGTGAAGAAGTTCATTAGAAGGGTTCAAAATGAGTTCGAGCTCAAGGTCAAGAACATAAGAAGTGACAACGGCTCGGAGTTTAGGAACACACAAGTTGAAGAGTTCCTAGATGAAGAAGGCATCAAGCATGAACTCTCCGCTCCATATACACCTCAACAAAATGGCATCGTTGAGAGGAAGAACCGTACATTGATAGAAGCGGCAAGGACAATGCTTGATGAATACAAGACTCCGGACTCATTTTGGGAGGAAGCCATCAACACCGCATGCCATGCCGACAACCGACTCTACCTCCACAAGTACTTGAACAAGACTCCCTACGAAATCATCACCGGTAAGAAGCCTAGTGTGCATTACTTTAGAGTCTTTGGGTGTAAGTGTTTCATACTTAACAAGAAACCCAAAGCCTCAAAGTTTGCATCCAAGGTTGATGAACGTTTTCTACTTGGTTATGGAACTAACGACCATGCCTATCGTGTTTTCAACAAAACCACCGGTTGTGTTGAGACCACGGTAGACGTGAAATTTGATGAATCCAACGGCTCTCAACGAGAGCAAGTTAGTGAAAACCTTGTAGATGATGAAGAGCCCCCAAGCATATCCATCTTTAGAATGGGGACCGGTGAAGTAATGCCTCGGGAGATTCAAGCACAAACTCTGGATGACACAAGCACTCATGATCCATCATCATCAACAAGAGTGGAACCACCTAGTTCTCAAGTCCATCAAGATGAGAGTCAAGTTCATGGTGACGATCATGGACGGGGCTTTGATCAAGGGGGAGAACTAAGTGATGAAGCTCAAGAAGATACACCACAAGTTGAAGAAGATGATGATGGACCTATCCAACGTCAATCTCAAGAACCACACCCAAGGGTACACCAAATGGTTCAACGTGATCATCCCGTTGACAACATTCTTGGGAGTATTCAAAGAGGGGTAACAACTCGATCTAGATTGTCAAATTTTTGTGCATTTTACTCGTTTGTTTCCTCTTTGGAACCTCTTAGTGTGGAACAAGCTCTTGAGGATCCAGATTGGATTATTGCCATGGAGGAAGAATTGAACAACTTCAAGAGAAATGAAGTTTGGGAGTTGGTACCAAGACCCAAGCAAAATGTGATCGGCACCAAATGGGTTTTTAGGAATAAGCAAGATGAATTTGGTGTCGTCACGAAGAACAAGGCAAGGCTTGTTGGCAAGGGTTACACACAAGTCGAAGGCTTGGACTTTGGAGAGACTTATGCACCGGTAGCAAGGCTCGAATCAATTCGTATTCTTTTGGCCTATGCTACTCATCATGACTTCAAGCTTCATCAAATGGATGTGAAGAGTGCTTTCTTGAATGTACCTCTCCAAGAAGAAGTGTATGTGGATCAAGCACCGGGCTTTGAAGACTCAAGATTTCCAAATCATGTGTACAAGCTCCATAAGGCGCTCTACGGGCTTAAGCAAGCTCCTAGAGCATGGTATGAATGCCTTAAGGATTTCCTTCTCAAGAACGGCTTTGAGATAGGCAAAGTCGATTCTACTCTCTTCATACAAAGAAACGGAAAAGATATTTTCGTTTGTCAAATTTATGTCGATGACATCATTTTTGGGTCTACTAATGATAAATTTTGTGAAGAATTTAGTAGGATCATGACCAAGAGGTTTGAGATGTCTATGATGGGAGAATTGAAGTTCTTTCTTGGATTTCAAATCAAGCAAATAAAGGAAGGGACTTTCTTTTGTCAAACCAAGTATGTGAAGGATATGCTCAAGAGGTTTGACATGGCCGATTCCAAGCCCATCAAAACTCCCATGGCATTAAATGGACATCTTGATCTCAATGAAGAAGGGAAGTCGGTCGACCAAAAGGTATTCCGTTCCATGATTGGATCCCTCCTTTACCTTTGTGCATCTAGGCCCGATATAATGCTTAGTGTGTGCATGTGTGCAAGATTTCAAGCCAATCCTAAGGAGTGCCATCTAATGGCTGTTAAGAGTATCTTTAGATATTAAGTTCATACTCCTAACCTAGGCTTGTGGTATCCCAAAGGTTCCACTTTTGATCTACTTGGCTACTCCGATTCGGATTATGCCGGTTGCAAAGTAGATCGAAAGAGCACTACCAGGACTTGCCAATTTCTTGGTAGGTCTTTGGTGTCGTGGAGCTCAAAGAAGCAAAATTCGGTTGCTTTATCCACGGCCAAAGCCGAATATGTGGCGGCCGGTGCTTGTTGTGCACAACTCTTGTGGATGAAGCAAACGTTGAGTGATTATGGTTGCAAGTTTAGTAAGATTCAACTCTTGTGTGACAACGAGAGTGCTATCAAACTAGCGAACAATCCTGTCCAACACTCTAGAACAAAGCACATAGACATTAGACACCACTTCTTACGGGATCATGAGGCTAAGGGTGACATTGCTTTACGACATGTTTGCACCGAAAAGCAATTTGCCGACATTTTCACTAAGCCTCTAGACGAGCAAAGGTTTTGTGCTTTGAGGAGTGAGCTAAACATCTTAGATTCTCGTAACTTGGCTTGATCTTTTGCACATAAACCTGTTTGTTGCCTAGATAGGAAGCAAAATGTTTTATTTTAACTTTCCTTGTGTGTGTCTTACAAAACTTTGGATCTTTACATAGTGAGTGGTTACTATAGCTTTGATTGATTGCTTGTGACTAGTCACCAACTCCTATGGGGTCTCTACATGTCCATATTCCCCTCTATCAAAAATCTCAATCTAGAACCTCAATCAATCTCGAAAACTGGTTAAACTGTCGGTACAACCGGCACAAGGTCGGTAGTACCGATATGAGTTCTCTGTTGGAATTCCTGGCGTTCCCCAGTAGAACCGACGCCGCGTCGGTACTACCGGACCCCCCAGTAGAACCGACCCGGGGTCGGTATACCGATATGACATCTCTGTCTCAATTTCTAGGGACCGCCGGTAGTACCGACACCCCGTCGGTACTACCGATAATAGCCGCTGGGCCATATAAGCCCCGCGACCTGAGGGCTAGGGTTTCAGTTCTTGTTCCAACTGTTGGCCGCACCCTCTCTCTCCCACTGCTCAATCCTTGAGGGGATCTCAAAAACCAACCGTGCAAAATGTTTCTAGTCCACTTCTTTAGATTCTCCACCCTCCGGAACATCCGATCCTCGCCGGAAGTTTGTCGATTCGCGCGGGAAGCATCTCAAGGTATACATTCAAAATCTCCGTCGATCGATCTCTCAATGTAGTTGTTTCTAGAGGCAATGCTTTAGGGAATCATCATCTTTTCCATCCTAGAACTCGTATCTATGATTTCATAGCTTTTGGTTGGCTAAATCATCCGGATTCAAATTTTTCCACCCAAAATCGACCCCCATCGGTAGTACCGACCCTATGTCGGTAGTACCGATGGGGGGCTGTCAACTGAGCCCCTCCCCTATGTTGAGCCATCCCTTTCCATAATCTATACACCCATCTTATGCACTCTTTGCTAATCCTCCAGATGGGCCGCGCCGGCAAGCAAGTGGTTCGCGAAGGATCCGATGAAGATGACGTTCCTCTCGCTCAAAGGAAGAGGAAAGGGGGAGCTAGCTCTCAAGCCCCTCGTGGTCGTGGTCGTACCAATCCACCAGCTGCTCCTCGCCAGTCCAAGGGACAAGGTCATCGTGCCCGTACCAAGCAAGCTCACCAACCCGATGATCACTATGATGATTATGAGGATATCTCCTTGGAAACCCTCTCCTCTTTCATCCTTCGGCCATCCATCCCTCCTCGTCCGGATACTCAAATGGGGATTGTCAGGATGGTAGATTACACAAGGGGGTCGCACAATGTGTACAAGGAAAGGTATTCCGACCCCGCTCTTTGGCAAAAGGAGTTTGACGTGGACATCCGCTTTTGGCTCAAGTTCAATGCCAATTGGTATGAGTCAGTCATTCTCAGCAAGGACCACATGACTATTGATATGAAGTCAATCAATTGGGATCTCCTTAGGTCACTTGACATTCCGGCCGTCAATGATGCGATTGATATTTGCCATGCCAAGGGGATGACCAATGTGATGGCAATCAACTATGATTGGAATGAAGAAGTGGTCGCCCAATTCTATGCCAACCTCTACATCTGTCGTGAGACACGGACCTTTCATTGGCTCCTCCAAGGCAAGCCCCTCTCCGTCTCATATGAGCATTTTGCTCAAATCCTTGGTTTCGGTGAGGAGGATCTCGCTCGTCCCAAGCTTCATGGTGGAGAGTTTCCTCTTGATAGTGAGATGGCCTTCATGTATGATTCCGTGTATGGAAAAGTGGAGTTTGGCACCACACATGGGATGAAACCGGTCTATAGGATGTTGAACCAACTCTTCCGTTACACTCTCATTCCTAAGATCGGTGACAACGCCAATATCTCCAATGTGGCAAAAGAGATTCTTGTGAGGATGGCACCGGGGAAGGAGGACTTTAGCATCTTCAAATTCATTTGGGAGGAAATCATTGTGTGTTCCGTGTCCGCCAACAAGAGTTGCTCATATGCTCCTTGGATATTCAAGATGATTTGTGAGGTGGCGGGAGTTGATATCCTCCCCGACAAGACTCATTCTTGGTACAAGCCAAACAAGGGCAACATTGAGCGACTTCTCAAGTTGGGCAAGCATGCCCCTCCTCGTCCCACTACCGCGGGTGGCTCCTCCTCTGGTGGCCCATCCACCTATGAGCCACCTTCCTCCTCTCGTGGGCCGTCCGCATCTCGAGGCCCCGTTCTCCCGGCAAGAAAAAGAGTATCTTTAACTTTCTCTCTCAAGGTCTTTTCGCTTGCTTCAATGTGGGAAAGCACAATGCACAGGAGATTCGTGCACATAGGCAGCATGTTGATGAGCAGCTCCTTAAGTTGGAGATGCGTCAAAAGGCTTTGCTCGCTCAACACAACATTGAGCACTCTCCCGTCCGCGAGCCCATGGATTTTCCTCCTCCACCAAACTTCTACAACCCTTGGGAGATCTACGGCGACACCTCCATGATGTATGGAGCTCCTCCGGCCGACATCGACGATGAGGACTTTGGTGGTGGTGAGACCGACGACGACGACTCTCCTCCGGCTGCCCACTCTCCACATGACTATGATGATTGAAGGGCCTCCTCTTTTTGGCGCTTGATGCCAAAGGGGGAGTGAGCTCACAATTTACTCATGTGTGGTGTGGGCGTGTATCTCCATTTATCTATCTATCTATCCTTAGGATTGTGGACATCTATGGACTATTTGTGTATTTGTGTGGTGTAATGCTTGGTGAAGAACCTAGAACTCGTTTAAATTTGTAAGACCTAAATTGTGCTTGAGGTGTGAGGAACCTTGTTTATCTATTTGTGATGCTTGTTGTCTCTCTCTTTATTGTTTTGTATATCATGTCATATGCATCACGGTTTTATATATCACACTCATGCACTTGTGTATACAATTTGAGAGTGAAAAGTCTTCTAAGTGTGTGATGGGCATTTGAGGCCTTCATAAAAGTCAAAGCACACATTTAGGGGGAGTTTCATTTTCAAATTTGTCAAATACACACATCTTTTATAAAAACAAATTGTGGTTGTCATCAATCACCAAAAAGGGGGAGATTGAAAGTGCATCTTGGCCCCTAATTATTTTGGTGATAATGACAAGCACGATTTGTGGTATTTAATGCTTTGTCAAGATGTGTGCAGGTCTTAAATGAATAAAACTCATATGGTTGATCAAAGGAAGGCCCCCAATTTCAAGTCGTTGTTTTCAACTCGAATCAAGGCTTTATTTCATTTTACTTTTGAATTTGAGTATAGGAAACACCGTACTATAAAGGGGGATGCAAATCGATAGCCAAGAGATGCTAAAAGTGCTCTAGAAGGTAATCCAAGTGAGTGAGAAGAGTTGAGAGTTGGCACGTACTCAAATGCTTCTCTTTTCCCAAATTCTCAGCCTGGGTCGGTTGTACCGACACCACGTCGGTACTACCGGCGCTCACCCCTTGGTAGTACCGGCGTAGGGCCGGTATACCGATATGGCTTCACTGGCGAGTTTTAGCCAGGGGTCGGTTCTACCGACCCTATGTCGGTACTACCGATGGCCGTACTGTTTTGGTTCTGAAAAACCCCCCCTCGGTAGTACCGACACCGTGTCGGTAGTACCGGGGTTACACGATTCTGCACAGTAACGGCTAGTTTTTGGCCCTGAGTATTTAAGCCCCCTTCTCCCTCCTCACTCATTGCTGACCAACCACGAGACAAACACTTCCTTGAGCATTCACTCCACCTCTCCCCTCTTCTCTAGAGCTAATCCTTGGTTCCCTTGAGCTAGGGTTTGAGTAGAGAGATGAATTCTAGTGAAGTGTGCCCAAGCTTTGAGAGCCCCATCGTTCTTCTCCTTTTGCTTGCTTGAATTCTTTGTTTCTAACGAACCCTAGAACTTGTTTTAGCCTGATCTATCATTTGGTTGTTATCCAACTCATCTCTGTGGTTGCAGGTGGTTCTTAGCCTCTAAACTTAAACTTTGATTCAAGTAGAATTGCTAGAAACCTCACAGAATTCAAATTTCGCTTTAAGTCATTTCTGCCTGTCGGTAGTACCGACCTGGTACCGGTAGTACCGACCCTGTCGGTAGAACCGGCACCACGTCGGTAGTACCGACAGGAGTTTTAATCCGCTGCTTTTGTTTCAGAAATTTGAAGTGATCCTATTCACCCCCCTCTAGGCATCACAAGGTCCTTTCACTGGCGCAGGCCGGGCCCGGGCTAAAAATGTTCAGGTATGGTCCTGATCATCAGTCTTCGCCTCACCGGACTCTTTGGGGCTCGAAGACATGACTTCGGAAGTGGCAGAAGCCGCGGTTCTTTGGCGCTTTGTGGTTTCGTGACCAGAACCACGTGCATGATGCTTCCTGACAGTTTTCTTGCACGATGCCTCCTTTATCACCTTTCTTCACTGCGCGCTTAGCTTGCGCTTCACGACGACCAATGGTGACAACCCGAGCCAGCATGAATTTCAAAAAAGAAGAATAGACGGTTGCCTCGAGTACCACCAAGGTGCGTCTCAATCTCACCATCTTCTCTAGCAGATATAGGGTCGAGAATTGGCCCTTGCTTCAATCTCATCAACATTTATATCTACGGAAGGAGAACAAAGCAAAATCATAATGGAAAGCCATTAAAGTCATGAAAAAATAAGAAGGAAATAGACTAAGGCAAAAGAAACTAGTATACCTTTGGCCTCTAGTCCGAAGCTTCGAGCGAAGTCAATCTTGATAGAAGATGTGAAGTCTCTCTAGGCAACCACTGACCACCCAACACATACAGGTAACACCTTCTCGCCACAAAATTCTTCGACCAGGTCACAAGTGGCATAAGTCTTCGCAAGTTCTTGGAAACAAACAAAAAATAGGCGATCTGCATTGCCATCTTTGTAAGCAGTACCGACACCCTTCGACAAGTTTTGAAACTCGGTGAAGATAAGAGGCATTTCATCAGTTACAACAGAATGATAAAACCTGTAATGGTTCCAGTTATCCTCTCACTTGTTCTTGTAACAAACAATAGGTACCTCCACATCGTTGCGATACTTGAAGTTCAACAAGGCGAACTGAGCTTCTTCACGGACAAAAACACGATCTATGAGCCACTCGAGTTTCAAAGGCTAATGATGAACAGTGTGAACCCTAACGTAGTTGGCCACACCAGGCGCAACGCCCATCGTCTTAGAACCCCACATATATAGACTCAAGCCAAGAATATCATTGGGTGTGAGATGGTGAATTACATGCCGAAGTTGCGAATGATAGATACTACGACATTGTCCAAAGGGAAACGAAGACCGGTAGTGAAAAGGTCGCGAAAAACTACCACTTTGTTGGAGCGGGGCTCAGGAATAGTTTCAGAGCTAGGGGCTCTACCCTTTCCCTTCTCAATGTAACCCAAAGTCTCGTACTCCGCTATCAAGGCTCCGGAAACCTTACTTCGACCGAAGAGAAAGGTAGCTGGAGGCTTATCAGCCTTAGGAGCCATCACTTCGCAACAAGAGCACAAGCGAAGAAGAAAGAACTAAACAGACATAAATTTGAAAAAAATAAAAAGAAAGAAGAAGAAAACGAAGAACTTAGAAGAAATGAAAACGAGTTACCTAAGTCACGAAGATAAGTCACAGAGAGAGAGAGTAGCCGCGAAGACAGAAGTCACAAAGAAGATTTTTACTGCGGTAAAGAAAACCATAGGTAGGAGCGAGCTTATATAGACCCCTCAAGGCGAACATCTCGGAGATCATGTGAAGCAGATAACGTGGTGAGAATCCAGGACAACAAGATGAGGTGGCGTAAATCGCGGAACTTCGTGGATAGACACAATAAAATCGCGGAAAACGTGTAAAAAACACCTTGACGAGCTGAAGAAGGGAGACGCTTGGGATCGAAACATTTCCACCCTTCCTTTGTAAAGTGTGTATGTACCGGCCCTGCGAGGTTACCGAAATACCCTCAAGATACCTCGCACAATGAGAAAAAGTAAGGGTATGAGATGTAAAGTGAAAATGTTACGGGCCTATAAAAGGAGCCCACTGGGAATGAAGAAGGAGCGATTGAGCGGAGGCTGAGTTTCAGCACACTCAGCCGAAGTTAAGTTTCTTAGTTTGTCTTTGGTGTTCTTTACTTTCTTACGCTTTTCGGGGAAGGTTTTCACCCCAACATTTACATACAAGATTGATTGCCACTAAAGGAACTTTCAACAGATTTTGTTTGTTTGAAAATATAAATGCTTGGATAATTGGTAATAAAAGGATAATGGACACCTCTTCACTTGCTGGTTAAAAAACTTGAGTGATGAGAGAGATTAAAGAAAGTATGCAGATCAATTTCTTTTTGGCTCGCAGGAGCGTTCGATTCCATGTGTCAAAATGCGATGTCACTCTTTAACAGGAGTATAAAAAATAGATGTATAGTCCTCTAGACATTCTATTTTACCATTATCGATTACACTACTGCCGCCATGACCGAAAATATGCTTAGAGGGGCCTATCATGATTGGTGGTTGGTGGAGTTGCTTTGGTGGTGCCCGAGCACATTTCTCTCCAAAGGTCCTTGACGTATGTTCTTACATGTATTACGTGGTCAGCGCTTGCGTCAAACTTCCAAAGCCGCCGGGCCGGGTGCTGATCATCTCTTCCTGCTTTCCTGGACTGGACACTATAAGTTCAGAGACGAATCAGCAGCTCAGATGACACACCCAACATCCAAACGCTTGCATTGTAATCTGAATACGTAAAGAACAGCAGAGAGACGACAGAGCTCATCGATCTCCCGAGGTCCAGCAATGGCAGCTGCTGCTCCGGTCGCCGCCGCCACGGTGCCGCGCATGAAGCTGGGGTCGCAGGGCCTGGAGGTCTCGGCGCAGGGTCTGGGCTGCATGGGCATGACCGCCTACTACGGCCCGCCCAAGCCCGAGCCGGACATGGTCGCGCTCATCCACCACGCCGTCGCCGCCGGCGTCACCCTCCTTGACACCGCCGACAGCTACGGCCCGCACACCAACGAGCTCCTCGTCGGCAAGGCCCTGCGGGGCGGGGTGAGGGAGAAGGTGGACCTCGCCACCAAGTTTGGTGTCTCCTTCGCCGCCGGCCGCGAGCCTGAGTTCCGCGGCGACCCGGCGTACGTGCGCGCGGCGTGCGAGGGCAGCCTCCGGCGGCTCGGCGTTGACTGCATCGACCTCTACTACCAGCATCGCATCGACACTAGGGTGCCCATCGAGGTCACGGTGAGTGGCAGTTTCCTTTTGTTCCCAAGTAGACGACGTGATAGTGCTCCTCTGCTTCTGAAATTCGATTTCTGGCCCATATATGGGGGTACCATTGCTAATTGCTTATATAGGTAATTGGGTCAAATGGTCAATTACATATTACTCTCCCGGTCCCAAATTATATATCTTTTTAGCTTTTCCTATCTAGACATAGATCTAGTTCGTAGTAATATCTGTGAATCTACAAAAGTCAAAATGATATACAATGTGGATCCACAAGAAGTATGTTGTATATCTCAGTGCAAAAGAACAACTGCTTTTGACATTTTTGAACAATACTGTAAATTTTACCTTTTCTTTTGTCAAACGAATGCTACTATTTAGATTTCTTTGTATGATCCAACTGCTCCATTGCATGTGAGGAGTTTGTGGTGTTTTTACTGAGTCTACTTTTGGTGTTGCAGATTGGTGAACTGAAGAAGCTAGTTGAAGAAGGGAAGATAAAATATATCGGGTTATCTGAAGCATCTGCGTCAACAATTAGAAGAGCTCACGCAGTCCATCCTATCACCGCAGTTGAGCTGGAGTGGTCATTATGGTCTAGAGATGTAGAAGAGGATATAGTTCCTACCTGCAGGTGCTTTGTGAGCATTACACTTGTGCACCAGTCTAAAATCTGGAACTATTAGTTACTGAATCATTTCTTTACTGTGTGAAAAATTTAGAGAACTTGGAATCGGAATCGTCGCTTACAGTCCACTCGGCAGAGGGTTCTTCTCTAGCGGGGCAAAGCTGATTGACTCACTATCTGAGCAGGACATCCGCAAGGTGAAAAATTTCCATGATTTTGGTTTGTGCAAGATATATTATTGCCTTTTGGTTCCAACAAAGATTTAGTGAGACTAGAAGGACTTCTAAAGACTTGAAACTGAAGTGCAAAAGTCCTGGATTACATGTATAGATTCAAAATGCATTGTTTTTGGGAACTCATTAACCATTATTTTTCGGATAGGGTTTATTTTTTTAGCCGTCCATCAGAAAGTTCCTTTGGGAAGTACTAACACCCTGTTCGCTTGGCTTATCGCCACCAAGAACCAGCAGAACCAGCCAAGTAGCGGTGCTTTCTCTCGGACCAAACCAAAGACAGCCATGTATCGGTCACCAGCCAACCGAACAGGCTGTCAGCACTAATTTAGTGGGACCCACAATAACTTCAATTAATGTTTTTTAATTCAAAAAGGTTATACGAGTAATTCGCATGGTTAATCCGACCGGCGGCGTGCGAGCATGAAAGACAGACGCGAGGGGAGGGAACTTGACAGAGAGAGGACAAATAGATTACCATAATGCCCTTTTCTTAATTAGTTTAATTTTTAATTAATCAGTTGGTGGGAAAATCAAAACACTTGGTACTTCCTAGTACTTCAAGATACTTCACAAGCACCGTAATTGGACAATCCATTTATTCTGAGAAATCAGAATTAGATCATTTGGCTATGCTAATCTAATGGTGTCACTCAACTTTATGGAGAAAAAGTAAATATGAATGGATCAAATTTCTTATTTTAACAAGGACTTCATTCTTGTGCAGAATATGCCTAGATTCCAAGCAGAGAATCTAGGTAAGAATGCCCAGGTGTTTGAGTGCGTTAATGAAATGGCAAGAAGAAAGGGATGCACACCATCACAGCTTGCATTGGCGTGGGTTCACCATCAGGGAAGCGATGTTTGCCCCATACCTGGAACAACAAAAATTGTGAACTTTAATCAGAATGTGAGGGCACTATCAGTGAAGCTCACACCAGATGAGATGTCTGAACTTGAGTCCTACGCCGCGGCGAATAATGTCCAAGGCGACCGACATTCTCATGTTGCCTATACATGGAAGAACTCGGAGACTCCTCCCTTGTCGTCTTGGAAAGCCGAATAACTCCGTTTAGCTGTGTCTAAACCCCTGTTTTTGTAATAATGTAACAGATCGTGTTGATCTCCAGATGCAGGGCCAGGGATCATGCTGCATTGTCTGAATAAAAACATCAGAGAATGCTCATGTTTACTTAAAATTGTGTTGATGTAAGTTTATGAATGTGCATGATATGCTTCATTGTTAATGTTTATTCTGAAAACCTAAGATAACTAACGTGATAAATAAGCTTGCACGCTATATGGTCAGTCCTAATTTTTTACAATATTATTCCTAATTATGGCCAATCATCCTTTCCGTTCATTATGTCATCCTAATCCACATGTAAAAGAATTGTATAGTTTTTTTTGGCTATTTTACGGTGGACCATACCACCTTATACCATTATTGGAAAAGGACTAGTATGAAAAAATCTAACGGCTGAGATTAATTGTATACCACCACAACTTGCACCTGTGTTATAAGGTGGTATACATAGGTGATATAGGAGTATTATTGGAAGTTTTATCTCAGTGACATAAATGAAATATATGATTTCTTCCTTTATTTATTTTTCATTTCCCTCTAGTGATATGGCAAAAAAAAAATCAAATTTCAAACGGAAATTTTCATTTCAAATTTCAAAAATGAAAATTTTCAATTTTTTCATTTTAAAAATGAAAATTTTCAAAAATTTTCATGGCATATTTCAAAAATTTCCATTTATCTTTTGGTGGTATGGACAAAATTTTTCAAATTTCAAAATCAATTTTTTGTTCAGTTTTTCCCATTTCCCTCTAGTGGTATGACCAAATTTTTCAAAATTGAGAAACAAAAAATTTCAATTCAAAAACAAAATTTTTCATTTCAAATTTTCTGTGGCATAAACGATTTTTTTCTCGGCCCAAGGTTGCCAAATTTATTAAAAGGTTGCCAAATTATTAAAAGATTGCAAAAATTACCTATTTACCCTTACCAAAAAGGCATATACTGCATATCAGCCCTTGGTGGTATGGTCCACCATAAAAGAGCCTTTTTTATGGGTTGGATCGTGACAAATCTGTAACATCACAGATTTTTCTGAAATGTTGATGTGTATGAAAAAAAATATGGATTTCAATTTTCTTTTGTTGATTGTGGAGTGGAAGTTCAAATTCCAAGAGCACCTTCATTGAAACTTTCCCAAAATTAATAGATCTATTTGCATTAAATTGAAAATCTAGGCTCAAATATTTTCTAGTGTATGTGCTATTTGGATTCGATTTGATTTGATTTGGATTTAAGCGGGAGTGGTTTGAATTTGAATTTGTAATTCAAATTTAAAGCCTATTGCTAACCACCTAAATTAACCTGGGCTCTAGCTCACCTAAGGTCTCAGTCTCACCAGCTTACCTAACCCGCCTGCAGCCTGCTCCACTAGCAAACCCAGCCCAGCTAACCAGCCGGCCAGCTAACCCTGTCGTATTCATGCTGCATTGTCTAAATAAAACTAGCAAAAGATGCTCATATTTACTTAAATTTGTGTTAATTTGAGTTTAGAGATGTTTATGATATATGCTTCATTGCTAATTTTTGTTGTGAAAAATATAAGAATATAAGGTAGCTAATCTAATATAAATAAGCTTTTGGATGCTATATGGTCAGTCCTAATTGATCAAAATAGCAGTGTTTCAACAACAACAACAACAACAACAACAACAACAACAACAACAACAGTCTTGAGGATTATGTACAAGTCCCGATAATTTCCGTTCATTCCTTCATCCTATGCCCCATGCAAAAGAGTTGTATATGTCCTTTGATGGGTTGGATGGAGACAAACCCCTACATTATTACACGTGAACGTATGAGTAGTAGCAGTTAATCTAACCATTTTGTATTGCTAGAAAATTCAATAAAAAGATTATATTCTAGGCATAGATAAACATAATGTAAACTTTTAATTTCTTCCTTTTCATGAAAAAAACCAATGGTCAGTTCCTTATGGATTTGATCCTTAATACTTACATGAAGTGGATCTTTCTGTTTTTTTCTTTCTTTCCCTTGTCTCTCTTTACTGTTGCTAGCATTGTTAACCATTAGATCAACAAATGGCTTGTTGTAGTTCACGACAGCCCAAGTGCCCAACACAGGTATTTATGGCCTCAGAATGTAACCCTTCAAGAGGGGAACAAAATATGGCTTAAAGCATGTCAACACATTTAATTTGAAAAACCAATCCGTTTAGAGGATCCTTGCGACTGGATATATATAGGCATGGGGTAGGTCTCATTTTACTGTTTTACCCCAAGTATGGAAGGTATTATTGTAGGGTTACGGGGAGGCTACGCTAGCGCAAAATAAAATTTTCTACCCCATAAACCAGGAATCACTGTTGTTAAAGATCACGAGATTACCACTAGACGTGCGAATGCAGTAGAACCGTCTTGATGTAGACGAACGCGTCAAGAGTAGCAGTGTGTAGTTGCTCACTTCTCGTCCTTCACGACCTTCATTTGGCTCATCCTAGTGCTCCAAATGCAGCATCTCCAAGATATCCACATGTAGAGGAGGAAGCATCGCGCGCTGGACTGCTAGGTCCACTAGAGCGATGAAGAGAGGGTGTGGCAGGCACGGCGGCTACCAGGCGAATGAATGCTCAACCCTAGCCACGCCCCACCCCTCAACATATAGAGGTCCCTGACGGGCCTCTGGAACCGAGGCCCATTAGTTCCCCTAAAGCCGGTCCAATTCGAATTGGGCTTCCAACCCCTTAATAAGTGTAACACTATATGTTTATGCGCGCATAGACATGGCCCGAGTACTCCTACTTGATGTTGGCATTTTTTACTGTCACTACTAAGTTTATGTGTTCTTAGCAACGACGCCAGAAATGACCGGCGGTAATCCTAACGATCGCAAGATGATCCACGCACACAAATATACCATTATTGCATTTCTCCAAAGGAGCATTCCAAAGGGTATCAAATCTGCGGAAGGCAAAGTTGGATAACAAGACTTATACAATTGCAATGAATATAGATCGTGAGTTGGGGAAGAACGAACGGCTCAAATGCGGGGGTAAGGATAAAGATAACAATTTGGAGTTGTGTGGCACACACAGACTCATCGCAAGAAACATTACACCTTATGGAGCAACATGCGATTTAGGGGAGAAAGGGTCCAACGGCAGTCACTACCACGACCTACTCTAAGCGCAGCTGCTCAACCCAACCACCATGATCCACTTTAGGGGGGGGGGATGGTCATTTCACTTCTATTTGGCGACGCTACACACAAAAATGGACGGAATGACATATAGGGCAAGAAAGTTTAGGTCGAGGGCACCAGGGTGTGAACGGTAGCACATACTCCTCTCCCTTTCTTTTTAGAGGGCGTACGGGAGCTCGGTACACAGACCAAGGCGAGCGGAGGAGCCACACGCAGGGGTAATTGTGTGCTCCGTTTTTAGAGCATGTATAAATTTATTCCTGCGCATTTTCCCTTCGTATTCCAACCCAAAAAACAACTCCATGGCAAAACTTTCTTTTCCCTCGCGTAATCGGAAAACCAATCGTCAAATACTCCTTGCGCCCAACTGAAAAAACAAACCGCGCCATTTCTTTCCTGAGCCGCGCGGATCCCCTCTCTGTCAAATTGGCTTTCCCAAATTCCAAATCTCGCGCTACATGGCTGCCCAGCTCTCCCGTTCTCTCCCGTGCCCAGCTCGTCAGAGTATAAATTGTTGGCTGCCCTGCTCTCCCGTGCTCAGCCACACTTCTCTTCCACGAACAGAAACACATCCGAGATCCACATCCAAAGAGCACTTTCGACTTGAATCAGGCACCTCAAGTTATTGAGGTAGATGTCAATGTCGAAAGAAGAGAGAGGAAGGAACCGAGGAACTGGATGGAACAGAGACGAAGAAAACAGCGATGACATGATTTAATCTAGCGCGATGTAACGGTTAGGATTCTTGTGGGACCGAGACGCAGAGGTTTTTCTACGGTACACAATACGACCTGTACGTATGTAATAGGAAATGACCAATATGTAAGGATCCGAGGGTTGAGATTAATTCTATATGAGTGATTTTTTTAGCTGTCGTACGGTAGTATTCAAAGGTTGTATGGGTAGTACAAGCGTATTATCGAAAATGTAAAATGGTATTGTTGTAATATAGAAAATGAAATACACGAAATGATTTAGATAGTATAAGGGGCATCAGGAAATTTTTTCCAAATAATATATATCTATCAAATTACCATTTTACCCATAGAGAAAAACCGATAATATGACCTTACGACTGTTGGGTCGTATTGTGTATCGTAAAAAACCTCAAGACTTAATACAATAATACTCCCCATCAACTACCGAGGGGATGGGCACGAATGTTTCGAGGGCGACAGTCAGTTTTCCGATGGCGCGCCCTATATACATAAAAAAATCAAAAACCCTCATACGCTTTATAAAAAGAAAGGGAGGGAGGAGGTCGGAAAAACTTGTTTAATGGCATACAGGTAAAACCCTCTTTTCATTTGTGGTGTTCGGTATGGCTCCCGCTGAACTCAATGGAGAAGCACTTCAGCGAGGCAGGGAGCCCTACCACACTGGTGCTATAAAGCAAATACAAATAAAGAAGATTATACTTTAAATTTTCACTACATATGCAAATATATTGCTGCAGCATGCATAAGGAGACCTACAATCCTTGGTCGTGATAATAAATGAATAAAACAAAGAGTGGATTAGTCAAGATAACACAGTTTACACTACTAGAATCGCAGGAATGGCCAGCGGTTATTAAACAGTCGGCAATTTGTTTCAACCGTAGGAAAATTCAATAGCCAAGGGTATACCGTCGGCAACCTCCCGTCACGCATTCTTGGTTGGGCATTCTCCCTTTTGCCAACGGGCAATTGGTGATTTCGTAGCCAGGGGTAAGTTGCCGACAGTTGACAGTCGGCTATTAGTTGGTCAAGGCGCCAATTCTAATGTGGACCTGACATGAATTGCCAACAGATTTGCTTGTCGGGGACACATCTATTTTACCCGTTGGGAAATGTATTGCCGATGACACCTTGTTCGCTATTGTGGAATATATTCTGTTGGCTATGCATATATATGAGGGTTTTTTCTATAGTTGGATATACGTGGCAGTATCATTTGTGACGATTTTGTTACACCACCAGATATCTAAATTCCCATCTAATTTTTTCAAATTCCATTCGCACTTGAAACTTAAAGCATGACCAAAGATAAATTACAGCTGATAAACGGTAACATTGTTGCATTAATCCAAATTCAGAAAGGTAGGAAATAAATATGTACACATCTCAAAGTGTCAGATAATATATCCTTCCATGTTCAAAAGAAAATTCTAGACTAAGATAATATTGTTCATAACAAATAACATAAGTAGCCTACAATGCCATCCAACTCCAAAGTGCAGTACCAAAGGTTGAAGGCAAGTAGCAGCAAAGGCAGAAGGCAAGTATCTGCTATCAACTCATCACCAAAGGTGATAATCCATATCTTCTTGGTGGGTGCCGTAGTCTCCACCATTGTAATAATCATCGTCGTCGTCATGGCCATCGTATCCAGCATTGTCATAGTTGTAGTCCTCATCATCGTCTTTATTGTAATCTTCATTGTCATCTTCATCACCATTGTCTTCTCCATCAATGCCATCCTGTAAAAATTATAATAATATGCTTAAGCACTGAAATCAAAACTTTCTTATAATTGAAGTTTCATATAGGACTTTTTTACATGCATACATTGTAGCCATAGGTAATACTAACATTTTCAGCTCCATCAAGACCAACTCTGCCATTCTCATTTGTCAATCCACCAACTTTGTCATTCTCCTTGGAGAAACCACCATCTGATTCAGAACTATCCTATATGACGAAAAGCAGACCATGTAACCATGTTCTCATACATGCATACCCAAAATATTTCCAGCAAACTATAGTTATTATTCTACCAGCAGTACAACTGTCTACCAATTGGTGTGAAAGTATTCACTAAGATGGATAAATTACTATGCTTCTAAATTTTATATAATAATAGTATATTCAACACATGTTGGGTCTAATGGAGCATATGAAAGCAACATAATTGACAATTCATTAGAGCCAGCGTTCGCCTAAACGGCCCAGTCGGCCGTTTAAACAGTTCAAAAATCGGAAATAGGAGCTCTTCGTGTTGTTTAGCACCTAACCGGCTGAATAAACGGGTGGGCCGTTTAAGCGGGCAGATACGTTGGAAAACAGGCTAATCGGACAGCACGGAAACGCCTTGGACAGTGCTATACAGATGTAACATGTGTGTACTGCTACGTTTCAGCGACGGCTTCGCCTGGATTGCAGCCAGCGGTGGCGAACTGAAGCCTGCACAGTACCCGACACCCTCAGGCTGTTGTATATTTACTAGTACTCTCTAATCTTCCACTCCTCCTTTCTTTAACTACTTTTAAGAACTAGTAGTTGCATTTTTGTACTCTTGCGAGAGTTAAATACACTAAGAATGAGGATATGGATGTGGCATGTGCCGGTGCCTATGGTACGTGCATTTGCTGTGCCAATTTAATATTAAATAACCTGATTACTGAACTGGAGATAGTTAGTATATATGCTAGCTATCATTACAATTTTGTTGTCCATGCTATCGTGAATAATTAACAACCAGACGTGACACTCCCGGTAATACTTGAGTTTCGAATAGCACATATATGTGTATACTGAGAAACATGATTTTTATATACATAAATATGTATATTTTAGTGGTATAGTACGCAACCGTTTAGACCGTTTAATAACGTTTAAACACCATCTAAACCGTCTAAACACTAAACAGAGAGTGACCGACTGTTTACCGTTTAGCGTTTAGGATAACATTGATTAGAGCAGACACTAATTATACAAATGTGATAGCAGATAAGTTTAGAAAGTTAACTTACCAAGTTAGTTGCAGTTTCCCGAGCTAATGCATCATAGTCTAGTCCTCCTTTAGCAGCCAATGCCTGTTAACATTTCAAGATCAGAAACATGTAGTCCTTATTACACACGTGGTTAGAACAACATTTAACATTATTACCCGCACAACGCGTTGAACTTCTTTAAGAACACTGTTTTCCTTCAGCAGTTGCTCATTTTGCCTTTCAAGTCTCTTCTCTCTAGCGGAAACTTGTGGCTGTCCACTTCTCTTCCTTGTCTTAACTGCTTCCTTCTCAGCAATGCTAATAGCCTCATCAGCTATTCCCAACTTGCCATGTGACATTCTACCCACACACTCATAGATGACAGCAGCATCGAAATTGGGATGCTCAACCTTCCAATTTGGTCCATATTTTTTTCCATTGCTTCTTCATATAATGCCTATTTCAAAAAAAAATTCAGAAGCTAAGTTTTGTAACAGGGGAGCTACAAAAGGTATTAAACAAATGATTAGTTGCCAACCCATTTATCAGTAGCACTCTGGCTACAAAGACGACCATCATTTTTCCCTCTATGTAACTCATGATTATGCAACCAAGCACCACTAAGTCCAGGGTCAACACCAGTTTGGAGTTCCTGTATTTAAAGAAGTTTG
Organism: Cenchrus americanus; assembly: GCA_947561735.1. Lineage (NCBI taxonomy): Eukaryota > Viridiplantae > Streptophyta > Magnoliopsida > Poales > Poaceae > Cenchrus > Cenchrus americanus. The sequence continues at coordinate 200,476,284 of OX387241.1, forward strand.
TATGCTTTCAGAAATATTGAATATTACATCAGTAGCTAATGAATGATAAAACAGGGTCATGATCAGTACTTATTACCAGATATTGGCGTGTTGCTGGCAAACTTCTTGAGCCGCCGCGATGGTATAAATCTGTACCACGATTTTCCTTTGCCTGTTTGGATGCCTTTCTAAATGTTGATGTACACCAATGCTCACGAGCAAAGCCCAACCTTCGTAGTTGTAAAATCCTTTGGCTTAGCATTAATTAGTTCTTGTTTTGTCGGCCGGCGATTGCCCCGTTCATCCACATCTTCCCGCGGCACATTACCATCTCTCGTACGCTTTTTAATCACTGATTGCTTCTCTTCACTCAACATGTTAGGCACCATTTTTTTGAATTTTATCTCCAAAAGTGCATCTGCATCAGCTCTATCTTCCGGAAGACACTTGAAACGCCACTGTAAATGGACGCAGGACACATTAATAATGTTACTTTGCAGGTGTGATAAATTACAAACAGTAGGAAACTAGATCAAAATTATAGTTACTTGACATTAGTAAAGCATACCCAGAACTCTTCCACAACTCGTCTATCATTTTATACGCCACATGTCTTGGTCCTCTTGAAATCCTCCCATGTTAAAACTGGCTTTAGGCCATTTACAGTATCAACAACATCAGGATACATCTCACGAACTAGAGCACCAATAACTGTTGGGGGTTTGCGAGAACCTTGGTATGGATGCACTTCCCAGTGCCTATATATTTTAGAAAATGCATTGGCATCAACTTTTAGAAAATGAAATAGTAATGTGCTCAAGTGATGTGCTTAAGTAAAATATCCAGCATCCAGAAATTTGCTTACTCGCCAACAGCCTTGATGGTGGGTTTATCTTCTTCCTTCAGTCTTTCACCACTATCAGTCCTTGATCGAGTTCTCTTTTTATTATTAGGTTGCTGACGATTTGCTGAAGGCACTTCATTGTTTCCTCTTACAACACTTGATGTGGATCTCTCTGTCTTGGATGATGACACAGGTCTATGCTTCAGGCGCCTAGTCATCCTGCTTCAGACATGATAACTCATGATAACTATAGCAATATGGAAAATATTTATACAAATAAACTCATTATGCACAAAGAAAATGAGGTGAACCACAAGTAAAGTATAAGTGAACTGAAATGAGTATAATAAATAAAACCATATGTAAACAAGCATACTGAATGATAATGTCACCAATCTAGTATCATGAAAGCTTAGTAGAATTATTGTACAAGAAAACACCAAGCATTTAGTAGTCATCATAATCATATTCTAAGACATCCTCAGGTGAGTCTTCCTCGTCATCACTAATATCTTCCTGGTCCCTGCTTTCTTCTTCAAGAAATCCTAGTTCTTCCTCGCTACTACTCCCATCAAAATACTGATTGTCTAATGGATCCTCGTTCATGTGCTTTTCTATAATTTCAATTTCATGGGGATCTAGGACATCATCTGATTCATTTGTAGATACTGCAACATCATCATGCCAGCCATCAACATCAGCAGAGAAGGTTCCCTGTAGCCTATCTTCTTGGAAAAATACATCTGCAATAGGTTGCTCTTGTGCATCATCGACATCAGGGTTGTGCGAGGTGCTTGGCTGTATATTGTAAACAACACACCAATCACGCAGATCACGTCTCTTAGATGGATATTGCAAATAGTATGCTAGTGTAGCCTGGTGAGCCATGGCGAAGGGCTCAAAATTTGCAAGCCTTGAAGATGGATTCACCTCCACCAAACCTAGTTTAGGTTGAGACCTAAGGCCAGTAATTGGGTTAAACCAGCGGCATTTTAGGAGAACCATTTCAATTTTTCTACCAGCATTGAAAGACAATTTCAAAATGTCCTCTACAACACCATAGTAGTCGAGTTGCTGATCATCTGAGGTGAAAGAAGACACACAAACCCCAGTGTTAATTGTGGTTAGTCTTGCACGTGACTTCTCATAATTCTCTGATCTAAACCTATAGCCATTGACATCATATGAATTATATGATAGTACTCTAGATTTGCATCCATTGGCTAAATTCCACAAGTCTTCATCTGTGTTGCTATCCTTTCGACACTAGAAAAATCAAATAATTGCATTTAGTTAGAATATGTATTAATAATTAGGTGAACATGAAAGGTGGCTATGGAAATAGTTGTTTACAATTTTCTTAAACCAATCCGCAAATCCAGTTGTTATCATTTGATCAAGATCCTCAACTGACAAATTGGGGTCCTCTGCACGCTTCTGTTCCATATATGCTCTAAAAATATATAAAAATTAGAGAACATATTGCAATCAATGTTAAAAAAATCTTTTTGCATGCATCACTTACTCTCGAAAAGGGTCTACTGCTGAGCAATTTGTCAAAATATATAGCCTTGCGGCATTCAACTCCTGTTCTGAGAGGTCATAAGGCACACCCCTACCATGAAGGGTTCCTTTATGTTGGAACACATCTAAGGTGCAACCATCATTGCACACCCGTGTTCCTCTATTTTTGGAACTATCAACCTGATTCCATCTAGTACGAACATGGTCACCAAAGTATCCAGAAAAATAATCAGTCATCTCTTCCACTATTTTAGCCTCTACAATAGATGCCTCTACTCTTGCCTTATTGTGCACTTTCAATCCAAGGTCATGCATGTACCTAACATATTGTTGTAGTGTTTAGCTAGTGAAATAACATATAAAAATAGACTAGAAATATTATAGTTTAGTAATGTGAAAAAAATACCTTTCATGTTGGTACATCCAACGAAATGCTACGAGACCACCAACCCTTGCCTCATATGGAAGGTGCACAATCAAATGTTCCATCACATTAAAGAATCCGGTGGAAACATTTTCTCTAACTTACATATCAAAAGCGGGATCTCCTTCTCAAGTTCACGCATTCGGTCCGGATCAATTTGTTTGGCACATAACTGTCTATAAAAAAACACAATTCTGCTATATCATTCCATTCCCTCTCGGGGATGAAACCCCGTAGTGCAAGCGGCAAGAGGCGCTCAATAATTATGTGGAAGTCATGGCTTTTCGGACCCACAAATTTTTGCTTATCCAACTTCACGGATTTTCTTAAATTAGCAAGCAAAGCGATCGGGGAATTTCAACTGTTTGAACCACTTTAAGATAACCAATTTATCATCCTTACTAACACAATACTTTGCTCTTGGTTTTTTCCAAGTACCATTGGGAGCCTTAGTCAATTCTAGAGTTGGACGATCACAAATCTCGGCCATGTCAAGACGTGCTTTACTATTATCCTTAGTTCTTTCGGTGAGATCTATGCACATGCTCAACATTACATCGGCAACGTTTTTCTCATTGTGCATTACATCAATGTTATTTCTAAGTACCAACTTTTTCCAAGTAGGGCAATTGCCACAAACCACTTATATCTATCCAATTGTGCAACTTCCCAAACCCTTCATATTTATGTTTTTCTTTTTTATCAAGAGTTAGGCTACAAAGTTGTTGATATATCTCTTCACCGGATAGACGCTTTGGCGCACACTCAAAAACTTTTGTTTTCTTACGAAAACACTTCAAACTTTTACGGAATGCATGATCATCCGGAAGGAATCTCCTATGACAATCAAACCAACAAGGTTTACGCCCATGCTTCAAAGTGAATGTGTTTATGTCGGATTCACGAGATAGGACAAGCTAGTTTTCCATGTGTGCTCCGCAAGATGCTACCAAGCCATATGCGGGGAAATCATGAATTGTCCATAACACAATTGCCCGCATGGTGAAGTTTTCCTTTCTATAGGAATCATGAGTATGAGCACCCTTATCCCATAAGTCCTTAAGCTCATCAATTAGCGGTTGTATATAGACATTAAAGTTCTTCCCTGGGTGTTCACGACCGGGAATAATAAGTGCAAGAATAATGTTGCTCTTTCTAGTGCACATCTCGGGGGGGAGGTTATATGGAACAACAAAGACAGGCCAACATGAGTATGGGGCTGCATTAGCACTAAAAGGTGTAAACCCATCGGTTACCAAACCAAGGTGCACATTCCTAACCTCCTTGGCAAAATCGGGAAAAGTCTTGTCAAATTCGGTCCAAGCTTCTCCATCCGAAGGGTGAACCATAACATTCTTGTTGCGGGGCCGAGCATGGTACTCCATGTGTTTTGTTGTGTTCTGTGACATGTACAACCGTTGTAGCCTTGAAGTAATGGGAAGATAACGCAAAACTTTTTTTGGTACCTTTCTAGATTTATTTCCGATGGCTGGCTCCTCATATCGAGACTCACCACATGTAGTGCAACTTTCTTTATCTTCATTATCTTTATTATAATATATCATGCAGCCATTTGGGCATGCGTGAATTTTTACATATGGCATGCCCGGAGCTATGCACAAGCTTTTTAGACCTATAGAAGTTTGTAGGGAGATTATTGGCAACCTCATCTCCAACAGCTTCACGTATAAGATTCATTGTTTCATTGTAACAAGCTTCTGGCAAGTTATACTGTGTTTTAATAGTCATAAGTCGTGCAACAATGGACAAAGAGGACTGAGATGTCCTATCATGCAGTGGCTTGTCTGCTTCCTCTAGTAATTTGTATAACTCTTTAGCAGTTTGTGTTGGCTCCTCACTAGGATTAACCTCCTGATCTGCACTAATAGCATCCAGTAGCATTTCATCCATTCTATCTAAGCTATGTGTACTTTCCCAATCGACTTGCTCAGGTATGTTAGCCTCCCCATGGTTAGTCCACCTCTCATATCCTAACTGGAAACCGTTGCGGCATAAATGTATCTCCATTTCATCCCTTTTACGCTTGTGACGACAATCACACTTAGTACATGGGCATTTAGACTTTCCATCTACAGAAGCTTCTGGCAAGGAAAAGGCATGGTCTAGAAAAGAGTCCAAACCATCTTTCCAAGTTATATTAAACAAGCGCCCTTTCGCTCATTGTACATCCAACTACGATCCTCACCCATAGCACTTCACCTAAATATTAAAGTAAACATTTTACGGGAAAATTTTGATAATTATGGCAGAAATTAAATGACCATCCCTTAAAGAATTTTTCACAATATGGAAATTAATTATCAACATACTGTTCCACAATTACTAGTTATCGATCAGAAATTTTACCTTGCAGAACTGATTGTAAATCACTCAGACTCAAAAGTCCTCTTCCCTCCCTCCTTTGAGGTACTTTGTAAGTTTGCCGGTTCAAAAAAAGTCCACCAATCAAATAACCTAGAAGTAAAGATCAGATATAATTACAATGCAAACCATGTTCTGCAAATAAATAAAAGAACAGTGCCATAACCTAGAATTGATTTTGTTGTCATCTGATAAAATAATAACATGTGCATTAAATTGTATAAACAATAACATTGTAAGGACGAAATAGAGACATACAGAGAGAGGGATGTGAAGATTGTTGGCCAGGGAGGAAAAGGATTTGAGTTTACCTGTCCGAGAAGAGTTCCTGATGTATCGAACAGTAGGAGGTGGTGTAGCTGCCGATTCACTCGAATCACCAGGAGCGGGGCGCCTGTGGTCGGCGTGAGGACGCTTGCCAACCACCTGCTCGCGCGATCCCTAATTTCGAACAGATTGGATCGGCCAATCTGCCCGTCCTGGTGGGACTCCTCCGGCCGCAACCACGAACGGAATTGAATCAGCGGCAAGCGATAAATCCTTTTGGGATGGAAAGATTTGTTTCCCATCGTGGATGCGCGATTTAAGGGGGGTATATGGAGGTGTTCTGGGCGTTCCCGCGCGGGATTGTTTTGGTTTCGCGGTAAAACTTCTACGGCGGCAGCCTGTTTTTTCCACCGAAAGTTTCAGATTGGAAATAACTTTAGACTATATGACTCTTTTTTTTCACGGGCAGACTATATGACTTTTCTATTCTACACTATATTTGCAGATGTCGCTAAACCTTTAAGATTTACTAATTATAATTTGTTGTAAAAAAGATACACCCCGACTACATCATATGACAAGAACAACACAAATTTTGTCTGTGCCAAAATTGATTATATTCCTACTTTGAATTGATTTCTCTACAATTTCACTACAAAATTAAAAATGATTATTTAAGATGACATACATGAATTTCAATTCTAAAAAAATCATAAGCCTATTAAGATATTAAAAACATAGCATTAATCATTCAAAATGCAAGTTGAAGGTGTTCGGTACTGGCACAACTCGAAAAAGCATGGTCGACAGGCTGCCGTTGCTCCCCCTCGGCCCTCGACCCCTTCGTCTCGACTCCCGCATCAACCCCCACTGCCACGACACCGCGGCGGCTCTCTCCTTCTCAACGACATGCCATCCTTCACGACGTCTTCACTGGCGCCGTCAGCGCCAACTTCACCACCACTACCATCGACGCCGAGTCTACTCCTCTGCCTCGATGCCAGGACAATCCCATCCATCTCGATGCCATGCCGACCACCTTCACCGCCGTTGTGCTGCAGTGCTACCGTGCCTAGTGGCACGACACGACATGCTTAGGGTCGGTATCAGTGTCGTCATGGATCGGAATCAGTATATTGGCACTGTTAGGGGCGACACGATTAGTTGTCACTCCCCCTCGACCCCTCTGTCTCAATTCCCGCGTCAACCCAACATCCCCCACTGCCACGACACCACACCGGCTCTCTCCGTCACAACGTCACGCCAACCTTCTCGACGTCTTCACTGGCGCCGTCATTGCCACCCTCACCACCACCGTCGTCGACGCCACGTCTGCTCCCCTGCCTCGATCCCACAACAATCCCATCTTCCCTGATGCCATGCCGACCACCTTCACTGCCGTTGTGCCGCGGCCGGCACAACAGTGCCACCATACCCACTGGCACGACACGACATGCTTAAGTTGTTATGGTGTCGCGGTACCAATGTCGTGGAATGAGTATAGTGCTAGGGCCGACATGATTTGTTGACGTTCTGTTACTGGACAGGTCGTGTCGTGCCGTGAGGCACGTTTGACCATGTATACTAGTATGAGTGCACTGTGCGCTAGTGGCACAAAAATAGTTACATTTAGCATCCTAACAAGGACGTATGCTTTCAAAAATTGATCAGAACAAGGGTGACCAATCAATTGATAGTTCGGTAAGTATATGTGGTTGCATGACTACTTCATTTATTTTTATTGCTGCGAAGGAAACATTTTATCACAAATTTCACTTAAATTTCCAGTTGATGGGCAAATTTCATAAGAGTACACCTGTGAATTTGTTTCTTTACCTAAGTTTCAGTATAACCACAACGTTGGAAATTACATTTCTTAATTAAAACCACTGAATGTTGCATATACTAGCTAGCAGGATACCGGCAACATTTGGCAATGGCTCACTGAATAGCCGACCGTCCTAATAATATTATCAGTAATTTTCTAACTGATGGCTACGTCAATCATTTGCCAAGCGTTATATTCAAACTGTTGGAAAATATTATACCCCGTCAGCCAGTTGATCCAGTGCCCAACTGCTCATTGTACGACCCTTGGGAATACTAGACCCGGTCGGTCATTTGATCTAGTTTCCAACTGCTCACTGTGTAACCCTTGGGAAAACAATACCCAGTCGGTCATCTGATCAGAGTGTCTAACTGCTCATCGTATAGCTCTTGGGGAAACTTTGTACTGTTGGTAAATTGATTAAAAACCGACTGTTTAACTTGTAACTGTCGGCAAACCATTAACTCTTGGTAATTCACAATTTTCCCAACTACCCGATGGCTATTCTTTGTCCCAGTCGGTGTAGGTTGCAATTCTAGTAGTGTTAATTAATTAGATCAAGTGGTCAAATATGTAGGAGTCTATATACATTGCCAAAGTGTTTTACTCATGTTACTTCAAGAGTTCAAGTCTAAGCATGCAGCCTTATTTGTAGTTTGGCTGTGTCTCAAATGGCCTCCCTCTGGCCATCGTTATGCTAAGTATCAGATGGTTTTTCGTATAAGCGATGTTATGTTTCTATCCTTAATAAGATATATATGTTTAAGATAATCATTTGTGATATCCCGTCAGTACTGATGCTTTTTTGGTGGTGTGTCAGTGTTGGCAATCTTAATTTTGGGTCACCGCGGTAGCTGTGATTGCCAACGATACTCAAACAAAAATGACAGGGGCCTAATTTTGCAAAAAAGAGAAAGGGACATGCTTCTTTTAGCTAGTGCGAATGCTTTTGTCTTCCTTTTGAGGATTCCAAATAAGAAAGAGGAAAAAGTTGATGTTGATGTGCCTGCGTGGAATTTCCGGGAACCGTTCTAGTAGATGGTGTTGTAAGTGAAGGGAACTTTCATCGATTCACATTCCTAGTAACCAAACCACTGAAATTAAGTAGCCATGCGATGTTGACCAAAGTTCATGCATTTATATACACTGCTGCTCTGCACTGACAACAATCCTGCCTTAGCGACCATACCACTTCGCTCTGCTGCCACCTGAAAGCCATCATAAGACATTGGAAGAAGATCCTGCTACGGCAACCGATGGAAGGGGTCGTGGTGAGCTCTGTGACAGGAGCATTCTCATCGCTACTCACCAAGTTCGCCGCCTTGCTGGAGAAGAAGTACAAGCTGAGCAAAGGTGTGAAGGAGGAGATCGCCTTCTTGAGAGATGAGATGAGCAGCATGAATGCTCTGCTCGTGGATCTGTCCAGGATGGAGGAGCTCGACGAGCAGAAGAAGGAGTGGCGTGACAAGGTGCGTGACCTTTTCTATGATATGGAGGACTGCATCGACATCTTTGTGAATGATCGTACTAGTGGTAAGGCCTGGCCTCTTGAGAAGTTCATGGCATCCTACAATATTGCCAAACGGATCCAAGAACTCAAAGTTCGGGTGGTGGAAGCAAGCAACTCTCGCAACAGATATAAGCAAGATGTGGGCATTTCCCAGCCAAGACATGCCAGTGCTGACCCTCTGGTGCTGGCCTTAAACGAAGACACCTCTACTCTTGTAGGCACAGATAGAGCAAAGGATAAAATCATTTGGTGGTTACTGGAGGAGGGGGGACAACAAGTGCATCATCAACTCAGAAGGCCATGTTTCGAATCTTGGAACTTTGCAAGATTCTTGCAGGAATGTTACTGCTATTTCATACATAATTTCTTCAAAACTCCCGTGACGTTCGCACCTTCGAAAATAACAAAAGTGATATCTATTGTTGGACTTGGAGGTGTTGGCAAGACAGCTCTCGCTCACCAAGTCTATACTATGGTCAAAGGCAAATTTGATTGCACAGCTTTTGTATCAGCATCTCAAAATCCAAATTTCGTCAAGGTTTTCTCTGATATACTCTTACAAGTAGGGTGGTCGGAGTCGGAGCATTCAAGGTTGATGGATGAACTCAAAATCATCGACCTACTGAAGGAAGATCTGAAAGACAAAAGGCTCATCGACCTACTAAAGGAACATCTCAAAGACAAAAGGTTTGTACTTGGATATTATTGTTTAATACTCCCTCCGTCCCATAAAAAGTGCAATTTTAATTTTTCTAAGACAGATTAGTGGTGGTGTGAAAACACTCTAGTGCCCCTATTTTTTAGCTACATGCAGTAATTTTTGACATGCAAATCGGATCTAGTTACTTAACTAGGCAAGTAATTAGATCAGTTTTCTAGGCTTACACTCTTTGCGTGATTTGTTTTTTTGCAAATTCTGGGATTGCATTCTTTACGGGACCGAGGGAGTCTCAATATAATACACCACTGTCTCAACATGATTACATTAATAATTATGTTAAGTTTGATATTATTGGAGCAAAAGCTGAAAAGCACATGGATGCTATCATGGGTCATGGGTAGGAATGATGTTGGTCACTCAATTGTATCTAAGAGGTGGAAACATTTTAGAGACCACAATTTTTAGTGTTTCTTCATCCTTCACCACCTTCCTGACCTGCGGCATGGGGCCATATGTGATGGTTAAGAGGAATTAAGCTTTGATGAGAAATGTTTTCAATCCTTATAGTGTAGATTTTCACATCCATTTAAAGTGAACCCCGGGAAACAGAGTTTTCAACTTTCATTTCAGGTAGAAGTTATTTGTGAGTCTATGCTAGCTTTATATTTGTCAAAGAATATGAATTTTAGAGTGCTTGGAATTAATGAGAAGCGTTAATCCGGCAAAATCGAATGGTGTAAATCAACAAAGTACCAGGAAGTACAAGAAGTACCAAAAATTGTGAGAAATTATTATGGTACCTTTTTTACTATGTGTAAATCTATTTAATTCTTTTTAGTCAAAAAGATAATAAAGGAACGTACCTTCTGATAATTTACAAGTACCGTAAAAAGCTTGTCAAACAATGAGTAGATCCAGGCCGGAGATAGGGGCTTTTATCGTGTTCAGCTGACCCGTTAAAATTCTATAAATTAAATCCTTAAAAAGTACTGTTCATCCGACCTTATTGTGTTAATGGAGCTGACCCCAGCGTATATTTCGACTGGCTTCGCCCCTGAGATCAGCATTCCACTGATCAAGACGACCTCCACAGTAATTAACGTTTCCAAACAATTTGCTTTTAAGACTTCTCTGTCACTAAAAAATTATTTGTAAAACATTGTTTTCAAGGTTTTTTAGAACATCATGTGGTTCTACTGTGTTTCTATACTACGAGAATAACACATTGTGTTTTGTATTGTTTCACAGATACCTTATTGTGATTGATGATGTGTGGACAAAGGATGCATGGGAGTATTTTAAATGTTGTTTTGTGCAGAATAATCGTGGCAGTAGAGTTCTAGTAACTACAAGGATTGAAGACGTAGCTAAGGCATGGTGTCCTTGTTTCGATGGTCATGTCTACAGGATCCAACCTCTTGATGATCTAGACTCTAAGAGATTATTTCACAGAAGGATTTTCGGCTTTGAAGATGCATGCCCTGAGCAACTAAAGGCTGTTTCTGATGAAATTCTGAAGAAATGTGGAGGGTTGCCATTAGCCATACTTACTGTGGCTGGTATTTTGGCTAGTCATGAAGAGGTAAACTCAAAGCAAGCTTGGGAGAAGATAAAAAATTATTTAGGTTACCAACTGGAAAGAAACCATGGTTTTGGATCCATGAGACATGTCTTTAATCTTGGTTACCACAATTTATCTCTGGACCTGAAGACCTGCATGCTCTATCTTGGTATATTTCCAGAAGACTCTGAAATACTTAAGGCTGATTTAATAAACAGATGGATAGCTGAAGGTTTCATCATCAGTAAGAAGCTTTCCTTTGGTCCAGAGGAGATTGCAGAAAGTCACTTCAATGAGCTCATCAATAAAAACATGATCCAGGTAGCACGTATGGATGACTGTGGACAAGTGGTTTCTTGCCGAGTGCACGATGTAATGCTTGAATATATCACGTTGAAGGCTGCAGAAGAGAACTTTGTCACTATAATCAGCGATCTGCAAAACACGAGCGGCAGTTTGAAAGCTCGTCGGCTGTCCCTCCAACTCCAAGTCAGGAATTCAGGGTGCAACAACCATGCTCGGGAAGACCTTGAGCTCATCCAAGTTAGGTCGTTGAACTTCTGGGGGCCTGCTGAATGCATGCCTTCTCTGTCGAAGTTCCGACTAGTACGAGTTGTACATCTGGATGTCAATGGCTCCGAGGATGACCAATGTGATATGTCATCCTTCTGCAAGTTTTTCCAGCTGAGATACTTGAGGGTCAGAGGCCTTGGTTGCAGGAAACTTCCAACACAGTTGCATACCTTGCAACATTTGCAAACACTGGAGATACACCCAGGACCAGGAAAGAAGGCGACAATGGAGATAAATGCTACCAAGTTGCCCCCAACGTTGTGGCACCTGGTTGTCCCATCAAGGGTGAAGATGATTGGTGCAATGGAGAGGATGACAGCCCTCCGTACTCTGGCTCTGGGTGAACTTGATATACACCCCGAAGATGCGGAGAAGAGCATCAAGAGTCTCGGTGAGCTTTCCAAGCTACGGGAGCTGAAGCTGTCCTTGTCCCGTTCTTGCTCTCAAAAGGCACTTGGTGTTGTGGGTGATCTTCTGCCTTCCTCTCTCTGCAGGCTCAGCAACCTTGACTCACTAATTATCGGCGGCTCATTTGCTACTCATCATGAGGATATCATCGATGCATTGACTCGATGGCACACACCTCCACGCCATCTTCGCAGGCTGCACGCGCTGGCATGCCCCTTCTCAACAGTTCCAACAGACTGGATCACCCAGCTTGACGGTCTCAGGAGCTTGGAGATCAAGGTTGTGTCGCTGCCAAGGGGCGGTGCTGAGGTTCTTGCCAGGCTGACATCTCTGGTGCACCTTAGGTTGCATGTTGACAAACAAGCACCCGAAGAAGGTGTCGTCATCCGCCGTGCAGCGTTCCCTCATCTCAAGGAGTTTTGGTTTGCACATCAAGTGCCTTGCCTCATGTTCGAGGCAGGGGCCATGCCTGGGCTTCAGAACCTCACTGTGCAGTGCTACGTTAGCGCAGAGCGGCAAACCCATGGTGTGCTCGATGGCATCGAGCACCTAGGGAGCCTCAAGTTATTCAGAGTTGATATTGCCCAGTTTGAAATCGAGTTGCAAGCTGCGCATCATGTGCCAGAGAAAGAGGTGCAGAGGTGGAACAAGCAGGAACTGGAGAAAGCTTTCAGGATGGCCATCAGCAAACATCCTGGCAGTCTTAATACTAGAATTCAACATGTATATAGGGGAACCGGGCTAAGTTACTACTACACATTTTGATGTTGTAGAAGATGAGTCTAGTGACAAGCACGTCTCAGATAGGGCATGTCTCAGAGCCGCAATATCCTACTAGAAGCTTTGGGAATTCTTACCAGACAATTTGTGCCTTCAAAGCAAGAAAACAATTTAATGAGGATTCAATTGAGTTCTACTATGCACTTTTTTTACAAAACATCGAGCCACTTTGAAATGCAGTTTTTTCAATTTGGCTCCAACAATTTATGCTCTCAAAAATTTCATTGATTTCATATATATAGTGCAATTTTCTTAGACTACCATAATTTTTTACTATCGAATGTTAATAGAGAGATATAAATGCAACGACACGTGAATGTTGTACTTCCTCCGTGACATAGATCAAGGAATTTTGAGATGACATGGACATCATACTGATCAACAATATATCGCAATAGAAATCAAAAGTCTTTTATATCCCCTCTGGTTCATATAACTTGTCTTGTCATTTTGACTTTACTAGACACATTTCTTTTGATATTGTATATTCAACACACAGTGTGTTGAATAATATTAAACACCCAGCGGAGCGCCGCCCCTCCGGTCGGCGATGTTGGTAGTCCTGCAACCGTAAATTTTTATGGATATTTACTCCTACACATGCATGGGTTGGGGTGAGCAACTCCCGCATGCATGCACTGATATCTTTTTTTTTGATGAAGGACTTAGTGGTGGCTCACAATCAACGCACACATGTTATTGCTATTAAGATATGGCTACGAGTATGAGACGCTTGCGGGCACTTTCATCGGATTATGAAGTAATTTTAATATGTATCGGTTGCAGACTTCTGCACTATACATCAACGGCACACGCCAAAGAAATCCAACGCTTGTTTTTAACTTGTGATTGTTTTGGCCCTGATCACACCACACCCCCACAAGGCATATACGCATGTGTATCCCAGCTAGGGGATATGAAGTAACATCGACAGCACACGCCAAAGACATCCAGTACACATTCAAATTCTTTTAAACTTGCTATTGTTTTGGCCCTTATCACGCCCCACATTTATTTCAGGTGGTACTACTCCATGCACCTCTAGGATATAAAACTACCAATATCTTTGCTCTTTTTTTAAACCATAGGGCACAGGCTCCCACATATCCACCAGTGCAGATGTGAACCATGTCGCCTCCTGTCGAGAAAGGTGTCATAGACACCAAGCAGTTAAGGACGTCTTCCTCGAACATTTTTTGCAGTGATAATCCGCCAATCCCTCCAGACGTCAAGACGCTCCAAGACTTCAGTGCGTATCTTCGCTACAAATCAATCTGCCTGGTCGATGGAGAGTAACCTGATCCCTTGTTCCTCCACACACTGTCATTCTAGGGTCAAATCATATAGGTAAATCATATAGGGACCCGTGCACATTAAAACGGACCCATAATGACGCTAGGTGATGATTTTTACTGCCACAGATGAAAACTATAGGTTTTTACTCCCACGAATGCCCGCTGGAGCTCCGGCCACAAAACCACTGCGGGTGTTGAATATTATTCAACACACAACGTGGTGAATATCCATGTCCCATATATATATATCTATATATATATATATATACACACACACACACACACTCATCCCTATGAACGCATGTACGCAAACGATCTTTAAAGCCCGACCAGATCTTTTGGCCGGCAAAACATGCTCCATGTCTTATAAAGGCCACAGGCTGGTCTTAGTACAACGTGCTTCGACCAGGCCATTGGGCAATGCCAAATTTGCTTAGGTTTATGACAAAAGGAATCACAATAAGTGATTTTGTAGCATTCCCTCTAGTTTGGTAAATAAAGTCGTTTTTGGCAAGATTTAAGTCAAATATTAAGAATATAAATTATGAATATTTTTTAAGTCGTTGAGTTTGAAAATGTGAAAATTACATGAATGAATTTGTCTTGCAAAATACTTTCATAAAAGTATACATATATTAGCTTAATAAATATTTTTATAAAAATAAGAAGTAAAAATTATACTTTAAAACCGTGTAGTTGTTCTAAACGACTTTATTTATCGAATTAGAGGGAGTAACTGATAATTTGACTCCAAGTCTCCAACAGTTTATGCATTTGCAAAAATTAGTAATAAAATTTTATTATGCAGCCTCCATGTTCAATCTGATGTTCGGTTTTCCGCTTGGGCCAGGCCCCATTCTTCAAGGTTTCTTTCTAAGGATTTTATTTTGACATCAGCTCTTACATGTTTAGGCTAAGCTCACATGTGCAGTGACGTCATTAGAACCAGTACCCTACCCCACTGACAGACTGTTACTCTCACTGACTCACTCTGTATAGCTCGAAGCTCGCACACCTGTCCCAGGATACCAGAGACCACACCAGCACCACCAAGAAAAGACACCGCCGGGCGGACGCACTGACCACGAACCACCGCAGCTGCCATGGCCGCCGCTCCCGTGTCCGTTCCCCGCATCAAGCTCGGCTCGCAGGGGCTGGAGGTCTCGGCGCAGGGCCTCGGCTGCATGGGCATGTCCGCCTTCTACGGCCCGCCCAAGCCCGAGCCCGACATGATCAAGCTGATCCACCACGCCGTCGCCTCCGGGGTCACCCTCCTCGACACCTCCGACATCTACGGCCCGCACACGAACGAGATCCTCCTCGGCAAGGTCGGTTCTCGGGGCTCGGATTTCGCATATCTGCTGTCTTCCCGTTTGGCCTTTTTTACAGTTTGCATTGAAGGTGTTCGATGTAATGCTTCTGAAATTCCGAGCAGGCGCTGCAAGGAGGGGTGCGGGAGAAAGTGGAACTTGCCACCAAGTTCGGCATCTCGTTCGCCGACGGCAAGCGTGAGATCCGCGGGGACCCGGCGTACGTGCGCGCGGCGTGCGAAGGCAGCCTCAAGCGGCTCGGCGTGGATTGTGTCGACCTATATTACCAGCATCGGATCGACAAGAGGGTGCCCATCGAGGTCACGGTGAGTGCCACCTTGGACATTTGATTTCTTTGTTTGGTAGATGGATATTAGTAGATGGGAACATATACAAGTGGAAGTGGTGGGTGGAAATGCTGGCCTGTGAGGGGAAAGTTCTAGAGAGACAGAGTGATGGTGGTTGGTGCCTTGGTGGAGGCAGGTTTGTTTAAGAGCCCCTTCCTCGAAGGAGAATGAATGGTGTCTAAAGTTAGAAAGCTTCGCAAACTTTCTTTACAAAGAGGGCCTGCTGGTGTACGATGAAATATTTCTCTTCTGTAATTAGTAAAACTTTGTCAAGAATATCGATCACCATCCTGAATATTTTTACCCAAAAAAGAAATGAAAACTATATTCTGGAATCTGAGTCCATCGTGTTGCACTGTTTAGAGCCAGTGTGAATCGGGAAAGGATGTCCAAGAATCGGACGAGAGTAGGCTGTCATGTGGAAGACAGCTTCTATGTGAGATACAATTGCGTACAAGTACCAGCACATAGGTCTTAGGAGTATATTAGATGTGTTGATCAGTGCATTTGCAAAAATGAATTATGACATTTTTAAACCATTGCTTTTTTTTTGCAATTTGGATCTAGTTAGTTGCATTTGTTCCTTCTAGAATCCGCAATGTGGCCTAAACCATGAAATTTTCTTTTAAAGAAAGATTATTGAGTCATTCTTTTCATTGCCTAGATGGGTGAACTCAAGAAGCTAGTTGAAGAAGGAAAGATAAAGTACATTGGATTATCTGAAGCATCCGCGTCAACAATTAGGAGAGCTCATGCAGTTCATCCTATTACTGCAGTTCAGCTGGAATGGTCATTATGGTCTAGAGATGCAGAAGAAGATATAATTCCCACTTGCAGGTATTTCTATGGAAAATCTAACACAAGTTGTCCAGTCACTAGGTCCGAAGCTTTATTTTCTGAATCATCTATTTTCTGTGACAATTTCAGGGAACTTGGTATTGGGATTGTGGCTTACAGTCCACTAGGCAGAGGGTTCTTGTCCAGTGGGACAAAACTGGTTGATTCACTAACTGAGCAGGATTTCCGCAAGGTGAATTGAAACTGATACCTATGGAACGTTGCTATTCCTTTGGTAGCAAGTTAGGTTATCATTATCCTTTGGTTCTACTTTTAATAGGACTAGGAGGTATTTCATAAATGTTTGCAAAAAAAATTTCATTCATTGCAAACATGGCTTACATATATGCATAGTGCACTTATCTTTGATGTGTGTTTTGACCATTTACTTGGTTTTAGATACCTTTTTAGATTCTGCTCATCCATTTGATGTATATACTATGGTTCCATCCATTTTTTCCAATAAAAAAGAATTATAAATACAGCCAGTTGCCTCTTCCTAATGGAATTTCCATACTTGTGCAGCATATGCCTAGGTTTCAACCAGAGAATCTTGACAAGAATGCTCAGATATTCGAGCGTGTCAGCGCAATGGCGTCAAGAAAAGGATGCACACCATCACAACTTGCATTGGCTTGGGTGCACCATCAGGGAAATGATGTTTGCCCCATACCAGGCACAACAAAAATGGAGAATTTCAACCAGAATGTAGGGGCACTGTCTGTGAAGCTGACACCAGATGAGATGGCCGAACTCGAGTCATATGCTGCTGCAGGTGAAGTCGTGGGTGATCGATATTCTCAAATGGCCAACACCTGGAAGGATTCAGAGACCCCGCCATTGTCGTCTTGGAAATCTGAATAGCTGAATACAATATCTTGAACTATGTGCGTTGCCGTATCTACAAGTTGTTGAGCTGCTTCTGCTTAGATCTTCGGTACAGGACCGTCCATATGATGTGCTTGTCCTTGGAATAAGTGATGTGTGGTAGTCAATGCGTATTTGCATACCTCATTTTGTATATCAGTGCTCTAGTGGCACGATGAATAAGCTTGTGCAATTGTATCGAGTATTTATCATAGCACAATTACACTAAATTTTGTAATATTAATAGATGGAACGGAAGTGCACTTTTCTTGGAACTCTGCCTGTTGATGAGATTGATGTCGCACTTTTTACTGTTGCGAGCAGAGACGCTGTCAATGATTGGAGGACTGCAAACTTCTGAACCTCTAGCTGCCTCGAGGGTACATCTCCACTCTCCAGCTAGCTCTGCTTTTCTCGAACCTGTACAAGCACAAGAGGAGAAATCAGCGGTTGGCAAAGCTAAGGTTAGGGGTTTTATAGACATTAAATAGACTGTCATGTGAGCACGTTTGATGATGTGACAATGTATTAATGAAGATATAGTTAAAATGAGTTTCATGAGGATGACACTCCCTGTACACAGTTACCTAGACAACTTGTGTCTTGCATGTAACCTAAAAAAAATAATAGATGAAATTATGCATTGAGAGTGAGATGTTCCATTACTGTTTTAAATATTTTTAGATGATGTGTCACTCTAGGTAATCGTGTTCATGACATCTGCACTGAGACTGGCCTAAGCTAGTGCAGATCCGGCCATCAGCGACATCTCATTAGTCATTACGGACTATATCCAGCTTTAGAAATTGGTGGATGAAGTAAACTTTCAGCCATCACTCAGGACATGTAACACCTGCAGTTCCAGAGGGGATTCGATGACCCAGACATTATAAGAGGAGTGAATTGGGTACTTGTGACAGAACTGCTCAAAATAAATCTGTATTATCACCTAAAATGGTCCACTTGGCTCATAAGTGATAACAAGGATGTATTTGTCGCCTCTGTCGGGTCATACCCGGTGAATCACTTACTACATGATTGTGATATGCGCAAAGCACACACGACAGCGGGAACAGAGTACAAGTTCAACATTACATAAAAAAGTACACAAGTCACATTTTTTTATTACAAACCAGGTTTTTCGTACATGAAAGTATGTGTTTTAGAGTTTAAATAGCAGAAATAAAACTACATGACAGATACTTATGGGAGGCCATCCATAATATATCACTCATCGTCATCCTGCTCCCACTTAAGCTGCCAACCGTCTGAATAGAACCAGGTCAAATGAGGTTACCTGAAAACCACAAATTAAGCGTTCACAAAAAAAAAGAAAACCACAAATTAAGCAAGGTTGAGTATGCTAATACTCAGCAAGACTGACCCGACAAAAAGAAAGTACAACTAGACATGTAAGGCTTTTTGGTTGGTGGTTTTGTTTTGCCAAAAGCGACTAAGAGTTGATCCTTACTTTCCGATTTTAGCTCAAGTTCTAATAGTTTAACCATTCTAGGTAAACACCTAACTAAACAAGCATGTTTGTGCAAACAATATTAATCAGGCAACAATATTAATCCAACTGTTCCATAAATACATGGGGTAGCCAGTGGTCAAGCCGACTCAAATAACGACGAGTGACCGATGATTGATCGATTTATATCCTTGAAAGGTAACCTAAGATACAATTGCAAGATAACCCAAGATACAAGGAAGAAGATAGACCCCAAGAAATCAAATAAAAGTGAATGCAGGGTCTACCCCAACCAGGCGGTTCCCGTCATTCCCCAGATTAGGGACATGCTGTGACAACCCGCCCAGGAAAGTACCGTACTATCGCCTAAGACCGATCCACTTTGGTCATTAAGTAATAATAAAGTACCATCCTGTCGTAAGTCGCCGGGTTAACGCCCGGTAAATCACTTGAGAGCACAAGGATCGAATATATGCATTAAAACTCACTCGAAGGCGAGTCCAGAGATACAACAACATTCAAATTCAAATTCGTACCCCGAAGGGTTTAATTATTACAAACCATAGTTTTTACCATGACGAAATAGTTCAGAGTTTTGAAAAGACACAGCGGAAATTAACTAGCGGAAGCAAGGTCACCACGGGAGGCCATCCATGATGCTTCAGTAGTCGTCCTCCACCCACTCCAGCTCCCAGCCGGGCGGGATCTCACCGGGCCACACATCACTGAAGGCATTACCTGAATCAACACATTATAGCAAGGCTGAGTATACTAATACTCAGCAAGACTTACCTGTCGGTGGTATTTACTTCACCAAATCTAGACCATGAAAGGCTTTTTGGCTACTGGGTTGCTTTTGCTAAAAAGTAACAAAGAGTAGGTCCTTACTTTCAAGATTTTAGCACCAGTTCTAGTAGGTTTAATATTACTACATTAGCCAACTAGTACAAACAAAGTTGTACAATACAATTAATCAATCATCATCTTCATCATCTTCCATCATTAGGGATCACATGACTAGTGGAGTAAGTAGTCTCGGATAACGGTGAGAGGCCGACAATCGATTGATTTAAACCTTGCAAGGTCGACCCAAACACACGGTCGGCTGCCCCCGCGAGGACAACTCCCCAGACCGTCCCCATAAATCCTCGGGTCGGGATCGAATCTTACGATCTTTGGTGCGGAGCTATCCGCATAACCCGCAAGATACCGGAGTCACCATACACCACCGGTGGCGAGCCGTGAGAGCGAATCCCAAGAGTAGTAACGGTAGGATCCCTAGCCGCCTCATTATGGTACTAGGTTTACCGGCCCCATAACCGGCATGTGCTTGGTACGTTCAAAAACTTAACCCACATAACCACTGGACCGGAGCCCAGATCCCATGCTCTTACCACGTGAGCAATCCATTTAAGGATATAGTATGATTCCTATCTAGGAACCTATTCTCGCGAGTGAGGTCATCACCCGACTTGTAACGGTCCTATAGCTTAGCAGCTATCGACCTATAATACTAGTAGGGACCAAAGGTACCTATGGATCATGCATCTAGGGTTTCATTCAACTCCTGAACGTAAATGCACAATCATTCATAGATAATTGCATAAAGAACTTTAAAACTGGGTTAGATGCACCGGAGCTTGCCTTCGTCAGCTAGGTTAGCTTGGGCACCCTCGGTGTCGAGTCCGTCCACGTACTGCAGAGAACCTTCCGCTCCGCCTTCCTCGGTTTCGGGACCGGGGAGTAATCTCCGTCAGGAAGATCTACACGGAATGGATGCACTTTAGGTGATGTGATAGTTTGTTGTCTTATCCAACTCTAGTTGGTCATATTCACCTTAACAAGCATCTATCTAAGGTTTCTATTTGAGGAAGTCATTGGTGGTACATGGATTACTCTTTTATTCCTTATTTGAATAAAGGTTTTATTTAAGCTTATCATTTCATGTGAAAGCTTTATTTCATATTATTTTTACCAACATGGTGTAATTAATATCTTTTATTTATGAATTTTAATTAAATTTCTTTTATTTATATTAAGTACTATTTCCAAAAAGAAAAAGGATTTAATTAAGGATTTCTCTTTATTTTAATTTCCCTTTAATATTAAAAGGGCATTTAAGCCATTTATTTAAACAATTAAATTACCAAAAATTAAATGAGTGTTTCTTAAGCCTAACAGTACCTATTCTGGTCCATTGGGCCCACATGTAAGTGTTGGATGCTAGAAAATTAAATATTATTGAAATTAACAAAGGTTATCTAGTGATTCAACTTAAATGCAAATAAAAATAAATAAGCATCAAAATTACCCAAACTTTCTGGTGGATGCTCTCTGGTCCTAAACAAGTCTAAAAAGCTAGCATGTTCACATGGAACCTCTACTGAATTTGGTTTATTAAATTACAATGGAAAACATGCATTAAACAAGAATAATTATTTCTGTTACTCCTAAATTCATGAATAATTCACAAGAGGTGCCTTTTGGCATCTCAAGAGAGTGTGCACAAGTTGGGCTCAAGAACATGAATAAAATTAACATGAAAAATCATCTATGTAGCTCTGCCAGAGATGGAAAAACATTTTTATAAAAAGACCCACATTATAACTTTGTGCAATTTTTGGCACAGCATCTAGTCTTGTCCTAACACACAACATATCCAAAGCTTAGCTACAGAGAATCCATACATTTCAAGTCATAATAGATTCAAGCATAAAACATTTGAAATTTTCCTGCCAAAACTACTTTGAATCTAGTCACAAGTGTACCACACATGGGTGGGGTTTGACATCCTGAGTCCTACAAAATTTGTTTGAGAATTTTTGGAATTTTCTGTGAATTTCTAGGGATTTTCTAAGACTGTGGACTGATGTGCAAATAAACTAAGTTACGGATCCTTGCAAATATGCCCCGGATTCACATCTATACCCTCGACGGCGGCGGGAGGGCTCGCCGGCGGCGATGTTTGGCCCGACCATGACAACAAGCGGCACCATGATGAAATTGAGCTCACCACGGTCCTATTGGTGGTGATGGCGAGGGTGGAACTTGCTCCGGCGACGCGCGCACGGCGGCGGCCGGCGGCGCGCTCGGGGCGGCTCGGTGTCTTGCGGTGTGGAGGCCAAATTGGCGCAAACAAGCACGCTTGCGAGCTGGCTCGGGTGCTAAGGGATCTAGTGGCGTGCTTGGACGGCGGTGAGCGCGAGCCGGGGAGAGCTAGCACGGCGGCGGCGGGATGGCGGCGGCGATGGCGCGGGCGGCTCGGTGCGGCGCGCGAGGAGAGCACGGGGGCCTTTATACCCGGCTCGGGCGGCCCGTGGGTGACGCGCGGGTGACGGCGGGGAGATGCGGCCGTGCTACGGCGCGCGTCGGGACGCGCGCGCACGGGCGGCGGCGCCGCCGACGGGGACCGGCGGTCCGTGGCGCGCGCGCACGTATGGCGGCGCGGACGCCAAGGCGCCTCGGGACGGAGCGCATCGGGGCGCGCGTGCATCGGGACGCGGCGTGGCGCGGACGTCGAGACCTCGGGCGGCGTGGGCACGGCCGGCCGGGGCAAGGCCGGCGGCGGGCGGCGACGGCGGCGCACGGGGCGCGCACGACGTCGCGCGTGGCGCGCTCTGGCTCTGGCCGTGTTGCTGGTGCAAGCTTTGACTCGATTTTTCTCAAAATTTTTCAACAGAACTGGACCAAGTGATGAATACCAAAGTTGTAGATCTAGGTACCAGCTACAACTTTTACAAAGGTTGTATAGGGTTTTGTTGCCTAGATTTGAATCTGTGGAAGTGCCAACTTTGAATGTCAGCACGATTCTCGCTCATCAGAGAGAATCGTCTTGCAAGGGCTTTTTCACAATTTTCCCCTCCAAATCAGCAATGCCACTCTACATGAAAGTTGTGTCCCTCAACAAGACCTACAACTTCCCCAAAGGTATAATTTTAAGTGTTTAGGTGAATTTTGGGGAACGCGGCAAAAGTTCCGGCAGACACCTGTGGACACTGGGTGGCAAGGGGGTTTTGACCCACCCTTTGACCAAGGGTTGGCCCCACAAGTGTTTTAACTATTCACTAGGGTCACTTAGGGGTATGTTAGGGAGTTTTCATGGGTGAGGGCCCAGGTTGACCTAGGGTTGACCATTTGACCGGCTAATCGTGTCATTAGCGTTAATGGCGGTAATTAAAAACCTGGGGCGTCACACATGCGCCATAGTCCTAAGTACAAGGTTACCGGAACTCCCTCACACGACACGTCCAGACTCACACTTGCACTACCAGAATCAAATCAGGAGACACATCTCAAGAGTAGTAGCGATAAAGTCCCTGCACTGGTTCATTAGGTACTAGGCTTACCGGTCCCATTCCGGACAAGCACTTGGTACGTTCAATAGCTTAAACTAGCACCATGCTACTCGGTCGAGACCGAACCCATTGCTCTTACCACATGAGCGAGTCAATTTAACCAACTTATGATTCCAACATAAGCATCCTATATCTTGCGAGCCATGAGTCATTACTCGACTTGTATCGTGTCCTTAAAGCATGGCACTAGCATGCTAACATACTAGTATAAGAGCATAGGAACCTAAGGAGCACGCATCTAGGTTTCAAAACAACTCCTGAAACTTAAATGCACAAAGTAAATCCTAAATACTGAAAATGTAAAAGCTAAGAAATTTTATCAAAAAGGTTATATGCAACTCCGGTGCTTGCCTTCTTCTATGTTAGAAGCAACCTTGGGCTCTTCTGGACTTTGGTCCAGGTCTTGGTGAGTACCCAACTCGTTCACTTCTCCATCAATTGCACCTTCTCCCTCCTGTACTAGTGTGTACCTTCCACCCGGCAGTTCTACATGTTAAACATGCACATGCATTAAGTTAGGGTGTGAGTGGTTAATTAAAAGTTAACTTTGATGGTGACTGTGTACGTATTTTAGCAAATTAAATTAGTTAACTTTACAAAACAGCAAGGGGGTGTGTCCTAATGGTTTTGAACAGAACAACATCTAAGCATTTCAAAAAAACAAAAACGATGACAGTTTGTATTTACTTGAAAGCTATTAGCTTTTCATCAAAAATTCATATCAAATTAAATACACATCCACTGGTCCTAAATTTTGGTACACAACAACATCTACCTAAACTAAGCTGACATGCCAAAGTTTAGCTCCAGATTACCTATATTTTAGTTTATATGAAAAAGACAATTTGCAGCCTAGCATAACACAAATAAATCGTACAAAAAGATTTATTAATATTTTTGGTCTTAATTTTCTATTACAAGCCACTCATGTCTAGTATAAGCTTCTGGTCAAAGCACAAGTGTCGATTCAAATTTCAAAATTTTAATTTAAACTCTTAAGCAAGATTAAAATCAAAACATATACCAAATCACATCCTAAAATCCCATCTACTTTACCATGGGTATTCCTAATTATGACAAAGCCATGGGATTCATTTGTGCTTAGAGAAAGTTCATTTATAGGACTATAAAAAGCATCAAGATTAATCTAGCATAAATCTTACATAAATCATAACTAATATCTACACATCGAACTCCTGTCTACTTTGCTCACAAGTCTAAGCATGTCACAAAGAATAACATATCCAAAATTTACTTCCATATCATGAGTATATTTTAAACTACAACAAAAACACCTCAAATTGAGTTTGAATTTTCATTCAAAAACTATAGACAAAAACCCTATACAAACTTCCCATAAAAGGTATAGTTCCTCACCAGGAACCCAAAAAAATTAGATTTGCATTTTTATGACTTTTATATTATTTTAATGATTTTTCTAAGTTGCCGCCGAAACCTAAAGAATCTTATTACAACCAGGTCCCTTTATTCGCAGGTAGGTCCTCAGAATTTACAACTAGGTCCCCAGACTAGAATCCTAATCACAACCAGGTCCCTAAGCGCCATGGTCGGCGATGGAGGTCAAAATCCGGCGAGCTCGTCGTCCGGATGGACTGGGAAAGTGGTGGGAGTGATGAGGGGCTCACCAGCGTTCCGTTTTGGGGCTTGGATGGGAAAAGAGCGTGGCTGGTGGGCGCCGGCAACGGTGCAGGGGCGGCACACCCACCGCGGCTCCAATGTCGACGGAGTGGCAACTCAGTGAGGCAAAGCCGGTGAACGGGGAACTGTGGTTGATGGGTGAGGAGACTTGGAAACGGTGGGAGCTCAACAAAAATATGGGCAAGGATGAGCTCGGCGGGTGGCGGAGCGGACAGGGGCGCCGCCGGCTCTGATTGGCCCGGTTTGTGAATGAGGGAGGGGGAAAGGTTTGTGGCACTCCAGCTGGCGCGGCTAGCTACCAGTAGTGGCGATGCAAGGGCGCGGAGGCAGGGCTCGTGTCTACGGCGTCACACGACGCGTGGCGCAAGGCGCAGGTTGGCCGGTCCGCGGCTTCTCTGGGCGCGGCGCACGGCCTACGAGCCTTTGGAGTTACCACGACTCGCGGGTCCACAGCGACGGACGCGAGGCGTACGTACACCGGAGGGCGCGTACGGTGACGCGTGGCGGTGGCTCGGGCGCCGCCGCGCTCTGGACCGCGAGGGCACCCCTTTTATTTCATTTGCGCCTTTTCAAAAATGCGAAACTCTGAATTCTTGAATGTAACATGAAAATTTCTATAAACGAAAGTTGTAGAGCAACTATAGGATTACAACTTTTACAAAGTGTGACTTATGTTTTGGTGATTCGTTTGAGTGGGATCGCGTGCCAAAGTTTTCGATTTTCTAGACGCGATTTAGTGTTCATAAAGGCTTCAACCCTGGTTTTGCTAATTTGCACTCAAAATTTGAATGTCCGCCAATTATGAAAGTTGTGTTCCCAAAAAAAGAGAAAAACTTTTGTATTGCATATTTTGAAGTTTTATTATGAAATTTGGAGAACACGCTAGAAAACCATTAAAGGGCATAGAGCTCCAAAGGAGAACTAGGGTTTGACTTTGTCAATTGTGTGTCAATTTGTACTAAACATGATTTGGTAGTGCTAACACATGTCATTAGGATTTTTAAACATCAGGGATGTTACAGTACTCTAGACTTCAAGCACATATAAAAACCTATTCAAATTTCGATATTTACATGTGTAAAGTTTTTCTATGTGATGTTATCTTCACCACAAAATAGTTTTGCTCCCTAAATTTCAATCCTATAAACTATAGGTAAACACGAAATATAATTGCAATAACAAATGCAAAAGATCAATGAGGTAAAGAAGGCAAACTTCCTTTATGTCTATATGACATTTTTTATCAGGTATCGGAAAGTAAAATTTTCCACTAATTTTCATTGTGGGAGTCTGTCTTAACGAAATGCCTACACAAGCGCATAAGCTTTTCGGAAATGCTCTGGAACTGACATCCGACGCGTCGGAGGCCGCACACCCCGCACCACCCACCACTTTGCGTTTTAATTTATATATGGGTATATCTTTCATTCTCTACCTTCTCTCATTAACCTCCTTTTCTCATTTCTCCTCTCCCGTGCTCCATCGCGACCGGTGGCGGCGCGGCCTACCCCGGCGGCGGCGCACCTCCCCGGCCAAGATCCAGTGGCCGGTGGGGCTCCTCTCCCATCCCATAGCCCAGATCTGGCGGTAGAGCACACTGATCGGGACCTCCAGCGGGCGGCGGCGTGGCCTACCCCGGAGGCGGCGCACCTCCCCGGCGGAGATCCAGCGGCCTGGCTGGGCTCCTCTCCCACCCCATGGCTCAGATCTTGCGGCAGAGCGCACAAATCGAGAGATGACGACATTAGGTGGAGCAAGCAACGTTGGTCAACAGGCGGCGGAGGCAACTCGTCCAGACGTCGATGGCGAAGCTTAGGACGCGCGAATCAAAGATGGTCAGTGGGTGCTTGGGGCTTAACGTAGCTTGGGGCGGTGGCGCCTTTACCCCCGGAGCAAATCCGATGCTGCGCGGTCGCTCGAGCCCAGGGGGTCGGCCGCCGCTCCCTCGCGTCGCACCAGCCAGGGGGAGGGCAAGCCCGCGCGGAGGAGATGCTCCGCTCTGGAGGAGGAGCATCGCCACCAGGAAATGAGCCGCACTAGACGTCTCCTTCCTCCTCGTCCTTCCACCGTTTTTCCAGGACTGATGGTTGCTGGAGGAGCTTCTCCAGCTAACAAGACATGTTGCAATCTTATGTTTCAAAATGTTCCCGATGTTGCAATCGAATGTTTCAAGTGTGTGATAGTAATGTTGCAAAAGCCAAACCAAATGTTGCATATGTTGCAGTGTGTTGACGGTCAATTTTGGTACACATAGCTATGAGTTTACCGTCAACATTTGCATGTATTTGATATTCTAACTAATGGTAGTAAACCTCCAGAGGTATCAAGTTCACTCTTGCATACTGATTTTGGAGTTTGTTGTTTGCGCAGGAAATTAACGTTAAAGAGGAGACTTTCAGGATAAGTTCATCAAGCACTTCAAGAGGAGATCATGAAGCCCGTCACAAGTCAAGATACAAAGTGAACAAGACTCCAAACAACCCAAGAACCGAAGCATCAACACGCAAAACTCCAGGGACTTGGATGTATACCAATGAGATCAACTCAGCCCGAGAGATATTCTCGCAGCCCAGGACAACATGATCTTTCGGTGCAGATTCAGAGACTTAAACGGCCTGTAATGGCAAAAGTTTGACTACCAAAGTTGTGGGCCTCGACGATACCTTAGATTTGAACATGAGGAAGGCAAAATTCGGATAAGGGAGCTAGGAGATATGGCCCTCGAAATCCCTGCTTCGCAGTCAGTCCAAAATCAGACAGATTATTTTCCGAGGCTGTTTTGGGATCTTATCTTCGTTTCTAAGGAAACCAATGAATACCAAAGTTGGAGATAATTTCGTGGCACACAATCTGGACACCGAATTTGCATTATTTGGAGTCCGTACGTGGGATATATGGTGCCAACAAGGAAGGCTGCGAATTAGGAAAATCTGGACGAGACTGATTTTATGGAAACCAAGTTTCCTTCTCTCCCAAGGAAGATCTCGTATAAGAGAAGGTGGAGCACGCCCCAAGGCCCCCCAAGGGCATAAATACAACCTCCTGGGTGCCCAAGGAGCGGTGATCGATCCATCCATTCATTAGAGAGCCGCCGACATGAAGGAGAAGCACCGGGAGGAAGCCGACGGCCGCCGCAAGTCCTCAAGTTGCCTAGGAGATGGCCTAGGCCATGCCCTAGCCACCATGGTTGGCCCTGCATGGTGAAGCCATGGTGGAGTTCCGGAGCCCATGCCTTGATTCCATCAAGGCAATTGTACATTCTACATTCGATGGTGATATGAATCATGTCTTTTCTTTACTTTGATCTACATCGATGAGTGTTTTATCCATATGTGTAGATAGCATATGATTTTAGTAGGAATAGATCTAATCGTGGTGGTTAGTGTATCTCTTGCGGATACATCGTTGTAGTGCACGGACCTAGGTTGTCGTTCGGTGATGAATATCCTTGTCTAGTGACAGTACGGTGGAGGAGAAAGCGGCGAATGAACGTGTATCGGACCACTCCATATCGGGTTACTACATATCGAGTGTACTCCTTATCATAGTATAGGATTAGATTGGTTTGTCATCGTGGCCAGAGTGGCAACAAGAAGATGATAGGCTAGGGTTACCCCTTTGGATGCTTACCTTTATGGCTAGGTGGATGTGATTCATACATCCTTTTATGTATGTTTAATCTTTATGCAATCAACACTACACATAGGGTTAGACCGGTAGGTTAGATAGAGAACATTAGTGGTTTGCTTCCGATCCTTGAATTGACAAATCTAGGGAGGACCCTCCTTGGTGAAAAAGGCACCAAGTCACCCGTAGGCTTGCGGTGAACTTGAGCACGGTTTTGCACCGTCAACAAGCTCCCTTTTCTAGCGCTGTTGCCTGGGATTGGCAACTCGAACCCTAGGGAAATCTATCTTTCTTTTAACTTACCCTAATTCTATCATTGCATATACGCTTGGTTTCTGGTTTGTGTCCTTGAAAGTTGGTGGAAAACTAGACACAAAGCGACCGAGAAAAGTTTTCAACATTTGGACTTCAACAAGTCCAACCTCGCTCAACCAAGTTGATGGCTACGCAATGATTTGCTCTTTAGTGGTAGGTGCTAACCTTGGTTAGTGTCCCAACATCGGCTATTGAGTCCCCACCTAAAGCAACAAAGACGAACAAGGTATGCCTACATGTGTCAATTAAGTTTTTAAGACTAATTTCTTTTGGAGGATTGTTTGTTCAAGCTATAGGTTTTGGAAACGACCATGTCAAGCACGATGGAAAATGATTCCATTACCATCATGCTCTTGCAGCGATGGTAATGACTTTTGAAGCCAAGGATGCTCGACATGGTGCCCTAAAAGACTTCAAGATGAAGACAACACGAACATCTCTGGATCGATGGACAAAAAGGATAACAACGTCATCGCGATGTTTGCATGAGCCTCAGCAGAAAACAATTAGATATATTTGGATTTGCAGAAGCTCCATGAAGTCTACGTTCCAATGAATCAAGCGGCAAGGCAATCGGAGCTTCCTACAAGCGGATATGGCCGAATCACCGATGGTTGCACATGCTGAAATTCTGGATAGCAAGCAGTGCTGAAGTGAAACAGCCATAGCTCACTCATTCGGACTCCGATTAAGACGAATGAGTACCTATTGGAAAGGTAAATTTATAAAATTTTCAATATAATTATATATTGGTATATGTTCTGTTCTGGATGCTGGGGTAAATCCATGAAGAAGAAGCAACAATAAGGTGATGACGATGTTGGGGGGATTCGGAATCAAGCCTTTCGTATACCTAAAAATAAAATGCGGCTGTGCGAAAGGTTCAACAGCGAAACCCCAGGAACCGCGAATTCCTTTTCCACCTTCCGGATTTTGCGTTTCGGTCAGTACCCTTCGTCGCCAACAAAGCGGCCAAACGAATCCAGCATAGCACAGGGTGTCAAAGTCTCGCTTGGCGACTTATTTCATGACGAAACCCCTAGGGCGAATATTATTCACCCAGGGAGCCTCGGCCTGGGATTCGCTCAGGGGGTTTCGTCGTTCCTAACATTTAACGAGTTCAAACTTGAGTGTGGTTTTTGTTTCAGGTGATGAAGAGTGCTAGGCGAACGGGGGGATCTCCAAAGGCTCGGGGGTTTTCACCCCGACGGGCGCACATGATAAGAGCTGGAAAGGCGCCGCGATTTGCGGCGTGACATCATGAAGTGCCGATTACGTGGAGACCTAATTGGAGATTACCCGAAGATAGCCTAGCACATTCTGTTTTGATTCGTTTTACACGAGGGTGTTCTCGGAATGTAAAAAGTCCGCCCGCCTCCCTATAAAAGGAGACGGACCGGCACTTGTAAAGGGGATCAGCTTTTGAGAAATCTACTGTTGAGAAAGAAGCTTTTGTTTGTCCTTCGTTCAGCATTTTGGTTTTTGGTTCTTGAGCTTTTGTCTTCTCTCATTGTTCGTGTGCGAAAGCTGCGGCTTTCCCCACAACAAACGACAAAATAGAGGAGATGGACATGGTGTCAATAAAGACAAGATGGAGCAACGGTTCCGCAACACGTACATGATTAAATCCAGAAGCTAAAGACTAAAACAAACCCTCTAGAGCTTGGATTAATGAATACACAAGAGGCACCACTCAACACATGATGATGTTGGAAGCGAACCACGACGGATTTCCTAAAGGCAACATCAAGCTGCATGGCTACTTTGGATTCTCGCACAAGTAACCATGGCTTCACGACAATAAAAAGGTATGTGAGAAAGTCAAGCTCTATGACTTAAAATGAAGCGCTTTGTGGGAGGCAAGCCGATCTTTTTATATATCTATATAAACTATGACAAGTCTACATTGTGTTCTTTATTTGAAAACTTCAAGTAACATCATACCATTGCTCTAATAAATGTCACAACCACATCTTGTATGCTTTAATAGATATTGAGTGAGCACTTTGCTACTTGAACTTTGGAAAACTTGTAGACCACTTTTTTGTGTGCTTATTAGTGTTTAGAGTCTTTTTAGTTGTGCCTTTAGAGAGAATTATGAAGTATGATCCCTTTACTCTAAACTTGTGGCTAGTTAACTTAGGCTGATTTTTGCTTTTGGTTTGGACCACCACCTATTATGTCATGTATTTTTGTTCATTCATATCATGTTGCACTTTATTCCACATTGTTCTCCACCCTTGCATTTTGTTGCATGATGCATATCATATTTAATACCTTTTTTTGTGAAAAAACCACCTTTGCCTAAACCTACCTATCAAACCACACCTAGAACCTAAGCCAACAAAGGGAGGAATCGAATTATGTCAATCCAACCAAGTCTATCTCTATTCCTTTTCTAATTAAAGTTTAGACTAGCCTCATTCTAAAACCTTAGGGAAAACCCCCTCATACCTTTAGTAATCCTAAAACCATAGGTTTGTTTCTCATTCGAAAATCTAACCCTTGCTTTTCTTCTTTTTCAAAACCACCTTAGATAGAATTTCTTCACCCGACTTATCTTTTCAAAATTCTTATCTTGAGCCAAAAAAATGTAGGATACCCATAAACCTTATTTTAAAACCTTGTTAGCATGTTTGGTTAGGTCTTTTGATAAAAGATTTTGTTGCCAAGACTTTACCTCTCATAAAGTGACTTGCTTGTCATTATTAAGGAACAACATTGAAAGTGTTTTTCAAACATTGCTGACCCTTTTCACTAATTCCTTTTTGCATTTGCATTTTGCATCAACTCCTTTGTTCTATCATGCATAGTTTAAGCTTGGCTTCCTTGTGAAACTTTTTTGATGAATGCTTTATTTCAATGATAATGCTTCACTAGTGGCATTTTCTTTAGCAATCTTGTGTAAACATGGTGTTTGGACTTGATTGCGGACAATCGTCATTTGAGTTTTAAAGCCTTGTTGATTTATATTGCATTAGGTTGGTTTATAAACTTTGCATTGCGCTTTAATTTTCTTGCGACATGAACAATTTTTAACCTTGAAATGAACATGGTGTTTTGACCTTGGTTAAATGTTTATGGTTATATAGAAATAAAGCAATCTAGTTGTAAACATGGTATTTAGAACTTGGTGCAAACATTGTCATTGTTTATATCTCTTCCTTTCATTTGCTTTTTTTCACCTACACGCACGTACACCCATTAGGTTCACTTTTATTTTTACTAGGTGAGCTATTCCACAAGTTAGGATCTTAGGGATGTATTTGGTTTGTTGGCAATTGTTTCCACTCCCGACCATAACCCCGGGGGTGGAATGTGCATTTGATTTGTTTTTGCAGGCATGACAAATTGTTCCCATGAGTTCTTGACCGATTGCAATCAAGGTCATTAGTCATCTACAAGGCTTGAGAAGGAAGTCACTGTTTCCATCAAGATCTGAGCACGTGTTCAAAGATGTACAATAAAAGAAAAACTTTGGAAGATAAGGCAACGACAAGGACGAGATAGAAGTCGGTGATGACGATATGACGAAGGATTGGAACCATGGCTTGATGATAATAAGAAGAGGTTGAAGGACAAATGAGTCACAAAGACAAGAAATGAAGATGATTCTCAAACACATGGCCATAGGGGATTACAAGCAATTCAAGCTCTTCCACACTTAGCAACACACTAAGCATGGGGGAGGATTTGAAGGACGAAAGGGAAAAAGGCCATGTGGAGCACATGGATCACCTTCAACACAAGATGCTCATCATTTTTCCATGCTAAGCACAATGCTTAATCATGGGGAGGCATCACTACTTCATTACGAGCATCGAAAAGGACAGTAACTCTCCCTTAACTTTATCTTTGTTCATCGCCTTTTAAATGCTTGCACATATATGCTTTCAACCATAGACAACCTTTGTATTTATCTCTCGATCAATAACATGGCTACTAGGAGGACAACCTAGGTTAGTTAGTTTTTACTTTTCAATAAATGAATCACCATCTCTTTTGAGCTTACCACGATAATATCATTTGTATGTCTTGCTTATGGAAAATGATGAAAGTTGCCGCCTTGTTTTACTTGCATGATGTTTTATATGACATGACTTTTTGCTCTCTATAAAAAACTTAAATTGATTAAATACCGGCTCTTTCATTTGTGGAGGTTAAAAGACTAATTTTTAAGACCCACATACTTTATGTTGCTCTTTGATCTAAGTTTACCAATGACCTATGCCTTGCACTTGTTTTATTTAAAATCATTATGCTATCTACATTTGTGAATCTCTTGCAAGGCTCTACCTACCAAAGCCTATACACATACAAGTACTTTAATGATATAACCTTTAGTTTTCAAACTTATATCTTGATGAGTTGAACTACGATTGATTTCTGTGGTACGAGACTAAGAAGCTAGTCATTCCTTTGCATATCTTTTTCATTCTAGCCATTCTTGCCCATGCATTGTGAGTTTCTACATTGGAAATTTTACAAACTTCGCTGGGCATCCACCCTAAACCCAAAACATCTTTTTGTGATTACCTCCTTGACCACAACCCAAATTGAGTATGGATGATCTTTCGACGAATTTTCTGGCAAGATTTCAAGACATATAACATATGGAGGGACTCATCAATGATTATGCGAGTTTCGACATGGATGATGTCCTTGAAGATTTCAAATGATTTATAAAGTAATACAAGTATTTTGTACTTCTTTAGCAACCATAGGTCCCCTCACTTTTATGCTCGAGGACGAGCAATCATTTAAGCATGGGGGAGGACTGCTATAGCAGACACTATGTTGCTTAAAAGTTCGGAGGAGCATAAAAAATGATTAATAAAAAAATAAAAAAAGAGAGAAAAAATAAAAATGAATGAAGAAAAAAAGAAAAAAATAATAAGAAAGAAAGAAAAAATAAGAAAAGAAAAAACAATAAAAATAAAAATAAAAATGCTCCTCGGTTCTTTTTAGCTTCATTTAAATCTTATAGAGCTTTGAAGACAAGTCCATACTCAATCTTTTCCAACCATGTGCAATACGATAACGAGAACTTTCGTGTCTCGGGATCACCCATTTGCCACTTGCACATGTCCACCTTTCTAAATGCATGTGTTCCATCTCTCTCTTTCGAACATGTATTTTCCATGGCCTTTTTGACTAGTCTCGATAATTCCAATAGATCTCTCTCTTAATTTGACAATATTTCAAGTATAATGTTTTGCTAGGGTTGTTTTTACCTACCAAGCTCCACATAAGCTTTCCACTTTCATATATGATTAGAATAGGTTGAGATTAATCTAGTGTAGGCTTGAGTGACTTGACGAGATGAGTGTTTCCATGAGCTTTTGCAAGAGAACCTCACTTAAGTTAGATGTGCAACTTTTTGAAAACTCTTAACGACGCAACAAGGTGAAGGTTTAAAGTTTGCTTAAGTTTGAGAGCATTATATTTGTTTTTATTGTGGCATGTTCTTTAATGATAGTCTATCTTCCATAATGAAGTAGCCGGTCAAGACTCAAACCTTAAATGCTAAATACTTGAGAGAGCAATATGTCTTGTTGTGTATAAATAAGTGCAGGGAAGACATTGAAAGGCAACGCGATTTCCAAGGTAAGCAAAGATCTTGGACTTGCTCGAGGACGAGCAAGGTTTAAGCATGGGGGTATGTTGACGGTCGATTTTGGTACACATAGCTATGAGTTTACCGTCAACATTTGCATGTATTTGATATTCTAACTAATGGTACTAAACCACGGAGGTATCAAGTTCACTCTTGCATGTCAATTTTGGAGTTTGTTGTTTAGGTAGGAAATTAACGTTAAAGAGGAGACTTTCAGGATAAGTTCGTTAAGCACTTCAAGAGAAGATCATGAAGCCCGTCACAAGTCAAGATACAAAGTGAACAAGACTCCAAACAACCCAAGGACCGAAGCATCAACATGCAAAACTCCAGAGACTTGTATGTATACCAACGAGATCAACTCGGCCCGAGAGATATTCTCACAGCCCAAGACGACATGATCTTTCGGTGTAGATTCAGAGACTTAAACGGCCTGTAATGGCAAAAGTTTGACTACCAAAGTTCTGGGCCTCGACGATACATTCGATTTGAACATGAGGAAGGCCCAATTCGGATAAGGGAGCTAGGAGATATGGCCCTCGAAATCCCTGCTTCGCAGTCAGTCCGAAATCAGACAGATTATCTTCCGAGGCTGTTTTAGGGATTTTATCTTCATTTCTAAGGAATCAAGTGAATACAAAAGTTGGAGATAATTACGTGCCACACAATCTGGACACCGAATTTGCATTATTTGGAGTCTGTACGTGGGATATATGGTGCCGAAAAGGAAGGCCGCGAATTAGGAAAATCTGGACGAGACTGATTTTATGGAAACCAAGTTTCCTTCTCTCCCAAGAAAGATCTCGTACAAGGGAAGGTGGAGCACGCCCCAAGGCTCCCCAAGGGCATAAATACAACCTCCTGGGCACCCAAGGAGGGGTGATCGATCCATCCATTCATTAGAGAGCCGCCGACATGAAGGAGAAGCACCGGGAGGAAGCCGACGGCCGCCGCAAGTCCTCAAGTTGCCTAGGAGATGGCCTAGGCCATGCCCTAGCCACCATGGTTGGCCCTACATGGTGAAGA
The DNA here is from genome assembly GCA_947561735.1 of Cenchrus americanus. Lineage (NCBI taxonomy): Eukaryota > Viridiplantae > Streptophyta > Magnoliopsida > Poales > Poaceae > Cenchrus > Cenchrus americanus. The sequence continues at coordinate 200,511,751 of OX387241.1, forward strand.
AATGGTGGAGTTCCGGAGCCCATGCCTTGATTCCACCAAGGCAATTGTACATTCTACATTCGATGGTGATATAAATCATGTCTTTTCTTTACTTTGATCTACATCGATGAGTGTTTTATCCATATGTGTAGATAGCATATGACTTTAGTAGGAATAGATCTAATCGTGGTGGTTAGTGTATCTCTTGCGGATATTTTAGATTGTAGTGCACGGACCTAGGTTGTCGTTCGGTGATGAATATCGTTGCGTAGTGACAGTACGGTGGAGGAGAAAGCGGCGAATGAACGTGTATCGGACCACTCCATATCGGGTTACTCCATATCGAGTGTACTCCTTATCATAGTATATGATTAGATTGGTTTGTCATCATGGGCGGAGCGGCAATAAGAAGACGATAGGCTAGGGTTACCCCTTTGGATGCTTACCTTTATGGCTAGGTGGATGTGATCCATACATCCTTTTATGTATGTTTAATCTTTATGCAATCCACACTTCACATAGGGTTAGACCGGTAGGTTAGATAGAGAACATTAGTGGTTTGCTTCCGATCCTTGGATTGACAAATCTAGGGAGGACCCTCCTTGGTGAAAAAGGTACCAAGTCACCCGTAGGCTTGCGGTGAACTTGAGCACGGTTTTGCACCGTCAACACAGTGGTCTTACACGAATGTCGCAAGTGTATGTTCTGAATGTTGAAAGGGTATGTTCTGAATGTTGCAAAAACCGAACCAAATGTTGCATATGTTGCAGTGGTCTTACACAAATGTTGCAAATGTATGTTCTAAACGTTGCAAGACTATGTTCTGAAATGTTGCAAGCACTTCTTTCTGAATGTTGCATCGGTTTTCCTGAAGCGTGTTGCTTTTGATGTTTCAGATGCATGATGAAATGTTTCAGCTGTTTTTGATCTATGTTTCAGCTGTTTTTCATCATGATTAGCAAACATTGCATGAAACAAACACTGATGTTGCGGTGGATTTTTTCTGATAGTCTCATGTTGGTATCGATGTTGCGGTGGGATGAGACTTTTTGACTTATGTTGCGATAGGATCCGGGGAAGGATTTTTTTATTTATCGTACGGCTACAGTACGCCGAACCGATGACAACCAACGTTGCGGATGTGTCCGACGCTAGCACTCGGATCGGACATCCGGGCTCTAGCAGTTCTGTAAGCTTTTTGGTCAAATAACTCTTGGGTTGTCCCCGTGTGCAAGTGGCTCTTCGCATAACCTCTTCTGGATGCTCCTTACCACTCTTCACTAGATAGAACTTTGCAAAATGCTAAGGGACTCTCTTCCCTTTCACACTGGGTGATACCCCACGTATTGCTGCGGGAATTTTAGTAAATTTTGAAGATAAAACTTTAAAGTAGAAACTAAAGTGATTGAATGACAACATTCTACTGCAAACAACACATTGCATACATAAATGCTATTAGCCGTAGAAAATCGATAGAAGAAATAAATTGATGATTTTACCCGCGCGTTGCTGCGGGAATTTCAATAAATTTTGAAGACAAAACTTTAATGTAGAAGCTAAAGTGATTGAATCACAACATTCTACTGCAAACAACACATTGCATACATTGATGCTATTAGCCGTAAAAAATCGATAGAATAATTGAATTGATGATTTCAGTGGAAGGTGATGTGGATACCTTGCATGTTGAAAGAAGACATAGTGGATGGTGACGTGGTGCGCTGTGGGTTGAGAGAACTCCTTAGTGAGGAGCTCTTATATAGTTTTGTATGATGATACACCATCGCCCACTCCAAAAATGCAGTTGGAGGGTATCGCAAGGCTTACATCTCCCAGATTTATGATTTTTTGATGCCCGCAACTAACTATAGCAATTGAAGGAGGTTTTCAAATCTCACCTAACTCTAAGTCGAACCTTAAAGCAATGCGCTAATAAACCTACACTGGCACTAATCAATACCTTATTAGATATTCTGTCAAATATTTGTACAGTCCGGTTACGATGGGTGAGTTGTATTATCACTATAGGGTAGAGTCTGTGTCCTGCTCTGTAACCCAAGCCTCCTCATAAATATGAGAGGGGGGTTGCTGTTGTAACCATGGAGACATAGCGACAGGCTCACAGAGGGAAGGCGGCGTGATGCCGAGATCCTAAAGCGGCCGGTGTTGTGGTATTGGGGAAGAGCGCCCGTAGTCATGCCCCGGGATATAGGCTTCAGCTGAACCTCATTAACAAAGATCGTGTCTCTGTTGTAGTCTTTGATCGTGCAAGTTGTCTCAAGTACATCCAATCGTCTTCCCGCTACATGGAGATTAGCTGGCGGCTCGTCGCCGCGGAGGTTTAAATTCTTACAATTGGTATCAAGAGCTATGGTTAGATTCAATCTAGAGGTTATGTAGATCATATGGATAGTTGAGGGTTATGCGTCTACAAGACGTCGTGCAACGTGCGGTCGGTACGGTGCGGATACGACTCAAGGTGGAGCATGGTTGTGACATAGTCACAGCGGGTTGATGATGTCAGTGTTGACGACAGCTAGAGTTTCTAGCTTGATGTAGGCGGTGAACTGCAGAGTGGACAGCAGTTCCAGGCCAAAGAAAAAGAGATGAGAAGTAGTGGCCGAGCCAGCTTTTGGTAGAGACTAGGGCCATTAATTGGCTAAAAAACTACCATCCAACAAGCAACATATATATTCAAAAGTGGAGTAATAGCAAACCGTATAGAAAATGACCCATTTTGAGAAGAAGATTGAAATTAATGAATTAATCATGCAATTCAACAGTTAAGAACATCATCTATAAAAAATACCTGAAAAGTTTTCTAAGAAAAGTGAACATGAAGAAATAGAGAGGTAAGATTCCTAAAGCCTAACGCTTCTCGCTCGCGTCGCTCTCCTGGGGGCGGCTCGGGCGAACACCCACCCTCCGGCGCCGCCGCCCCTTCCGACGCCACCCCCGCTCCTCGCCACCACCCGAGCGGCCGCGGGTTGCCCGCGCGTCTGCAAGGAAGGTGGCGGCGGGGCTCTCCCTCAGCCCTCCACCTTCCCCCTTCCTCCTCCCTCCTTTTTTGAGCTCAGCAAGGTTGCGACCTTGGCGGAGGCATCTGCGGTTCTGGTGGTCGAATCCGCCCGTGCCTTCACTGGATCTACACCCCGTGCCACCGGATCTGCCGTTTTGCAGGCTCGACGAGTCGGGGTGCGGCGGCGACGGCGGGGCGCGGTTTCCGACGCTTGTGGGCCTAGGTGCAGCGGTGGCAGCGGGGCAAGGATTTCGGCGGCGGTGACTGGCGCGGTTCAGCGTGGCAACCTCCCTGGCAACGTGTGTGGCTGGGCACGTGGTTGGGCGTGGTTGCGACGGTCGGGTCGGGTGTGCCCCGGCTAGACATGCGGGCGGACGTGCGGCGGCTGCGGTGGTGCGGCGAACGATGGAGGAGGTGTAGGGGCATGCTGCTCGGTGGTCTCCCCCCTTCTCTCCCTGTCCATCGGCTATTTTGCGTGGCGACACTAGTCGTTGGGGCTCTAGATCCGCCGCCTGGCATTCTGGACTGGGGCCTCTGTTCGGCGCGTGCTCTTTGCGTCACGGCAATGTGTGCGGGTGTTGACGGTCAATTTTGGTACACCTAGCTATAACTTTACCGTCAACATTTGCACGTATTTGATATTCTAACCAATGGTACTAACCCCCCGGAGGTATCAAGTTCACTCTCGCATGTCGATTTTGGAGTTTGTTCTTTACATAGAAAATTAACTTTAAAGAGGAGACTTTCGGGATTAGTTCATCAAGCACTTCAAGAGAAGATCATGAAGCCCGACACAAGTCAAGACACCTCATGAACATGACTCTGTAGCGAACATGGCCCCATTTGCCATTTGTTCGAGTTGATTTTGGTGATTCATGCTAACACAAGCAATGAGACTAACCACATTGTCTTGCATGTCTTTGCAGGCATTCCTAGGTCCCATGGATGTTACCACATGTTAACATAACATGCACAAGTTAACATACCATGCCCAAGCTAACATGTCACACCACAAGTTAACATACCATGGACATGTTAGGTTACTTATAGCAAAATTGAGGACTTAGTATATATTTTGAGGCTATAAGTAATGGCATGTTAAGTATGTTAAGTATGTTAAGTTGAAGCAAAGATCCAAGTTGAAGACGCAAAGAAAAAGAAGGAAAAAGACACCGTCGGATGAACTGATGGTACCATCAGTGCAATAGCGTCGTAGCACTTGGTACACTACGCAACGACTGGAGTTAACTTGATACCGTCGGATGAACCGACGGTCCCTTTTCTAGTTGCGTCGGATGAATTAGACAAGAGGAGCTGTGGAGACAGCAGAGTCGGATGAACCGACGGTCCATTGGAGGGAACCGTCGGTCTATCCGGTGGTCGTGTTTGAACAAGACAGAGACGCGCCAAGACGAAGCCTTAAGCACCAGATGAACCGACCGGTCAGCAGTGGTTCATCCGACGGTCGCGTGGAAGCTAACAGAGACGACTTGGCTGCGGGGTCTTCAGCATCGGATGAACCGACGGTGCGTCGGTGTATAGTGTCAGAGCAGTTGTGTCAGAGAATCTCAACGGCTAAGTGACGTGGGAGGGGCATCGGATGAACTGACACCTTGAAAAAGATAGCATCGGTTCATCCGACGCTTACTTTTGCGTGGCCGTTAGCCAACGGCTAGTTTGATGCCTTGGGCTATTTATACCCCCTCCACTCACCCTTTTGAGGTTGCTGGATTGTGTGAAAGTGCACAGGAGTTCAAGACACCTAGAAGATCATATCCAATCCATCCAAGTGCTTAATTGCTCATCCTTAGACTTGCATATGCTTAGTGTATGTGCTTAGTGCTAGGCTTAGCTTAGAGCTGAGTGAGTGCAAGGTTGTGCCAACCTTGTGAGGTGATTCTTGAGTGAATCGAGTTGTACAAGGTTCTTCGGAAGCCTTGGGGCCTAAGTGGCTCACCGGCAATTGTCATCGCCCTTCCGGCTTGGTGTGGAGCGGCGAGGACACTTTGTGCGGGGGACGTGGAGGCCCCCTTCCTTGGTGGAGAAGCTCCTTAGTGGAGGCATCATCAAGGTGACCAAGGGAGCTTGACAAGTGCCTAAGTGGCTAGCCTTTGTGGTGAGTCAAGTGGTGCTCTTGGGAGAGACTTGGTGACCGGGAAGCAATACTCTTGTGTGAGTGCTTCAACAACGTAGACTAGGGGTGGCTTAGTGCCTACCGATACCACGAGATAAATTGTGTGTCAAGAGTTTGCTTCCTCTCATCCCCTTTACGTTTTCGCATTTACTCTTTTGCAATCCTTGCTTGCCTTTACTTCCTGTATAATGCTAGGATTGGCTATAGGTTGCAAACCATGTTTTGGGATGGGAGGCTGTCGGTGTTTTAGACCGGCAACCTACTACGGGGAGTACCCGAAGTAGATGATTGTGACTCGCCGAGATCGGTAACTCGAAGGAAGAGACACGTGGCACACAATTTAGACGAGGTTCGGGCCGCGAGGTGCGTAATACCCTACGTCTGTATCTTTGCGTAGCTACGGATTGATAGGGCACGATTACAAGATGGTGCAATAGTGCGCGTGGATTGTATGAGAGGAGATTGGATGAGGGGATCGGTCCCTGCCTCGCCTTATATAGTCGGGAGGGCGGGGTTACAAGTCGGAGTAGGGAGAGAGTACTAGTCGAGTACGTCTAGGAGTCCTCTATACGGTGCGGAACATGTACGGCTCCCTAACCGAGTACTACTCGTGTAGTCCTTGTGCTCCACGCCTTCGGGTGCGGGTGTAGCGCAAGCCGTGTAGTCCCGGGGGCCCACCGAGTAGTCGGTCCGGTACCCACCGAGGTGGTGGGCCCGGGGAGGTCCATACGACAAGCCCCCGAGTACTTTGTAGTCGAGAAGGATAGCTTCAAGTAGTCTTGACGGCCTTAACAAGTAGTCCTCAAGCGTCCCCGAGTGCTACAAGTCAAAAGTCCTCAAGAGTAGTCGAAGCATCCGAGGCCGGAATGTACTCCGGTCGATGTTTGAGCAATCTTGAAGTCTTCTCGAGTAGTCCCAAGCGTCCTTGAAATCTGCCTTCGAAGGTCTTCAAGAAGTGCTGTCTTGTCTTGAAGCCGGAGCCGTCGTGGAGGTGTGATTTGCGAACCACACTCCACATGGAGTAGCCCCCCGAGCCTCGAGCCGCGGGCTCGGGCCGAGGGTCCATGCGAAATCTTGGCAAGAAAATCCCGAAAAATCCGGAGAGAAAAAAGCGAAGGACACGTGGCACGGAGCCCCGGAGCCTTGAGTCGAGTACTTCCTCTCGAATTGAAGGGTATTCTTGGAGAATGTGTCCCGAGATGCTCTTGAGACTAGCCGCTTCCCCGGGTAGTCGAGTAGAAGTAGCCGAGCCCCCCGAGGTGAGGCGCGTCGACTAGTAGAATTCGAAGAGTCACGCGCGGCCGGCCGAGTCGGCCGCGCGTGGACTTATCCGGCCGCCCTTTACGGAGGCGATTTGGCTTATAAATAGAAGCCAAAACCCTTAGGGTTTTTCACCCATGCGAGCCACGGCAATTCCATTTGAATCTTGAAGCAAATCCACTCCCCGGCGCGCCGCCGCCGTAGTAGATCCGAGCACGCCGCCACCCGAAGCCTTTAGGGTAGCCCCCGAGCGGATGCGAGTGAAAACTCCTTGCACTTGGAGAATGAAGCCGTCGCCATCCAAGACGTCCAAGGCCGGCGGGAAGAAGAGGGGCCACCGGAGCGGCGCCGCTCGTGTCTCCACCGCGCGCCGATCCGAGCCGCAAGTGGAAGAGATCCAAGGTGAAGACGGAGGACCTGCGACCTGGCCGAACGGCGGTGGGTTCATCGGGGAGAAGGAAGTGGACATGTGGAGATCCGCCGGCCGGAGATCCATATCCAATGGAGAAGGCCGAGGACGAGATCCCGATGTTCTCGCGGTTCGTGGAGCGCGGACTTGCGCTCCCGGCCGGCCGACTTCTTCAAGGGGCTACTCGGGTACTACGGCATCGAGTACCGAACTTGAACCCCAACGGCATCTTCCACACGTCGGTCTTCGTCCACTTCGCGAAGCCTTCCTCGGGATCAAGCCGCCTCGGGTGCTCTTCGGAAGTTCTTCCGCATCAAGCCGCGACCCGGTGCTTCCAACCCCGAGTAGTCGGAGGAGCCGACATCCACGGCGAGGGAGGACGCCGCGGAGCGATACACGGCGTACAAGCTCGTCGACTCCAACACGGACCGGAAAACCGGATGGTTCTACATCACGAACCACCACCCCGGCTGCCGAAGCCGAGCGGACGGCGGCCCGGGGCACCGCGAGTGGTGGAACACGGAGCCCACCATGCAAGAAGGGATCCGGCTCCCCGGGGGCCGCTAGCACGCATCGAGTGCTCGGGGAAGCGGGAGCGAGGGCCGAGCATGTGGCCTTCAGTTTCATGAAGCGCAGGATCCAGCCGCTGATGGCGCGGGAGACACTGGGCTTCGAGTACACCGGCGACGACGACGCGTCGCGGATGCCGGGAGGCGAGCTGGACGACAACGACATCGTCGAGAGGTTGTCGCGGATCTTCAAGGACATGCCGCCGTACACGGCGTGCCCGGTCGAGGAGTACTCCGCCGCGCGCCCGCCCAAGGAGGTGAGTAGTCGTACTCCCTTGTCGAGTAGTGATTACTTGTAGTAGAGTTGCTGACGCCTTGTGTCTTTGCGCAGGATGATGTGAAGCGGTTCGTCTCCGAGCCGCAGCCACCACCTAGCGGGATCGAGATCCCGGCGGAGGGGAAGGTGAAGGAGCGCCGCGAAGTCGGTGAAGGCGACGATCCCGTCATCGTGGAGGATTCTTCCGATGACGACGACGAAGACGAAGAAACGCTTCGGGACCGCTTCCGACCTGCGGTCGAGGTTTAGCCGCCGGGCTTGCCTCATGTTCCACCGGTTCAAGACCCTCCGGCTAGCACGGAGGCTAGCCTTCTTGCGCCGCCACGGAAGCCGCGCAACCCCGCCAAGAAGTGGGTGGCGAAGAAGATGAAGGTCTCGGAGACCACGCCTCCGGAGGTAAGTTATCTTGAGCGAGTAGTCGAGTACCCGTCATTCGAGTACATTGCGACGAATAGTCTTCCTTTGTGTGCGGGAGGTGCCGCCGGCGGAGCCCGTCGAAGAGGGCGACGAGGGCGTGTGGGACCCGGTGGGGGAACCGGCCGGAAGCCGAAGTCCGCCCCCCCACCTTGTTGAAGAACTCCCCGGCGCGGCCGGAGCGCCGGCCCCCTGCTCCGGCGAGAGAGCGAGAGGACCCGTGGCCGCCGTCATTGGAGAGGTGGCGACCTCGGGAGCGCGGGGAGACATCCGCGCCGGCCCGCCGCCGCCGAGGGAGGCGGTAGCCACGGGGGGGCGGAGGAGGAGGCGCCCGCCGAGGTTGGGGACCCGGTTGATATTGCCGGCATCCTCGGTGCTCCGGCCGTGACCATCGTACGGTCGAGCTTGTAAGTACCATGTCCTCACGAGTAGTACTTGCTGCGGTAGTCGATTTTGTCGACGACCCTGCGCGAATACTTACGCGAGAAAATCCACAAATCCGAGGCGGGACGGGGAGGAGCCCTCATCGGCGGTGGCGGAAGAAGTCGCGCCGCCCGTCGAGGAGGCCGCTCCCGATGCCCAAGCCGTGGGCGAGCCCCCGGCTACGCGAAGCACCGCTGCCGGAGCGGGAGTGTAGTCGAAGGTGGGTACCCTTCTTGAAGGCTGCGAGCTCCGGGATGAGTAGTCGTAGGCGGCGACGCCCATGTCGTGTTGTTGACGAGTGCTTGAAGGTGGTGACATCCTCGCGGGGGTGCCGATGCGGGGAGTTGACACCGAAGCCCGGAGGCCGCGGAAGGAGCCCCCGAGCACGTGGGAGAGGTCGTCGAGAAGTCCGCCGGGGGGGAGGCGGTCACCACATTGCCGAGAGATTGCTGCGAAGGTGGTTATCCGATCCCCCGAGATCCAAGACGCGGAGCCCATCCGCTCGCGCCGATGACGGAGGCTACCTCGAGTAGCCGCGGCGGAATAGAACTTCTTGCGGATGATCTCGTCGAGCGGCGACGGTAGCCAAGCACATGGAGGCGATCGGTCAAGCCGAGCAATGGATGAAGGTACGTAGCCGTAGCCTTGGAGTAATCAATCCTTTGTCGTTGAGTACTCTTCGTGACTTGAGTTGTCTTGTGCGGGACGTCACGGAGCGGTCCCGCGAGAAGTCGAACATGTTGCGGGGATATGGCGACATCGTGCTTGCGAGCGAGAGGCGGCGGAGGAGCAGCTCGTGAAGTCGCGGAAGCACGCGGCCGCCATGCAATCAAAGCTCGACGCCGCCTTCGCCAAGTACCACAACGACGTCATGGAGCTGCAGGCGAAGGGCGACGACTTGGTGCGGAAGAACAAGGGTCTCCGCAACAAGAATAAAGGTACATCCTTCGACTTGTCGGGTACTTGTTGGAAGTCGTGAAGCCTCTGACCCGCTGTTGTGTTTCTGTGTTGCAGAGCTCGAAGGCCAGGTGGAGCAGCTGAAGGCCTCGGAGGTGAGCATGAAGAACCTCTTTTACCGGGAGCAAGAAGCCCGCCAGGTACTCGAGCTCGACTACAAGGAACTCGCCTTCGAGTGCGAGAAGCATATGGAGCTGCGGATTGCTTCGACGGGGATCTCGTCAAGCTGCTACAAATCTTTGCGGAAATTGAACGAAGGCGCGAGGCGTTGCGGGCCCAGTTGAGGGAGTTGGAGGAAGCCGCTCTGCCGATCGCACGGCTCCTGGTGCCGCACCCGGGCGGCCCCAAGATCGCTCCGCTGGTGGATCGACTTCGTGAAGCACCAAGCCGGCTGGCCGCCTACGTCAAGCATATGGCCAAGTCGATCCCAAGACAAGTCTTGGCCTTCATGAAGTCGTACTTCCCGAAGGCTCCAGTGGAGGTGGTCGCCGGCGGGGTAGCCGCCAGCGCTCGGATGAGCGGTATGCGAGCCTGGCCGGGAGCGAGATGGCTCCCATCGCGGAGCGGTAGCCGAGAAGGCCGAACCTCCGGTAGCCTGTAATAAGTAGCTAGTAGCCATAGTTGTACAGGAAACAATTGTAAAGAATTGTATCAAGTATCAATGAAAGAAGTTTTTCCGGCAATGAGTACTCGTAACCGCGATCTCGAGTGCGGAGCGCCCATCGTGGAGTGAGTGCGAGTAGTAGTACTCGGCTTTAGTAGTCCCGTTGTAGGGAGTAGGCGGTAAATAAGTTGATGAACGATCAATCTTTATTGCGAAAAAGGACACACGGGTGGCCGGGGCCGTAGTTACAACGTGGTCGCACGGACCGGAGGCCGCTTACGGCTAAGTGGCGGCGGAGCGGGTAGCCGCTTGCGGCGGGTGATCCGTAGGTAGCCGTGTGGGGCCGGATCGCGCATCCGTAGGTAGCCGCGCGGGGCCGGATCTTCGAGTGTGGTCTCTTGGTAGACCGCTGCTAGAGTCCTTGACGCTCGTCGCGGCCCGGGGGTCCGTATGTAGCCGCGCGGGCCGGACCACGGAGGGGGGAGTAGTCCGGAGGGGCCGGAGCCGGGACCCGGTGGGTCGCTTGCGGCGAGGGGTGCGATGTAGTCGTGTAGACTCGAACCCGGAGTAGTCGTGTAGACTAGACGTAGAATCGACGAGTTGGTCGACGTTCCACGAGTTGTTGACGTGTTCGCCTTCAAGTGTTTGGAGGCGGTAGGAGCCGGCCGGTCACCTTAGCCACGGTGAAGGGGCCTTCCCAAGGGGAGGGCGAGCTTGTGGAGTCCTTCCGTGTTCTGGATACGGCGGAGGACAAGATCTCCAACGTTGAAGGATCGTTCCTTGACGTTGCGATCATGGTAGCGTCGGATACCCTCCAGGTACCTTGCTGATTGGACGAGGGCGGCGCAGCGAGCTTCTTCAAGGGCGTCGATGTCAACTCGTCGCGTCTTCCGAGACGCCTTCGTCGTAGTGCTCCACCGCCGGCGAGTTCCATATGACGTCGGCGGGGAGGATGGCTTCGGAGCGCGTAGACCGGGGAAGTAGGGGGATTGCCCCGTTGGCTTGGATGGTTGAGTCCGTAGCCCCCGAGTGCGTTGGGTAGTTCCTTGATCCACTTGCCCCCTTCGGAGTTAGCGGCGTCGTGTAGCCGCTTCTTGAGGGCGTCGAGCACCATCCCGTTGGCGCGCTCGACTTGTCCGTTGGCCGTGGATGGGCAGGCGAGACGTATCGGACGTCAATCCCGCTGTTCTCGCGGTACTCCCGGAAGCTGGTGGTTGTTGAAGTTGGACCCCCGTGTCCGTGATGATGCGGTGGGGTAGCCCGTAGCGGTGTACGAGTTCATCCGGGAAGTCGAGTACTCTGTCGGCCTTGGGGCATGTGGCCAGAGCTTGACCTCGATCCACTTGGTGAACTTGTCGATAGCCACCGGTACCTGTTGAATCCTCCGGCGCGGTTGGCGGTGGCCCAATCATGTCGAGCCCCCGGCGGGCAAGGGCCGGGTTGGCGGTATGGTGACTAGCTTGTAGGCCGGGACGTGTTCTTTGCTTGGTGAAGAAGCGGCATCCTTGGCACCTTCGACGAGTTCTTCGGCATTGCCCGGGGGCGTGGGCCGTAGAAAGCTCGCGGAAGGCCTTGGCGACCGGCGTGCGTGAAGACGCGTGGTTGCCGCGGACGCCCTTGTGGATCTCCTCCAAGATGTCCTTGCCTTCTTCACGAGGGACGCACTTCATGAGTACTCCGGAAGATGCGCCCGCTTGTAAAGCTTGTCTCCGATGAGGACGTAAGACTTGGCGCGGCGGACGAGTTGTTCGGCTGCGTTCTTGTCGGAGGGTACCTTCGCTCGCCGAGGTAGTCGATGAAGGGTTGCCTCCGGTCCACATCGATCATCATGACCTCCTGCCCGGTGGTGGATGGATAGGCGGGGCGGTGGTTGGTGGCGCGGCTCCGGGATGGATGGCGCGTGAAGCTCGTGGACGAAGACGCCGGCGCCGGTACTTGAGCGCGGGTGGATCCAAGCTTCGAGAGGACGTCCGCCGCAACGTTGTTGTCGCGGACGATGTGATGGAACTCGAGACCATAGAATTTGTTCTCGAGCTTGCGGACTTCTAGGCGATGGCGTCCATGTTCTCCTTGTTGCGGTCCCGGGACTTGTTGACTTGGTTGATGACCCTTTGCGGAGTCGCCGTAGACTAGTAGCCGCTTGATGCCCGGTGAAGCCGCGAGGCGGGGCCGTGTAGGAGAGCTTCGTACTCGGCTTCGTTGTTTGAGACCTTCCAAAAGATCGCCGGGACGTACTTGAGTTGTTCGCCCGTTGGAGAGATCGGGGGAGTACCCCGCGCGCTGCGCCCTCGAGGTTGAGTGAGCCGTCAAAGTACATCACCCAATGCTGCGGTCGCACGGTGGGAGTAGGTAGCTGGTTCTCCCGCCACTGCGCCATGAAGTCGACTAGTGCTTGCGACTTGATGGCGTGCGTGGCTTGAAGTCGATGGTGAGGGCGCCGAGCTCGACGGCCCACTTGGAGATTCTTCGGTGGCGTCTTGGTTCCTCGGGATGTCGCCGAGCGGGAAGTCGGTGACGACGGAAACCGAGTACTCACGGAAGTAGTGTCGTAGCTTCCGCGAGGTGATGAGTAGAGCGTACGGGGAGCTCGCACGGGGCGGTAGCGAGCCTTGGACTGCGATAGAACCTCGGCCGACGAAGTAGACCGGGCGCCGGACCGGGTAGGCGTGGTCGTCTTCCGCCGCTCGACAACGATGGCGATGCACGACCACGTGAGTAGTCGCGGCCGGGTAGAGCGCAGGGCGCTCGCCCTTGTGAGGAGCCGTGAGGATTGGCGGCTTCGACGGGGAAGTCCTTGAGCCGGGCAAGGGCTTGATCCGCCTCTCGGAGTCCACACGAACTTCTCATGATGCTTGAGTAGTTTGAAGAAGGGGAGGCCCCGTTCTCCTAGCCTCGAGATGAATCGTTCAACGCCGCCATGCACCCCGTCGGCTTACGGACGTCCTTGATACTCGTGGGAGCTTTCATGCGTTGGTGATGGCGGAGATCTTCTCGGGGTTGGCTTCAATGCCGCGGCCGGGCGATGATGAAGCCGAGTAGTTTGCCCGAAGGGACGCCGAAGACGCACTTGTTCGGGTTGAGCTTCCGGCGGTACTCGCGCGGCGATGCGAAAGTCTCTTCAAGGTCGTCGATGAGGGTACCGGAGTCCCCGGTTTTGACAACCACGTCATCCACGTAGGCCTCGACGTTCTTGTTGAGTTGCCGCTTGAAGCGAGCCTGGATGGCCCGTTGATAAGTAGCGCGGCGTTCTTCAACCCGAATGACATGGTCGTGTAGCGATGCGCGCCAAACGGGGGTGATGAACGCGGTCTTTTCCTAGCTTCCTCCTTGATTGCGATCCGGTGGTACCGGAGTAGCGATCGAGGAAGCGAGCGGGTCGCGGCCCTCCGTGGAATCGATGACTTGATCAATCCGCGGCAACCCGAAGGGGTCCTTGGGGGCGTGTTTGTTGAGGTCGGTGTAGTCGACGCACATCCTCCACTCGTTCGAGTTCTTCTTGCGGACGAGGACGGGGTTGGCGAGCCACTCGGGATGGAAAACTTCTCGATGAAGCCATCGCGAGTAGCTTGGCGAGCTCCTTCTTGATGGCGTCCCGTCTGTCGTCGGCAAAACATCGGAGGTGTTGTCGCTTGGGGGTGGCCTTTGGATCGATGTTGAGGCAGTGCTCAATCAGCTCCCTGGGAACTCCTGGCATGTCCGTTGGCTTCCACGCGAAGATGTCGCGGTTAGCCCGAAGAAAGCTGATGAGCGCGTCTTCCTATTTGGGGTCGAGGCCAGCCCCGATGGTGGTGGTCTTGCTTCGGGGTCGCCCGTTCCGAGGTCGGACCGTCCCGACGAGTACCTCCTCGGGTGGGCGAGGCTTGTTGGCGGCGTCGGACTTCTCTGGAATGTCGAGTTCGCTCGTGGCGAGCTTCTTCGACGCGGCGTAGACCTCCATCATCGCGTTGGGTACTTGGTTTGTTGAAGCGATCACCACGGCCTCTGTATCGCAGTCGTGGGAGATCTTCAAGTCCCCCTGGAGGGAGAGTACACCGGCTGGACTTGGCATCTTGAGTACCAAGTAGGTGTAGTGGGGCACCGCCATGAACTTGGCGATGGCCGGTCTGCCGAGGATGGCGTGGTAAGAGGTCTCGAAATCCGCGACCTCGAACTTGATGTACTCGGTGCGGTAGTTGTCCCGAGACGCCCCGAAGGTAACTGGCAGTACCACTGAGCCTAGTGGGATAGCCGCGTTGCACGGGACGATGCCATAGAAAGGCGTGTTGCTCTTGGTGAGCATGGGGGTGACGTCGAGGTTCATCTTCTTCAAGGTTTTGGTGAAGAGGACGTTGAGCCCGCTTCCACCGTCAATGAGCACCTTGTTGAGCTTGGAACCCGCCACCGTTGGCTTCGGGACGAGGGGGAACCGTCTGGTTCGGAGAAGGCTGGTCCATTGGTCCGCGCGGGAGAAGGTGATGGGTACCTCCGACCACCCGAGAGGGGTCGGGACCACGCGGCTCAATGGACATCACTTCGCGACGGGTAGCTTTGCTCCCGCTTGCCGGGCGGTCCGCCGAAGAGGGCGTTGACGGTCTTCTCGGGTTCTTGGAAGTCGTTGTTGTCGCCGTCCTTCTTCTTGCCCTTTTGGTCGTGAGGGTGCGGTGGCTCCGGCGTATCCTTGAGTGCATGCCCGAGCCGGTAGCACTTGCTCGGTAGTGTGGTTGCCGTTTGGATGCCACCGGCACTTCTCCTTTAGCGGGTCTTTGAACCCGCCGAGTTCTTCTTCGAGTTCCCTTTCGCGGGCGGCTGGATAGCCGCGACGGTGTTGTACGGCTTGCGCTTGCGGTTGGGACCCGAGTAGTAGTTGTTGTTGTTCTTGTTGTTGCGGCCGCCTTGGTTTGTGTTCTTGCCGCCGCCGCCGCCCTAGTTCTCGCTTGGACTTGCCGCGGATGGCGTCGTACTTGGCGTTGGCCTTGTCCTCTTCATCCGCCCGGGACGTGATCATGTCCTTGAGGTGGGGGATGGACACGGGGCGGCGAC
Source organism: Cenchrus americanus (assembly GCA_947561735.1). NCBI lineage: Eukaryota > Viridiplantae > Streptophyta > Magnoliopsida > Poales > Poaceae > Cenchrus > Cenchrus americanus. The sequence continues at coordinate 200,526,815 of OX387241.1, forward strand.
GGCCGAAGTCCTCGAAGGTGCGGCGATGGTAGAGGCCGTCCGGAAGAGGTCGATGACCTCCTTGTCGGTGACGTCGACGACGGTGGCGCGCTTGTCGAAAAGCGGCGCATGTACTTGCGGAGGGTCTCGCCCTGTTCTCGCTTGATCATGGCAAGGTCCATGCGAGTACCCGAACGGCCCATGGCGCCCGCGAAGTTGCTCGTGAAGCGCTCCTTCGGCCGGTCCCACTTGTCGATCGAGTGCTTGTCCGGGCGACTCGAGCCATGTGAGTGGTGCCCGGTCCGGACGTAAGGGGAAGTAGAGGCATTTGGTGTCGCTGTTGCCACCGGCGTTCTCGATGGAGAGGGCGTAGCATCGGAGCCACCGGATGGGATCTCGCTTCGCGTCGTACTTGGTGATCCCCAAAGGTTTGAACTTGTCGGGGAGGAGCGAGGTTGCGAGCCGGGGTGAGAAGGCGGGGAAGCCGTCGCCTTCGGCGGCGGTGGTCGACTTCTTCCGCCGCAACTCCTCAATCTTCGGCGAGCGTCGTACCCCGCCATGAGAGGCACGGAGGCGTGGGCGTTCGCGTGGCCTTGGCCGCCGCGGCGCCGCCGCCTCCGGCTCTCTGTTGGCCCCGTGGTTGGAGCCGCCGCCGTCGGCCGCCGCCGCCGTCGGGGTCGTTGCCGCCGCCACCGGCGGAGCACGGTGGGGAACGACTTCTCGGTTGCCTTGGTCTTGCCGTGAGGGTTCGCGGCGTTGGAGCGGCGGCGGTTTGGATCGGCCGGAAGGTCGGCTCGAGTACGGTTGGGGCCGGCGTTGCGCGACTAGTAGCTTCATTGTCGCGGGGTTTAGCCGGGAGAGGTTGGTTGACTCTCGTTGTCGACCCGCATGAAGTAGGCTTCTTCGGCCGAGCTTGGCGATGACCTCTCCGGCGCGTATGCCCCGAGCTCGGCGTGCAATCGTTGTGATCGACATGAGGCATTGCTCGGGGGGTGGTGTGTACTCGCTCTCGACCGCCTCGAGAGCTTCCGCAAGATTGCGGATGGGGAGGTTGTCTCCGAGCCGCCGGCGTCGTTCGCCGCGCTTCTGTTGCGTTCGCGTCGAGCGTCCCCGTTGGCGGCGGTCTCGTCTCCGCAGGTGCGTTGGCGTACGCCTCGTCCGCGGAGATGTCCTCCGGGTACCGTCTTCGGCCGTGCTCGAGGGTCTCCGGGGTGTCGCCGGCGGCCATGAAGACTTGGCGATCGGGGGTACCCAGCCGGGACTCGCAGGGTGCCACCTCGGTTGGTGTATTTGAGTCGGCTGGGCCGGTGGTGTTCCCTCCCGGAACGGTAGTGAGTCGATGTAGGCGACGTAGCATGAGTCCCCCTTTGTCGGGTCGGGCGGGCTTGCGGTGCGGCCGGTAGACGTATCTTCCGCCGGCGTCGATTTTATAACCGGCCCGCAGGCCGGCCCTGACAAGGGAAGCTCAGTGGAGTCGTCTTCGGACTCGGGCTCCTCAGGGTCCGACCCGAAGTCGAACTCGTAATCCGGGTTCGAGTAGAACTCGGAGAGAGGGTCGGAGTCCGAACGCGATCGGGGACGGCGTCGGAGTCCGAGTTGTACTCGGTTACGGGCTCCTTGCCGGCCCGGCGTGGAGTAGGAGCCCCCGTGCGGGCCCGGCTGAGGACGCGGGGGCCACGCGCGGAGCGGCGGCGTGGTGAAGGGGGCCGCCTGCGATGGCCGAGCGGCCGGCTCGCATGCAATGGCCCATGGCGACGTCGGGTTCGAGGTTGGAGACGGACTCGAGCTCGAAGTCGGCGTGGTGGTTGAAGAGCGAAATTTCGCCGAACTTGCGGCGAGTTCGCCCGTGACAACCTCGGGAAGCGTCACGAGGCCTCGTCCTCGGGTTGGGCCGCATGGTCGGGGCGGCGGCGGAAGGAGCCCGCGCCATCGGCAGGTGCGGACCCGTGCGCCGAAGACGAAGGTGTCGCCGTGGTTGAAGGCGACGGTTGGCTTGATGTGGACGGAAGCCGTCGAGTTCGCCATGTGATCTCGAGCGAGAGCCCCTACCCGGGCGCGCCGGTGTCGGTGTTTTAGACCGGCAACCTACTACGGGGAGTACCCGAAGTAGATGATTGTGACTCGCCGAGATCGGTAACTCGAAGGAAGAGACACGTGGCACACAATTTAGACGGAGTTCGGGCCGAGAGGTGCGTAATACCCTACGTCCCGTATGCCGCGTAGCTACGGATTGATAGGGCACGATTACAAGATGGTGCAATAGTGCGCCGTGGATTGTATGAGAGGAGATTGGATGAGGGGGATCGGTCCCTCGCTCGCCTTATATAGTCCGGGAGGCGGGGTTACAAGTCGGAGTAGGGAGAGAGTACTAGTCGAGTACGTCTAGGAGTCCTCTATACGGTGCGGAACATGTACGGCTCCCTAACCGAGTACTACTCCGTGTAGTCCTTGTGCTCCACGCCTTCGGGTGCCGTGTAGCGCAAGCCGTGTAATCCCGGGGGCCCACCGAGTAGTCGGTCCCGGTACCCACCGAGGTGGTGGGCCCGGGGAGGTCCATACGACAAGTTTCACACTAGAACAACCCTAGTTGCACATCTAGATAGTATGTTCTAGTTTATCTTTGTGTAAAATTAGTGAAGCCATAGGTTAAGGTTTTAAGTTGCCTAATTCACCCCCTCCCCCTCTTAGAGGCTAACGAGCACCCGATTCCTTACAATTGGTATCAGAGTCGGGTCTCACTTCCTTCACAAGGAAACGCCAATTCGATTGGTAAATTGTGAAAACCGGCTCATTGGAACGGTTAGGCTTCACCGCCTAGTGAGTTGATCTATAGAGGTATGAAAGGGGTGGATACCTTAAGTTTGGCTCCACATTTCGATGGCACAGGCTATCCTCGGTGGAAGGTTCTCATGGAGGCCTATCTCCAAGCAAAGGACCTTGATGTTTGGAGAGTCACCGATGAGGGCATGAGAAATGGTATTAAGAAGGAAAAGCAATTTGATGTGATTGCTAAGAGTATCATTTTGTCCTCACTAGATGTAGGCGTTTTCAATAGAGTTTTTGATTGTGAAAATGCTCATGAGCTATGGAAAACCATCAAGGAGCAAAATGAGGGTTCAAAATAAGTTGCTAATGAACGCTACGGTTGTCTCCTTGAGGAATTCAATAGCTTTAAGCAACTTGCAAATGAAAATGCCGAATCTATGTACTCACGCCTAAATGTGCTTGTCAATGAGATCAATGCTTTAGGTTTGAAGGACATCACAGACTTGAAGATCAACCGCAAGATCCTTCAAAGTCTCCGGAAACCCGATTATGACTTGGTGAAGGAAATCATCTACAAGAAGAAGCTCGAAGACTTTAAGCCATCTCATATGTTGAGCAAGATCATGGCGCATGAGCTTCAAATCATGCCCAAGTCAAAAGAGGCGCCCCAAGAAAAGCCCCAAGAACCATCCTCTCCAACTACAAGTCATGCTCTCTCAAGCCAACAAGAGAAGATGTTGAGTAGGATGGCTACTCATGGAAGCTCAAGCGAGGATGACGGTCATGATGGTGACGATGAAGATTCCTCAATTGATGAAGAGGTTGAATCCATGGTGGCCGAGTACGTGAAGAAGATCTTCAAATATTTGAAGAAAGTCAACATGTACGGCTACAACGTCCACTTGAGAGAAGGGCATCATCATCGACACATCAAGTTCACCAAGATTGAGCACAAGCCCAAGAAGAAGGTGGTCAAGGAGAGGAGACCAAGGCAAGAAGCAACTATCTCCGTCTGTGAGTGGACAAGTGGTGGAGAATCAAGTTCTTCTAGCTCAAGTGATGAATCAAGAAAGAACTTCACCACCCGCTTCATGCAAGGTCCTTCATCATTACTACACATGTGCCTTATGGCCAAAGGTATGGAGAGCAATGTAAGTGATGACGAATCCGACACCACCTCTCTCGATGATATTGTTGAGCTAGTCCATGAGCAAAAAGGAATGCTTAAGAAACAAGCTAATGAAATTAAAGAACTCAATACTCTCAATGATCTTAGTGCAACCCTTGATACAAATTATGAACATTTGTTGTGCAAATTCAAATTGCTTAGCAAGGAGTGTGATGAGCTAAAATCTAAGCTTGAGAGCAAAGGGACTAAAACAAATAATTCCTTTGAGCTTGATGAATCATCTATCCCTTGTGCAATTCCTATCTCCAAGGTAGATGCTTCAACTTCTTGCATTGATTTAATTGATGAATCTTGCTCACCATCTTGCAATGAGAATGTTGTTGTAGAGACATGTGATTCCCTCATAGGCAAGAAGAATGATGAGCTTAAGCAAGAAGTGAAATGGCTTCGAGAGAGGTTGGCAAGGTTGATGGGCAAAGGCAAGAGCGATGAGGAACAAGTGGACATCTCTCAAGACATGAATAGCAAAGTCCAACCTTCACAAGATAACCGTGATCCCATGGTGAAGAAGCTTGAGAAGGGTGCAATCGTGACTTGCTACAAGTGTCATGGAGAAGGGCACAAGTTCTACAAATGCCCTCAATTTGTCTAGAAGATGGACAAGGGAGAGAATAAGAAGTTGAACCCCACCATCAAAAGCTCCCTCATCTACACCAAGCCCAACCGCAAAAACAAGACCAAGAGAAACACCTACATCATCAAGAAGAAGGCAAATGGCAAGGTGGTTGCACACAAGGTTGGGAAGATGAAGGAGGAGCGGGGTTGGAACCAACCCATTTGGGTGCCCAAGGAAGTCATCACCAACATGAAGGGGCCTCAAATTGTTTGGGTTCCGAAGGTGTCGGGGACAGCCCTAGGGGTCCCCTTAAACAACTGGGGAATTCCCACTTAAAACTCGCAACAAGCCAAAGCCAAACGCGCCTCGTTTAAGCACACAGGGCTTGGCCCACGCCACGGTGGCCCTGGCGGCCCACCTAAGCGGCCCGCTCAAAGATCCCCTCGAGCAGGCTCTGCCTCGCTCGAGGGCACACGCCTCCCTCAGGCAAGCTCCGCCCCGCTCGAGGGGGTGCGCCTCCCTCAGGCGGGCTCCGCCCCGCTCGAGGGGGGGTGCGCCTACCTCGAGCGGACTCCGCCCTCGCTCGAGGGTCCGCACCACCCTCCGCCTCGCTCGAGGGCGCTCCGCACGCGCACGCCCGTCCCCGCACACGGGCATTTAATGCCCCGACAACGGCGGGGCGGCGCCATCATGCGCCGGGGCTCGCGCCCCGTGCCGTCGCACCAACTCCCCGGAGAGGGAACCCATCCCCGCCACCGTGGGGGACTGTGCGACGTGGCCGGTGCCAGTCCCGTGACGCCGCGCCGCCTACTCCGGTACGGCCAACGCGCCGAGCCCCTCGAAGGGGGGGGGCCGGCCACACCCTCGATTTGCTTTCTTGTGACCTTGCAGGGTTAGGTCAGGGCGTTAGGCCGGCGGGGCACCATCCCAGCCACTGTTGACGGCATGGTGGCCGCCCCCGCGCGTACAAACCCACGCCGGGCACTGTGGCAACAGCTCCAACGCTGTGGAGCGTGCGGGAACGGGACACTGCCTTACCTGCCACTGAGCCCCATACGGACCAACCTCAGCAACTCCCTCGAGCCCGCCTGAAGACATCACGGTCGTCTGCTGCTCTTCTACCCTCGAAGCTACTACTGTTCGGGTACAAGATACGCCATGATGGCCGGATCGCGGCAAGGACCGTCAAGGCGGCCGCCTACTCTACAGCGTAGCGCACCACACTTCCCCACGTAGCTAAGTAGCGCGGCATACATGTGATTCGCTCTCTCCTTGGTCTATAAAAGGAAGACGAACTCCCCCGCCGCAGGGGACAGACGACACGAAACAACAGAAGTTAGGACGCAACACATCAAGCACTCGCTCTACAACTCTCCCACAATATCTTCAGCCACACCACTAGGGACTTGGAAGCCACGCTTCCTCTCCCGCCTTGCTTGTAGCCGCCCCATTACAGGAACCCCCGGTGCAGAGCAATATAGTGCCACGAGCACGCCACTGCTGGACGTACGGCCCCTCGGCCGGAACCAGGATAAACTCTGTGTCTCTGATTGCTTAGCATCGACCATTGAGGGATAGACCTTGGCGCTCATTAGTGGTTAGTGTCGGGACCACATTCCGCACCAACAGTTGGCGCCCACCGTGGGGCAAGCGAGCGCCTAAGGTCAATCCACCGTCAACTCCCTCCATGGCGATTCGCACTGAGTACCGCGGTTACGAGCTACTCCATGGGCAGCTCGGACCCCCTCCCCGCCGGATTTGAAATCCGGTTCGGGGCCCGAATTTTCGGGCTACGGGGAACGGCTACTCGATGCGCCTCACTAACCGTGAGGGAGCTCCGTGCGCGGCGCCGGGCCGGGTCCGCCTCGGTCCCCGCCGCGCGCGCCGCCACAACGCGGACGCCCACCGGCACGGATGCCGCGGGCCCGTCAACGCCACGGCGCGCGCGCGCCGCTCCGGCCGGCGTTCGCGCCGGGCGTGGTCCGAGCGGCGGCAAGCCGAACGCGCCGCCTCTCAACGCGATGCACCCGTCGGCACAGCAACCACCGCCCCGGTGGGGCAACGCACGGTCTCCGGACCGCGCTTCCCCATCGGTCTGCGCGGTGCCACGACGGCATACAATGCCAACGTCAACGCAACGATGCGCAAGGTTCCCCCTGGCCATCACGTCTTCGTCGCCAGGGACCCTGGCACCTCCGCGGGCGACGAGTCGTCCCTGGGCTCCCTTGACGTGTTGCCACCCGCCAACCTCCATGGGTACGCGGAATGGGACTTCTCCGGCGTGCCGGACCTAGTCATATTCAGGCGTTTCCTTGACGCCACGGACTATTGGTTCGGCTGCTCTGACGATTCCAGCACTGGGAGTTACGACCCCGCGCGAATGCTGCGTCGTCATCGCCAACGACCCAGCAAACGCCACCGGTGCAGTGGGCGCCGGCGACGGGGAGGTCACGCCCGCCCCGGGATCGCTCCGCGCGCCGGCCGGCAGGGCCGAGCACCCCCGCCGGGGCCGACGTCGACGCGCAGTTAGCCCAGGCCCGTGAGCTCGAGGCCAAGCTGGCGGAGGAACATCGAACGGTGTAGCTGCTCCGCGCCTCAATGGCTGGGGAAGCCTCCGCGCGCGGCGAATGCGCACGGGAGCTGGGCAAGCAGGCCCGCGACCGCATCAACGCCGACTTCAACGTCGACAACCCGGACGCGCCTCTGCGGGCAAGTCAGAAGCTCATTGCCGCTGCAACGTTGCTACGGGCCATGCCGGCCCCCTCGACGCCGGAGGCGCGAAACCTGCACCTCGAGGTGCAGGCACTCATCGAGCAAGCGGCCGTCCAGCAGGCCGAAAGCTCAGCGTCACGCATTCGCCAACAGGGAGATGCACGAGGCGACGGGGCCGCACAGGGGGGCGAACCCTCGGTCCATGCAGGTGAAGCGGCGGGGCGACCCGCCAACCCGGGACGCACGCCGGCCAAAGAGCGGCTCCTCGACACGCGCAGGGCGCTGGACGGCGACGCCCGCAACGTCATCAACACCGGCGCACGAGCAAGGCGGATGCGCGAGCGGCGGCAGGCTACCACCCTCGACGGGGTGGACGCTACGACAGCGATGAGGACCGTTCTCCGACGCCGGAGCCCCCGGGGACCCGCGTGTTCAGCCGGGAGATCCGCGCGGCGGCCTTCCCCCAGCGCTTCCGCCAGCCCTCGACCATCGTCAAGTACAACGGGGAGACGGATCCCCGCGTGTGGCTCAACGATTACCGCCTGGCGTGCCAGCTGGGCGGGGCCACCAGCGACGAGGTCATCATCCGCAACCTGCCCCTACACCTCGGCGATTCAGCCCGGACGTGGCTCGAGCACCTGCCCGCCAGCCAGATCCACAACTGGGATGATCTGGTCTGCACGTTCGTGGGCAACTTCCAGGGCACATACGTGCGCCCTGGAAACTCCTGGGACCTGCGCTCCTGCACTCAGAAGCCCGGCGAGTCGCTCCGGGACTTCATACGGCGCTTCTCCAAGCGCTGTACGGAGCTCCCAAGCGTGGCGCAATCTGAGATTGTGCACGCCTTCCTCGAGGGCACCACGTGCCGGGACCTCGTGCGAGAGCTGGGACGCAGCCCGCCTGCGGACTCCAACGAGCTGTTCGACATCGCCACCAGCTTCGCCTCAGGAGAGGAGGCTGTGGGGGCGATCTTTGACGGCAAGAAGGGCAAGCGCTCGGACGATGCGCCCGCGGAGGGCAGCAAGTCCAGGGAGCCCCACCGGAAGGACAAGCGGGGCAAGAAAGGGAAGAAGCCGCGCCGCGAGGCGCGCGAGCAGGGGCGCGACGGCGACGATGCCGAGGCCCTTGTTGTTGACCCTGCTCGACGAGGCCCTCGACCGGCCCCTCGAGGCCCGGGGGTGTTCGATGACATGCTGAAAAAGCCATGTCCATACCACAAGACCCCGTAAACCACACCCTTGAGCAATGCGACATGCTCAAGAAGTTCTACGGTCGCGCCGCCGCGAAGGACGCGGAGGCCAAGAAGGACGGAGGAGATGGCGACGCCGGCGGCTTCCCCGCCGTGGAGAATGTGTTCCTCATCTTCGGGGGACCCACCATCGACATGTCAACCCGCCGCCGCAAGTGGGAGCGGCACGAGGTCCTCGCCGCGAGAGAAGGCGCCTCCCTCCTTCCTCGGCGGTCGGAGGACGCCATCACCTTCGGCCGGGAAGACCACCCGAACCGCGTCCCCAACCGGGCCGTACCCACTGGTGGTCGACCCGATCATTGGGAACGCGCGGTTCTCAAAAGTCTTGATGGACGGAGGCAGTAGCCTCAACATCCTCTACGCGCATACGCTGCGTCTGTTGGGGATCGGGTTGGACCAGCTACAGCCCAGCACGACGCCGTTCCATGGCGTCGCGCCCGGCAAGCGTGTCCAGCCCCTCGGGCAGATCGACCTACCAGTTTGGTTCGGCACTGCGAAGAATTTCCGCAAGGAAACGCTCACCTTCGAGGTGGTGGGGTTCAAGGGCGCCTATCACGCTATACTTGGGCGGCCCTGCTACGCCAAGTTCATGGCAGTCCCCAACTACACCTACCTGAAGATGAAGATGCCGGGACCAAACGGCGTCATCATCGTGGGCTCGTCCATCGAGCACGCATTCGACTGCGATGTCGACTGCGTAGAGCACGCAGAAGCACTGGCACTGGACGAAGCGCTGGTCACCACCTTGGAGAAGATGGTCAACGAGGACCTCGACTCCACCGCCAAGCACACCGGCAACTTCGAGGCCGCGGAGCAGACCAAGGAGGTGCCCCTCGACCCCGCTGCCCCCGAAGGCAAGGCGTTGAGGGTCAGCTCCACCCTCGATCCAAAATAGGAAGTGGTGCTCGTCGACTTCCTCCGCGCCAACGCCGACATCTTCGCGTGGAGTCCCTCGGATATGCCGGGCATCCCGAGGGAGGTCGCCGAGCACTCCTTTGACATACTGCCTCATGCCCGCGCCGTGCAGCAGCGGCTCCGCCGTTTCGACGAGGAGCGGCGGTGGGCGATCGGAGCGGAGCTGCGGAAGCTCCTCGAGGCCGGGTTCATCAGGAAGTGTTCCACCCTACGTGGCTAGCAAACCCTGTACTTGTAAAGAAAAAGAACGGGAAGTGGCGGATGTGTATAGACTACACTAGTCTCAATAAAGCATGTCCTAAAGTTCCTTTTCCTTTGCCACGCATTGATCAAATTGTTGATTCAACGGCTGGGTGTGAGCTGCTTTGCTTCCTTGATGCCTACTCCGGGTATCACCAGATAAAGATGAAGGAGTCCGACCAGCTCGCGACTTCGTTCATCACGCCGTTTGGGATGTTCTGTTACGTCACAATGCCGTTCGGCCTCCGAAACACGGGTGCAACGTATCAACGCTGCATGCAACACGTTTTCGGAGATCACATCGGGCGGACGGTTGAGGCGTACGTAGACGACATCGTCGTAAAGACCAGGAAGGCGGACGACCTGGTTGGCGATCTCAGCATCGCGTTCGGCTGCCTACGGGCCAATGGGGTCAAGCTAAACCCCGAAAAATGTGTCTTTGAGGTGCCGCGGGGCATGACCTAAGATACATCGTCTCCCAACGGGGCATCGAGGCCAACCCCGAGAAGGTTGCGGCCCTCGAGCGAATGGGCCCAATCCGGGATCTCAAGGGGGTGCAAAAGGTGCTGGGGTGCCTTGTCGCCTTAAGACGCTTCATCTCGCGGCTCGGCGAGAAGGGCTTGCCCCTCTATCGCCTCCTCAAGAAGCACGAGCGCTTCTCCTGGACCGCCGAGGCCCAAGACGCGCTCGACAAGCTGAAGGCATCCTTGACCCACGCCCCGATCCTCACGCCGCCGCAGGACGGCGAACCCCTGCAGCTCTACGTGGCCGCGACCACCCAGGTGGTCAGCGCCGTAATCATGGTGGAGCGCACGGAGGAAGGGCACGCCCTGCCGGTCCAGCGGCCGGTCTATTACATCAGCGAAGTCTTGTCCGACACCAAGACGCGCTACTCTCAAGTCCAAAAGCTGCTGTATGCAGTGGTCCTCGCGCGGCGCAAGCTCCGCCACTACTTCGAGGCCCACCCCGTCACGGTGGTCTCCTCCTTCCCGCTGGGGGAGATCATCCGCAATCCAGACGCGGCGGGCAGGATCACCAAGTGGTCAGTGGAGCTGATGGGCGAGACGCTCGCCTACGCCCTGCGTAAGGCCATCAAGTCCTAGATCCTGGCGGATTTCGTCGCTGAGTGGACAGATACGCAGTTACCACCGCCGTAGATCCAAGCAGAGTGCTGGACTCTGTATTTCGTCGGCTCAGTGATGAAAACAGGGGCGGGCGCGGGCCTGCTCTTCGTGTCACCCCTCGGGGAGCACATGCGGTACGCGGTGCGCCTCCACTTCACCCACGTCAAACAACATGGCTGAGTATGAGGCCCTCCTTTGCGGCCTCAAGATTGCCATCGAGATAGGCGTCAAGCGCCTCGACGTGCGGGGGGATTCGCAGCTCGTGATTGACCAAGTCATGAAGAATGCGAGCTGCCACGACGACAAGATGGAAGCGTATTGCAAGGCCGTGCGAGCCCTCGAGGACAAGTTCTACGACATCGAGCTCAATCACGTGCCCCGCCGGTACAACGAGGAGGCGGACGAGCTGGCCAAGATCGCGTCGGGCGGATTACCGTCCCTCCGAACGTTTTTGCCCGTGACATCGCCCAGCCCTCCGTCGTCTTCGAGCCTCACCCCTCGAGCCACGTGGAACCCTCGGGGGCTCCCTCGAACCCAATAGGCGCGGAGCCCATGGATGAGGACCCCTCGAACGAGGTGTACGTGCTCTCCCTCCTCGAGGGGTACGGCGCCTACGAGGCTGATGTGATGGATATCGAGCCAGCCCCTGTCAAGGCTGATTGCCGCGACAAGTATGTCGCTTGGATGGCTCGAGGGGAACTCCCCTCAGACCGGGCCGAAGCCAGGCGCATCTCCAGTATGTCCAAGTCCTTTGCCCTCGTTGACGGCGAGCTGTACAAGCGCGCCGCCTCCGCATCTGCGGCGGTGCGTGCCCATCCCCGAGGGGCGCGAGCGCTCTGCGGGACATCCACGCGGGAACCGCGGCCATCACGCCGCGCCCCGCACCCTCGTTGGCAACGCATTCCGTCAAGGCTTTTACTGGCCTACCGCGGTCGCAGACGCCAGCGAGATCGTGCGCACCTGCGAAGGGTGCCAGTTCTACGCCCGCAAGTCCAACCTTCCCGCTCATGTCCTGCAGACCATCCCCATAACATGGTCGTTCGCCATGTGGGGGCTGGACATCGTCGGGCCCCTGCGGAAGGCACCCGGGGGCTTCACCCATCTGCTGGTTGCAATCGACAAGTTCTCCAAGTGGGTAGAAGTGCGCCCCATTACGAATCTCAGGGCAGAGCAAGCGGTGACGTTCTTCACCGATATCATCCATCGCTTCGGAGTGCCAAACTCCATCATCACCGACAACGGGTCCCAGTTTACGGGCAGGAAATTCCTGGAGTTCTGCGACAAGTTCCACATCCGTGTGTATTGGGCAAGCGGTGGCACACCCACGGACTAACGGCCAAGTAGAGTGTGCCAACGGCATGATCCTACAAGGCCTTAAGCCCCAGTAATTTTCGACCACCGAATAAATGCGGTCGGAAATGGCTCCGAGAGTTACCGGCGGTCGTGTGGAGCCTAAGGACCACCCCCGAGCAGAGCCACGGGTTCACCCCGTTTTTTCTAGTCCATGGCGCGGAGGCTGTCCTCCCCACGGACTTAGAGTACGGGTCACCCAGAGTTCGAGGCTACAATGAGGATGCCAACCGGCCGAGCCCCGCGAGGACTCACTGGACCAGCTAGACGAAGCACACCTCGTGGCCTTGATGCACTCCGCGAGATATCACGGTCCCTCGGAGCGCTACCAAGCACGGAAGATACGCCGGCGGGACTTCAGCGAAGGGGATTTGGTCCTAAGGATACGCCAAGACAATCGAGGACGCCACAAGCTATCACCTCCATGGGAGGGACCCTACGTCGTGGTGAAAGTACTGAAGCCCGGCACGTACAAGCTGGCCAACGAGGACGGTGAAGAACTCACCAACGCTTGGAACATCCAACAACTACGTCGCTTCTACCCCTAGTTAGGATTTCCAAGTATTTTGTCGTAAAATCACGTAACCAGCACCCCAGGAGGGAACCCATCCCCACCACTATGGGGGACTGTGCGACGTGGCCGGTGCCAGTCCCGTGACGCCGCGCCGCCTACTCCGGTACGGCTAACGCGCCGAGCCCTCGAAGGGGGGCCGGCCACACCCTCGATTTGCTTTCTTGTGACCTTGCGGGGGTTAGGGTCGGGCGTTAGGCCGGCGGGGCACCATCCCAGCCACTGTTGACGGCATGGTGGCCGCCCCCGCGCGTACAAACCCACGCCGGGCACTGTGGCAACAGCTCCAACGCTGTGGAGCGTGCGGGAACGGGACGCTGCCTTACCTGCCACTGAGCCCCGTACGGACCGACGTCAGCAACTCCCTCGAGCCCGCCTGAAGACATCACGGCCGTCCGCTGCTCTTCTACCCTCGAAGCTACTACTGTTCGGGTACAAGATACGCCATGATGGCCGGATCGCGGCAAGGACCGTCAAGGCGGCCGCCTACTCTACAGCGTAGCGCACCACACTTCCCCACGTAGCTAAGTAGCGCGGCATACATGTGATTCGCTCTCTCCTTGGTCTATAAAAGGAAGACGAACTCCCCCGCCGCAGGGGACAGACGACACGAAACAACAGAAGTTAGGACGCAACACATCAAGCACTCGCTCTACAACTCTCCCACAATATCTTCAGCCACATCACCAGGGACTTGGAAGCCACGCTCCCTCTCCCGCCTTGCTTGTAGCCGCCCCACTACAGGCACCCCCGGTGCTGAGCAATATAGTGCCACGAGCACGCCCGCCGCCGGACGTCTCGCCCCTCGGCCGGAACCAGGATAAACTCTGTGTCTCTGATTGCTTAGCATCGACCATTGAGGGATAGACCTTGGCGCTCATTACTGGTTAGTGTCGGGACCACATTCCACACCGACAGAAGGCCACTTGAAGGCCATGAGTGCGGGGACTTGGGAGGCTTGGCACAAAGAAGATGAGTAGATTCAAGCCTAAAAGCCAAGCTTTCAAGTTGGACATGTGTTGCCCAAGTTCCCCGGTTGAGGTAATGAAAACTAGTACCTATCTCATGTATCATTGTAGCTCCACTGCCTTGTTTAGGTTGCATTTGTTGCAATATTTACATATGGTAGGTTGCTTGTGTCATGTACTAACCCATGAGCAACTTACATGGTTTGATTAGTGTGTAGGAAAGCTACACTTGTTCTTTCATGGAGCATGCTTTCATATATATCTCTTTGCATCATGAGCAAGCTATAGGGTTAGCCTCCCTTTTGTTGTCATAAACAATGTGCATACATTTGGTTGGTGATTCAAACACTTAGGGGGAGCTCATCCTATGGTTTGGTTATGGGACTAACATTGTTTCAAGGTTATCTTATGTAGTCCCTTGGCGACGCGTTCCGGTGCGGCACTTCATTCTAAGAATATGTTATTTTACTCTCAATGTGATCTAACATCTCTAAAGGAGTGAATATAGCAATATGAGCTTCATGCTATTGAGTCATGTCCTTGCGAGCTTATGTCTCTATATAAGTTCAAAGGCAATGTACTCATACATTCCCAATCCTTGTGGTACCCCAAATGTCTTCTATGCAAGCTTCTTTCAAGTGGTGTCACCTCTAGTGATATCATTTCCAAGTGGCTCATCTCAATGTGGTGCCAACAAGGTAAAGAGGATCAACCCCCGGAGGTATGCAATGATCAAAAGACTACAAGTGATATCTACAAGTGGTAATGTAACAAGAACCCATTTGTCTTATCTCTTGTCCTTTAATCTACCTCCTTGCATGATATGCTCTAAGCTTCCTTTTCTTGCAAGTTTGTAGTTGTGCACTTGTTTTTCACACCATCTTTTTGTGCACACACTTCGGGGGAGCTTAGTTTGTATCATGCTAGTCTCATGAGCCTGTGATCCACCTTAGTTATTCGCATATGTGGTATCTTCATTGATATCATACATATGGATCATGGTTCATGCAGCTTTCTCCCTTGTATTTAACATTTCTCTTTGAGATATGTTTGCTAGGACTTGCTGGTTTCCTTGGAGCCCTTTTTTGTTTTGGACTTTTTGGAGATTTTATTCCAAAGGGGGAGAATGTGAGACCAAAGCAAGCTAGTGGTTCCAAAGTGGGAAGAGGCAAGCTATGTGTAAACATAGGAAGAGAAGATTAAAAAAGGGGGAAGTTTGATCTAGCGGGAGTTTGAATGATGGTATGCATCCAAGCAAGTGTAAGTGGCTCTAATTTTGTCAATTTTTACAAATTTATGCTTGCTTTGCTTGTGTTGTCATAAATCACCAAAAAGGGGAGATTGTAGCGAACATGGCCCCATTTGCCATTTGTTCGAGTTGATTTTGGCGATTCATGCTAACACAAGTAATGGGACTAACCACATTGTCTAGCATGTCTTTATAGGCATTCCTAGGTCCCATGGATGTTACCACATGTTAACATACCATGCACAAGTTAACATACCATGCCCAAGCTAACATGTCACACCACAAGTTAACATACCATGGACATGTTAGGTTACTTATAGCAAATTTGAGGACTTAGTATATATTTTGAGGCTATAAGTAATGGCATGTTAAGTATGTTAAGGATGTTAAGTTGAAGTAAATATCCAAGTTGAAGACGCGAAGAAAAGGAAGGAAAAAGACATCGTCGGATGAACCGACGGTACCATCGGTGCAATAGCGTCGGAGCACTTGGTACACTGCGCAACGACTGGAATTAACTTGATACCGTCGGATGAACCGATGGTCCCTTTCCTAGTTGCGTCGGATGAATTGGACAAGCCAAGCCGCGAAGACAGCAGCGTCGGATGAACCGACGGTCCATTGGAGGGAACCGTCGGACTATCCGGTTGGCAAGTTTGAATTCATACAGAGACGCGCCAAGATGAACCCTTCAGCACTGGATGAACCGATGCGTTGGTCAAGAGAAAGCATCGGTCTATCCGACGGTCACGAAGCAGCATACAGAGACGACTAGGTTGCGGGGTCTTCAGCACCGGATGAACCGACGGTGCGTCGGTGTATAGCGTCAGAGCAGTTGTGTATAGCGTTAGAGATAAGTGACGTGGGAGGGGCATCGGATGAACCGACGCCTTGAAAAAGATAGCATCGGTTCATCCGACGCTTACTTTTTCAGTGGCCGTTAGCCAACGACTAGTTTGATGCCTTGGGCTATTTATACCCCCTCCACTCACCCATTTGAGGTTGCTGGATTGTGTGGAAGTGCACAGGAGTTCAAGACACCTAGAAGATCATATCCAATCCATCCAAGTGCTTAATTGCTCATCCTTAGACTTGCATATGCTTAGTGTATGTGCTTAGTGCTAGGCTTAGCTTAGAGCTGAGTGAGTGCAAGGTTGTGCCAACCTTGTGAGGTGATTCTTGAGTGAATCGAGTTGTACAAGGTTCGCCGGAAGCCTTGGGGCCTAAGTAGCTCAACGGCAATCGTCATCGACCCTCCGGCTTGGTGTGGAGCGGCGAGGACACTTTGTGCGGGGGACGTGGAGGCCCCCTTCCTTGGTGGAGAAGCTCCTTAGTGGAGGCGGCATCAAGGTGACCAAGGGAGCTTGACAAGTGCCTAAGTGGCTAGCCTTTGTGGCGAGTCAAGTGGTGCTCTTGGGAGAGACTTGGTGACCAGTACACAATACTCTTGTGTGAGTGCTTCAACAACATGGACTAGGGGTGGCTTAGTGCCTACCGATACCACGGGATAAATCACGTGTCAAGAGTTTGCTTCCTCTCATCCCCTTTACATTTCCGCATTTACTCTTTTGCAATCCTTGCTTGCCTTTACTTCCTAGAGTAGTATCATGCTAGGATTGGCTACAGGTTGCAAACCTTGTTTTGGGATGGGAGTTTCACACTATAACAACCCTAGTTGCACATCTAGATAGTATGTTCTAGTTTATCTTTGTGTAAAATAAGTGAAGCCATAGGTTAAGGTTTTAAGTTGCCTAATTCACCCCCTCCCTCTCTTAGGCTAACGAGCACCTGATTCCTTACAAACTTCAAGTTGGAGGGGTGTTTCAGTACATGTTATGTTCTGGAGGAAAAAGAAAAACTGTGGAAGATGAGGCAGCGACAAAGGACGACATTGAAGTCGGTGATGACGATATGATGAAGGATCGGAACCATGGCTTGATGATGTGAAGAAGAAGTTGCGGGACAAATGAGTTAACAAAGGTAAGAAAGTGAAGACGATTCTCAAACACATGGCAATAGGGGATTACGAGCAATTGAAGTTCTTCCACGCTTAGCAACATGCTAAGCATGTGGGAGGATTTGAAGGACGAAAGGAAAAATGCCGCGTGGAGTACAAGGGTCACCTTCAACACAAGATGCTCATCATTTTTCCATGCTAACCACAATGCTTAGGAGGCATCGCTGCACTTCATTACGAGCATCGAAAAGGACGGTAACTCTCCCTTAACTTTATCTTTGTTCATCGCCTGTTAAATGCTTGCACATATATGCTTTCAACCATAGACAACCTTTGTATTTATCTCTCGACCAATAACATGGCTACTAGGAGGACAACCTAGGTTAGTTAGTTTTTGCTTTTCAATAAATGAATCACCATCTCTTTTGAGCTTACCACGATAATATCATTTGTATGTCTTGCTTATGGAAAATGATGAAAGTTGCCACCTTGTTTTACTTGCATGATGTTGTGTATGACATGACTTTTTGCTTTCTATTAAAAGGAACTTAAATTGATTAAATACCAGCTCTTTCATTTGTGGAGGTTAAATGATTAATCTTTAGACCCACATACTTTATGTTGCTCTTTGATTTAAGTTTACCGAAGACTTATGCCTTGCACTTGTTCTATTTAAAATCATTATGCTATCTACGTTTGTGAATCTCTTGCAAGGCTCTACCTACCAAAGCCTATACACATACAAGTACTTTAATGATATAACTTTTAGTTTGCAAACTTATATCTTGATGAGTTGGATTAGGATTGATTTCTGTGGTACGAGACTAAGAAGCTGGTCATTCCTTTGCGTATCTTTTTCATGCTAGCCATTTTTGTCCATGCATTGTGAGTTTCTACATTGGAAATTCCACAAACTTCGCTGGGCATCCATAAACCCAAAACATCTTTTTGTGATTACCTCCTTGACCACAACCCAAATTGAATATGGATGATCTTTCGACGAATTTTCTGAAGATTTTCTGGCAAGATTTCAAGACGTATAACATATGGAGGGACTCATCAATGATTATGTGAGTTTCTACATGGAGGATGCCCTTGAAGATTTCAAAAGATTTATAAAGGAATACAATGATTTTGTACTTCTTTAGCACCCATAGGTCCTCTCACTTCTATGCTCGAGGACAAGCTATCATTTAAGCATGGGGGAGGACTGCTATAGCAGATACTATGTTGCTTAAAAGTTCGGAGGAGCATAAAAAATGATGAATAAAAAATATAAAAAAGAAGAAATCATGAAGAAAAAGAAGAAAGAAAAAATAAGAAAAGAAAAACAAAAAAGGAGAAAAATAAAATTCTCCTCGGTTCTTTTTAGCTTCATTTAAATCTTAGAGAGCTTTGAAGACAAGTCCATACTCATTCTTTTCCAACCATGTGCATTCCGATAACGAGAACTTCATTCGTGTCTCGAGATCACCCATTTGCCACTTGCACATGTCCACCTTTCTAAATGCGTGTGTTCCATCTCTGTCTCTTTCCTACATTTATTTTCCATGGCCTTTTTTACTAGTCATGATAATTCCAATAGATCTCTCTCTTATTTTGACAATATTTCAAGTATAATGTTTTGCTAGGATTGTTTTTACCTACCAAGCTCCACATAAGCTTTCCACTTTCGTATATGAGTAGAATAGGTTGAGATTAATCTAGTGTAGGCTTGAGTGACTTGACGAGATGAGTGTTTCCATGAGCTTTTGCCAGAGAACCTCACTTATGTTAGATGTGCAACTTTTTGAAAACTCTTCACGATGAAACAAGGTAAAGGTTTGAAGTTTGCTTAAGTTCTAGAGCACTATATTTGTTTTATTGTGGCATGTTCTTTAATGATAGTCTATCTTCCATAATGAAGTAGCCGGTCAAAATTTGAACCTTAAATGCTAAATGCTTGAGAGAGCAATACGTCTTGTTGTGTATAACTAAGTGCAGGGAAGACATTGAAGGGCAACGCTGATTTCCAAGTTAAGCAAAGATCTTGGACTTGCTCGAGGATGAGCAAGGTTTAAGCATGGGGGTATGTTGACGGTTGATTTTGGTACACCTAGCTATAAGTTTACCGTCAACATTTGCATGTATTTGATATTCTAACTAATGGTACTAACCCGCTGGAGGTATCAAGTTTACTCTCGCATGTCGATTTTGGAGTTTGTTGTTTACACATGAAATTAACGTTAAAGAGGAGGCTTTCGGGATAAGTTCATCAAGCACTTCAAGAGAAGATCATGAAGCTCGACACAAGTCAAGACAACTCATGAACATGACTCCAAAGGGCCCAGGGACCGAAGCATGAAGCTGGAAAACTTCAGGGACCTGGACAGAAGATGTTGAAGCTTGCACGACAAGGAGCTCTGTCTAAACCGTGGAGAAGACGTCAAGGGCCCACATGCATAAGGGAGCAAGTCAACAATTGACCGAGAAGCATCGGGGAGAGAGACGGGGCCGAACCGGGCCTGGGCCGGTCGACCCAGGTCGGCCGGCCTGGCCTGTTTCGGGTCCGGTTCGCGCCCCCTTTGCCCTAGGTGCTCATCTATTTATTGCCTCTGCCTCCGCCGGCCGCCACATCCATCCATTCATCAGAGAGCCGCCGAGACGAAGGAGAAGCACCGGGAGGAAGCCGACGGCCGCCGCAAGTCCTCGAGTTGCCTAGGAGATGGCCTAGGCCTTGCCTAGCCACCATGGTTGGCCCTGCGTGGTGAAGCCATGGTGGAGTTCCGGAGCCCATGCCTCGGGCGTCGTTCTCCCCGTTGGGGGCATCACTATGGAGTCGCTTTACTTGCTGCATGAACCATGTCCTCCGTGGTCTGCATGGTGCCGACCGCGTCTCTGCTCCACGCCTTGGGGATTTAGCGGATGAAACCCTTCCCACCTCGGGACAACGTCATTTGCGTCTCCGGCGTCATGCCCTTCCTGGAGGTGATGTTGAGCTTCCTCGGCGGGGGACTGCTCCTTGGGTCCTTCGGCGGGTGCTTCAGTATGGTGCTGTTTGTGTGCTCCTTCCTTTCTTTTCTTTGTGCAAAAAAAGAGAGTAGGTAGTAGATTCTCCTTTGAACGGGGGAGAAGGGAGGTTGTGGTTCTTGGTGGTGTGTGTTGGCTCGCGTCGACGGCGGAACAAGAGTTGTGGAGACCCGGATCGATGTCCCAATCCGACCGGACCGATCTTTTGAAGTTCTTTGAGTTGATAGTGTCGATGTCCCAATCCGACCGATGAGTTGTTGAGTTGAGCAGTGCGTGTTAAGGTCCCAATCCAACCCACCAAAGTGCCTAGTTGTATGGTGTGCGGACCGGAGTCGTTCGGAGTTCTCTGCTCCCCTAGTTGTGCTGTCGATCGGCCAGAGTTGTATGGTTTTCGGGCTCGATTTTCCTTATAAATTGAGTCAACTCTCTTCTTCTGATAAAAATTCGGGAAAGCACAAGCTTTCACCGTTCGTTCAAAAGAAACCTAGTAAAATAAGATTCCAAAGTCCAACCAATTGCAAACCTAATTCTAAATTTTCGGAGAGCATAGTTGATTCAACTTTTAATCAAAACTATTGATTAATGAATTAAATATAAACCGGAAAGGTTAAGATTAGAGAGCAAAGCACAAAAGCACCCTGGACAGCCCCGCAGTCGGGATGGGACAAGAAGTGGCAGGTGGCGAGCGAACTCGCGGCCTGGTGCACTAGGAAGCACGGGACAGCGGAGGCGACCGACGGGGTTGTTACGGGTGGAGCCATGGAGGCGGTGGCCGGCGGGGTCACGAGTGGAGGGCTGGAGCCTAGAGGCGGTGGGCGCCTGGGCGGTGGCCGGCGGGGTCACGGGTGGAGGGCTGGAGCCTAGAGGCGGTGGGCGCCTGGGCGGTGGCCGGCGGGGTCACGGGTGGAGGGCTGGAGCCTGGAGGCGCCGCAGTAGGATCCTCTCGCGGCTCGCGCAAGAGGACGATCGAGGGCTGGGAACGAGTGGACGGAGTGGGTTTTGTTTGCCGTATGCAGTGTGCTAGGCCTCAAGATGTGATTTTTGGCCCAAAAACAAATGGGTGACTGGGTTTCTTTGGGCTGCGACCAGGACCATGGCCTGGGCGGTCCTATTCGTAGCTCTGCCTTACATGGAGTTAAGCGGCTGCACAGTTGAAGTTGCCGTGGTGCATGCTAGTATGTTCATGTATATTCACGTCATGCTTTGGTGCTGAGCTTTGGATGGACTCCGGAATATGCGAGTTGTTTTTTCTCTTTTGGTTACCTTGGGTGTGCGCATATGTCTGTTAGGCATGCATAAGGGTCTGTCTACATGAGGTAGGAAAGAGCTGTGTTCGTTGTGTCACAAAGCAGGGTGGTGGATCCATTGCTGCAGGGCTCGGTCGATGATGACTATATTTGGGTTCGGTGAAGAACCGTGGTGATCAACAAGCCAAGTTGATCGGATCAGTTAACGGTGACGATGTGTGTCATGCATGAGTTAGCAGGGTTGTGCGCACAACGGAGCTACAAGGCACGACAGGGTGTCATGGAAGCTGATGAGATTGTAACAACATGGTAAAGAAATCGATCTGGATTTGTTTGAATTCCCTCTGATGAATGAGTGTTTGCAATCTAATTAGACCTAGAGTTGTTATGGAGTACAATCTGATTTTTATGTGATTTTTAGAGTTGTCACAGATTGTGGTTGGAGCAAAATCTGCACTAATTATCATATGATTCACCATTGTTTTTTATGTATGATATGTCACATGATTTTTATTTGTCACAAGCTTCATCACTAATTTTGTTAGTAGCAATGTTTTTGATTCACCACTGAATTTTATAAGTAGAAATGATCTTGGTTCACTTGTACTTGTACTATACGACGGAGAACATTGATATGATTGACAGTCCAAGCATTCTATTCACATGGAAAATCTTGACCTGCATGCTAGCTTAATGGCTCAACACAGTGTGTTACAATTTTCCTACTACGAAAACTTAGTGCTCCGTATGTTAGTAGTAGAGTTGAGAATCGGCCAGTGCTATGACCTACCATGCTCTGGGCTCACTGTTTTTTAATTTATCACATGCTTTGTCATTGTTTTTTAATTTATCATATGCTTTATCACAGATTGCTGCACATACACCAGTGGTTTAGATTTTATTACTGAACATATATATGTCAATAAGCTGTTATTTTCTGTTATTTGTCAATCAGGTTGTCTTCTATCCTAGTGAACTGTCTATAAAAAAAATCTCTTCTATCTTTAGTAAACTGTCTTCTGTGCTTGTTGCATGAATGGCCTTGTGAACTGAATGATCTATGAAGTGACCTCTGTGAATATGATCCATAATTGTTTTCTTTTGAGAATAGAGCTTAAATTTTCTAGGATACCATATGATGTACTGTATACTAATTTTTCCTACTTGCACAGGTGGAGGATTTTGCTGCCAATCCATGATAGAGGCGACTTGGATGGCTTGCATGACCAAGTGACTTGGATGACTGTCAATATGTCCACTTGGGTGTGTGAGTTCCTTTACGAGAGTTGTTTTGATGCTTTATGGGACGTTGGTAGCCTCGGCAAGTTCTGTAAACCCAAAAATTAAGGCTTTCTTATAAAAAGCAGGACGAGGTATGGTTTTAAAAAAGAATGATCTTGTGAACGGATTGTGAATGATCCCTGAATGGCTTTTCCTGTGTGAATGGTACACATGTCCTTTGCAATTCTGTGAACTGTCAACAACAATGTGAATGCTTTCTGGAATCTAAAGGTCATGTGGGTTGCAAAGGCTGCATGCCTTCCTGCCTTGTATCAGGCATTATACCTCAACTGAGCATCAAAATGACTACAAAGATCAAATGTGCACATGATCACCATGATTTGTGAGTCAAATGATGAATTAAATGTCTTACAGACGGACAAAAAGACAAGTCATTATACAAGCTGTCTATTTAGTTGTCTGCATGTGTCAAATAGACAACAGTCGTCTACACTGTTGTACTTGCCCTGAGTCGGTGAGTTGCGTCGATGCACAATTCTAAGTAAGATTCACTTAGTCTTCTTCGTGTGTCTTTGTACCAGCTTCAAATACTTTTTTTTGAAGGGGCTATGGCCAGCAAGAAGTTGGCAACGATTATATTAACTGCTTACCAGCTTCAAATACTAAGCCCTTAGAAAAATGTCTCTGGATTCTTACTATCATTTAGGTGTCATAGAATTCATATAAGTATTTTTCTTTTTTTTTGATTTTGATGGTTTTGGAATTCATCCTTAAAACCTAGGGCAACTCTAATGTATTTGGACCAAGTAGTCCTTAGTGACGGGCCTTGTGTGATAGTGAGTTGTAGCTATGGCAAACTTTACAATAGTCAATACAAATGGTTGCAGTGGTGGAGCTCATAAAAATTATTAGGTGGGCAGATTTACCTCACGTGCATCACAACTCACAAAGTAGCATTTTTAGCGTTCTATATGCTATAGCTTTCAATTCACATGTAATGATGTAAGAGCATCTCCAGTAGTGTTGCTAAACTTGGGAATCTAAAATGGTTTTAGTCCTGGAAAACGAAAAATTTAGGTGCCAGAAAGTTGATCTCTCCAGCAGTGTTGATAAAACTGAGTACCTATATTCCACTCAAGGACTAATATACGAGGAATCATTTTTTTAAGGGTCCAATGTGCAAAATGCACACAACCTTATCCCCTCCCCTCCTCTTCTTCCTCCTCACGCCGGCCACATTTGGGAGCTCAATTCGGCAAGGGAGGTCACCCCGCAAGCCTATTTGAGCGTCGGTGAGGCCAGGGGAGCGTGCCTGCCGCCGCGCAGGGGAGCGCACCCGCCGCCGCATCGGGGAGTGCGCCCGCCGCCGCACAGGGGAGCGCACCCGCCACCGCACCGGGGGGAGTGCGCCTGCCTTGGCCTCACGGGGCGCCCCGATGGCCGCTCCTCCGGCCGCGCCTTGCTCCGGCCACCACCTCCGCCCCACTGCTCGTCTCCCGAGCTTGCGCAAGGTGTGGCGGCGAGACAATGGTGGTACGGCAGGCCTTGCTCCTCCCGTAGCGGCGGCGGACGGAGCCCTTGAGGCGAGCCACGACAACAGAGGTTCGTCTCTTTCTTCCCGACGACAGCGTTTGAGTGAGCGGTGGAGCTCCACTGGCGTTCGAGGTGAGCCACTGCGGTGGGATGGGCACGGAAACATCCGTGCCTAGGCAGTTGGCCTCTCCCGCGTGGAGAGGAGAAGATAGCAACCCGGTGTGTGGGTTGCTATGTTTTCGTCCCGGGGAGGGAGTTTTAGGTCCGAACCTAAAATAGCAACTCAGATAGGTCCTCTGCTGGAGCTGGTTTTTCGGCTATTTTTAGGTCCCGAGGCAGTTTTTAGGTAGCAACTCGGTGTAGGTCCTCTGCTGGAGATGCTCTAAATAGCAAATGGACGCTTGCAAAGCCCAGTTTTGTTTGTAGGGTTTTATTATAAGACTGACTCCAACAATCAGGATGCAAATAGGAGATCCATTCACAGGTCTGGGTCGCGCACAGGAGAAAGGTGGGCACCTAAAAATCTTTAGTCTCCAATGCTAGCACGCAAAACGCTTCCTCTGCCTCGCACCGCAAGCGCCATCGCCGCAAGCACCCGGAGGCTCAGCGCAACCCGCCGTCGTATTCCTCGACGGCGGATCCGCCGCTGCCCTCCCGAGGCCCTCCGCTACTCCCTGCTGCTCGACAACGAATCAAGCCGACGACCTCTCTCCCCTCCCTCCTGGATCCAGTGGCCTGTCACGAGCGAGGAGCCCTGCTCCCCGACGGTCGTGCCCCTCTCCCCGCCGACGAGCCACCTGGCCGGGATGACAAGCTGGGGGAAGCGGCGGTGCACGAGCAGGCGAGCTTCCCCTCGCACGGGGGAAGCTCCCTCGCTGCCGTCGGTCGCGGCTGTGCATCCGGCCGATTCAAGCCGGGCTCCATCCGCACTGCCGGCATCCTCGCCGAGCGCTACGCCTCCCGCCAAGCGCCGGGCTTCCCGCCAACCAAGAGCATGTTGCGGCCCCACCACCAGAGGACTGCCTCGCGCATCGCAGGTGTTGTAGTTTTACCTCGCGAGTTCCAGGCGATGCAAACTGCCTCCCTTGTTTGTGTCGTTTGTTGGAGAGGGATTTTACACCCAAATGTACTGTGTCGAACCCATTTTTGGGTTTGGGTCTCCTTGTTGGAGACCGTCTGAAACCCTCTCCAATCTCTAAGCTAGCTTGGAAGAGTTTTTTAATCACTGAATAGTGCGCTAGCGTTTCAGTCCACGCTAGCTCGCACATGTTTCGAAAGCCGGCTCTTTCAAAGTGTTTTGGTCTGCCATCCTTTTTCTCTTTTCTAGGGATGGAGCCAGATACCAATTCAGATATCATTTTGAGCCGTTCTTTTTTTATTTTAGCTAAATTAGGTATAATATTTTGTATCCAAAATTTATATTCTTGTTCTTGTCATTGTGCTGTTAAGATTCATACAAAATAAACCCTGAATGCGAAAGGGCTTGTAGCCTAGTGGTTACAAGAGCCCCGGTAGCACCTCAGGTCCTGGGTTCGACTCTCCGTGGGAGCGAATTTCTCAGGATTTAACAGCATTTGTGCTTTTAGTGGTAGACGATGTTCCCGTCGATAGCGAGGCGCCTGTGGTGTCTTCGTCAATCTTGAGGATTTACCGGCACAGTCTTCGGAGATGCTCCTAAAGGTAAGGCTTGAGTGTGTGTATTCATAGGGATCAGTGTGCGTGCGTTGTGAGTGTCTCCGATGTATTGTATAATTCGCAAAAAAACCCCAAATGTGTGCTATATTTTATAATCAAAAGATGAAAAGAAACTCGGATATCTGCTCGGATTCAGATACAAATATTTTTTCACCTTTTCCTCTCTCGAAAGAAAATGATCCATAAAAAATTGTAGCTAATGTTTTTATTTTTCCAGTAATTAGCTTGTTATAATGCATAAAAATTAGCACTAGACACGAAGCCGTCCATCTCAGCCGACCTAAACACGTGCGGCAGCCGAACCGCCCGCGCGCCCACTCCGCTCGGGACGCACCGCCCGCGCGGTCCACTCACTCGCGGGCCCACTCATCAGAAGCGATTGTTCAAATTTTTGGGAACCGTGCCCGTTCATTTCTATCCCCTCACATTCCCATCTCGTTCATTTCTATTCTATCGCATTCCAATCCCGTCTCTAGGGTTTCTCTCTTGCGTGGGGCGATCGGCGATTCTGAGGCGATTCGTGCTCCTCCTCGCGCCGCCGCCGGCGACCCCGTAACGAGAGGGGAGGGGGTGGGGGCCGCGGGTGTGCACATCGAACAGAGGTGAGGTCTCTATCAGAGCTTCGACAACGTCTGCTATCGCGAGCAATCTCACGATGACCATTTCGTTGACTTTGTTTGTCAGGACTCACATTGAGGGATTTCCGAGGCGATTCGTGCTCCTTCTCCCGCCGCCGCCGGCGACCCCCCACGGCGAGAGAGGGGTGGCGCGGAGGTGAATCTCGCGGTGATTGGAGCAAGTGCGAACTGGGGATTTTCCCAGGATCTGGTGTCGTAGCACGAGCATCGCCGGTGGATCTGGTGCTCGCTGCTTCTCTACTTCTTCTAGTCGGCAGGGGGGATTTTGCCAATGTTCGTTGGCGGGCTCGTCGTACGGCTCTTGGTGCGCGCGTGAGGCAAAGGAAGGAGGTGAGTCCAGTCCAGATCCACTCCATTTTCCAGTCGATTCGAGATCCCTTGCGTCTCTTGGGCTTTTTTTGATGTATGATTCGAACATTTCTTCAGGGCTATGATGTCTGTTTCGATTGTTAGGGTTATGCTTCTTTGATCTTTTAAATATGCATGAAGTCTGATTCGGTATTTTTTCCACCCTGTTCCAATAGAGATGGTCAGGGGGGAGTGACTTGTTATGCTTTCCACGTTTTAGATATGCACGACGGCTGATTTTTTTTTAAAAAAAATTCACCTTGTTCTGATAGAGATGGCTAGGGAGGGTTGACCACTGATTTGATATTTTTTAGGTTACGGTATCCAGGGGGATTTTTTGACCACTGATCCCATATGCATGATGTTTGGTTGACCATTCAATTAGGCATACGATGGCTTATTAGTGAATTAGTGCTCAAACCCTAAAACTATACGGATGCACAATGTCTGTTTGAACCATTGAAATTGCAGAAAAAGGTTATCTGAATGTTTTCAGTACAATTGGTCTTTTTTGTTTATGAGTAGAACCTATAGCTTGCCGGACCTTTTTTTCGCATTAACCAGTTCCAGTCAATGACATGTCATAGCGATAGGGGGCTTTTTTCTGCGCTGCCCTTGCTGGTCAGATAATTAGCTATATTATCGTAAGTTTTGCGCCCTGCTGCTTGTTCATGTTAGACAATTAGGCAATTTTCGGTACATTTTAATTCCAGAAATTATTAACAAATTCATGACAGTTATGAGTGATCCAGTGAGAGCAAAGCATGTGCAAGTGTTCAAGTTAAAACTCAAATAAAACTTGAACAACAAAAATACACACAGGAGATTTAGTATGTAACCAAAGGCGGGATGACGGAGTCAACCGGTGCGCCGTTATCCCTTGGATTAGACATGCTAATCGTGGAGGGACCTTGTTCGATGTAGCGTACAAAGTCGTTGCAGTGACGAGTTGATGCAGTGGAGTCCCACGAACGGCCTTCGGGAAGCAGTCGTTCACGTGGACATAGTCGTAGTGGAAGTAGTCGTTCACGTGGACGAGGACGTAGTCGTACTGGAAGTAGTCGTTCACGAGGACGAGGACGTAGTCATACTGGAAGCGAGCAGGCGCGTACGGGTACGCTCCCCAAAAACCTTATCGGCCGCCTATCTTGAGCAGGATCACTAGGCAGACGAGGTTCGGAGGCAACTGCTCACGCAAGCGGTGTGCGCGCAAAGCTTGCGTTGGTAATGGCAGAAAGCAGCAACACAGAGGGAGAAGAGAGATCTCCTAAGCAGGAGTACCTGGGTGTGAGAATGTGCATCTGTGCCAGATAACTGTGCAGGCAGGGCGGGTTGCGGACGTCTGCAAGGTCATCACGCTCGTCGCAAACTTAACCATGCGGGTTTGCGGCTAGCCGCTAATTCAATCGTGGCGCTCACAAGCAACAAGTGGACTTTGTGGCAGATAAGCAGAACCCGCATGACCCGCAAACTCGTACTCCCGCTGACTGCTGTCGTGCCACTGGTGTCTCTGCTAGCTTGCTGCTGTGCCGCTGGGTGTCTCTGCACTGAAGCTGCTCTGCTTTTTTCTGGCCGGCCAACCACCGACTGCTCCGCACCGCGCTGCCCACCAGGCTCCAGCTCCTGCCTGATTGCGCCGCAGAGCCCGCCGCGCCCGACCACCTGCCACACCACTGCCCCCTGCCTGACGTGCCGCCCGCCAGATCTAAAACGGGGGAAGCCGTTCAGCGTCGGAGAGGGCAGACCGAGCAGAGGGAGGAAGACGTGGAGGGCGACATGGACCGAGCCACCGAGGAGACGGGTGGTGGGTGGAGATGGAGGCCGACGGCGGTGGCGGCGCGGATGGAGACAGGAGAGGGACGGTGGAGTTACTGTTTGCGAGCATTGCGGGTTCTTGCGGGTTTCTGGTTTTGTCCAGTGGACTTTTGTGGTGCGGGTAAGTTGGACCGCAAACAATTTGCTGCTGGGCCGCATTGACCGCAAAGAGTAGTATTTGCGGGGCGGGTTCGCGGCCTCGTTAAGAACCCGCCCCGCCTGCAAGCCTAGTGCCAGATGAGGGAGTCCTCTTATATAGGCGCAGAGGAGAGGAGAGGGGGAATGAACCTGGATGCTGCTGACCACCATAACTCCCATTAAGCGACAGTTACCAGTAACCACTGTATTCAAGGTCATCAGTTACCAGTAACGGTCGTTTTAATACAGGAGATTATGATTGACACGAATGACAAAAACAGTGCATACGCTTCACGGTCACGGTCTCGTCTCGTCTCGTCTCGACACGCCTCGGCCTCGGCCCGGCTCGGCGAGCGAGCGCGCGCGCGTGTGGCACGCCCTTCTCCTTTTACCAACTTCACAAGTGGTCCACCGTTGGTCCACCCTTTAAGTTGGTTAAGATTCTCGTTGACTTTCATTGCGGGATTTAATCCCTAGCATTTCTTTGTGGACCTTTTAATTCTTAGAATTAATTGAGACTAAATGGCCTAAGGCCCAATTAATCCAACAATCCCCACCAAGAATTCAAGGTACACAAAGAAATGTCCTCTTCTTAGCTCTTGTTTTGATATACCGACTTCATGGTGAAGACTGTTAAGTTGAACATCCACCTGAGGCAAAATCTACACTCATTCGCAACTGACAAATGGACTATGTCTTGAATTGGCAGTTTCATGCAAACAAGTTTGACTAGAGCCCCTTGCCTGTACTAGGCTGTTATAAGCATCCCCTCGGGTTGGAGCGTATAAGTCATACTCCGTGCCTTTCATGGGTGTTTAGAGATTACCCTATCTCATAGATTGTGACTAGCAATCAGACCCATATAGGTGCAATCCTTTAAGATGTTCTGTAGGCCAACATCTTTGCTCCTTATTGAGCCACTCGGATCGCATTAAGGTTTTCCACCAACTTGCCATACAGATTTTAGAAGAGAAATGCATCTCTACTGGAATGAGCCCTTTACAAAGGTTCTCTTCTCTTTGTTAAACAGTAGTTTGTTTCACTATCCTAATTCACGGGATCTCCGATCACATAGGACAGGTTACCACTACTGAATAACATTGACAGGTCTCAAGCCCAATTCCCTGGATGCATTGTCTATCACATTACGTGAAAGACCCTTTGTGAATTGATCTGCCAGATTCTTAGCCGTTTGGATGTAGTCCAAGGCTATCACTCCGGAGTTTCTCATTTTCCCCGACAGATTTCAGCCCGCCTCTTTACATGCCTAGATGACTTCATATTGTCCTTTGAACTGTTCACCTTGACAATCACCGTTTGATTATCACAGTTCATGAGGATAGCCGGTATCGGTTTTTCAACTACCGGCAAATCCATAAGGAGTTCACGAAGCCATTCAGCCTCAACTGTGGCGGTATCTAATGCAGTGAGTTCTGCCTCCATAGTTGACCTCGTTAAGATGGTCTGCTTGCAAGACTTCCAGGAGACAGCGCCACCTCAAAGTGTAAACACATATCCACTTGTGGCTTTAATCTCATCTGCATCAGAGATCCTTCGAATCACTATAACCGGTTCACTGTACCTTTCAGATAGCGCATTACCCGTTCAAGAGCTTCCTAATGAGCATCTCCCGGGTTAGACACGAATCGACTAATGAGCATCTCCTGGGTTAGACACGAATCGACTCAGTTTGCTTAAAGCATACGCGATGTCGGGTCTAGTAGCGCTAGCTAGGTACATTAGTGAACCAATGATCTGGGAATATCTCAGCTGATCTCTCATTATTCTTTTGTTTTTCCGCAACATTTTACTAGCACATAAGGTGTTGGAGCGGCTTGCAGTCGTTATAGCCAAAACGACTCAAGATTTTCTCCACATAATGAGACTGTGTAAGAACAACCCCACCATCACCTTCTCTCACTAGTTTAATGTTTAGAATCGCATCAGCCTCCCCCAAATCTTTCATCTCGAAGCTTTGAGACAAGAATTCTTTCACTTCCTTACTCGCATTAAGGCTTGTCCCAAATATCAGTATGTCATCTACATACAAACATAGAATCACTCCTTCGCCCCCACCATAGCGATAGTACACACATTTGTCGGCTTCGTTCACAACAAAGCCAACTGACGTTAAAGTTTTGTCGAACTTCTCATGCCATTGCTTAGGAGCCTGCTTAAGACAATACAAAGACTTTACCAATCTACACACCATCCCTTCTTGACCTTTTACTACAAATCCGTTTGGCTGATCCATATAGATCTCCTCCTCCAACTCTCCATTTAGGAAAGCTGTCTTAACGTCCATCTAGTGAACGATAAGACCATGGGAAGCTGCCAAGGAAAGTAGTACTCGAATAGTGGTCAATCGGGCAACCGGTGAGTAGGTATGGAAAAAGTCTTCGCCTTCTTTCTGAGTATAGCCTTTAGCCACCAGCCTTGCCTTGTGCTTATTACTCTAGATTACTGAGTAGGAGTACGCTAATCTGACATGCGTACTGAATAGTTTACATTTTTTGTATGTAGCTACTTTTGAACAGTCAATTTTTTCCTGCTATGATTTTTTTGCTCTGAATTTTCCACATCAGACCTCTGTGTATAGCCATTTATTGCACATATGTAGCTAGTAATGACAAAATAATGAGAAAAAGGGTAATGAGCATGCCATGTGTTTAATTGCTGGTTTGATTATTTTTGCTTCTGGCATCTACCCAAATTGATTTCCAACCACTGTTATATTGCATACTGGCTAGTGCTAAGTTGCAGCACATTTCTTCCTTTTTTACTAGTATCAACATTCTCTATGTGTAATACAGTTAGTAGCTGTTCATGTGTGTAGTAGTAGTATTTTCCTTTTTTCCTTGGTCTAATGATTAGGTTGAACCATGTAAGCATAGCCGATAAAAATCCACCAGAGTGGATTGGGCAGAGTGATTTTTTTCCATATCGCTTGTGCGCTATAACCCCGGTGTGGTGGCACTACATGTGTTGACCCAATTAGGAGGCCAATGAATGTTAGAGTTTAGTTTTTTTTTTCTGTTTTTGCAATCACTTTTTTCAGATCATTCTAATCCTTCTTCTTTCCTAAACATGTAACTGCCACAATAACTGTTGTTTTGGAAGGGTTTTTCTGAGGAACTGATACAATGGCAAGGAGGAGGAGGAATGCCCCGAGACCGCCACGAGTGACAAATGCGGTACGCCTGCTTCTCTCTCCCCCCCACCATCAGCGTTTTTGGCAATGAAACTGGTCCCTCTTTTTTTTGTTTCTTACTCGCATTTTTTTCAGGGTGTGAGGAACAGGGCATCACCTGCCAGGCTTGTAAAGCACGACAGCAGCATGACACCAGAACAACGGAAGATGATTGAAGATATCAACTTTGGAGGGCTACTTCAGATCTCATGCCATACCATCCCTGCAGATCTTGTGAAATGGCTGCTCACTGAATGCTTTGACCCAGAAGCAATGGAGCTTGTGCTACCTGGCAAGGGCAGGATACCTATTACAGAAGTAGTCGTATCATATATTCTGGGGCTGCCAAACAGTGGAGGTGAAGTAGCGTATGATCTCCAAGCTGAAGCAATCAAGTTCATCAGCACAAAGTACAGCATTGACCAAGGCACGACTCCAAGGATCGGAGAAATTTTCCAAAGGGTGAAGAATAACAAGGTTGCAAACGAAGATTTCCTGAGGTCATGGCTGATGCTCGCAGTTTCAACAATCCTGTGCCCCACAACAAGTCTGCACATAAGCCCCAGATGTTACCCCGATATTATGGACCTGGATTGTGTCAAGGATTTGAATTGGTCAAAGTTTGTTGTGAAGCAGCTTAAGGACACTGGTTCCAAACTCAACACAAAGGGATCAGTCAAGGGATGCGTCTTTGTCCTCGTTGTAAGCAGCTTAAACCCTCCATATACTTTTGTTTGCAGCATACCATTTTTGTTGTGATAACAACTTAACATTTTCACCTTTCTGGGTGGGGTGGGATAGGGCAGCAACTTAATGTTGTTTGGTACCCAAATTAGTATATTCTTATCCCTCAATTCAGTAGTTTGTCAAAGCAAATCAACCTACCAAAATTTTAATCAGAGTAAATTCTTTGCACATTATACGCACATTGGCCCCCTATTTTGTTGTTATTGTACACATATATTATACGTAGATTCACTAGAAGCTCCTAGCTTGCATATCCCAGATATAAGGCCAAGGGTAGCAGCATGGTCGAGGAAGTTGTTGGATAAGCTTATGAGCCTAGATACCAATCAGGATGGATCATTTGGGAAACTTAAGGTATTTGGACAGCAGCATCAACCTTCTTTTCTGTAAATCCAGTTTTCTGCTCCATTTTTTGCTCTTACATTATTGATTGCTTTGTTCAGCTCAAGCATTCAGTTCACACAAGAGTACAAGAATCACTATTCAAGATGGATGATATATTTTAGTTTGTATCTTCCAAGGCTAGAGGAATGCCAGTTGAGGTAAAATCCTAGGGGCATCAATCGCCCCCTAAATTTTCATCCACCCTTGCTTCCATGTGGCTGATTGTTCTCACGCTCATTTTATATGTTTTTGCAGGAAAAGAAGCAGCTTTCAGATGCTGTGGGGAAAATGATGTGCGGAATCACAAATGCAGTTGGCAACTTTGTGCAGGAAGTTGGTGCAATACGAACCCCAGACAGCACCCACACCCCACACAGCTGATGCAACCCCATCATCATCTGGGTTAAGGAGATCCAAGAGAAGAAGGAGCACTGCACATGAAGAACCACAAGTGGATGAAGACAGTGACTACGCCGAAACAGAGGATGAGTTGGGTGATGATGACGAAGAAACAGAGCTTGAAGACGGGGAAGAAGATGAAGATGGGTCAGGAGAAGAAGATGAGGCATCCGAGGGAGATGAAGAAGATGGAGAAAAAGAGGAAGAGGGACCAACCAAGGAACCAAGCCCAAAGCGTCACAAGACGGAGAACCAGAATGCTTGTAGTAGTAGGGCTGCATTGCACCCCATATCAGAGGGCAGCGAGGTAGATGCAGGGCATTTTGATTGGGTCAGACCCGGTAGCTCTAAACATTGGGACGATCATGACGCAGCTGACAACACACCATTGAGTGTAAGGTTGAGGCAGCTGAGGGAAGTAATCGAGCCTGCTCCTCTAGAGGTGATCCTCCCACCTACAGCCAAGAATAGAAGGGCTAGGTTAAGGCTGCCAGAAACACCAAAGGAGCCCAGAGACCCCCCAATAAATAGCAGTTCAGCCGCAGGAAGCAGCCACAAGAGGAGCAAGTCGGCCAATGATTCATGCCAGAGACGAGAGGAACCAGAGCCAATTGCAAGGAGCAATTCAATGGATTTCACACCACCAGAAATAAACATAATGAAGTGGGTTGAGGAGGAAGAAAAATCACCTGCTGCAGAACAGACTTCGAAAACTGATCACATGAAAGAGCCAGGGTCTGACTACTGGGACGACTTTGATGAAGATGCGTTGAGGGAAATATAAGAAAATGCTCTGAAGTAGTTTCAATTGAAGAAATCACAAGCCAGCCAGGATGCTGCTGCAACGTCAAGCCAGAAAAACCCAGACGTTAGAAGTAAAGAAGTTGAGAAGTTAACTCCTCCAGCAGAAATCACAGTGGGTGAAACGACAACACGCACAACAACTGATGTTGAACCATCATCAGTCAATTCATCAGTTGCACCTGCTTTCCATCTTGCTCCTAGGAGGGTCGCTAGGAAAACCAGAGTTCTGAAGTCCCCGTACACTTATATTGCACCCAGGAAAGGATTCAAGTGAAGCAATGAAGTGCGCCACGTATATGGCATGATTCTGAAAAGTCACCTGCATCCACCAAGGAACAGAGACTTAACCAGCAAAGAGTATGTGCCCCTCCCCCTATCATACACTTTGAAACATCAACTTAACATTCCATAGTACTCAAATTAGCATCAATTAGCTACCATTTTAACTGTTTTCCAAGATGCAACCCAAAGAATATGTGTTTTTCCACATTTTTTGAGTTCACCTAACTTTTCTTTTTTTATGTAGCATCATAATCATCAATTTCGACCATCTATTCATCTACTTGGAAGAGCTTGCAAATTTAGTGAAGCTCGAAGGAGATCTTGTCAACACTGTTGTAGAGATCGGCATTCATGCAATTAATCCCAAGGGTAGGGGCGCTTTGAAGCGGATTATGTCAGTACGCCTATCTGTGAGTATTTTTTGTCCAAGCCTAATGCAACTATTTTCTTCTTCTTTTTGCTAAAACGCCAAAATAAGATGAATGGGATCAAATATGATATGAAATGCTGGCTATGCTATGATGCGATTTATGATGACAGTTCCTTTTTTTACTGATGCTATGAGCAATTTTTTTTTCCTTTTTAACTTCAGTAAAATATGATTAGAATATATTGAAATATTCAGTTTAGTAATATGTCAGCAAGATGTTGATAGCTCTGCAGCAAAACTGTTTTTTGGTTTTTTCGCACACTTTTCTTCCTCCCTGTACTGAAAAACAGTCTCCTTTTTTTGTGAAAAAATGCAGGTGATGTTCCCTGTACTACAAGTTATGAAGACCAAGGACCTGGGCAGCTGTGGCCATTACTTCCTCCTAGTGCTCAACATCCGCAACCAGAGGTTTGAAGTGATCGACTCCATGAGATCATTGGAAGATGCCAATCTAAAGACCTGCTGCGACCAACTTACAGAAGCAATCAAGCAACTCTGGAGCCAATATCACTCAGAGTCCGAAGTTGTCATTCAAAACTACAAGACTGTTTCTATCAATGCCCCAACACAAAGCAATATGTAAGTAACATCACCCCCTCCCATTTCACGATAACTTTTGATTTTATTTTACAACACTCATTTATTTTTTCAAACCAGCCATAACCATTTTCCCAATGTCTTTTCATTGACTTTTTTGTTTATAGCCACGACTGCGGGTTCTACATGCTAATGCATGATGAACACTGGGACGGACACACAGTCTGCAATTTCAATGAAAAAGAGACGCCAAACATTCGGAAGCTTCTCACCTACAAATGGTTCACACACCCAGAGAATGACACGGCGTGCAAGCACAAATTCATGCCACAAGGAGGTATGTTTGGTCAAAAAGGGCACCCCCATCATTTTTGTGCACATCAAGTAGTATACTAGTAGTATATAGAAACTAGTTAGAGAAGTATATGTCTATTTTTGTACGCAAAGCCCAATTTAGTGTTCTACAGACACCAGCATAAAACCAATTTAGCATTCAACAACCATCACTTTAAATATTTTACAAAACCAACTCTACTGATCAGGGGAGTAACCCCAAGCCAAGCCTTTTTTCTGCTACCATCCCCGAACAACGTTGAATGTTATGTTTTGTAGACTTGCACTTGTTTCACCTGTTCTTCCTCTTAGCCTTTGCATTCATATCCTTCTTTAGCCTTCTTTCTTGTCACACCCTGAAATTTCCAATTTCAAGATGTGAATAGAGAGAATAATTAAATAACAATTTTCTCATAATTTTAAAATTTTTCCAACATTTAATTTTCTTTACAAGAAATATAGTATAGGAAAAATCCTTTGTTGCTTTTCCGAATTAAAACAAAGTTGAGAGTGTTGCATTCATGCCGTTGCATCTTGGTGCTTCTTGAGTGCAAAAGGTTCTAAAAATGCGTTTAGGTGCTGTCCAAACTCTTCCGAGAATTTTCCAGACTTTTCTGGAATTTATTCTCATTTTCCTAGAGCTATTTCTATTTGTTAGAAGGCTTTAAAATCTTTTTCATGAGCTCCAAATGCTTTATTTGGATTGTTCATGTCACAATGTGTCTCTAGGAATTTTCCTGGATGTTTTGGGATTTTCTGAGTATTTTTAGTGCTTTAAATGAATTACTGGAGTTTCTCTGGAATTCTTTTGTACTGAAAATGTATTTCAGGAAAAAAAGAAACCTATCCTACCGGATTGGGCCGAGCCCGTGGGCCCGACCCAACCCGCTCCGGCCCGGCCCACCGGCCCGGCGGGGCCCATCCGACCACCGGCCGAGGCCGAGGCCGCCGTGGGCGGCCACGCCGCCACCGAGTCCTTGGCGTGCGCGCCTAGGCCACCTCTCGGCCGCGTCCCTTAAAACTTGCATGCGCATCGCGTGCCCTAGCCCCCCGCCGCCTCGCGAACCCCGGCCGCCGCCGCCCGCATCGTCTGCGCAAGGCACTGCCGCCGGTGTCGAGCTCGCCGCCGCCGCCCTCGTTTTGCCGTTTCCATCGACCTTCGAGCCGAGCCAGCACCACCAGGAGATCCAGGCCGTCGAGCTGTGCATCCTCCGCCCCTTCCCACGGCCGGAAGTGCACCAGAGCACCACCGCCGCGTGAGACTGCCGCCAGCCACCAGGGCCGCCGCCGCCCCCTTGTTTGCCCTGTCTGCTCTGTCTAAAGGAGGAAGATGGCGGTTTTGCACATAACCCCCTGAGTTCCCCTGAATCTATTAGATCCAATTGTGTGTCTTAGATCTTTTGCAAATAACCCCCTATATTTATTAGATCTTCACAACCAGATCCACCCAACACCCTTTTACAGATCTAACCCCGAGCTTTATCAGTTTCATGAGCACTGTTTACTGTGTCTCGGGAATCTTTTGCTACCCCTTGAGATCTATAGTTAATCGCGTAAAGGCCCTTTCAATCTTGTTTCCTCCGTAAAATCTTTGTTTTAACTCCGTTTTAATCTGTTCAAGTTGTGTTAGGTTCATAATAATGTAAAGCACGCGTTAGTGGTGTGTTTTCACCATGTTTTGTTTTCTGAAAATAAATTTAATATTAATTTTGATTAATGTCTAGTTATACATGCCTGTTTTTGATTAATGTTTCTATCACATGTTTTTGTACATAAAAGTTAATTAGATCTTTATCTCGGTTTTCGTAAACCAAATGATTAATTTGTTTAAATAGTTAATTAATCTTTTCTAATTAAAATTTAATTAGGCTTTTACATCGGCTTTTATAATAAATGTTAATATGATTAATGTCAGTTCCATAATGTTTTTAATAATAATATGATCTACTCGAATACAAAGTTTCGCTTAGATTGTTCATATAGTTTAGTTTTTCCAAATTAAATATTTAATTGATTAATTCATATATGAATCTTTATAAATAAAACTCGACTAGTTCTTTACACCGGTTTTGCAAATAAAGTTTAATTTACTTTAATTCCAACATGGGGTATTTTATTTATGAAATATCCTTACATATATTTTGTTAATTAAAATAAATCTAGCTCATAGCCTTGTTCTCTTATTTATGCAAATAAATTGTTAGATGTTCTTTACCTCAATGTCTCTTTTGATCAAGTCTATCTGAAGCTTTAAATCTTTCTAGTGTCAGCTCAAGCTCAGACCATGTCCAGCTAATCAGACCCTTCCCTTCTAAGCACGGTTTGTGTGCTTTGATGATCTTAGTAGATATCTTAAGAGTTTTTGTTCTGCATTTCCTTATCAAGTGATTCTGCCATGATTATTTCATGTTTCTCTTAGAATCTCGTTCATCAATATCTAGTTCATGTCTATCCTATCTCAATTAGGTTGTCTCTTTATGAATCAACTGTGTTCTTGTACCTAATCTATCGTAGCTACCTTTCTTTAGAGCTTACCCTGTTACCTGCTTCACCTGTCAGATCAGTTCACCCTTGGTTAGTGTGTCAGTTGTTCATCTGGGTTCTCTTTGTAGACTAGTTCTCCTAAACCATAGCCTAAGGTTTGTGTGTGCATTATAGTTCGCTTTCACCGTTCTAGTTCATTCCACCTTAACTTGTACGTTAGCATGTGTATCACTTGTTACTTGTTTGAATACTAAAGATGCATGTTAATCTTGACTAATTCTTATTCCAATGCTTTTATTAATAAAAAGTGATTAGGTTCTAATCCGGTTTCCTTTAATCATGATGTAATTGGTTAATCCCTATTCATAACTAGTTTTTCTAAATAAAAGATGTTAGAGTTAAACATCGGTTTTCATAATAAAGTTAATATGCCTAATGACATCATAAATGCCTTTTCAATATTAAATATGTTTAATTGGACACGTGACATAAAGTTACTCGCCTAGATCTCTTACACTTCTTTTATCTTTCTAAAGTAATTGTTAATTTGACATAACTTTTACTCGAATGTTATGAATAAAACATGATTAGATTTATCGTGATTTCTTTAATTAAATGTAACTTGTTTAATGATAACATAGAGTATTTCTCTGAAATATTCTTTCACATGATTTCTTAATTAAAATATGAACAAGCACGTAGTCTCTTGTTGTTTGATAATGATCTCACGATTGTTTCGACCTTAGTTCCGTTTTCAACGTTTCTTGCGCTTGCGTAACCATAGAATCGAGTCTATCCTTCAGTGCGCTCTTTTAAAGCCTTTCTTTTGATTGGTGTATTGTTCTTAGTTGTACTCGTGCGTTTGCTTTGCATGCTTGTGCCCAATGATTGATGCGAGTAGAATGAACGTTGTTCGAGAATCGAGAGTTTTGGAAGAATATGAAGATGAAGAATTCTGAGCAACTACTATGTGGTTAAAGGCAAGTGTGTCCTTGATCTTTTGTCCCAATAATTTTATTAATCACTATTGCATTGCTTTGCATTAATTTTGATGGGATCCTATTAAGGATGACTAGCCTCATTTGACCATTATCTTGAACCTGGTTCTTAATTAATATTGATGGTAGATGTTGCTTAGTGTGCTCAACTGGGTTGGTAATAATCAACGTGGTTATCATTTTATGCTCTATGTTCATTTATGATAATTTTAATACAAGATCATTGTGCATTAATCGGAACATGGAGAACCACCCAGGAAAATAGTACAACCACAAGAACTAAACGGGCACTGGTCTTGGCTGAATAATTAGGAACTTTAGCTTGGGGTGATCTTACCTGATAAGGACAAGGGATCGGCAGTACTGCGGGGTATGGACTCGCTCTAGCAGGAGGTTGGGTGAGTTCTTTGTTCTATGGTGGGGTATTGACCTGCTAGGGGACTTTATACCTTGCTAACTGATCCGGACCTTGTGGGTCACTACTTGTTGGAGAACCTTTGTAAAGGCCTCGTAGCATCCCTATGCAATCACACCTCGGTAGTGTGGTATGATGCTTGGCCGGCATCACATGGTTGGGTCCAAAGTTCTTCGGAGCTTTTACGCTGCTTGTGGTGAAAGTGTATAACCTCTGCAGAGTGTAAAACTAATCGATTAGCCATGCTCACGGTCAAGAGCGGCCTGGACCCTCACATGATAACTGAGCTTGAAGATGGACTTAAATCGTGTTCTCTGGTTATGCTTGCCATATGCTTATGGCACATCTCTTACCTTTATGCTTAATGTGGGTTGGTATATACTTATACTGTATTAGTAATCAGGTGCTAATAAAACTTGACCAACTAAAATTGCTTAAATGCTTATAGCCCAGTTCACTAAAAAGCCTTTGCATCCATGTTTTCTCCCACACTTGCTGAGTACGATAAGTGCTCACCCTTGCTATAAACAATGTTGCTCAGAAGGAGGAAGCTACATGAAGATGATGTGAAGATGTTGTGGAGTTCTAGGCGTACGCAACCCCTAGTCGACTGCCTGTGAAGTTTGGTGCCTTCGTTTCCAGGATTTAAGCATAAATCTCTGATAATCTTTCTTTTTCATACGTGATACTGTTTCTGTAAACACTTATATGTCACTATATGCATGAAACTTGATCCTGGCATGCATCTAGGTTTGCACTTGGTTTCCTTCGGAAAATCGGGTGTGATAGAGTGGTATCAGAGCTGTATCGACTGTAGGACGTGAGCCTAGATAGTAATGGTCGTTTCTTAAGGTTTCCTTTGATCTAAAATTCATCACTATCTTTCCCTTGAGCTCTGTGATGAATATTCTCGCTCCTTAAAGCATATCTTTCATCAATCCTCCTTGATGGCTCACCTTTGACTGTCACATTTTCATTTGCACATCATTGTTTTGCAAATGATTATGACCTCTACCCTTGCCTATTTATTTACTCTTCCCTTGGTCTTGATCTTGTCTCTCTTTTCCACTTCTCTCAAGCAATTTCACCAATAAGTCAAAAGGCGAATTGTTACCTTTGATATTCTACCTTTTTCGCACAGATCTCTGACACATCAGCGCTGTTTTAATTTTTCTGGAGCTACAGAACTCCGATTGACATGAAATCAGTTGGGTTAGTTCCAGAATTTCATGTATTAATTTCTGTCCAAAATTCAGCAGTATTCGTTTTGTATCCAGGGTGATACATACGAATTAGTGGAGCATTCAGAATCTGCCAACAATGCTGACATAGCCATATTGTTTAATTCATACCTCGAGTTCTAAACCTCTGATTAAGGTGATTCCAGTTGGGATGAACTCATAATTTCGTACTCCTTGATCTGGGAAAAATCCATTATTTATGGAGATCCTTGCTGGGAGCTACATCTGATCTATTAGGAGGATACCCTCTAACTTTATTAAAAACGTGTAGTTCGTTCCCTTAACCACGTCTTGTTTGGTGAAGTTGAGTGCTTGCATGATGATGCTTGGTTTTATGACCTTGATTGATTCGTTTCTTTGCAGTGAGTGTTGGTGTATTGTGGATCTTACATCTGCAATGGCATTAGTTGCTTAGTTGGGTTCTTCTTTTGTATCTCCCACCTCCTTGCTCTTTCCATTCTTTCTCTCTACTCTTCGGTCTATCACAAATACCCAGTCAGATGGAGAGCTCCAACATAAATCATGAAGATAAAGATAATGAACGAAACATCAACATTCCTCTTGCAACCTCATCATTGGAGCGCAAGATGTTGGAGTATATCACTGCGCAAACTCAGGTTCTGCAAGTAATGGCCCAAACCATGGTTAAGATTCATCAGTCCATTACAGAGCAAGATTCACTGCATAAAGCCCATAATATTGTCACCAATGATAACTATCAAAACATGACTCCTCCACCATTTGATAAAGAGAAGATATCAGCTATGCAGACTCAAGCCTAACAAGGAAGGATGCAGCCTAGCACAACCTACTTTCGTAATGAGATGGCCGAAGACAGAGTTTCCATTGGGCCAGTGAAGAGGCAAGTTGCTGGAGCATGGAAAAAAATCAATGGAAGAAGAAGAAGAAGCATGAAGCACTGAAACTAACCATGGAGAAACAACATGAGGTTAACAAGGCTTTAGTTATGTGTCCGTGTCGTGAGCACCATGGTTTTTCCTTTTCCCAGAAGGAAGCTAGTCTTATGATAGCAAAAGCTTGCCAACATAACCTTACAGATATCAATAAGCAGAGGATGTTGTCCACCCCGAAACCCAACTCCAGCAGAAGGTTTTCAAGCTAAAGGTCATACTCAAACCCTAAACCATGATGATCGGATTATCACTTGCAAGGAATACAAACCTAGTAGACACAAGCGACCCAACAAACAAAATCGTAAAACAAGACGAGAGAAGTTATCACATCTAGGGGCAGATAATGGTACGGAACCTGGTTTCGACAAACCCCAGCCTAAGATTGTTCGACCTATATATGTCACTCCTATCCAGAAGAATCCTTATGCACAAGTTGATCTACCAAGGACTATGATGGAGCAAAGCGAAGAATGGAGAAATCACAGTGATAGAAAGAGTGGATATGTTATAAGTGGGACCAGACTATATATTCCTATACAAGTCCAATGAGCTATGGAGAATAGAAGAGCATGTTTGGTATGCTTGTGTAAGGAAGGTCGATACGAGGAAAGTTGATAAGCTTTGGATAATACCCACATGAGCCTTTGTTTCTTGCTATCCTTTCGAATCTCGGGACGAGATTCCTTTTAAGGGGGGTAGGTTTGTCACACCCTGAAATTTCCAATTTCAGGATGTGAATAGAGAGAATAATTAAATAACAATTTTCTCATAATTTTAAAATTTTCCAACATTTATTTTTCTTCACAGGAAATATAGTATAGGAAAAATCCTTTGTTGATTTTCCGAATTAAAACAAAGTTGACAGTGTTGCATTCATGCAGTTGCATCTTGGTGCTTCTTGAGTGCAAAAGGTTCTAAAAATGTGTTTAGGTGCTGTCCAAACTCTTCCGAGAATTTTCCAGACTTTTCTGGAATTTATTATCATTTTCCTAGAGCTATTTCTATTTATTGGAAGGCTTTAAAATCTTTTTCATGAGCTCCAAATGCTTTATTTGGATTGTTCATGTCCCAATGTGTCTCTAGGAATTTTCCTGGAATTTTTGGGATTTTCTGAGTATTTTTAGTGCTTTAAATGAATTACTGGAGTTTCTCTGGAATTCTTTTGTACTGAAAATGTATTTCAGAAAAAAGAAACCTATCCTACCGGATTGGGCCGAGCCCGTGGGCCCGACCCAACCCGCTCCGGCCCGCCCGTCCGGCCCGGCGGGGCCCATCCACCACCGGCCGAGGCCGAGGCCGCCGTGGCCGGCCGTGGCGCCGCCGAGTCCTTGGCGTGCGCGCCCGTGCCACCTTTGGCCGCGTCCCTTAAAACCTACGTGCGCACCGTGTGCCCTAGCCCCCGCCGCCTCGCGAACCCCCGGCCGCCGCCGCCCGCATCGTCCGCGCAAGGCGCCACCGCCGTGTCGAGCTCGCCGCCGCCGCCCTCGTTTTGCCGTTTCTCGTCGACCTTCGAGCCGAGCCGCACCACCGGGGAGATCCGAGCCGTCGAGCTGTGCATCCTCCGCCCCTTCCCACGGCAAGTGCACCAGAGCACCACCGCCGCGTGAGACTGCCGCCGGCCACCAGGGCCGCCGCCGCCCCCTGGTTTGCCCTGTCCGCTCTGTCTAAAGGAGGAAGATGGCGGTTTTGCACATAACCCCCTGAGTTCCCCTGAATCTATTAGATCCAATTATGTGTCTTAGATCTTTTGCAGATAAACTAGAACATACTATCTATATGTGCAACTAGGGTTGTTCTAGTGTCAAACTCCCATCCCAAAACAAGGTTTGCAACCTATAGCCAATCCTAGCATGATACTACTCTAGGAAAGTAAAGGAAAACAAAGATTGCAATAGAGTAAATGCGGAAACGTAAAGGGGATGAGAGGAAGCAAACTCTTGACACACGATTTATCCCGTGGTATCGGTAGGCACTAAGCCACCCTAGTCCACGTTGTTGAAGCACTCGCACAAGAGTATTGCTTCCCGGTCACCAAGTCTCTCCCAAGAGCACCACTTGACTCACCACAAAGGCTAGCCACTTAGGCATTTGCCAAGCTCCCTTGGTCACCTTGATGCCGCCTCCACTAAGGAGCTTCTCCCCCAAGGAAGGGGGTCTCCACGTCCCCCGCACAAAGTGTCCTCGCCGCTCCACACCATGTCGGAGGGTCGATGACGATTGCCGGTGAGCCACTTAGGCCCCAAGGCTTCCGGCGAACCTTTTACAACTTGATTCACTCAAGAATCACCTCACAAGGTTGGCACAACCTTGCACTCACTCAGCTCTAAGCTAAGCCTAGCACTAAGCACATACACAAAGCATATGCAAGTCTAAGGATGAGCAATTAAGCACTTGGATGGATTGGATGTGATCTTCAATGTGTCTTGAACTCCTCTGCACTTCCACACAATCCAGCAACCTCAAATGGGTGAGTGGAGAGGGTACAAATAGCCCAAGGCATCAAACTAGCCGTTGGCTAACAGCCACTGAAAAAGGTAGCGTCGGATGAACCGATGCTAGATTTTCCAGGGCGTCAGTTCATCCGGTACCCCTCCCACGTCACTTAGCTGTTGAGATTCTCTGACACAACTGCTCCGACGCTATACACCGATGGTCCGTCGGATCATCCGGTGCTGAAGACCCCGCAACCAAGTCGTCTCTGTTAGCTTCCACGCGACCATCGGATAGACCGACGCTACCCCTTGACCAAGGCGTCGGATCATCCGGTGCTGAAGGCTTCATCTTGGCACGTCTCTGTCTTGATTCAAACTAAGCGTCGGATAGACTGTAGCGAACATGGCCTCATATGCCATTTGTTCGGAGTTTGATTTTGGTGATTCATGACAACACGATCATTGGGACTAACCATATTGTTTGAGCATGGTTTTGTAGACATTTCTAGCTCCCAAGGATGCAACAAAATCCCATGCAAAAATGCCAAAACAAAGGGTCAAAACCGAGCAAGAAATGGAAAAGAGAAGACACCGTCGGATGAACCGCCGGTCCCTCAAATACAAGCGTCGGTGCAATCGTCGGACGAGTTGGTGCACAGGGTCAAACCCTAGGTACCGTCAGATGAACCGACGGTCCATTATTTAGTAGCG
Organism: Cenchrus americanus; assembly: GCA_947561735.1. Taxonomy (NCBI): domain Eukaryota; kingdom Viridiplantae; phylum Streptophyta; class Magnoliopsida; order Poales; family Poaceae; genus Cenchrus; species Cenchrus americanus. The sequence goes on from OX387241.1 coordinate 200,571,606, forward strand.
TCGGACGAGTTGCAGAGGAAGAGCAAGGAAGACAGTAGCACCGGATGATCCGACAGTCTGAGTGAGGATCCCGTCGGTCTATCCGACGCTTAGTTTGAATTCATACAGAGACGCGCCAAGACAGAGCCTTCAGCACCGGATGATCCGACACCCTGGTCAAGGTGAAGCATCGGTCTATCCGACGTCAGTTGGAAGCTAACAGTAACGACTTGGACGCGAGGCCTTCAGCACCGGATGATCCGACATGGCGTCGGAGCATAGCGTCGGAGCAGTTGTGTCAGAGAACCTCAACGGCTACGTGACGTGGGAGGGGCACCGGATGAACCGACACCCTGGAAAAGCATAGCGTCGGATCATCCGACGGTACCTTTTTCAGAGCTTTTAGCCAACGGCTAGTTTGATGCCTTGGGCTATTTATACCCCCTCCACTCACTCATTTGAGGTCGCTGGATTGTGTGGAAGTGCAGAGGAGTTCAAGACACATTGAAGATCATATCCAATCCATCCAAGTGCTTAATTGCTCATCCTTATACTAGTACATGCTTTGTGTATGTGCTTAGTGCTAGGCTTAGCTTAGAGCTGAGTGAGTGCAAGGTTATGCCAACCTTGTGAGGTGATTCTTGAGTGAATCCAGTTGTACAAGGTTCTCCGGAAGCCTTGGGGCCTAAGTGGCTCACCGGCAATCGTCATCGACCCTCCGGCTTGGTGTGGAGCGGCGAGGACACTTTGTGTGGGGGACGTGGAGACCCCCTTCCTTGGTGGAGAAGCTCCTTAGTGGAGGCGGCATGAAGGTGACCAAGGAAGCTTGACAAGTGCCTAAGTGGCTAGCCTTTGTGGCGAGTCAAGTGGTGCTCTTAGGAGAGACTTGGTGACCGGGAAGCAATACTCTTGTGTGAGTGCTTCAACAACGTGGACTAGGGGTGGCTTAGTGCCTACCGATACCACGGGATAAATCGCGTGTCAAGAGTTTGCTTCCTCTCATCCCCTTTACGTTTCCGCATTTACTCTATTGCAATCTTTGCTTGCCTCTACTTTCCTAGAGTAGTATCATGCTAGGATTGGCTATAGGTTGCAAACCTTCTTTTGGGATGAGAGTTTCACACTAGAACAACCGTAGTTGCACATATAGATAGTATGTTCTAGTCTACCTTTGTGTAAAAGTTAGTGAGCCTTAGGTTAAGGTTTTAAGTTGCCTAATTCACCCCCTCCCCCTCTTAGGCTAACGGGCATCCGAGTCCTTACAAGTGGTATCAGAGCCGGGACTCACTTCCTTCACAAGGAAACACCAATTCGATTGGTAAATTGTGAAAACCGGCTCATTGGAACGGTTAGGCTTCACCGCCTAGTGAGTTGCTCTATAGAGGAATGAAAGGGGTGGATACCTTAGGTTTGGCTCCACATTTCGATGGCACGGGCTATCCTCGGTGGAAGGTTCTCATGGAGGCCTATCTCCAAGCAAGGGACCTCGATGTTTGGAGAGTCACCGATGAGGGCATGAAAAATGGTACTAGAAAGGAAAAGCAATTTGATGTGATTGCTAAGAGTATCATTTTGTCCTCACTAGATGTAGGCGTCTTCAATAGAGTTTTTACTTGTGAAAATGCTCATGAGCTATGGAAAACCATCAAGGAGCGAAATGAGGGTTCAAAAGAAGTTGCTAATGAACGCTATGGTTGTCTCCTTAAGGAATTCAATAGCTTTAAGCAACTTGCTAATGAAAATGCCGAATCTATGTACTCACACCTAAATGTGCTTGTCAATGAGATTAATGCCTTAGGTGTGAAGGACATCACGGACTTGAACATCAATCGCAAGATCCTTCAAAGTCTCCGGAAGCCCGATTATGACTTGGTGAAGGCAATCATCTACGAGAAGAAGCTCGAAGATTTGAAGCCATCGCATATCTTGAGCAAGATCATGGCACATGAGCTTCAACTCATGCCCAAGTCAAAGAAGGCGCCCCAAGAAAAGCCCCAAGAACCATCCTCTCCAACTACAAGCCATGCTCTCTCAAGCCGACAAGAGAAGATGTTGAGTAGGATGGCTACTCATGGAAGCTCAAGTGAGGATGATGGTGATGATGGTGACAATGAAGATTCCTCAAGTGATGAAGAGATTGAATCTATGGTGGCCGAGTACATGAATAAGATCTTCAAGTATGTGAAGAAAGTCAACATGTACGGCTACAACATCCACTTGAGAGAAGGGCGTCATCATCAACACATCAAGTTCACCAAGATCGTGCACAAGCCCAAGAAGAAGGTGGTCAAGGAGAGGAGACCAAGGCAAGAAACAACAATGGCCGTCCGTGGGTGGACAAGTGGTGGATCAAGTTCTTCTAGCTCAAGCGATGAATCAAGAAAGAACTTCACCTCCCACTTCATGCAAGGTCCTTCATCATCACACATGTGCCTTATGGCCAAAGGTATGGAAAGCAATGTAAGTGATGACGAATCCGACACCACCTCTCTCAATGATCTTGTTGGGCTAATCCATGAGCAAAAAGTAATGCTTAAACAACAAGCTAATGAAATCAAAGAACTCAATGCTCTCAATGATCTTAGTGACACCCTTGCTACAAATTATGAACATTTGTTGTGCAAATTCAAATTGCTTAGCAAGTAGTGTGATGAGCTAAAATCTAAGCTTGAGAGCAATGAGACTAAAACAAGTTATTCCTTTGAGCTTGATGAAACATCTATCCCTTGTGCAATTCCTATCTCCAAGGTAGATGCTTCAACTTCTTGCATTGATTTAATTGATGAATCTTGCTCACCATCTTGCCATGAGAATGTTGTTGTAGAATCATGTGATTATCTCATAGGCAAGGAAAATGATGAGCTCAAGCAAGAAGTGAAATGGCTCCGAGAAAGGTTGGCAAACTTGATGGGCAAGGGCAAGAATGATGAAGAACAAGTGGACATCTCTCAAGACATGAAGAGCCAAGTCCAACCTTCTCAAGATAACCGTGATCCCATGGTGAAGAAGCTTGAGAAGGGTACAACCGTAACTTGCTACAAGTGTCATGGAGAAGGGCACAAGTTCTACAAATGCTCTCAATTTGTCAAGAAGATGGACAAGGGCGCAAAGAAGAAATTGAAGCCCACCATCAAGAGCTCCCTCATCTACACCAAGCCCAACCACAAGAACAAGACAAATAGCAACACCTACGTCATCAAGAAGAAAGCAAATGGCAAGGTGGTTGCACACAAGGTTGGGAAGATGAAGGAAGAGCGGGGTAGGAACCAACCCATTTGGGTGCCCAAGGAAGTCATCACCAACATGAAGGGACCTCAAATGGTTTGGGTTCCGAAGGCCGCTTGAAGGCCATGAGAGTAGGGACTTGGGAGGCTTGGCACAAAGAAGTTGCGGGAATTCATGCCTACAAGCCAAGCTTGCAAATTGGACATGTGTTGCCCAAGTTCCCCGGTTGAGGTAATGGAAACTAGAACCCATCTCTTGCATCATTGTAGCTCCATTGCCTTGTTTAGGTTGCATTTGTTGCAATGTTTACATATGGTAGGTTGCTTGTGTCATGTGCTAACCCATGAGCAATCGACATGGTTTGATTAGTGTGTAGGAAAGCTACACTTGTTCTTTTATGGTGCATGTTTTCATATATATCTCTTTGCATCATGAGCAAGATATAGGGTAAGCTTCCCTTTTGTTATCATAAACAATGTGCATACATTTGGTTGGTGATTCAAACACTAAATGCACACATTTAGGGGGAGCTCATCCTATGGTTTGGTTATGGGACTAACATTGTTTCAAGCTTATCTTATGTAGTCCCTTAACGACGCGTTCCACTGCGGTGTTTCATTCTAAGAGAATGCTATTTCACTCTCAATGTGATCTAACATCTCTAAAAGAGTGAATATAGCAATATGAGCTTCATGCTATTGAGTCATGTCCTTGCGAGCTTATGTCTCTATATAAGTTCAAAGGCAATGTACTCATACATTCCTAATCCTTGTGGTACCCCAAGTGTCTTCTATGCAAGCTTCTTTCAAGTGGTGTCACGTAGTGATATCATTTCCAAGTGGCTCATCTCAATGTGGTGCCAACAAGGTAGAGAGGATAATCCCCCGGAGGTATGCAATGATCAAAAGACTACAAGTGATATCTACAAGTGGTAATGTAACAAGAACCCATTTGTCTTATCTCTTGTCTCTTAAGCTACCTCCTTGCATGATATGCTCTAAGCTTCCTTATTTTACAAGTTTGTAGTTGTGCACTTGTCTCTCACTACCCTTGTCTTGCAAGCGGTATTCTTTTGTGCACACACTTAGGGGGAGCTTAGTTTGTATCATGCTAGTCTCATGAGCTTGTGATCCACCTTAGTTATTCTCACATGTGGTATCTTCATCGATATCATACATATGAATCATGGTTCATGCGGCTTTCTCCCTTGCATTTAACATCTCTCCTTTGAGCTATGGTTGCTAGATCTTGCTAGTTTCCTTGGACCCATTTGCTTTTGACTTTTTGGAGATTTTATTCCAAAGGGGGAGAATATGAGACCAAAGCAAGCTTGTGGCTTATGCCTACAAGTGGTTTCAAGGATGCTTACAAGCAGTTTCAAGGATATGAGACCAAAGGGGAGAATGTGAACATAAAGATCAAAAAGGGGAAGTTTGATCTAGGGGGAGTTTGGATGATGGTAAGCATCCAAGCAAGTGTAAGTGGTTCTAATTCTGTCAATTCTTGCAAATTTATGCTTGCTTTGGTTGTGTTGTCATAAATCACCAAAAAGGGGCAGATTGTAGCGAACATGGCCTCATATGCCATTTGTTTGGAGTTTGATTTTGGTGATTCATGACAACACGATCATTGGGACTAACCATATTGTTTGAGCATGTCTTTGTAGACATTTCTAGGTCCCAAGGATGCAAGAAAACCCCATGCAAAAATGACAAAACAAAGGGTCAAAACCGAGCAAGAAATGGAAAAGAGAAGACACCGTCAAATGAACCGACGGTCCCTCAAATACAAGCGTCGGTGCAATCGTCGGACGAGTTGGTGCACAGGGTCAAACCCTAGGTACCGTCGGATGAACCGACGGTCCATTATTTAGTAGCGTCGGACGAGTTGCAGAGGAAGAGCAAGGAAGACAGTAGCACCGGATGATCCAACGGTCTGAGTGAGGATCCCGTCGGTCTAGCCGATGCTTAGTTTGAATTCATACAGAGACGCGCCAAGACAGGGCCTTCAACACCGGATGATCCGACGCCCTGGTCAAGGTGAAGCATCGGTCTATCCGACGTCAGTTGGAAGCTAACAGTAACGACTTGGACGCGAGGCCTTCAGCACCAGATGATCCGACGTGGCGTCGGAGCAGTTGTGTCAGAGAACCTCAACGGCTACGTGACGTGGGAGGGGCACCGGATGAACCGACGCCCGGAAAATGAAAGCGTCGGATCATCCGACGGTACCTTTTCCGAGCTTTTAGCCAACGGCTAGTTTGATGCCTTGGGCTATTTATACCCCCTCCACTCACTCATTTGAGGTCACCGGATTGTGTGGAAGTGCGAGAGGAGTTCAAGAAACATTGAAGATCATATCCAATCCATCCAAGTGCTTAATTGCTCATCCTTAGACTAGTACATGCTTTGTGTATGTGCTTAGTGCTAGGCTTAGCTTAGAGCGAGTGAGTGCAAGGTTATGCCAACCTTGTGAGGTGATTCTTGAGTGAATCCGGTTGTACAAGGTTCGCCGGAAGCCTTGGGGCCTAAGTGGCTCACCGGCAATCGTCATCGACCCTCCGGCTTGGTGTGGAGCGGCGAGGACACTTTGTGCGGGGGACGTGGAGACCCCCTTCCTTGGTGGAGAAGCTCCTTAGTGGAGGCGGCATCAAGGTGACCAAGGGAGCTTGACAAGTGCCTAAGTGGCTAGCCTTTGTGGCGAGTCAAGTGGTGCTCTTGGGAAGCAATACTCTTGTGTGAGTGCTTCAACAACGTGGACTAGGGGTGGCTTAGTGCCTACCGATACCACGGGATAAATCGTGTGTCAAGAGTTTGCTTCCTCTCATCCCCTTTACGTCTCCGCATTTACTCTATTGCAATCTTTGCTTGCCTCTAATTTCCTAGAGTAGTATCATGCTAGGATTGGCTATAGGTTGCAAACCTTCTTTTGGGATGGGAGTTTCACACTAGAACAACCGTAGTTGCACATATAGATAGTATGTTCTAGTCTACCTTTGTGTAAAAGTTAGTGAGTCTTAGGTTAAGGTTTTAAGTTGCCTAATTCACCCCCTCCCCCTCTTAGGCTAACGGGCATCCGATTCCTTACATAGACCGACGGTGTCCCCACTCAGACCGTCGGATCATCCGGTGCTACTGTCTTCGCTGCTCTTCTTCCTCTACAACTCGTCTGACGCATCTACAAAATGGACTGTCGGTTCATCCGACGGTGCCTAGGGTTTCACCTAGTGAACCAACTCGTCCGACGATTGCACCGACGATTGCTATTTAGGTACCGTCGGTTCATCCGACGGTGTCCTTTTCCTTCTTTTTCTTCGCGTCTTCAACTTGGATTTTTGCTTCAACTTAACATACTTAACATGCCATTACTTATAGCCTCCAAATATATACTAAGTCCTCAAATTTGCTGTAAGTAACCTAACATGTCCATGGTAGGTTAACTTGTGGCATGACATGTTAGCTTGGGCATGGTATGTTAACTTGTGCATGGTATGTTAACATGTGGTAACATCCATGGGGCCTATGAATGCCTACAAAGACATGCTAGACAATGTGGTTAGTCCAATTACTTGTGTTAGCATGAATCACCAAATCAACTCGAACAAATGACAAATGGGACCATGTTCGCTACACAGGAGACCAGGCACACCAGTCCTAGGCGCTCGCCGCGGTAGCAGACAGTACCTGTGCGTGGACACCTAGCGCTAAGAGCTAAGTACAATACTCTCTCCATTCTCCATTCATACGTAAGGTATATTATGAAATCTCAAAAATTCACTTTTGTAAGACATATTCTCATTTTTTTCTCGGAAGTGACGTTTCAAGGATTGTTGCGGTTTTAATCGCATGCACGCCTCGGGAGTAAAACACATGCAAAGAGTAAACGAATCAGCAATAAACATAGTTTGTTTTTCTCAAGAAAAAACTAATGACGAGAGTTCTTCCCTTGTTCTTTGAGCTAAGGAAAAATGGACTTTGTATAGATGAATGGAGGCTGGCTGTATGTTTGTCCAGGTTAGAAAAATCCTAGATGGAGAAGAGAGGGAAGAGAAAAATCCTTGCTAAGATTCAGCTCAAAATTTAGCTTTATGTTTGATAAATGGCCACAAAGATGCTGACCACAAATATGGTATGCACACGTAAGCATGAAGTTCTTGTGTCTTTAATATAATCAACCTCTTAGTCAACTAATAGCAAACATTATTATATATCAGTTGGCTATGTTCCAGGCTGCAAGTGACATGGCCATTGCTTCCAGCCAGCAGCACGCTAGCTAAATTATTAACCGGGCGGCTAGCTGAGCTTTTCAACAATCGGAGAGCTCGACAGGGGGTTCGCGGATTGCTTCCAGGATCTTATTGGTTGGGGGGAAAGAGTCTTCCAACATGTTCTGCGAAAGTGATGTTGTATACTTTCGTATTATTCGACATAAGCAGTGATGTGATCTCCCGGCCCCCAGTCGTCCGTCCCGTAAATATTTTCCAATAAGTAAAAACTGGGAATGGCCTAATGTTGCTTTCATTAATATTGCGGTAGTTGCTTTTGAGTCAATAGTTTTGTTCTAATCCAACTAGCCTGGAAAAGTTACAACTTCTTTATTTGAGAAGAGTTATACCAATTATTAATTTATCAAAATAATTATGGTATGTATAGACCTTATTATATTATTCCAAAATAGAAATATAAAGAGTATGATGAAGTATTATATTTTTACTAACTCTACCCACGCTACTAGAAAAATGAGCATTCGTCAACACGTTAGTATCGGTCCCACTTTCGATCCATACTAACATATGGCACCTGAGTACCATCCGGAATGCCCCAACCTTCAAACTTGCCTGTAAACGGTTCTGATCACCGCCGAGGCCGGAACTTGCTTCCTTAATCTAAAAAATGGCACCTGAGTATCAATCAATAGGCATGCACAGTACCATCACACCTCGTTTATTTAGTATCGGTTTGTATTCACATCTGGTACTGAAATGACGACATGGGACCCGGAGGAGCAACAACTAGAATTATCTGAGAGGCATTTAGCACCGATTCGTAAATTTGATAGTATTAAATGCCTATTGCACAAATTCCTACCGGTTAGCATCACAACCAGTATTTTTCAAACTTTAGCATCGACCGGAGACACCAACCGATATAATAATGTACAATTATGAATTCAACTTCTTCCTCCCCGAGTTTGAACTCAACCATACTCTAGTGTTACTTAAATTAGTAAGTGGGATATGCTGTAAGTGGGGCCCATGGTACTGTTTGGATGCTAGGGTTAAATATTTATCCCAAGGAAAATGATTTGCCCCTCCCATTTGCCCCTACTAATATTTGCCCTTTGGGGTGTTTGGATGGAGTGGTAAATGTGGATGTGGATGAGAGAGGGAGAGCGGAACCCACCACAAAATTGCTCCAATTTGCTACCTTTGGGGGTAAATGGAATTAGGGGGTCAAAACATTTGCTCCACCACATTTGCCTCACATGTTTGGCACCTTAGAGGTAAATTAGGGACAAATTTGCCTCATTTACACCACCGTCCAAACAGGCCCATATAGCTCCCGGTCTCCAGATTCCACAAGGCCACACAGCAGACCTGGTCTGCACTCAAATCCAACTACCAGCCGCGAGTATCCGGCACTGCACCCCGCCCGCCGCTCATGGCTGCCTCCACCTTCACCGTGCCCCGCATCAAGCTGGGTTCGCAGGGGTTGGAGGTATCCGCGCAGGGCCTTGGTTGCTTGGGCATGACCGCCTTCTACGGCCCAGCCAAGCCTGAGCCCGACATGATCGAGCTCATCCACCACGCCGTCGCCGCCGGCATCACCTTCCTCGACACCGCCGACATGTATGGCCCGCACACCAACGAACTCCTCGTCGGCAAGGTCGCTTCGCTGGAACTCCAACTCAGGCTCATTTTCTTGCTGTCTTACGCCTGCAAGGTGTTCGACGGAACGCCTCTGCCTCTGACACACCGGAGCATGCATGTATGTAGGCGCTGCGAGGCGGGGTGCGGGAGAAGGTGGAGCTGGCTACCAAGTTCGGCGTCGCTACCTTCGTCGACGGCAAGCCCACAGTCCGAGGGGATCCGTCGTACGTGCGGGCAGCCTGTGAGGGAAGCCTCAAAAGGCTCGGCGTCGATTGCATTGACCTCTACTACCAGCACCGCATCGATACGAAAGTGCCAATCGAGGTCACGGTGAGTTTATTTTCCCCTCCCTCAAACGCAATGCATAAGTAAAACAAAGGAGTTATCTTGAGGAGGTTGAGGTGCCGAGCAAAAAACGAAAGATACAGTAAGTCAATAATGAAGCACGTGCACGTCACAGTCAGTGGAGTAGTGGACCTTCTCCATTATTTGATTCTTAGTTTAATTGTTGTGAGCATGAGGTTAGAAGTATCCAAGGAAAATTCTAGCTTGACACTGAGGCTGTGACAGTGATGTTGGTTTGGTGTATAGTGTAGACAGGTCTGTTGAAGATGCTCGGAATGTGTAGTTAAAAAATAGTACGCCATGAACTATTTCTTTTATATTATTTCCTTTTCTCTTCTCTCTGCTAGATTGGTGAACTCAGGAAGCTAGTCGAAGAAGGAAAGATAAAATATGTCGGGTTATCTGAAGCATCAGCATCGACAATCAGAAGAGCTCATGCAGTCCAACCTATCACTGCAGTTCAGTTAGAGTGGTCATTATGGACCAGAGATGTGGAAGAAGATGTAATTCCTACTTGCAGGTATTTGCGGACAGTCAAACAAAACAGAAATATGAAGCCAGATTTTGTTTAATTATTTCTTTTTGGTGATTATTTCAGGGAACTTGGAATTGGGATTGTGGCTTACAGTCCACTAGGCAGAGGATTCTTTTCTAGTGGAGCTAAATTGGCTGACTCACTATCTGACGAGGATGTCCGCAAGGTGAACTCAATTTGATACGATACCTATGGAAAACTTTTTTTCTTTACTAGAAGTTAAACGTTGTTACCCCTTTTTTATTTTATTGACTTTGGAGACATTTCATGAAATTGTGGATGGATTTTCATGATTTGAAGCATGACCTAAGTATGTACAGTACATACTGCACTTTTCCTCAGTGCGTGTCTTCACTGATTCCTTGATTGCAGTTACCTTTTTGGATCCAGCTCAACAGCTTGCTGTCTACAAAATGGTTTCATCCATCTACTCCACTGAAGAGAAATTAGAAATGTGATTAACTGATTCATTCTAACGAGAATTTCGTACTTCTGCAGTTTCTGCCTCGATTTCAACCGGAGAATCTTGACAAGAACGCCAAAATCTTTGAGCGCATCAAGGCAATGGCAACAAGAAAAGGATGCACCCCATCTCAACTTGCATTAGCTTGGGTTCACCACCAGGGAAGCGATGTTTGCCCCATACCTGGCACAACGAAAATAGAGAATTTCAATCAGAACGTGGGAGCACTGTCTGTGAAGCTGTCAGCAGATGAAATGGCTGAACTCGAGTCATACGCTGCTGCAGGTGAAGTTGCGGGTGACCGATATGCTCGGACGGCCTACACCTGGAAGGATTCGGAGACCCCGCCATTGTCGTCTTGGAAATCTGAATAGGTCAATACGGTAACTTGAACAATGTGCGTTGCTGTATCTACATGTGGGACTGCAGAGTATGCTCAGATCTTCAGCACAAGATCGTCCATAAGATGGGCTTGTCTTTGCAAGTGATGATGTGTGGTATTGAGTGTGTAACTGTGTATTACATATATGCCTCGTTTTGTGTATCTGTGCTCCGTGGTGGCACGATAAATAAGCCAGCAAAGTAAACATTGATATAATCTAATTAATTTTTAAGTTATTGTAAAGTTTGCTAATATTTTTTGTTGCCTTGGCTGTGTGACAAAGAAACACACATTTACCGAATTTCCACCACTGAACTCTTTTGTGGAAGTCTATAGATGATCAGGCATTTCAAACAAATAAAAAAAAATTTGAGCATCCAAAAAGTTTTTCGACAATGAATAGAAATGATTAAGAATACTCAGAAAATGTTTGAAATAAAGAAAATATAGAAATGCAAATGAATGGTTCGAATTATTCCATTCCACATAAGCAGTGACGCTACAAGTCACACATCTATCTTCCTCTGACCTGGAAGCACATCCAGATCATATAGGCATACAGCTCACTCTTCAATCAGTCTACGGAAAAGGCCACCACACTACGTGAAAAACTCACTTTGGTAACGGACATAGGTTGCCTTTAGTAACGGGCAAAGCGCTCGTTACTGATCAAGTGTTACAAATGAGCGAAGAAAGGTAACGGGCTGATGCTCGTTATTGATAGCACATATTCGTAACGGGCATCAAACAATGATCGTTACCACAACTAGCCACTGTAAGGAATCGGATGCTCGTTAGCCTAAGAGGGGGAGGGGGTGAATTAGGCAACTAAAAACCTTAACCTATGGCTTCACTATTTTTACACAAAGATAAACTAGAACATACTATCTAGAGTGCAACTAAGGTTGTCCTAGTGTGAAGCTCACATCCCAAAACAAGGTTTGCAACCTATAGCCAATCATAGCATGATACTACTCTAGGAAAGTAAAGGAAAACAAAGATTACAATAGAGTAAATGTGGAAACGTAAAGGGGATGAGAGGAAACAAACTCTTGACACGCGATTTATCCCGTGGTATCGGTAGACACTAAGCCACCCCTAGTCCACGTTGTTGAAGCACTCACACAAGAGTATTGCTTCCCGACCACCAAGTCTCTCCCAAGAGCACCATTTGACTCGCCACAAAGGCTAGCCACTTAGGCACTTGCCAAGCTCCCTTGGTCACCTTGATGCCGCCTCCACTAAGGAGCTTCTCCACCAAGGAAGGGGGTCTCCATGTCCCCCGCACAAGGTGTCCTCGCCGCTCCACACCAAGCCGAAGGGTCGATGACGATTGTCAATGAGCCACTTAGGCCCCAAGGCTTCCAGCGAACCTTGTACACCTTGATTCACTCAAGAATCACCTCACAAGGTTGGCACAACCTTGCACTCCCTCAGCTCTAAGCGAAGCCTAGCACTAAGCACATACACAAAGCATATGCAAGTCTAAGGATGAGCAATTAAGCACTTGGATGGATTAGATATGATCTTCTAGGTGTCTTGAACTCCTCTGCACTTCCACACAATCAAGCCACCTCAAATGGGTGAGTGGAGGGGGTATAAATAGCCCAAGGCATCCAAAGAGCTGTTGGCTAACGGCCTCTGCAAAAGTAAGCGTCGGATGAACCGATGCTATGCTTTTCTAGGCGTCGGTTCATCCGGTGCCCTCCACATCACGTAGCCGTTGAAGATCTGCTGACACAACTACTCCGACGCATTACACTGACGGTGTGTCGGTTCATCCGGTGCTGAAGACCCCGCGGCCAAAACGTCTCTGGTAGCTTCCACACGACCTTCGGATAGACCGACGCTTCCCCTTGACCAAGGTGTCGGTTCATCCAGTGTTGAAGACTTCATCTTGGCGCGTCTCTGTCTTGATTCAAACTGAGCGTCGGATAGACCGACGGTGTCCTCACTCAGACCGTCAGATCATCCGGTGCTACTGTCTTCGCGCTCTTCCTCTGCAATTCATCCGGCGCATCTACAAGATGGACCGCTGGTTCATCCGACGGTGCCAACTTCATTTTGCCTCCTGCGCAGTGTACCAACTACGCCGACGTTATGCACCGATGGTACCGTCGGTTCATCCGACGGTGTCTTTTTCCTTCCTTTTCTGTCTTCAACTTGGATCTTTGCTTCAACTTAACATCCTTAACATACTTAACATGCCATTACTTATAGCTTCAAAATATATACTAAGTCCTCAAATTTGCTATAAGTAACCTAACATGTCCATGGTATGTTAACTTGTGGTGTGACATGTTAGCTTGGGCATGGTATGTTAACTTGTGCATGATATGTTAACATGTGGTAACATCCATGGGACCTAGGAATGCCTGCAAAGACATGCTAGACAATGTGGTTAGTCTCATTGCTTGTGTTAGCATGAATCACCAAAATCAACTCGAACAAATGGCAAATGGGGCCATGTTCGCTACAGCCACCGGTCACGTGAAATGGCTGTTTCTCCGGGCCCATAGAGAACTTTAGTAACGGGCACCAAAACAAAGCCTGTTACATCAAGTCAACATCGAAGAGTCGTGCTGTAAACATGTGTCTCCTCTATCTCGACCAAATGAGACGTGTTTATTTCACACGCGTCTTAGCACAACTAAGATTAATTAGTAACAGGCATCAAACAACAACCGTTATCACAACTAATCACCAGTCACATGAAATGGCTATTTCTCTGGGCCCACAGGAACTTTGGTAATGGGCACCAAAATAGAGCCCGTTACTGTGAACTCAACATCGGAGACACGTGCTGTGAACCTGTGTCTCCTCTGTCTCGATGAAATGAGACGCATTTGTTTTCACGCACGTCTGTTATCTCTCGAATAAAGGAGATGTGTGTTGTCAACCAATGTCTTCTCTATCTCGACGAATGGGCCAAATTCTGGGGCCCACCGATCAGTATTGGTGACAGTCTTTTACACTGCCCGTTACATTGCTGGCATGTTTGTAACATGTGTTCGAATGAAGCCCGTTACTCACTAATTAGTGTTTGTAACGAGCTTTAATTAACACCCATTATAGATACGTAGGCCACCCCTACAGTAATCTGCCTGCTTGCCGGCTGCATCCTGGAACCTGTCAGGATTTGGCAGCCATCAGCGGCTGCATCCTAGAACCAGCCAGGATATGGCAGCCACCACAACAAGGAGAAATCACAAACGCAAAAGCAAGATCACATTTATAGATAATCAAGATCACATCAAGTTTCAAGTTACTCATAAGGGCTTGTTTGGATGGAGTCATGAGAAAACCGCCTGAACCATTCAGCATCCGACCCCAACCAAGCAAGCCAAGCAGGTTTCTCAGGCAGCAACACCTGACTAATGAAGACTAAATGCCGCAAGTTTCAAGTTTCTGGCTACAATGAACTCACGGTGCACCATTATGGAAGTTGCCCTTTCGGTCGATGGTCTCCTTAAGAATGTACTCGCACATCATCTCCCCCGCTTTAGATCTTCTGTGGAAACATCTACAGCAGCTTTGAAATCCTGCAAAATACAATAATTTATGAGAATGCAAGTAGAAATCAGTTTATAAAATCAAATGGAGAATATGAGTAGAGACAAGGTTGAGCATTATTATCTACTTACAGCAGCCTTCTTGATGTCAAGTATGTCATCGAGTAGTCTTAACATATGGAATGCCACATGGAATCCACACAAAGAGGACCGCCATGGCTGCTGAGCACACTGCATGGAGGTACCAAAATGACAAGTTAATGCAATACCAAATAGGTAATAAGGGACCATAAAAAACCTCGGTCTTACATCGAGATTTGGTTTGTGCTTGAGTGTTGTGGCTTTTGGCTTTTTCTTTCCTTTGGTCACCCCCGTCATGTGCATGATCAGCAAAGACCTTGCATGATCAGCAATACCGATTAGAAACACTAAGAGATTGATTTTTTGTGAACAAAACCTATAAGATATTGTACCAAAGGCCCTGCATTATCAGCAATACCGCTTAGAAACACTAAGAGATTGAATTTTGGTGAACAAAACCTACAAGATACTGTACTAAAGGCCTTACATAATCAGCAATACCAATTAGAGACACTAAGAGATTGAATTTTTGTGAACAAAACCTACAAGATACTGACTAGCCCATAATAGCTTTGAGGTCTGTGAACTTTCGCGGGGATGTTGTTTAGAAGAATCTAGATACCAAACCTCTTTGAACTTCATACAGATGATCAATGTTACCCAATGGCCAGTGTAGTAGGCACCCACCACGTAGTCGTTGTTCATTGCAGTTGCGATTGTTTTTATTACAAGGCCAGAATGCTGAGAAATATTTGTGGACGTGAAAATATATGGATCTAAAAACCTAACACTGATCTAAATCTCCGCTGCCTTGTCCATAATTTTCCTAAAAAATCAAATTGTTAGCACGCATGAACTTTGTGGGCAAAATTAAAGAAATATATTTTTAGGTTTTAAGGGACTTACAATGTTCACAACCTCAAGAAGGTAACATCCAAAGAAGCTAGGGTTATAAGATTATACATGCTACTGAATGCAATGTTTAACATTAAAGCACCACCACCTTGAAAGTAGTGTTGATCCACCTTTGCTGGAAAGGCAAGAAGGTATGGATGTTTTTGCCGAGGAAACAACGGTGCCCCAAAAATATATATATTTTTGAATGTCTTAGCCACACTGCGTAAGTATCTTCCAAGCAGTGTGGGCAAGCTGCACCTTTTCTTTTACTCTGGCCAGAGAGGTTGTGATGAGCCGGGTTGTTGTTGATGGCATGGCGCGCATTGTGAACTCCTCAAGCTTGAACTCATCCCAAACTTCCTTCATACCATGATTCCATAGTATCTTCAAGTCATCAACTAGTGACCTCAGGTAGACATCAATACGGTCGCCAGGTTGCTTTGGCCGGAGACCAATATTCTCAGCATAATATATTTCTGATTCTTGCATAACCTTGTATAACCAGAGTGGAAAGTTTTACAATGACAACACGACATGCCAGGTGCTTTGTGTTGATCTCTAGTTACCAAATGGGTTCACGCCATCTGTGCTCATAGCAAACCGTATGCTCCTTATTGTGACGCCCCAGGTTTTTAATTAACCCTAATCGTCGGTCAACCCGGCTGACAATGGTCAAATCACGGTCAACCTGGGTCCTCACCTCGAAAAACTCATCAACCAACTCTAATGACACCTTTGATCTAGTGGACACACATGTGGGGTCAACCCATGGTCAAAGCCTTGGTCAAACCACACTCAAACCCTAGTAACCCTAGATGTCTTTCGGAACTTTTGCCGCGTTCCCCAAAATTCACCTAAACACTTAAAAATCTACCTTTATGAAAGTTGTCCGGCTTGTTGAGGGACACAACTTTCATGTAGATTGGCATTTCAAATTTTTAGTGGAAAAGGGTGAAAAACTTGGTCAAAGGTCAGTACCTCCTGTTCATGGCAACTGAGTGGCATTCAAAGTTGGCAAGCCCTCCCTGCAAAATCTATTGAGACAAACACTATATAGCCTTTTTGAAAGTCGTAGAGGATAGCTAGATCTACAACTTTCGTATTCAACGTTTGGTGCACTTGTATACAAGATTTTGGAGAAAATTATTTTCAAACTGGTGACCAACAAAACAATTTGGCCAGGGCGTCGCCGCGCTGCGACATCGCGCGCGCCCGCGCGCCGGCCGACCTCGGCGTCTACGCCGCGCCCGTCCAAGGCCGGCCGCCGTCCCGGCCGCGCCTTCCCCACGCGCCCACACCCCGAGGCTCCTTGGAGTCCTCCCGGCGGCGCGCGCCGTCGTTTGTCCGCGCCGCACGGCCGGCGTGCGCCACGGACCACCGGTCCGACGGGCGGCGCCCCGCCGTACGCGCGCCGGTCGAGGACCAGGTACCAAGGCGGCATCTTCGTCGTCCGCTGCCGTCACCCCGGAGCCGAGCCGCTCCTATAAATACCCCGCATTTCCCCCTCCTCCGTCGGCATTGCCTCGCCACCATTCCATCCGCGCCGCCGCCATCGAGCTGCGCCCCTCCCTGCCTTCCACAGTCGAGCAACCGCCCATGTTCCTTCCCTAGACCCTATAGAACCGTCGCGTGCCACTTGTTGTCCAGGCCGAGCCCGCGTCGTCGTCGGAGCCGAGCCACCGCGGCCGCCGCCGTCGGTCCTTGCCGTGCGCCCACGCCGGCGTGTTCTCTGCCCCAACACCGGTCACCCCCAGGCCCTAGGTGAGCCCACGGACTTTTCCTGCCACTTCCCCGGCCGGGAGCGCGGCCGACTCGCCGGAATTTGGCCGGCGCCGCCGCCTCCCATGGCCAAGGGCCGAATTGCAAGCCCCCAACTCTTTTTAGGGTGCTTTGTGTAATCTAAGGGCATAGTTGTAAAGGAGGAAAAACTACTAGGGGTCCTGGTGCAAAGTGAAACTTCAATAGTATATCCAATTTGCTGAATCTTGTAAATTCTCTAGAAAATCGTAGGAAAATCAAAAAAATGCAAATCCAATTTTTCAAGATTCCTGGTGAATAGTACTACAACTTTTGTTATACTCACCTAGTCTGTTTCTGAATATTTTTAGCATGAAAAATAGGAATGTCAAAAACCTAGATCTGCAATATCTTAAAATCCATAGGTCCTCTGTATCCAATTTTTGGATATGTTGTGTGTGATGTTATGACTAGATCCTATGCCAAAAAGTGCACAAAGTTATGATGTAAATCTTTTTATATGATTTATTTTCCATTTGTGCAGAATCTGCCTAGATGATTTTTATAGCTAAAAATAATTATGTTCTTGAGCCCAACTTCTGCATACTGTCTTTTTATGCCAAGTTACACCTCTGGTGAATTAATAATCATTTTGGACTAAACATAAGTATTTATTCTTAATATATGCATGTTTTCCTTTGTAACTTAATAGAGCAAGAACAGTGGTAGTTCTAAGTGTACTTGCTGCTTTCCTATGATGGTTTAGGACCAGAGAACATATGTGAGGAAGTTTGGAGCATTTGGATGCTTATTTTATTTTGTATGTAATTAACTTGAATTGCTAGCTAGGTTTTGTTATTTTCAAAGTAATTAATTTTCTAGCTTTCCAAGCCTTGCATGAGTGTTCATTGGTTCGGTATAGATGTTGTGATGCTTAAGAAACTCTCCACTGAATTTTTAGTGACTTATGGTTAAATAAAAGCTTTGGAGGCCTTTTATAGAATAATGTTTGATTAAATTAGGAAAATGCCTTTTAATTCTTGTACCCTTTTTGTGAAGTGTTGTCAAACTTAATTAAAAGTTAAGAATACACCTTTGCTGTTGAAGAACTAAATTGTAAATAATTATTTGGTACACACCTTTACTAGTGAGGGGTAAAAGTATTAGACCTTCACATGAAATAACAATTATAAAAGGGAACATTAATTAAAGTGTTAATTAAAAGAATAAAACACATATCAATAATAACCTTCATAAAAAGAAATTAATAAATAATTACTTGTTAAGGTGAATATGACCAACCAGAGTTGGATAAGATAAATAAATTATCACATCACCTGAACCCTGCATTGCATTCCGTGTAGATCTTCCTGACGGTGACTACTCGCTCGTCCCGGAAGCCGGGGAAGGAGAAGCGGAAGCTGCACTGCAGTACGTGGAAGTACTCAATGACACCGAGGGTTCTCAGGCTAACCTTACTGATGAAGGCAAGCCCCGGTGCATTTAACCCAGTGTTTCAAAGTTTAGTATACAATTATCTATGGACGCTTGTGCATTTAAGTTCAGGAGTTGTATGGAACCTTAGATGCATGATCCCTAGGTACCTATGTCCTTACTAGAATGATAGGTCGATAGCTGCTAAGCTATAGGACCATTACAAGTCGGGTGATGACGTCACTCGCGAGAATAGGTTCCTAGATAGGAATCATAAGATCTCCTTAAATGGATCGCTCATGTGGTAAGAGCACGGGATGTGGACTCCGGTCCAATGGCTATTGTGGGCTAAGTATTTGAACGTACTAAGCACTTGTCGGGAATGGGACCGGTAAGCCTAGTACCTTAATGAGGCGGCGAGGGATCTTATTATTACTCATCTTGGGATGCGTCTCACGGCTAGCTACCGGTGGTGTATGGTGAGTCCGGGTGCCTCGCGGGGTTATGCCGGATAGCCGACAGCAAAGACTGTAAGATTCAATCCCGACCCGAAGAGTTTTGGGAACCGCTTGGTGGTTGTCCTCGCGGGGGCATCCCACCATGTGTTTAGGTCTACCTTGCAAGGTTTTGAATCAATCGATTGTCGGCCTCTCACCGTTATCTGAGACTACTTACTCCACTAGCCATGAGATCCCTAATGATGGAAGTTGATGAATTTTATGCTTGATTAATTGTATGGGACAACCTTGTCTGTATTAGATTGCTAATCTAGAAAAGGATAAACCCACTAGAACTTATGCTAAAATCTTGAAAGTAAGGGCATACTCTTTGTTACTTTTCAGCAAAAATAAACCCAGTGGCCCAAAGCTTTTCATGTCTAGAGTTGGTGAAGTAGTTATCACCGACGGGTAAGTCTTGCTGAGTATTAGTATACTCAGCCTTGTTATAATCAGTTGCTCCAGGTAATGCCTTTGGTGATGTGTGGCCCGGAGAGATCCCGCCCGGTTGGGAGCTGGAGTGGGTGGAGGATGACGACTGAAGGCATCATGGCTGGCCTCCCGTGGTGTTCTCTCTTTCTGCTTAGTTAATTCCGCTGTTTCGAAAACTCTGAACTACGTTGTGATGACAAAAACTTCGGTTTGTAATAATTAAACCCTTCGGGGTAAATTTCGGATGTTAATTATGTTGTATCTCTGGACTTGCCTTCGTGTGAGTTTTAATGCATATATGTCGATCCTTGTTGCTATAGAAGTGATTTACCGGGCATTAACCCGGCAACTAACGATAGGATGATACTTTATTACTGCTTAATGACCAAAGTGGATTGATTTAGGCGGTAGTACGATATTTTCCTGGGCGGGTTGTCATACTTATGCCTTAGTTAAACCACGAAAAGTGGTTATTAATGTTACCCCATTGTGCTGCATCTGCGGGGTGCCTAAACTTGCCTTCTTGCTTAAGCTTCTTTCGGCCTTCCTCATGCCAACATAAGAGTTGGGCCTCCTTTCGTGTTGCGAACCATCTTCTCAGCCGAGGAATGATGCAAAAAACCATAGCACCCTCACAGGAGTCCCTCTGTTAGCCTTCTTCTTCTTCTTGTCTCTGATCTCGCCAGGTTCGTTCTCATCATCAGCATTATTATCATCTCCACGATCCTTTTTCCTCTTGTACCGATCACAACCACACTTGGGGCACTTGTCAAGGTCTGCATAATCTCCACACAACAATACACAATTGTTCTTGCATGCATAGATTTTTTTCAACCTCTGTTCCTAGAGGACAGATTATCTTCTTTGCCTTATATACAGACTCTGCTATTTGGTTTCCTTCAGGTAGCATGTCTCTAAGCACATCTAATAGATATTTGAAACTTTTGTTGCTCCAACCATGATCTGCCTTAAGCTGCAGAAGTTTTAGATCATCAAAAAGACGAGAGTACTTCTAGCAATCAAGATAGATTGGTTTCTTTGAATCTTAAATGAACTGTTTCAGCCTCGCTAATTCAAAAGGTGTGTACACTCGTTGAAACTCAATATCCCACAACATTTGATCAAAATTGTGCACACGTTGCCACACCTCACCATCATCGAAGCCCATAACTTCTTGATTAGTGATATCATTAGGCCTCATCACATTTGGTGGGAATAATGGTTCATTTTCCTCAAAAACTTCACCTTCATCAAGGCCTTCATCATGGTCGGTAGCATGGTGTCGCACTTCACCTTTATTTAGGCAGCATGCTTCAAGTTCATTAAGGCCTTCCTCACCATGTTTATTCCAACACGTGTAATTTTTTGTGAAACCACGTGTGACCAAATGATGCAAAATGATTTCCCGTTGCCCGAATTTCTTCTGGTTGAGACAATCTACACAAAGACAAAGCATTACCTGAACACCACGGTTTCTCATATCTGCCTCTGCTTGATTCAGAAAACCATTGGCCCCGCTTAAGAAATTCTCCTAATCTTCTTAGGGTTGTCTGTACATCCAAGCTCGAGCAGCATCCGTCATCTGCATTCCATACACCAAATGAGCATAATTGCTCACACAAAAAAATTGATAACATAAGAGGATTAGGACAACTGAAGAATTTCAATAAAATGGGCAATTAATTTTTATCTTGACGAGGACTTTCTACGAGGCGAGCGCGGACGAGGAGGAGGATCAGAGGCGGTGTTGTGGCCATGGCGACAGCACGGAGGACGGTGCCGAGCCCTAGGGGGAGGGGGCACAAAGGCGTCTGCTTTGGCTGACGCCGCGGTCGACGTCCACTAGCCCCTTTGACCGTTGTGCACGCAGTCGGCCGACCTGCTGCAGCGCCAGCTTTCTGAGGAGAGAGAGCGCGATCCTCAGAGCGCGTGTAGCTGGTGGCGGCGAAGGGGGCAGGCCGGTGGGGACTTCTGAGGAGAGAGAGCGAGTGTTGTTGTCGGAACATGAGTGACCTTCTGAGGAGAGAGAAATTAGTGGCAATCAAATGAGAAGACATAGATGAGCAATAACAACGTGCGTCTCCGATGTGAGAAAAAAGGCGACCCTGAGTGGCAATTAAAGGAGACGAGTCCTAAGAAACAAGCGTATCCAATTGGGTCGCGGGGAAAGGAGATGCATTCTAATAAACGTGTGTCTCCATTACGAAAGTTATCGGTAATAGACTTTATAGCTTTTATCAATACGACAGTGATCAGTAACGAACTTAAACAGCCCGTTACCGATAGGGCATTGATCGGTAACGGACTTTACGAGCTCGTTACCGATAGGTTTAACTTTTATAATGGACTCAATTTAAAATCTGTTACAACAAATTCATGTAACGGGCGTTTAAGAGGCCCGTTACCAGAAGTCCACATTGGTAACGGGCGTAGTGGAGGCAAACCCCGGGGTCGGCCTGCCGCGCTTATGGGTAACAGGCGCCAAAAAACAACCGTTAAAGATGTGGGTGTACGTAACCGGTGTTAAGGGCCTGTTACAAATGTTGGGTGAGCTATTTGATGTTTTCACGTAGTGCCAGACGACATTCCAAATCCTATTACCAGCCGCGACCATCGTCGACGAACTCGCACCCCACCGCCGGCCATGGCTGCAGCCTGTACGTGTACCGTAGTGCCCTGCATCAAGCTTGTCTCGCAGGGATTGGAGGTCTCCGCGCAGGGCCTGGGCTGCATGGGCATGTCCTCCTTCTACGGCCCACCCAAGCCCGAGCTAGTGGCGGAGCCACCAGTATGGCGAGCCCTAGCAGCCGCCATACCTGCCACCGGCAGCGGAAAAGAACCTCCCTCCGGCACACCCAGTAGATCCGCGGACACCGGCCATCTTCTTCGATCGTATGCGTCTGAATGGTTCCAGAAAGAAGAAGCAAACACAGTGTTGGGCTGTTTTCTTTTTCCTTTTGCCTTTTGGGCCATCTCAACGGGACCACCCCACTTTCGACATACTCTCATACACAGACATAAACTGGGACGACGAGACGGACGACAGATTGATCCACGCGCGTTTGTTCGTATTCGTCGCCGGTCGCCCTGCACCGTGCGTCCGTGCCTACCCGCTTGACGGCTGACGTAGTACCGGCGTGCCTCCCGGCATCATTTGTGACGGCAAGATCAAGGCATGCAGCTAGACAGTCCCCAAGACCATGCTGCAAACAGTCGACGACCATCTATTTTAGATGCAAATAGATGCTAGTGCAGTTGAGGAAAAAATGAAACGTGAGAAATTAAGAAAGTTTATTTAAGTAATCAATTAATTAATCTATGCTTGCACAATTTTAATGTTTGGCATTTTGTCGCGGGTTTTCTCTCGTAAACTTATATATACAAAAATATCTAGGGTTATTGCATTTGAAGCTCTTATTGCACGTGCATTTTTTACAAATTAGTAGTAATTAGTTCGCCATAGCTATAGTTTTATCGTGGCTCCGCCACTGAGCCCGACATGATCGAGCTCATCCACCACGCCATCTCCGCCGGAGTGACCTTCATCGACACGTCCGACCAGACCTGTATGGCCCTCACACTGTACCAACAATCTTCCCATCGGCAAGGTCACTTCTTCGCTCGAGCTTAACTTAAGAACTTAGTTTTCCTCGTTTAATTTCTTAGGCTTTTGTCAGTGTGAACTGAAAGGTGTTTGATTATTCCGGAGCATGCAGGCGCTGCAAGGCGGGGTGCGGGAGAAGGTGGATCAGCTGGCTACCAAGTTCGGCATCACCTTCGCCTGCAGGCAGTACGTGCGGGCAGCCTGTGAGGGGAGCCTCGAGAGGCTCGGCGTCAATTGCACTGACCTATACTACCAGCACCGCATCGATAAGAAGGTGCCCATCGAAGTCACGGTGAGTTCTTTTTATTCATTTTCCTCTCAAACTCGCTGAGGAAGTATACCAGAACAAATGAAGGAGTTATCTTGAGGCTGTGGTGCCAAGTTTGGAAGACCAGGTAGCTGCAGGAAAACTAACCGGAGCAACTGCCGAGCAAAAACGAAAGATACACCAATGGAGGTCACAGTCAGTGGACTTATCCATCGGTACGCTAAGGTCGGAAGTGTTGGATTAGTACTACGTCAGAAATTGATGGTGGGGAGCACAACATAAAGGTGGGGCAGTCCTCACCCATCATGATAATCTTTTGGATTGAGTTAGGTCAAGTTCTTGTTGTTGTGTACTCCGTTGGACCTAGGCTATTTAAGACGTCAGCACATGAGTATAAATTCCGGTCCGTTCCTTTTTCTCTTGTCGCTGCTAGATTGGTGAACTCAAGAAAATTCCGGCCGGTCCTTTTTCTCTTGTCGCTGCTAGATTGGTGAACTCAAGAATCTAGTCGAAGAACGAAACAGAAACTATATTGGGTTATCTAAAGCATCGGCGGCACCGACAATATGAGAATAGCTCATGCAGTCCATCCTATCACCGCAGTTCAGCTAGAGTGGTCATTATGGACCAGAGATGTGGAAGAAGATGTAATTCCTACTTTGGAAGGTAATTGCGGACTGGCAAAAGAAACAGTTAGTTGTTCCATAAAAAAAGTAGGGAGCTCGATTTTGTTTTGAATTATGCCATTATTTGGTGATTACTTCAGAGAGGTTCACCTAGGGAAACTCGACATTTGCCGTGTGTAACAATCTTTGCCATGCGCTTTCTAAAGTAGGGAGCTCGATTTTGTTTTGAATTATGCCATTATTTGGTGATTACTTCAGAGAGGTTCACCTAGGGAAACTCGACATTTGCCGTGTGTAACAATCTTTGCCATGCGCTTTCTATCGGGCGCACTGCAAAGACCTCCCTTTGCCGTGTGTCTAGAAAAAACGCACGGCAAAGACTTTTGCCATGTGCCGGATCTCCCTTTGTTTCGTGGCGCACGACAAAGACATTTCCTTTGCCGTACGTTTCCCTTCGGCGCACGGCAAATATTTTTTCCCACCAACCGTTAGCCACCGTTAACAAGGGGAGGGGAACAATTTTTTATTATCCTCTTTGCCGTGTGTTTTTAGGCCGGCGCACGGCAAAGCATCTCTGAAAAACCGCACGACGAAGTTTTTTTCCCATCTATATGTCCCCCTATGCCCCAAATCTAATAGCTCCTCAAAAAAAACTTTTTCTCACTTTGAAATTTTTTCTACTCTATACATGCAACATTCATGTGAGACTTCATGGTAAATTTTGTTACATTTTTGGATTAATTTGCTATATTTAACTAATTAGTTGCATTTCAAGCAATTTTTTCAAAGAGATCAAAATTGAACTACAAGTGATTCAAATAATAGAGTAAAGTGAGTGAAAAAATAATATTCATGTTACTTAGTCCAATTTAAGACCTCTTCCATAAAATCAAAAGAAAATTTGAACTTCTTGACTAGGAAACACGACCATGATCGTGTGTCCAAATGATTTAAAAATTCTAAAAAATGCAAATGAAGTTTGAAAATTATAAGATTCGTCAAGGGCTCATGATATCATATGTGGAGGCTGTAGTAAAAGTTTGAATGAGTTTTGAACATTTTGTTATGTACAGTGCTTACAAATCGAAACATCTTCGAAGAAGTTTCAGAGAGTTGAGAAGTAGATTGTTAGGTTTGAATGAAAAACGACGGTCAAATTTGAATTCAAATTGTTTTCTATAAGCAATAGACAATATAAGTTGGTCTATGTAAAAGTCTGGTGTTTTTCCGAAGTCATTTGATAAGTTTAGGAGTTTTCTAAGTAAAATTTTGAATTTATGAAAAACGCCTTTGCCGTGCGTTTTTAGACGGCAAAGAGTGCCTTTGCCGTGTGTTTTTGGAAAAACATATGGCAAATAGGTATCTTTGCCGCGCGTTCTGTTATGGCGCACGACAAAGATTGTTTGTCGTTCGTCTTTTTTTTGCGCACGGCAAATATCCAGAGTCTGGCCCAACAACCCACCGCGGCCCACTAACGCTCCGATCATTGTGAGCCTTAAACCTCACAGTCCAACGGCTCAAATCCGATGTCAATCGTTATATAAAAGGCTCCCCACCCCTCCCCTTCTTCTCAAACCCTAAACGCCCCTGCCTTCTCCCTCACCTCCAGCGTCGCCCCACACCTCTCCCGCGCCGCCCCCTCTCGCTCAGCCTCGGCATCCAGCGCCGCCCCCTCTCCCTCAACCTCTAGCGCCGTAGCACCTCCCCCTCTCCCTCACCCTCGGCCGGCTCCCCCAGGCACGGAAGACGGTGACAGCGAGCTCCTCATGGCCGACCTCCTTGTGGTCAACACTGGCACAACCGCCTCCTGATCCAGCGCAGCAGGCCTCCTCCGCCCCCGACGGCCGGCGCGACGGGCGCTACTTCCGCCCCCAACGGCCCGGCACGCGGAGGCCCACCGGCACGGATCCGGCGGCCCCCCTCCCCGCGGCCGGCGCACGGAGGCTTCCTTTGGGCCCCACAGTCGGCAGGAGGTAGCACCTCCCCCTCTCCCTCACCATCGGTCGGCTCCCCCAGGCACGGAAGACGGCGACAATGAGCTCCTCATGGCCGACCTTCTTGTGGTCAATGCCGGCACTGCCGCCTGGAGATCCGGCGCGGCGGGCTTCCTCCACCCCCGACGGCCGGCGCGGCGGCGCGCCGCCTCCGCCCCCCACGGCCGGCGCGCGGAGGCCCACCGGTGCGGATCCGGCGGCCCCCCTCCCCTCCGGCCGGTGCGCGGAGGCTTCCTCTAGGCCCCACAGTCGGCGGAGCAAGGCGGACCGAGCAAGGAGTGGAGAAGGCGGTGGAGTTCTCATGGTGGCGGCTCCTTGCTCCGTATGCTAAGGCTGCAAAGGGGTAACCTTTAGGTGCACCTTCCAACCTCTTTAGTTTAATTATTTGTACTACTTCTTCAAAATTGAGTTAAAGTAGTACAAATAATTGAACTAAAGAGATTTGGAGGTGCACCACATCATAATAATTTGCACCCCTACCGTATGCCTCCTTCCCCACCGGCGTGTGGCCGGCGGTCCTGCCTCCCTCCTCATGCGGCGTCCTCTGCCTCTCCGACCGGCTCCGCGTCAGATCCAGCGGCGGCAGTAGTGGAGGAGGGGCACGGTGCGGTGGTGGATTTGGTGTGGAGCAGAGGCGGCGGCCCTGGCAGCGGTCGACGCTGGGAGGAGCCGCGACGGCGGAGGTGATGGGGATTGGTACTACCATGGTTTGCCGGCCGTTTCGGCGGTGGCCTGCAACAACAACGGCAGGGCAGTAGCTAGGTTTTTTTATTTTTTGAAAACCTCTTTGCCGTGCGTTGACGATGGTGCACGGCAAACCCAACTGTGTGTGCTCGCGCTCGTGACTGGCGATTGCTTTTTTTGCCGGGCGTCCAATTTGACGCACGACAATCAATCTTTGCCGTGCGTGATGTAACAGGGCGAACGTTAATGCGACTTTTACCGTGCAATATTCTACCGTGTGCCCTTTGCCGTGCGCCTCGATAAAAAACGCACGACAAAGGCTTTGGCTTGGAGTTGGGATTGTGGCTTACAGTCCACTGGGTAGAGGGTTCTTTTCCAGTGCGGCCAAATTGGTTGACTCACTGTCCGAGGTGGACGTCCGCAAGGTGAACTCGAACTGATGTGATACCTACGCAAAAATGGTTTTGCTTTACTAGCAAGTTATTAATTCGTTGTTATCATTTGTTTGAATTTTTAATTGATTTTGGAGACATTTCATGAATTTGTGGAAGAATTTTACTGCTTGGAAGCATATGACTGCACTTTGCATTTACAGTAAACTAATGTCTAGATATCCCCTAAACAATATTTGGTTCAATTTTCTCCTTAACACAATTTACCTTTTTTGAGGTTAATTAGATATGTGACATTATAACTTTGCTGTTTTTAAGCACACCATTGCTATTCAAGAAACTATGCCACTACCATTACAATTTTGCACATGTTTGGGATAGGCCATTATATACGCTTGGAGATGATTTGGGGCCCAATGTCAGTTGTATAAGGTGTACATATATTCGTATGGATAAGATTACCTTTGCTCAGCTTTCTCTTTCCCTCTCTCATTCACTTACGTGTGAGACCCACACATCATTGGCTTCTTCAACCTCTCGCCGCCGCTGCTGGAGACGCTCATAGACAGCCCTACACCGGCGTGCCATGTGCAGCGGCAGCAGACACGTGCAAGGAGCGGCGTGCGGCGGCGGGAGCAGCCCCGGCTGCGGGGAGGAGCACCACTCCTCAGAGGTCCTACCACGACTTCCCACCTCCCCGCGCCCGCCATACCTCGTTCCAGTGCTCGCCGCGCCGCC
Organism: Cenchrus americanus; assembly: GCA_947561735.1. Classification (NCBI taxonomy): domain Eukaryota; kingdom Viridiplantae; phylum Streptophyta; class Magnoliopsida; order Poales; family Poaceae; genus Cenchrus; species Cenchrus americanus. The sequence continues at coordinate 200,599,300 of OX387241.1, forward strand.
AGACCTTGCCTTACCATTGAACTCTTCTTGACCTCCGCGCTCACGCTTGGCTTGCTGCCACCGCCTTATTTGCGGTGCACCTCATTGGATTTTGCACAGGAGGATGGAAGAGGAAGGGCGCCACCGGCCACACCCATGCCCGATTGCCTGTCACACGCAGCCTCCCTTCGGTGCTTGGCTGTGGCCGCATCCCGAATACACGATGCCATGGTTTCCCCAGCAGTGCCGCAGGTTGGCCCCGCCGCGGCGGCCTCCACCTTCCACGCCACCGAAAAAGGAGCCTGAGTCCCCTGACGGCGGCACCAGCAGCAGCAGGTGGTGGTTCCCTTCCCCGTTGCCGACCAGGCAGCACCACCGACGCGGCCATCACGGCATCAGCGGCGCGGGCACCAGCGGGGTCGACGCCTTATCCTTTCACGGAGGGCAAAACATTCCATATGAGAATATGGCCCCTCCAGTACGCCTGCAAGTGGGCCTTATATGACATCTTATATGGCATCATGCGTACATAATGACATATGTCAAACAACAACAAAATTGTAATGACACTTGCATAATAAGTTGAATAGTAATGGTGTGCTTTAAAGCATGATATTTATAATGGCACATAACTAATTAACCTTTTTTCTCATGCACAAGTGGAGTTTTAAGTTCAAATTTTGCAACAACGACAACATAACACATGTCAAAAAAAATTATATCATGTCATTTTCATCATTATTTTGATAGGTTAGGCTATTTATTAATAAAATTTAGCGTTGAGATACAAATTATATAAAAATTATGATTAAACTTCATAAAATAATTTCTTATATAGATTATGTTGTTGTCTATTACCATTCTGGAAAGTCTCAAATTAAGATTCAACTTGTGTAAGGAGAAACAAAATTGACAAATTGCATTACGAGATAAGTTGAACCAAAACATTAGGTTAGCGGGTTATATGGACTTTCCCTGTACTTGAAGGAAGTAATTAATTTGGACGTTTCCCTTTCTTTACCATTTTCTTCATCTTATATACTACCTTTTTGGATCCCGCTCAACTGTATTTGCTTTCTATATAATGGTCAGATCCATCTACTCCAAAAAAAGAATTAGAAATGTGATTAAATGATTCATTCTGATGAGAATTTCATACTTCTGCAGCATTTGCCTCGGTTTCAACCAGAGGATGTTGACAAGAACGCTAAAATCTTTGAGCATGTCAACGCAATGGCAACAAGAAAAGGATGCAAACACCATCGCAACTAGCATCGGCTTGGGTTCACCACCAGGGAATGAGGGAAGTGATGTTTGTCCCATACCTGTCACAACGAAAATCGGGAATTTCAGCCAAAATGTTGGAGCACTGTCTGTGAAGCTCACACGTTGCTGCAGGTGAAGTCCAGGGTGAACGCTACCCACAGCCACCTGGCAGCATCCCGAGACCCCACTATTGTCATCTTGGAAATCCGAGTAGCCAGCCAATCTTATGTTCTTTACGTATCTTCAAACTGGCGTGATGAATAAGCTTTGTTTTATAGTTATATTTTTGTTTAAAGTCCCTCGTTGTGCTGCTATGATTCTACGAATAAGATTGCGAACACATGTATCATCGGTGTTTAACCTTGTAGTAAATTGAAATTTGTATAATACAAAAAGAATAAAATCTTGTCTACGTCGATGCATCCCCATCTATCTTTTTTTTTAAAAAAAACCATCACCACACTTTATTCAACAATTTTGAGTGATACTGATTCAAACACCATCTGGTGGCACTATAAACTATACATGACGACCAACACTACTGTAGATAGAACTTCTAGTCTAGCTAATATATACGTCAATTCATCATCCCGTCTTTATCTATTTGGGTTATACCATCGAGTATCAACATAGTACATGCTTGTTCTTGACTTCTTGTCCAACCACAACACAAAATCAAATATATGTTGACTTGTGGATCTTCACTTCTTGATTTATATGGCAAAAAATCGTAAGAGGCCCATAGCTTTTTTTTGAAACACTACTAGGAATTGACCCTTAGAGCACCAATTTTTTTTGCAACACCAAGTATTTGGTTGCAATATTTGGTTTTATAGCAACCAACATATTAATGGGTTGTGATATCTAGATGTTATGGCAACCAAAAATGTGGGTTGCGTCTGTTGAAACAGTCATTGCAACAGGTTGGTGTTAATGCCACGATGAAAATGGTGGTAGCCTTTATGGGTACCTATTGCCACAACTAATTGTGCATTGTGGTAGTATCGATTTAATGTTGCGGTAGATGTGTGTTTCTTGCCACGAATAATTATTTGGTTGAGAATAGGCATGCCTGTGGCCACGATGAAAGAACGTTGTCTACATCATAACCTTTGTTGCGATAGCTCATGTGGCTATTGCATCCAGCAAACAGTTCATTGCATTTGATGTGTGTATTTTACCACGAACATTTAGTTGGTTGCGAATAGACATGCGTGTGGCCATGTTGAAATAATGTTGTTTAAAATTTAACCTTTGTTGCAATAGCTCATGTGGCTATTGCATCCAACAAATAGTTCATTACATTTGATGTGCATTTGTATCCACGAACATTTAGTTGGTTGCTATTTTGCCTACTTGTGGCCACGATGAAATAACATTGTCTAAAACTTAACCTGTGTTGCGATAGCTCATGTGCATGTTGCATCAGAAAACAAATCGTTGCATCAATTAGCTTCTATTGCCACCAATGAATTATGTGAACTTTCATGTAACGTGTGATAACAAATATAGATCATCACGATGAATAATTAAAAGAATTTGGAAAAAATAGAGTGATGTATGAAAAAACAGAGAAAACAAATTTTGTTTGAAGAGGTCAAGCTTTGAACCACACACCTCTTGCCTCAAATAAACTACCCTTCCCAGTACACTACATACAAATTTGTTTTTTCTTTGCATTCAACACTTTTGTACTTCGTGTTGATATATTGTACATAATCTGTGTTTGGTGATATCACCTCATTGGAAGTGCAGATTGGGTTCAGTCCTTGAGGGGCTTTCAGTTAGTTCAGAACTGAGTTAGATGACATCGAAAGGTTAGTTTTCCGTTGGATTGCATCCTGAGCTGAAAAAATCTGATGAAGTAGTTTTCCGTTGGATTGCAGCTTGAGCTGAAAAAATCTGATAAAGTATTATGTTAATGAAGGGTGAATGGTTAGTTTTCGCTTGGATTATATTGCAGCCTGAGCTGAAAAAAACAAACGAAATGTTATGTTAATCAAAGGCGAAATTAAAAAATCCATAGAGTTTTGTTCAGAGCGATAATCTTGAAAAATTGCCGTTAAACCCCTACAAAGAGAAGGGTCTTGGAACAATTGATGCCAATTTATTTTTTTCTTATGGATTCAAGGCATGTGTGGCGGCGGCGGCTGCTGCTGCGCCCCATTACAGACTCTAATGAGCTTGTGTGCTCTTTTTTCTTCTTTTGTTATATATGTAGTTATTTGCTTTGGCCAATAATCCTATCTTTTTAGTGAAGCCTCCCTTTTTTCTTGTGTGAATCTTTCTATTTGCATGAATCTGGTGACCTCCCCTTTGGCTGAACCAACATACTTTTTAGTGATTAAATAAAAAACTGAAAAGAGAAGGCTGTGATTATTCCACATGTTTAGCTAGTTAATTAGTATTGCTCTTGGATTTTTTCCCACATGTTTGGATAGTTAATTAGTTAGCATTCATTTCCTTAGTTATGAGAAGATTAACACCAGTTGTCTAGGAAGAAGATTAATTAGTTAGCATTCATTTCCTTAATTGTTTGGCTAGTTAATTAGTTAGCATTCATTTCCTTAATTGTTTTATCTCAATTGCTCTTGTTCTATGATTGCTAATTACTTCATTAATTTATATATGTTTTCATGATTCGCAGAGAAACTCAGACAGCCAAAACAATTAGAGATAGCTTCCATGACTTATTGTTGATGGACAGCCAACAAGAATGACAAGTAACAAAGATGTTTATTTATGATGGTGAAGCTGATGGGTGATGGAGAAAACGAGGAACTAATTTTTATATCCATTTATTATATGCTAAACAATGTTGTGAACTTAGTATGGTGTCTTCATTTTTGTTAGTTGTGGTCATCTTCTTTTAATTCGTTGCAAGTTCCATATATTACCTCGAAGACTAGTTCGTTACATTATAATATCAACTATTGCCACCAAAAAATGTTGGTTGCATGTGACCTCTATTACCACCAACACAAATTCGTTGCAATCTACATATATTACCTCGAAGACTAATTCGTTGCATTAACATACCATCTATTGCCACCATATCTGATATGTTGCAAAAGCATTGTAATGCAATGGATCACACTTCATGGTAATATGACCATATGCCCACGTAGTTTTGGAGTGGCAATACTTTTCTATTGCAACACATTTGTTTGTGGAAATCATGAAATATTGCAGCTAAGTGTTTCGTCGCATTAGAACCTAAGACAACCAATCTAATCATTGCAATATTTGTTCTTACAACCAAGTATTGGTTGCATAAGGCTATTTTCTTCGTTGCAATATTTGATCTTGCAACGAAGTGTTGGTTGCATTAGGCAAATTTGTTCGTTGCAAGGTTTGTTCTTGCAACCATGTATTGGTGGCATTATGTTTTCGTGTTCGTTGCAATAGAAAATCTGTTGCAACGCCACATCAAATAGTTGCCTAAGGCTATTACACCGTTCCAATTGCAACCATCTGTCGACCAAAAAACTTAGATGCAATTTATTCCATTTGCAACCAAAATGACCATATTGCAACCAAATATAGGTGTTGGCCAAGGCATCATTCCTAGTAGTGAAATTCGTAAGAGGCCCATAGCTAGCCTCAGACATATCGACCGACCCACATTGTTGTCATCATATTTGGGCCATGAATCATACGTACGATCCCACCCGAAAATCCTAAATATCTCCCAGAAGATTTTTTCTTACCCATCTTCCACTTCTTCTATATCCGTGTAACCTAGCCATTGGAACCCACCCTTAACACTAACTCTCTCTCCCCCATGGCCTCCTCCCCGTGAACACGCACCGCCACCCCGTGCGGCCTCCCGCACGCTGCCCCGTGGGGCTCCCCTGCGTCCCCTCGGCGCCGGCCTCCCCCGCGGCCGAGCTCGGCGCCGCTAGCCATGGCGCGCGCGTGGAGCTCTACGCCGCCGTCCCGCGTGCCGTTGCGGTCTCCCCACCGGCCGACCCGCGCCCCCCCCTCCCGAGGCGGCCCGCTCCGTCGCTCGCTCTTGTCCCGGGCCGCCGGCGCCGGGAGCTCGCCGGCCACCGCCGCGCCGGTGCCCGTGGCGACTCCGGAAAAATGTTGATTTTTTCCAACATTTCTGAAAAATGTTGCAACATTTCGCAAAATGTTGATAAAAAATAGTTGACGAAACCAACATCTATGAAAAATGTTGAAACAAGCCTAAAAGATGGAGAAAAATGTTGTCCAACATTTTTAAAAATATTGCAACATTGAAAAAATATTGACAAAAAATAGTTGACGAAACCAATATTTCTTAAAAATGTTGGAACATTTTCTAAAATGTTGACGAAAAATTATTAGAAATGTTGAAGACAAAAATGTTGGAACATTTTTAATTTAATAATCATTAAGTGGGCTAGTGGGAAAATAAAAAACATCATTTAGATGGGCTTTAGTGGGCTAGAAGTTCGCATGGTTATCTATCGTCCGGAAGCTATATAGGAGGCCCCCATCCCAACTGCTCCTTCCTTATTCGAGTTAGCAGTGTTGCTAAAGTTGGGGACTAAAAAATAGTTTTAGGTATGGGAGAGAGAAAAATTTAGGTAATCTAAAATGGGCTTCTTCAGCAGTGTACGTAAAATTGGGTACCTATATTTCATCTAGGGACTAAAATGCAATTGAATAACTTTTTTAGGGGTCAATTTATAAATCAACCAACCTTATCTTCTCCATCCCCTCCATCTCCTTCTCTCTCATCCTCACACGCGCCACATGATAGTTGTGTGCCTGCACGCCACCGGGGGAGGTCCAGCGCCTTACGTCGGCCGCGCTCCAGCGTCCGCGACGGCCAGGAGGCCCGACCCCCTGTGTCGGTCGCGCTCCCACGCCCGTAGCTCATCGGCCATGCACTGTCGGGAGGCCCAGCCCCAAACGCCAGTCGTGCTCGATCCCGCGCACCACGGCTCGCCAGCCCTGTGCCGTCGAGAGGCTTGACACCGTCGCCCTGCGCCGGTCGCGCTCCCGCTCCTGCACCCGCTTCTTGCCAGCCATGCGCCATCGGGGAGGCCCAACCCTCTGCGCCGGCAGCCATGGGGATGCATGTGGAGGGGCGGTGCCTGATCAGGTCCACCCACGTTGCCTCCTCCCTCACCGTAACATCCCGTCCCCTACAGTGGATCTTGGTCCCCCTCTCCCATCGCGCTCTGTCACATCTCCCCCCTCTTCTTTCCTTCGGCTGCCGGCATAAAATCGAGCTCTGGCGGCCCGCGGGTTCGTCTCCTTCTTTCCCTTGCATATCTGCCCTTGGTCCTTTCGAGGGGGGGGGGGGGGGTGCAGAGCTCCTCGCCAGAATCTCCCCTCCCCGGCCACCACCTCTATCTAGGTCTTCACCCTCCCCACCTCCGGCGCAACAGGGCCCGGCGAAAGTGACAAGGAAAGCTCCACCGAGGGTAGTTGGCTTTCCCGCGGGGGTTATTGCAGGTTTAGGTCCCGAGTGATCGATTGGTATATTTTGGTCCCGGGGCGAGAGTTTTATTTCCGAACCTAAAATAGCAACCCATATAGGTCCTCTGCTAAAGCACATTTTTTTGCTTGTTTTTAGGTTCCATAGCAGTTTTTAGGTATAGCAACCCACTTTAGATCCTCAGCTGAAGATGCTCTAAAAAGAATTGATTTTTGATGCAAGGTGGTACCCTTGCCTATTAGCACCTATTTCAGTCCAACTGACAATGAACTTCTTGAATATTTAAAAAGAAAATACTAACCAAACAAACTCAATGTCCTAACCATTCATTGATAGATTTATTCCAATGTATTTTGTAAGAAGAATGAGCTCTACCCTCAGTTTTCTTATTCTTAGGTGCGAACTGAGGCTCTTTCTCTTTGTCAGCTAGTTGTGCTATCATCTTGTCAATCTCTTTGGAGATCCTAGAAGAGTCCTCGCCCTAGGATGAGACATCTAGATCTTCTGAAAGAACTTTAAGAAATGCAAGAGAGGCCTGCAAGACCAAAAATTCACTATAGGCGATGCAGAAGGTGAAGGAACAACTGCAGAAGGCCAAACATGAGATGGAGTTATGATTATGAATGAGTAGTCATGATTATTGTGAAACTTGTGTCATGCTTGTACTTTTGTGTTGGCTACCGGATCATCTTATGATGCTTGCTACTTGTTTGTGGACTGTTGGTGTGAACTTTGTGGTGATGAGTTGCTATGAGATGTCATCTTATTATGCTGATTTGGTTTAATCTATTCCATATTGATTCGAGCATACTCACCATTCGAAATTCATATGCATTGCAATGGTGGTCATTGAAAATTGTAGTTAAGGACTAGCACCGGGCATTAACTGACGAACTTGTGTGCACATCCCCTCTAAACGGACGTGTCGATCATTGTGAATCGCACTTAAGGGCTAGAACCGGGAAGTTCATGACCTGAATGTGGCCACACCCGCACTGAAGGGACGCGTCCATTCTGGGTGGTAACTGATACCCACGAACAGACGTTTCAGAATGACACATTCACTCCCACTATAATACGAGACAGTTCAGGCATGAGACGCTCATTGCAAGCCATTTGTGTTAATGGCTTTAGACGCTAAAATGATTCGTTCCATGCAAGTCGACTTCTCAGTCTCAAGGTAGGAAGCGAAAGCAGAAGGAACTGCGAGCTAGTACATGGGATCCGGTACGTTCATGGGGAAGCCGTCAATGGAAGCTACTTTGCTATCCTACAGGTATGAATGATCATTAGTGGATGGATGTTCCAAACGACATTGTCGTCGTCCTCGTTCCTGTGCACAAATTCCAAATGGTACAAGTCTTGTTGCTCTATGAATACACACACTCACACATGGCAATATAGTCGTATTATATTATTGTTGTCAAGCTTGTGACTGCTTCCTTCCATGTAGGTGCGAGTATTATTGCGTGCGATGGTTGGAGACCCAAACAATGAAGATGATATGTTTCAAGTTCAAGCTACAAAAGAAGTTTGTTTCATGAATCGGGATCTACACGAAAGAGGATTTGAATGTCTGGTGGAGCATCATGACATTGAGTGCGTGACATCCAATGAAGATTGCAAACACATATCATGTGTTGTTACAGTATTGGAGGACGACTGCATTGAAGTTTCTTCTCCATTAGTACAAAGAAGCATAT